>CM062817.1:1891859835-1893101103 GCA_031772625.1 Pinus tabuliformis | reverse complement strand
TTTTGCATGATTTTTCACACATGGTTTTGGACGCGATGGTTTTCAGTCCATGGTTTCGGACGCGATGGTTTTTTCGGTCCATGGTATTGGATGCTTCAACATGTATAAATATTTATTGTAACATTGAAATAACATAATGAAAAATCAAGCTTGTAGTCCCGGTTTTGGGATCCATGGGAATATCTTTGTATATATGAGTTTTATGTGTTATGCTCTTGCATTGTTTATTTTTGTGTTTTAGAATTCGTATGCAGGTAATTTTTGTACAGGTTTAAAACCTACATTTGGTATCAGTGCTGTTTTGGCTTCAAGGGGATGCCTTTGTTGCTGAGGGGTTTTTCTTAGGTCCGTGGTAGACACTGTTTAGTGGGAGATCTGCGAGATCGATTCTGGTGGTGAAAGAAGATGGCGAGCAGTGGAAATATAGAGATTGAGAAATTTAATGGTCAGAGTTTTGAGTTGTGGAAACTCAAGATGGAGGATCTGTTGGTGGATAAAGATCAGTGGATCGTGGTAGATTCAGGTATTAAACCAATAGGAGTGTTCGATGAAGAATGGAAGAAGTTGGATCGAAAGGCAAAGAGCACAATATGATGTGTGTCTCTGATTTAGTATCGATGAATGTATTAGGGGAAGCTATGGGGAAGGCTTTGTGGGACAAGTTAGGGACTTTGTACCAATCTAAGTCTCTGGTGAATAAACCGTTCTCGCAGAAAAAGCTGTATAACTTGGGGATTAAAGATGGAGACTCGGTGATAGAGCATCTGAACGCATTTAATACTGTGGTAAGTCAGTTATTATTTGTTGATATTAAATTTTTAGATGAAGATAAGCACATTAGTTTGTTGTGTTCTCTACCAAATTCTTTGGATATTCTGGTTATTGTAATAGGTAGCAATACGACTGCCTTGTAGTTTGATGAAATAATCTCATCCTTGCTGATGGAGGAGATGACACGGAAAAATATGGAGAGCCAGAATGCTGATGCCTTGTCTGTACGAGGACAATCCCATAACAGAAATAAAAATAAGTCATCAAGTGGGAGATCTAAATCTAGAGGGAGATCTAAATCTCTAGGAAAACCTGTAAAGGTGGTGTGTTGGAAACGCGAAAAGGAAGGGCACTACAAAAGGGACTGTAAATCTAAATCTCTTGATAAAGGAAAGGGATCTGATGATGCTCCTTCTATAGAGGCAAAAACCACCTCAGATGAAGGTGGGGATGTGTACTTGGCTTCTTCAAGTACACATGTAGATCATGAGGCATGGTTTATTGACTTAGGTGAATCCTTTCACTCCACTCCCCATAGAGAGTGGTTATGTGAGTATGAGAAATATGATGGTGGTGATGTCTTCTTAGGGGATGACAGGAAGGCTAGAATTGTTGGTCGCAGAAAAGTAAAGTTGAAGTTGCAAGGTGGAAGGGTTAGAACAATTCCAGGTGCTCTGCATATTCCTGCATTAGCCAAAAATACAATTTCTGTAATCAAGCTTGATGATGCAGGTGTAAAAACAGTGTTCGAGAATAATACCTGCAAGATGGTTTGAGGGGCACTCATATTGATGTAGGGAGTTCGAATTGGAACTATGTACAAGGTGCAAGGTAGCATTGTTGTTGATGGGTGCAAAAATTTTGTGGTTCCTGAAAGCGGAGCAAAAATCTAGTGGTCTCTGGAGAGAAGAGCATGTTGTGGCATCAAAGGCTTGGACATATTGGAGAGAAGGGCCTTCGAATACTTCATGGTAAAGGTATGAGTAATAGCTCTCTGGATTTTGATTTCTGTGAAAATTGTGTATATGGGAAGCAGAATCTGGTGAGTTTCCCCTCTAGTGGTAAGAGGGCAAAACATGTATTAGAACTTGTGCACAGTGATGTGTTTGGACCTATGAAGGTTCATTCACTAAGTAAGTTTGTGTACTATGTATCATTTATAAATGACTTCTCAAGGAATACATGGATATGTTTCCTTAAGAAGAAATATGAAGTCTTTGACAGGTTTAAAGAATTTAAGGCTCTGGTGGAAAACCAGACAGAGAAGATAAAGGTGTTGGGGACAGATAACGGTGGAGAGTTTTGCAGTAAGGAATTTGAAGAATTCTATAAGAAGTGTGGTATAGCATGGCAGTAGACTACTCCATACACACCTAAGAAAAATGGAGTTGCAGAAAGAATGAACAAGACATTGACAGGAAGGGAAAGAAGCTTGGTCAGTGGTGCTAGGTTAGGACGTGAATTCTAGGCAGAGGTGGTGGAGACAACATGTTACCTGGTCAACAGATCACCTTCATCAGCGTTGGAGAATAAGACTCCACAAGAGGTATGGACTGGTAAGAATCCCTCTCTTTCACATCTGAGGGTATTTGGATGTGATGCATATGTACATGTTCCAAAGGAGAAAAGAACCAAGTTGGATAGTAAATCTGAAAAGTGCATCTTTATTGGGTATAAGGATGATTTAAAGGGTTATAAGCATTGGAACCTAGTAAAAAGGAAGGTTGTGTACAACCGAGATGTGGTGTTCGGAGAGGTGAGAGACATTATTAAACATGAAGTCCAACCAAAGGAACCTGAGAAGATAGAGTTTAAGCTTAAGGAGGACGAATCAGACTCTACAGCAGAGGAGGAATCAAAAGATGAAGAGCCACAAACTCCGGGTGTGAGAAGATCAATTCGAGAAAGAAGGCAGCTGGAAACGTATAGTCCATCTGCTTTCTATTCAAATTTTACTTTATCTGTTACTGATGATGATCCTAGGACTGTGAAGGAAGTAGTAGATTTAGAGGATGGAAAACCCTAGAAAGAGACCATGGTTGATGAAATGACATCTTTGCACAAAAATGAGGCTTGGGATCTGGTGGAGTTGCCGCCTAGAAGGAAGCCCATTGGCAGCAAATGGGTGTTCAAGAAGAAGACAAATGCAGAAGGAAAGGTGGAGAAATACAAATCTCGGTTGGTAGCAAAAGGTTATTCCCAGGTGCTAGTAATTGATTTTGGTGATATTTTTTCTCCTATTGCCAAGGTAGCTTCTATTAGATTACTTTTATCTGTTGTTGCTACTTTTGATTTTGAGGTAGAATAGATGGATGTGAAGACAACATTTCTTCACAGGGATCTGGAAGAGGAGATCTATGTGAAGCAACCTGAAGGTTTTTTGGTGAAGGGTAAGAAAGAAATGGTATGCAAGTTAAAGAAGTCTTTGTATGGGTTAAAACAATCACCAAGGATGTGGTATCACAAATTTGATACATTTATACGGGGACTTGCCTTCAACAAAAGCAAAGCAGATCACTGTGTGTATTTTAAATTAATTGGTGACCATGTTATTTATCTGGTCTTGTATGTGGATGATATATTTCTAGTTGGAAATGAAAATGAAATTATCCACGATTTGAAGACCCAATTGTCCTCCAAATTTGACATGAAAGATCTTGGTGCTGCAAACTATATTATGGGCATGGAAATTAAAAGAGATTGGGCAAAGAGGAAGCTCTGGTGTTACAGGGAAAAGTGTCTATACATAACTGCTTATGCCACTAAGGTGTGGTAGCTACCTTAGAAACAAACAAACTAAAGCTACTTTCGTTTTTCCTTTATGAAAGATAGATGAGAGAAGAATAGAGGAGACCAACCTCTGTCTTGCACTTGGCTCCTAGTTCGATTCCTCTCTCTTCTGATAGTCCTTTGCCACTTGCTTTATTGTACACCCAGCATCACAGAGTACCTGTAGAATCAAAGTAGCATAACACTATACAAGAACATGGATCTATTATCATAAACAATCTAGGATCAGATGAAAATTGACCATACAAATGCATAAAACATAAACGACACAAGAGTATGGAGGAAAACTTGAATAGATTTTATTGATAATCAAGAAAGAGCCAAGGGAGTTACAACCAGTTGTTCTGACCCAACATCATCCTCTCAGCAAGTAAGCCCTTCTTCACCTCATACAAAGCTTAGATCACCCAACATTATGATGTTGTCTCAAGAAACCAATAGCAATTCCTTACAAGATGCAAAATTCCAGCCCCTGGATCTCTGGGATGAGGGATCCATATATAGATATCTGTAAGGGAGATGAGTCAGCTTGTGATTTGATTAGTGTCTTCCCTCTGATAGTTCTTGCTTCCACTTGGAGATTTATGATCTCTTACTCATCCTTGGTCGAATTCAGAGAGGCAAGTGTCACAGTAGAAGTTTCTGGAACATTCCATGCCTCTCCACCTCGCAGATTGACGCTGCCATTTGTCACTTCTCACCCATCGCACTCCATAGAAGGGCGTTTTGAAATGAAATGCACCCACATAGTGTACTTAGGTGAGATGCAACGCACTTTGTCTATGGAGCAGGTGAAATGATCTTGTTTTAACCAGTTTTGAGCAGTTTTTCATGGAGAACTTCTGGGAGAAGCTGTAATCAGTTGACCTTGTTCCTTTAGGGTTTAGAACAAAACTTTTAAGGACTTAGGAACCCTTGGTTTATCGACATTTTATGCTTGGGGTTGTAGTGCCCAAAAATGTCTATAACAGTTTCCCCCTAAAGCATGAGGTCGTTAATCTTTTTGATGTCGGGTGAAATGCTTTATCATGAGGATCCGAAGTTCTTTCAAGCTGGGAGGAGACCTGTAATAAGATACAATACAATACATTATCTTCATAATATTTTCATGATCTAGCTGAAGCAGGCATTCCCATGCTCATCTTTATAAATTCATTTTCATGTACATAGGACAGACAATCGTCTAAGTGTAGACTGATGATTCTGGTAGAGCCATCATCCCTTTGATTGGATGATTATCTGTGCAGTAACGATGTACATTTGATGTGTTTATTTCCCTGAATATATATCGCAGCCGAATGGATGAAACTAGATCCGGGGTCTTCAATCTCGTTCGATCTTCACCTAAGTACAAGTCGATCCATGTGAGAGATGTTCTGGAGTCGAACATGGAAAGACATCGCCTGATTACCAGCCAATGATGTAAGTTGTTAACAGACGCGAGAGGAATCACCGATAATGATAATGAACCTCAAGGTACTGCAGTACAATTCACGTGGTGTGAATAAAGGACTTGGCGTCGAACACCACGCAAAATCTTTCGGTCGAAGTCCATTGATGTAAACCTGTCGCCGGAAGTGAGAAACTTGCCATTGAGGCATGCAAGCTTCAAAGTACTCAACGGGGTGTTCCTAGATCGACTTCTTGGATAATGAGCTGATGTCGACAAGAAGCGATCCATCATAGGAGGGCCTTAATGAATCCCACATCAATGACACGGAACGGAGCAAATGATTTTAATGGAGGTGAAAACGATCTAGTGATATAAGGTTCAGGGTGGCGGTCATGAAAGAATGGAGCATAAATGTATTGCAATGGGTAAGACACAGGTGAATTCTCTGAATGACTTCTCTTGAACATATTGGTGACACTGACATGGTGGATTGGTAGCATTAACCCCAAATGTGGGTGGTGTGATGGGACCATGGTGATGTGACCGTTGAATGAAACAACCCAACCCGACTTGGATGCAGAGTGAAAGTGTCATGTTCAAGAGCAACTTGCTACCAACAAAGTTTCTTCAAGTTTTCTTCCCAATTTTTTCCCCAGTCATTGCTGACCAGTACCTCTTTATTTTTATCAAGCTTGAGGAGGATAACATATGCTTGTTCTATAATTTTCCCTTCGGGCAAACCCATCGTTATGTTTTTACGAGCCTAGCGATAATGAAACTCGTTCTTGTCTGCTACGGACAAGTTTGTCGCTATTAGGTTTTAACGAGTTTAACGACAAAGATAACTCGGTCCTTTTCAATTTTAGAGAGTTTGAAAAGGGACGTAAAGGAAACTCCAAAATTCCTTTTTCGTCATCTAATCCCCTAAGTCCGGAAAATTATAAAACAATACAGAAGCGATGAATTTTTGATACTTTTAATGAGCCGAACAAAACAAGCACTCGATCTTTTTGTGTAATAATCCCTCAGGTCCAAAAAGATTAAAATCTAAAGGAGGGATAACACTTCTGGTCCCTTTAACGAGATGGAGAGGCCAATGGCTCGGCAATCTTTTCATATTTTATGAGTCAGTTGAAAAGAGCTTAAAGGAGACTCGTCTTTTGAAGAACGAGTGATAAAATTGGGTAGCAGCTGATTCCAGGTAAGGTTTGGAATTTTCCAATCACGACAGTGTTACAAGGATGGCTAGTGGGATCACTCTTCGCAGCTGTTCCTCAAAAGGGGTAAACAATCAAATGGAGGTGAATGATCGGCCAATACAGAGTGGAGGTGATGATGAGAACACGACCAAGGCTTTAAAGGCTGAAGTACTACATTCACGATGGTTATTTACCGGGAAATAGTTCATTTTTTAATGAGCTTAAACACGGGGAGAAACATTTTCTCATGACTTATGTTTATTTTTTAACGAGCTTGAACTATGTGCTAAACTGCTCGATAGAATGGTCATTTCTTGACTTTACCATAAATAGCTTTGTTCTTTCAAAGATTGTCTTGCATTTTCAATTGCTTCATCAAACTAGTTAGAAATGAACAATATATGTTTGAAAAATGAGTTAGAACACTAATATTTTACTCGAATTATGTAAAAAGTAATTCAAAAATGCTTTTACCTCTCATTTTACCATTTCATTTGAACTTTGGCTTGTTGGAGCTTTGGAGGTGCTTCCCCCCTTGATTTTCATAAGCTAATTCCGGGAGATTCTGTGGATGATTCTCGGTGTTGTCTGGACCAGGTAGGAGGTAAACCTGAGCTCTTTCATTTCATGCTTTCCATTTTGCATTCTCAGCTTGATTCCTGGTTTTTCTGAGCTTCTGGGGTTTAAAAAACTCGCCTGGCTTTAGCGCACCCCTTGTGTATCGAAAGGTGCATTGGATGTTAGCCTGTCTACTGGCCAACTGACATGCAACGCACCCAGAACACTATTGTAGGTGCGATGGGCGCAAGGAATGAAATTTATGCACAGTTTTTGACGGAAATTTTGCCTGTTTCTCACCAAATCAGGATCTAACTCTTCTCTTGTTTGATTTCAAAGATTTTTTGGAGCAAGATGACTATTACATGGCAAGAACGTGAGCATGAAGAAGAGGATATGCTTGCTTTACATGATCCGGTTACAGTGAACGCACTGTAGAACTGTGGCTTGCTGAAGTTTTTCCGCATTTATATCATGAGACAACAAATCAACTTGCTGCAGTATTTGCTTGATGCTTGGGATCCTACCAGCCAGGTGTTCCAAATTAGGGGAAAATCCATCCCCTTGACTGTAGTGGACATCTATTTTTTGACTG
Source organism: Pinus tabuliformis (assembly GCA_031772625.1). NCBI lineage: Eukaryota > Viridiplantae > Streptophyta > Pinopsida > Pinales > Pinaceae > Pinus > Pinus tabuliformis. Next base: position 1,893,093,797 of record CM062817.1, on the reverse strand, counting down.
GCTTATCGAGGCGGGGTGCCCCCATCTCTTTATCAGGTTCAGCCCGAGGAGGTGAATCTGTGAGAGACTATGTTCGCAGGTATTGTAGAGAGGGATCTCAGCCGAGTAAAGACGGCAAGATCATCATCCGAGATGTCACTGACAGGTCTTTGAGGACTATTCTGTTCACTTTTGGTAGGATGGCTTTTGGTGCGGCTCTTCATGTGGCCAACCGATCTTATATGCAGTATGCCTTGGAATGTCTCCAAGCGAAGGTGTTCAACTGGTGCGACACAGTACTCCTTGTGATGAAAGAACAATTGACCAAGGTGAAGAGCAGGAGATTGAAGAACTTTGGATATGGTTCTATCTTGACCGCCTTCACCTTGGAAAAGATACCACTGATGCAGCCGCAGTATATTGCACTCGACTTACCTTCACCGACTGAACCACGTATGCAGAGATGGGTCAACCATATGTCTAGGCATGCTAGTCAGTCTTAGATTTCCTTTTCTGATACCTTCTTCGGGTGGTTTGATCATCAGGAGATGGTTTATTCCGAGTATCCATATGCTGGTATGGACTTCCGAGGGGACCCAGATTTGGTACTGCCGGCTGGCGAACAGTGGGGTGCCATTAGTAAATTCTTTGACCATATTCCTATTTATCATTTTTCCTTTATAATGTCCTTGTGCTTTCTTCTATCAGGAATAATCAAAACTCATGTGTTCATGCAGATGTTGGTCCTGTTCGGCCAGTAGTACGCCTGAGAGTGCCAGCTGCCGCCCCAGCAGGAGAGGTTGTTGAAAGGGCTATCCTTCGCGACCTCGATGTGGCCGAGACTCTCACAACATTACAGGATCAGCTCAAGGGCCTCACTCTCGGTATTCCAGATGTGACAACTGACGAGCTGCCTTTGAGGTTGCAGCGACATACTACTGGTGTGCCGAGACGATGGACTCGGCTCTTACGCATGATCACACAGGCTGTGATTGCTATCACGAGCATCATTAGACTAGGGTGCCCCCTAGCGTTTTGAGTTTCGGGTCATTTGACCAATTTTGTCTTGGTTACAGAACATTATGTGTAAACCATAAACAGTTATATATATATTTTTGATTTTCGAAGTTTTATTTTGGTTAAGTTACATGATCCAAATGAAAATATTGATGGGATGCTTCTTTTTATAAATGTTACAAATGTCTATCTAACACATAATTTTCCAATGAGTCAGTTAATGTGTTTAAGCTTCTGGAAATATGCTGATATTGAATAAAATCAAATTGCCTTTCCAAAATCTTAACCCTTAGGAACATGCGATAAATAGCTGGATTTCGGACAGAGTAGATACCAGTGAGTTGTAGTATAATGAGTTGTGAGTCTAGCCTGACAATCAGTCGGCGTATACCATGTGTGATGGCATCAGAGAGGAGTTCTATCAATGCGCTATATTCAGCGATGTTATTCGTTGATCGACCAATACATACCCCTCTGAAACTTACTAACTCTCCGTTTGGATCAAAAATGGCCCAGGCCACGGAAGATAGGTTCCGCAAACTACGACTCGCTCCGTCGGCATATCCAACACATGACTCCAATAGGTTTGACATCTGCAATAAATGTAAAAAGTGGATTACTGACCAAGACAAATACTTTAGTGAAAACAAAAACATAACAAAAGCATATAGGTTACTATACTGAATCACGCATAGTAACGCTTAAGGTACAACCCATTACGAGGTTGTGCCAGTGGAATCCCGTCATAATCCATTAACTCATAGGCTCCTTTTGCTAACACTCACTTAAAAATATAGGGGCCCATCCATAAAGACTTGAATTTACCTGCCCCCAATTTATCGGATTCTTGGTCATAAAGCAAGAGCAAGTCACCTTCTGAGAAGACACGGGGTTTGACATTCTTGTCGAACTGCGCCTTGACTCATTTCTTATGGGCTTCGTTAGCCAAAGCGGAATCACGACGGGTTTCATCCAATTGGATTAGTTCCAAGAAACGAGCCTCCTCTTCTGAAGTTCCGGGGAGAAGGTCAATTGTGAGTTTGAGGGATGAGATTTCACACTGTATTGGTAAGACTGCTTCTAGGCCATACACCAGTTGGAAAGGTGTATACCCGGTTGCATTCCTTACCGATGTTCGGTAAGCCCACAAGGATGAGTACAGGATTAGGTGCCAACTTCTTTTATGAACTCCAATCATCCTTTGCAGCATATGCTTCAGGACCTTGTTGATTGCTTCAACTTGTCCGTTGGCTTGCGGGTAATATGGAGTAGACCTGTCGTGAGACAACCCTAATTTGGCAGCTAATTCGACCATCATGTGGTTGCGAAAAATCGATCCATGATCTGTGACTATAGCTTGTGGGATGCCGAATCTGGTGACTACATGATTGAAAAAGAAGAGGGCAGCTGTTTCACCAGTATTATCTAATGTAGGCATCACCTCGGCCCATTTGGTAAAATAGTCAAATGCGACTATGATATACCCATGCCCCCCAGTCGAGGTGGGGTTACATGTCATGAAATCGATGCCCCATTTGGCAAATGGCCCAACACCAACTATTGGTTGTAGAGGTGCGGGTGGTCTTCTGGTTTTGCTATCAAAAATTTGACAGGCATGGCAACTTCTGACTGCGGTTATGCAATATTTGAAGATTGTTGGCCATAAGTATCCTACTCGTAAATTTTTTTGTGCTATAGCGTAATCGAATTGATGCCCCCCACACGCACCTGAATGGCAATCATTCAGGACTTTCGGCCTCCTCATGAGTGAGGCACCTCCATAGAACTGTATCGACACCACGATGGTAAAGTGTATCACTCACGATCATGTAGTCTTTTGATTGGTATCGAATACGTTTTTGTTCGGAGCGAGAGGTATTGGGTCTATATTTTTGGGTTTTGAGATAAATGATTATATCTCCATACCACAGATTACTTGAAGATATCAGAAACAAATTTTCATCCACGATCGTTTCTTCAGATGTTTCATTGTTGGACGACGATGGGAGATCGCATAATAATTCTGCGAAAACCAGAGCTTTCTTTGACTTGGATTTTACAAATTCCAGATAAAACTCTTGTAGAATTGCTATCCATTTTGAATATTTGCCCCCCAACAACTGTCATGATAATATATAAGTCATGGGGTTGCAATATGACAGAATGGTAGTTTTTCGAAAGAGGACATAGTGTCAAAATCTCTGTATTGATTGAACAGCTGCAAGCGCTAGCTTTTCAACATAAGAATATTTGCTTTCTGTATCATTTAAGTTCTTACTTAAATAATATATAGGATGTTCAATCCTGTTGTCTTCTTGAACTAAAATCATTGCGATGGTTGTATCCGCTGCAGCCAGATACAGGTTAAAGTCTTTTTGATAATCAGGAGCGTACATTAATGATGCTTTCATTAGGGATTCTTTTAAAGCATAAAAGGAAGCTTGCCCACCTGATCCCAGACAAAGGGTACTTCCTTTTTCAAAAGACGCGTATAACCTTTAGCAAGTTCGGTGTAATTTGGAATGAACCTCCTCAGAAAGTTTGCTTTCCCTTGGAGTTTCTGAATCTGAAGCAAATTCGAAGGTGGAGGCAAATCTATGATTGCCTGAACCTTACATGAGTCGAGACGAATCCCGTCTTTCGAGACTACAAAGCCAAGTAAACGACCAGAACTGAGACAAAATACACATTTGTGTGGATTGAGTCGTATCTTGTAGTGTCGGCAACGTAGAAATATCGCTTTTAAATGCTACGGATGATCAGTCCACTTTTGCGAATGAGCCGGAAGGTCATTGAGGTACGGTTGAACGATGTTTTTGATGTCATGGAAGGAATAATTCATTGCCCTCTGAAATGTTGCCCCAGCGTTCTTTAAACCAAAGGGTAATTTTCGATATGCGAATGTGCCCCACGGACAAATAAATGCAGTCTTTGACTGGTCCTGTGGGCGGATATTTATTTGATTATACCGGAGAATCCATCCATAAATGAAAAGATTTCACATCCGGCACATTCATCAATTATCTGGTCAATGAAGGGTGTAGGGTAGTTGTCTTTTGGACAAGCTTGATTTACATCCCTATAATCGATGCACACTCTAATCGTTCCTTGTTTTTTCATAACAGGGACAATATTCAATACCCAATCGGTTAGAGGAACTGGGTAAATGAAACCAGCATGGAGAAGTTTTTCAACTTATGCCTTGATGGAAGCGGCTTTCTTAGGGTGCAGCTGCCGTAGCCGTTGTCGTACTAGTTTGAAATCTGGATACATCTTGATTTCTTGTTCAACGATACTCGAGTCAATGCCTGGCATTTCATTATATGACCAAGCAAAGGCATCTCTGAATTCACGAAAAAGAGCATTATATATTTCCAGTTCTGAAGGAGAACAACTTTTGCCAACATAAATATTCTCTACAACATCTGTTTTGGTCGAGATATTTATGGCGATAGTCTCTTCAATGTTGGGCAAGTTTCGCTAGGAATCCACCGTGTTTACAGTATTTTATAGAAAATCAAAAACTGAAGGATGATAAAGGTCATTAGGAGTATTTTCTTCACAATCCGGAAGAAGGGAATGATGGTGGTAATCTTCCCACTGTGCCCCTTCAATTACCATTGATTGAACAATTCCTTCGTCGGTGACATGCACTCGCGACCAAGGATCTGAAGGGGTGCCATATTCCTTAGACCTATCTACCCAAACGCTTGATGAGCGCTGATTTGGGTTTGCCTCCCATGCTAGGAACATTGATTGCTACAATATTTCTGTTGGGCTTGGAGGCAAAACCTGCGCATGATCCATGTCGATATTGTTTTCTGAGATCTTTTTAATTGAAGATATCATATTGCAGGTTCCTACCGACGCTACTTTCGCCAAATTGATTGGAGGTGGAAGGGCAAAAGTTCCCATTAATATAGGGTCTTTTAGTAGGCCTACTCCGATATTTTGAAGCGAATGGGGGCTTCCATGGATCATTAGAATGCTTCCTGTAACTTGAGAACCAATGGGGAGGAAGTTTTGTTGATCGACGATTGTAATCCCTCCTTGAAAGGGAAATGAAATCTTCCTAAAATAGGTCGACACAACAACAGCCATAGCATATATCCATGGTCTTCCCAGTAAGATGTTGTAATCGAGGTTTCCGTCGATTACTTCAACATCTATTTCTACTGTTTTCCCTCCTAGTTCAACCTTCAAGTTACTTAGAATACCATATGGGGTATATGTTCGTCTGTCAAATGCTTTTAATGTCGTCAAAGATCGTGACAAGGTTGGAGATCCTAAAGTTTTCCAGCAACTCATCAACATAATACATGTAGATGCCCCCTCATCAATGATTGTTCGATGAACAATTTTATTGAGGGCTTTCACTTGAACGAGGAAAGCTAGTTGAGCTGGTAACTGAGGATCGTATCCTTTATGATCAAAGGATACAAGATTGGAATCCTTTGGGTCTATCCCACCGATGGCCGATAATAAAGCCTTCTTTTGGGATGGACAATTTTGCAATACCTCAAGCGTCGACATAGCGGATGGCGATTGGGCCAAATCTTCCACTATATTATAATGTTGTGCTGCTCTAGCAAGAGGATTAAATGTCGACTTGCGTACTACTCCCTTTGGCGGTTTTATTGTCAACTCAGGAATGATGGGCGGCGCAACTTTCGTCGAAGTTGTTGTCAAACTACTAGGTTGATCTTTATCCTTGTTATTCGACAGTTGTGGATTCTTGTAATCTTTGTTCCTTGTCGATATCAAAGAATCATTTTGCTGTTTGGAAATTGAAAACATCAACACTTAAGACAGGGAAGCATTTCCACTGTCAAACATATTTGTTCCTGGATTTGGAAACAGATCAGTTAATACTGCCGAGTTTTTTGAATTCTTGAAGAATTTTTTAAGCTCAGCTTTATACGGACAATCTGATGTCCAATGATCCTCATCGCATATAAAGCATGGATGATTTGGTTTCCTATTTCCAGAAGGGTTTGCAGAAGATTTTTCAGGTGATGATTCCTCCTGTTTCTTCTTCTTCCCTTTGATTTTCTTCTTGCCCCCTGGTTGCTTGGTTTCTTTGCCTTTATCTGTCGAGATGACATTTACTTCCGAGGCAAGAAGTTCTTCTTTTTCATTTTGACTGGAAATCTTATGGGCCTTTGTCGATTTCGTGTCTGTTGCACCAATCACGCCATCACTGGAATGAGATTCATTGTTTGATTTAGGAGGAGGAGGGACTGAGAATTCCAATCTAGGAGCGTCAAGTATTTTATTGTAGAGCATGCCAGACTGAGTGTAAATCAAGTCTAAATATTGTGCACGAGCGATAACTTGCTCTTCGGTGACGACTCCCCCTTTTTCCACATCTTCTGTGATGGAAGGCAATAATGAATTAATAAACCATTAAGCTAAAAGCTGATCAGGAACATACGTTTTTACCATTCTACGACGACGTTGCCGCTCATGTATATGACTAAATATGTGAGTGGCCGTTGTTTGTTTGAAATTGGTAAGAAGTTCCGTTCCTGTTTTGTACCTTATTGGTAACTAAAAATGGGTTAAAAAGGTTGTGGCTAAGGTACTGAAGTTGTCAAATGAAGCTCTGGGCAATTCGATATACCATTTTTCTGCCAGACCAGTTGACATCCTCTGAAAAAGGTGAAGCCTAATCGAATCATCGTTTAGGGTGTTTGATGAACACCACAGATGAAAGGTCATCACATGATTCGACGGATCTTCACCTGGATTTCCATTAAATTTAGGAATATCTGATGGAATTTTATGCGAAATCGCTGACCACCAAGGGGCGTAAGCGATTGGATCGTTTGTTAACCGATTTAAATCAGGTGACTCTAAAGTCGCCACAAAGGGTAACTGTTGATTCAGGTTAGGTGAAGCATACCCAGGATAAGATGGGATCGCCTGAGCAGTTGGTCTTTGCATACCAGCATAATGCATTTGATGCTGGTAACTTTGGTAAGGTTGGTGGGCATGACCATTTTAGAATGGTTGATTTTGACCATTTTGAATATACGACTGCCCACTATTTGCAAAGATTTGTTGCTCAGAACCTTGGTATACTTGTTGGAACTGCGGTTGTTGGTATTGCACTAGCCATGGTTGTGAAGCCATGTGTTGTTGCCTGATACTAATTGTTTGACCAAGATGAGGGGTAATTATACCCGTTTGAACCTGTGTCATTCCACCAGTCGGCGATGGTGGTTGAGTTGCAGGGTCAAGAGGCTGTTGCATTACAACCGAAGAAACCTGAGGTTGGCATACAACAGGCAGCACTTGTACTTGCGACACCATCACAATAGCTGGTGTAGTTGGTATACTTGACATAGGTAAACATTGTTGCATCGAATATACAACTCTTGGTTGTTGAGGTAGTATAGGTACCCAACCGCTTGACGTAATTCCAACATAACCTGAATTTTGTTGTGAACTCCCGTATGGCTGTCCTCCCGGAGGGGACAATGAAAGGGTATACTGCCCCCCATACGGCGGTAATCCGGTACTTAAGGGAATGGTTTTCCCTTGAGGACCAGATTGCCTAAATTGACCTCTAAATGGATCAATCTGTTGAGACTCAACATAAGAGTTTCCGGATACTATTCCGGATGAACAAACAGGAACGAACCATACCGTCAAAATATCCCCTGAGTGGGCTCCTTCTAGCGATTTGAGAGCTAGTTGGGACAGATGGTATACCGGTGAACATTGTTGGAGTGATAGCAGGAAGTTCTGCCGTTGCTATGTCAGACGACACAGTCCTAGATGTTGACGGTTGTTCAGAAATTTCTAGTCTATCCAAAAGATTACCTAGCGATTCTACAGGAGCTTCTGCTGGCGGTAGACTAATTTCTGATGAAGAAGGATACAGAGTGATCCCGACTCCAAATTGCGATGGAGTACTAGATGGAGGATCCTACACAATCTCTTATATAGCAATCAAACCAGGTGGAATAGGTAGACCGTCAGGTCCGTAGAATATTTCTGGTGCTAAAGAAGGTATGGAATCTGCAGCGACAGATGTTTGGGGAACAACACTCTCCTAACCAGTTGTAGATGGAACTGGTTCAGTGATACAAGTGTTTACCCTCAGACTAGGATCAGTACTACTGTCCTTCGGTGGCTGCTGAACTTCTTCTATAAAGGCAGGGATACTAGAAATTTTTGGAGTAACCGGAGTCTCTGATGTTGTTGGAACACTTGTTCTAACTTTACCAGGAGATTTGGAACCGGTTAAACGAGTTTGCTTTGTCCGTAATAGTTTCAATTTCGGAGACAAAGACGGTTGACTCGTAAGCTTCCGCGAACGACGGGGTTTCAATTGACTTTCTTCCACGATTGTGGATTACTCGATCAACTAAAAATAAAGGGGAAGTATGTTTCCGAATTAGATGAATTTTAGACGCTTTGACACAACTTGTTTTTTCAATTTTTAAGAGTCGAGAAAAAACAAAAGATGACTCTAGTCGCCTTCGATTTTTAATGAGCCTGAAGTGACAAGTGCTCAGATGGACCTTTTCCGTTAAGGAGTTTGAAAAGGAACGAAAGGGACTGCTCTGGAAATCTAGGCAGAGGGATTTCCAAACCAATCACAAAACTGCAGAATACTTTTTAGGGTATGGCAGTCAATCTTCCTGAATGTTGTGTTTAGTGCATTGCGATCAATAGGGCGACAAACACGACTTCCTATGGATAAAGGATTAAGCCTATTGTGGTCTCCCAAAATATACTCGACGGTACGTGGGAGCACAAGTCTGTACTAGCACTTATCGTCTCAAAGTGGAGGAATCACCCAACCATCAGTGAGAACAACAGTTACCAGGCTTTACGACGCCGGAATACGTATCTAGCCTAGACTTCTAGATGTTGTGCGTTAGGTTCCAAAGAGTTGTTAGATTCATTAAATTTATTTTATAGTTGATCTTGCTTAAGAAATTTTCCTTTTAGGTTCACCGTGTGATGTAGATGTACAATTCCTAAAATGCAATCTAAGATGATAAACAGTGTTTTATCTTCTTTGTGCAATGCAAATCCTAGCTACTAAGGAAAGAAAGATAGAATTCTTTCAACAAAGAGCAAAGAGCACACACTATATGAACTGTCTTAAATCAAACCAATCAAACAGTCTAAATGCAAATGCACATGCATGTATTTGTTTTGGGCCTTCTTAATACGTGAATGATAAAAAGAAAGCTAATGCGCAAATCTGAATTACTTTTCAAGCTACAATTACTAACAAGTTTCTTTTCAAAATCAAAAATGAAGATAATGACAACGCTTTGCAATTTGGAAATGAATACTTGCTTTCGACACTAGAAAAACTACAAATTCAGATCAAATACAATAGTAACAGGATAATTGGCTATCAAGAGCAATCAAACTCTCTTCTATGACTGAAAACGACACTTGCGACACTTTCAAATCAAGAAACGACAGTACAATTAAGTTACTTTTTTGCAAATGAGAACTGAAAATGACTCAAAAATTACACAAAAACATTTACAGTTCTTTGCACAATGGAGGCGGAATATTAGTAAGGAAAGGGGTTTCAAACAGAGGTATACTAATTACAGGCAGCAAAATTCATGAATAGAACTGAAAAGAATGAATAGAAACCAACATTCAGGAACAATGTCTAGTCTGATTAGCGCACCTATAACATAGTGAATTTGAAATGCAGCGCACCTACAACACTCGGGAAGTGCACTGAAGTTCAGATTCATAGAATAGAGACTGTGCTGGGCCAGGGAAGAAACTTTGTTTGGGTTCCGGGTCACAGTTTGCAATTCAGTTCAGGGGTTTTGGCCGAGCAAGTGGTAATCAATAAATCAACAACAGGGGCAGATCTAAGGAGGTTACTAGAGCCACCACAAGGGCAATTAAAGAGTTTGTAAATCAGTTGTTTAATTCATAAACAAAACCCAGAGATTGACTGAAGCGACATTTATCTACTTTGCATTTGCATAGCAAATGTAGTTCGAAAGCTACCTAGCTCAACTTCAAGCTCCGTCTGTAAGTTTATAAAGTAAACAACAAAATAGATAAACAAACAACCTAGTCGCTCCCCAGCGGAGTCGCCATTTTGTTACAGGGAAAAGTGTTTATACAGAACTGCTTATCCCACTAAGGTGTGGTAGCTACCTTAGAAACAAACAACATAAAGCTACTTTCATTTTTCCTTTATGAAAGATAGATGAGAGAAGAATAGAGGAGACCAACCTCTATCTTGCGCTTGGCTCCTAGTTCGATTCCTCTCTCTTCTGATAGTCCTTTGCCACTTGCTTCCTTTTACACCCAGCTTCATAGAGTACCTGTAGAATCAAAGTAGCATAACACTATACAAGAACATGGATCTATTATCATAAACAATCTAGGATCATATGCAAATTGACCATACAAATTCATAAAACATAAACGACACAAGAGTATGGAGGAAAAATTGAATAGCTTTTATTGATAATCAAGAAAGAGACAAGGGAGTTACAACCAGTTGTTTTGACCCAGCATCATCCTCTCAGAAAGTAAGCCCTTCTTCACCTCATAAAAAGCTTAGATCACCCAACACTATGATGTTGTCTCAAGAAACCAATAGCAATTCCTTACAAGATGCAAAATTCCAGCCCTTGGATCTCTGGGATGAGGGATCCATATATAGATATCTGTAAGGGAGATGAGTCAGCTTGTGATTTGATTAGTGTCTTCCCTCTGATAGATCTTGCTTCCACATGGAGATTTATGATCTCTTACTCATCCTTGGTCGAATTCAGAGAGGCAAGTGTCACAGGAGAAGTTTATGGAAGATTCCATGCCTCTCCACCTCGCGGATTGACACTGCCATTTGTCACTTCTCGCCCATCACACTCCATAAAAGGGATTTTTGAAATGCAATGCACCCACAAAGTGTACTTAGGTGAGATGCAACGCACTTTGTCTATGGAGCAGGTGAAATGATCCTGTTTTGACCAGTTCTGAGCAGTTTTTCATGGAGAACTTCTGGGAGAAGCTGTAATCAGTTGACCTTGTTCCTTTAGGGGTTAGAACAACACTTTTAGGGACTTAGGAGCCCTTGGTTTATGGACATTTTATGCTTGGGGTTGCAGTGCCCAAAAATGTCTATAACATCTGGTTAAACTAGAGGAAGTATGTCGAGACAATACTGTAGAGGTTTAATATGTAGGATAGTAAACCGTTAAAGGTTCCCATTCCTGTAAGTGTGAAGTTATTTGCTAAACAGTGTCCCAAGACACAAGAAGAGGAAGAGGAAATGTCCCGTGTTCCATATGCAAGTGCAGTCGGTAACCTGATGTATGCAATGGTCTGTACTAGACCAGACATTGCACTGTTGGAATTATGATGCATGTGTTGTACTTGATGGCAACCCACTCGTAGAAGAACAACTCACTTATATATAAGTAGATAAATCTACAGAAGAGATATCAGATGTGACATAATACATGGGATGCATGACAACTCAAAGGAATCAGATGACAGTTCTTAGTACGACAAGTTAGCTTTGCCATCAAGTCCAAAGGGGGAGATTGTTAGCATTATGATACAAGTGTTGTCCTTGATGGCAACTCACACAGATGACAGATCATAATGCAGTAGGTAAGTAGCAAAGAGTTGATGATCAGACTACAAAGAATGAATAAAGAAGAGTATATATGCAGGTTCACTATATACCAAGTCGTGTACATATGCAGCTTATATGAAGGTTCACTATGTACCAAGTTGCGTATATACGCAGGTTCGCTATATACCAAGTAGGGTATACACGCAGGTTATACACGGAGGTTCACTATATACAAAGGCGCGTATACACGCGAGATTGCTGATCAAAAGTCGTGTATGCATATGCACGCACTTTCATGCACGGAAAAGCACGTACATGTGGGAAAGATTATTTTGGGTCCGTGGTATTTAGACCTATGGTTTTGGTCCTTGGTATTGCGTTTGAAGTGTTGAACCCAGGTATTGGGTCCCTAGTATTGGTTCTCAATGGTTTTGGACCATGGTATTGAGTAAGGCCTACGACTATAAAAGGAGAAGAAGATCATTAGGCAAATGCATTGAGAAAGTCTTGAATATCTCTTGAAGTATGAGATCCAGTATGCAGGTTATGGGTTCATGATGCATTGCTTGATCTAAGCTAAGGAGGAATCTCAATGGTTGATGGAGAACAAGATCTAAGGATAAATCAGGATCTAATTGCTTGGAATGAATCATCTCTATATGGTTTGATCTTGTTTAGTCTAGATCTGTATATTTACACATGTAATGTTCTGTAAATGTTATGATTTGGGTATAACTCAAGTTTGGAATAGCTGCAAATCATGAATGAATATTTACAGATGTATACGTTGGTTGACTATGATTAAAGTGCGTACATACACAGGTTAGATACATCTAAGTAGCGTATACCATATGAGCTATGATGTTTGAAGTTACAGGTGTTTCTGGTTGTTGATTAGTTCTGATGACTGTTTAATAGTGTCATTATTCTGCATATTCAGATTGGTTGATTATGTTTAGCTTCAGTATTGATGGATGAGATCTATAATGGATCAAGATCAGAATGAATTATCTTTATGTGATATGATGAACTAGATCTGTTTGCTAACATACATATTATCTTTGTATATGTAATGATCTGGGTATGTTTGAAGTTAGGAAGTGGAGTGAAGTTATAAGTAAGTAATTAATGACATATACACTAGTTCGCCTTAGTGAAGTTGCGTATACACACTGGTTCGACACTTCCAAGTAGCGTATGCACTCTGTTGCATGATTTTTGATGATACAGTTGGTTCTGAAAATTGTTGCAGAGTTTAGTGTTCTGCTCTGTGTTCTGGTGACTGCATTTTGTTGACAGGGTTTCAGTGATTTAGTATTGGGTGCTTCAGAGATTGATGATGTTAGTGTTGATTGATTGTGTGAAAATTAGATGAAAATTGGCCTTCAGATTATGATGTTGTGGTCCATGAGTATCCAGTCTAAAAAATTATGAAACGTGGTACCTGGAGGAAGAAAGAGAAGGTTGTAGCCTTCTGTAGGTTGGCACCTATGTACTAGTACATCAGCTAGTACAAGAGCTAAGGGGGTTGTAGCTCCCTTCTAGGAGAGTCTGGAGAACGAGAGAAGGTTGTAGCCTTCTGCAGGTAGAAGCATGCGTACTGGTATAAGTCTGCACTAGTACAGAACCATTGTAAAAAAAGTTTCTTATTAAAAGGAAGATTGAGATGACTTGTAGCAGGTGGTTTTCACCCACATTGGGTTTCCACCTTACATCATGGTGTTCATGTGTGCTTCTTGTGTGTGATGATCTATTCTATTTTACTGTTCCTATTTACTGTTCATGTGGTTAATAATGTTTTGATTCACTCATTAAGGATCAACTAAGTGAATCGTAAGTTTACTGCATATACGCTTGTTGCATTACACACAGTTGCATATACACACGGTTTGCCTTAACTGAAGTAGCGTATATGAATCTTAATGTGGAAATGAAAAAGTTATATTGATTTAATAATACTGATTCACCCCCCCTTCTCAGTATTATTTCCAACAATTGGTATCAGAGCAGGTCCTTTGGTAGAAGCTTGATCGCTTGAAGGAGATCCGTAGATCAATGGGAAAGAAGCTTAAGAAGAAAGCGCCTAAGAAGAAGAAGACATCTTAGAAGAGCTATGACAGTGGGAGAATCAATTGGGGAATATGTGGAAGAAGCACCTCAGATTCAGAATCACTTCAGAATGAAGATGAACAAGCAAAAGAACTAGCAGGTATGAATTTGTTATACTCTGGTGATACATTTATCCATCCATTTGAAGATGATGAAAGTCATAGCGAAACAACTGAATTTTCTCTTATGGGTGAGCAAGAAAGATATCAAATAGAGGCAGAATTTAAAAGGTTTACAGACAAAATTAGAGATCAACAAGATCTATTGAACAAACGGGAATGTGCCTTCAAAGAAGAAGCTACCAAACTAAAAGATCAACTAGAGGAAGGAAACAAGGTAAGGAAGTTATTCAAGGACAAGGAAGATCAATGTCAAAAGTTGCAAGATGAAGTAACATCATTAAGAAATGAAGTCAATGAAAGGAGCAAAACAATCAAGAAACTTAGAGATAGATCCAGTTACTATGAAAGTCTTGAAGCTACAATCCTCTCGCTTAAAGAAGATCTTGAAGAATCAAATAAGCAGAATAAAGAACTACTCCAAGCTCTTGAAAAAGAAGAAAACGAAGTTCTTGAACTAAGACATCAGTTAGAAGAAGAAAGAAAAGCTGAAGAAAACATGAAGAAGTAGTATCATGAAAAGGAGGAGCAACATCAGGTTGAGGTAAATATTCTTAAAGATAACTTAGAAGAAAAGGATAAGCTCTTACGATTTCAAGATAGTACTAAGATCTTGGATGATATTCTTAGTAGTCAAAGGTCTCCTACTATCAAAACTGGCCTTGGTTTTTATGAATCTATTGAAGATGAATCTAGCTCACAAGGAGAGGCAAGGAACTCTAATGTAAAATCTAAAATAATCAATAAGGAGATGAGAGGACAACCCCATCAACAGCCAAGGAAAGAAATTATTCAAAGAAATTCTTTTACTCCTCCGATGAATAATGTTGAATGTTATGTATGTCATAGTCTTGGACATGTTGCAGCTAGATGCAGAAGAAGAATGGTTCAAGACCATCACACAGAAAGATCATCATGTTCCAAGTACTTTACGGGATATTGTTTTTCTTGCAATATGTTTGGTCACAGAGCTGTTGATTGCTACAGAAGGAATATGAAATATATGAGATGTTATGCATGTAAAAAGGTTGGACATATAGCTAAGGAATGCAGGAACAAAGTACAAGCACCATACCGAAAGGAGAAAACATCATCACACTTGAAGATATGGAAGAATAAGGAAGTACAGTCAGGAAAATGTTGCACAACACAATGTATAGGCATAACAGACTCAGAGGGAGCTGAAAGTGTAAAAATTCAGTATCCTAAATCTTATACGCAAGGTTCATAAAGGGAAATCGTGTATATACACGAGTTAGACACTGCACAGTCGCGTATATGTTAGTTTGAAGAAAAGCAGTGGGATAGACTCAGGAAAAAGGGTCTAATATGATTCAGTCCATTATTTGCTCTGTTTGATAATGGTTACAATCTGCTGATGATGTGTGAAAATGTCTTGATACTTGTAAGATGTTTTAAAAGTGTTTTGATCCTAAATTAATGATGATGATGCCTTGATACTTCTTGTTGATATATGCATGATCAGATCTGATAGTAAGCAAGATGGCACAGGTTTAGGGGGAGCATATGCTTTTAATAATGCATTGTTGGCATTATGGTTAGTAGTCCTTGGTGATGATGGTTATATGGCTAAATGATATATCTTTCTATGATATGAGTGTCCATGACAAAATATCATATGATTCTTGGGGTTACATAGTTGATGTTCAAATCAGATTTGTGGTTGATTCTCTGATGATGCATATATGGTGTTTACATGGCGATCTTCATAAGGATAAGGAGAAGTACAAAGCTTGAATACACATATTCATTACTTGATGATGAGTCACTCATATTCTGCTGTCATCATATGCATAAAGATCATATAATACAGTTATGATGCAGGATTCCTATAGTTCTTGGCACTTATGTGGATGAGGATTGTTGCTGTTGCTGAGGATTGCTGCTGTTGGTCTCTATTATAAATGTCATATCAAGACTCATGATTTAATAGTTTGTCTCTATCTATTTTAGTCATTTGATGAATCCCTTTTGGTCATATGATGTAATTTGTACCCCCACTATGCATGGGAAGGATGATGTAATATTTAGTTCATGTACAAACATTTGGTATCTGGCGTGTCCCCACTTGGTTGGGTAGATGAGTCAATATTGGTGTATCCCCACTGGGTTGGGAGATGGATGTATGTATGAGTCCTTGGTGATAGGAAGGTCATTTATGATAGAGTCATGTTCTTCTTGTAGAACATCTTTTTGTAGACCTTGTTTACAGTCAGGGGGAGCATGAACAACACACTTCAGCAGAGCAGAGGTTTCAACATGTACTTAGAGGGAGCATGGACATATTGGTACACCTTGGCATATACAAAGGGGCAACTCATTTAGAGATTTCAGTAGGTACTCAGGGGGAGTATGGACAACAAAATGTTTATCAAGGAAAGAGAATATCTTGGTCCACCCTTTGCCCTTGATGTAAAAGGGGGAGAGTGATTTGGTGTCGTTGCCATCAAGTCCAAAGGGGGAGATTGTTGGCATTATGATGCATGTGTTGTACTTGATGGAAACCCACTCATAGAAGAACAACTCACGTATATATAACTAGATGAATCTACAGAAGAGATATAAGATGTGACAGAATACATGGGATGCAGGACAGCTCAAAGGAATCAGATGACAGTTCTCAGTACGACAAGTTAGATTTGCCATCAAGTCCAAAGGGGGAAATGTTTGGCATTATGATACAAGTGTTTTCGTTTATGGCAACTCACACAGATGACAGATCATAGTGCAACAGGTCGGTAGCAAAGAGTTGATAATCAGACTACAAAGAATGAAGAAAGAAGAGTATATACGCATGTTCACTATATACCAAGTCGCGTACATATGCAGGTTATACACAGGTTCACTATGTACCAAGTTGTGTACGCAGGTTCACTATATACCAAGTAGGGTATACACACAGGTTATACACGCAGGTTCACTATATACAAACGCATGTATACATGTGGGATTGTTGATCAAAAGTCGCGTATGCGTATGCACGCACTTTCATGCATGGAAAAGCACGTACATGTGGGAAAGATTATTTTTGGGTCCGTGGTATTTAGACCTATGGTTTTGGTCCTTGGTATTGCATCTGAAGTGTTGAACCCAGTTATTGGGTCCCTAGTATTGGTTCTCAATGGTTTTGGACCATGGTATTGAGTAAGGCCTAAGACTATAAAAGGAGAAGAAGATCATTAGGCAAATGCATTGAGAAAGTATTGAATATATGATGAAGTATGAGGTCCAGTATGCAGGTTATGGGTTCATGATGCATTGCTTGATCTAAGCTAAGGAGGAATCTCAACGGTTGATGGAGAACAAGATCTAAGGATAGATCGGGATCTAATTGCTTGGAATGAATCATCTCTATACGGTTTGATCTTGTTTAGTCTAGATGTGTATACTGACACATGTAATGTTTTGTAAATGTTATGATCAGGGTATAACTCAAGTTTGGAATATCTGCAAATCATGAATGAATATTTACAGATGTATACGTTGGTTGACTATGATAAAAGAACGTACATACGCAGGTTAGATACATCTAAGTAGTGTATACCATATGAGCTATGATGTTTGAAGTTACAGGTGTTTCTGGTTGTTGATTAGTTCTAATGACTGTTTACTGGTGTCAGTGTTCTGCATATTCAGATTGGTTGATTATGTTTAGCTTTAGTATTGAAGGATGAGATCTATAATGGATCAGGATCAGAATGACTTATCTTTATGTGATATGATGAACTAGATCTAGTTGCTAACATACATATTATCTTTGTATATGTAATGATCTGGGTATGTCTGAAGCCAGGAAGTGGAGCGAAGTTATAAGTAAGTAATTAATGACATATACGCTAGTTCGCCTTAGTGAAGTTGCGTATACACGCTGGTTCGGCACTTCCAAGTAGCGTATGCACTCTGTTGCATGATTTTTGATGATAAAATTGGTTATGAATTTTGTTGCAGAGTTCAGTGTTCTGCTCTGTGTTCTGGTGACTGCATTTTGTTGACAGGGTTTGAGTGATTCAGTATTGGGTGATTCAGAGATTGATGATGCTAGTGTTGATTGATTGTGTGAAAATTAGATGAAAATTGGCCTTTAGATTATGATGTTGTGGTCCATGAGTATCCAGTCTGAAAATTTATGAAACGT
Organism: Pinus tabuliformis; assembly: GCA_031772625.1. Taxonomy (NCBI): domain Eukaryota; kingdom Viridiplantae; phylum Streptophyta; class Pinopsida; order Pinales; family Pinaceae; genus Pinus; species Pinus tabuliformis. The sequence goes on along the minus strand of CM062817.1, from coordinate 1,893,075,826 downwards.
GGTACCTGGAGGAAGAAAGAGAAGGTTGTAGCCTTCTGTAGGTCGGCACCTATGTACTAGTACATCAGCTAGTACAAGAGCTAAGGGGGTTGTAGCTCCCTTCTAGGAGAGTCTGGAGAATGAGAGAAGGTTGTAGCCTTCTGCAGGTAGAAGCCTGCATACTGGTATAAGACTACACCAGTACAGAACCATTGTAAAATAAGTTTCTTATTAAAAGGAAGATTGAGATGACTTGCACCAATTGGTTTTCACCCACATTGGGTTTCCACCTTACATCATGGTGTTCATGTGTGCTTCTTGTGTGTGATGATCTATTCTATTTTATTGTTCCTATTTACTGTTCATATGGTTAATAATGTTCTGATTCACTCATTAAGGATCAACTAACTGAATCATAAGTTTACTGGATATATGCTTGTTGCATTACACACAATTGCGTATACACGCGGTTTTCCTTAACTGAAGTAGCATATATGAATCTTAATATGGAAATGAAAATTTTATATTGATTTAATAATACTGATTCAGCCCCCCTCTCAGTATTATTTCCAACATGCACATGCAGTGGGAGTATTGGGCAGGCTTATGTCAAAACAAGGGAAGGAGCACTAGATAGCAGTGAAGCCAGTTTTCAGGTATTTGCATGGCACAAGTGATTATGGTTTGTGCTACCAAGGAAGACCAAGATTGGACAGAGTGTTGGATATTCATGGCTTTGTTGATGCAGACCGGGTTGGGGATCTGGATTAGAGAAGGTCTACAAGTGAGTATGTGTTTAACATATTTGGAGGTGCAGTCAGTTGGATGAGTAAGAAACAATCTGTAGTGGCACTATTAACTAGAGAGGTAGAATACATAAAAGCCACTCATGCAAGCAGGGAAGCAATTTGGTTGCAGAGATTGTGTTCAAGTATGGGGTTAGTACAGGGAGCTATAAGGATAGACTGTGAAATCCAAAGTGAAATTTTCTTGGAAAGGAACCCTGCATATCATTCAAAGACAAAGCATATTGATGATCAATATCACTTTGTGAGGGATATGATAGAAGGCAAAAGGTGTTGTTGGTAAAGGTGGACATTTTTAAGAATACTACAGATGCATTGAAAAAATCCGTGAGCTCTGAGAAGTTCTCTTGGTGTAGAGAAACAATGGGTGTTGCAGAGCTGGATAAATGACTAATCTCTCTTGTGTCCCCTTGTGGAAAGAAAACAACAAGTGGGAGAATGTTGGGTTCTGCTATATTCTTTCCATGACTAGACCATGTAGTTAATCAAAGGGTTAGAGGGGGGCAGAGTGCCCCCTTCGTTGCATCGATTACGTAGCACGGGGGCCACAGGGGGTTCGCGCAGTGCAGATAATACCCTATATTAGGTTGGGCGGATCTACCTATGGTTTTGTGCATGATTTTCACACATGGTTTTGGACGCAATGGTTTTCTGTCCATGGTTTTGGATGCGATGGTTTTTTTGGTCCATGGTATTGGATGCTTCGGCAAGTATAAATATGTATTGTAACATTGAAAGGAACATAATGAAAAATCAAGATGGTAGTCCTGGTTTTGGGATCCACAGGAAAATCTTTGTGTATATGTGTTTTATGTGTTATGCTCTCGCATTGTTTATTTTCTGTGTTTTAGAATTCGTATGCAGGTAATTTCTATACAGGGTTAAAACCTACACATCGAACCATTATTGACGAGGGAGAAACTACTTGTATAGTGTCTATGAGTTGCTGGAAAACACTTAGCTCACCGCCTTTGTCACGTTCACCAAAAACATTAAAAAATTTTGATAGTTGCACATATATGCCTTGTGGAATATTGAGTAATCTGCAAATTGAACTAGGAGGAAAAACAATAACAGTTGAAGTTGATGTAGTTAACAGATCCATTGAATAAAACATTTTGCTAGGAAGACCATGGGTTTATTCCATGGCTGCTATGGTTTCAACATACTTTCATATTATTGCATTTCCTCATGAAGGTGGAATCACAGTTATTGACCAAATCGCCTTCTTCGCTTCTAGTTCACAGGTTACTGGAAGCATTCCATTGGTACACGGACCCCTGCTATCTCTCCAAAACATTGGTGTAGGTATCTTTAAAGAATCTTCCCTAATGGGCACTTTTTCACTACCACCACCATCAAATTTGGCAGAAGTGGCAAAAGTTGAGACTTGCAACATGATATATTCCACTTCATCTGACTTAAGGAGGATTACCAATAGCTTTAAAGTTGATAGTAGTAATGAAATCATGCTGCAACCCTTTTGAACTTGCATAGCAATCAATTTTTCTGGCTTGCGTGGTAAACCCAAATCCATTTTCATCAATTGTATGGGTAGATCGTTCATTAGAATTTGGTACTTCTTCTGATCCTTTTTCACGTATATTTTCTACTGATGAAGGAATCATCCAATCAATGATGATGGAAGGAGAACCATGGGAAGATTATCATCATCGTTCCCATCTTCCAGATCACATCAAAGATTATTCAAACAAACTTAATCACCCTTCAAATGTCAATTTCCTTTCAAATTCTGTTTTCATAGATACAGTAGATTTCGAGCAAAACTTGTCAAATATTGAAGAAACTATTTCTATCAATATTTCAACTAAATCTAACATTGTATAAAACATTCATGTTGGCAAATATTTTTCTCCATTAGAACTTGCTATTTACCCTGTTCCCCTTACTTACTGGGTTTCCAATATTGTTCCTGTCATGAAGAAACAAGGGAAAATACGAGTGTGTGTCGATTATAGGGATGTTAATCAGGCTTGTCCAAAATACAATTATCCTACTCCCTTTATCGACCAGATAATTGATGAATGTGTCGGATGTGAAATATTTTCATTTATGGATGGATTTTCCGGCTATAATCAGATCAATATCCGCCCAGAGGACCAATCTAAAACTGCTTTTATTTGTCCATGGGGAACATTCCCCTATAGGAAACTCCCTTTTGGTTTGAAGAACGCAGGGGAAACATTTCAGAGGGCAATGAATTATGCCTTCCATGAAATCAAACATATTGTTAAACCTTACCTTGACGATTTGCTTTCTCATTCACGAAAGCGGACTGATCACCCGCAACATTTGAGAGCTATATTTTTACGGTGCCGACACTACAAAATATGACTCAATCCACACAAATGTGTGTTTTGTGTTGGTTCTAGTCATTTTCTTGGTTTCATAGTGTCTAAGGAGGGAATTCGACTTGATCCACTTAAGGTTTAGGCAATCCTTTATTTTCCTCCACCTTATAATCTACTACAGTTGCAGAGACTCTAAGGGAAGGCTGACTTTTTGAGGAGTTTCATTCCCAATTATGCTGAGATGGATAAAATATTTACTCGGTTATTGAAAAAGGGGATACCCTTCCATTGGGATCAGGTTGCACAAGCTTCCTTTGATCCTCTTAAAGATACTCTGATTAGAGCCTTATTAATGTATTCCCCGAATTGTCAAAACGACTATTTCCTTGTATCTTTCCACTACAGATACAACCATTGGAATGGTTTTAGTCCAAGAGGAAGATGGGATTGAACATCCGATATATTATTTGAGCTGCAATCTCAATGATACAGAAAGTAAGTACTCTTATGTCGAGAAACTAGCTTTGGAAACTGTTCAAGATGTACAAAGATTTCGCCACTATATCCTACTCCGAAAGACCATTGTCATTTTGGATTGCAGCCCTATGACACATATTTTGTCACATAAATTGTTGGGGGGAAAATACTCAAAATGGATCGTCATTTTGCAGGAGTTTGATTTGGAATTCATCAAGTCCAAATCAAAGAAATCTCTAGCTTCCGCTGAGCTACTTTGTGACCTTCCCTCGAATTCTATTGATTCAACATTAGAACTATCAATTATGGATGAGTTTCTGTTCCCGGTTTTTTCATCTGATGCGTGGTATGGAGATATACTAATTTATCTCCAGACCTAAACTTTCTGGTGAGATACCTCTCACTAGCAACAACGACGTATCCGATACCAAGCCAAAGATTATCTGATCGTTGGCGATACTCTTTACCTTCATGGTATCAATAAAATTTTATGAAGGTGCCTCACTCATGAGGAAGCCAAGAAAGTTTTGAATGATTTCCATTCAGGTGCTTTATGGTGGACACTTATCTGGTTATGATACCGCATAGAGAATTCTCTGTTTTGGTTACTTCTAGCTTTGTATATTCAAAGATTTCATAATTATCGTCAGAAGCTGTCACGAATGCCAAATCTATGACCATAAAGTTAGATTACCACCTGCACCATTGCATCCTGTCATCGTTGTTGGACCATTTGCCAAATGGGGCATTGGCTTCATGACATGTAACCCCACCTTGGCCAGGGGGCATGGGTACATTATAGTCTCCGTTGACTATTTTACCAAATGGGCCAAGGTGATGCCAACATTAAACAACAGTGGCGAAACGACTGCTCTTTTCTTTTTCAACCATGTGGTTGCCCAGTTTGGTGTACCACTGGCTATATTTATAGATCATGGATCACATTTTCGCTATCACATGATGCCTGAGTACCCGCAAGCTAATGGAAAAGTTGAGGCCATCAACAAAGTCCTGAAGTGAATGCTTCAAAGAATGATAGGGGTTCATAAACAAAACTGGAATTTAATCTTGTACTCTACCTTGTGGGCATATCGAACCTCGGTGAGAAATGAAGCTAGATTCACACCCTTTCAATTAGTGTATGGTTTGGAGGCAGTCTTGCCGATACAATGCAAAATTTCATCTCTCAAACTTGTGATTGACTTGTTACCCGACACTTATGAAGAAGAAGTGTGTTTCTTGGAACTTATCCATCTGGATGAAACCTACCGTGAAGCTACATTGGCTAACAAAGCGAATAAGAAATGAATCAAGGCACAATATGACAAAAATGTCAAGCCTCATGTTTTCTCAGAAGGAGACCTGGTCTTTCTTTATGATCAAGAAGCTAACAAACTTGGAGTAGGGAAATTTGAACCACTTTGGATGGGTCCTTATATTATTAAGCGTGTTTTGACAAAAGGTGCCTATGAGCTAGTGGACTATGATGGAATTCCATTGTCACAACCCCAAAATGGGCAGTATCTCAAACATTAATATACTTAATTGAGTGTAGTAAAAATCACTGTATATACACTTTAATTGCATGTGTGTGTGTAAATGTGTCTTTTAGAGTTTTTATGTGGTTAAGTAATCTGCTTTGCATTTTTTGTAGATGTCAGAACTTTTGGAACCATTTGTTGGTTATGCTGATGGTGCTAGTCATAGTACGCAGAAACTATCTTCTGCAACATGGGCCATTTTTGCTCCAAGTGTCGAGTTAGTGAGTTTTCAATGGATTTGTATCGGTCAATCGACGAATAATATCGATGAGTATAGCGCATTGATCGAAACTATTTCTGATGCCATTTTACTTTGCATTCACCGAATCATCATTAGGCTGGACTCACAACTCGTTGTACTACAACTAACAAACATTTATACTATCCGAAATCCAACAATTCTCCGTATGTTCCTTAGAGTTCTCTTTTGGAAAGACATTTTGAGTATATTCAATATCAAAATATTTCCAGAAACTTTAATACATTAATTGATTCTTTAGCCAATTATGTGTTAAATCAACATTTGCGACAAATGTAAAGTAAAATTTTCAATTCATATCATCAGTTGAATAGGATTGCACATAGCCATACATATAAAAACTCCGAAAGTAAAAATAGATAGATGTTTTAAATTTTTTTATAAAATTTGTGTCTAAGACATGTTTGGTCATTTGACCTAGAAACTCAAAATGCATGCAAAAACATCCTAAGTAGACCTATTGATGCTCATGATAATAGGTCACAACCTGAACTATCATGCGCAAGAGCCGCATCCAATGGCCTGGAACACCAATAGTATGGCACTGCAGCCTCATAGGTAACTCCTTGATCTAGACATCCAGAATACCAAGGGTTAATCCCTCCACATGATCCTGCAACTCTTCCAAGGTCTCTACCAAATCCAAATCCTGGAGAACCACTCTCCCAATGTTTCTCCTCGCTGGCCCACATGCCTCCTATTGGCATCTCATAGGTCGAACATTACCCACATCTGCATGCATGAGAGTGATTTTACTTTAGGCTTGGAACATCAAAACACAAAAACACGTAGAAACTTAAAAAATAAAAAGCACTTGGTCAAACAATTTACCTATAGCACCCCACTGAGCACCCATTGGTAAAATCAAATCTAGATCTCCATAAAAATATATTCCTAAGTATGGATGCTCCTCGATGACAATGTGTTGTCAATCGAGCCAACTAAAGAATGCAATGGAAAAAATGATTATTGACTGATCCACATGTCTAGCCATCAATTCAACCCACCTCTGCATCCGTGGATCTCTAAGACTAGCTACACCCAGTGTTACATGTCGTTCCATAAATGGAATTCTTCTAAGGAAAAAGCGATTAAGATCAAACCATAGCTAAAATTATTCGTCTTACACTTTTACCTTTATCAGTTGTTCTTTCAGTTAAGAAAGCACGACCTCACACCAGTTGAATATTGTTGGCTCAAGAAACTCTAGTGCATACTGCATATATGATCTGTTTGCCAGATGAAGTGTCACACTGCCAGCCAACTTTGCGATAGTGAAAAGGATAGTTCTCAAAGGAAAATCACTTACATCCTTGATGTTTATTTTCCCATCCTTGCTAGGCTGTGTACCTGGCCGACAAAACTATTGAATGTAATCCCTCACCGATTCACCTCCATGGGAAAATCTTGAAAGTGAGATGGGGGCACCTCGCCTCGACAGCCTGGTAAGAAAGTAAACATCATCGATCATAATAGGGACCACTTTTTCCCCTATGTGAAAATCCTGATCTGTCGGATCCCATGCATGAACTAGGAACTGCAATAGTTCTATTTGTTGCCTCATTCTAGACAACCTGAAGTATTTGAGCAACCCACAGTTTTTGAGGGCCTCAATTGTACCTGGATTATTTAGGGAAATCATGTCTTGTTCTTCATGCTCTCTTTCTCACCAAGTAATAGTCATTCTGATCTGATGAAAGCCTGAAATCAAACCATAAGCTTAATTAGGATCCTTTCCATGCAAAAAACAGGACAAATTTTGGAGCAAATAGGTGAAACAAGTTTGGGAAACTCACCCAACACAACCCAGGCAAGGACAAAATGCGTTACAGAGTAGGAAGCCTTCTATCTGGGTTCTCTTCAGCATAGTTTTTGACATGCAAGCCTGCGCTGATCCCAAGGCGAAAAAATATAACCCCAGAGGCCCAAAAAACCCTAAAACTTGCATGAAACAGTAAAAGAATGACATGAAAAGGAAGAGGCGGGATAGATCTCCTACCTGGTTCGAAAGGAACGAGAAATGGTCCACATAATCTCTTACAATCAATTGTTGAAGTTTAAGGTAAAAAACTAGCCCAGAGCAAAAAACTGAATGCTAAATATCAAATGGTAAAATGACATGGTAAATACTTGTTTTATGTCTATTTCATGTTCATTAATTGAATAAACTTTAGTATTTACCTATTTTTACTCATGAAACATGTATGTTTAATCTATTTGGTGGTGTTTTGAGCAGGTTTTACAGCTGACTTATAGAATTTGATGTGCTCGATTGTAAATTTCATCTTTGACCACAGAGCATACTTTTATCTCTTTTTTGAGCTCTGTTAAACATCGAAAAAAGAACCCCCTTGGAGTCCTCTTGCACTTGTCCTTTTCATCTTGTTAACAGATTGGAAACGAAATCTACTTAGTATAAGTTTAACCCTTTTTCAGACTGAGATAGATTATTTACAAAAAAGGAATACGTTGATCGAACATGGTCAATAGGTTCTCTCTTGTATTGTTTTATGATTTTTCAGGTTTGAGAGACAAATACACGAAAAATAACTTGTGGAGTTTTCTTTTCGTCCCTTTTAAAACTCTCTAAACATGCAAACGACCAAGTTATGTTTGTCGTTAAACTCGTTAAAACATCAAATAATGACAAACTTGTCTATCATGACAAGACCGAGTTTCACCTTCGCTAGACTCGTTAAAACATCATGTAGCGATGGATTCACCTGAAGGGTGGAATTATACAACAAGCATATGTTGTTATCCTCAAGCTTGATAAAAAATAAAGAAGTACTGGTCAACAATGACTGGGGAAAATGGAAAAAGGGGTAAACCACTTTTGGTAGCAGGTCGCTCTTGAACATGACACTTTCACTTCATCGCCGTGACTATTTGGGTTGGGTTATCAACTTGATGGTTAACATATCGTTGGTCCATCATACCATCCATCACTTTTTTTTGGGTCAATGATACCAATTCATTTCATTTTTGCGGACATGTTCAAGAGAAGTCATTCAGTTAAAATTCATCCTTTGCAATACCATAAACCTTCATTTTCATTGTTGAGATTGCAACAAGATGATGGAGCTTAGTGAAAAGAGTCGCCTTCACTAAGTGGGCCCGCAGGCTATTTTTGGCGCAAGTCTATTTTTAGACTATGTCTATTTTTAGACATATGGATCATGTCTATGTTTATGGATGATTGATCAAGTTGGGAAAAATAGATGGACTTCTATTTTTGATGAAAGTGTGAGTGATCACAGTGTGAGTGATCACAGTGTGAGTGATCAAGTCTATTTTTAGACTGGCTGTCAAAAATAGAAAAGTCAAATATTATTATCTCACAATAATATTTGGACTATAAACTTAATCTTATTCTCTTGGAGCACTTCAGTTTGAGCTACGGAAGTGGCACATGCAGCTGTCAGAAGGAAATTCGTTTTTCTTATGAGTCAGTTGAGTTGTTGCATGCATGACTTCAGTTAGAACTCAAGTGAGTTGAGTTTAGTGGACTGGAGGTACAGTTGATGGAGTTGTGTTCAGTTTAACTTAGTTAAACTGGTTGTAGTTAGTCTAACTGCAGATAGACTAATGATGAGTTGTTAAACTAATTATTAACTCATAATACAACTAAAGAATACATCAGTTAACTCAGTTGCATGTCAGTGCATGTTCAGTTCAACAGGGACAGGTGGTAGAGAATCAGATTGCTATCAGTTGTGACTATAGTTGTGCACCAGATCTTGCACAATCAAGGGATTGAGTATGCCAATGAGTTTGCTCACGTATTTGGCCCGCATTTTAGCCTTTGCTCACGTCCACAAAGAGTGGGTGACTATTTTGCAGGTGAAAATCGAGTTTGGGAAGCTATTCTCATCAGTTCTTGAGCAGGTATTGAGCAGTGGAGGCAGGCAAGCAGTGGAAGAGATTTGGAGATAAGATCTGAGCTGTATTGTGTGTAAAAGAGGTGGAGATACTTGTGAGAAGTATTATGCTGTGTAATGTTACATGATTCAATCAATATAATATACAGATAGTGTGGGGTTTTTAGCGAGATGCTTTCCCCGGGATACATACTGTGTTTATGAGTTTGATTGATGCTTCTATGTGTGCCTGTGGATGTTTCTGCTTCAGTAAATTGATGATCAACGTAGAGGAGATTATGTATTATACATGTTCCGCTTAAATTGTATGATCAGGATAATCTCTGTTGAATATGTGTTAAATTATTCAAAATTTCTACATGGTATCGGAGCTAGATAATTGTAGAAAAAGTTTCTACATGGTATCGGAGCAGCTTGATTTGTAGAAGAGATTTTTACAGGATATCAAGTGAGGGTTGATCGGAAGCAGTTGAGTTTGGAGCTGGTGGAAAATCAAATTTGCAGCAGTGTTGTTGAAATGTCTTTCAACGGATTGCAAATGTTATTCCAAAGCAAGAGCGACCTGGCGCTCAAGGATAAACTCAGTAACAATAAAGGTGAGAATGGATCTTCATCAAAGGTATCTGATGAAGAGAATTGTGCTTTGGCTGCCAAAGCAAAGAAAGGGAAGAGCAAGAAAGCTTCTCAGTCTGGTGCGAAAGGCAAGAAGCAGGATATGTCCAAAATGAAGTGTTTTCACTGTCACCAGCATGGACACTATGCCACAAATTGTCCGCAGAAGAAGAAGAACAAGCAAGCTGCTGGATCTGCAGGGGGAGAGGCTTTAGCTTCTCAGTTTGAGCTTGATTTTTCATTGATCGCATGCTTGGTTTCAAGTGTGATGGGATCAGTGTGGTTCCTGGACAGTGGTGCATCTTTTCACATGACGGGAGATAGAGATTTGTTCTCTGATCTGGAGGACAAAGATCTTGGAGTGCACATCGAGATGGGCGATGATGGTAGATACAGTGCGACCGGTACCGGTACCATTTCCTTTGAGAGGGAGTCTGGTAAACCCTTTGTATTGAAGGAAGTCATGCATGTTCTAGGATTGAAGAAGAATCTCATCTCAGTGGCGATGTTAGAAGACAAGGGGTATGATGTTGTTTTCAGCGAGGGAAAGGCCTTCCTGCGCAGCAAGACAACTGGTGAGACCCGGAAGATAGGGGTTCGAGTGAGGAACCTTTATCAGTTGCATGTAGATGGATGCGCAGCAATGGAAGGCAAGGCAGAAGGATTGGTGAGCCGGGATGATGGCGAGTTGTGGCACAGGAGATTGGGTCACCTTCACCATGGAGCCTTGAAGATACTGCAACAGATCACTACAGGGCTTCCTAAAGGCACACTTGCGCAGTCAGATCAGTGCAAGGGGTGTACTTTGGGGAAGTTTGTGAAAGCCACCTTTCACGAGAAGGATAGTCGCGCCACGACGATCCTTGAGAGAATTCACACAGACGTGTGTGGACCTTTCTCAGTTGCTTCGACAGCAAAACACAGGTATTATGTGATTTTTGTTGATGATTTCTCTCGTAAGTGCTGGATCTTCTTCATGCAGAAGAAGAGCGAGACATATTCAAAGTTCTGTGAATTCAAAGGACTGGTCGAGAAGGAGTCGGGGAAGAAGGTGAAGGCTCTTAGGAGCGATAATGGTGGTGAATACATCTTGGATGAGTTCAAGGATTTCTGCAAGGCAGAAGGGATTCGTAGAGAGCTCATAGCTCCCCATAACCCACAACAGAACGGGGTAGCTGAGCGGAAGAACAGAACGATTGTGGGTGCTGCACGGGCAATGTTGCATGATCAGGGCCTACCCCTTCACTTGTGGGCGGAAGCATGCAATACAACAGTTTATGTGCAGAACCGTTGTCCTCATAGGATACTTGGCATGAGTACACCCGAGGAGGCTTATTCTGGTAAGAAGCCTGATCTTTCTCATTTGAGGATTTTTGGTGCTAACGTTTACATGCATGTGACGAAGGATGCCAGAAAGAAGTTGGAGCCGACTGCAGAGGTTGGGATATTTGTGGGGTACACTGATACGCCCCACAACTATCGTGTGTATTTGCCAGACAGTGGTAAAACTGTTGTGCGACGGGATATAAAATTTCAGGAGGAGAAAGCCATGAAGTGTTCGCTTGAGAGGGAGCTACACTTGCATGCAGATGAGGAGCTATTAGTTCCTAAGGATGAGCTTTAGGACGTGGATCAGCCACATGACGAGGTTCATGGAGTGGAAGAGACCACTCATGCAGCGCCAACCATCAGAGGGCGAAAGCGCTTGACAGAAGCTGAGCGACTGGCTCAAGATGCAGAGAAAGTTGTAGGACCACCTACAGCCCAACGCAGGCAGAGACAATCACCTGATCGGTACACTGGATACATGGCTCTTATGAGCAAGTGTGTTGTGACTGAGCCATCCTCTTTCGAGGAAGCTGTGGAGGATCCCGCATGGGTAGACGCCATGGTGGAAGAGTATGATTCTATTGTTAGAAACAGTGCATGGGAGATTGTTCCTAGACTGGAAGGGAAATCAGTGGTGGGTTCGAGATGGATCTACAAAGTTAAGCAGGCAGCTGATGGGAGTGTGGAGAAGTACAAGGCAAGATTTGTTGCCCGAGGCTTTTCACAGATTGAGGGGATCGATTATGAGGAGACCTTTGCACCTGTCGCAAGGTATTCTTCCATACAGACGATTCTTGCTCTCTCAGCGCAGATGGGATGGCACATTCATCAGATGGATGTGAAGACTGCGTTCCTCAACGGAGTCATTGAGGAGGAGGTGTACATTGAGCAACCCGAAGGATTTGAAGTCTTCAGCAGCGAGTCACATGTGTGCAGGCTCAAGAGAGCGTTGTATGGGTTGAAGCAAGCACCACATGCTTGGTACACACGGATAGACAACTATTTCACAGGACTTGGATTCTCCAAGAGCGAGGCGGATTCGAACCTATACCAGATTGTGGTGGAGGGTAAGTTGCTTATCATTGTACTGTATGTTGATGATTTGATTCTAACGGGTGATGAGCTGTTGATACTGTCATGCAAGAAGGATCTTGCTACAGAGTTTGAGATGAAGGACTTGGGCCTCCTTCACTATTTCCTAGGATTGGAAATATGGCAGCGCAGTGGTGGACTGTTTGTTTCTCAGGGCAAGTATGCTCGGGAGATACTGGAGAAGTTCAACATGCATGGCTGCAAGCTTGTTGATACTCCTCTTCCTGGAGGTTGGAGGAAGGAGGATGCCACTTCGGGAGAAGAAGTGGATGCCACTGTTTATCAACAGTTGGTGGGGTAGCTGATGTATTTGGTCAATACACGACCTGATATATGCTATGCAGTTAACCAGCTTTCACAAGCTATGGTTAAGCCTACCAAGCTCTTCTGGAAGGCGGGCAAGCATGTATTGAGCCACTTGAGAGGCACATCGGGATATGGATCTTGGTACAGGCAGGAGGATGCAGAGTGGGTAGGGAGCCCAACGGACAGAAAGAGCACATCAGGAGGGGTCTCCAGTATCGGATCGACAGTAGTTTCTTGGTACAGCAGGAAGCAGAGATCTATGTGGATGAGGATGATCTTGGTTGGGTTTTTCGGGTCCAAGCACATCAGGTACCATCATATCAGAGATTGTGTGCAACGGAGGATCATGTTACTTTCGTACATTCCAACGGAGGATCAGGATGCTGATATTCTAACGAAGGCTCTCACCAGGAGCAAATTCGAGTACCACCGAGGCAGGATAGGGGTTGTTGATAATCCATATCTTGTCGAGAGGGAGTGTTGAGATTGCAACAAGATGATGGAGCTTAGTGAAAAGAGTCGCCTTCACTAAGTGGGCCCGCATGCTATTTTTGGCGCAAGTCTATTTTTAGACATATGGATCATGTCTATGTTTATGGATGATTGATCAAGTTGGGAAAAATAGATGGACTTCTATTTTTGATGAAAGTGTGAGTGATCACAGTGTGAGTGATCAAGTCTATTTTTAGACTGGCTGTCAAAAATAGAAAAGTCAAATATTATTATCTCACAATAATATTTGGACTATAAACTTAATCTTATTCTCTTGGAGCACTTCAATTTGAGCTACGGAAGTGGCACATGCAGCTGTCAGAAGGAAATTCGTTTTTCTTATGAGTCAGTTGAGTTGTTGCATGCATGACTTCAGTTAGAACTCAAGTGAGTTGAGTTTAGTGGACTGGAGGTACAATTGATGGAGTTGTGTTCAGTTTAACTTAGTTAAACTGGTTGTAGTTAGTCTAACTGCAGATAGACTAATGATGAGTTGTTAAACTAATTATTAACTCATAATACAACTAAAGAATACATCAGTTAACTCAGTTGCATGTCAGTGCATGTTCAGTTCAACAGGGACAGGTGGTAGAGAATCAGATTGCTATCAGTTGTGACTATAGTTGTGCACCAGATCTTGCACAATCAAGGGATTGAGTATGCCAATGAGTTTGCTCACGTATTTGGCCCGCATTTTAGCCTTTTCTCACGTCCACAAAGAGTGGGTGACTATTTTGCAGGTGAAAATCGAGTTTGGGAAGCTATTCTCATCAGTTCTTGAGCAGGTATTGAGCAGTGGAGGCAGGGAAGCAGTGGAAGAGATTTGGAGATAAGATCTGAGCTGTATTGTGTGTAAAAGAGGTGGAGATACTTGTGAGAAGTATTATGCTGTGTAATGTTACATGATTCAATCAATATAATATACAGATAGTGTGGGGTTTTTAGCGAGATGCTTTCCCCGGGATACATACTGTGTTTATGAGTTTGATTGATGCTTCTATGTGTGCCTGTGGATGTTTCTGCTTCAGTAAATTGATGATCAACGTAGAGGAGATTATGTATTATACATGTTCCGCTTAATTTGTATGATCAGGATAATCTCTGTTGAATATGTGTTAAATTATTCAAAATTTCTACATTCATGACCGCCATTCCTAAACCTTGTGTTGTCAGTCAAATTACATCTCCAAAATAATTACGCTCATTTCATGTCGTTGATGTAGGATGTGTTAGTGTCAGTCTTTCTAGCCTTCCTCGAGTGATCAAATATGATCTTACAAAGTGGTCTCAGAGTTTCCATGTCAAATTTTGTCATTTCAAAGAGTTTTCAAGCAAAATTTGGTCACTAGGCATTAGGTCTAGGGTTTGCTCCCACTCTTTTCAAAGTTTCCCAAATTCCCATGTATGTCACTATTCAGCTGAGTCTATCATCATTCATAGGTTTTTCACTATCATCTCAGTGTCTAATGAGTCATTTTACACTTTGTTCATGCTTCAGTTGCGCCTAGGTAAGGTCATTTCCCTCTCCTAGGGTTTTGAAGGCGATTTCTCGTGGACAGTCAAATCATTGGCAAAACTTGTATCCAGATGTTCATACACCTTCCCCTATCCTTCATGTACCTTATCAAATGCTTCCCATCACTGATATCCCCCAAAATCCTCATTTTTGCACAAACCCTAGTTTCTAGCTACAACCTGGCAATTTTCTAGGTTTGTCCTGTGTTTTGCCATTTTTGACCCCTTCCCCTCGCTCAATCTCTGAGATTCCACTTTCCCTTGCTTCCTAACATCCCTCCCCACTCCTAAAAATTTCCCCAAGAATTTAGAAGCCCCCTATCCCCTTCATTTCGCTACATTTCGACAAAATTCCTTGTTTCACACATCGGGACAAGTCGCACTCAAATGATGTTCTAGAGCAATAAAACATGAATTTTGGAAAACTGAGAGAGGTTTATGTCCATAACATGCCAAAGAAGAAAAACCTCTTTCACTTTTTTCACAGGTGTCATGGTTTTAGAGAAATGTCAAAATTGCAATCGCCAGATCCAAGGAGGTTGGCCAAGGCACTAAAACGACGGAAAAGGCCCGATCCAATCCAAATTTTGGCCAAAGCCTCTTTGAATGAGCATGGTACTTTATTGGGGACTCCTAGCCCAAATTTCAAGAAATTTGGAAAAAATTTTGTCAATTGTGAATTTTTTGTGCCAAACACAGGTTTTGTCCCCTCAACGGGTCTCACCCCCCGTGCGACCCTTTCATTTGGCTACTCCGTTCCGGGAAAAATCAGCATTTCTGGATTTTTCATGAAAATTTGGAAAAAAAATTGTCAATTGTGAATTTTTTGTGCCAAACACAGGTTTTGTCCCCTCAACGGGTCTCACCCCCCGTGCGACCCTTTCATTTGGCTACTCCGTTCCGGGAAAAATCAGCATTTCTGGATTTTTCATGAAAATTTGGAAAAAAATTTGTCAATTGTGAATTTTTTGTGCCAAACACAGGTTTTGTCCCCTCAACGGGTCTCACCCCCCGTGCGACCCTTTCATTTGGCTACTCCGTTCCGGGAAAAATCAACATTTCTGGATTTTTCATGAAAATTTACACATGCTCACCCATTTCCAAGAGATTTTATGAAGTTTTGGGCCTCTAGAAAGTCAAAAAACAATCAAAAAATGACTTTCTGCCACATTTTTGACACACAGAAAGCAGTCGTGGGAGATTGCAATTTTGGAGGTGTAAATGACTACCAAATTCAGATATTCCACTTGGGTTGGAAAGTAGACATCCAGACCTTTCCAACAAGCCCACTTTGGCCTCATTTGGACACCTAGAAGTACCCCAAAAGTGCTCTCAAAGGCGCGCGACCCGTTCACGAATGGCGCACGACCCATCAGGCAAATTGCTCAGGATTTCAGCCTACAGCTCAGCAAAACGCAGTTTGGACTATGTTTGACTTTTTGGAGTTGATTTTTATCCTCCTTGTTGTAAATGATGTAATTTTATGACACTTTTACACTTATGTATCTCTTCTAGAAGATTCATTCATGAGATAGGTGAAAATTAAATGAATGAATTGGTTTCCTAGCTTATAGAGGCAAGTTGTTTTGACTGCCTAGATTTTAGTGCTCAGTTTAGAATTGGTTGAAACAGCTCCTAGAAGGATGAGCTAGACCCCTATAGGAAAGGAAAGGTGTTAGCTTGCCTATATTATGTATTTTCTTGGTCATTTTCAGAGGTTGGAAGGTTGGACTCTTGAGGGATAAGCTCTATTGTATTACACATTGTATTTCTGCAATTTTTGGCAAAGGAAGAAAGACCAGGGTTTTGCAGTCCTTTTTGGGATTCCTGTGGTTACATGTATTGATGGTGTGTTTCTCTTTGTACTTGTAAGTTTGTTATGTGATTCATCTTCTTACTTTTCCTTCTGCAAATTAGGCGAATGAAGTGTTAAAGTAGAATTCATGATTGTCATGCTCTGCTTTTAAGTTTGCTTAATATCTATGTTTTCATCTGTCTAAAGAGAACTCTTGAAGGTTTCTTGCTCTCTTTAGCTCCTCACTGGTCATTTCTATCCATTCAATTAATTCAAAGGCATCAATACAGTCTCCTACCTTGCCCCAAAGAACCCCCTGCAAAAACTGTGTCCAATCCCCGCACCCAGAATTGCCTTTCCCCAACTTTCCACCAAAACCCTAAAAAATCCCAAATCAAACCTTTTATCAGTTTACTAGCCTAAAATCAGTGTTCCCTTTTTGGTTATCTCACCCATTGAAGATCTTTACCGAGATATACCGGAGAGAGCCCTCTCCTGCCCCGTAGGGCTAGCTAAGAGGCTAAGTGGTTTGATGTTGCCTTAAAGTTTACCTTTCTCAGCCTAAGTGAAATTTCAAGCCCTAACATATTGGCGACCATACTGGGGAGAACAAATTGCTTGTGGGTTGATGTGTTTGTCTCATAAGTCTCAGACGGAGTCTGAAGATACACCAGGTAGCCTTCGAAAACGCTTTTGCTTTGCATAAGCGCAAGTAGATAAACGCTGCTTCAGTCAATCTCCGTGAGCTTGTGAATACAGCACTTCATTTTCATTTCACCCCAGTACATGTATCAAGTTCAGATCTGATTGTTGATAGTGGACAACGATCAGACACTGACAAGGCTGAAATCATTCACTGGCGACTCCTTCACTGAGATCAATGCTTCATGGTGACTTCAGTGTAGAGAGATCAGTAGCTGTGAGATTTTCAAGATGGACCGAATCACAAGAAGATATGCTCCCTTGAGCCGAGATCACATTCCAGGTTTTCCAAATAAAATTCCAAAGTTAGATTGGTCAAGGAATCTGCCTATATTTAATGATGATGGTAAGAAGGATATTGCTTTACATCTAGTTAGATTTCATATGCATATTCGCAAGTTGAAGGTGGATTTTCCTGAAGATTGCTTGATGAAGATATTCTTGGCCACTCTAGAAGGTAAAGCCCAATCATGGTATGAAAGTTTGCCGCCTGCTTGTATTTACTGTTTAAAGGACTTTCATGCTTTGTTCATTGAAAGATATCAAGCATCTTATTCATCATTAAATTTGGTTCATGACTGTTGCAAGCATGCTTATGCTTTTATTGAAAGCCTTGAAAAATATTATGAAGATGATAATTTCATGGATGTTGAGATCATGGAGGCTCTGTATGAGAATCCATTTCAGCAACATAAAGAGAACCTAGTGGATACCCATCAGGAGGATCAGGAAATTTTGCAGCAGAATCAAGATCAGCAGGTTGAAGATAATATGGCTATACTTGATGAAAGAGAAGATCTTCCCACAGAAGACAGTAGTATGCAACTCATCAAAGAGAGCTCTGCAGTTGAGATCATAGACAGAGTTTTGGATTCAGATGTTCATGAACAACAAGGTGAGATCTTTGTGCAAGTAAGTGATGAATCTCCTTTCAATAGCTCAATAATAAATGATAGTTTGAGTGCCCTATCTGTTGGCATTATGATTCAAGTGTTGTCCTTGATGGCAACTCACTCAGAGGATGGTACAGGTGCTCAGAGGTTGGTACAGGTGATGGCAACTTAATCAGAAGACAGATCTTAGTACAGCATGCCAAGGAAGTTCATATACGCAAGTTCGTTAAGCCCAAGTCGCGTATACACGCTAGTTGGATTCAGAAAAAGCGCGTGTATGTGGAAAAGTGTCTTTGGTCCATGGTGGTTAGTCCTTGGAAGTTGTGCCTATGATTTCGGACCATTGTGTCTCGACGGGCATGTCGATCCCTAGTTTTGAAGTTGATGGTATTATGTTACTATGGTTTTGGCTCTTGGTATTGAGCTAGGCCTAAGACTATATAAGGAGAAAAAGGTCATTAGGCAAGATCATCTTTTGGACAAGGCTTGAATATCTAAGAGAGAGAGAGATCTGATATGCAGGTTCTGGATTGCTTGATCTAAGCCAAGGAGAGATCACATCGGTTGATGGAAGACTAGATCTAAGGATAGATCGGGATCTAATGGTTTGAAATGCTCTATCATGATATGGTTGATTATGCATACTTCTAGATCTGCATATTGTCGCAATACTATGTTCTGGGTCTAACTAATGTCTGGTACAGCTGCAAATTGAGAAAGTTTATTTTTAGATCTGTACGCAGGTTGGCTTCGGTAAAAGCACGTGTATACGCGGTTTTTGCTCATTGAAGCAGCGTATATCTTTTGAAGCTTGATTTTGGGTTTGCAGATTGGATCTGACTGTTATTACAGAGTTATGTAGTCTGCTCTGTGTTCTGGTGTCTGTGATTGACAGGGTTCAGTGGTTCAGTGATTCAGTTTGATGATGATAGTATTGGTTGTTTTATGCTTCAATGATCTGTTGTGAAAGTTGAATGAATTATGGTCTACAGATTGTAATGTTGTGCTTCAGGAATATCCAGTTTGAAAATGTATGAAAAGTGATACCTGAAAGAAAGAAGATTGTAGGTCAGCACCTACGTACTAGTATCTTGGCTAGTACAAGAGCAAAGGGGGTTGGAGCTCCCTTCCAAGGAAGTTTGGAGAACGAGAGAAGGTTGTAGCCTTCTGCAGGTTGTAGCCTGCGTACTGGTATAAGGCTGCACCAGTACAAAATATTGTAAACTGAAGTTTCATATTAAAGAAAGATAGAGACAACTTGCAGCAGGTGGTTTTCACCCACATTGGGTTTCCACCTTATATCTTGGTGTTCATGTGTGTGGCTTTTGATCTGTTCTGTTATACTGCACATGTTTACTGTTAATAATGTCCTGATGCACTTAACTGAAGAATAAGCTAACTAAATTGTGAGTTTTCTTCTTATACGCTGTTTTACTTAGTCACAGTAGCGTGTACACGCTGGTTCACTTAACTGAAGTAGCGTATATGTTTCTGAGCATTGAAAAAGTTTGATTGATCTGATAATACTGATTCACCCCCCTCTCAGTATTATTTCCAACAATTGGTATCAGAGCAGGTCCTTCAGAGAAGCTTGATCGCTTGAAGGTAGATCATTCATCATGAGCAACTACGAGAAAGAAGCATCAATCAGGCCACCGGTTTTTGATGGAACAAATTTCAATTATTGGAAGGTAAGAGTTACTGCATATCTTCAATCTCTTGGTACAGAAGTTTGGAACATTGTAGAAACAGGCTATGCTTTTCCTTCAGCTACTCCTACAGATCCAGCTGAGAAAAAGACATATGAAACAAATGCAAAAGCAGTCAGTACTCTATTAGGAAGTATATCCCAAACAGAATTCATGAAGGTCATGCACTTCAAATCAGCAAAAGAGATATGGGACAAAATGATCACTAGCTATGAAGGAGATGAACAGGTAAAGGAAGCTAAACTTCAAACTCTCAGGATTCAATATGAGACTCTCAAGATGTATAATGATGAAAGTGTGGCTAATTATTTTCTTCGGGTAGATGAGATTGTTAATTGTATGAAAAATTTGGGTGAAGAAATAAAAGAGACTATAGTAGTTTCAAAGATTCTAAGATCATTATCCCCCAAGTTTGAATCTAAAGTATCTGCAATAGAAGAAAAGGAAAATCTCAAAGTTCTCACTATGTCTCAGCTACATGGAATTCTAACTGCTTATGAAATGAGAAAGGGAGGTCCATCAGACAGAAGGGAAGCTGCTTTTAAGGCATCAGGAAAAGAAGATTACTATGAAGCAAGCCATGTTCCAGAAGAAGAGGAAGAAGAATCAAATTTTGTCAGAAATCTTCAAAGGGGTGCTGGAAGGTTCAGAGGTAAGCTACCTTTCAAATGCTTTGCTTGTGGAAGAGTAGGTCATTATGCTGCAAAATGTCCTTATAAGGATAAAGGAAAAGAACCTGCTAGATGGAACAAGAAACAAAGTGCAAATAAGAAAAGCTACTACACCCATGAAGATAGTGATGGCTTATCAAACAGTGATGAAGATGAACAAGGTAATAAATATAAGCTGTTAATGGCATTTGAAGATGATGATTATGAGGATGCTGTAGATGTGGATAATCTCTATAATGAAATTACTAGACTCAAGAGATGCATAGAAGAAAAGAGTGTGATCATTGATACTTTGCAATTTCAAATTGATGAAAAAGAAAAACATCTTGAAAAACTAGAAGGTGAAATTGTTGGTCTCAGAAAAGAAATTGAGAAAACAAAAGCTATTAATCTTAAGTTTGTCAAAGGATCTGAAACTTTGGATGAGATTATCAATGTGCAGCGGTCTCCTCTAAACAAGACAGGTTTGGGCTATAATGGAGAAACCTCTCAAGCATCCACCTCAAAAAGTTATCTTGATGCAGCAAGAAGAAATGAGCAGAAGAACAATGAAGATAATCAGGTAAAGCAGGGACGAATTACAAACAAAAACTATCAGGGACAATCCTTCTTAAGGGTGAACAAAAGCTACAACCAACCACAGGTAAAATCTTCTCAGTTTGGCACAAGAATAGATGAAAATAGAAATTACAATCAGTTGGCTGGTAGATTCAATAACCGCAGAAGCTTCTTCAATGGACAATGCTTTTCTTGCCATAACTTTGGTCACAAAGCAGCTCAATGTGTTGCATATAAAACAATCATGACTAGGGAAGCTCAAAAACAAAGAAGTATGACAGGGATTACAAAGAGGACCTATAACAACTTTTCGGTTCTTGAAAATGAAGTTGAATGTTCTATTTGCAATAATTTTGGTCATAAAGAATCTGAATGCAGGAGCAGGTTTCAGGAGAAAAAGGAACAAGCCACGAGCACCAAACAATGGAGAATAAAGGAACCTCAGACAGAAAGATGTGGGATAGCTTTTTATGCAGAAGGACAGGAAAATCTATGGTACATTGACAGTGGATGTTCGAAACATATGACAGGTGATAAAGAAAAACTTGAATCTTATTCTACTTTAGAAAAAGGAAAGAAAGTTTCTTTTGGAAATGATACTCCTGCAACTATAAAAGGAAAAGGTATTGCTCCTTTGAAAGAAAAGGTCAAGGCTGGAAATGTTTTGTATGTTGATGGATTGAAGCATAATCTTCTAAGTGTCAGCCAGATGTGTGATCAAAAAACCGAGGTTATTTTCAGATCGAATGGATGTCTTGTTCGTGATCTTGATACAGGTAAAACAGTTCTCAAAGGCAAAAGAACTCCAAATAATCTGTACATATTTGAAGAAGGACAACAACAATGCTATCTTAGCAAGGATGAAGAGCACTGGTTATGGCATCGAAGGTTGGGACATCTAAGCTTCTCACAAATAAGGAAAGCATGCAAATATCAGGCAGTTCGCGATCTTCCAGATATCAAAATTCCAGACAACACCATATGCAAATCTTGTCAGTTTGGAAAGCAAACCAGAACTAACTTTCCAGAGAAGGAAGGATCAGCTAGCTTGCCTCTTGAGCTAGTCCATACAGATGTATGTGGTCCATTTAGGAAAAGGACACCTCGAGGAGAAGAATATCTGATATTATTCATTGATGATTTCTCAAGGTTTGTTTGGTTAGGGCTTATGAAGCACAAAGATGAAGCATTCGAAAAATTCAAATCCTTCAAAGCATTGGCTGAAAATGAATCAGGACACAAAATTAAGTGCCTCAGATCTGACAGAGGTGGGGAGTTCACATCAAATGAATTTTTCGATTTCTGCGATGAACATGGGATAAGAAGAGAATTCTCTACAGCTAGAACTCCTCAGCAAAATGGGGTTGTGGAAAGAATGAACAGAACTATCCAACAAATGGCTCGTGCTATGCTCGATGAATCAGGTACTCCTGCAACCTTCTGGGGTGAAGCTGCACATGCTGCTGTTATCATTCTTAACAAAACAAATGTCCGAGTAAACAGCACTCAAACACCTCATGAGCTTTGGAGTGGTAAAACTCCTTCCGTGAAGCATTTCAAAATCTTTGGGAGCAAATGTTATATTAAGAATACTGATGAGCAACTTGGCAAACTTGAACCTAGAGCAGATGAGGGCATTCTTCTTGGTTATTCTCCACATAGCAAAGCATACAAGTGCTACAATAAAAGACTTGGCAGAATTGTTGACAGTATTGATATAGTGGTTGATGAGAAGGGATATATTCCTAGGCAAGTTCATCATGAAGAAGATGAAGGTTACTCTCAAAGGCGAAATGATGAAGAAGAAGAACCTCAAGAAGAAGAAGAATCTCAAGAAGAACCAGAGGAGCAGACAAGAATAGAAGAGAAGACTCCATCCAGATATGTCCAAAAGAATCATCCAGAAACTCAGATTGTGGGGCAGAAAGAAGCAGGAGTACAAACAAGAAGGACACTTGCAGAAGCTTCAAGCTACTTGGCTCTACTCTCCTCCATTGAACCACAAAATGTGAAAGAAGCATGCAAAGATGAATGTTGGGTCAAAGCAATGGATGAAGAACTTGAGCAAATCGAAAAGAACAACACTTGGGAATTAGTTCCTAGACCAAAAGATAAGAATGTAATAGGAACAAAATGGGTCTTCAAGAATAAATTAAATGAAAATGGAGAAGTAATTAGAAACAAGGCCAGACTTGTTTGTAAAGGGTATGCACAGCAAGAAGGAATAGATTTTGAAGAGACCTTTGCTCCTGTGGCAAGACTAGAGGCCATCCGAATGTTCCTTGCTCTCTCAAGCTTTCAAAACTTCAAGGTATTTCAAATGGACGTGAAATCAGCCTTCCTGAATGGAGACTTAGAAGAAGAAGTATATATTGAGCAGCCAGATGGTTTCATTCTTGGGAATGATCCAAACCTTGTATGCAGATTGAAAAAGGCACTCTATGGGCTCAAACAAGCTCCAAGGGCTTGGTACTATCGGTTGGACAAATATCTTCACCAACAAGGCTTTTCAAAAGGATCAGCAGATAGCAATCTCTATATAAAAGTTGAAAATAACAAATTGCTAATTCTTGTTGTTTATGTAGATGATATTATTTTTGGCAGCAATGAAGAAACTATGAGTCAAAACTTTGCCTTGGTTATGCAGAAAGAATTCGAAATGTCACTTCTTGGAGAATTGACATATTTTCTTGGATTGCAAATCCAACAAAATGAAGGAGGTATCTTCTTGTCTCAAACCAAATACCTCAAGCAGATCTTGAAGAAGTATGGCATGGAAGAGTCAAAGCCAGTATGTACACCCATGGTTACAGGATGCAGCCTCAGTGCAAATGATGAATCAGCAGCAGTTCACCAACCCACTTATAGATCCATGATTGGGAGTTTGCTTTATTTGACAGGTACTCGACCAGATATTACACATGCAGTAGGAATGGTTGGAAGATTTCAAGCCAACCCAAAGGAAACTCATCTTCAGGCAGTCAAAAGAATCTTCAAATATCTTCAAGGGACCCAAAACTATGGCTTATGGTATCCTAGAAATACAGATCTCACTCTTCATGCTTACACAGATGCAGATTGGGCTGGAAGTGTGGATGATAGGAAAAGCACAAGTGGAGGTGCTTTCTTCATGGGTTCCAGATTAGTATCTTGGTTCAGCAAGAAACAAAGTTCGATTGCCTTATCTACAGCTGAAGCAGAATATGTGGCTGCAGCATCTTGTTGCACACAACTTCTTTGGATGATGCAGACCTTGCAGGACTTTCAAATCACTTGCACTCCACCTGTCTCTATCTTATGTGATAATACAAGTGCAATCAGCATTTCAAAAAATCCAGTCATGCACTCAAAGACCAAGCACATACCAATCAAGTACCATTTTCTTCGGGAACAAGTGCTAGAGCAGAAGGTCAAGTTGGAGTATGTTCCTTCTAAGGAGCAAGTTGCTGATATTCTCACAAAGCCACTGCCCAGGGAAATTTTTGAATATCTCAGACAAAAGCTGGGAGTAGTTGATGCTTCATCCTGTTGTTGAAGTTTGATTGTTCTACAGAAAAGTTGGTATACGCAGGTTACAGATGGGATATGCGCGTATATACGCGGATTCCTGCTGGGTAAGTCGCGTGTATGTTGAACGCTTGTTGCAGAAAGAATATCCGCGTACATACGCTATTTTATACAGGAGAAATCGCGTATATGAAGTTCTGAACAGAAAGGGAAAACTCTGAAGTTCTGAACAGCAATGGGAATGTCAGAATTCTTCAGGCACAGTTTCAGGCAGCGCAACAGGCACAGGTTCAGGGGGAGCAGCTTAAAAGTCTCATAAAGCATTGTTGGCATTCAGATGTTTTGGTTGTTGGAGAAGGAGCTCAGGAAGAAATCCCAGTTGCTGATCTAACAAGATGTTTATCAGATGCTGCTGGTGCCTTTCCTAAGTCTTGGTCTAGATCTGTTGTCTCTATGTCATGTATCTCTCTTGTCATATCTCTTTTATGATGTCAAGGCCATGTAACGGCCTATGTTGGTTTCCCCACTATGCCTGGGATGAATGCTGTAATATAATTGGTTGTTTCTGATATATCCCCTCTTGGTAGGGAGTATGGATGTATGTATTGAGTCTTTTGGTGATAGGAAGATCCCTTATGGTGTATAAGTCTTGGTTCTTGTTGAAGAACATCTTTTGCAGATCTGGCCTACTGTCAGGGGGAGCACGAGTCAGCACAGCCAAGCAGAGATATCAGCATGTCCTCAGGGGGAGCACAACCCTTTGCCCTTGATGTCAAAGGGGGAGAGTGACTTGGTGTGGTGGTTGCCATCAAGTCCAAAGGGGGAGATTGTTGGCATTATGATTCAAGTGTTGTCCTTGATGGCAACTCACTCAGAGGATGGTACAGGTGCTCAGAGGTTGGTACAGGTGATGGCAACTTAATCAGAAGACAGATCTTAGTACAGCATGCCAAGGAAGTTCATATACGCAAGTTCGTTAAGCCCAAGTCGCGTATACACGCTAGTTGGATTCAGAAAAAGCGCGTGTATGTGGAAAAGTGTCTTTGGTCCATGGTGGTTAGTCCTTGGAAGTTGTGCCTATGATTTCGGACCATTGTGTCTCGACGGGCGTGTCGATCCCTAGTTTTGAAGTTGATGGTATTATGTTACTATGGTTTTGGCTCTTGGTATTGAGCTAGGCCTAAGACTATATAAGGAGAAGAAGGTCATTAGGCAAGATCATCTTTTGGACAAGGCTTGAATATCTAAGAGAGAGAGAGATCTGATATGCAGGTTTTGGATTGCTTGATCTAAGCCAAGGAGAGATCACATCGGTTGATGGAAGACTAGATCTAAGGATAGATCGGGATCTAATGGTTTGAAATGCTCTATCATGATATGGTTGATTATGCATACTTCTAGATCTGCATATTGTCGCAATACTATGTTCTGGGTCTAACTAATGTCTGGTACAGCTGCAAATTGAGAAAGTTTATTTTTAGATCTGTACGCAGGTTGGCTTCGGTAAAAGCGCGTGTATACGCGGTTTTTGCTCATTGAAGCAGCGTATATCTTTTGAAGCTTGATTTTGGGTTTGCAGATTGGATCTGACTGTTATTACAGAGTTCTGTAGTCTGCTCTGTGTTCTGGTGTCTGTGATTGACAGGGTTCAGTGGTTCAGTGATTCAGTTTGATGATGATAGTATTGGTTGTTTTATGCTTCAATGATCTGTTGTGAAAGTTGAATGAATTATGGTCTACAGATTGTAATGTTGTGCTTCAGGAATATCCAGTTTGAAAATGTATGAAAAGTGGTACCTGAAAGAAAGAAGATTGTAGGTCAGCACCTACGTACTAGTATCTTAGCTAGTACAAAAGCAAAGGGGGTTGGAGCTCCCTTCCAAGGAAGTTTGGAGAACGAGAGAAGGTTGTAGCCTTCTGCAGGTTGTAGCCTGCGTACTGGTATAAGGCTGCACCAGTACAAAATATTGTAAACTGAAGTTTCATATTAAAGAAAGATAGAGACAACTTGCAGCAGGTGGTTTTCACCCACATTGGGTTTCCACCTTATATCTTGGTGTTCATGTGTGTGGCTTTTGATCTGTTCTGTTATACTGCACATGTTTACTGTTAATAATGTCCTGATGCACTTAACTGAAGAATAAGCTAACTAAATTGTGAGTTTTCTTCTTATACGCTGTTTTACTTAGTCACAGTAGCGTGTACACGCTGGTTCACTTAACTGAAGTAGCGTATATGTTTCTGAGCATTGAAAAAGTTTGATTGATCTGATAATACTGATTCACCCCCCCTCTCAGTATTATTTCCAACACTATCGTATGAAGATAATTATTGTTTAAGCAGAAGAGAACAAAAGACATTGTCTCCTTTGTCTGAAGAGGAGATAGATCAGCTTTTGAAAGGTCTTGTTACAGCCCAAGCTACAGCAGATTTGCAATGCACACATAGTCAGGAAAGTGTTGGGGAAACTTCTTCCTCTGTTGAAGAAGATGATTTTCTTGTAGATCAACAAACAGATAATGTTTTCCTTCACAAAGATGATAATCTGGCTATCATATCATATGAGGATGACTTACCATATTGTCAGACTACAAAAGATCAGAGCATACAGGATTACCTTTCAGATTCTTCATATGTTTCATGTGCTGAAATGCCTTTCCAAGAAGAGATCTGCCCATCCATTTGTTCAGAGTTTTTTGAAGCTTATGAGCATACTTTTACTGAAGCACATGATGAAGGAAGATCAGAATTTGAAGCAAAAGACACCTTGTTCTTTCAGCAGGAGGTGGCAATGTCAAGTCTTCATGTTTTCCAGGATCCAATGGCAGATTTGTTACAGTTAGCAGTGAAAGTGATTATTGTTGTGTTCAGTGATGAAGGAGATCATGGTCAGCTATGTTTTTGGATGCTCAGTTATAGGTTTGTACTGTTGACCAGAAGATCTGATAAGAAGAATCAATCAAGAAGGCATCTGCTTGATTGGTTGCATTGGCATTTTGATATAGTTTGATGTATATTGTCTTGTAAGAAACACAGGTGGTTGTCATCATGATTTCAAATCTTGATGGACTGCTGCCTGTCAATAAGCTTTGTAAGTTCTTGTTTTAGTTAAGTCAGTCATGAGTCATTTGTGAGTCAGTTTTCCATCATGTAGGTTTCATAATTGAGTCGGTTTGACTCAAGTTTCAATCAATAAATGAGTCAAAGTCTTGTATTGTTTGTCAAATAATGACTCCATTGCCCAATGATTGAAAGGCACTGGTCTGCTCTCCCAGAGGTCTGCGGTTCTTGGCACCTCCAAGGAGCTACCATCCCCATTGGAGCCAATGTTAGTGTCAGTCTTTCCAGCCTTCCTCTAGTGATCAAATATGCTCTTACAAAGTGGTCTCAGAGTTTCCATGTCAAATTTTGTCATTTCAAAGAGTTTTCAAGCAAAATTTGGTCACTAGGCATTAGGTCTAGGGTTTGCTCCCACTCTTTTCAAAGTTGCCCAAATTCCCATATATGTCACTATTCAGCTGAGTCTATCATCATTCATAGGGTTTTCATTATCATCTCAGTGTCTAATGAGTCATTTTACACTTTGTTCATGCTTCAGTTGCGCCTAGGTAAGGTCATTTCCCTCTCCTAGGGTTTTGAAGGCGATTTCTCGTGGACGGTCAAATCATTGGCAAAACTTTTATCCAGATGTTCATACACCTTCCCCTATCCTTCATATACCTTATCAAATTCTTCCCATCACTGAGATCCCCCTAAATCCTCATTTTTGCACAAACCCTAGTTTTTAGCTACAACCTGGCAATTTTCTAGGTTTGGCCTGTGTTTTTCCCTTTTGGACCCCTTCCCCTCGCTCAATCTCTGAGATTCCACTTTCCCTTGCTTCCTAACATCCCTCCCCACTCCTAAAAATTTCCCCAAGAATTTAGAAGCCCCCTATCCCCTTCATTTCGCTCCATTTCGACAAAATTCCTTGTTTCACACATCGGGACAAGTCGCACTCAAATGATGTTCCAGAGCAATAAAAGATGAATTTTGGAACACTGAGAGAGGTTTTTGTCCATAACATGCCAAATAAGAAAAAATTCTTTTACTTTTTTCACAGGTGTCATGGTTTTAGAGAAATGTCAAAATTGCAATCGCCAGATCCAAGGAGGTTGGCCAAGGCACTAAAACGACGGAAAAGGCCTGATCCACTCCAAATTTTGGCCAATGCCTCTTTGAATGAGCATGGTACTTTATTGGGGACTCCCAGCCCAAATTTCAAGAAATTTGGAGAAAATTTTGTCAATTGTGAATTTTTTGTGCCAAACACAGGTTTTGTCCCCTCAACGGGTCTCACCCCCCGCGCGACCCTTTCATTTGGCTACTCCGTTCCGGGAAAACTCAGCATTTCTGGATTTTTCATGAAACGTTACACATGCTTACCCATTTCCAAGAGATTTTATGAAGTTTTGGCCCTCCAGAAAGTCAAAAAACAAGCAAAAAATGACTTTCTGCCACATTTTTGACACACAGAAAGTAGTCTTGGGAGATTGCAATTTTGGAGGGGTCAATGACCACCAAATTCAGATATTCCACTTGGGTTGGAAAGTAGACATCTATACCTTTCCAACACGCCCACGTTTTCCTCATTTGGACACCTGGAAGTACCCCAAAAGTGCTCTCAAAGGCGCGCGACCCGTTCAGGAATGGCGCGCGACCCATCAGGCAAATTGCTCAGGATTTCAGCCTACAGCTCAGCAAAACGTAGTTTTGACTATGTTTGACTTTTTGGAGTTGATTTTTATCCTCCTTGTTGTAAATGATGTAATTTTATGACACTTTTACACTTATGTATCTCTTCTAGAAGATTCGTTCATGAGATAGGTGAAAATTAAATGAATGAATTGGTTTCCTAGCTTATAGAGGCAAGTTGTTTTGACTGCCTAGATTTTAGTGCTCAGTTTAGAATTGGTTGAAACAGCTCCTAGAAGGATGAGCTCGACCCCTAGAGGAAAGGAAAGGTGTTATCTTGCCTATATTATGTATTTTCTTAGTCATTTTCAGAGGTTGGAAGGTTGGACTGTTGAGGGATAAGCTCTATTGTATTACTCATTGTATTTCTGCAATTTTTGGCAAAGGAAGAAAGACCAGGGTTTTGCAGTCCTTTTTGGGATTCCTGTGGTTACATGTATTGATGGTCTGTTTCTCTTTGTACTTGTAAGTTTGTTATGTGATTCATCTTCTTACTTTTCCTTCTGTAAATTAGGCGAATGAAGTGTTAAAGTAGAATTCATGATTGTCATGCTCTGCTTTTAAGTTTGCTTAATATCTATGTTTTCATCTGTCTAAAGAGAACCTTGAAGGTTTCTTGCTCTCTTTAGCTTCTCACCGGTCATTTCTATCCATTCACTTAATTCAAAGGCATCAATACAGTCTCCTACCTTTCCCCAAATAACCCCCTGCAAAAACTGTGTCCAATCCCTGCACCCAGAATTGCCTTTCCCCAACTTTCCACCAAAACCCTAAAAAATCCCAAATCAAACCTTTTATCAGCTTACTAGCCTAAAATCAGTGTTCCCTTTTTGGTTATCTCATCCATTGAAGATCTTTACCGAGATATACTGGAGAGAGCCCTCTCCTGCCCCGGAGGGCTAGCTACGAGGCTAAGTGGTTTGATGTTACCTTGAAGTTTACCTTTCTCAGCCTGAGGTGAAATTTCAAGCCCTAACAGGATGCATCAAGGCCCTCCTACGACGAGTCACTTCCTGTCGACATCAACACATTATCCAAGAAGCTAACTTAGAAACACCCTTTCAGTACCTTGAGGCTTGCATGCATCAATGGCAAGTTTCTCACTTTTGGCAATAGGTTGGCATCACTGGCCTTCGACTGAAAGAATTTGAATGGTGTTCGACATCAAAACATCTATTCACACCATGCAGAATGTACTGCATTACTTTGAGGATCATTAACATTATCAGTGATTTCTCTCGCGTCTATTAACGACATACATCATTGGTTGGTAATTAGACGGTGTCTTCCCATGTTTGACTTCAGATCACATATTCACATGGTTAGAATCATACTTGAGTGAACGATTGAACGAGATAAAAGAACCCAGATCTAGTCTCATCCATCGGGGTTGTGATTTCAGGAAATGTACCAAATCATCCATAGAATGTGTTGGCATTATGACTCAGGTTTGGCGCTATGGCACATGTGTTGTCCTTGATGGCAACTCACTCAAGTGGCAAATCATTGTTCAGGCTCTCAAAACAATAGAAAATGAGATACCCGCAGGTGAACCTAACAAAAGCTGCAGACCCGTAGGTGCCCCGAACAAGAAGTGCGGGCATACCCGCAGGTTCTCCGAACAAAAGGTGCGGACATCAATTTCACTCACTTCAATGCGGAGAAGTGCGCGCACGTGGGAATTTTTATGATTGATCCATGGTATTTAGTTCGACGTGTTTTATCCTATGGTTTTGGTCCGTGTATAGCATCTAAAATATTGAACCCTGGTTTTGGTTCCCTTGTATTGGCTTTCAATGGTTTTGATCCATGGTTTATGTAAGGGCTTGCCTATAAAAAGGAAAGGAGATCATTTGGCTAGGCAATTTTGTGAATGTTGAATATCTTAAGACGAACAAGATCTGAAATACTTGTAATCGGTTGATGAAATAAAATTAAACCTTAGCTTGAGAAGACTGATCAATTGAGGGTTTGTGGTCTCTTTGGTGCATGATCAGATCTGTGAATTCGATAGACTGGGGTACAATTGAGGACTGATAAAGTGTTTAAATCTGGAGGTCCGCAGGCGAGATATGGCTCAGGTGCGGAGGTGCACAGTCCAGCAGGCGAATTAGGTGCGGAGGTCCGCAGTCCAGTAAACAACGCAGGTGCGGAGGTATGCAGTCCAGTAGAAGGCACATGTGTGGAGTTGCGCAATCGAGTAGAAGGCGCAGGTGCAGAGGTGCGCAATCCAACAGAAGGCGTAGTTGTGGAGGTGCAAATTTCAGCATATGTATCAGGTGCGGAGGTGCGTTGTCGAGTAGACAGAGCAGGTGCGGAGCTACGCAGGCTAGACACAGCAAAAGTGCAGATATTCGCAGGTTTCTATTGGTGATGTTGCGGACTTTTCTTGAGATATTTGTTGGCTGCCTTTTGTCTATTGCTGCAGAGTTCTGGGTTTAGATTACTGGAATTGCTTTTCTGGTTACTGCATTCTGAGAAGCTATTGGTTGATTCACATGTACTTGATGATTATTTGATGTTCATGGAATCCAGTATGAAAATTAATGAAACGTGGTCCTTGGAAGAAAAGAAGTAGGTCAGCACCTACATACTAGTAGCTTAGGTAGTACAAGAGCTAAGGGGGTTGTAGCTCCCCTCCAGGAGAGTCTGGAAAATGAGAGAGGGTTATAGCTCTCTACAGGTTGTAGCCTGCGTACTGGTAAAGGACTGCACCAGTACAAAATCGTTGTAAAAAGAAGTTTCTAATTGAAAGAAGATAGAGACACACTGCAGCAGGTGGTTTTCAACCACATTGGGTTTCCACCTTATATCTAGTGTTCATTGGTGTGACTGTTTTTTTGTTCCTATTCATTATTATATGGTACTGACATTCAAATTAATGGTCAACATCTGAAGAATAAATTAAATTATAAATCTAGAGGGAATATTGAAAAGAATTTGATAATGCTGATTCACCCCCCCCCCTCTTAGTATTATTTCCAACAATTTGTATCAGAGCAGGTCCTTCAGAAGAAGCTTCGCTTGAAGGGATATCTATCATCATGAGAAACTAGGAGAGAGAAGCATCGATCAGGCCACCAATTTTTGATGGGACAAACTTCGTATATTGGAAGGTAAGAGTCACTGCCTATCTTCAATCTCTTGGTACAGAAGTCTGGGATATCATAGATACAAGGTACACTTTTCCGTCAGCAACACCTACAGATCTGGCTAGTAAGAAGAAATATGAAACAAATGCAAAGGCCGTCAATACTCTATTAGAATGTCTATCTCAATCAGAATTTGTCAAGGTTATGCAGTGTAAATCCGCAAAAGAAATATGGGATAAGATCATTATGAGCTATGAAGGAGATGAACAAGTAAAACGAGAAAAACTTCAAACCCTCAGAATTCAGTATGAAAATCTCAGAATGCACAATGATGAAAGTGTGGCTAACTATTTCCTTTGTGTAGATGAGATTGTTAATTGTATGAAAAACTTGGGTGAAGAAATAAAAGAGGCTATTGTGGTTGAAAAAGTTCTAAGATCTTTGTCCCCTAAGTTTGAATCAAAAGTTTCTGCAATAGAAGAAAAGGAGAATCTACGGAAACTTACCATGTCACAATTGCACAGAATTCTAACTGCTTACAAAATGAGGAAAGGAGGACCATCAGAAAGGAGAGAAGCTTCATTCAAGGCTTTAGGCAAAGGAGATTACTATGAGTCAGGACATCTATCAAAAGAAGAAGAAGAATCAAATTTTGTCAAAAACCTTCAACGAGGTGCTAGAAGATTCAGAGGTAAGTTACCTTTCAAATGCTTTGCTTGTGGAAGAGTCGGTCACTATGCTACAAAGTGTCCTCATATAAGCTTGATAAAGGTAAGGAACCTGTCAGATGGAACAAGAAACAGAATGTAAATAAGAAAAGCTATTACACTCATGAAGACAATGATGGACTTTCAAATAGTGATGAAGATGAACAAGGTAACAATTATAGACTTTTAATGGCTTTTGAAGATGATGATTTCATGGATGCTATAGATGAAGAAGGTCTGTATGAAGAGATTTCTAAACTCAAAATTTGTTTAGAAGAGAAAAATATGATTATTGATACTCTGCAATTCCAACTGGCTGAAAAAGAAAAACTTCATGAAAAGTTAGAATGTGAAATTGTTGGTCTTAGAAAAGAGATTGAGAAAACAAAAGCTCTTAATATTAGATTTGTTAAAGGATCTGAAACTCTGGATGAGATTATCAATGTGCAGCGTTCTCCACTAATCAAGAAAGGTCTGGGATATAATGAAGAAGCAGCTCAAGCATCCACCTCCAAAAGTTATCTTGATGTAGCAAGGAGGAGAGAGCAAAGGCCTAATAGAAATCATCAGGTAAATCAGGGACAGTTTACCTCAAGAATGAACAAAGACTATCAGGTAAATCGGGGGAAATCTACTTTAAGGACAAACAGAAGCTACAATCAGCCTCAGGTAAAACCTTCTCAATTTTCCTCAAGAATGGATGTCAATAGAAACTACAATCATTTGGCTGGTAGATTTGATAATCACAGGAGTTTCTTCAATGGCCAATGTTTTTCTTGTCATAAATTTGGTCACAAAGCAGCTCAATGTGTTGCCTATAAGACAATCATGACTAGAGAAGCTCAAAAACAAAGAAGTATGACTGGGATCACGAAAAGAACCTACAATAAATTTTCTACCCTTGAGAATGAAATTGAATGTTCTATTTGTAACAACTTCGGTCATGAAGATTTTGAATGCAGGAGCAGGTTTCGGAAAACAAAGGAACAAGCCTCAAATTCCAAAACATGGAGAATGAAAGAACCGCAACCAGAGAGATGTGGTATAGCTTTATATGCCGAAGGGCAAGAAAATCAATGGTACATCGACAGTGGCTGTTCGAAACACATGATGGGTGATAAGGAAAAACTTCAGTCATATAGTGCCTTAGAGAAGGAGAAGAAGGTCTCTTTTGGAAATGACACCCCTGCGCTCATAAAAGGTAAAGGTTCTGTTCAGTTGAAAGAAAAGGTCAAAGCTGGAAATGTTATGTATGTTGATGGGTTAAAGCATAATTTATTGAGTGTCAGTCAGATGTGTGATCAAGGAATGGAGGTAATATTTCGATCAAATGGATGTAGTGTTCGTGATCTTGATATAGGAAAAACAGTGATCAAAGGCATAAGGGCTCTAAATAATTTATACATATTCAAAGAAGGACAACATCAATGCTATCTAAGCAAGAACGATGAACACTGGTTATGGCACAGAAGATTGGGGCATCTTAGCTTCTCACAGATAAGGAAAGCATGTAAATACTAGGCAGTTCGTGGTCTTCTAGACATCAGAATTCCAGACAATACAATTTGCAAATCGTGTTAGTTTGGTAAGAAAACAAGAACTAACTTCCAGAAGGAAGGATTAGCTAGCAAGCCACTTGAACTTGTCCATACTGATGTATGTGGCCCATCTAGGAAAAGGTCACCTCGAGGAGAAGAATATTTCATATTATTCATTGACGAATTCTCCAGGATGTGTTGGATAGGACTTATGAAGCACAAAGACTAAGCCTTTGAAAAGTTTAAATCATTCAAAGCCTTGGTGGAGAACGAATCAGATCACAAAATCAAATGCCTCAAGTCTGATAGAGGTGGGGAGTTTACCTCGAATGAATTTTTCAAATTTTGTGAAGAACATGGAATAAGAAGGGAATTCTCTACTGCTAGGACTCCTCAGTAAAATGGAGTAGTGGAAAGGATGAACAGAACGATTTAACAAATGGCTCATGCTATGCTTGATGAGTCTCGAACTCCTGCAACCTTATGGGGTGAAGCCACATTTGCTGCAGTTGTTATTCTCAACAAGACAAATATTCGGGCGAACAACACTCAAACTCCTCATGAGCTCTGGTATGGTGAGACTCCTTTGGTAAAACATTTCAAAATTTTTGGAAGCAAATGCTATAGTAAAAATAATGATGAAAATCTTAGCAAGTTTGAACCTAGAGCAGATGAAGGCATTCTCCTTGGTTATTCTCCTCACAGCAAAGCATACAAATATTACAATAAAAGGCTTGGAAGGATTGTCGACAACATTGATGTAGTGGTGGATGAAAAAGACACTCCTAGACAGGTAAGATCTGAAGACTTCGAAGATGATGAGGACTATCCATCAACATCAAATCAGATTCATGATGAAGAAGAAACCCATGAGGCACCAGAGGAACATATAAGGATAGAAGAAAAGACTCCATCCAGGTATGTTCAAAAGAATCATCCAGAATCTCAAATTTTGGAGCAAAAGGAGGCAGGCATACAAACAAGAAGAACAATTGCAGAAGCTTCAAGCTATTTGGCATTACTTTCCTCCACTGAACCACAAAATGTCAGAGAGGCATGCAAAGATGAATGCTGGGTCAAGGCAATGGATGAAGAACTTAAACAGATTGAAAGGAATAACACTTGGGAATTGGTTCCTAGACCAAAAGATAAGAATGTCATAGGGACAAAGTGGATTTTAAAAAATAAACTAAATGAAAATGGAGATGTGGTTAGAAACAAGGTAAGACTTGTTTGTAAAGGATATGTGCAACAAGAGGGCATAGAATTTGAAGAAACCTTTGCACCAGTTGCTAGACTTGAGGCTATAAGAATGTTCCTTGCTCTCTCTAGCTTTCAGAATTTCAAAGTATTTCAGATGGATGTAAAATCTGCTTTTTTGAATGGAGACTTGAATGAAGAAGTGTACATTGAACAACCAGATGAGTACATCCTTGGAAATGATCCAAATCTTGTATGCAGGCTCAAAAAGGCTCTCTATGGTCTTAAACAGGCTCCTAGGGCATGGTATTATCGGTTGGATAAATATCTTCATCAACAAGGTTTTATAAAAGGATCAAATGACAACAATCTATATATAAAGGTTGATAATGAAAAGTTGCTAATACTTGTTGTGTATGTAGATGATATCATCTTTGGCAGCAATGAAGAAGACATGAGTCAAAAGTTTTCCTTGGTGATGCAAAAGGAGTTTGAAATGTCCATGCTTGGTGAGCTCACATATTTCCTTGGTTTTCAAGTCCAAAAAAACAAATATGGTAATTTTCTATCACAAACCAAGTATCTCAAGCAGAGCTTGAAGAAATATGGGATGGAGGATTCGAAACCAGTATGTACCCCTATGGTGACAGGATGCAGCCTCAGCGCAAATGATGAGTCGGAAAAAGTACATCAACCAACCTATAGATCCATGATTGGAATTCTGCTTTATTTGACAGGTACCCGATTAGACATCATGCATGCAGTGGGAATTGTTGGAAGATTTCACGCAAATCCAAAGGAAACTCATCTTCAGGCAGTTAAGAGAATTTTCAAGTACCTTCAAGGAACTCAAAACTATGGCTTATGGTATCATAGAGATACAAATCTCACACTTCATGCTTATACAAATGCAGATTGGGACGGAAGCGTGGACGACAGAAAAAGCACTAGTGGTGGTGCATTATTCATGGGTTCCAGATTAGTATCTTGGTTCAACAAGAAACAGGGTTCAATAGCATTATCCATAGCTGAAGAAGAGTATGTGGCTGCTGCATCTTATTGCACACAATTCCTTTGGATGATGCAAACATTGCAAGACATGCAAATCACTTGTACTCCACCTATCTCCATCTTCTGTGATAATACAAGTGCCATCAGTATTTCAAAGAACCCAGTCATGCACTCAAAGACAAAGCATATACCTATCAAATATCATTTTCTTTGGGAACAAGTGCTTGAAAAAAAGATCAAGTTGGAGTATGTTTCATCTAAGGAACAAGTTGCTGATATACTCACCAAACCACTGCCCAGGGAGACCTTTGAATACCTCAGGCAAAAGCTGGGGGTAGTTGATGCATCATCTTGCTGTTGAATCTTGTCTATTTCATAGATTGTTGGTTGTACGCAAGTTTCATATGGGGTATACGCGTACATTCGCTGGTTTATGGATTGGTCAAAGACCAAATGGAACATGTTTAGGGGGAGCATATATTCTTATAATAATGCATTGTCAGCATTATTGTAGAATATCTTGGAGGAGCAAGTACAGAAGGAGAACATGGATGTTGATCTGAATGTTGCTGCTAATGTTTTGTCTCTATGTCTTATATTTATTTTTCAAGGTCATGTAACGACCTATGTCTGGGATGAATGATATATGTAATTGGTTGTCATATGTAAATTTTTTATGTAACTCCACTTGGTTGGGAGGATGATCCCCACTTGGTTGGGTGATGATTGTATGTATAGAGTCTTTTGGTGATAGGAAGGTCATTTATGGTGTATGGTGGATTATGGTTCTTCTTGAAGAAATTTTCTTTTGCAAATTTGGCCTATATTCAGGGGGAGCACGATCAACATAGCAAAGCAGAGTTTTCAGCATGTTTTCAGGGGGAGCATAACCCTTTGCCCTTGATGACAAAGGGGGAGAATGACTTTGAGGATATTGGGGTTGCCATCAAGTCCAAAGGGGGAGATTGTTGGCATTATGACCAAGGAAAATTTTAAGGATGGAAAATTTTCTTGAAGTTTCAAAACATTGGCGAATCTCACTAATCCATAATATGAAAACTATAAAATATTTATTGATATATTTGTAAAATTATTCAAATTTATAATGATTTTATATATAGTCTCTATAAAATGTTGGCGATTTTTAAGGTAAAATAATTTTATATTCTAAAATTTAGGCGAATCATCTTTTATAAAATTGGAATTTGGCAAATATTTTTTGTGGACAAATCATGGAAAATTATCCCACTGGGCGAACATTAGCCCCTAAAATTTTCCATGATTATGACTTGGGTTTGGCACTATGGAACAATGTTGTCCTTGATGGCAACTCACTCAAGTGGCAAATCACTGTTTAGGCTCTCAAAACAATAGAAAATGAGATACCCGTAGGTGAGCCTAACAAAAGCTGTGGACCCGCAGGTGCCCCAAACAAGAAGTGTGGGCATAACCGCAGGTTCTCCGAACAAAAGGTGCAGACGTCAATTTCACTCACTTCAATGCCAAGAAGTGTGCACACGTGGGAATTTTTATGATTGATCCATGGTATTTAGTCCGACGTGTTTGATCATATGGTTTTGGTCCGTGGTATAGCATCTAAAATATTGAACCCCTGTTTTGGGTCCCTTGTATTGGCTTTCAATGGTTTTGATCCATGGTTTATGTAAGGGCTTGCCTATAAAAATGAAAGGAGATCATTTGGCTAGGCAATTTTGCGAATTTTGAATATCTTAAGATGAACAAGATCTGAAATACTTGTAATCGGTTGATGAAATAAAATTAAACCTTAGGTTGAGAAGACTGATCAATTGAGGGGTCGTGGTCTCTTTGGCGCATGATTAGATCTGTGAATTCGATAGACTGGGGTACAATTGAGGACTGATAAAGTGTTTAAATCCGGAGGTCCATAGGCGAGATACGACTCAGGTGCAGAGGTGCGCAGTCCAGCAGGCGAATCAGGTGTGGAGGTCCGCAGTTTAGTAAACAGCGCAAGTGCGGAGGTACGCAGTCCAGTAGAAGGCACAGGTGCGGAGGTGCGTAATCCAGTAGAAGGCGCAGGTGTGGAGGTGTGCAGTCCAACAGAAGGCGCAGTTGCAGAGGTGTGTAATTCAGCAGACGTATCAGGTGCGGAGGTGCGCTGTCGAGTAGACAGAGCAGGTGTGGAGCTGCGCAGGCTAGACACAATAGAAGTGCGGATATTCGTAGGTTTCTATTGGTGATGTTGCGGAATTTTCTTGAGATATTTGTTTGCTGCCTTTTGTCTATTGCTGCAGAGTTCAGGGTTTAGATTACTCGTATTGCTTTTCTGGTTACTGCATTTTGAGAATCTATTGGTTGATTCATTAGTTGATTGTAAAAGGAGATTGGTTGATTCACATGTCCTTGATGATTGTTTGATGTTCATGGATCCAGTCTGAAAATTAATGAAACGTTGTCCTTGGAAGAAAAGAAGTAGGTCAGCACCTAGGTACTAGTAGCTCAGCTAGTACAAGAGCTAAGGGGGTTGTATCTCCCCTCCAGGAGAGTCTGGAAAACGAGAGAGGGTTGTAGCTCTCTGTAGGTTGCAACCTGCGTACTGGTAAAGGAATGCACCAGTACAAAATCGTTGTAAAAAGAAATTTCTAATTTAAAGAAGATAGAGACACATTGCAACAGGTGGTTTTCACCCACATTGGGTTTCCACCTTATATCTGGTGTTCATTGGTGTGACTGTCTTTTTTGTTCCTGTTCATTGTTATATGGTACTGACATTCAAATTAATGGTCAACATCTGAAGAATAAATTAAGTTATAAATCTAGAGGGAATATTGAAAAGAATTTGATAATACTGATTCACCCCCCCTCTTAGTATTATTTCCAACATAATGGACTTACATTGATCGTCATTCCGATCATGGGTTTATATTTGTAGATGACTGTCTATGTGCTTGTAATGAGATTTTATATGCTAGGAATGGGTATGCCTTCCCTCAGCGATTCATGAGAAAAAACAAAAATATCATGATATTATGTATTGTAATCGATGCAGGTCACCAACCACTCCCATCACATCATAAAGTATATCACTCGACATTATTATTTTCAACTTCATGCTTTAGGGGGAAGTTGTTACAAATCCATTTGGTCACATCACTCCCATCATCTAGATTAGTGTTTTAGGGCTCATCAAACCCTAATTTGAGTTGCTACATTCCCTAAACAAGTCAACCTTTTGAATGCCTCCTTCCCAGGCAGTTTCATGGCTCGAAGACATCCTAAAATGACCTCTAGAGGGACCAGCACAGGTAGGCCCATACAAGGGTGTGCTGCAGAGCAGTTAAGTCCATGCTAGGGTGCTTTGCAGAGAACTTAGGCCCTCTTTCACCTGTGTTGGGCGAGTTTGAGAGAAATTTGTTGGGTTATGTTATATTCTTTCCACGACTAGCCCACGTAGCTAACCGGGGGGTTAGAAGGTGGGGGGGGAGCCCCCCTTCATTAAAACAATTATGTAGTGGGGGGATCATAGGGGGCTTGAGGGGTGCAGGTAAATCCCCTCTATGGGGTCTGGGGCAACACCCCGAAATTTTTTGTTTTTTGGACCCTATATTAGATTGCCAGACCTACCTATGGTTTTGTGCATGATTTTTGCTCATGGTTTTGGACGCGATGGTTTTTGGTCCATGGTTTTGGATGCGATGGTTTTTGGTACATGGTATTGGATGCTTCGGCATGTATAAATATGTATTGTAACATTGAACGAAACACAATTAAAAATCAAGCTGCTAGTCCCGATTTTGGGATCTAGGGGAAAATCTCTGTATATATGTGTTTTATGTGTAATGCTCTCACATTGTTTATTTTCTGTGTTTTAGAATTTGTATGCAGGTAATTTCTGTACGGGGTTAAAACCTACAAAATTCACATAGGGTTTGGGGAATATTCTTATCTTCTAGAACCTTCTAGATTATTCCCACACTTATCATCTCCTATGAGTTCGAAAATGGATGAGGAGTGAGTTAAGATACCTCCTATCCTCTCATTCCTTCCTCCATGGAACTAATTCTAAGTATGGAAGCCCATTCAATACCCTGATTGATGACAAAACCTCCTCCATATTCTTATAAATTGAGCACTCATCTAAGTGATCTGTGATTGGACTTCGATGAATTGTAAGGAGATAATGTTAGTTTGATAATTGAGACTATTGTAAGTGTCGTTATGCTGCCGGAATGTTATGCTTATGATGTGATGTGGATGGAACCAAAGTTGGAGGAGTGACTTTGAATCAGGCTTCATGGTTGTAATTCTTTCTTCTATTCAATAAAATATTTACACCTTTTTCCACATGCTTATCTTGATATGTGATGCTTGTATGTGTGAATGTATCTGATTCCTTTTACTTGTAATCATTAGATCTTTTGCTTTGATTGGTTCTTTTTCTTCTGTTGATGTTTACAGGTACTTCTCAAGTGTGTTAAGTACAGGAAGGAGTGACAAGACCAATACAATGGAGGCAAGAGGAAAGCGAAAGTACAAGTAGGTACTCTCATTCTCTTTGTCTTATCTATTGTTTATAGAAAAATGTTAAAATGCTTTAAATTGTTGTTCTAGATATGGCTACTTATCTAGGGAATTAGTATTTATCCGTAGATACCAAATTCTTCATAACAATACCACATGAGTGCCAGTTGTAGATGACATATACAACTCTTCCTTTGGTATCCCTACATTAGGCCATCCAGATATTGTTCAAAAATAGAAAATCAACATTCAATAAAAAATACCTTTGTGATGTTCTTTCTTCATCAAACATCTCCTTGTTTACATCAACATCCTGCATATATATTGACACATCTCCAAAAAGATATATAATGTCAAGGGTCTCTTTCTTTTTTAGGCTTTATCAATATCTTCATATATTTCTCATGGAGATATCATAGTCAAATGTTCTAGTCCTTGGATGTTTATTGCCTTCTTCGTAGTTGTAGTTTTCATGATCTCTTCCTTTCTTTATTCACACATTTTCTCCCAAGAACTTCTAATCATAGTTCCTTCGACTTTTTCAACCACCACATATTTCATATGAGGACATATTATGTTGATTTCATCTAGTCAATGTGTGAACCATGCCTTCATGCATCCTTTCACAGGAGATCCTTTCTTTTGATCATGCTCTTGAGGTAGAGCACTCATTCATGATATCTGCAGCCATATGACATGACCCTATTTTATCAAGTACAAGCATACATACCTTATCTCTTTATTTTGGTCATCTAGACTTCCTTCAGAAACTTCCTTGATTGAAAAAACTTCAATCCCTTGATTTGCTTCACTTATTTTGACATCATACCATCATCCCATGAATCCCATACAAGTTGGAATTCATGACGAGACACTTGCTTCTTCCAGAAGGTGAACCTTCTAATGAAGATTACAACAGAGGATCTTAATCATCCTCATCTTGCAAATGCTCCATTTGAATGATGTATAAAGATATTTATACTAGATGACTTATTTTTCCCATAAGTACTACTTATGCTTCTAATGAGGTTACCAACAGCTACATCCTTTTATAGGTGACATCCATATACTTCTAGTTCAGCTATCTTTCATGCTTCTTTATGATGATGTCACGAGATCTTACTTTCAATCGTATGCTTCTATGATGCCATCTCCTAACATGATGCATCCTATCGTGCTTCTAATCATTCCTACCATGATAGTTATACTTTACAATAGAAAACTTGAAATATAAACTTGAAAAGAACTAGGTGAGAAAGACTATCTCAATCATAGTAGATATCTTTTACTTTCCCCCTCTTGAATTTCTTCTTTTCATCTTCTTCCACTTCTTTAGTGATATGGGATTCTTCGTTTCCTCTTTTATTGTTGTTCTTATTGAGCTTTCAACAATATTTCTTGTAGTGCCCATATTCATGACAACCATTGATCCGGATTTAAACAGGAACGCAATATATTACAGAGATAACCATAAATACAGAGATGCAATGGAAATAATGCTTCATTTCATTAATGGAAAATACTGAAATATGCTTACAACCAGAAATGGAAATAAACTAGCTAGGGCGATGGTAGCTTATCTCTGAGAAGAGATGTGTGGCTACATGCCTCTGAACTGTTCCGAACTGTATTACAATGAGGCTCGAAGGCCTATTTATTGTTGAGAAACAATGGAAAACCCTTCACATCCCGAAACCTAACCCTAGAAGATGAAACGCCAAATTGTGGGCCCTGTTTGGGTAAATTGGTACATCAATTTCCCGGGGTCGTAACTTTGGCATACGATCTCCGTTTGACGCGTACGATAGCTCGTTAGAAAGATCTATCCGAGTACTACCACTTTGGGAGGCGACCAATGTTGCCCCAGAATCCCAAAAAAACGTTGTTTAGGGCCTCAAAACGGCTCCGGAAGTTCAGGACCCGAAAAACTGCTAAAAATAGTACTCTGTGCTACAATTTAGGAAACTGAAAAAGCTGAAAGAGACAGTGGTGGGGGTCCAAATGGGATAGGTGGGTGGCCACCAACATCCACCTGGATCATTCCTGCCCCCTTAGGAAGCAATGGTCCCCATTGCGTTGAGTTCCTCCATCTGCTGAACTTGTCCTGC
Source organism: Pinus tabuliformis (assembly GCA_031772625.1). Classification (NCBI taxonomy): domain Eukaryota; kingdom Viridiplantae; phylum Streptophyta; class Pinopsida; order Pinales; family Pinaceae; genus Pinus; species Pinus tabuliformis. The sequence continues at coordinate 1,893,032,500 of CM062817.1, read as the reverse complement.
AATCTCTGATGTGTCCAGTGATGGTGGGAAGCATGGTCGATGATGGTTCACATTGAACATTTGGTGCAGGCGAAGGAATGGAGGAATGATGTGCTCCAAAGCATTGTTCCCCATAGTCTTGGTACTGCTGTAAGGACCATGTCGGAGTGGTCTGAGCTTCTGATGGGTTCTGGTAAGGCGTTCTTTCTGTCGATGCAACCAGACTTTGTTGCCCACCTGAAACTTGTGTTGTATCTCTGTGGGTGAGGAGAAGTTGTTCCTGTGTTCTGTCATGACCGTATCCCTTTGCTGATGCTGCTGCATGGAGGAACCCTTTGCAGGGGTCATGGATGTAGCAACGATCTTCCCCTTATTTTGGGAGTGAGCCAGACAGATGAATTTCCTGGTCTGTGAGATGAGCTTGCTGCCTTTCTTAGCAGTGATCAAAGAGGTGGCGGTAGGTGGGGCTACCTCCGGTATCCTGTATAATGAATCACCCAAAGAAATAATGACAGCACGAGGCCTTGACTCATACACAGCATGTCGCTTCCACAAGTATGGCTGGCCTAATAATACATCACAACCATCCAGAGGTGTAACATCACACAATACCTCGTCTGTGAAGGGTTTGATGCTGTAGGGAAGGCGGCACTGCTGGCGAACTTTCAGATCTCGTCCTTCATGAAGCCACCCGATACTGTACGGCTGCGGGTGCGATGTAGTCGGTAGGCCCAACCGCTTCACAACCTCTGCTGAAATGAGGTTCTTTTGGCTGCCACTAACGACAATGAATTGTAGCGGCGAACCCTTCACCCACATCTGTGAGTGGAAAAGACGCTCCCCTTCCTCTGGATTTTCGGGCTCATCTTTCTGGATCTTGGCGGTGGCAACAGTGGTGCTGGGATCTGCATCAATGATCTGCTTCCCTTTGCCATTCCCCTTGTCGGGTTCTGGCTCAGGGTCGGAACATGCATCTGATTCGGAAGCCTTCAACTCAGCCATCAGCGATTTCTTGGTCCGACACTCACTTGTGTTATGAGTGGGACTCTTGTGGAACTCACACCACTTTCCTGTGTCTTTCTTCGGCTTCATGGTGTTGTTCTTTTCTTGTGGCTTCGACGGGTTGTCTTGGTTCACCCCGCCTTGGCTTTGTCCTTTGGGCTTCGGATTTGCAGATCCAAAGTCTCGCTTCTTCTGTTTGAACTTTTGCTCGATTTTGACAGCGTATCGGTATGCTGTGCCGAGTGAGGAGATGTTCAAGAACACCATCTATTCCTGGATGTATCTGTGCAGGCAGCCACAGTATTTGAGTACCAGATGCAGCTCAGAATCTTTGATACCCAACTATGTGCGAAGGGTATGAAAAATGTTTTTGAACTCTGACACATCTTGGTCTCGTCCCTGCCGCAGTGTGGTCCATTTGATGTATTTGTCCTCATAGCTTTCGACAGGGTAGTACTGCTCTTTGATGGCATCTCGGAAGTCATTCCAAGTGGGTGCGGCTGAAAATAGTGAGCCTGTACTTTCATTCTTCTGCTCGCAATAGGTTTCCCACCAGTCCTTGACGTGGGGGGCTGCTTTGAGAAGAGCGAAAACAATCTTTTCCCGACTTGAAAATTCGTGAACAGAAAAATACCCATCTAGCAGATTTAACCATCTATCTACGGCATCTGCGTCTATTTGACCCTCGAATATGGGGATTTCAAAATTAACTTGTACCTTGAAGGGTGTGGCATTTCCAGAGTCGCTGTTGGAAGCCGATGCGTCGCCTCTGGGTAGCCGCTGAAGAATCTGCGCAAAGCTATCCATCATCGCGTTCCTTTGCCGCTCGAGTGCTTCTTCGACCAAGATTTTGATAGGATCTCCTGCCCCCTCGTCTTTCTTCTCATCCGCCATGGGAGGCCGTCGGGATTTGCGAGGCTGGTCTTGCAAAGGTTCGACCAGTTCAAGCCCTAACTCCTTATATCCCGACCTCGTTGGGGACATGCAAAGAAAAATAGAGAAAAAGCAGACCGCTCTGATACCACTGATCCGGATTTAAACAGGAACGCAATATATTACAGAGATAACCATAAATACAGAGATGCAACGGAAATAATGCTTCATTTCATTAATGGAAAATACTGAAATATGCTTACAACCAGAAATGGAAATAAACCAGCTAGGGCGATGGTAGCTTATCTCTGAGAAGAGATGTGTGGCTACATGCCTCTGAACTGTTCCGAACTGTATTACAATGAGGCTCGAAGGCCTATTTATTGTTGAGAAACAATGGAAAACCCTTCACATCCCGAAACCTAACCCTAGAAGATGAAACGCCAAATTGTGGGCCCCGTTTGGGTAAATTGGTACATCAATTTCCCGGGGTCGTAACTTTGGCATTGGATCTCCGTTTGACGCGTACGATAGCTCGTTAGAAAGATCTATCCGAGTACTACCACTTTGGGAGGCAACATCGGTCCATGGACCATGTTGCCCCAGAATCCCAAAAAAACGTCGTTTAGGGCCTCAAAACGGCTCCGGAAGTTCAGGACCCGAAAAACTGCTAAAAATAGTACTCTGTGCTACAATTTAGGAAACTGAAAAAGCTAAAAGAGACAGTTGTGGGGGTCCAAATGGGATAGGTGGGTGGCCACCAAAATCCACCTGGATCAACCATAGTGTTGAAACTTCAACATTTTCTTCTTCTTTTTCTGAGGGACAAACTTCCCAAGCTTCCCTTTTCTTCTAACCATGACAACAAATGCTTGAGCTGGCTCACTTGATCATACATCATTTTTTTTGCCTTCAGCCTTGTTTCTTTTATTTTTCACAATTACCATAGTTCATTGAATGGAGTAGCTACCTTCTTCCCATATATGATTGATGTGAAGTTGCCCCATTCCTCTAGCAGTGCATTGATCACTATGGTAGTCATTTCCTTGTCATACATTATTTCTCCCAACTCTCAGAGTTGGTCTTTTATTTTTTACACCCTCATAAAGTATGAGGTTATTCCTTTTTTTTATATATATTCATCTTCTAGATCTTGAGCTTCTTCTTTCGGTGGTTCGAAAATTAAATGTTTAACATGACTAACAACTTCATTTTCTATGAGGATCAAATCTATCCTCTTCTTCCATGTAAGAAAGTTTGACGAACCAACCAATTTGTTTCTCTCCTTGCAATATGAAGTCATTTTTACATATTCAAATATAGATATAAAAATACCTACTTTTCAAGTGAAGATATTCCTAGATGATGAAATATTCAACTTGATTCCTTCTTGATTTTGATAATGATGTAGATAATAGAAGATGTCTTCTTGGTGAATATGTCTTTCTTCAAAAGTTATCCTTGGCTCAAAGGGGGATCACATTGATTCCTTAATGACAATGACAACGATTTTTCCTTGTTTTCTTCCTTCAAGATGATGTTAGTTAAACTTGTTTCACAACCTCAAATTTCAGCCCTTCTTCATAATTTAGGCTTGTTGTAGCGGTTATGAAATTTCAACCTTTTTTGCAATAACCCTAGTTCACATGTGTGGGTAGAAGATGGAAAATTTTGCCTTCTTTCTACTTCACTTGACCTGACTTCTTTTTCTTGTTCTTTCGACTTGCAAAGGAGACCTTTCTTGGCACACAATTTGATCCTTGATGGTGGATACAATTCGATACTTGTTTTTGCAGAAGGATGTATTAATAATTCACACATGTGGAGAATATAGCCCAGAAAAACAGACCCAAAAATGCTTTGATCTTCCTTCCTCGTGATAATGATTGTAGAATGTGTGAGTTTCCTAAGAACGCTTCAAGTGTGGAACCCTTCTTTGGATGAGCTAGGGTTTTGAGGTCTTCTTTGATGCTCTTAATTATTCCCTTTCAATATGATGAGAGGGTTAGTCCTTCTCAATGATTGATGCTCTTGATGCTTCCAAGATGATATTTTTATACTTCGACCTTAGAGTATCCTTCTTCGTGTTTCCCTTCTTGATGCAGTCACTTTAGCTTTGATACCATGTTGAGAAATCTAGGGGGAGACAAGTGTAGGTGATTTCTGTTCCTTTGATAACTACTTGTGATGTATTTTTAATTTACTTGATTAAGTTCTTTATTTCTTCTTATTATTAGTGTTTTCTATCATTAAACAATTACCAAATCATAAAGAACAATGAGACAATAGGACGCAAGATATTGACGATCAATCAGGGCCAGAAACTCTCCAACTGACAGGAAAACCCACCATAATCCTTCTCTTCTTATAGAACTTCAATTGATGAATTCCAAGACCTATGACCCTTGACCAAGACCCTCCAAGGCCAAGTCATCCTTCCTTCTTGATGATATTTGCTTACACAACTTCCAACAATAAACTTCGACCTTCCAACAACTTCAACCCCAACAACAATTTCTACAACATCGACCTAGCAACTTCAAAAAATTCAACCTTGATGCAATTTCAACATTTTCGACCTAGCAGTGTCACAACTTTGATCTAGAGGAATCTTCACAACTTCAATCTTCTAGCTTCACAGTTCGACCTTGCAACTTCACAACTTCAATCTTTCAGCTTCACAGTTTCAACCTTCTATCTTCACAACTTAAATGAAAATTAAGAATTTCATCTAGCCCAAAAACTATAGAAACTCTAACGAAAAAGAGAGAGAGAGAGAGGTCTGGAACTTTGATCTTCATCTTCATCTTTTTCTTCGTCCTTTTCCAGCTTCTATCTTAAGGATATTGAACTTTCTTGAGTGAATGTGCAAATGAGGTAAAATTCCCTCTTATTTGAGGCTTGTGAGGGGTACAAATTGCTACCTTGAGGCCGACTTGTCCCTTCATGTAGGAAGAATTGATATTTTTTCCATGATGAGGCCTTGGAGGGTCTTTTGACTCTATTTTGACTCAATAATTTTTTCTTTACAATATGTAACATGCCCAAATTGGTCTTTAATACATGACAATGACTCAATTGAATTTATGACAAACCGAGAAGCACTCAATGGGTGCTTGACCTAAAAATAAATTTCCCTTGAGCATGAAACACATGCCTTAAGAATACAAATATTACATTTATTTTTCTATTTTCATTAAATACATAAAATCACGATTACATACGACATTATGAAGATCGAACCTAGTAACATATTTTAACAACTCGTACCAATATAATGTTCTTATCATCGACAAATTAAATAAAAATTAAATATGAAACACAATATAGAATATAAAATATAACTTGAATGCAGTGATTGACTCTGAAAAAATATATCTTGAATCTATTTATCAAAGAATGATTTGATTTTTTTCATACATCTTAAGTTGTGGTTTCCATTTCCAACATTGCTATATCTATTGCATAGAACATGATTTCTTTTTATGTGCCATTTGCACTATGAAAATAGGCTAATGTTTACATTCCTGCAAGTAAGATTAGCATTTACATTCACGCAAAGTAGACATAGCCTTTCCTTTCTGCAAAAGTAACTAGTATTTCCTCTCTGCAAAAGTAATTAGGTTTCCTTAATGCAAATAGAGTATCATTTACATTTCTGCAATTAGTTTAGGTTTGGATTTCATGACATTCACTTCATTGCATCAAATTAATGAAATAATGACACATTTCATGCTACACATATAGTGCCGACACCTCTTAAGTTTGTACAATCCCCGTGTTACTAATTTAAGTTGGTAGACTTACGATTTGCAACATTCTTGTTGCAATACTAGGTCTCATCACTTTTTGGCACCATTGTCGGTGAGGTGTCAAAGCATGGATTGTTTTCTTCCCTAGTTGATTAATTTCTTTTACTTTCTGCAAAAACACACAAAAAAATCATTAGGCATATTTCATTTCAAAGACATAAAAATCGCATTGCATTAGCATTCTTATTCAATATATATATATATATATATATATATATATATATATATATATATATATATATATATATATATATATATATATATATAGATATATATATATATATATATAGATATATATAAACAAAAAATTAATAATTCTCCAACACAAAACCCCCCATTTTATCACGTGGTACAGTAAGGACTACATCACCATCCATTTTTGTAGGTCAAAGAAGAAGAGGTGGCAGAGAAGGTAGAAGAAATGGATGGAGATGATGATAATGATGAAGATCCTCTTGGATTTCCCATTCAAGATACCGACAATAGTGTCCATATGAAGAACATACCTTCATCGCTCCTTCCCAAGTTCCATGGTACGAGGTCAGAGGATCCAAAAACTTTCTCTTTGAATTTTAAATCCTTTATAGATCTTATGGTTATTTACTAAACACTCAAAAGTTGAGATTGTTTCCGGGAACATTGAATGATAGAGCTCTTAAATGGTTCATGAGGTTAGGGACTAATTCAATAAGATCATAGGATGATATGAAAAATATATTTTAAGAAAAATATAAAGATCATGATCTTAAATAAGAAATATTTAGAGTCTCTCAAAAATAGGATGAGAGCCTTGAGGATATAATAGATATATTTATGTATAATGTTAAGAGGGAAAAATTACATCATTTAGGATAGATATGACACACTAAAAACCCTCTTAGAACAATTAGGGATGAGAGGATTGATCATTTTGATCTCATGAGTAGAGGTGATGTATACCAATTATTTGTGAAACATGCAAGCAAATATCAAGAGGAAGAGAAAGAGCAAGTAAATCAACATCAAGATTGGTAAGTCTAACTGAACTTGGAAATTTGCTTGATAACTTAAAAACAAAAATTCTTAGCAATCTATGTGAACAAGTAAAAATGTTAAGAATGAAAAATGGTGAAAAAGAGGATGCTGATATTTGTGTTATCCATGCAAAATCACACGCTACTAAATATTTCCCATCATTACCGAGGTTGAAGGAAGTTTACCAAGAGGAAAATGGAGAAATTCAATCACCAAAGCAACTATGTTATATAGAGCAAAGAATACCATGGAAACCTAGTCAACTTGATGTGATGTAAGAACCTAATTCACAATTTCAAGGTTATGCATATCCATCGCAAAGTAATTGGAACACACCCTTTCCTTGGAAACCTTGTCCATCTCAACCCAAAAACCAATCTTGGAAACAAGGTTGGTAAGAACCTTATGGGATAAATCCACAATATCCTCAATATTTTCCTCAGTATCCTCCATACCCAACTCCATGTTATCCCTACCATCCATCCACTAAAACCACAACCCCAACCCCAACCACATACATCTCAATCATTCACTTCCACTCAACTACATGTACCACCATTTCCAAAGCCAAACAATGAAGTAATTCAACCCACTTACAATGTTGAGGTACAACACTTCCAAACAACTCCTCTTGATCTAAATGATATTCATATTATCTCAAGAAGAGTTTTGTATAAAAGAGATTTTCCTGATGTCATTGAAGAACAACATCTAGAATAAGAAGATCCAGAAGAATCATGTAACATATTTTATGGAGAGCAACCATTGGAGCCTGATATTGAAGAGTTTTTTTTATTCTTACCACCAACTCCTTTATGTGTGCAAGGTGTTGGGTGTGTTTTATATTCTTTCCATGACTAGCCCTACATGCTAGGTGGGCGGACCTACCTATGGTTTTGTGCATGGGTTGTGCACATGGTTTTGGGCATGATGGTTTTCTAGCCATGGTATCTTGTATATCCAGCCAAGGGAACAACGATTATGTTCTAATCCAGGATTAATGGATTGGGGTTTATGAATGTTTCGACATGTATATATATGTATTGTAACATTGAAAGGAATATAATGAAAATCAATCTGGTAGTCCCGGTTTTGGGATCTAGGGGAAAATCTTTGTGTATATTTGTTTTATGTTTTATACTCTCGCCATTATTTATTTTCTGTTTTTAGAATTCGTATGCAAGTAATTTATGTACAGGGTTAAAAACTACATTTGGTATCAGTGTCAAGTTATGCTTCAAGGGGATGCCTTTTCTGTTGAGGGGTTTTTCTAGGGACTGTGGTAGACCCTGTTTAGTGGGAGATTTGTGAGTTCGATTCTTGCGGTGAAAGAAGATGGTGAGAAGTGGAAAGATAGAGATCAAGAAATTTAATGGTCATAGTTTTGTGTTGTGGAAACTTAAGATGGAGGATCTGTTGGTGGATAAATATCAACGTATTGCGGTAGATCCGAGTATTAAATCAACGACAACATCATATGAAGACTAGACGAAGTTGGATCGAAAGGAAAAGAGCACAATACGGTTGTGTATATCAGATTTAGTATTGTTGAATGTATCAGGCGAAGCTACGGTGAAGGCTTTGTTGGAAAAGTTAGGGGAATTTGTACCAATCTAAGTCTATGGGGAATAAACTATTCCTACAGAAAAAGTTGTATAACCTGAGATGAAGGATGGAGACTCGGTGATAGAGAATATGAATGTCTTCAATACTATGGTAAGATGGTTGTTATATGTTGAAGATAAGTGCATCAGTTTGTTGTGTTCTCTACCAGATTCGTGGGATTGTCTGGTTGTTGCAGTAGGTAGAAATACAACTATCTTAAAGTTTGATGAAATAGTCTCATCCCTATTGTCGAAGGAAATAGGCTAATAGTCTCATCCGAAGAAAGGAAAGGGATCTGATGAGTCTCCTTCTGCAGAGGCAAAAACCACCTCAGAGGAAGGTGGGGATGTGTAATTGGCTTCTTCTTCAAGTACAAATGTAGATCATGAGGCATGGTTGATTGTCTCAGGTGCAACCTTTCACTTCATTCCCCATAGGGAGTGGTTTTGCGAGTATGAGAAATATGATGATGGTGATGGCTTCTTAGGGGGTGATAGGAACGCTAAAATCATCATACGCGGAAATTTCAAGCTGAAGTTGCAAGGTGGAAGGATTAGAACACTTCCGGGTGTTTTACATATTCCTTCATTGGCCAAAAATATGATTTCTATAAGCAAGATGGATGATGCAGGTGTAAAGAAAATGTTCGAGAAAGATACCTACAATATGGTTTGGGGAACACTAGTATTGATGCAGGGATTTTAGATTGAAACTCTATACAAGCTCATGGGTAGCACTGTTATTAATGGGTGAAACAATTATGTGGTTCCTAAAAGTAGACCAGAAGACCTTGTGGTCTTTGGAGAAAAGACCATGCTATGGCATCAAAGGCTTGGACATATTAGAGAGAAGGGCCTTCAAATACTTCATAGTAATGGTATGATAGAAGGTATGTATAATTTATCTTTGGATTTTGAGTTTGTGAACATTGTGTACATGGCAAGCAGAATCGGGTGACTTTCCCCTCTGGTGGTAAGAGGGCGAAAGGGATATTAAAGCTTGTGCACAATGATGTGTTTGGACCTGTGTTTGTTCCATCACTGGGTAAGTTTGTGTACTGTGTATCATTTATAGATGACTTCTTAAGGAATACATGGATATATTTTATCAAAAAGAAACCTGAAGTCTTTTCCATGTTTAAATAATTTAAGGCTCCAGTGGAAAACCAGATAGAGAAGAAGATAAAGGTGTTGAGGAGAAATAATGGTGGAGATATCCACAAGAAGGAATTTGAAAAGTATTGTAAGAAATGTGGTATAGCACGTCATAAGAATACTCCATACAAACCTGAGAAAAACATATTTGTAGAAAGAATGAACAATATTTTGATGGAAAAGGAAAGAAGCATGCTCAATGGTGTCAGGATAGGACAAGAATTCTAGGTAGAGGCAATGGAGTCTGCATGTTAATTGGTTAATAGATCACCTTCATCAGTGCTGGAGGGTAAGCCTCCACATGAGGTATGGACGGGTAAGAAACCCTCTCTTTCACATCTGAGGGTATTTGGCCGTGATGCATATGTACATGTTCCAAAGGAGAAAAAAACCAAGTTGGATAGTAAATTTGAAAGGTGCATCTTTATTGGGTATAAGGATGGTTTAAAATTTTATAAGATTTGGAACCTAGAAACAAGGAAGGTTGTGTACATTCGAGATGTGGTGTTTAGAGAGGTGAAAGAAGTTATTAAACATGAATTCCTGCCAAAGGAACCTGAGAAGATAGAGTTTGAACTAAAGGAGGAAGAATCAAACTCTACAGTAGAAGAGGAATCAGATGAGGAAGAGCCACACACTCCAGCTGTGAGAAGATTAGTTCAAGAAAGAAGGCAGTTAGAAAGGTATAACCCATCTGCTTTTTGTTCAAATTTTTCTTTATCTATTACTGATGATGATCCTAGAATTGTTAGGGAGGTAGTATATTAGAGGATGGAAAACTATGGAAAGAGGCCATGGTTGATGAAATGGCATCTTTGGACAAAAATGAGGTTTGGGATCTGGTGGAGTTGTCAGATGGAAGGAAACCCATTGGCAACAAATGGGTGTTTAAGAAGAAGATGAATGAGAAGGTAAGGTGGGTAAATACAAAGCTTGATTGATAGAAAAATGTTATTCCAAGGTGTTAGGAATCAATTTTGGTGATATTTTTTCTCTTGTTGCTGACGTAGCTTCTATTAGATTACTTTTATCTATTGTTGTTGCTTTTAATTTTGAGGTAGAATAGATGGATGTGAAGACAACATTTCTTCACGGGGATCTCAAAGAAGATATCTACATTAAGCCACCTGGAGGCTTTGTGGTTAAGGGTAAGAAAGAACTGATATGCACGTTAAAAATGTCTCTTTATGGGTTAAAATAATCATCAAGGATGTGGTATCAAAAATTTGATACATTTATACGGGGACTTGGCTTCATCGGAAGTAAAGAAGATCACTCTATGTATTTTAAATTAATTGGTGACCACGTTATTTATGTGGTCTTGTATGTGGATGATATGTTGCTGATTGGAAATGACAAAGAAATTATCCAAGATTTGAAGACCTGATTGTCCTCCAAATTAAACATGAAGGATATCGATGTCACAAACTATATTTTGGGCATGGAATTAAACGAGATTGGGAAAAGAGGAAGATTTAGTTAAACCAAAGGAAGTGTGTTGAGAAAATATTGCAGAGGTTTAATATGCAGAATAGTCAACTAGTGAAGGTTCCTATTCCTATAGGTGTAAAGTTATCTGTTGAATAGTGCCCCAAGACACAAGAAGAGGAAGAGGACATGTCCCATGTTCCATACACAAGTGCAGTTGGTAGCCTGAAGTATGCAATGGTTTGTACTAGAACATACATTGCACATGTGGTGGGAGTATTGAGCAGGTTTATGTCAAAACCAAGAAAGGAGCATTGGACAATAGTGAAGTAGGTTTTTAGGTATTTGTGTGGCACTAATGATTATGGTTTGTGCTACCAAGGTAGACCCGGATTAGACAGAGTTTTGGACATCCATAGCTTTATTGATGTAGACTGGGTTGGAGATATAGATCAAAGAAGATCTAAAAGTGGGTATGTGTTTAACCTATTTGGAGGTGAAGTCAATTGGATGAGCAAGAGACAGTATATAGTGGTACTTTCAACTACAAAGGCAGAATACATGGCTGCTACTCATGCAAGCAAGGAAGCAAATTTTTTTTTCAAGCATGGGGGTTAGGACAAAGAGCTATAAGGATAGACTATGACAACCAAAGTGCAGTTTTATTGGCAAATAACCCTGCTTATCATTCAAAGAGACAACACATTGATGCTGATGTTAAGTACCACTTTGTGAGGGATATGGTTGAGGAAAAAAAGGTGTTGTTGGTAAAGGTGGACACTTTAAAGAATATTGCAGATGCATTGACGAAGTCTGTGAGCATTGAGAATTTATCTTGTTGTATAGAAACAATAGGTGTTGCAGAGATGAACCAATGACTAATCTCTCATGTTACCCCCTGTGTGGAAAAGAAAACAACAAGTGGGAGAATGTTGGGTGTGTGTTATAATTCTTTCCATGACTAGCCCCATGCACTAGGTGGGCGAACCTACCTATGGTTTTGTGCATGGGTTTTACAAATGGTTTTAGGCATGATGGTTTTATGCTCATGGTATCTTGTAGATCTATTCAAGGGAGCTATAGTTATGTTCTAATCCAGGGCTAATGGAATGTGGTTTACGGATGCTTCAACATGTATAAATATGTATTCTAACATTGAAAGGAATCTAATGAAAAATCAATCTAGTAGTCTGGTTTTAGGATCTAAGGGAAATTATTTTGTGTATATTTGCTTAATGTTTTATGCTCTTGCTATTGTTTATTTTCTATTTTTAGAATTCATATGCAGGTAATTACTATACAGGGTTAAAACCTACACAAGGGACTAATTGACAAAAGTAGAAGATTTGAATGACATAGAAAAAGAAGACATGAAGAATGATCTAGATGAATAAGCAAACCAAGGGCATCGAAACTATATTGAGGTTTGGTTCTAGAAAATAAACAAGATGGAGCATCACTCTCTTCTTCAAAAATGCTTGGTATCATCAAAGTCAAAGCATTTGGTCTCTAATATTCAATTACATGTCAAAGAATATGTTTCAAGTCTACACATGAGTTTATCTGTCATCTTGTTATGCACATGGCTCCATTGGAAGTATTCCTACACTTGAAATAGATTTTGTTTTTTCCATTAGAGTAAGATAGAAAAAAATGGAAAAGAGAGAGAGAAAAAAGGAAAATAATAAAATCTCAAGTGAAAACCTCTTTTCAGGCGCCTGAGATTGGCTCACTAATTAAAAACTTCCTTGAAGTAGTCAGTGGGTTGGAATGAAAAAAAGGAAAAGATCCTAGGTGAAAACCTCCTTTGAGACACCTAGGCTTACCTAATAGATGAAAACCTCATTGAGGCAATTAGTAGGCCTAGGGAAAAAAGAGGAAAAAAATTAAAAATGAAAATGAAAAAAATATTTTCTCCATGTATCAATATTTGATGAATGTAAGTTCTCTCCAACCTTAGCAAGCAACAAGAACAATTTAGCACCAAAAGAAAAAAATGATCAAAACCCTAGTCAAAGGAAGTCAAACTCGGGCTTTCTCATCCTTTTCCCAGATGCTCCAATAGGACCAAGGCCATGTCAATTCATCATCCTCATCCATTTCCAACATCCACCCATAATTTCCAAGCCTTTCCCATTTATTTCCCTCATTGTCCTAAAATGCTACAGGAAGTTTCTATTTTGCTACAGGAGGCCAAAATACATAGGGAAGAAAATTGTTTTTACCATATCTCAAAAAATATGCATATTTTTCCTAATATGTTTCATGGGGAGATGCATATGGAGGATGGTAACATGTTCAAGGAATTTCAACAAATTTTAGTGCACACTTTTTTTAGAAATTGACCTCCATCACGTACAACCATTTTTATTTTTTCTCAAGATTTGTGTATCCATTGGCCAATATTGTTTTATGGAGAGATGCATAATGATGATGACAATGTGCTCACCAAATTTTAGGTCAATCCAATCTACCATTTTAGAGATATGGATAAAACAATTTTGCTACATGAGCATTCCAAAATTGCTATAGGAGTGTCTAGATTTTCTATGGGGGTAAGATCTGCTTAGAGAAAACGGTCAAAAATCATGTTTTCCCTTGGGAAATGTCAGGAGAGGTTCATCAAACCTCCTTCACTTCTCATCCACTCCATTTAACCAACTTATTCTCAATATTTCACCTTTGTTCATGAAAAAGCAAAAAAAATAAAGAAAAGAGACTTTGCATTCACCCCTTCTTCACAAGCTTTCACATAGCTTATGATCGTGTCCCTGGGCTCACCATGATTCATCCAAGTCACTGAATTCATTTCATGAAGAAACATAAGTTTTGAATGAGGTTTTGGAGGTAATTGTGTGACTACTATAGGAGAGAGATTAGTCATCTAGAATCTTGAACAAATCCAATAGAACCAAGAGCATAGGATTGTTCCAGCTTCATACTGAAGACCCGACCATCCTTAAGCATTAACAATTCAATCCTTGAGTTTTGATGAAGCCAGACCATCCTTTAAGAGGAAACCAGTCCACTCCAATAGAGGAAGATCGAGGATTGGAGGGACCTGCATGAAAAATAAAATTGTATCAGTGAAATATATATCAAAGAGCATCATCAAGTTTTCTCAAATAAAGACCTGTGCATGATGAAAGAATTAGGAAGAGCACTTTTAGGGAATAATTGATCAAACACTGGTCCAACATAAACATGCATACATCTACAATAGATCGACATCAAGTAGGCACATGTATGTGTTCTTCTTCACCTCTCCTATTGAACATATCATGGTTAAAAACTTGTTTTCAATGCACATGAGAGAAGGTTTTATAGGTTGAAGGTGGCTAGTAAACTTAGCCACTCTCGAAAGACTATAGTTTACTCAAACACCTATGCAACGTGAAGAAGTCAAAGTGGGGAAAGTGATAATTACAAGGAATGAGGGCCATATCACCAAGTGCACTGAGCTCACTATCACAAAAAGAAATAAAAGAACAAGGCTCAACTTCATTTGTTTGGATGCTCATTCCCAAAATAGTTAGAGAGGCTCAATAAGGCATCAAAGGTAAAGCTAGATGCTACGAGGTGTTGCTAGGGTGCTATAGAAGAGATACAAATTTGATTTGCAAGTGCTACAGGATCGGACATAGCTGCTACAGGAGAAACAAGGATTCTATAGGAGAGACACACTATGTGCTACCTGAGAAACAAAGTTGTTACAAGGGAAAACACAGATTCTATAGCAAGGAAAAATTTGTTGCAAAAGACCCTGATATTGAGGAATTTCAACCCCAAAACCTAGGATTCGAAGGAGAACATCCAAAGGAAGGGTAAATACATATGTGAGCTGTTAAACACACATGGAAAACAAGAGAGATATGAAAGATAAAACATGCAATTCATTTTTTATTAACATGAGATATACATTTATAGTACATTATGTGACTCTTGGGTTTCAGATCCCAAGGTCTCTTGGACTACTTTTTTCCATTCGACTTCCACACTAACCCATTGAGGATTAGGTGTCCAACATTCCCCCCCTTAATCTGAAGGGTTATGTATGAGTCCAAGAAGATAACTGTAATACAAAATGTGCAAAAAATGCATGGCAGCACTAGGCTGAATGTGCTCTATGAAATGTTGGTATAAAGGGCGGTGGTTTAAGGATGACCACCAACACTGGAACGCTTAGTGCAGTTCCCGGAACTCTTCCAAAACTGGCAAGAAACTGAAGTTTTCTGCTAGAGGAAGTGATCCTATTGTTTTAAAGAGGGAAACCTTCAACCATAAAAGGGAGGTCTCACCTCGCATAAAAGGTAAAACTTCAACCTGAAAAGGGAAGTCTCAACCTGTGATGGTTTAAGGATAACCAACAACTCTGGAATGCTTAATGCAATTCCTGGAACTCTTCCAAAACTGGCAAGAAGCTGGAGTCTTCTGCTAGAGGAAGTGTTCTCAACTGTGTTCCTGGAATTCTTCCAAAACTGGCAAGAAGCGGAAATCTTCTGCTAGAGGAAGTGTCCCAGATTGCCAACTGAAGGCATGTTCACGGGCATCTTAGTCTCTGGCTACAACTCTGAAATTGGTGTGGCAGGTTGTGTCTCAGGCTCGCTTGATGTGGCTTTGAAGCTTGTAGATGACCATCATTTCCCCCCTGTCAGGTACAAGGTGAGAAGATGGAGAAAACTCAACTGCAAGACTGTTCAATATTCTGGAACAAGTTCTGACATGTGTTTGGAATATCTTCTTGGCCGTTGATGCCCATTGCCAAGAAGCGATCCATCCAAGATGAATCTTTGTTCTTGCAGGGTGTTTGTTTTTGAATCATCTGTTTGAAGAATGGCTAGTTTTATGACAGTGCTTACATGGATGAAGATCAAAACAGTGATAGTTCAAATGGCCAACTCGGTCACAGTGTTGGCATTTCACGATCTGTTGTTGTTGTTGCTGTGGAAGAGGGGCAGAATCTGGAACAGCTGGAGGTGAACTGTCATGAATAAATTCAGCACTCTGAAACTGAATGGGCTTGGTGTAGTTTGGAATATGAAAGGACAAGTCCTTGTCATATCCAAGACCAGTTCTGTGCTTGTTGTGGACAAGCTGTTCCCAAGGTCTGATGATGGGCTTGGGAAGTGCAGACTTAGTTTCTGCATCTGCATGTACAACTGCTACTTTATTGGGCACTGGATCTGAATGAACTTGAACAATATTGAATTGTTGTTTATGGGAGTCTACTTCATTGTTCTGAACAGAAACAGGTTCAGAATGATGACTCCTTTGTTTTAATTCTTCTTGCTGTAGTTTTGTCTCAAGCTGCAAAAACTCTATCTTTTCTTGTGCATTTTGTATACATTTTTGAATGTCAGCAATAATGTCTTTATTGATTATGATTGCGTTGTCAGCAGTGGATACGATTAGAGTTCTCAATAACTCTAATATTCTTTCAAGCTTAGCCATTTTTCTACACCTTAAAAATCCTCCAAATCCCACAGAAAAATGTAAGCTGCTAAATATCTTCAAGTTACACAAGAAAGCCCTGTAGCTTAAAGGGAAAAAACCAACCAGAGATATCTTGAAACTATGAAAATTATACAAATATCACCGAGTCCTTCTATATTTAGCCAACAGTTACCCAAATCCTCTAATATTTTGAAGAAATCCCTCGACTGCTGCAAAAACTATCAGCTGCTAAATATCTTCAAGCTACACAAAGAAAATCCTGCAGATTAAAGAAAAACGTAGGGCAAGCGCTGGTGGCTTAATGAGCAGACTATTGCAACTGTGGCACTTTTCATTGCATCCACAACAAATATTTTAGTTCCAAAATATGGCAGCAAGATTATTGATATTGTCAGCAGAGATTTGAGGAGAGAAAGTAGATGCTTTTAATACCATCAAAAACACTCTTGTGGAAATTCTTCTTATAATCTTAATTGGTTCATTTGCTACTGCACTGCGTGGATGGTGGTTTGCATCATCAAGTGAGCATGTTGTTGCTCGACTGAGAAAAGATTTATTTTGAAATCTTATTAACCAAGAGATCGCATTCTTTGATGTCACACGAACTGGGGAACTTCTTAGTCGTCTTTCAGAAGATACAAATTATTAAAAATGTAGCAACGACGAATCTCTCAGAGGCTCTCGGCAATCTCACAACTGCATTGATAGGCCTTGGCTTTATGTTTCAAAAATATAACTGAACCATCCATTAAACTGCTGCAACAACGATATACTATGATTGTGCCATATCAGAGAGCGAGTAACTTGTCAAAAAACAAGTGTCGTAAAACTGACTATCAAACCAAGAGTATTGAGGGCTATCATGAAGCAATATTCTCCTGGCTTGACCAGATTCAAGGCTTTTGGAATAATTAAAGCAAATTTTAAGCTACAGCCCCAGAATTATTGAACATGATTAACCAAATATTAAAAGCCTTGTAAATGCCCGCATCAACATTTGAGGATAGCCAGCAGTGATGATGCACATTGATCGCGGATTGGAGGCCTTTCAGGGTACCGAAATCACATTTGAAGACCAATCACAATTACAGTCTAAATTCTTAACAATTTCATGGACCTTTACAGTACCAAAATCAGACCCTAAGGGCTCTTACAATGTAAATACTTGATCAGAGATTGAAGTCCTTTTAATTACGAAAACAAATATTCGGGATACCCAAAAAAGATTCAAGTTCTTCCAACTTAACAATATGTGATTTCTGGGGATTGAACACTGCACAAACTGATTTCAGATGTACAACAACATCGAATAATGTCTGGAATAATTCTTATGTATAATGATAACTCAGCAGATCAAATCAATACATATCTTCCTTTGATCTGTATGCCTTCTCTAGCGCTACCAAACCATTTCACTGTTCTGCAAACTAGACAAGTCGCTCTCTATTGCTGAAGAGCAGTTTTCGTTTTCCGCCGAACGGGAGGAACTCCATGCTTTTACCCAAATCGCAATTACTGGCAAATTCACACTTTCCCTTTTATATGTAGAAGCTATCTTTCAGATTATGATTATAAAACCATTTCACAATCAATCAATCACTGTATATATTAGCAGATTCAACTCGAATCTGTTCAAGAATAAACGCCCACCAGACACCTTGAATTCACATTCATATAACCCAATACAGCAATGGTTCCCTTCAGACAGAGTAGGCAGCGTTCAAAAAAGGATATATTGTGTTGACGTTGTCGAAGACGCTGGAGCAGGTGAAGCGCGATGAGTGGAGCGAGGCCGCGGTGACGACGCTCCTTGTGAAGAATCTCGTGTCAAGTTGCGCATTCCTCATAGGTGTCAGTTAATAATTGTAAGAAATGAAGCTAAGGTCTGAGGCTGAAAATCCAGACACTAATCATATCACCGCCGAAAACACTTCATCACCGTAGACGTGAGCATTGACGAGAGAAACCTCATGTCAGCAGACCCTCCAGGGAAGTATGAGATAATATAGTATGACAGGGCCAACACCATGCCGCGATCAGTTGATTTGTCGCCGTGAAAGAGCAAGCGCAGGTACCAAAATCCTCCACTGCAAAACAACGAGAGGAATGGGACTGTTCGTAAACCATAAACTTACATTCTCCGGTTCATGAATGGGACTGTGCGTTCAATAGATAGCGTACACAGCGTTGTCAATGATGCCGAGTCTTCCAGCTCCAAACCTAATGGCATGATTTGAAAATGGTGCGACTGACGGCCAGGCATGAGCGTTTCAATGGAATGAAAAGAGCAGCACAGCGTTTCATTAATGTCAAAACAACGTTTCAGTAATGTCAGAACAGCGTACAGTAATGTCACCAGCGTTTAATAATGAGGCGTAGTAAAAATGGAATGCGCAGAGGTCGACAGGCGTTTCTGAGGCAGAGATAGAATTTAATTATTCAAACTGACAGACAGGCGATGGAGAGATTGGATAATAGCTTTGATTACGCCGAAGAATCGTGCGCGTAACAAGGAAAGAATATGGAAAGACACCCTTTTTAAAATAGGCGTAAAGCTAATGCCATTCAAGAATCGAACCCCATGCGGTCAAACATGACATGACCACACTAGAAACTATAACGATATTTATTGCTAGTGGGCATAAGGTGAAAGCCTAATCTCTGAAAACGTTAGGCCATGAGAATTAGACACTGATAATAATAAAATTATTTATAACATCGTCCAATGAAGGAATATGGAAAGCCCTGTGCGTAAATTAGAAACTGTATAGTTTGGCCAATATCAACGCAGAAATCAATTACAGGCAAACGGATAGGGTCAAAGCAAGCACGGGTGAATGAGAGTTGCAACAAACCGGCGCTGTTCAGTCAGACTAGCAATTGCGGTAGAGCATTCAATGCACAGAAAATAAGGACATCGGTTATAATTAATGAAATGGCCAGATGAACAGTGGACGTTGCAAAGAAGCGCTGACAATTGCAGAGAATGCCCAGAAATGAGAAAATGCGTTTCTGACAGAGCCACTAATTGTCATGCAGACAATTAGAGCAGTTAGGTCATGCAGGAAATTAGAGCACTCAAGTTCTGGCAAGTAGGATAGAGCCAATAGAGAAAAAACTGACAAAACCAAGGGCTCAAAGTGGAGCAGGGTCAGAATTCGCCCGCTCTGATACCATGTTAAACACACCTGGACAACAAGAGAGATATGAAAGATAGAACATGCAATTCATTTTTTATTAACATGAGATATACATTTATAGTACATTATGTGACTCTTGGGTTTTAGATCCCAAGGTCTCTTGGACTGCTTTTTCCCATTCGACTTCCACACTAACCCATTCAGGATTAGGTGTCCAACATGAGCAAGAAGCCTGCAAAAGTTTCATTTTTTTTCAATAGTACAACCTATGGGAAACTTTTGATAAAAGTTTACAAATAAAAAAATGAAATGTGGATGTTTCCTTTGAATTGAGCCTAATAAGAAAGGGAATTGCAATTATCTTTGGGTGAACATGAAATCAACCTTCCTCCAGGAAATATAGAAAAAAGATTGTTTTTTCTTCTTGTTGGAGAGGTAAATCCCCTCTGTGGACAGAGGCGATCCCACTAGCCCAAAATGGGTCTAGCAACAATCAATTCATGCTACCATGCAAGTTCCTAGTTGCAAATCGAAAGTGGATTATGAGAACCAGCCTGGAGTCCAACGCTAATGTCGAAGAAGAGTTGATACTCCCATTCCCTTGCTTCGGAAGGTCACGATCCTCACGATCCCCGCGAATGGATACCTGCACATGCAAAGAACGAAGTGAATACAAGCATAAAATCCACTAAATACAACTATATATCAGTCAGAAAGGATATAGATCAAACATTATCATAGCGAACAATAAGATCAGAACCATAATGATAGTCGTTCATTAATGAATAATCAACAGAGAAAGATACAACCAAAGTTCTGACGTTGAATCTCTCCTCTGGCTGGGCGAGCAGCTATACATGTCTTGCAATAGACCTTCTCTCTCTCAAACTTCCGGCAGCAGAACCTCCATATGCTCCAAGACTCTTACTATCACTCATGACAAGCGTTATCACAACTAGCATCACTCCAAAACTAGCTTGTCAAATGCACGAGGACAGGCTTTTATAGATGGAGAAGGGGAAGAAAATAAAACGAATCAAGACACCCATTATGGATTGGCATTATCTCCAAAAAGCCGCTGTGGATAGATGATGAATCTCGACATCTAGAAGATTAGCTTTATCCTCAAAAGACTTCATAACTTGAAGGGAAAAAACATCCGGGCGCGCGTTTGTTAAAAATCTTTTCCAAACTTGGTTGGCGTGGGTGTTACTCTAAGACAGAGCGCCAATGGGCGCGCCTTATTTTGAGGATCTCCTTCATTGGCGCGGGTAGTACACTGTGGACCCGCAATAATGGAAAAAGGGCACTTTTCAGGGATATTTTGCAGGAGGTGTCTTCAGGGCACATGAAGTCCATACTTAGGGGAACATAATGCAAGTGTTTTTAAGTTATGTCACTGCTCACAGGTCCCGAATGAGTCCTCCAAAGTACGGGAAAGGGGTAATAGGGACGGTGACCAATGGTGACAAATTACTGTGTAACACTTCTGCCTTAAAAACCCCCATTACACAGAAATATCTAAAACTTGTTGCAGAAATATAGAATTCCCTTGCTAACTTAGGAAACTTGTATTGAAGGTTATGGGGGGTGGATTTAACCATAGAAATCCCATAGCAAAGAAGAAGAAGAAGAAGAATCTAATGAAGAAGCAAAAGAATATGGAGAAGAGGGAGATTGGACAAAAGAAAAACTCAAGGAGGAAGAAGGAGGAGAGGAACAAACTATGCTAAAAACCAAAATAACAGTGCCTAAGAGAGACCTAATAAAGTTTTCTATGACACAAATAGAAAAATAGATAACTCTAGAGCTCATTAAGCAATCATCTAGGCCACTAAAGATAAGAGTAAGGCAACAAAAGGCAAGAAGGAATTCACCATCAAAATAGAACTCAAACCACAGTGATAAAAAGAGGCTTTCCAATAGGTCGCTAATCTCTTTCTAGCTTGTGTCTAAGGCTTAGAAGATGTTATAGAAAGGTAAGAGGCAAAAATTAAGCATGAGGTGTAATTTTCGTTAAGATTTGATATATTTTATGATGTGCTACAGAATGCTATAGGTCTACTACATGTCTACTAGAGGATCAAGGAAAATTTTGAGGATGGAAATTTATCTTGAAGTTTAGAAACCTTGGCAATTCTTGTAGTCCATTATATACAATATATAAAATGTTTGACAATATTTTTTTTTAAATATTCAAATTTATAATAATTTTATACAGTCTCGATATAAATTTTTAGCGATTTCTAAGGTGAAATAATTATATACTATAAAATTTGGGCGAATCATTTAAAAAAAAGGAAACTAGCGAATCTTTTTTTTGGAAAAAGTAAGGTAAATTATCCCACCTGTGAATATTAACCCCTAAAATTTTCGATGTAGGGGATTTTATTTATTGCTATAGGATCACATTTGAGGGAATTTTGAGGGTTTCAGAGGTGTCCAAATGGTGGAAAAAGGTAACAAGAGGTTGGAAAAGGATGTTGAAGACCTTGCCAAATCGAAAAATATTCAAGAAACCATATTGTACAAGGCAATAAGGTAGGCTAATGGTCTCTAGAAAAACTATGATTGTTCTATGCACAAACAATTTTAGGAAAATGAGTGAAATGTAATGAAGGTGTCAAGGGAGAGGGTGTGAATGCAATGGACCTACAAGCCAACTGAGTTAACTTGCAAAGATGAAAGTTATGTTTTTGTGCTTGAAATACTACTAAACAATCATGAAAAGAAAAACTAAAATTTTGTGCTTGTACTTGCAGAACCTACAACCAAGCTTCTTAAGAGAAAGGACCAAGGAATGTACAAGAGATAGGTTACCAAAGCCATGAATGAGGCATAGTTAGGTCACTAACTTACTCAGAGGATGAGCAATACTTTTAGTAGGGGGTATGATGGGCCTCCAAATTAGACATAAATTAAGGCCCATAAGACTATCCTTTAGCACATGAAACCTATTTTTTTTTTCATTATATGACATATTTCTAAATTTAATATGTTCATTATGAAGGTTTAGAGATAATTGCATACTTGTGCCTAATATTATTTATTTTTGTAGAATATTGTGAGAATATTGGGTAGATTATGAAGATTTAGAGGAGGAGATAATCTAGGGACTTGTTCCCTACTACAGGATGGACCAAGATTGAATAATAAATGAACGGGATATTATGAAATTATTACACAAATTCTAGAGCTCCAGTGATTGAGAAAATCTAGGAATGTGCTCCTTGTCATTTAATTCATATTCCTAGTGTTGAGAACCAAATCCACTATTTGACACATTTTGGAGGGGAAATATTCCTCCTTTCAAGGATAATGCTTCCTCATCACTTTGGATAAGTACCAATTCGAATTGGCCTCTAGGGGCAGGAATTCCTTAGTCTTATTTTGGAGAAAACTTGTCATTTAGCAGTTCAACTTTCATTTCTAACAGGGATGTACTTGGATTGATTCAAATAATGAATTTTGGTGCCATTTTTAGCTTCTAATGCTTGGTATCCTTCATAATAATTTGAGTTTCCTTGTTCTTGGACATCCCACGAGCCTGAAAACCCTCTTGTACAATTTCTTTATTTCCTTTGAATGTCTTTTTCACTTGCATCTCTTATTTTTGCATTTACCATTCATGCTTCTTTTGTTGTAGGTCATATTGATTAAATGATTGAAGTGAGTTGTTTTACAGGTTATTTACAAACTCACACACATGATTCATCTTTAGAACAAATTTGAAAATCCATATTCATCATTGACCGACTTGGATTGGCTTACTAGTTCACAAATCTAGAATTTTTGAAAGTCCCTTGTAGCAAAATAATAGTAATTCTCTGCTATTTTTTATAACATGTTAATGAGATTCATTTGAGGTGATTCTAGTTGCATTGGGTCATAAAAACATTAAATTTAATAGCAAAATTTACCCCCTAGAACTTCACTTGATTAGGTTAGGCATTTGGTAAGTTAACTAGCTCACTAGTGATTGAATTTCCAGTTTTTAGAGTAGTAATTTTCTGCTATTTTTCAGCACTTGTTAACATGGGTATTTTAGAGTGATTTCACTTGGAATGGAGTCCTAGGACATACTACTTAATAAATAAAAAATTCCCTTATCATTTTCATTTGATTTACTTAGGAATTCAACAATTTATCTCACTTATGTTGTAAAACAGGGCCTCCTGTAGCACGTGTAAACATGACTATATTTCCTCCAAAAGCTTGGTTTTTGTCTCTTAGGATTGAATCATGAACCCTAAGCTCTAAAACTGTGATTGAGTAAGACAAAAATATCTCTTAATCCTTGGCTCTTCTCTATTGCAATTCACCTCTGCAGTTTGGATTAGTGGACAAATTCATGACTTGAAGAACTTAATACTTTATGAAGCACTTTGTGAAATATATTGACAAAATCTACCTTGAATGCAATGATTGAAGAATGATTTCATTTTGTTTCATACATATTAGGTTGTGGTTTCCATTTCCAACAATGCTATTTATATTGCATAGACTAATCTTCCTTTTGATGTACCATTTACACTCTACAAATAGGTTAATGTTTACATTTATGCAAGTAAGATTAGCATTTACATTCATGCAAAGTAGAGATAGTATTTCCTTTATGCAAAAGTAACTAAGATTTCCTCTCTGCAAAAGTAATTAGGTTTCTTTTTATAAAAATAGAGTAGCATTTCCATTTCTACAATTATTTTAGGCTTGGATTTCAAGACATTCACTTCATTGCATGAGATAAACGAAAGGAAGACACTTTGCATGCTGCAAATATAGTGTCAAAACCTCTTAAGTTTGTATGAATCCTGAGTTGATAATTTAAGTTGGTAACCTCAGGATTTGCAACATGATTGTTGCACTAATGTGGCTCATCACCTACAATGATACATTTTCACAACACCAAATATATAAGATTGTCTAAAGACCAGTGTTTCATGGAAAGACAAAACACATAAATAACACGTATCACTACATTCAAAAGATGGTGCAGGATGGAGTGTTGTAGCTATGATATATCTCAATTAATGAACATGTGGTTGACATCTTGAAAAAATCTCTTCCTAATAAGAAGATTATGTATTTGAGAGACAAGCTTGGACTGGTTGATATATACTATCTGGTTGAGAGGGAGAGATAGACACATCATTCTTATCTTCACTTCATGAAGAAAGAATGGAGGATTGGGTAAGCATATGGCATCTGGTACTCTTTGAGGATGTGGTAGGTGATCCAAGATAAGAGTAGTCATAGGGGACCGATATTCTTTGAGGATTGGGAACCCAAGGGAAGAATAGTCTTGGACAGACATACCTTGTAAACACCCGGGTGGGGTATGTGCCTTGAGAGACAATGATGATGGTGTCTATTAGTCATTAGTCTCACCAACACTGTGCTATGATATTTTGGAGAGATAGAGATATTAGTTAAGGCCTTGCTATGTGAAAATGTTGGTTTATATGATGCAAAGAGATGGATTACCAATCTGACTCTTCTTATGATATCTCTTCATATTGAGAATGTCCATGTACCATTTATGAATATCTCCCTAGTTAAGAGGGAGAGTTGAAAAATGTGTAACTAGATTCGGTCTTCTTAAATATGAAATGTACTTTTGATTATTGTATATTGTAAAATGAAAGATAAATTATTATTTTTATTTTTGAAGCATGGGTTTCATGCTCAAGGTATTTTATTTTAGAGTTCAAGTACCCATTGAGTGCTTCTAGGGTTTGTCCTAGGGTCAAGAAGTCAAAAGATTCATTTTCATATAAGGAAGACCCCATGGAGCACATTGTAACTTGTAAAAATAATTATTTTTGTATTTTAAAGTGTCAAGATACCGTCCAATACAAAGTCGGCCTATTATAAGGAATTTCATCGACCTTGGAGGCCTATATATAGGAGGGAACTTGAACTCCTATGGACATCATTTATCCTCTCATCATTCAAGCGAAGGAGAAGAAGAAGAAGGCCAATGAAGAAGGAAGAAGCACAATGACAAGTGTTTGGGTTATTTCTCTCTCTCTCTCTCTCTTTACACGTGCAAAGGAAATAAGGCTAGGGTTTTGTTGTTGCAAGATCAAATTTGGAGAAAGTGAAAAATGAAGGTCAAAGGAAGGCTCATCAGGTCATCATCAAGCCCTAGAAGAAGGAAAAACTCAAGCGAAGGTCAAGAGAAGCCTTGGAAGCCCTAAGTTTGCTCACATGTGTGAAGACAATAGTTGTTGGAGGGGCCAAAAATTTCAGATTTGCAATAGAGGCCGGAATTTTGTAGTTGTGGGTCAAAGTTGTGCTGCTGGAAGAGATTTGAATGGGTTTGACTTGGACAAAGGAAGCACATCATCAAGAAGGTAGGACTTGGTATTGGAAGGGTATTGGTTTCCTCTCAAGTGGAGAGGTTTTGGCCCTGACTTGTAGCCTATATCTTGTGTTCCTATGTACTGTTGATATTCTTATTTTTATAGTGGTTTGATGATACAAATAACATAATAATAAGAGAATATGCTAACAAGTAAGAAAAGTATTTTTAATTAATGGAAAAACCTGTGAGCAATTTTTGAAACCAACGTTTCGGACTAGCTAGGTGAGGAAAAGACATCACAAGAAGTTATCAAGTATAAGAGGAATCATCCTAAGTTTTCTCAACATTATTAAGGTTATTGCTATGTAACAAGGTCAATGTGTTCATTTTGGTAGCTTAAGGAAGTATTCCCTCCTTTGGACAATCTTCCTAATCAAGGAATACCCCTACTAGCCCTTGGAAGAATTTAATTTGGTTAAGAAATATATATATATATATATATATATATATATATATATATATATCTATATATATATATATATATATATATATATATATATATATACCTACATACATACATACATACATCGATATATATATATATATATATATATATATATATATATATATATATGTATGTATGTATGTATGTATGTATGTATGTATGTATGTATGTATGTATGTATGCATGCATGCATGGATGTATGTATGTATATGTATATGTATATATATATGGAAACCCCCATGTGCACAAAAGGACAGACCAACCCAAAAGAAGAATATAGAGACCCTTGGAAGCTTATAAATAAAATTCAAGTGACCCTCATTTGGATATTGATCATCAATCATTCCTGAGGTTGGTTCGTGGAAGTTGGTTCGCACAAGTCCAAAATTGCAAGGTTCGAAGCTCGCACGTGTGATTAGGGTTTTGGTTTTGTGCCATAGGGTTTCCATAGGGAATTTTCAGTTACAACTACACACACACAAGCCTATGCCTACAATTGGAGGGTTTTATCCGCATGCACATACACTCTCTTAGTATAGATGGAAATTAGGATTTTATTTTTACAGTTGACTAGAAATTATGACAGTTGACTGTGGGCTTCTGAATCATGATATTGATCAGCATTATTGTTGGGTTCATCTTTGAGAAATTTTTTGGTTTATTTTTGTTGGATAGTCTTGTGGGTAAATAATTGGATTATTGTACTCTCTTTGCTTAAAAATTCAATGACAATATAATAAGAAGAATAATTTGAAAGGGTTTTCCCCCTTATGGGTTTTTTCTCTGGTCTCTGACTAATCCTGAAGTCTCTATGTGTGAATTCTTCCCTTTTATTGTTCCTTTATGTTTTGCTACATTATTGATGATATTTTTATTTCTACATATTTGCATTTTATATAATGATATTATAATGTTGCAGGGTGAATTAAATAAGTAAAATGATGAAATGTAATTATGTAAACAAAGAAAAATATAGCTCTAAGAAAAATTAACGTGGGATTTAAGTTGGGCTGAAGAAAAGTCATTGAGATCACCCCTAAGAAGACACCTTTGATTGAAGCAAGAAAAAATGGAGGAGACCTAAAATAATGCTAGGGTTTGACGGAAACCCTAGGAAATTTGGTTATTAGGGTTTGATGGAAATCATGAGGTTAGAGTTTGGAAGAAACCCTAGGATAAGATAAAGGCTTGAAGTTTTCTATTTTGAAATTATTGATGAGAAGATTTTCTAGCACTTGTAGCAGGTTTGATGTAATCCTAGTTGGGCTAACTTAAATTAGACCTGGTTGATGATGAAGACAATAGAAATATTAAAGACAACATTGTTACATGCATAATGGACAATACTAACTCTTGAAGTTTGGTTCAAAAGGGAGTTCATCACCTCTCATTAAAGATAAGTACCTTTTAAACTTAGGTTATTTCTTTGTGATACAAGACTTATTGTTTTGATTATTTCTTATACTTCCTGCATGAATATTTGAGTATGTGAATACTTCTAACCTATAGATGAGATGTGATAATAAAATCCTTCTTGAAGAACATCTGAGGTGCAGGAAGAGAAGAGCTGGTGCCGGAAAGGAAAGAAGTACTTGAAGAAAGTTTTTGAAAGTTTCCAAAGGAGCATCTAGAAATTACAATATGCAAGCATTACAACTGCCAAAGACAAATAAGTTGCAAATGTATATAAATACTACAAGTTATGTAAGCTACAATATTGGATGGAAAGATAAGCCTTAAGGTATGTCAAGAATAATACTTTAATAAATGATTCATGCAGACATATGAAAGTAAGTTTGATTTATGACACATGTGATATATTGGTACTCTTGATATTTGGCATGTATCTTACATTTTTAAACATAAAGTTGGAAATAAACATTGATTTTGATATATGATAACTCGATATTATCAATAATGCATGTGATAATAGTGGTAACCTTTATAATAAAAGTGTAACAATAAGATTGATATTCTAGATCTTCTTGTTGACCTTGGTAGATGTTGATAAGTTTAGTAATTTTGAAAAGTGGTAAAATTGGATGCCCTAACTTGATGGCTGAAAATATGACAAAGAAGTGATATTGTGATTATAATTCGTATAGGATGAAAATAAACTTATAAGTTCCACTAATCATATGTCACTAACCTTTGATGAATATTTGATGACATGTTCATATGTGACAATGAAGTAGATGATTTTGATGAATATATGAACTTGATATAATTTGACTCCATGATATAGATATATATATATATATATATATATATTATTTATTATTTATTATTTATTTTTATGCAGAGAAATGTTATGATAGATAGGTTGATGCCTTGATTAACGTTGATTGAAGTGGCCTCTCATATAAAGAGAGAAACTCCCCATAAAATCGCAACATCTATTGTTATTTACAAATGACTCTTGATTGTTGAAGGAAGGATTCTGGACATGAATAACCATTTGATGTTGTTGAAAACATTGTGGCAAGTTTTGATCTAAGCAGAGAAGGTTTCTCCTAGTCCAAGTCCCAGCCGCTAGGAGAAAATATTAAGAGTGTGGTTATAGGCCTCCCAGCCGCACGAAAGAAATCCCATGGGTGAGACTGGACCTGTAGGACACAAAATGTAAAACCTATGCATGAAAATCAGAAGCGTTCTAGGAGGATGATAGGTCTACAGACATGAAGCAAAGGATAGATAATTCTATGAGCAAGGTAGTTTGAGAAATAATAATATCTACACAATGTTTGACTTATTGCAGAGAAAGTGAATGACTTAACTAATATTGTGTTTGCATGGGTCTGTAATATTCATATCAATATTTTATTTGCCTTGATTTGATCATTGAAGCTAGTATATGAGAGTATTTGGTAAAAGTAGTAAGGGTCTGACAAGATTTGGCTTATTGGCTTTACTTAATATAGATGAGCATTATTGAATTTTGACATGATGCTTGATAGTTTATAGATATGTTTTAGCTTATGGATTGATTGAATTCGGAGTTAACAAGTTAGGGTTTTGATCATATTTTTCAATGATGATTTTCCTTGCTATGACAAGATAGTATGGGTATAGTGAATCTTACTGATTAATATTGGTATTTATTGATTATGTATTGGCATCATTGGAATTGGCATATTGGTTGAAGTGTTAAACGTTGTGATTCAGTATCTAATGATCTTACAATAAATGAATGGAATTTATATGACTTATCCTTGGTGTATGCATTTACATATAGGGATACAAATTATTCATATTATGATCATGATGATGACTTGATATTGCTTGGTAAAAATGAAAATAGTTGACATGCCAATAGATAAGGTTGTAACCTGGTATTTTTGGTATGATATCTACCTGACACCTGGTCTGAAGAGTTTGACTGTGATATTAACAGGAACTTTTATGGATTTGAATTGACATTTAAGGCTTGATAAGAAGACTTGGTTAATTTGATTGCAAAATATTTATTTGTTTGAGGCTGACTTTATTGGTTTACTCGTTAATATATTTACAGAAAGAATTGTATGGTTTGAAGCAAGTTTCCCAAGCCTGGTATGTCCACAGTAAAAGTTACCTGGTAAAGCCTGGGAGATTTTCCAATTTGAACCTCTACTTCAAAGTGGTCCAAAGTATGCCCTTGATTTTGGATTTATATGTTAATGATCTATTCTTGGCAGGTAAGGAGCCTCTATTGATCAAAGTAAGAGGGATTTGGTCTCTGAGATCGAGATGGAAGACATTGGCTTGATGCATTAATTTCTGGGATTGGACATTTAGAAAACCTGGAGAGATTTCCCTTTGTCAAGGGAAATATTTCGTGAAGCTATTGGAGATATTTGGAAAGAAGAAATGAAAATACTTGGACACCCTGATGGAATTAAATTATGCAGAGATGTTGTTGAACCTAACTTGGTTGACTCCTTTGAGTATCGATAGTTGATTGAGGCATCGATGTTCCTTGAGAACACCCATCTGGTATATGCTTTGCAGTAAACACCTTGAGTACAAATTGAGTTGCCGCCAAGCACATTTTGAAATAATCTACATGGGATGATCAATCTTAGTCTAAAACATTCTATTGGATATGTACGATTACATGGATACATTGATGTTGATTGGTCTAGATATGTTATAGATAAGAATAACACATTTGGGTGTTGCTTTAGTTTTGGATCTTCCATGGCATCTTGGATGAGAAGGTAATAGAAGTTCATAGATTTAAGCACGCCCTAGGTTGAATACATTATTGCTGGCATGACTATTTATGTGACATTTTGGAAGCTATTTGGAGAGTTGTTTGAGTTGGTTCTAGATATGACAGTGATATCTTGCAACAACAAGAGTTTTGTTTGATTGACAATAATCTCGTGTATAACTGGGATAGAGATATCTTCATAGATTGAGACAGTGTTAGTGTATGAGAAATGCTTAGGCTTATGGTTTCCACCTCCATGAAAGGGAGGATAAATAAGTATCCTTTTCATGATATGCATTTTTTCTAACATGATCTTTGATTTGATGTTCCATATGAATAGGAAAACAGAGGAATGTCGCTCGAAATAACTGCATAAAGCAGTATGATTGAACTCTTCAGTGAATTATTTGAGCCAATACTAGATTTAAGAAAATTTATATGTTTTTTTATCTAGAAAGAGAAACATGGATTGATGGATGTGACCCTCCTGATTAAGGTTCTGTGCTGATCAAGGACACTGAGCTAGCTCTAGCTCTTCCCCCTTCTCTGAGCTCCCAGGGTGAGGAATTGAGTCGTAGGTCTTCCAGGGTTGAGGGATCTCTAGAAAATAGGGTATCATCCTATATGTTACCCATATGGTGGAAGACATAGCTCCCTTATCTTGGTTTAGCAAAGTATACCCAGTTAGCATCATACCCACAAGCTAGGCTTGTTAGGATTGTAGCTCCCTGTCTGGCCAACGAGTTGAGAAAGATCGGGGGTGTGTGATCGTTACCTTTGGTAAGTAAGGTATCTCACTCAAGCTTAATTATGATGTAGGTGTTCTACCACGTGACTCTTGAGGGCTACTGTTGGGAAGATCAATAGGCAGTAGGATGGATGAGATATTGTATCTCGCCTATTGTTCGACATAGGATGGAAGACATATGCTCCCCTATGAGATGACTTGGGGTGAGAGTGTCGCATAGGACCTTCCCCATTATCATAGACATGAGGTGAGAGTGTCTCGTAGGACTTTCCTCATTGTCAATGGATTTTGGGTTGATATGTGATCACCGATATGGTTCCAAGTTGAGCAGGGCTCCTTGATGTTGTTTCAGATTGAGATAAGCTCTTCAATGTTATTAAGGGTGGTAGCTTGGGCTCCCCTTCAATCTAAAATTCTTCTTATTTTAGATTTGACAGTGTTCAACATATGAGTAGAGGTACATAAACGAGAAGAGATAAACAAGGATGGGAAGATATGAGTAAGGATGAGTAGATATGAGTAGAGATGAATAAAGACAACATTTGATGATGATGAGATACTTGTGATGAGATCTATGTTGCAATCGGTAATTTCTCTTTTGCTAAGAGGGAGTGTTAATTTTAGCATCTTAGTGACAAATGCCCTCCTTTGGACAATCTTCCTCATCAATGAAGACCCGTACTATCCCTTGAAAGAATTTAATTTGGTTATATATATATATATATATATATATATATATATATATATATATATATATATATATGATAATGTTAAAGACAAACATGACGAATATGGAATATGAAGGATAAGCGTTGAATGCATTCTATTATTCATGTGATATACATTTATAATACATTGGAGTGACTCTTGGATTCATCTTCCAAGGTCTCTTGGACTTCCTTTGACTGTTCAACTTCCACACCATATCCCTTAGTGGATTAGGTGTCCAACATTAACCCCTTAATTTGAAGGGGTATGTGAGTCCAATAAGAGAGTTATAATAAAAAATGTGTAAAAATGCATGGCATCACTAGGCTGAATGTGCTCTTTGAAATGTTGGTATAAGGTGGTGGTTTAAGGATGATCACCAACATTGGAATGCTTAGTGCAATTCCTAAAACTCTTCCAAATATCGCAAGAAGCTAAAATCTTTGGTTAGAGGAAGTGTCCTTGATGCTTTGGAGAGGGAGACCTTCAACTTGGAAAAGGGAGGTCTATAGCCTGTGGTGGTTTAAGGATGAAAACCAACTCTGGAATGCTTAATGCAATTCTTGAAACTCTTCCAAAAATGGCAAGAATCTGAAGTCTTATGCTAGAGGAAGTGTCCCAAATTCCTTGAATAGGGAGAAGTTCAACCTGAAAAAGGAGGTCTCAACCTGACATCGATGGTTTAAGGTTGACCACTAACCAAAGGCATGCTCAGGGGTTTATGTGTCTCTGGCTACAAATCTGAATCTGGTATGGAAGGTTGTGGCTCAGGCTTGTGTGAACTTCTGTTTTTCTGGTTACAACTCTGAATTAGGCAACAAGTTCAAGTTGTGGCTCAGGCTAGTTTGATGTGGCTTTGAAGCTTGTAGATGACCATCATTTCCCCCCTTTCAGATATAAGGTGAGATGATGGAGAAAACTCAACTTCAAGGCTTTTCAATAATCTAGAAGAAATTATGACATATGATTAAAATATCTTCTTGGTTGTTGAAGCCCATTGCCAAGAAGCAATCTATATAAGGTGAATCTTTGTTCTTGCAGGAGAATTGTTTTTGAAGAATTTGTTTGAAGAATGAGTGGTTTTATGATAGTGCTCACATGGATGAAGATCAAAACAATGATATTTCATATGGCCAAATCTATCACAATGTTGGCATTTAACATTCTGTTGTGGCTGTTATGGAGGAGGAGCAGGATCTGAAACAACTGAAGATGAACTATCATAAAGAAATCCATCAATATGAAACTGGATGGGCTTTGAGTAATCTGGAATATGGAAGGACACATCCTTTTCATATCCAAGACCATTTTTATTCTTGTTGTTAACAAGCTCTTCCCAAGTTCTGATGATGGTCTTGGGAAGCGCAGGCTAAATTTCCACACCTGCATGCAGGTCTGGTTCTGAATATGGAACTTGATCTGAATGAACCTCAAATTTACTAACTTGATCGCTTACTGGATACTGATAGGATCTTGTTTCAAAGTCAAATGGGAGATTGCTCTAAACAAAAACAAGTTTATAAGGATGCCTTTTTATGTTGTAACTCATCTTGCTTAAGTTTTGATTCAAGCTGTAAAAATTCAATCTTTTCCTGTGCATTTTACAGACAAATCTAAGCAATGAGTGCTAAGTGAACTATTCGAAAATCATGAGAAATTAGTCAGTTACGACTACCTCTCATGGAAATGGTCATACGTTTGAATGACTTACTTAACGCAGTTGAATCCCAAAAATGATATCTAATGTAATGCTGTTAGACCCCTATACTAATAGTATAGGGGTCTAACATCGATGTTAGACCCCTATACTATTAGTATAGGGGTCTAACAAATGCACTGCGTAAATCCCCCATACTTAAATTCAAAAAGAGTCAAGGGATCTCTACTTGAATGGTTCATGAGGCACAATACTTGCTAAGGTTTTGCAAATCGGGTAGCAAGCTAAGTGGGCTTGATTGTGGAAAAACTCCACAGTTAAGCGCGCTTGAGCCAGAGGAGTTTTGGGATGGGTGACCTCCTGGGAAGTCCTGGTTACCGGGTGCAAGCCCCGGAAGTGATGATTGATGCTATGTGATTCGTTCTCCACATTTCACTAGTTTCAATCCCACTTCTTCACCCCTGTGAGCATCACCCGATGCAATGAGTGCTAAGTGAACTATTCGAAAATCATGAGAAATTAGTCAGTTACGACTACCTCTCATGGAAATGGTCATACGTTTGAATGACTTACTTAACGCAGTTGAATCCCAAAAATGATATCTAATGTAATGCACTGCGTAAATCCCCCATACTTAAATTCAAAAAGAGTCAAGGGATCTCTACTTGAATGGTTCATGAGGCACAATACTTGCTAAGGTTTTGCAAATGGGGTAGCAAGCTAAGTGGGCTTGATTGTGGAAAAACTCCACAGTTAAGCGCGCTTGAGCCAGAGGAGTTCTGGGATGGGTGACCTCCTGGGAAGTCCTGGTTACCGGGTGCAAGCCCCGGAAGTGATGATTGATGCTATGTGATTCGTTCTCCACATTTCACTAGTTTCAATCCCACTTCTTCACCCCTGTGAGCATCACCCGATGCAATGAGTGCTAAGTGAACTATTCGAAAATCATGAGAAATTAGTCAGTTACGACTACCTCTCATGGAAATGGTCATACGTTTGAATGACTTACTTAACGCAGTTGAATCCCAAAAATGATATCTAATGTAATGCACTGCGTAAATCCCCCATACTTAAATTCAAAAAGAGTCAAGGGATCTCTACTTGAATGGTTCATGAGGCACAATACTTGCTAAGGTTTTGCAAATGGGGTAGCAAGCTAAGTGGGCTTGATTGTGGAAAAACTCCACAGTTAAGCGCGCTTGAGCCAGAGGAGTTCTGGGATGGGTGACCTCCTGGGAAGTCCTGGTTACCGGGTGCAAGCCCCGGAAGTGATGATTGATGCTATGTGATTCGTTCTCCACATTTCACTAGTTTCAATCCCACTTCTTCACCCCTGTGAGCATCACCCGATGCAATGAGTGCTAAGTGAACTATTCGAAAATCATGAGAAATTAGTCAGTTACGACTACCTCTCATGGAAATGGTCATACGTTTGAATGACTTACTTAACGCAGTTGAATCCCAAAAATGATATCTAATGTAATGCACTGCGTAAATCCCCCATACTTAAATTCAAAAAGAGTCAAGGGATCTCTACTTGAATGGTTCATGAGGCACAATACTTGCTAAGGTTTTGCAAATGGGGTAGCAAGCTAAGTGGGCTTGATTGTGGAAAAACTCCACAGTTAAGCGCGCTTGAGCCAGAGGAGTTCTGGGATGGGTGACCTCCTGGGAAGTCCTGGTTACCGGGTGCAAGCCCCGGAAGTGATGATTGATGCTATGTGATTCGTTCTCCACATTTCACTAGTTTCAATCCCACTTCTTCACCCCTGTGAGCATCACCCGATGCAATGAGTGCTAAGTGAACTATTCGAAAATCATGAGAAATTAGTCAGTTACGACTACCTCTCATGGAAATGGTCATACGTTTGAATGACTTACTTAACGCAGTTGAATCCCAAAAATGATATCTAATGTAATGCACTGCGTAAATCCCCCATACTTAAATTCAAAAAGAGTCAAGGGATCTCTACTTGAATGGTTCATGAGGCACAATACTTGCTAAGGTTTTGCAAATGGGGTAGCAAGCTAAGTGGGCTTGATTGTGGAAAAACTCCACAGTTAAGCGCGCTTGAGCCAGAGGAGTTCTGGGATGGGTGACCTCCTGGGAAGTCCTGGTTACCGGGTGCAAGCCCCGGAAGTGATGATTGATGCTATGTGATTCGTTCTCCACATTTCACTAGTTTCAATCCCACTTCTTCACCCCTGTGAGCATCACCCGATGCAATGAGTGCTAAGTGAACTATTCGAAAATCATGAGAAATTAGTCAGTTACGACTACCTCTCATGGAAATGGTCATACGTTTGAATGACTTACTTAACGCAGTTGAATCCCAAAAATGATATCTAATGTAATGCACTGCGTAAATCCCCCATACTTAAATTCAAAAAGAGTCAAGGGATCTCTACTTGAATGGTTCATGAGGCACAATACTTGCTAAGGTTTTGCAAATGGGGTAGCAAGCTAAGTGGGCTTGATTGTGGAAAAACTCCACAGTTAAGCGCGCTTGAGCCAGAGGAGTTCTGGGATGGGTGACCTCCTGGGAAGTCCTGGTTACCGGGTGCAAGCCCTGGAAGTGATGATTGATGCTATGTGATTCGTTCTCCACATTTCACTAGTTTCAATCCCACTTCTTCACCCCTGTGAGCATCACCCGATGCAATGAGTGCTAAGTGAACTATTCGAAAATCATGAGAAATTAGTCAGTTACGACTACCTCTCATGGAAATGGTCATACGTTTGAATGACTTACTTAACGCAGTTGAATCCCAAAAATGATATCTAATGTAATGCACTGCGTAAATCCCCCATACTTAAATTCAAAAAGAGTCAAGGGATCTCTACTTGAATGGTTCATGAGGCACAATACTTGCTAAGGTTTTGCAAATGGGGTAGCAAGCTAAGTGGGCTTGATTGTGGAAAAACTCCACAGTTAAGCGCGCTTGAGCCAGAGGAGTTCTGGGATGGGTGACCTCCTGGGAAGTCCTGGTTACCGGGTGCAAGCCCCGGAAGTGATGATTGATGCTATGTGATTCGTTCTCCACATTTCACTAGTTTCAATCCCACTTCTTCACCCCTGTGAGCATCACCCGATGCAATGAGTGCTAAGTGAACTATTCGAAAATCATGAGAAATTAGTCAGTTACGACTAACTCTCATGGAAATGGTCATACGTTTGAATGACTTACTTAACGCAGTTGAATCCCAAAAATGATATCTAATATAATGCACTGCGTAAATCCCCCATACTTAAATTCAAAAAGAGTCAAGGGATCTCTACTTGAATGGTTCATGAGGCACAATACTTGCTAAGGTTTTGCAAATGGGGTAGCAAGCTAAGTGGGCTTGATTGTGGAAAAACTCCACAGTTAAGCGCGCTTGAGCCAGAGGAGTTCTGGGATGGGTGACCTCCTGGGAAGTCCTGGTTACCGGGTGCAAGCCCCGGAAGTGATGATTGATGCTATGTGATTCGTTCTCCACATTTCACTAGTTTCAATCCCACTTCTTCACCCCTGTGAGCATCACCCGATGCAATGAGTGCTAAGTGAACTATTCGAAAATCATGAGAAATTAGTCAGTTACGACTACCTCTCATGGAAATGGTCATACGTTTGAATGACTTACTTAACGCAGTTGAATCCCAAAAATGATATCTAATGTAATGCACTGCGTAAATCCCCCATACTTAAATTCAAAAAGAGTCAAGGGATCTCTACTTGAATGGTTCATGAGGCACAATACTTGCTAAGGTTTTGCAAATGGGGTAGCAAGCTAAGTGGGCTTGATTGTGGAAAAACTCCACAGTTAAGCGCGCTTGAGCCAGAGGAGTTCTGGGATGGGTGACCTCCTGGGAAGTCCTGGTTACCGGGTGCAAGCCCTGGAAGTGATGATTGATGCTATGTGATTCGTTCTCCACATTTCACTAGTTTCAATCCCACTTCTTCACCCCTGTGAGCATCACCCGATGCAATGAGTGCTAAGTGAACTATTCGAAAATCATGAGAAATTAGTCAGTTACGACTACCTCTCATGGAAATGGTCATACGTTTGAATGACTTACTTAACGCAGTTGAATCCCAAAAATGATATCTAATGTAATGCACTGCGTAAATCCCCCATACTTAAATTCAAAAAGAGTCAAGGGATCTCTACTTGAATGGTTCATGAGGCACAATACTTGCTAAGGTTTTGCAAATGGGGTAGCAAGCTAAGTGGGCTTGATTGTGGAAAAACTCCACAGTTAAGCGCGCTTGAGCCAGAGGAGTTCTGGGATGGGTGACCTCCTGGGAAGTCCTGGTTACCGGGTGCAAGCCCCGGAAGTGATGATTGATGCTATGTGATTCGTTCTCCACATTTCACTAGTTTCAATCCCACTTCTTCACCCCTGTGAGCATCACCCGATGCAATGAGTGCTAAGTGAACTATTCGAAAATCATGAGAAATTAGTCAGTTACGACTACCTCTCATGGAAATGGTCATACGTTTGAATGACTTACTTAACGCAGTTGAATCCCAAAAATGATATCTAATGTAATGCACTGCGTAAATCCCCCATACTTAAATTCAAAAAGAGTCAAGGGATCTCTACTTGAATGGTTCATGAGGCACAATACTTGCTAAGGTTTTGCAAATGGGGTAGCAAGCTAAGTGGGCCTGATTGTGGAAAAACTCCACAGTTAAGCGCGCTTGAGCCAGAGGAGTTCTGGGATGGGTGACCTCCTGGGAAGTCCTGGTTACCGGGTGCAAGCCCCGGAAGTGATGATTGATGCTATGTGATTCGTTCTCCACATTTCACTAGTTTCAATCCCACTTCTTCACCCCTGTGAGCATCACCCGATGCAATAAGTGCTAAGTGAACTATTCGAAAATCATGAGAAATTAGTCAGTTACGACTACCTCTCATGGAAATGGTCATATGTTTGAATGACTTACTTAACGCAGTTGAATCCCAAAAATGATATCTAATGTAATGCACTGCGTAAATCCCCCATACTTAAATTCAAAAAGAGTCAAGGGATCTCTACTTGAATGGTTCATGAGGCACAATACTTGCTAAGGTTTTGCAAATGGGGTAGCAAGCTAAGTGGGCTTGATTGTGGAAAAACTCCACAGTTAAGCGCGCTTGAGCCAGAGGAGTTCTGGGATGGGTGACCTCCTGGGAAGTCCTGGTTACCGGGTGCAAGCCCCGGAAGTGATGATTGATGCTATGTGATTCGTTCTCCACATTTCACTAGTTTCAATCCCACTTCTTCACCCCTGTGAGCATCACCCGATGCAATGAGTGCTAAGTGAACTATTCGAAAATCATGAGAAATTAGTCAGTTACGACTACCTCTCATGGAAATGGTCATACGTTTGAATGACTTACTTAACGCAGTTGAATCCCAAAAATGATATCTAATGTAATGCACTGCGTAAATCCCCCATACTTAAATTCAAAAAGAGTCAAGGGATCTCTACTTGAATGGTTCATGAGGCACAATACTTGCTAAGGTTTTGCAAATGGGGTAGCAAGCTAAGTGGGCTTGATTGTGGAAAAACTCCACAGTTAAGCGCGCTTGAGCCAGAGGAGTTCTGGGATGGGTGACCTCCTGGGAAGTCCTGGTTACCGGGTGCAAGCCCCGGAAGTGATGATTGATGCTATGTGATTCGTTCTCCACATTTCACTAGTTTCAATCCCACTTCTTCACCCCTGTGAGCATCACCCGATGCAATGAGTGCTAAGTGAACTATTCGAAAATCATGAGAAATTAGTCAGTTACGACTACCTCTCATGGAAATGGTCATACGTTTGAATGACTTACTTAACGCAGTTGAATCCCAAAAATGATATCTAATGTAATGCACTGCGTAAATCCCCCATACTTAAATTCAAAAAGAGTCAAGGGATCTCTACTTGAATGGTTCATGAGGCACAATACTTGCTAAGGTTTTGCAAATGGGGTAGCAAGCTAAGTGGGCTTGATTGTGGAAAAACTCCACAGTTAAGCGCGCTTGAGCCAGAGGAGTTCTGGGATGGGTGACCTCCTGGGAAGTCCTGGTTACCGGGTGCAAGCCCTGGAAGTGATGATTGATGCTATGTGATTCGTTCTCCACATTTCACTAGTTTCAATCCCACTTCTTCACCCCTGTGAGCATCACCCGATGCAATGAGTGCTAAGTGAACTATTCGAAAATCATGAGAAATTAGTCAGTTACGACTACCTCTCATGGAAATGGTCATACGTTTGAATGACTTACTTAACGCAGTTGAATCCCAAAAATGATATCTAATGTAATGCACTGCGTAAATCCCCCATACTTAAATTCAAAAAGAGTCAAGGGATCTCTACTTGAATGGTTCATGAGGCACAATACTTGCTAAGGTTTTGCAAATGGGGTAGCAAGCTAAGTGGGCTTGATTGTGGAAAAACTCCACAGTTAAGCGCGCTTGAGCCATAGGAGTTCTGGGATGGGTGACCTCCTGGGAAGTCCTGGTTACCGGGTGCAAGCCCCGGAAGTGATGATTGATGCTATGTGATTCGTTCTCCACATTTCACTAGTTTCAATCCCACTTCTTCACCCCTGTGAGCATCACCCGATGCAATGAGTGCTAAGTGAACTATTCGAAAATCATGAGAAATTAGTCAGTTACGACTACCTCTCATGGAAATGGTCATACGTTTGAATGACTTACTTAACGCAGTTGAATCCCAAAAATGATATCTAATGTAATGCACTGCGTAAATCCCCCATACTTAAATTCAAAAAGAGTCAAGGGATCTCTACTTGAATGGTTCATGAGGCACAATACTTGCTAAGGTTTTGCAAATGGGGTAGCAAGCTAAGTGGGCTTGATTGTGGAAAAACTCCACAGTTAAGCGCGCTTGAGCCAGAGGAGTTCTGGGATGGGTGACCTCCTGGGAAGTCCTGGTTACCGGGTGCAAGCCCCGGAAGTGATGATTGATGCTATGTGATTCGTTCTCCACATTTCACTAGTTTCAATCCCACTTCTTCACCCCTGTGAGCATCACCCGATGCAATGAGTGCTAAGTGAACTATTCGAAAATCATGAGAAATTAGTCAGTTACGACTACCTCTCATGGAAATGGTCATACGTTTGAATGACTTACTTAACGCAGTTGAATCCCAAAAATGATATCTAATGTAATGCACTGCGTAAATCCCCCATACTTAGACAAATCTAATGTTAAGAAGAGAGGCTTTACTGATTTTTATTGTGTCATCAATAGAAGATTGTATCAAAGTTTTCAAGAAATCAAATACGTCATAAAATTTGGCCATTTTCTTATCACAATTATGAACCAATGAGAAAGAAGTAGCACACTATCACAATTCAATATCACTTCAATATTCTCTATAAATGTGCACCAAACAACTAGTGTGCAATAGCTCTATTTAATGTACATATTAGGACTTCAACGCACAGACTTAATGCTCCAACAAACAAGCAACAATGACCATTCCAACACTTCATTCAATGGTTAAACTGCTCACAAGGACCAACACCATGCCAACCATAGGCAATGTTTAAATAAAACGACCCTTACAAAACAATGCATAAAGAATGAATTCACCTACTCATTGATTTAAAACATTTTTAATGCAAAAGTGAAGAACATCGTTCCACTCCCACTGCACCATTCAAAACAGATTCCAATATTCTACGTAGCATGGACTTCAAACCTTAACAAGTTGAATTTACATCGCTTAATGCATTTTCATTCACAACCAGTCAATGCACACAAATAAATAAAACTTGTATATTATAATCCTATAGAGAAAATGTGGGAGAAATGTTTAGGGAAATGAATAATGTTTCCAAACCACAACTTAACAATGTCACACCTCCTCCTATTACAACACATCTAAAATAAACACAACTAGTCCATTTGGTTGTGAGGTTCAAATAAGTTACTAGGGAAATGGAAGGGAGTGATGGGAAAAATTTATCTGATGACCTGTTGTTTAATATTTTATCTCAGTTTCCCATTCGTTTTCATCCCAAAGTAAGGGTTCTCTTCATTCATTGGAATTCTCCGTTATCCTCCCTTGATTCTTTGAAAATAATACAATGCGTTCATTCAATCCCATGCTTCTTGATTCGATTCTGAGGGACTAGA
Organism: Pinus tabuliformis; assembly: GCA_031772625.1. Classification (NCBI taxonomy): domain Eukaryota; kingdom Viridiplantae; phylum Streptophyta; class Pinopsida; order Pinales; family Pinaceae; genus Pinus; species Pinus tabuliformis. The sequence goes on along the minus strand of CM062817.1, from coordinate 1,892,990,795 downwards.
GAAGCTTGGATTATAGAATTAATACACATTGGTTTAGGTAGAAACATTTAGACTGATTTGTTCCCTGAATACCAAATCCTTATGTAAGAGCATCTAGCTCTATTATAGAAGGCGAGACAAATGGGATCTTTAGATTTTGATATGATCTGGCTAATATCAAATTAAATAACAATAACGCTTCCCCTTAAAACACATGACACATAAAGATCAATTTGAAAACCACGTGACCAACTTCGAAACCTTGTAAACTATGAAATACAATGGTTTTTCCATACTATGCCATCGATTTGTCACATTTCACCTCAAATTATATAATTTTTGCACTGTTTTCTTACATTGATGGAAATTATTGGAATATGCAAATCCACCACAACAAAACCAACTAAAATCCATTCCATCAGAATGCAAGTAAACATATCCAACTTTAGAATTCTACCAGACTGTAGTTCTCGCAATCCAAACCGTCTATAACATAAACCACTCCCTCTTGAAGATTTCTAAACTTTGTAGTGCGAAGTGTCCTGTAGTTCCATCCGTGCTTCTTCTATGGCATGCTCTACCTACATAGTCCTCTGGACCCAAGTTTTCTTTTGGCTAAAGCTTCAGTGTATTCAATTGATCCAATAGTAGTAGATGTGCTGAGGAAAATGGCGACACTAAAAGCGTCAAGAGGTCAGGATTTAACATGACTCAACTTTATAATTCAAATTGGTTGTTACACTACGATTCTATGACACCAGTTCTAGCTCCGCCTTATAGCAGAAATAAACTAGCGCACTAAGATTTAACGCATAGAGATGTTCAACCTCCCAGGATTTCAATCAACGCACAATTCAATCAATCAAGAGGATATGGTCATACTAGTATGACAACCCATAATAGGTTTCCATGTCTTTGAGAGGAAAAAATGACGATTTGCACAATAAATGAATGCACAGGATTGGAGTACTGAGTTGGGTTGGCGTTACATATGGGAGTCGTTACTATACTAAAAAAAATGGCGAAGTGGATGGCAGTAAGATCGTGGCAGTTTAGAATGGTGTTGATATCGCTGAGGGAAGGAACTTTTTTGTGTAAGAGGCATGCGACAATGAAATGGGTAGAGTGGTAAAACAACCAGAAACATAGTGGGACTAACAAAGGTTGCAGGCTCACGAGAATGGTATCAGTCTAGAGAGGCAATACTGACAAACTGGAAACAATAATAGTTGCCCATATTGGAGTAGGGCTAGAATTTACTAGCTCTAATACCATGTTAAACACAACCATGGGGAAGACAAAATATGAAGGATAAGCATTAAATACATTATATTATTCACACGATATAAATTTATAATACATTGGAGTGACTCTTGGATTCATCTTCCAATGTCTCTTGGAATTCCTTTGACTGTTCAACTTCCACACCATAACTCTTAATGGATTAGGTGTCCAAATATATATATATATATATATATATATATAAGGAAACCCACACGTGCATAAAAGAATAGGTCTACATAAAAGAAGAATCTAGACAACCTTGGAAACCTATAAATACAAGACAAGTGACCCTCATTTGGATATTGATCATCAATCATTATTTTTTCTTTGTTTTGGCTCACATAGGTCTGAAGTTGGTTCACATAGGTCCAAAATTGCAAGGTTCTAAGCTTGCATCTGTGATTAGGGTTTTAGTTCTCAATTCTAGGGTTGTCCTTGGGAATTTTTGGTTGCAACTACATGCAAGCAAACCTTGTTTGTAGTTGGAGGGTTTCAAATGCACATACATACACTCTCTTTGTGTGGATGAAAACTAGGATTTTATTTTTATAGTTGACTGCAAATCATGATAATTAGATGATGAAAATTGATTGCAAGCTGCTAAACCATAATATTGATCAACATTATTATTGGGTTCATCTTTGAGATATTGTTTGGTTGATTTTTGTTGGTTAGCCTTGTGGATAGATGACCTAGGTGGATCTTCAGACACAATGGCATGGAAAATCTCAAAATTCAAAGTGGAAGAAAAGCAAGTATCTTGACATAAGATCGAAGTGCTTGTTGCCTTGATTCCAACGGTGCGAACGAAACTCCAATCCGAGTTTGGATGATGAAGTTATCACCAAAAGACTTTGCCTTTTTTCCTTTGGAAAATGAGGCATTTTCTCTAAAAAATGGATTTTAAAACCTTTAAAGGGAAAATCGCAATCGGAGAAGTCAAAATATTGGCTTAAGGCAAGGGCAGAGGAACCCTTAATTAGCAATCTCTGAATAATCGCAATCAGGGGCAAGCGATCGGCGATATCGGGATGGAGCGATTAGATCGGCGGATCAGGTCGGTGAAACCCAAGGTATAGGACCAGGACCCCTGGGCCGTAGCGATGTGATATGCCGACGCAATATGGCCAATGTGATATGCCAATATCGGCGATTGGCGATGGGTTATCCCCGCGACAAAGACCAGTGAACAAGCGATATGCGATTATGATATGGGGATCGGACCCGATTGTGTTATAAAGCCCAATTTCATATATTTTGAAGTCTGGGGTTTTCGGTTTTTCAATGTTTCTGCGTGTATTGTTTGTTTAAACAAAAAAGGCCATTTCGGGGTTTTTTGTGAAGGAAGGGTGGATTCATCACGCCCGACTAATCCTCCGTTAGAACAACATTCTATTACAATTGGACAACCCCGATTTTCAAGCAGCATTATGTTATAAAACCCGATGCACGTAGAAGTACAGTGGGGGAGAGAGGATTTTCGGCACGTAGTTCAAGGCAGAGCTTACACGAGGGGTGAAAGTTCATTTTGTCTGAATTGGAAAAATTTTATATGGTTTTTTCCCTTCTCGACGCCATGAACACAGTGGTGCTATTTGTTTCTCCATCTGAGTTCTCCATTTCTCAACCATTTTCTAGAATGGAGGTAAGCCTCTTTTTATGTAACTAATGATTGTATTCTCTTCTTTTCATGCCATTTAATGAATTAAGGCCTTCCCATTGTTCGATCAGGGCTCGAAGACGTAGTCCAAGTTGGATGAATTCTATTATCAAGTCTTGTTGTATTCTTTTCGTGCCTTTATGTGTTTCTTCTTCTTTCTTGTGTGCGCATTAAATTCCCGTGTTAAGATGCAATTTCCACATGTGATTCTTTTCATACATATATAAGCAAAAGATCCCTAAATCAAGTGGTATCAGAGTAGGTCTTTTTAGATGTGAATTGCATGTTTTTATGCTAATAAGAGACAGACTCTGAAGAGGCAAAGAGGAGCTAGAGCCTTTTGATTGTGAAGCGGAGCATGCACATTGAAGGAGAAACATGGTAGATGAAGAGGCTCGTCTTGAAGAGGAGCACAATTTCCGCAAGACTTTCTATTCAATGGTATAGAATGTCGGTCAATTGGTTTTAACGTTGGAGAGAGTAGAAGGGAGAAATCCAGAAGAACAAGGTTCAACACATGGAAATGGTGGAGAAGAACCCCCTCCTTCTCCTTCCACGAGAGAAAGTTCTTCTTCCTCTCACCACCATAATTGTAGAAATTCAAGGGATGCATCTAAGAAACCTTTCGTTAAATTAGATGTTAAATTTGATCTTCCCATGTTTAATGGTGAAAGTAACGCAGAGAAGATTAATAATTGGATTAGGCAGAATGAGGTCTACTGCAGGATTCAACATATCATGGAGGATGAGGCAAAGATTCAACTGGACTCTCTATGTCTGAGCAGCACCGCTCTTGTTTGGTGGGAGAGAAAATTGTAGAGCAGTAAGAATGTGGGTAACCTCTTTTCCTCATGGCCTGATTTTATTTCTGTGTTAAAGGAACAATTTTATCCCTTGGGTTACAAGCAAAAAGCTTTAATGAATTGGCAGTATTTAAGGCAAGGCAAAGGTCAGGATGTTCAGAGTTTTACAGAGGATTTTAGAAAGAAAGCACTAAATTTGGGTATTGTACTTGATACACCTGAAGTAGTAACTAAGTACATTGGCTCATTACATAGTTACATTAGGCATTCATTATTGTTGTTCGAACTAACCACTATTGACTCAACCAGTGTGAAGGTAATTCATATTGAGAACGGGGGAAAAAATGAAAGAGATTATAATTCTAGAAAATCACCATTCAAAACTCCCAATGGCAAATCTAAAGTGAAATGGAAAGGAAAGGACAAGAAACGGCAACAGCCAAAGAAGGAGAAAGGCCATATTGCAATCATTGCAAAAAGGAAGGTCACGATGATGATCACTGTTGGAAACAACACCCAGAAAAGAGACCGAAGAAGTATGGAGGAAAAGGCAGGTAGAAGACAGTGGCGAATGCACAACAAGGCCTTGGATCTGATCAGGGAGATGAAGCATTAATCATAGTCTTAGGAACAAAAGGTAATCTTACACCTCATGTTAATTCTAAATCGCATGAAGGCACTAGTTCAATAAATGAGTCCCTTCCTAATGATTGAAAGAGAATTGAGCTATATCATATCAGAGTTGTTGTAAATCATACTGAAGTAGAAACTTTATTTGATACTAGATCCCAAGCAAACTTAATTACAGAATCCTTGGTAAAGAAACTCGGCTTAGAAACAAAACCACATCCAAAACCTTACCCACTAGGATGGATACATGATAAAGCAAAACTGAATGTAACTCAGCAGTGTAAAGTAAAATTTGTGATTGCTTCTAAGGTAATAGACGAAGTAGAACTGGATGTAATACCATTGGATATCTGTGTCATGGTGTTAGGGAGTCCATAACTGTATGATAGAAAGGCAATCTTCTTCCGTCATGAAAACAAATACCAAATCACAAAATATGGGATAGAATATATTGTAAGGCTCATCAAACTAAAATCAATGCCAACCTTGTAAGTGTTGGACAAATGAAAAGGCTAGTGAATTCCAATCAGGGTTGCATGTTGATGGTTGTAAGGGAAAAGAGGCAGAATTAGCTGACACTTTCTAGGGTTGTGATTCTAATTATGATGAGTTGTTTCAGGAACCAGAGGGATTACCTCCGAAGAGGGAAAACCAACATGAGATCCATTTGTAGCATGACGCTCCTTTACTGAATATTGGCATGTACAGGATGTCGATCATTGAGATGGAGGAAATCAAGAAACAGGGGCAGGAATTGCTGGACCAAGGAGTCATCAGGGCAAGCACTTCTCTGTGTGGCTCACTGATTGTCTTAGTCCCAAAGAAAGACGACACATGGAGGATGTGTGTGGATTACTGTGCACTAAACAAAATCACGGTGAAAATTGTTACCCTCTTCCACGCATAGATGATTTATTATATCAGTTAAAGAATGCTATTTATTTCACCAAATTGGATTTGCGTAGTGGTTATCACCAGGTCTGAATTGCAGAGCAGGATGTGTGGAAAACTGCCTTCAAGACCAAACACTGTTGGAATGGATGGTGATGCCATTCGGACTTTGCAACGCTCCAACCACTTTTATGAGAGTCATGAATGATCTCTTTAGGACTTTCATTGATGAATTTGTTCTTGTATATTTAGATGATATACTTGCCTTTAGTAAAAGTTGGAATGAACATGTGTGTCATGTGAAGAAAGTGCTTGATGTATTGAGAAAAGAAAAACTCTATGTAAAGTTGTCAAAGTGTGAGTTTGGGAAAACCTCTTTGGGTTACCTACGTCATATTGTTGGTTATGGTCAGTTAAAAATTGATCCCTCTAAAGTTGAAGCAATTGTAAATTGGACTAAGCCTACTAGTGTAACCAAGGTCCATAGATTTTTAGGTGCAGTCCAGCATTGGAGGAGATTTATTGCCAATTTCTCTGTTATTGCAGCACCTTTTCACACATTGACCTGTGTGAAACAGGTCTTCCAATGGGGAGGAAGACAACATAAGTCCTTCAAAACATTGAAGGAAAAGATTAGCACCGCACCAGTTTTAGCCTTACCAGATCTCCAACAACCATTCGAGATCGAAACCGATGCTAGTAGTTATGCCATGGGAGTTTTACTAAAGCAGCAAAAGAAGCCGATTTGTTACCATTCTGAGAATTTTTCTTAGGTTGTGATAAACTATCCCACTTATGACAAGGAGCTTTATGCCTTGGTGCAGAGTGTGAAAAAGTGGAAACATTACCTGATCAGGAAGGAGACCATCATCCATATAGATCATTAGCCCTTGCAATACCTTCAGTCACAAACCAAGTTGCAGCAATCTCGTCATTTCAGGTGGATGGGTTTTCTTAAATAGTTTCATTGGGTAATAAAGTATAAGAAGGTCACTAGAAATAAAGTGGCCGATGTTCTATCTCGCCCTCCTATTTCTGCTTCTGTTATTTTTCATAATGCCTTGTTATCTTTTGAGAGTTATGCTGAACAATATGCTAACAATGATGACTTTAAGGAAATTTATGCAAAACTAACCCATAGTTCATAGGTGGACAGCTATCACTTGCAAGGGAAACTGTTGTATCACCTTGGAAAATTGTGTATTCCCATAGGGGAAAGAGTACATGTAATTTGAGAGGTCCACACCTCTCTTGTGTCTAGACACTTTGGTGTCAAAAAGACTTTTTGTCATGTACAAAGATTTTTTTTTTGGCCTCATATGAAGAACATTGTGACTCACTATGTAAATGGTTGTGTGATGTGTTCTGTTTCAAAGCCCTCTAATAGAAAACTCGAGCTCTACACACCACTCCCTATTCTGAGTTGTCCATGGGAAAGTGTTTCAATGGACTTTGTAGGAGGTTTGCCTTTGTCTAGAAAGAGTCACAGCTATTTGTATGTCGTCGTTGACCGTCTTAGTAAGATGTGTATTTTAATGCCTTGTAAAAAGCAGATCATTGCAGAGCAGACTACTTATCTTTTCTTTCAGCATGTTTGGGTCCATTTTGGATTGACCACATTAATTGTGTCAGATCGGGACTCTCACTTTCTCGAAGATTTTTGGACCAGCTTGTGGAAGATGATGGACACCAAGTTGAAAAGAAGCATGACATTTCATCCATATACTGATGGACAGAAAAAGGTTTTCAACCGCACTGTGGTACACTTGTTATGAGGCTATTGTGGGAAACATCGTAAGTTGTGGGATGAGAATCTCCCATATGTGCAACATTCCTACAACTGAGTAGTGGACTCATCTATGCAACGTTCAACATTTGAGACATGTTTTGGTTACCTGCCAAAGGACCCTTTTGATATGGTCTTTGGAAGGAAAGATGTCTCCAGTGGACGTAATGATAGGGATAAATCTCAATAGTTCATTTAGCGAATCTAGTTGATTCACCAAGCAGTACAAGAGTAGTTGGAGAAAAGTCAAGCATGTTACAAGGCTCGACATGACAAACACCGAGTTGACCATCAATTCCAAGTGGGCAACAAAGTGTGGTTCCACATCAGCAAGGACAGGATGAAGGGAGAAGGGAAGAAGTTGCGACCAATTCGGTATGGTCCATTCACCATTTTGGAGAAGATTGTAAACAATGCATTTCGTCTTGATTTGTCGATATATATGAAAATGTACCCTGTAGTGAATGTGGAGAACTTAAATTTGTATGAACCACCATTGATCATGGACACCAATGAGATGGGCACAGTTCCTACAGTTGATGATTTTGAACCAAAGTATCTCGATGAGTTAACTGAAGACATCATCCTTGACAGAAGAACCAAGACTTCACGATGAGGAGATGTGGAATACCTTCGAGTTTGTTTCAAGGGGATGAACCCCAACAAGGAAAAGTGGCTGGAGAAGGAAAGGGTGAGGGAACAATTCCCTCACTTTCCAATTGACTAATAAAGCTTTCAACGGTCCAAAAGCTCCTCAATGGGGAGGTTTGATCCAAGTGGATCTTCAGACACAATGGCATGGAAAAGCTCAAAATTCAAAGTGGCAAAAAAGAAAGTCTCTTGACATCAGAGTGAAGTGCTCATCGCCTTAATTCCAATGGTACGAACAACACTCTAATTTGAGTCCAGATGATGAAGTTATCACCAAAAGACTCTGCCTTTGTTCCTTTGGAAAATGAGGCATTTTCTCTAAAAAATGGATTTTAAAACCTTTAAAAGGCAAATCACAATAGAAGAAGTCAAAAGGTGGGCTTAAGGCAAGGGTGGAGGAACCCCCGATTAGCGATCTCCGACTAATCGCAATCGAGGGCAAGTGATCGGCGATATCGGGATGGAGCGATCGGATCAGCAGATCGAGTTGGCGAAACCCAAGGTATAGGAACAGGACCCCTGGGCTGTAGTGATGCGATAGGGCCGATGCGATACAACGATATCGACGGTCGGCGATCGACGATAGTGGCGATCAGCAATCCCTGCGAAAAAGACCAGTGAACAAGCGATATGCAATTGTGATAAGGGGACCAGACTCAATTGTTTTATAAAGCCCGATTTCATATATTTTCAAGTCTGAGGTTTTCAATGTTTCCGCATGTATTGTTTGTTTAAACAAAAAAAGGCCATTTCGGGGTTTTTTGTGAAGGAAGGGTGGATTCATCGCACCCAACTGATCCTCCATTAGAACAACATTCTATTATAATCAGACAACCCCAATTTTCAAGCGGCATTATGTTATAAAACCCAATGCATGCAGAAGTACGGGGGAGAGAGAGGATTTTTAGCACGCAGTTCGAGGCAGAGCTTACAGGAGGGGCGAAAGTTCATTTTGTCTGAATTGGACAAATTTTATATGGTTTCTGCCCTTCTCGATACCACGAATGTAGTGGTGATATCTGTTTCTCCATCTGAGTTCTCCATTTCTCAGCCATTTTCCAGAATGGAGGTATAAGCCTCATTTTATGTAACTGATGATTGTATTCTCTTCTTTTCATGCCATTTAATGAATGAAGGCCTCCCCATTGATTGAGCAGGGCCCAGAGACATAGTCCAAGTTGGATGAACTCCGTTATCAAGTCTTGTTGTCTTGTTTTCATGCCTTTATGTGTTTCTTATTCTTTCTTGTGTGCACATTAAATTCTTGTGTTAAGCTGCAATTTCCATATGTGATTCTTTTCATACATCTATAAGCAAAATATCCCTAGATCAATAAATAATTGGATTAACGTACTCTCTCTTTGATAAAACATTTAATAAAAATCTAATAAGAAGAAGAATTTGAAAGGGATTTCCACCTTGTGGGGTTTTGCCTTAGTCTTTGACCAATCCTGATGTCTCTATGTGTGAATTTTTTTCTTCTATTGTTCCTTTATGTTTCGCTGCATTATTGATGATATTGTTATTTCTACATAATTGCATATGATATAATGATGTTATAATGTTGCGGGGTGAATTAAATAAGTAAAATGATGAAATGAAATTATCTAAAGAAAAGAACAATATATCCCTTAGAAAAAGTACCACAATGTATATTGGGTCATTGTTCTACTATGTCAAAGTCAACACCAAGTCACTATCCAATAGATTGAAGTTGTTGTCAAATACAACATTGCATCACTATTAAATAGATTACTATCTCATGGATCACTTGTCTTATAGAGACACTGTCACACCGTCATCAGCCCATACACAATTGTAGTCTCACTTTAATATCATTGTTACTGTCAACTAAATTCAAGTCATTGTTATATGCAACAAGATCAATGTCATATAATTAACATTGTCATAACTTGCCATAGAGCTACTTTTGATGCTTATATCAAGTCTTATTTATATCCTTATCAACAATAACCACAAATGATCATTTGAACAAGCATAGACTATTATAGATTAGGGTTATTCCAAAGTTGTCTCATGGTATGGTCAATTGAGGTGTAAAAACTTCCAGAATTATTTTTGAACTATGCTAAGGGATTGCTTCTCTTAATCAACCTTATTTTCACAAGTATGTTTATATTTGAAAGACATTCTTAATGCAGTGCAACATACCTTTGATATATGAATAATTGTTATTCAATGTGTTTTCAGGTCACTTGTCAAGGAAATCTAGCACCACAAAGAATAGGATTGCAGCTGCTTCAAAATAGGTTGAGTACTATTACACAACAGGCTTCAAAATATGTCAAGTACTATTACACAATAAGCTTCAAAATAGGTCAAGTAGTATTAAAAACTTTCCATGTATGACAACAAGGAATTAACCCTTGAAGTAGGTTGATTACCTTCAAACAACCCTAATGTGATTGCTTCAAAAGTTTTCTTGAATTTCTTCAACTCCTTGAACAAAAATATAGCCACATATGAATGCTAAGAGTAAGCTCAGACATTTTGTTATATCCGCCTTAGAGCTGTGGTGACAAATCAGGCCTAGCTAGTGCCTAAAATTTGCCAAAACCCCAAGGGTTTCTTGAGAAAGTATTTCAGATCAGGCGACAAACATAACCTCAAGAATTTTTCTTCATATGGCTTCCAAACAAATCAGTTAGGGCCTGAAAATATTGAGACCTCATAATGTTGTTCATTTTCTTCTCTAGAGAATAGGCTGCAATGATGGTATATTATATAAAAGGAATATCGCTTAACCATTTTTCTTTAGACTTGATGCCTTAGATGGTTGAGACTTGCCAAGAGAAAGCCCTTGCTTTTGCATGAAAAATCAATGAACCAAGACAGATCCAAACACTTGAAAAATGTCGCTTGTTTGATTTTCCTTTTCTCCACAAGGCCCAGATAGTTTTAGAGATGGATTATTTAAAAGATAGTCATTGAGTGCATGCCTTAAGAGGGAGGTCTCATGCATTTTTATATTTTTTGGAGGGGATCTTATGAGGCAATGAAATTTCCTTTTTAGAGGGTAACTTTTGAATTTGATATTTAATTTTTGGAGGGAAAAAGCCCTTAAAATTTGAAATTCCTTTGGGGCCAAAACCATCATATGACTTTGACTTCGAAAATAAATATTCACAATTACCACTTTTCCATAAGAAATATTATTTTAAGGCTTAGTGAGGAACCTCGTGGCATGAGTATGTGTCTTGGCCGAGGAAGAGGTTACGCATCATCACCCTTAGGGGTTTTTTCCAAAAAATTGGGTCCTTCATCTTCAAATATGCATATCTCACAAATAGTGAGGGTTCTCAAGGCATGCCACATACCATTTTAATAGACTCGATGAGGAGAATCGAATGGTGAGGTTCTCCGAGGCAAATTAAATTACATGCATCTTTAAAATCTCCAACAAATGTAGGGCTATTTGGAATTTCAAGGGCTTCTATGATTTTCCAGGAGATTTGACCAATGGAGCTTCCAATTGACAAAAAATATCAAGAGCGTTTAAACATTGTCATTGACATCAATGGAAATACCATTAAATAATACCCTCGTTTGTCACTGATGGAAACACATACTCATTATGCGAGTACAACACCCCTGACTTCAAGCCTAAAGCTTCTTCTCCTAATTTCTCTCCCGCTTTGACATCAATGAAAAAGGGTGACTCCCCTTTACAAAATTCCTACTTTTGTGGACCTGTAACCTGCTTGTGCTCCCCCAAAAAATATTCCTTCCACCTATCTACCTTTAAGATACTTATTTTCTTTAAAATTCCTTGATTAATTCTTGCTACAATAGACAATGTATCTCCTCTTGACATGATGTGCTTCATATGGATTGCCACAATCGATTATTATTGTCAATATGGGTCAACTTTTCCTTCCAATACTTTTTATTATCTTCCACCTGTCAACCTTTCAATGATAGATCTTCAAATGTTCAACTACTACTGCATAGAGTCCCCCTCTTCAATATTCAGGGGATTATTTAAAATAATGTATGAACCAACTCTTCGGTTGGATCATCCTAAACATCATAATCTTGAATTGGAGATTCATCATGCCCTTTTGTCTTTACAAAGCCCGTAAGCATGAATAATAAGTTTCTCTCATTTTCTTGGTTTTCTTGCATCTGTTTTCTTCACCAGACCTTCATGTACCTAATGTTATGGATATTTTTGATCTAGGATATTTTCTTCATTGATGTTTTTAGAATTGCACGAAAGATAATTTAAAAATTATATATGCAAACACTTAAAGAGTAAGAAACATAAAGGAGCCCATAAAGATTGTTTAACAAAAAATTCTCTTTTGCAGACAAAAGTGAACTCCCTAGGTCTAGTGGCTTGATCTAGAAAAAATAGAAACAAAACACTTGTGCTTTCCTTGGAGAAATTATAAAATGGAGGAAAGAATTACCTAGAGTCCAATGTGGTTGGAAATACTAAGAGGGGGGGTGAATCAATATTCCTTTTCAATTGTTACTTCTACCAGTTAGATCACTTATAATTAGAACACAAAATTAACAATAAGAATAAATAATTTTATTAATCTCAATAAATCAAGTACAATATTTATGTAGGGCTCCAACCCTAGATTAAGACACCAATATTCAATCTCCGAGGGTCCAACCTGTATTTTTCCAAGCACCGCCTTGGACTTCCCAAGGCTCCAACTTTGTCACTTTGAGGCACCAACCTCTAAGGCTTCGACCTTATCTTTGGTACAGGCACCAACCTGGTCTCTTGAGGAATCCTATCCTCTAGGGCTCCAACCCTATCTTCCAAGGCACCAACCTTGTCTCTTTGAGGCTCCAACCTCTTCGGATACAACCCTTAGCTTTACTTCCTTAAGATATGTTTGGTTATACTTCTCGTCTCCCTATGTCTTCTTCAACGAGCCCTATCAATATTCAGCTACGCCTTCACTTAGTCTCCACGTCAAATTCTCAATGACTACCTTGTTCTTGACATGAAGGTGTCACCACTACTCTTCATGTCACCCAAAAAAAAAATTCCAAGGTCACCTCATGATGTCTTCAATGCATCATGGTCTCCAATGATCTCCACAAATCTTCAATATGATGCTTTACAAATTTCTCCAACTCTACCATATTCTGTTCTCAAGAGTAGACTTCAACAAGCTATATTTTTCCAATCCCAATAAATCAACACTTCGACTATGACAACTATGAAAACTTCAACCATGCCAACTTCAACCATGACAGCTATGATAGCTTCAACCACGAAAACTACGAAAGCTTTGACCATGGTAACTACGATAGCTTTGACCACGGAAACTGCGACAACTTTGATCACGGAAACTATAGTAACTTCAACCATAACAACTATGACAGCTTCGACCAATTTTACACCCAAACAAAATTATCCCTTTTTTTCGTCCTAAAAAATAGTCTCCTTTTTCTCCTTGGCCTTCTGTTTTGTGTACTTCGTATCTCTGAATTCTTTCCCGAATTTCTGATCAAAATGAAGTGTTTAGATGTCTATTTATAGATATTTAATTTGTAGCTGAAGGGACACATCTATTTGAAGTGAAGTCGACTTTTATGACTAAGTGTAGGTAGGCTCACTGCTAGGAATAATTCCCTTAACTTAAAAATTCAATATATCACAAACTATTGTGAGTTTCGGGGCAAATAAAGGCTCGTTAGAAAGAGGAAAAAATCCTCTTTAATATGGTCTAGGATCCATTTTGAAAGGATGCGTCCAAGGTGTCCAAAATATTTTTTTCTTTGTGATTGTCCTTAAATTTTATGCATAAAACGTTTAGGAAAACATGAGGAATGTTTGGGATAGCGTGGCTTCTTCATTGTTATCAATGTCATCATAGGATCACAGAGTCATTATGTAGGAGTGCAACATCCATGTATCATGGTGCATCAAAAATTTCATCATATACTACTGCATTCATAGTGCAACATCATTAGGAAAGTTCTCAAGTAGTCTTCCAACCATCAAATGAGATCTTCCACTTCATCATCTAGTCTTCCAATGATGTTATCAAGACCTCATCAAGTTCCATCATCAAGTGTGGTCATTCATCAAGTGCAGTCCTCCATATGTCATCAAGGGTTAATGTCTAGATCATCAAATAAGGTACGTGATTGGCATTTAGCACTTGGAACTTCTTAAGACTTCTTCATTAGTGGCTTGACATATTAATTGATGGCATCATTGTCAAACAAGAGTCATGAAATCATTATCTAGAACCATGCATCTCAAGAATATTTTCCATCTCAGCCAATGCCATATTGACATCAATGACAACCTTGATTAACAATCTCCTCCTTTGTCATTGGTGGCAATATTCTTGCCCTTCCAACATTCTCTCCCCCTTTTGACATCAATGGAAAAAGGGGTGCCCAAGTACTCCCCCTCTCAAGCTTCTTCTTTTATGTCATATTTTCTTCATCAATAGTAGTTCTTCATAGTTATGTTACTCCCCATAACATGGTGCTCTTTCATTTGGCAATATGGTCCAAGTTTCATTTCTTCATGGATGAAATAACTCCCCCTATCTGCATAAACTCCTCTACCTCAAGAAAGATTACTTTCTTAGTGATAATAAAGAAGAGATCATCAAAAATAGTCCACTGGATGAGAAAGGGATGATATTCTTCAATGGAGTTTCTCCCAAGAGAAGATCTATCAAAGGATGATTCTCCATGTATGACTCATCAAGGATTTAATAGGGCCCATTTATGAGTAGCTTCTCCAAGAATGCTCAACAATCATAAACTCCCCCCTAATTGTATGCATGGTCTCCTTTTTGGTAGAGTCTCACCATCAAATATTTGGAATATCAAGGATGACTTCATCAAATCAACAACATGTATTGTTGGTTGGAGTGATCAAGAGACTTCCGGATCCAATTTGCTTCCTTCTCCATACTTTTGTAACTTCCTTCTCTGGCTTGGTTGACATAGTTTTAGCTTGTTGAGGGACCCAAGTCAAGTTACAGTTATGTTATCACCTAGAACTGCAGTCACATGTATATAAGTCGAGTCCAAAGTTTCATTGTTAAAGATGGATGTCAAATGGTTGTTATCCTATGTTTACCACTTAGGGGTCATGTTTTTCAATGATATTGATGAGAATAATTTTCAAAACCGTTAATCATCCTCCATCATGATTGATTAAGACATGTCTTATCTCGTATATGTCATTTGTCCTTTTCGCATTTTCGCAGCGCAGTTTGATTAGTTGATTTTGAAGCGCAAAGATGTTTTAGCCTTTCGTAGCGCCAGCCATTTCGCAGCACATGTCGCTAAGTTATAACTGTCTGCGCTACGAAATCGTGGATTCGGGGATTTTGCAGCGCAGATCCTTAAAATGTCATGTCTGGGGATGAGTCATTGTGTCTGGTCGGTTGTTGTCAGTTGGTGTACCTTCCAAGCACTTACGAGCCATCATTCCACCAATAGGTTCATAGTCATGCACATTAAGTTCATTCAAATGTTTTTGTCATGCATAGTTGTGTCATGATGTTCTATTAATATTACATGAAGTGGTCAGCTTATATGTTAAGACATTTGAATTGGAATGAACCCGAGTTTCTTCTTCAAGAGAGCCGCATTGCAAGCGAGCCTGCGTTCCAAAATTTGAATTTGCTTTTCGAGTTAAGGCTTCCGGTGTGTCTCTGTGCAAAATATTTCAAAGCGTAATGGAGAAGAAGGAGCATCGGTCTGGAAGGTGTCAAAGGGCAGAGCTTGAAGGATTGGACCTGGCATTGAGGGATGAAGGTGTTAAAAAGGCCTTCAAAGACGCTGGTTGCTGGAGTTTCTGTGAAAAGCTGAAGGGAGGCCACACTCAGGTAACAAAAGAGTTTGCCTTGAATTTTACAGGCTTAAATTCCAAGGTATCTATGTTAGAATTCCCAGTATCTCCAGAAGCTATTGCTAGTGTAACTGAGATTCCCAGAGGGGGGCAGGAGTGGTTTAAAAATTTCAAATTTGATATGAGCCCCTGTAAAGAATTCTTGAAGGAAGCCTATGTGAATGAAGATTTAACCAAGGCTGTGCCTAGAAGTTATGTTAAGGAGAGTTATGCTATGCTTCTTACTTGTATTCAAAATTATTTAACTTGTGAGGGCAGATATAACAAAGTTTATTCCTATCATTTCAAGTTGTTGCTGCATTTTACGGGTAAAGCATCTATAGACCTCCCATTTTACTTGTTTCGTAGCCTCAGTAAGATGTGTGACAAAGTTCAATTGAAGAAGGATGATTGTGAGACATCATTGTTTCACCATGGTCTAGTCAAATTGTTAGTACTGGATGCTCTTCAAAAAATTGGCAGGGATTGGAATTCTTTCATATATATGGCTGGTTTCCAGAGTAAGACAGGCCTCACCCCACAGCCGGTTAGAGAAAGAGAAGAATCAATGGCAGAACTTACCATAGCTAAGCTTAGGAAGGAGGCTAGGGAGGAAAAGAAGGTTAAATCTCAGTTGAACAAACCAGTCAAGCCCTTGGTTATTAAAGAGCCACCTCAGCCACCTCAATCATCATCAAAGGAAAAGGTCAAGCACAAGAGAGGTGTACCTGGATCAGCTGGGTCTGAAAGTGTATCAAGAGTTAAAACAAGAGGTCAATTAAGCAAAGAGAAGGGCAAATCAGTAGCTGTGGAGGAAAGTCCATCAAAGGCCAGCTTAAGTGATTTACTTGAGGCTATTGAATTTGAGCAGGAAGAACTGGTGCATCTTGAACCCATGCATATTGATCTAACTCAATCATCCCCTGAGAGCACTAAGAAATCAAAAGCTTCAAAGAGACTAAGCTTTGATGAACCTAGTCAGGAGTTTATTTTCAAGCCAAGAAGGCCAGTTACAAGGAAACAAATTAGAGAAGCTGAGAAAGTGCATAAAGGAGAAGAAGCTGTAAAGGAGAAAGTGCATAAAGGAGAGGAAGCTGTAAAGTCACCCAGAACAGAGGTAATTGAAGTATTAACCAAAACAGTGGAGGTAGTCAAACATAAAGACAAGAACAGAAAAGTTATCATTACCCAAGGAGGAAACATGATAGCCATAAAGAATCAAGTGGAAACAACAATAAAGAATCAAGTGGGAGCAGCCAAAGAGGAAATTGTCAAAGCAAAAAATGTGATTAAGGAGCGTGCAGTTAGGTATGCCAATTATAGAAGAGCTGTGTTAAAGGGTAGCAGAAGCCTAGTGAGTCATGTAGATTCAGTGGCTGATGTATATACATGGACGGTTCCAGCCCTCAAACAAGCTAAACATATCAGGAAAATGAACATGACCCTGAGAGCTAAAAACAAAGCTTTGAAGAAGGAGATTGCAAATTTGAAGACATAGCTAGGTCAACTAGCTCACTGATTTGAGGAAAAGGTGATATTCTTAGTTTTGGTCAATTTTGTTTAAGTTCCACTATTTTGAGGTCACCTAAGTCTTTGACACCTGTAGAAGAAGTTTGAAGAGTCATAAGTTCAAACAAAAGACGCTTTAGTGCAAATGTACTATGTTTTAGCAAAAACAGCAGTTTCGTAGCGCGCTACGAAACTGCTGTAGGTGCTGTTTTATAAGAAAAACAAAGAGTTTAATGATGAGGTCAGCAAATTTTTGAGGGAAATGCCTCAAGAACATAAGGGAGACCATAAAAGACTCTCTTAGCTATTCAGAGAATGGCAGGTGTGCATTTTGGAAAAGGTGAAATATTTTGTTTTTTGCTAAAGCTTCGTTAAAGGTACTTTATGACCGAATTGTTAGGGTTCTGGTTAAGGTTACCGGAGATTTTGGTTTGTACACATGTTCAATCCACAAGGTTTCCAGCTCATTGGGGAATATGGTGATATTCGTTGTTTTTGAAGAATTAAAGAGCTGGGAACATGTTCTTTAAGTAGTGAAGAATGATGGGAGACAAGGACCGTGAAAACAGGGCACTTATCTTGATTGATTAATGAGCCATCTACGCAGCCAGTATCCAAAGCCAGCTTGTTCAGTGTATTCTCCTCCAAGATATCTCGACCAAAACAGGAAGAAGACATGTGTCAAGAGTCAGGAAGGAATCATGCTACGAGGAGGACAGATTTTGAGTTTTGAATAAATTAGGACCCTTTGTAATTACAGTTCAACAATTATGTAATTAATGAATTAGTTACACAGTAGATAGGGATAGTTAATAACAGCCTTCGATGCTCCCCTCATGCTGGAGGAGGAAGCTCGAGGTGGTTAAGCATGTATTCCTATATATGGATCAGACTTGGATGTAATGGGGGTTGGATGTTTTGATAGAGAACAAGTCTATTTTGGTTTATGTAAAGCAGATTTCAGTAATGCAAATGACTGTTGTTTTTTTTGCTCGGGATTCTCAATAGATCTTATTGTTCAAATGTATGGTGGTTTATTCTCTTAGTGTTTTTTTACAGTCTTGTCATTGCATAATCACTCAGAACTCATGTATCATGCTCTGACTTCCTGTATGTTTTGGCAAACTGTGTTTTATGTAAGTTGTGTTTGAACATTAGATGTAAAGAGCCCTGATTTCTATGAAAAGATGGTGTTTTTGTTTGCTGAGATGTGTGAGACTCCATAAGCCCAATGTGAATCAATTTGGTATTTGTCCAGCCAGCATATTTTCTTCATGTGTCTTATAAGAGTTAGCCATCTTTCCTTGTCATTAATCAATATTCATAATCTGTGAGAGAGCCCTCTCAGACTAAGGAGGCTAAGCCTTAGTCCAAAGCTTGGTTTGAAACAGTTACACATAATCTAGCTGATTGGCAGCCTTCAGTGTGTGATTTTGTGATAAAAAGTTACATGCCATATGTCCAATGTTATGGAAATTGGAGCACTCCATCTTGTTCATGAATAAGAAATCGTGACTTATTCTTGCAAAATTTCTTCTAGGAGATTGACAAAAACCATTATGTTTTTCTTTGTGATATGCCCTACAATATTTTTCCGTGTGCCCAAAGTTTGTACAAGAGAATAGCAATAACCAAGAAATATATTTTGATACCTAGGAGAAGAAGGTTTCCTTGATGTACTTCTGAAGTCTTTTTTCCTTGGGATCCTTTGATGATAAGCATTTCTTCTTGCATCCTTGACACCATATGCATTTCTTCTTGGAGGAGGGTTTCTTCCATAATTGTCTTGATTCTTCTCCTTACCTTTGCTGGAAATGGGAGCATAAAAATTTCTTCCAGGCTTCCTCACATCCTTGTTATTTGAAGAATTGGGGTTTGCATCATTCTTTCTTGAGGATTCACCTTCATAGGCAAGACCCGATTTATCGAGGGGAGAACTTTGATGACTTAGGATTCCATCTAGGGTTTGAGAACTTTTTAAGTTCTTATTTAGCAAGTCAACTTCCTTTTTAAGAAATACAATTTCTTCCTTCATTTTCTTGCATTCTTCATCCTTCTTTTATAGAATGATCTCCATTTCTTCCTTCATCTTGGTTGATTCACATGATTGGGCCTTAAGAGAAGTGATTTCTGATTTTAACTTGGTGATGTCCTTATCCTTTTCTTCTAGTTGGCATTTCATGGTGTTTCTCTCCTCTCCTGCTTCATCAACTTGTCCTTCTATGAATGTCAAAGCTTCCATCACCTTCTCAGCTCCTTGTGCTTGTGTCCTTACTTCTTCTAGTTGAGATCTAAGAGAGGAGACCTCTTCCTTGTATTGACCAATCTCTTCTTCAAGTTTTTTCAAGCTCTTGTGCCTTTGTTCAAGCTGGCTTGACAAGGTATCTACCCATTTCTTTGCCTTATCTAATTGATTTGTCATGGATATGACTTCTTCATGATTCTTTCTCTTGTTTTATGAAATTATTTCTTAATATTGGCAAGCTCCTCATCTCTTTCTTGTACTCAAAGCTTCACAAGGTCAACTTTTTTCCTTGTCTTGTCCTGGTCACCAAATTGTACTTTCTTCTTAATTTCATCATTTTCCTTTTTCAAATTGTTAATCTCTTCCATGGTAGCTATAAGTTTAGTGCGGAGATATTCTTAAAAATATTTTCATTCTCTTCATCTTCTAGGTCTTCTTTAGCCTTGATGTTATCACTCTTATCTTCACCTTCCCTGATGGGCTATGGATTTCCTTCTTGTTTTCCATCATTTTCTTGACTAGAGATAATTTTCAATGCTCCTTTTGAGTGAAGATCATGAAGTTTATCCCATATGCCTTTTGCTGACGAACATTTTTCAAAATTGGCCTTCATAGAATCAAGTAGCCCATTCAAGATTGATTTCATTGCTCTTGTATTATGTTCCTTGGATTCTCCATCCATCATGCTATCAGTAATCACTGATTTCTAGACTTCAATGCCTTGAGTCTTTAAGAAATTCCTCATTCTTGCCTCCCATATATCAAAGTTTCCATTGAACAATGGAGCCTTCACAAATTGATTGACTTCAATTTCAATGGTTGAGGGAGACACATCTTTAGGAGTATTGGATACTTTCTTCCTTAGCTTCACCATTTGTGTTCTAATGATAAACCTTCAAGCTATTAGGCTTTGTGTTAGGGTCCCACCCTAACCCCCTTATTTATGTAATGGGATCACGTCATAGTCAAGAGTCAATAAAGCCCATATTAATATTTGTAAGTGGTTAACCCGCACTTAATGATGGGACCACAGTTAGTTGCAAATGGGTCGTAGTATTAGATAGATGGTATTAATAAAACCCACGGTATTGATCTGTGGTATTGCATGTATGAGTCATATATAAAGGATAGAGACTCCCTGCGAGGAGCATCGTGTCTTATTTTTGTAAGCGAGCTCTGCTCTACTGGAGGTTGCCCCCTTGAAGAGGCAAGTGAACATTACTCTCTGAATAATAAAATCATTGTTGTTCTGTGTTCTGGGTATCTTTTCTTCGCATATTCTGTATTTGGGTATCATTTTGCAGGTTAAGAGCATAACACTTTGAGTGAAGGTACTAGCTATGATACCAATTGTTGGAAATACTAAGAGTTAGAGTGTATGAGTATCCCTTTTCAATTGTTACTTTTACCAGTTAGATCACTTATAATTAGAACACAAAATGAACAATAAGAATAAATACTTTTATTAATCTCAATAAATCATGTACAATATATGTAGGGATCAAACCCTAGATGAAGACACGAATATTTAATCTCCCAGGCTCCAACTTGCATTTTTCCAAGCACCGACTTGGATTTCCCAAGGCTCTAACCTTGTCACTTTGAGGCACCAACCTCTAGGGCTCCAAACCTATCTCTGGTACAGGCACCAACCTGCGCTCTTAAGGAATCTTATCCTCTAGGGCTCCAACCCTATCTTCCAAGGCACCAACCTTGTCTCTTTGAGGCTCCAACCCTATCTTCCAAGGCACTAACCTTGTCTCTTTAAGGCTCCAAACTCTCGGGCTCAAACCCTTATCTTTATTTCATCAAGATATGTTTAGTTATACTTCACATCTCCTAATGTCTTCTTCAACGAGCCCTATCAATCTTCAACTACGCCTTCACTTAGTCTCCACATCAAATTATCGATGACTACCTTTTTCTTCACATGAAGGTGTCACTACTTCTCTTCATGTCACCCAAACAAAATTCTCCAAGGTCACCTCATGATGGCTTCAATGCATCATGGTCTTCAATGATCTCCATAAATATTCAATATTCTGCTTCACAAAGTTCTCTAACTCTGCCCTATTCTATTCTCAAGAGAAGACTTCAACAAGCTCTATTTTTCTAATCCCAATAAACCAACACTTCGACCATGACAACTATGACAACTTTGACCATGACAGCTTCAACCACAAAAACTATGACAACTTCAACCACGACAACTACAGCATCTTTGAACATGGAAAATACAGTAGCTTCGACCACAATAACTGCGACATCTTCGACCACAACAACTACGACAACTTAGACCAAGGGTTTACGCCAAATCATAATTATCCTTTTTTTTCATCCTAAACAATAGTCTCCTTGTTCTCCTTGACCTTCTATCTTCTTCTGTACTTTGTATCTCTAAATTATTTCCTGAATTGCTGATCAAAATGAAGTGTTTAGACATCTATTTATAGAGATGTCATTTATAACTGAAGGGCACATCTATTTGAAGTGAGGTTGACTTGTATGACTAGGTGTAGGTCGGCTTACTGCTAGGAATATTTTCCTTAACTTAAAAATTCAATATATCACAAACTATTATGAGTTTCGGGGAAAATAAAGGCTCATTAGAAAGAGGGAAAAATCCTCTTTAAGACGGTCTAGGATCCATTTTGAAAGGATGCCTCCAAGGTGTCCAAAATATTTTTTCATTGTGACCATCCTTAAATTTTATGCATAAAAAGTTTGGGACAACATGAGGAATGTTTGGGACAGCATGGCTTCTTCATTGTTATCAATGTCATCATAGGATCATAGAGTAATTATGTAGGAGTGTAAAATCCATGTAGCAAGGTGCATCAAAAATGCCATCATATACTAGTGCAATCATAGTGCAACGTCATTAGGAAAGTTCCATGGTAGTCTTCCAACCATCAAATGAGATCTTCCACTTCATCATCTAGTCTTCCAACCATGTTATCAAGACCTCATCAAGTGTAGTCCTCCATATGTCATCAATGTTTAAGGTCTAGATCATCAAATAAGGCATGTTATTGGCATTTGGCACTTGGCACTTGGCAATTCTTAAGACTTCTTCATTAGTGGCTTGACATATTAATTGATGGCATCCTTTTCTAACAAGAGTCATGACATCATCATCTAGAACTAGGCATCTCAATAATATTTTCCATCTCAGCCAATGCCATATTGACATCAATGACAACCTTGATTAACAAACGCAAGTTATCCTCTTCTCTCTACTTGTGAACTTTAGCTCCAACTCCAAATGCTATAAATGGAACCTACAAAACAATTATAACAAGCACGATAACTACATGATACAAATAGCATAGACTAATGTCTCAAATCAATGAGTCAAGAAATCATTGAGATACACATGCATCAAATAGACATAAGTATAGGAAAACAAAGCATTTTGTATTAATGAAATGTAGTAGAAGATTAAAACCCTTTTACAGATCTTGACCATGTAGATGTCTCCCACTTAACTTATCCTTCATTAGCAACAAAGAAAGCCTCCAATCACAACTCAAGGATGGTAATGGACCCTTATCTTAAAAGAAGGAACATCAGGGCATAACTAAGAGTCTCTAAAATCCAACCCAGACTATATGGAAGGTAGTGAATTTATAGGGTAAAACAGGTAGTTTGGGTTTTACCAATATAGGAATTAGATTTGCATATGAGGGAGGATAAGCTCTAGGGATAAGAGATAATACATCTAGGGTAGGAATTCGAGATCTCAATCAATAGTAAATGGTTAAAACCACTTTGGAAGATTCTGGAAAGAGAAAATTCAAAATTATTTTTAATTTTTCCCAAAATTCGAGAACCATTGCACCTGCAATGAAGGAAACATGTGTTGGTCAGTGCAGTTTCTTAGTTATGCAATATGCAATAGTGCAGGTTGCTAGAAGAGAGCATGATGGGTTCAAAAATAGGTTTTTGAGCTGATTAACCTAGAAAAATTGGACTTTTTAGAGAGATAATGCTTAAGGATATGAAAAGGGACGATTCAAGGTGTCAAAGATGTTGATTGATTCAGTGTCTAGGCCATTTGAGTGAATGCGGAAAAATGACATGTAAGAGATTACCCCCTAAAGTGAAAAATTAGAAGTAGTGGTTGAGGACTTAATTTATTTACTTTGTAACAAGTCTGAATCAAGAAAAGGTTGGTTGTGATCATCATACTCAGCCTTGTTACCACTCAAACTAGTAGGGGTCCTAGGAGGGGATCCTATAGAGAATCTAGTAGGTCAAGTGGCAACGATGGAGCGATAGCCCACTATCATCTCAGCTAAGGATCCCTACTCTTTATGAAATTTCATTGATGGGAGGAGACCTATTGTAAGAGAAATCATAAGAATGAGTAGATCAATGAATGGACAAAGGGTGATTCCTTGAGCCTATTCACAATAGAGACTCAATTATGTGCTTACTTGCTTAAGAAACAAGGTGATGGGATCTCTAGGAAGGGCTAAGAGGATGCTTAAGCCTAGGGTTTGAGAATATCTTTCTACAAGAGGCTTCCTAGGTATAAGGATCCTTGTGGAGAAATGGCTTCTATGTAATATTTGTAGAATATGAGTTACGAAGTAGTGGGACCAAAGAGAAGCCAAGTGGACCCAAACTAGGCAAGAGTATGGAATTGATCACTTAAGGAGGGGCTTGACCTAATTGTGGAAGAAAATAGGATCAAAGGCCTAATTTTCTTGATATTTGAATTAAATGACCCCAATGAGGACACTAACCCAAAATCAACCTAGGAAAAGAGTTGTTCTTGCATCTAGGGTTTGCTATATCTCCATATTCGACCATCGGAATTTCTTGAAATTTGGAGGACCTCTATAGAAAGACCAACACAGTAGTGGACCAAAAATCAAGGAGTTTGGATGGATAAAATGAAGTTTATGTGATACCATAGGTGACTTACTAGGGTTAGGCCTATTTTTGGAGAGGTGAAGGAAAGATGGGTTAATTTGACCACCAAAGGGATATGAGAATCAATGCATTATTGATTGGGTTTAATGGAGTCAAGATACACATATATCATGAATTTTCATGAGATAAGGAGCCCTAATTGATCTTTGGTAGCCTCTTCAAGGATAGAAACTAGATCAATAGAGATTTATACTTCAAATTTGCAAAAGAGACAAAGTTTCGAGGTCTTTAATCTAATAGGTGCCTCTAGAGACATTCACTCAACCTCCCAAAGGTCAACACATGCATTTAATCTCTTATTCAGGGCCCCAAAATAATTTCACATCACATTTTAGCCCATACAAGAATATAGATAACAACATACATGCAATTAACAAGTAAGATAAAAAGAATAGCATCAAAATTTTGACTTACATGATAGAGAGAGTATATCCATTTATCAACTTCTCATTAGAGAAGTTCCAAAGACAATACAAAAAATCCAAACATCATAGTGCATTAAGAAAATCTTCAAAAAATAATCCCAACAAAAAGTGTGAAAATCTCATAAGAGATACTACTCCAATCCAAGTGATGATGATGGATATGAATCAACTTACTTCTATTTATACAATCATGAATGAGTTTGATCGTCTAATTTGGCCTACTTAAGCCCCGAATAATAAAATATTGTGCAATAATAATAACTCCTTGGTGGCAAGCCCACCAAGATAGCTCAACAACATAAGAATACACCTCTCAAGAGGGAATAATGATCAGTATAATGAGTCATTAGGCCTTTGAGGAGGCCTAATGAAGTCTAAGGATTGCCATGATGTGAAAATGGACTCCAAACAAAGTGGAAAAGGGGCTGGCCCCTTCTTTTCCAAGCAAGAACCTTTGGTGCTCTCAAGTGGGTGTGGGCGCACAAGGAAATCCTCATGGGTCTCTAAGTGTATTGAGAATTCCTATAGACCATATGTAAGGGCTAGGATAATGAAATAACATCCTCATCTAGACTCTAAACATATGCCAAGTGTATTGTGCAAATTTGGAGCTAGTTGGGCATGGTGAACCAAGATCATCATCCTCATCCAAAAGGTGGAACATGAGCAATCAATGAGCGATATTGGGGTCCATGAAGAACTCTATGCTATGGTGGAGGCCTTTGGCTCTCAACACTCACCCTACAAGTGTCAATTTGTCCCTCTGAAGGGATAGGACCCCATATAGGGAGACTAAGCCCCAAATGGAGACCAACCTTCAATCCTTCATAAGATCCAATGCATCCCCTTGCCCTCCAATACAAAAAATCATTAGAATAATCCATTAAAAAATCTTACAAGTCATGGGATCAATGGAGCACTTCACACTGGAATGCCCTTCCACAGTGGGATTTGGCATGCACAAGTGTCTCCAAGCTCAATAGGGGGTCAACCAAGGACCCTATTACGTGGTTTCAACCTTTAAATAGGGTGACAGGTCCATCGTACATCCACCAAATGGTAGGTGGAAAATGATGTAGTGATGGAACAGAGTGGGAATTAATGGAAACATCTAGACCACATGCCATGATACAAGGGTAGCTATGATAAGGGTGTTAGAGTCGGTTTGTTCAGCCCTCCGTCGGAGATCAAAACCTCTTTTGTTGCATTTCATTTTAGGTTTATCATTCAGTTCGATCATCTGCATTCCATTAGGAGCATCAATCTTCTGATGGAAGGGTCTTGTCTCCATACTTCCCTCATGTCGTGTACCTGCTGGTTTGTGTCTGATCATCAAAGTTCATCAAATCAATTTTACAGTCATTATGGATGGTATTTTGGTCAGCCAAGAGTCATTTCAGTCATTAGGTCTAGGGTTTCACAAATTTTGTCTTCAAAGTGTCCAATAATGCCAGCAGGCACATGAGGATGTCCCTAATAAGTTTTCATTTCAAAATTTTCATTATCATTAATGCTAGAGAATGATTCTTCTTCAAAACTCTATTTTGAAGAAGAAATTGTTAAATTTATTTTTTGTAATAAATATGTAATTTTTAAGATTTTTCAAGTTCTACAGTTCTTCAGTGCAGCCCTGGTCATCCTTTGCCGAAATCCAAGGCCATCATCCCTGCAAAAAATTGCCAAGAGTTTCATTATTTTATTCAAAAGTCAAAGGAAACAACAAAAAACAGAGTTTGTATTAGAAAGTGAAAAGTTCCAAAGTGGAAACATTAGAAAGTGGGTTATTGAGATAAAAAATTTAAGTCCAATGGTTATACAAGATATCTTGGTGTCCAAACAATTCATTTGCACACAAGGAGACAACAAGAAGTCAAGTTATATTTTGGAAGGGAGGAATTGTGATTTTGAAGGCCGATTGTGTGTTGAATTACTTGCACAGCGCATTGGGAGGTAGTCGCGGTGCACTAGGAGGTCGTGGCGCATAAAGCCACCATTCACAATGTTAAATTGAACATGCACGGTGCATACAGCCTGCGCGGAGCATTGGGTTGTGCACGCGGCGCATAGGGCCAACAAGCAAAATTTTCATCACTGCTTCCAAAAATTTCAAACCAATTCAGTTTTCATCGCGCCAAGTAAGCTTGTAAGGCTATGAATTGCTATTATCTTGTGTTTGGTGTTGTTTGGAGGGAAGAATATGAAAGTTTAAAATTTGAAAACATAAACCCTCTCATTTTGATTAAAAATGCCTCTTAGGGTTTGAATTTGAGTGTTAAAATTTGATGTGGGTGCTAAGTATTTCAAATCTCATTCCTTTCCTATGGTTCCTTTCCCATTCGCTGTCATATTATCATTTGTCAATACCTTATTCCCTAATGTCCCAAATCACTTATTCCTAAGTTCTATTATCCCTATTCCATATCACTCTCCTTCTCTCATTTCACTTATAAAATCCTCAAGTCCCCAAGCAGTCAAGTGACTGTCCTCACACTTTACATCTCACTTGACAAACTCCATCATTCTCACTACCCATCTTTCCTTTTAGTCCCTCATTTCCCTTTGTCACCTTTGCAATTGAAAACAAAACACTCATTTATCATTTTAAAACCAAACCAAACACATATTTGACATACACATTTGCAGCACCATGACAGACACCGAGTCATATTATGAAAAAGACAGTGATTCTACCACAGAGCTACATGCACTGAGGAGGCCTCGTAAGGGTGCAGACATGTCAGAGAAGAGCCCACCTCTTTGACTGAACTGCAAGCCTGCCCACTTGCCATGGCATGTTTCCAACAACATTCATTCTTTCAGTATTGCGAAATGATTGCTCAGATTCAGCATCATCAGGAGTTGGCTCGGTTATTTGTTTTGCATTTACATGATGGTCAGGTAACTCTTGCTGGTGTAAATTTCACCTTGACACCAAAGACCATTTCTCAAGCAATAGCGAATGTAGGTGAGGAGTGGAATAAAAGAATGCAGGTAGAAAGAGTACATTATGAACCATATATTAGGCCTAGCTATGTGAGACAACTCAGCAGGGTGTTCCCATTCTGGTTTTTGAAAGAATCCTATGCGCCATTAATGAGACTCATTATCAGATACTTCAGCTCTGAGCGCCGCTTCTCACGCCTCTATGCATACCATATTAGATTGTTGATGCATTTCATGAGAGTGAAGATGATGAACATTCCATATTTCATATGCCGAAACATTGAGAGGATGACTACTCTTGTGCAAAAGAAGACTCCTGAATAGCAGTACAATAGCATTTACCATTATGCGCTCATCAAGATCATTGTTGTATATCAGCTTGGCTTGCAGGGTATCAAATAGGAAGATTTCATTTCCCGTGAGTTCTTCACAGCTTCAGCAGCTCATCAGGAGGTTGTCCATCATGCAGGTGAACCTTCACATCAGCATGGAAGTCGAGAGGCAGAGACTACTAGTGTGCCGACATATGTCACCTATCAGAGAGGCATGAGAGGATTGTTTGTAGCAGCCCGACAAGTACTATATCCACCTAGGGTGGAAGGGGTCTCATTGTCGTCATCCATAGTACAGGTACAGGACAGAGGAAAGAAGCCTATGCAGCATGAGGGCCCTTCAGGAGGCCTATACACTGATTTCATACTTATCGATGATGATGTGAGCTCTCCTAGCTCAAAGCTGAGGGAGGTCATTCAGGAGCAGAAAGCCGAGATAGATGCATTGACCAACAAGTTGTAGAGATCTCAATGGGTCATAAACTATTTGGAGCAGCAAAACAAACAACTGGAGGATCAACATATAGTCATGGAGTTACAAAACATTTGGCAAAACCGCCAAGCTGCCCAAAGGAGGAGGATAGAGTTCACTTCATTGGAGCAGGAGATAGAGGCTGATCGAGAGACTTGGCTTGAGAGGGTCAACATTCATCTTGAGAAGCTATTGGTGAAGGCAAACAAAGACAAGGACATGCTCAGGCACATGAAAAATCATTATTGGGCACGAACTCATGTTTGCAAAGCAAGGATCAAAATCCTTAAGGCAAGACTAAGGAGGGCACTAAAACGATGCAAAAGGCATGATAGGCTCCGAATCTTGGCCAAAGCTTCTTTGGCTGAGCATGATACTAGATGATGGACCTTCAGTCCAAATTTCAACAAATTTGGAGAAAATTTTGTCAATTTTGAATTTTTTTGCTTCAAAACAGATTTTCTTGCCCAACCCATAGCGCCACTTGGCGCGCGCTTATAACTGGGAGATCCTCTGGAGGAAAACTTTGCATTTCTAGATTTATTATGAAAATTTATGCATGCTCATAAATTACCTAAGGATTTCATCAAGTTCTGGGTTGCCTAAGGGTCAAAAACACACAAAAAATGACCTCTCTGCCACCTTTTGTGCCCACGGGAAGTAGTCTTGGGAGATTGAGGTTTTTGTGGGGAAACTGACATCCAAATCTAGAAATTCCACTTGGGTTGGACAGAAGACAGGCAGGGCTTTCCAACGAGCTATCATGAGCTCAATTTGGACTTTGGGAAGGGTATCAAAATCAGCCTCAAAGTTTTGCTACGCATACAGGTTTTGGGCGCGACGCATAGAGAATTTTGGCCTATTTTTCACTCTTCAGCTAAGAATTTCGGCCAGTTTTGACTAGTTTTACTTTTTGATGTTACTCTTGATCTAAATTGGTGTAATTTCATGACCATGATGTAATTTTGGTACATTTTTACTTGTCTTAGTAGATTCATTCACCAAGAGGTGAAATGTGAGTGAATGAATCAATTTCCTAACATATAGAGGCAAGTTGTTTCATTGCCTATTTTTCAGTTCCTTGTTTAGATATGGTTGAAACAGCTCCTAGAATGATGAGATCGACCCCTAGAGGCATGGGAAGGAGTTAGGCTTGTCTATATCATGTAATTTCTTAGTCATTTTCAGGGTTGGACACTTGGGATTTCTTGACACTCCAT
This sequence comes from Pinus tabuliformis, assembly GCA_031772625.1. Taxonomy (NCBI): domain Eukaryota; kingdom Viridiplantae; phylum Streptophyta; class Pinopsida; order Pinales; family Pinaceae; genus Pinus; species Pinus tabuliformis. Next base: position 1,892,961,175 of record CM062817.1, on the reverse strand, counting down.
TGTACATCTGATTTCTGCATTTTTGTCAAAGGAAAGACCAGGGTTTTGCAGTAATTTTTGGGATTCTTGTGGCTCTGTGTTTTGATGGTGTTCCTCTCTATGTAATTTTTGAGTTCACTGAAATTTATGTGCATCTTTTTCTTTTCTCTTTGCTTGTGAAATTAAACAAATGCGTGATAAAGGTAAAATTCATTAGCTAGCTGTGCTCTACCTGTTAGTTTTGTTTAATTTTCAATGTTTTCTTCAATTTGAAGAGGATTCTTGGTACCCTCTTGCCCTCTTCAGCTTCTGACTGGTTTGAACCCTCCATCTTTACAAATCAAAGCATCAAAATGATTGCCTTTCTTGCCCCAATCAGAACTCTGCAAAACTAGCCTTCATCCGCAGACCCAAAATTGCCTTTCCTTTGATTCCAACTAAAACCTCAAAAAAATCACATCAAATCCTTACACTTCACACCTAGCCTAAAAATTGAAGATATTTCAGTCATCTCAAGCCCCATCAATTATCATTTGCTAAGATTGACCCGGAGAAAGCCCTCTCTTGTCCTTGTAGGGCTAGCTACGAGGCTAAGCGTGGTTTGATGTTGGCCCTGGATCCTACCTTTTCAGCCTGAGGTAAATCTAGGCACTAACATAGTGGCGACCATACTGGAGAAGAAAAGTTTATTTGTTTCTTAGCATTCTTGCTTTATAAAATACAGACAGAGCCTGAAGATTAGCCAAGTAGCCTTCGAAATGCTTTTGCTTTGCATTAGCGAAAGTAGATAAAAGCTACTTCAGTCAATCTTCAGTCTAGTCTTATAAGCTGAACATCTGACTTTAAAATTGCCCCAATAACATGTATCAAGTTCAGATCTGATTGTTGATGGTGGATAGCAGTCATACAAATATGAAGGCTGAAATCATTCACCTGGTGACTCCAATGTCGAAGAATCCCAAGGTTCAGAATTTTTGTGGCAACTCTACCCTTCAAGAACGAGTAGCCTGAAAAATTTCTTGGTCAATTCATTGTTATCAAAATGGATTTGCTTGCTCGACGGTATGCTCCCATGAGCCGAGATCACATTCCAGGTTTTCCAAATAAAATTCCAAAGGTAAATTGGCAAAGGAATTTGCCTATGTTTAAAGATGATAATAGGAATGATGTTGCTTTACATCTGGTTAGATTTCACATGCATATTCGCAAGGTGAAGGTTGATTTTCTTGAAGATTGCTTAATGAAGATATTCATGGCCACTCTGGAAGGTGAAGCCCGATCTTGGTATGAAAGTTTGCCGCTTGCTTGTATTTACTGTTTGAAATATTTTCATACAATGTTCTTTGAAAGGTATAAAGAATCTTATCCATCATTAAATCTAGTTCAAAATTGTTGCAAACATGCTTATAGTTTTATTGAAAATCTTGAGAAAGTTTATGAAGATGATGAATTCATGGATGATGAGATCATGGAAGCCCAGTATGAAAATCCATTTCAGCAACATAAAGAGAGTGATACTTATCAACATGATCAGGAAAATTTGCAGCAGGATCAAGATCTTAGTACGGTGTAAGATGATAAAGAGAAGGTTTTATTTCAGATATGTCCATAGAAGAAGACAACATGCAAGAAATTCAAGTTTCAATTTCAGAATGTGATAAAGTCAAGTCGGCTATTTCAAATCTAGATTTAGATCGTGATGATGAAGACAACCTTGCTCTAAACCCCATGAAGGAGAGCTCTGCTGTTGAGATCATCTGGAATGAAGAAGATAGAGTTATTGACCCAAGTGTTCTCATTTCATTAGAACCAAGCCTTCATGAGGAGGTAATCCAGTCAGTTCATTAAAAAAAAGATGAGATCTTTGTTCAAGCAAGTGAAAAATCTTCTTTCAATAACTCAGTGATAAATGATAATTTGATTGCCATGTAGTATGAAAATGATCAACAATGTTTTCAAATTTCAAAAGATCAGGGAATTAAGGACTATCATTCAGGTTTTTCATGTTTTAAAATGTTATTTCATGAAGACAATCACTGTTTGAGCAAAGGAAAACAAAAAGTATTATCTCCTTTGTCTGAAAATGAGATAGATCAACTTCTGAAAGGTTATGTTACAGCCCAAGCTAAAACAGATTTGCAGCATGCACATGGTCAAGAAGGTGATGGTGGAACTTCTTCCTCTTTTGAAAATGATGACAGTCTTGTAATTATCTTTATAGATCAGCAAACAGATAATATTTTCTTTTATGAAGATGATAAGGCTATCATGTTTGATGATCTTGAATATTGTTTTCTGTTTAAGAATGACCTAGACCATGAAGTTGAGGAATATGAGCTTGAGAGAGACAATATGCTAGAATTTCTAATGGTCAAGGAATTTATAGCTAACACTCAGATGGCAGAAGCTTATACCTCTCTGTTCCTTCCTATCACTCAGCAACTAGTGGTTCTTTCAGATCAAAATGAAGGGAGTACTTGTATTTTTGCTGCTAGATCTCAAGACAAAACACTACTTCAGGATTATCAAGATTCCTTTGGCATTATTTTGCAAGCATTAGAGAAGATAAATGTTGCCTGGTTCGTTATCATAAGCCTTGGTTTCAGTGGTTATTGCGAGTTTCCTACATGTACATCATTCTACCTGTTCGGGACAAGTGAGAGCAGAATTTCAGTATGTAGCCATCTACTGGATTGGTTACATTGGAAGGCTCACTACACATGATTGTACATATTTCATCAGTAGGCAGGTGGTTGTCATTAGGATTTGAAGTTCTCAAATCTCGATGGTATACTGCCATTTAAAAGCTTTGTAAGTACTTGTTTTAGTTAAGTCAGTCTTGAGTAATTTTTTGTTTCAGTCAGTTTAAAGATAGTTTCAGCTGAGTGTCCAATTTCAACTTTTCAGAGTCTTGTTTCAGTTTTGGATTAGTCAGTTCAACTATGAGTCTTGAGTCAAAGTTTCGTAGTAATTGGTTTTTGGGTGTTTTGAAGTTATTGACTCCATAGCCCAATGGACGAAAGGCACTGCTTGCTTTCCCAGAGATCTGTAGTTCTTGGCACCTCCAAGGAGCTACCATCCCCATTGGAGCCACTGTTAGAGTCGGTCTGTTTAGCCCTCTGCCAAAGATCAAAACCTCTTTTGTTGCATTTCATTTCAGGTGTCTCATTCAGTTCGATTATCTGTATTCCATCAGGAGCATCAAACTTCTGATGGAAGGGTCTTGTCTCCATACTTCCCTCATGTCATGTACCTGCTGGTTCGTGTCTGATCATCAAAGTTCATCAAATCAATTTTACAGTCATTATGGATGGTCTTTTGGTCAGCCAAGAGTCATTTCAGTCATTAGGTCTAGGGTTTCGCAAATTTTGTCTTCAAAGTGTCCAATAATGCCAGCAGGCACATGAGGATGTCCCTAATAAGTTTTCATTCCAAAATTTTCATTATCAATAATGCTTGAGAATGATTCTTCTTCAAAACTCTGTTTTGAAGAAGAAATCGTTAAATTTATTTTTTGTAATAAATATGTAATTTTTAAGGTTTTTCAAGTTCTACAGTTCTTCAGTGCAGCCCTGGTCATCCTTTGCCGAAATCCAAGGCCATCATCCCTGCAAAAAATTGCCAAGAGTTTCATCATTTTAGTCAAAAGTCAAAGGAAACAACAAAAAACAGAGTTTGTATTAGAAAGTGAAAAGTGCCAAAGTGGAAACATTAGAAAGTGGGTTATTGAGATAAAAAATTTAAGTCCAATGGTTATACAAGATATTTTGGTGTCCAAACAATTCATTTGCACACAAGGAGACAGCAAGAAGTCAAGTTAGATTGTGGAAGGGCGGAATTGTGATTTTGAAGGCCGACTCTGTGTTGAATTGCTTGCGCGGTGCATTGGGAGGTAGTTGCAGCGCACTGGGAGGTCATGACGCATAGAGCCGCCATTCACAGTGTTAAATTGAACGTGCACGGCGCATACAGCCTGCGCAGCGCACTGGGCCGACAAACAAAAATTTCATCACTGCTTCCAAAAATTTCAAACCAACTCAGTTTTCCTCGCGCCAAGCAAGTTTGTAAGGTTGTGAATTGCTATTAGATTGTGTTTGGTGTTGTTTAGAGGGAAGAATATGAAAGTTTAAAAGTTGAAAACATAAACCCTCTCATTTTGATAAAAAATGCCTCTTAGGGTTTGAATTTGAGTGTTAAAATTTGACGTGGGTGCCAAGTATTTCAAATCTCATTCCTTTCCTATGGTTCCTTTCCCCTTCACTGTCATATTATCATTTGTCAATCCCTTATTCCCTAACATCCCAAATCACTTATTCCTAAGTTCTATTATCCCTATTCCTAAACCCTACCATTCCCTATCACTCTCCTTCTCTCATTTCACTTATAAAATCCTCAAGTCCCCAAGCAGTCAAGTGACTGTCCTCACACTTTAAATCTCACTTGACAAAATCCATCATTCTCACTGCCCATTTTTCCTTCCAGTCCTTCATTTCCCTTTGTCACCTTTGGCATTGAAAACAAAACACTCATTTATCATTTTCAAACCAAACCAAAAACATATTTGACATACACCTTTGCAGCACCATGAGAGACACCGAGTCATCTTATGAACAAGACAGTGATTCTACCACAAAGCTACATGCACCGAGGAGACCTTGTAAGGGTGGCAGACATGTCAGAGAAGAGCCCATCTCTTTGACTGAACTGCAAGCCTGCCCACTTGCCATGGCATGTTTCCAACGACAGTCATGCTTTCAATATTGCGAAATGATTGCTTAGATTCAACATCATCAAGAGTTGGCTCGGTCAGTTGTTTTGCATTTACATGATGGTCAGGTAACTCTTGCTGGTGTAAATTTCACCTTGACACCAGAGACCATTTCTCAAGCAACAAGAATACCGAATGTAGGTGAGGAGTGGAACAAAAGAATGCAGGTAGAAAGAGTACATTATGAACCATATATCAGGCCTAGCTATGTGAGACAGCTCAGCAGGGTGTTCCCATTCCGGTTTTTGAAAGAATCCTATGCGCCATTGATGAGACTCATTATCAGATACTTCAGTTGTGAGGGTCGCTTCTCACGCCTCTATGCATACCATATCAGATTGTTGATGCATTTCACGAGAGTGAAGATGATGAACATTCCATATTTCATGTGCCAAAACATTGAGAGGATGACTACTCTTGTGCAAAAGAAGACTCCTGAACAGTAGTACAATAGAATTTACCATTATGCGCTCATCAAGATCATTGTTGTATATCAGCTTGGCTTGCAGGGTATCACATGGGAAGACTTCATTTCCCATGAGTTCTTCACAGCTTCAACAGCTCATCAGGAGGTTGTCCATCATGCAGGTGAACCTTCACATCAGCATGGAGGTTGGGAGGCAGAGACTACTAGTGTGCCGACATATGTCACCTATCAGAGAGGCATGAGAGGATTGTTTGCAGCAGCCCGACGAGTACTATCTCCACCTGGGGTGGAAGGGGTCTCGTTGTCGTCATCAGTAGTACAAGTACAAGACAGAGGCAAGAAGCCTATGCAACATGAGGGCCCTTCAGGAGGCCTAAACACTGATTTCATACTTATCGATGATGATGTGAGCTCTCCTAGCTCAAAGCCGAGGGAGGTCATTCAGGAGAAAAAAGCCGAGATAGATGCATTGACCAACAAGTTGCAGAGAGATCAATGGGTCATAAACTATTTGGAGTAGTGAAACAAACAACTGGAGGATCAACGTACAGTCCTGGAGTTACAAAACATTCGGCAAAACCGCCAAGCTGCCCAAAGGAGGAGTATAGAGTTCACTTCATTGGAGCAGGAGATAGAGGCTGATCGAGAGACTTCGCTTGAGAGGGCCAAAATTCATCTTGAGAAGTTGTTGATGAAGGCAAACAAATACAAGGACATGCTCAAGCACATGAAAAATCATTATTGGGGACGAACTCATGTTTGCAAAGCAAGGATCAAAATCCTGAAGGCAAGACTAAGGAGGGCACTAAAACGACGCAAAAGGCATGATAGACTCCAAATCTTGGCCAAAGCTTCTTTCATTGAGCATGATACTAGATGATGGACCTTCAGTCCAAATTTCAACAAATTTGGAGAAAATTTTGTCAATTTTGAATTTTTTTGCTTCAAAACAGATTTTCCTACCTAATGCGTAGCGCCACTTGGCGCGCGCTTATAATTGGGAGATCCTCTGGAGGAAAAGTTTGAATTTTTGGATTTATTATGAAAATTTATGCATGCTCATGAATTACCTAAGGATTTTATCAAGTTCTTGGTTGCCTAAAGGGTCAAAAACACACAAAAAATGACCTCTTTGCCACCTTTTGCACCCACAGGAAGCAGTCTTGGGATAGTGAAGTTTTGGAGGAGCCAATGACATCCAAATCCAAAATTCCACTTGGGTTGCAAAGTAGATAGGAAGGTCTTTCCAGTGAGATATCATGAGCTCAATTTGGACTTCAGGAAGGGCCTCAAAGTTGTGCTACGCATACAGGTTTTGGGTGCGGCGCATAGAGAATTTTGGCCTATTTTTCACTCTTCAGCTCAGAATTTCAGCTAGTTTTGACTAGTTTTACTTTTTGATGTTACTCTTGATGTAACTTGATTTAATTTCATGACCATGATGTAATTTTGGTACATGTTTACTTGTCTTAGTAGATTCATTCACCAAAAGGTGAAAGGTGAGTGAATGAATCAGTTTCCTAACATATAGAGGCAAGTTGTTTCATTGCCTATGTTTCAGTTCCTTGTTTAGATATGGTTGAAACAGCTCCTAGAATGATGAGCTTGACCCCTAGAGGGATGGGAAGGATTTAGGCTTATCTATATCATGTAATTTCTCAGTGATTTTCAGGGTTGGACACTTGGGATTGCTTGACATTCCATTGTACATCTGGTTTCTACATTTTTGGCAAAGGAAAGACCAGGGTTTTGTAGTCCTTTTTGGGATTCCTGTGGCTCTGTGTTTTGATGGTGTTCCTCTCTATTTAATTTGTGAGTTCACTGAAATTTATGTGCCATTTTCTTTTCTCTTTGCTTCTAAAATTAAACAAATGAGTGATAAAGGTAGAATTCATTAGCTAGCTGTGCTCTGCCTGTTATTTTTTTTAATTTTCAATGTTTTCTTTAGTTTGAAGAGGATTCTTGGTACCCTCTTTCCCTCTTCAGCTTCTCACCGGTCTGAGCCCTCCATATTTACAAAACAAAGCATCAAAATGATTGCCTTTCTTGCCCCAATCAGAACTCTGCAAAACTGGCCTTCATCCTCGGACCCAAAATTGCCTTTCCCTTGATTCCAACTAAAACTTCAAAAAAATCACATAAAATCCTTGCACTTCATACCTAGCATAAAAACATAATATATTTCAGTCATATCAAGCCCCATCGATTATCATTTGATGAGATTGATCCGGAGAGAGCCCTCTCCTGTCCTCGTAGGGCTAGCTACGAGGCTGAGCGTGGTTTGATGTTGGCCCTGGATCCTACCTTTTCAGCTTGAGGTAAATCTAGGCACTAACAAAGGGAATCCCACACATGGGTATATGAGTGTAGGAGGTGGAAAATCGTGGTACATGAGTTACCCCAACCTTTGTTTTTCCACCCTTATTCATATGCCTTTTTCCTTTGATTGATTTTTCTTCATAACTACTTGGGGCTCCAGGGGATGAGAGCATGATCCATAGGATAAAGCAATATGAAACTCCCTTAAGGTGGGGCATCTCATTGCCCATGATGGATTGGGAAAATCATGGTTTTCTAATGATGGGGGGGCTCATCTAGGATCCATAGGAACTAGGGTGATGGCCATGGGTAAGGGGTGGAGCTCATGTTTGGATTTTTACCACATGATAAATTTGTATGTCTCGGCCATATTTTTTTATTTTGTTTTACATTTATTGTTAAGTGTGGCCAAATTATTCTTTCTCATTTATTTTTAGCTACATCAGCCTTTGAGGCATCCTTCCGGTCCCGACCCAAGGTGTGGACAAGGGGATGGGGAGGCTAACCCTATGTGGACCCGGATGGGAAAAAAGATGAATGGAGATAAAACGAGTGAAAGGGGGTGATATATATGGTGTCGGGAAGCGATACCACACAGCGAAAATCAAGATTTCCCAAGTAGTTCCAACCCTAAAGCTAATGGCCAGTAAAGGAGATTCAACGGGACTAGGATATATGTTAAAATTGGCAAATAGGGAAAAACTTCATGTGGGTCATCTTATTCATGGCTAATAATATTTTTATTAGATTCCTCTCGTCGAGAGGTGTAGGATTGATATAAAGATCATCCAATTCTGATAAGTATTCATGGAGATATGAATTTATTTTGATTATGGAATTATTATCAAGCCGACCTACAACTCATGTAGGCTCAGAAGCCCAACAGTCGCATCTATTCACCCACCAACATTGTGTATAAATATAAGAGGACTTTTCTTCATTTGGACTCACTCATCTCATCACATCTCTCTCTCTCTACTGTGCAGATATGAGTCTCTTCTCTACTGCGCTGAAATGGGTCTCTCTCTCTCACACATGTGAAGCCAGAAGCTGTTGAATTTGAAGCTGCAACTGCAGAAGTAAAGATTGACTTATGTGGACTAGAAGATCTCCTCTTTGGAACTATGTTGTAGGTTCATCTAAACCTCCTTTGAAAGCTGCAACTTTTTGTGGTGGAATGAAGTCAATCCGACGAACGGTTTGCAAGATATCGACTGCCCTAGTTTGAAGTCAGAAATTGCTGAAACTGAAGCTGCAACTGCAGAAGTAAAGATTGACTTGCGTGGCCTAGAATATCTCCTCATCTGAATTGTGTTGTAGGTTCATCTGAACCTCCTTTGAAAGCCACAACTTTTGGTGGTGGAATGAAGTCAATCCGACGAACGGTTTGCAAGATATCGACTGCCCTAGTTTGAAGCCTGAAACTGCTGAAACTGAAGCTGCAACTGCAGAAGTAAAGATTGACTTGCGTGGCCTAGAATATCTCCTCATCTGAACTGCACTATAGGTTCATCTGAACCTCCTTTGAAAGCCGCAACTTTTGGTGGTGGAATGAAGTCAATCCGACGAACGGTTTGCAAGATATCGACTGCCCTAGTTTGAAGCCAGAAACTGCTGAAACTGAAGCTGCAACTGCAGAAGTAAAGATTGACTTGCGTGGCCTATAAGATCTCCTCATCTGAACTGCGCTATAGGTTCATCTGAACCTCCTTTGGAAGCCGAAACTTTTGGTGGTGGAATGAAGTCAATCCGACTGTCGTTTTGTGAGATATGGTATGCCCTATTTTGATAATGAAGCCGCTAATGCTGATGCTACTGATCTAGGGATTGCTACCGCTGATATGAATCAGATTTATTGTACTATTTCTCTCTGCTGAATTATTGAAGATAAAAGAAGATTTAATCAAAGGGTTTCCCCACACATTGTGGGGTTTGACCCTGGCTAGCCGCCACATCTTGTGTCTCTTGTCTTGGCTTGTTTTCTGTCGATCGTTTAATGTTCTATCTGCACTTTACTTTATGTACATGTGATTGCTAATCGGTGGAATATTATAAGAAAAAGAAGTAAACTGTTATAAGCATAGAACATACCATAACTTAACATGGTATCGGAGCTGAGGTGAAGACAAAGCCCGAGCAAGAGCAAGAGCAATCATTGAAGAGAAGATTGGCAAGGCTATCCTAAAAGAACTATGGGGTCCTCAACACTCTTTCCTGCCGAAGACAAGCTCCGTGAGAAAGCTGACTATCACTGATGAAGGATGTCTGTCGATCTAACCCTTGAAGATCAAGGAGTGTTGGACCATGTAAGAGGCAATATTGTTGAGCCTTCATCAAATGCATCTGCTGTTGCCTGGAACAAATGGAAAAATGGAGAAGTCAAAACAAAGAAGATCATCCGGGACTCTATCGACAAGCGCTTGGTGGCCTACATCTCTGATCTAGACACCTCCAAGGAAATCTACGACAAAATGGTGAGTTTATTTAAAGTTAATGATGCAAATCAAGTTTTGTTTCTTAGAAATAAGCTGAGGGAAATCAAGTTTTGTTTCTTAGAAATAAGCTGAGGGAAATCAAGAAGGGTAAAGATGAAAGTATGCAAGCATACTTCTTAAGAATCATCGAGATCAAGAACGATATCCTATCTATTGGGGAAACCATTACTGACAGAGAAATGGCACTCACAACTCTCGGAGGATTACCATCTGAATGGTATGTGTTCAGGACTACCCTCCTAAACAATAATGTAATTCCTAGTTTCAAGGAATTAATGGCTAGATGCATTCAAGAACAAACAAGGGTAGAAGAGCAGGAAATGCCCTTTCCTAAAGGTCCTCCTGCTACTTTTTCTTCTCATGCTAAGAAAAGAAATAATTCCGGGACTAAATCAAAAGGAAAGGCTGGACCTAAGGCTAGAAGAAAATGACGATGTTACATTTGCGATAAAGCAAGTCACTATGCAAGGGAGTGCCCTGTTAGAAAGGACTCACTCTAGGACGATGATCAAAATCCCTCTGATGGAAATCAAAGGAATGACAAATTCAACAGCAAAGGTAAGAGGAGAGCTGGGAATCAAGGAATAGGACAAGCATTCAAGAAGGCCAGAAATTCCAGGATGTATTAAATGCACCTGACCTCAAAAAGAACCTAGTGTCCATCTCGGGAACGGAAGACAAAGGCTACAAGGTAACCTTCAGCGATGGCAAGGTATGTATATGGAAAAATAATGTTAAGATGCCTTTACTCTTGGGTTTAGTGTTGATTCATTATATCAGGTTGATGGAAGTCTGCTAGGTGTCATGTCTTATGACACATCTCTTCAGTCCGAACTTTGGCATTAGAGGTTTTCCCCCTTCATTATAAAGCTATACTCGGTGTAAGACAAATGGTGATAGGGATGACCGAATTCTGAATAGAGAATGAAGGTGTATGTCCAGGATGTGCTGAAGGAAAGCTCAAAAGGGGCCAAAGCAAGACCTCTGATATATTACAATTGGTTCACTTAGGCATACCTGAGGTTGGCATTAAGAGGGAGACTACTACACCACATACTCCTGAGCAGAATGGTGTGGTGGGAAGGAAGAATCGCACGATGATGGAAGCTTTCTGGGCCATGCTACATGATCAAAGACTTCTGATGTTTCTATGATCTGAAACTACAATCACCGTCGTATATGTACAAAATTGATGCCCTCATCAAGCATTGGGTTCCAAGACTCCTAAAGAAAAGTTCACCGCAAGGTGAACAATCATTTGACTTTGAGGAGCTCTCAAGAAGCCAACACCAGGGAACCGAAAGAAAAGGATGATGAATCAATGCCTGATGTAGAAGAACCCATGGATCTGATAGATTCTCATCCACATGAGCCTTCCTCTTCTAGGAAGAGGCCTTCAAGGCTTAGGGGGATACTTGATGATGCTAAAGGACATGCTGCACCCTGAGGAACCTTCCGTCAAAGTAAGAAACTTAATAGGTATCAAGGATACCTGACCATCATGAGCACGATCATACAAAATGAGCCTTCGTCATTCTCAGATGCCGTCAAGCATCAAGTATGGAAGGATGCTATGACCGTAGAATATGAGTCTATTATGGAGAATGATGTCTGGGAAGTAGTTCCCAGACCCTGGACAAGACAATTGTTACTTCAAAATGGCTTTACAAGATAAAGCATGCAGCAGATGGAAGCACGGAAAAGTATAAGGCTCGTTTTGTTGCTCGAGGTTTCTCCCAAAAGGAAGGTATAGACTATGATGAGATATTTGCACCTGTTGCCAGATATATGACCATCCGATCGATCATAGCCCTTGCCGCTTCACAAGGATGGAACCTACATCAGATGGATGTCAAGACTGCGTTCTTGCATGGCTCGATCAAAGAAGAGGTCTACGTGGAGCAACCCGAAGGATTTGAGATTTATGATCGAAAATCTCATGTATACAGGTTGAAGAAAGCTCTCTATGGGCTTAAGCAAGCACCCCGAACATGGTATGAGGGGATCGATAGCTACTTGATGAAGCTGGGATTCACTAGGAGTGAAGCCGATCCTAACCTTTACTTTAAGGTTGAAGATGAAAAGCCTCTCATACTGGTATTGTATGTGGATGACCTCTTTCTAACAGGTGCAGACCCTCTCATTCACAAATGTAAGAGGGAGCTGGCCTCTGAATTTGAAATGAAAGACCTAGGACTGATGCACTACTTCCTAGGACTTGAAGTATGGCAGAAGCCAAGGGAAATTTTCCTATCTCAAGGGAAATATGTGGTAAAGATATTGGAAAGATTTGGTATGATGGACTGCAAGCCTATGACTACCTCGAGGATCTTAACTTTTAGAAGTTCTATGGTAGTGATGTCGGACCAGATTTGGGAAATGCCTCTGAGTTTCATAAACTCATTCGCATTGATGTTCTTGGTGAACCTCTGTCCGAACATATTTTTTGCAGTTAGCATTGTGAGCTCATATTTGGTTGAGCCTCACTAGATTGATGCCAGGAATCTTCTGAGATGTCTTCAGGACACAATCTCTCATGGATTAAGATACACTGCTGGAGATGTGAGACTACTTGGATATACTGATGTTGATTGGGCAGGCAGTGTGGTGGACCGTAAGAGCACTTTCGGGTGTTGTTTCACCTTGGGATCTGCTTCGATATCCTGGATGAGCAGGAAGCAGAAGTCAATGGCTTTGAGCACCGCCGAAGCAGGATATATTGTTGTTAGCATAACCTTGTGTGAGGTAGTCTGGTTGTGAAAGCTCTTCAGTGAGCTGTTTGGATTTACATTGGATACCACTGTGATTCTCTATAACAACCAGAAGTGGGATTCGATTATTGAGGAATCCTGTATTCGTCGATTGCTCCAGCAGATAGACATCATCTTGGATATGGTAAGTTGATGAGCAAAGAGGCTCCATCGCATTAAGATGATGTACATGTTGATACACCTTGTCAAAGCCCCGAGGAAAGATCTAATCTGTGATTTTCCCAAATGACTTGGAGTCGGTAAGAAACCCTTGTACAAGGGTCCTGCATGTTGCATACATTGAGCCCCGGGAGCTTTGAGGGGTTGTGGTTATTACTGGAGCAACATACGACCACAGGGTGACTCACCCTCCCCTGGTGGTGCACACTGGAACAAGATGATTTGCTCTCTTGTGGGACAGGATGATTCGCTCTCTTGTGGAACAGGATGATTCGCTCTCCTGTGTAGCAGGATGATTAGTTCTCCTGTGAGGCCTGGATTGATGTGTTCTCCATGGCGATTGTAGCAGGATTGATGTGTTCTCCATGGCGGCCTGGATTGATGTGTTCTCCATGGCAATTGTAGCAGGATTGATGTGTTCTTCTGTGAGGACAGGATTGATTAGTTCTCCTGTCGAGGCATCCTACTGTTAGGATTCAGAATTGACCATTTTTGACCTTATATTTTGGCCATAATATTATCCTTTTTCAGTTCAATAGTTGAAAGCTTTGATTACATAATGACTTAATCACCCCAAGGTATGAAGTAATTCTCTGCATATCTATATGTTTAATTGTTCATTACATATTCATGATTATCTTTATATTTATCTTTGGAAAAGGTAACTAAGTTTCCAAGTAACTGTTGAACTGTCTAAAGTCTGCAGGAATTATAATTCATAGTTGCTGTAACACCAGAAACAGCAACTACGCAGTTGCTGCAACACCAGAAGCAACAACTACGCAGTTGCTACAGCCAGCAACGGCAACTATCTAAAGCAGGGGAATGCTATTTTGCAACAACTGGAAATAACAAACGGAAACTATCTGAAGATCGCCAGAATTCCACGCTGACGCAGCATGATCAGCAACCGTCCAAAAAGGGTAAAACACAGTTACAGTTGCTAAAATATTAGGAACAGCACGGGTTTACTAAATCAGCAACCATGGGAAACGACAAAGGATAGTGCGAGGATCCCAAGAAGACGGTCGAAGTTCGGTTACCAGCTGTGTAACAGTAAGAAACCCAAGAAAGAATACACTGTCACACTGTTGTAACAGCATCCTGTAACTCTTATTTTTGACATAAAGGTTTAACTGAATGAACTGTGATAGTCTATTGTAATAGATGTCTCCTCTATAAAGAGGAGACATCTACATTAGAGAAGGGGGAGAAAAATAGTTTTGTAAGGGGAATTTTGAAAGACAACAGCAAAGTTTGAACTTTCATTGTAACTGGATCTTTTGGCAGATGAATAGAAGATTGTTCTGAGCATCTAATCTAGCATTTGTGTTCTGGGGAATCTTGTGAGAGGGATCGGGCCCACCTTCCTAACAAGATTCACCCATTTACTTTCCTGTTTAGTGTGTAAGTGTGTTTGATAATTTCTTTGTGCTGGTACTCTATTTTGGATTCTGTAGCATTACCTTTGATGATTTCAATTTTGCTAGTACTCTGTTCTGTTAATTGCTTGAAGTTGTAAAAGGATATTTCACCGGTGAATTAGAGTTGCAGTGTGTATTAGCAATCTGGTTACAGGGGCAGGTGCTGAACGTCCTTACCTGGAGGATAGGGTCCTGATCCTCTGCTAACAGAGCATCCATCACTTCTCTTTTTAAGATTTGTGTTCTTAGTTAACTGCTTTTATTTTATTTTTGCAATGTACTGTTATAACAGAGAGTGAGAAACAGAATTACGTATACTACAGCTCTTTAATGCTTTTAAAAATTAAGTACATACAGTACGCGGTAGCCTTTGAGATAAAATAATTTCCCAGGTTGACAAATTAATGTGGTACTTGATTGTTTAATTAATAAACAATTCAACTAGCCAACATTTTGGCGCCGTTGCCGGGGAAGGCGACTAGAGATTTCTAAAAGCATTGATGATTTCTTTTTGAGAATAACAGGTGCATGAGAGGATGCAGGAAACCTAATTTCACAGGTGGTAAGGGCAGAGGAGGAAGAAAAACATTTATTGATCAAATTATCTCCAAAGCCGAGACATCACAGAGGACAAGTTCCCGAAGGCCTCAGATCCAGCATTCCTCACAAACAGATCGACAGACAGAGGAAGTACTAGGACCTGAAAGAAAGCTGGAAGTCCCAGAATACACCGAGGAACCGGTAGAAGAACCTGAAGAAACAGAAGATACAGAAGATAAAGCAAGTGATTAAGGAAAAAGACCAATGGAGGATAACAGAACATAAGGAAGAGGGGAAAATTCACTCTCTACCCTGGAGTTCCCCATTGGGGAGCTCCCAAGGGGAGCAACCCCCATGAAGAACATTCCACTCTTAGCATTACCCAACTTTCATGGGTTATCCTCTGAAGACCCGGATGAATTCATTTTTGAATTCGATATACTGTGTAGAAGTTATGATTATGTGAGCCCTAATCAGAAACTAAAACTGTTCCCAGCAACACTGAAAGGAAATGCGCTAAGGTGGTTTATGAGCTTAGGAGCTCAGGCAATCACTACCTGGGATCAGATGAAAGAAAGCTTTCTGGCCAAATATCAGGATTATTGCCGGACGAGAGAAAGGAAAGAAGAGTTGTTTAAAATGGTTCAGAAGGAGGACGAGAATCTGGAAGTCTTTGTGGAAAGACTGCAGTATAATCTACAGCAGTCTGACCACCCTAACATGAGTAAGGATATTCTGAAAACAATATTGCTAAAAGGGGTACGAGATGACTGCTTGGACATGTTGAATATGTTAGGAAAATGAGACATTTCTAAATAGCCATTTGATGAAATTGTTAACCTCTGCATGAGATGCTCAAGAGGAGCAGTGAGCAGATCAAAAAGCAGGGACAATGTATATTCAAGAGTTCAGAAGTCAGCAAGTGGAGGAGCAACAAGGGCTGAAATAGGTAATTTATTAGAAGAATTTAAAATTGAAATGTTAAGCTCTTTTTCTTCACAAATTGATGCTCTGTAGGTAAAAAAGAAATAGGCAGAAGCAGAAGCTACCCTAGATATTTTTTGTTCCAAATGCAGAGAAAAACACCCACTCAGGGAATGCCCACTAGATAAGGTACCAATCTACACAATCTGCGAAAAAGACCATGAGACCCAGCAATGCCCCTCTCTGCCTGGAATTAAAGCAGCATTGCAGTCAACTGAAGAAGAGGCTGAAGCAGTGTATCTGATGACACAGAGGAGGCAGTGGCCACAAAGACAAGGTATGAATTCTAACACAACATTTAGTCGTTGGAATAATCACTCTCCTTTTCAAACAAATTACCCACCCATGAACCAAATGCAGTACCCACCCTTTAACACAATGAATTTTCCACCTATGCAGCAACCAAATCTTCCTTTTCCTGATCCTACCATATGGAATCCTTGGGCTCCCCAGCAACCGTATTTTAATCAATGGAACCCAGGCTGGGCAGCCCAACAGATGCCATTTCCTCAACATCAACAGTCTCTTTCCTTACCATCCAATACTCCTCCAAATAACCAGGCAATTAGACCGCAGCTGCCTGTGCAACCCAATCCTAACCCAAATAATAATAAAGCCTTGCAAGCAATTGATATTCAAAATCAGTCTGTCTCCCCCATGCAATGTAACGATATCCACCTTCGCTCAGGAAGAATTGTTGAACCAATCATTGATGACATTACTGACTCTGATAAAGAGGAAGTTACAAAAGAAAAATCAGCTAACAATAATGCTGAAACAGTGGAGGCAGCATCTAACAACAATGATCAAACAACAGATCCACCATTTCCTGAACGACTAGCTCTCACTAAAACACTTGAGCAACCTGCTTTTAACCTTTTAGGCGAGCTACATAATTTATACGTTAAAATCCCATTATTGCAAGCATTAAGAGATGTTCCCATTTATGCTAGGACTGTTAGAGATATTTGCATAAAAAAACCTGGAAGAAAAGCTAAGGACCCCCTCACAGTTCATGTGATGGGAGAACTGACTGCTTTAATGACAGAAAAAGATCATCCTGTGAAATATGGTGACCCTGGTCACCCTACAGTAACAGTCCAGGTTGGAAAAACTTTTGTCTCTAAAGTTCTAGTAGATTTAGGTGCTGCAATAAATATTATGACACTTGAAACAACACAATTGCTTCAGTTAAAAAACTTTATTAGGGAAACTCCAACCATC
Organism: Pinus tabuliformis; assembly: GCA_031772625.1. Lineage (NCBI taxonomy): Eukaryota > Viridiplantae > Streptophyta > Pinopsida > Pinales > Pinaceae > Pinus > Pinus tabuliformis. The sequence goes on along the minus strand of CM062817.1, from coordinate 1,892,944,085 downwards.
CTAGAATTGGTTGATCGCTCTACAATTAAACCGGAAGGGGTCATTGAAGATTTAATAATTTCTGTAGAATCCTGGAATTACCCAGCTGACTTTGTGGTGTTACAAACTAAAACAAAGTTGGGGGGTCATCCGCTGATTCTAGGAAGACCTTGGCTGGCTACAGCAGATGCTTTCATCAGCTGTAGATCAGGATCAATGACCATCTCTAATGGGCAGGAAACCAAACAGCTTACCCTCTATCCTCATGCTACACCCATGATTAATAATGACAATTCTGTATGGGTAGATTATGAGGATGAAGAAACCCAACCTATATTGACTATCGGACAAGCCTTAACTTTCAAAGACTCTACCGAAGATGAATTAATCAGCAGCTTCATTTCTGAACCTTCTTCGGTCAGCCCAGAAATGTATAATCACTTCACTGCAATCTTAGAATCTGAATCTCAGCAGAACCTGAAAGATAAAAGTTTATTTCAGACAATAGTAGGTAGCCCCTCCAAAAGTACAACAATAGAAATTGAGCCTGGCAAGACATTAAATATAAATCCTAACTTAACTGATAATGAAAAACAGCAGTTAATAAAGTTACCCCAGGAAAATAAAGAAGCATTCGCATGGGACTATACAGACATGAAAGGGATCTCCCCTGAGTTATGCACTCACCGTATTTATATTAAAGAGGGATCCCGGCCAGTAAGCCAACCCCAGTGGCGAATGAATCCCAATCTAAGGGAAATTGTGAAGGAAGAACTTCAAAAACTCTTGAATGCAGGATTTATATATCCTATATCTGATAGTGAGTGGGTTTCCCCACTTGTAATTGTACCCAAGAAAAATGGCAAATGGAGAGTATGTGTGGATTACAGAGCATTAAATAAAGCCACCCAGAAAGACCATTTCCCTTTAACATTCATTGATCAGGTATTGGATAATTTGGCAGGTAAGAAATTCTTTTCATTTTTGGATGGATTTAGTGGATATAATCAGATTAAGATTGCACCCCAAGACCAGGACAAGACCACGTTTACTAGCCCATGGGGGACCTTTGCTTACAGGGTACTTCCATTTGGGCTATGTAATGCTCCAGCAACATTTCAAAGAGCAGTGATAGGGATTTTTTCTGATATGCTAAATGATCCATTAGAAATATTTATGGATGACTTTACTCCTTATGGAGTGACTTTTGAAGATGCACTGCAGAATCTTGAAAAAGTACTTAAGCGATGTATAGAAGCACACCTTGCCTTAAGTACTGAAAAGTGTCATATGATGATGAATCAAGGTATTGTATTGGGTCACTTCATCTCATTCCTAGAATCCAAGTCGATCCAGCTAAAATACAGGTAATTCAGACTCTCCCTATCCCAAAAACACAAACTGATGTAAGAAGCTTTTTAGGACATGCTGGATACTATAGAAGATTTATTAAGATTTTTTCCAAAATAGCTTCTCCTCTATTTGTGTTATTAACAAAGAATGTTGAATTTAAGTGGACTGATGATTGTGAAAAAGCATTTAATGAACTCAAACATTAGTTGTCTGCAGCTCCCATTTTGAGAGGACCTGATTGGGCACTACCCTTTCATATATCCTCTGATGCCTCAGACACTGCAATTGGAGCTGTCTTGGGTCAGGAAGAAAATAGTCTTCCCTATGCCATTTATTTTATCAGTAAGAATATGACACCAGCTGAATTGAATTATACAGTCACTGAGAAGGAATTCCTAGCAGTTATTTATGCTATCAATAAATTTCGACATTATATTACTGGCTACACTACTTTTGTGCATACTGATCACTCGGCCATTAAATACTTGATGAATAAATCAGTTACAAATGCCCGAGTCACCAGATGGTTGTTATTATTGCAATAATTTGACATCACAATTGTAGATAGGCCAGGAAAAGAAAATGTAGTTGCTGATTTCCTTTCTCGATTAAAAACTGATGAAAATGCTCCAGTAGATGATTCTTTTCCTGATGAATATTTACTTGCAGTATCTGCTCACTCACCTTGGTATGCAGACATTGCCAATTATCTAGTTGCACGAAAATTAACATCACACCTATCACACAGGGAAAGAAGAAAGATCATTCAGCAAAGTGCTAGGTACAGCTGGATAAGCGAGTGTCTTTTCCATACAGGAATCGATCAGGAAATCCGAAGGTGCATTGGTGAAGATGAAATTTATGATGTACTAAAAGCTTGTCATGATGGCCCTTGTGAAGGGCATTTTGCAGATAAGAGAACATCACACAAGGTACTCAGAATGGGTTATTATTGGCCATCACTTTTCAAAGATGCCAGAAAATACGTGAAGGCCTGTGATAGCTGTCAAAGAATGGGCCAGCCTAATCACAGGGATGAAATGCCACTCAATCCCCAGGTAATTCTTGAACCTTTTGAGAAATGGGCATTAGATTTTATAGGTCCCATTAATCCTACATCCAATCAAAGAGTGTGCATATTAGTATGCACAGATTACATGACTAAATGGGTAGAAGCTAAGGCACTCCTTAAAGCTAATGAAGAAGCAGTACTAACATTTTTATTTGAAGAAATATTTGTTAGATTTGGATTGCCTAGAGAATTAGTCACAGATGGAGGACCTCCTTTCAACTCTCATGGCTTCAAAAATACGCTCCAAAAATATCATATTAAGCACAAAATGACTACACTTTATCACCCCCAAGAAAATGGGCAGGTAGAAAGCACCAATAAAGTCATAGAAGCCATCCTAACAAAAACAATAAAGGAGAATAGAAGGGACTGGTTTCAAAGGTTTTCGGAGGCATTATGGGCCTATAGAACTACTTGGAGGAATACTACAGGCTTTTCACCCTATGAATTAGTTTTTGGAAAGAACGCCATTTTCCCTGTAGAGTTTGAGATCAAAACTTTAAGAACTGCTTTAGCTGTTAACCTTGATTTGACTGATGCACAGACAGCTAGGTTGCAGCAACTTCAAGAATTGGACGAGAAAAGACTGGATGCCATGCATCAAACAACCATGATACAACAACAAAGAAGCAGGTGGCATGACAGAACCATCAAGCAAAAGCAGTTCCAGAAAGGTAACTGGGCTCTACTTTATGATTCTCGTTTCGAGAATTTCCAAGGTAAGTTAAGAACAAGGTGGTTAGGGCCTTATGAAGTGGATGTTGTTTTTCCAAATGGGACAGTTAGACTTTTAACAATTGATGGAAGCAGAACACCACTACTAGTGAATGGCTATCGACTCTGTTTATATCAGAGGCCTGTTTCTAAAGAAGATTTTAAAGCCACTTGCATGGCAATTAAACAGTATTCTTTTCTAGGGGAACTTGCTGTCCCTCAAAGCACTTAAATTTCTATTTATTTATGCATTTTTTTAGATTAGATATTCTTTTTTTTAATTACTAATAATCCCTGCCAAGGGTTACCATATTATATTTTAGTATTTTGCAGATTTGAGCTGTGGAAAATAGCCGAGAATGAAAGCCTTAAAGGAATCACTTTGCGGACTTGGAATTCCCGTTGCTGCAACACCAATTCCCGTTGCTGCAACACCTTTTCACATTACTACAACATCTTTTCCCGATGATGTAACATCACTTCCAGTGGCTGCAACACCAAGCCCTGTTGCTGCAACACCACTTCCCGATCCCGTAATACCAATTCTCTCATTTATAAAAACACCAGTCTCTCCACTTCAGCCCCCAAGAAACAAATTTTTATAAAATACACCACTTCTTGTGATGATTACGATACTCCACTATCACTTCCCATCATTATTATTAAAAACCGCTGGTATTCTCATGCTCTTAGACCCGCTGTAATCATCATGATCCAGCAAAAGATAAGACAAGACTTTTCGACGCAGCAACTAAAAAGGTAAAACATAAAGGTACGCATGATTATGTATGGACATTAAATAATAGTTAATGCAGAGAAGCTGATAGGACTACCAAATAATTGTACTTCCAATCATACCACTTACGCATAGGGGGGGGATTACCAAAGCGCTCTCATAATTGCATACTACGCCAATTGCCGCCACCCTTAACTTTCCCGGTAATATGTAAAAGTCACCTTATCACGGCATGTTACCATTTGCAACGGTTTACTTTGAACTGAATTCGGAAGCTCAGCTCTGAAATGATAATTTCACTGAAACAACAGCTATGGGAGGAAATCTCATCACATATGAACCTGGCACAACAGCACTTCTTGAGCTCTATCCTGAGGTTTATCAAATCTTCCTGCAAGCAGGATGGCTAGATTACTTCAGGAGACTTCCAAACTTCGATGCGTAGCAAGTCCTCGAGTTTGCATGCAATTTAACAGAAGGATTTTCTATCGTTCAAAGAGTCCAAATCCCAATCACGGAGGAAGTCATAGTCCAAGTTACCGGGCTACCAGCTAATGGCATACGGTGGTTCAGTAGGAAGCACTTGATCCTTAATGCGCAGCAGGATTTTCTTCAACCAGGCGAGCAGGTAGAACCCAAGGGAAGAGGCGTAGCACTTCAGTCATTGCCTCAATCGTGGCCGAAAGTTGCTGAATTTGTGAAGCAATACCTGACGTGCGAAGGCCGGTACCAGGTAATCTACCAGCACGATTTTGTCTTGTTGAATCATTTGAGGAATGGTCAGTTGATAAATATGCCATATTATTTATTAGGATGTCTTAAAAATATGTCACGTTACACTGTCAATGCAAAGCGTCCGCTTCTTTCCTTGAAGCACCACTGTTTAGCTCAATTGCTGATAAATAGAGGCCTCGCCTTAAATAACCCTCCACCCCCCATTAATCCCCATTAAGAGGCAAAAATTCCACAGCCGGAACAGGAAATTCCTCATCAGGAAGAGGAAATTCTTCACCAAGCGGAAGACATACCTCAGCTAGATGTAGAGATCCCTCAGCAAACAGAGGACATTCCGGAGCAAATACCCGAAGAAATCCCTCAGCAAGCAGACGACATTCCAGAACAAATGCCCAAAGAAGTCCTCCAGCAAACACCCCCACAAGTTGCTGAAAATGAGCAATCAGCAGTAGAAATACCCACGGAAACAACTCCATCCCCCAATAGAACCAATCCATCCATTCCCATACTTGGTATTTCTACCCATGACTCTGATGATAACATCTCGATTACCCTTCTCAAACGAAAAATGCAGAGGAAAATGGAAACTCCACCAAAAAGAAGAAGAACTAGGGCTTCGGCTAAAGCAGCTGCTATTTCTGCCACTATCCCTATCTTAAAGAAAGCCAACCTGAAAAGAAAAATGTCTGAATTCCCTGCTTCGCTACCCAAGCAAAGGACTCGGTCGTCTGCAATAGTTGAATCTCCTAGCCACACCCCTTCCACCTCACCACCCATCACGTTAAAAACCCGCAACCCCACCAGCCCTGGAAACTCCTCGCCCTCACCCTCGGAGGCTGAGATGCAGAGTGTTCACAGTTTCGTGACATCATATTTTAAGGCAGCTGACACACAAGAACTAGCTGCCGACACCCAAGGTAATATTGGCCAAGAAGCTGCAACACAAGAAACAACCACTACCCCAGGTGACACACAAGAACCACCTGTCGAGGGTATAAGGGATCAAATCAATGTTGAAGCACAACCTTTGCCTCCACTGGAACCTGCTGCTCCACAAGCTCAGCATACCATATCTTCTCTGCAAGAAGAAATTGAATTTCTGAAGTCCCAAATCCAGGATTACCAGGAGGAAATAATAAGGATCAAGGAAGCCTACCAAAATGAATTTAGCCTGCACATTTTAGCACGAGTAGCATCTGCGGCAGAGAAGAATAAGGAGAATGAATATATGTGTGCCAATTGTGGCGAGATATATACTCAAGCAGGATACAAAGTAGTGGCAGAACCAATGTCTGAAGTCCCTGCTATTGTGGTTGAAACAAAAGAACCTGTTGTTACACAGACGGAAACACCACAACCCTCTGCTGAGACAGAAGAACCTGCTGTCACACAAGAACCAGCAGGCTCTCCAGAAAAGGTGCAGGAGCAGACAGAAGAACATGTTGTCACACAAGAACCAACAGGCTCTCCAAAAAAGGTGCAGGAGCAGACAGAAGAACCTGTTGTCACACAAGAACCAACAGGCTCTCCAAAAAAGGTGCAGGAGTAGACAGAATAACCTGCTGTCACACAAGAACCAGCAGGCTCTCCAGAAAAGGTGCAGGAGCAGACAGAAGAACCTGCTGTCACACAAGAACCAGCAGGCTCTCCAAAAAAGGTGCAGGAGCAGACAGAAGAACCTGTTGTCACACAAGAACCAACAGGCTCTCCAGAAAAGGTGCAAGAGCAGACAGAAGAACTTGCTGACACACAAGAACCAGTAAGTTCTCCAGAAAATGCACAGGAGCAGACATAAGAACTTGCTGACACACAAGAACCAGTAAGTTCTCCAGAAACTGCACAAGAGAAAACATAAGAACTTGCTAACACACAAGAACCAGTAAGTTCTCCAGAAACTGCACGGGAGAAAATAGAAGAACTTGCTGAAACACAAGAACCAGCAAGTTCTCCAGAAATTATGTAGGAAGTAACAGGGAATAAAGAAGAGGAAAAGTCACCACGGCCTACCCAAACTGTTGTATTGGTCGTAACACAGGAATCAGGAGGAAATAAAGAGGAAAATATAGACTCACCCCAGCCTACTCAAATTGCCATGGAACGAGAGGAAGAAAAAGTTACAGGAGGAAATGAAGAAAACATAGACTCACCCAGGCCTATTCAAATTGCCATGGAACGAGAAGAAAAAGAAGGAAATGAAGAAGAAGACATAGACTCACCAAGGCCTACTCAAATTGCCATGGAACAAGAAGAGGAAGTAGTTACACAGGAAACAGGAGGAAATGAGGAAAAAGGCATAGACTCACCCAGGCCTACTCAAATTGCCAGGGAACAAGAAGAGGAAGCAGTTACACAGGAAACAGGAGGAAATGAGGAAAAAAGCATAGACTCACCCCGGCCTACCCAAATCGCCGTGGAACAAGAAGAGGAAGCAGATACACAGGAATCAGTACAGAATATAGAACATGAAGAAGAAATAGTAGTTGGAAATGGAAAGGAAGACATTGGATCATCCTAGCCTACTCCAATTATCACAGAGCAGATTATCCTTGTTGATGCCTTTACACAAACAGAGCTTCCCTCTGTTAGTGATGCATGCACAGAAACAGATAGTTTTCAAGAATTAAAAGGAAAATGGTGGAGAGAATATGAGCTGTCACAAGGCAAAGCATTCCAACAGCAAAAGGGGACCTAGTTGAATTATGCATATAAGAACTGGGAAGCACTTGAGCAGTGTAGAGCTCAGTACAAAGAAATTAAGGAACTCAAAGCCAGATTGTCCCAGATGTTTGAGTTATTCCAAAGAATACTTGCCACAAGGAAACCCTCTTTCAATTATGCAACATTTTTTAGGGAAAGACTGACATTCTACAGATAAAGGCTGTTAGAGAAGGTAGACCTCATCAGGTGGTTACATCAAAACAATTTATGCAAACCTTTGCAGAGGCACCTAAAAATGATAAAAAATTGTTATGCGAGTTTTATCTCCATAATGAAGCCATGTTTGAAGAAAGAAACATGAATATGCTACCTGTTGTTGGCGACATACAGCTGAGAGCTTTTATCTCCTTTTTAGCCAACCAACTTACATGGCAAAACGCTTTTACCTCAGCTCAACATAATGAACAGAATTGCCTTCTGTGGATTAGGGATGAACCTCAAAAAGCAGCCACCTTCATTGCATAGCATCAAAGAATGATAAATGATCCTGAAATGAAGGACCACGTCAGGCAACTACAAGCAGTGGTCCTGAGAGACTGTCAACACTATGTGAGAACCAAGGCACCCTTGGCTGTCAAGGCAAATAACTTGTTCTGGGAAAACTGCCCCAAGGAGAGGCAGGAATATCACCCTTATAATCCACCTAATTTACAGGCAGCACTCTCAAGGGTACCTTACTATGTTAGATGCATGCAACACTGTGCTGAAAATTGGATTGGTTACAGATTTAAATTTCCACTTCTATGGTTATCTGGCAAGGATAATTTTAGGGGCGAATGTTCGCCCTTTGGCGAAATTAAGGGGTTTTAAATTTTTAGTGGGCGAATATTTTGTATCATAGTACATTTTTACAAATCACCTCAAATAGCCCACCTTATTTTAAGGAGAGGGTAAAAAAGGTAAATTTAGCCCTTGAAATTAGGACTTACAACCTTCCATTCGCCCATTTTCAAGAATAGGTTTTATTTAAGTGAATCCATTCGCCCATTTTCAAGAGTTTAATTTAAGTGAATCCTATGGGCCAAATACCATATTTATAAAAGAAGTATGGTAAATTAATAAAAATATAAATAAATGAGAGGTATGGTAAATAAATAAAACATTTTTTATATTTACTCCATAAGTCACCTTATATACATGTAAGGGTGTAAACAAATAAAAATATAAGTAAAGTGGAGGTATGGTAAATAAATAAAACGTCTTTTTATACTTACTCAAAAGGTATGGTAAATAAATAAAAATATAAATACACTAGATGTATTGTAAATAAATAAAACCTCTTTTTATATTTAGTCCATAAACCTCGTTATATTTAGAAGGCTCAAGAAAAAGGTTTTATTTAAGTAAATCCTATGGGCCAAATACCATATTTGTAAAAGAGGTATGGTAAATTAATAAAAATAAATAAAACCTCATATTTAGTCCGTAAACCTCGTTCTATTTAGAAGGCTCAAGAAAGAGGTTTTATTTAAGTAAATCCTATGGGCCAAATACCATATTTGTAAAAGAGGTATGGTAAATTAATAAAAATATAAATAAACGATAGGTATGGTAAACAAATAAAACATTTTTTTATATTTACTCCATAAGTCACCTTATATTTACGAACACTCAAAAAATGGGTTATATTTAGGTGAAACCTATGGCCAAAATACTATGGGACAAATACCATGGACTAGATTGTTATTAATACCATGCAAAAAACCATTATTAACCTTAATATTAGAATTAATAAAAATAAAAATGGCACATGGTATTGACCCATGGTATTCACCTGGAATGTAGCTTATTTAAATGGGGGAATTAAACCAGCATGTAGCCTATGCTAAGATTCACTAGGACTTTACAAAGTTTTATTATTTAGTGAAAGACTCACCAAGATCTTACAAGATTTTATAATTGAGTAAAATATTATGCCTGGTGAGAGATTCGCCAAAAAATTATATATACATATTATATTATTGATAAAATCGCCTTCTATTTTTCCTATATACCATGGAGATTCGCCCATTTATTATATTTATAAATTTAGGGGGGGTTCTTAAAATTTTCCCTATTATCTGGTGAACAATACAAGGGCCAATTTGGATTATCCAAAAAGGAAGAAGCAACATCATGGAGGCAAATACAGACTGTCTGTGGGTTCAGAGATAAGTTTGATGCCACTTCCTATAACTATTGTCTCCGTAATCTACACTGTTCATCTCAGTACTCCGACTCAGACTCAGAGTAAGCATTGCATGAGGACATGCAATCTCTTCAGTTGGGGGGGGGATGTTAGGATTCAGAATTGACCATTTTTGACCTTATATTTTGGCCATAATATTATCCTTTTTCAGTTCAATAGTTGAAATCTTTGATTACATAATGACTTAATCACCCCAAGGTATGAAGTAATTCTCCGCATATCTATATGTTTAATTTTTCATTACATATTCATGATTATCTTTATATTTATCTTTGGAAAATCTAACTAAGTTGCCAAGTAACCGTTGAACTGTCTAAAGTCTGTAGGAATTTAATTCATAGTTTCTGTAACACCAGAAACAACAACTACGCAGTTGCTACAGCTAGCAACGACAACTATCTAAAGCAGGGGAATGCTATTTTGCAACACTGGAAATAACAAACGGAAACTATCTGAAGATCGCCAGAATTCCACGCTGACGTAGCATGATCAACAACTGTCCAAAAAGGGTAAAACACAGTTACAGTTGCTAAAATATCAGGAACAACACGGGTTTACTAAATCAGCAACCATGGGAAACGACAAAGGATAGTGTGAGGATCCCAAGAAGACGGTCGAAGTTCGGTTACCAGCTGTGTAATAGTAAGAAACCCAAGAAAGAATACACTGTCACACTGTTGTAACAACATCCTGTAACTCTTATTTTTGACATAAAGGTTTAACTGAATGAACTGTGATAGTCTATTGTAATAGATGTCTCCTCTATAAAGAGGAGACATCTACATTAGAGAAGGGGGAGAAAAATAGTTTTGTAAGGGGAATTTTGAAAGACAACAACAAAGTCTGAACTTTCATTGTAACTGGATCTTTTGGCAGATGAATAGAAGATTGTTCTGAGCATCTAATCTAGCATTTGTGTTCTGGGGAATCTTGTGAGAGGGACCGGGCCCACCTTCCTCACAAGATTCATCCATTTACTTTCCTGTCAAGTGTGTAAGTGTGTTTGATAATTTCTTTGTGCTGGTACTCTGTTTTAGATTCTGTAGCATTACCTCTGATGATTTCATTTTTGCTAGTACTCTGTTCTATTAATTGCTTGAAGCTGTAAAAGGATATTTCACTGGTGAATTAGAGTTGTAGTGTGTATTAGCAATCTGGTTACAGGGGCAGGTGCTGAACATCCTTACCTGGAGGATAGGGTCCTGATCCTCTGCTAACAGAGCATCCATCACTTCTCTTTTTAAGATTTGTGTTCTTAGTTAACTGCTTTTATTTTATTTTTGCAATGTACTGTTATAACATAGAGTGAGAAACAGAATTACGTATACTACAGCTCTTTAATGCTTTTAAAAATTAAGTACATACAGTACGCGGTAGCCTTTGAGATAAAAGACTTTCCCAGGTTGACAAATTAATGTGGTACTTGATTGTTTAATTAATAAACAATTCAACTAGCCAACACCTACCCATGCAGTCTGGGACTCATGGGAAGTACCTCTCATCTGATCAATGAGAAAGGAAATGAAGTTAGGGACCATAGTAGTACCGATGGATGCATCGTTGTAACTACCGTACTCCCTACGCTAGGATGACCTCCATTGATCTGGGATCAATGATACTGGTCTGGGACCAGTGGTAGGTTTTGTACCATATTATGACGCTGACTTCGGGTCGGTTGAGACTGGTCTGGGATCAGTGGTACATACTCTGAGACTAACTTTGAGTTAGTGGAGGATGATATTGGTCTGGGACCATTGGAGTTTTACTCACTATGACGCTGACTTTGGGTTGGTTGAGACTGGTCTGGGACTAGTGGTACATACTCTGAGACTGACTTTGAGTTAGTATGATACATACTCGATCATTTCTTCTTCTTCATAATTCGGACAAAAGCAAAGTAGAACAGAACAATGCAAGAGCAAAGCAGAACAGAACAAAACAGTACAGATCAGTGCAGGGCAGAACAAGACAAAGCAGAACAGGAAAAATAGAGCAGATTAGGGCAAGGGTCAGGCTGTACAAGGCAGTGCATTTGATGGATGACTAGTAACGACCGATAGACAGATTGCAGATGAAGTTCTCCATGGTTGAGAGGGAGTGTTAAAATTGGCAACCAGGGCAAAACTTCATGTGGGTCATCTTATTCATGGCTAATAATATTTTTATTAGATTCCTCTCGTCGTGAGGTGTAGGATTGATATAAAGATCATCCAATTCCAATAAGTATTCATGGAGATATGAATTTATTTTGATTATGGAATTATTATCAAGCCGACCTACAACTCATGTAGGCTCAGAAGCCCAGCAGTTGCATCTATTCACCCACCAACGTTGTGTATAAATATAAGAGGACTTTTCCTCATTTGGACTCACTCATCTCATCACATCTCTCTCTCTCTCTCCTGCGCAGATATGAGTCTCTTCTCTACTGCGCTGAAATGGGTCTCTCTCTCTCACACATGTGAAGCCGGAAGCTGTTGAATTTGAAGCTGCAACTGCAGAAGTAAAGATTGACTTGCGTGGCCTAGAAGATCTCCTCTTTGGAACTGTTCTGTAGGTTCATCTGAACCTCCTTTGAAAGCCACAACTTTTGGTGGTGGAATGAAGTCAATCCGATGAACGGTTTGCAAGATATCGATTGCCCTAGTTTGAAGCCAGAAACTGCTGAAGTAAAGATTGACTTGCGTGGCCTAGAATATCTCCTCATCTGAACTATGCTGTAGGTTCATCTAAACCTCCTTTGAAATCCGCAACTTTTGGTGGTGGAATGAAGTCAATCCGACGAACGGTTTGCAAGATATCGACTGCCCTAGTTTGAAGCCGGAAACTGTTGAAACTGAAGCTGCAACTGCAGAAGTAAAGATTGACTTGCGTGGCCTAGAAGATCTCTTCATCTGAACTGCGCTATAGGTTCATCTGAACCTCCTTTGAAAGCCGCAACTTTTGGTGGTGGAATGAAGTCAATCCGACGAATGGTTTGCAAGATATCAACTGCCCTAGTTTGAAGCCGGAAACTGTTGAAACTGAAGTTGCAACTGCAGAAGTAAAGATTGACTTGTGTGGCCTAGAATATCTCCTCATCTGTACTGCGCTATAGGTACATCTGAACCTCCTCTGGAAGATGAAACTTTTGGTGGTAGAATGAAGTCAATCCGACTGTCGGTTTGTGAGATATGGTCTGCCCTAGTTTGATAATGAAGCCGCTAATGCTGATGCTACTGATCTAGGGATTGCTACTGCTGATATGAATCAGATTTATTGTATTATTTCTCTCTGCTCAATTATAATTTGAAGATAAAAGAAGATTTGATCAAAGGGTTTCCCCACACATTGTGGGGTTTGTCCTTGGCTAGCCGCCACATCTTGTGTCTCTTGTCTTGTCTTGTTTTCTGTCGATCGTTTAATGTTCTATTTGCACTTTACTTTATGTACATGTGATTGCTAATCGGTGGAATATTATAAGAAAAAGAAGTAAACTGTTATAAGCATAGAACATACGATAACTTAAAAATATAAGGCTAACGACGAAATCGAGCAGTAGAGAGAAGAGTACAACCCATCCCACTGTTTCAGTCGAATCACCCCACCAATCCATGCCCAAAAGTGCCCATGAAAAGTAAGGAATTTTAATCAACTATACCAATGAAAAGCCATACCTTCGGGGTCGGGAGAGCCACCTTCAATCATACAATCATAGCATATGGGCATGGGCCACATGGTTGGTTCAGGTGGTAGATAAAATGGCACATTGAGCTATCTGGTGGCTGCAAGGGGCTGTTGGCTGCCAACTAAGGATCATCTACGAGAAAAAAATTCTCTATATACACTACCCATAGGTGGTGGGTAACATCTGGCTCCAAATGGGACATAATCTCTCGGGAAAGTGCACAAAGTTACTCAAATACGAGGTCATGAGAACACCAACAATCTCTTGGTACCACATACCTGTTACCTAAACATATCAAAGGCCAAGCACATGAGGAAACATGTTTTTGTGGTGTCTTATGATCAACCATGCTTAATATTAGGCCATAAAATTAACAAGAAACAAAATTTACTCTAAATGCAACTAATATAGCATGAAAACATCATATGATATTAGTTCTAATATTAAGTGTAATCATAAAGCTAGTGCAACCAAGACATCATCAAATTAATATATATCTATATATATATATATATATATATATATATATATATATATATATATATATATCTATATATATATGTTTGCTTATATGATTACTCATGGAACAAATCCCAAAGAGAATGTGAACCCAATGACATGGAGGATGATGCAAGTGGGAGGTGGGAAAATGTATAAATTTTGAATAATATGACACTTATTCACAGAGATTATCTCGATTATACACTATTGCAGAATACATGCATAATACATAACATCCTCTATGTTGATCATCAATTTAGCAGCATTAAAAATAATGAAACATCAATCGAATGCGCACATTAACACAGTATGTAACCCAAGGAAAGCATACAGTTGAAAACCCCACACTATCTATATATTATAATGATTGAGAAGATGTAAAAATACATAGTACAATACTCCTCACAAGTACTCAACACTATCTCCACCTGTTACACACAAAACTAGCTCAGATCCGAACAAGTCACAGGTTCAAATCTCCTCCGTTGCTTTTCCTGCCTCCACTGCACAATGCAAAGTGAAAATCACGTGAGAACAAGCTACAATTGCCTTGGTATTGGCCCACACTGCACGGTCCTCATTGGCATAACTCAATCCATGCATGTGCAAATCTCATGCACAACTGATAGTCACAACTCACCCTTTCACTTACCTCTAACACCTGTCTCTGTTGAAATGTCCATGCACTGAGTTAACTGATGTATTCTTTAGTTGATTTATGAGTTAATAATTAGTGAATTAATTAATAATTAATTCACACAACTCATCACTAGAGTATTCTTTAGTTAGACTAAAATACAACCAGTTCAACCATGTCAAACTGAACACAACTCCATCAACTCCACCAAATTCAACCACATGAGTTCTAACTGAAGTCCTGCATGCAATAGCTCAACTGACTCACAAGAAAAGCGTATTTCCTTTTGACAGCTGCATGTGCCACATCTGTAGCTCAAACTGAAGTGCTCCAAGAGGATAAGATAATGTTTATAGTCCAAATATTATTAAGAGCTAATAATATTCGAATGTTTCTATTTTTAGTCTAGCAGTCTAAAAAGAGACTCCGCCCATATGTCTAAAAATAGAAGTCCATCTATTTTTACCAACATGACCAATGATCCATAAACAACATCCTGCAACTCATAGACCATGATCCATATGTCTAAAAATAGACTTTGCGCCAAAAATAGTCTGCGGGCCCACTTAGTGAAGGCGACTCCTTTCCACTAATTTCCATCATCTTGTTGCATTTTCAACACTCCCTCTCGACAAGATATGGATTATCTGCAACCCCTATCTTGCAATTCTTGAATGTTCTGCATGCAACACATTTTCCCAGTCCACTTGCTCCAACAACACTTGGAACAAAAACACTCCCAACTGACCACTCTGTTGGGCTAGGAACATACTCTGATGCTGAAGCTCTACCTGCTGCTGAAAAGTGCTCTCTCTCTGACATTTGCACTACTACAACATCTCCATGCATCTCGCACCATTGCACACTTCTTTGTGCCACCTAGCACTGTGCAAAACACTTGTGCCTCTCACATTGTTGCAGCCTGCTAGCTATGCGCTGTCCTGGGATTCCCTACATTGTCGCTCTCTCTGCTGCTCCATCCACATCTATCTCTACCCAATCAGCCAGTTCCTGCTACTCCACATCGGGGCTCCCATAGCAAAGTCTCATCCAAGAGGTTGGGTACCTCAAAGATCCTGCCCCTCCTCCTTGGGACGATCAATCCACATCACCCCACCTCCTACCTCGAGCTATGGCTGCATGCGATCCCTCAGCCCACCTGGCTCGAAGTTTCCCCCTACTGGAGGTCTCTGCATGAGTAGATGTCTCTATTTGATCTCCTCTCATCTTCCCTTGTTGTGGCTGCTCCACAACCTCTTGAAGCTACTGCACCAATCGTGGCTCCTCCACAATCGTGAGACTTCTTCTGGCTCTGCATATTGAGAGGTAATATACGCTCCCTCTCAACCACTAAGTCTCCATCAGTTCCCTCGCTGCTCAAGGCTTTGCATGCATCTTGAACCTCAATAGCATACAGGTTCTTGACCCGTGAACCAATCTGCTTCACCTGTCTAGTGATGATGTGTCTAAGGAAAACCTTTCCTTTACTGAAGACTACATCATAGCCTCTGTCTTCCAGCATCGCGATCGACACCAAATTTCTCTTCAGTCCTGGTACATACTTGACATCGGTCAAGGTAAGGCGAGCTCCATGCTCCCCTGAAAAATAACCATGCCTACACCTGAGAAACTATACTTCTCATCATTACCCATCGCTATGAGTATTTGGAGATCTTTCTTCTCCAAAGTACTGAACAAACTCTTGTCACCGGTCATGTGGAAGGAAGCTCCACTGTCAAGAAACCAACCACTTCCCACCATGGATGAAACCATGCATGCGAAGAGTGTGAAATCCGACTCAAACTGTGAAGCAAGTGCCTCACCTTCAGATTCTTCCCCGGATCCCTTCTTGGACTTCTTCTTTGGGCAATTAGTAGCATAACGGCCCACCTCATGACAACGAAAGCATTGCACTTTCGACTTGTCAACCTTCTTCCCATTATTGGAAGAACTGGATTCGGGAAGAGAACCCTTCTCCTTCCCCTTCTTCACCTTACTCGCTAAGGCACAGTTCTCCTCATCATGCATGGATGAAGAACTGTCTCTGGTGCTCCGTCTGATCTCCTCTTGCACAAGATCTGACCAAAGTCTCTCCCATCCTGGCAATTTCTCCCGACCATTGACAGAGTCTTGATAGGAATGCCAACTCTTCGGAAGACCAAGGAGATCCAAGCTCACCAAGTCCTCATCATCAACAGTCACCCCCACACTTCCTAGCTCATCCCAGCATTGGGTGAACTTCGTGAGATATTGGGGCATACTGTCTCCATTCTCACACTTAATGTTTCTGAGTTTATCCTTGAGCGCCAACTTCCTCTGATCACTCTTTCTTTGGAATATATCTATCAATGCTTTCCACATCAAGTATGGAGAAGCCTTTCCATGCAGGCTAGACACAATGTGATCCTTCACGCCCTCCAACAGAATCCTTCGACACTTTGTTGTCTTCTTTTACCAAACCACAGCTTCAACAACATCAGTAGGTTTTGGGACCTCAGCCTCTATGAACTCCTTTAGCCCATTGCCATCTAACATTGTCTCCATCCTGTCTTTCCATGCAATATAGTTCGAGCTGCCTTCAAGAGCATACTCCAATCGCAATCCGTTGAAAGACATTTCAACTTTGACACCAAGAAAACACTGCTACAAATTCGAATTCCACGAGCTCAAAACTCAATCGCCTCTGATCTAAAATTCGTGAGAACAAAGTATTTCTTGTACAGAGATTTACTTATGGGATTTTACCGGATATCTCATCTTCCAAAGGAAAGATGAATCCAGAGGCTACCTGGCCCGATTACAGACTCTACTTGAAGAAATAAAATGTAAACACTTTCTGAATAATAGATCTGATGATCAACTCTGCTCTGATACCATTATAAATTTTGAATAATATGACACTTATTCATAGAGATTATCTCGATTATACACTATTGCGGAATACATGCATAATACATAACCTCCTCTACGTTGATCATCAATTTAGCAGCATTAAAAACAATGAAACATCAATCGAATGCGCACATTAACACAGTATGTAACCCGGGGAAAGCATACAGCTGAAACCCCACACTATCTGTATATTATAATGATTGAGAACATGTAACAATACATATTACAATACTCCTCACAAGTACTCAGCACTATCTCCACCTGTTACACACAAAACTAGCTCAGATCCGAACAAGTCACAGGTTCAAATCTCCTCCGCTGCTTTTCCTGCCTCCACTGCACAATGCAAAGTGAAAATCACGTGAGCACAAGCTACAATTGCCTTGGTATTTTCCCACCCTGCACAGTCCTCATTGGCATAACTCAATCCATGCATGTGTAAATCTCATGCACAACTGATAGTCACAACTCACCCTTTCACTTACCTCTAACACCTGTCTCTGTTGAACTGTCCATGCACTGAGTTAACTGATGTATTCTTTAGTTGCTTTATGAGTTAATGATTAGTGAATTAATTAATAATTAATTCACACAACTCATCACTAGAGTATTCTTTAGTTAGACTAAAATACAACTAGTTCAACCAAGTCAAACTAAACACAACTCCATCAACTCCACAATCAACTCCACCAAATTCAACCACATGAGTTCTAACTGAAGTCCTGTATGAAATAGCTCAACTGGCTCACAAGAAAAGCCTATTTCCTTTTGATAGCTGCATGTGCCACATCTGTAGCTCAAACTGAAGTGCTCCAAGAGGATAAGATAATGTTTATAGTCCAAATATTATTAAGTGCTAATAATATTCGACTGTTTCTATTTTTAGCATGGCAGTCTAAAAATAGACTCCACCCATATGTCTAAAAATAGAAGTCCTTATATTTTTACCAACATGACCAATAATCCATAAACAACATCCTGCAACTCATAGACCATGATCCATATGTCTAAAAATAGACTTTGCGACAAAAATAGCCTGCGGGCCCACTTAGTGAAGGTGACTCCTTTCCACTAAGTTCCATCATTTTGTTGCATTTTCAACAGAAAATATGTTTTCCATTTGAGGAAAAAGGAAACCCTAGGAAAAGGAAAATAAGTCAATCTAGAGGTGTGGTGCTTTCCCACTAAGTACACAATGGTGGAATGAATGGTAACAACTCTCAAGAAATCCCTATCACAATCATTGCTCATAATATTATGCTTTGTGGATGCCACAAGGTCATGATGGGAGGGGAAGGAAGGAGTGTAATAAATGTGTTGCTCAATGTGATGGTCACATTGGAGAGGGGTAGTTATGGAGTGATCATAATTATGAGGGTGTGTCCGAGGAGGTAAAATATATTCAACGAGGTCCTCTTCCTTGACACTGCTTAGAAGGTGGAAACGACTCATGGTCACTTAGGATCATATGGAAAGGGGTTAGGGAATCACTTGTGGAATATTTAAAATGATGAACAAGAGAAAAAGGCAAAGGGGAGTGTGAATTATTATATTCAACAATTTTTCCACCTCAAAATCATAGTTTAAAGGATCAAATGATTTGAATATATAATCACAAGGAGGATAGGCAGGAACTTTATTGATTTCATCATTATTAGTACCAAATATTGGGTCTCCCCTAAAAGGAGAATCGATTGCTTCTAACTACTCTTCTTCATGCAAGGGAAAATAATAATCCTCCTCCTAAGGGTATTCATGGATATGTCATCATCGCTAATGCTCGAGAGAAAGGGAAGACCAATCCCAATATCATCCTCCTTGTCGGTGTCATAAATGGGAGAAACATCAAATTGATGACCAAGAATTTACCATTTCTCCTTTTCAATGTGGAAGTAATCTCCAATGTCATCTTCCAAGGGGCTAATGGGATCACCTTCCTCAAGGTTCTCAAATGGAGAGTCATCGGGAGTAATATCCTTGAGAAAGGTAAGGTTAGTCTCAACTTCACTTTCTATAGACTCATCCTTCCCAACACATGTGTTATCAAAATCATCCTTTTCATCACTTAGATCCTTAAGGTTATATCCAACCTCTTCGTCTTGACTAATGAGACATTCCCTTTGGAGGGTTGCATCTAGGCTTTCACAAGCAACTTCATTAGATTGAAATTTTGGCCCCTTATACTTCAAGAATTCGTTGATCAACTCGATAAAAGATAAAATTATTCCAGGCTCACATGATTCAAGCCAACCTCGCTTCTTGTATTCAATAGAGGCAATAAATAACTCCAAGAGTTTTTCTAGATGAACCACATTAACCTCGGAAGCATGCTTAATAAGTTTTTCTATGTCGTCAATTTTTGTGGATGGATCACCCTCAAATTGTGATGTATTTCGCATGAACTTTCAATACAGGCCATTTGTGTATCCTGGAACCCATGTGATATCCAAATTAGGAAACCACTCATGACATCTTTTAAAATCCACTGATCTTTATATATTGATATCATGGGAGTCACCAATGTGAACTAAGATTTCCTTAACAAATTCTTGCTTCACCCTACAAGCATTGACTTTGTGATTCAATGAAGAACTAGGATTCATTCTTCTAATGGAGTCACCAAAATGATATCTCAATAATGTCATATGAGGAACAAGACACACATCTCATCGACTCCAAAGTATTACCGCCCAAACTAGCAGGGTTCCTATAGAGAAAATACTAGTTTAAGGGGAAATGATGGAGCGATAGTCCATTGTCACGTCAACTAAGGCTCCCTACTCTTTATGAAATTTCATTGATGGGAAGAGACGTAGTGTAATAAGAATCAAAAAAATGAGTAGATCAATGAATGGACAAATGGTGATTCCTAGAGCCTATTCGCAAGAGAGACTCAATTATGTGGATTACTTACTTAAGAAGAAAGATAATGGGATCTGTAGGAAGGGCTAAGAGGATACTTAAGCCTAGGGTTTGAGAATATCTATTGACAAGAGGCTTCCTAGTGTTGAAAATTGTAGCAAGAAATTATCCATTTGATTTTGCCTTGATTAAATTGAGAAAATTTGAATTTCCACATCAGCAGACAACTTGGATGATGTTAAGTTGTGTGATATGGCTTGTGTCACCTAGTTTACTCAATAAATTCAAGTTTGAGGAGTTAGAGTTCAGTTCTTCATGTGTGATTTCTAATTTGTAGCAATCAAGGTTAGTTATCTAAGGTTGTTTCCAGTTAAAATAGTTCCAAATTTTGGAGGAACTAGTGAATGGTCAGTTAAACAATGCGACTTCAGTCAAACTCAGTGATCATCCAATTAACTGATCAATCATACCAAATAACTAGTTCATGCAAAGAATTCGAGTTACCTAGTTGAGGTGAAGATTCCAAGGAAGTGTAACATCAGTTGTAGACAAGTCTTTAGTGTACATGTGTTGCATGTAGTGAGATGAGAAACCTAAGGAATTGCACAATTCAATTAGAGGAATTTCCTAAATAATAGGGGCTACCTCCTCAAGGAACAATGCAAGGAAGTAGAGCTCAAGCCGAGGAAAAATATGACTAACTATGAGTTAGATGCCTTCAATGAGTTAGATGCCTTCAATGAGTAGAGAGATAGGTTGTGCACTTGCAAGGTGAACTCTATTGAGAAAATAAATTGTAATACATCTCTATTCATTTGATATATGCAAGCAGACATTAGGGTTTTTAACAGATTTCTTTCCCCAAATAAAAATACTTGTTGCATGCGTGTTATTCCTTCTTGCATGTCTGAGATTTTTGTTCTAAATTGTGAATTAATGTCTGCAGAGTAGTAGCATAGTTTTTTGTCTTATGATTTTGATTAAAATTTCATGAGTAGTTGCAAATCTACATCGTAATTTCTACATGGTATCAGAACTATATTCACACTAGAGCAAGAAATTCAAAGTTGTTTCTCAGAGGTTCGAAATTGAAGATTAGTGTAGCAAGATTTCTTCAAAGCTGATAATATGGCCTTCAATGGAATAAGGCTAGAGTATACCTTGGAAGGAACCTCTAATACTGTTGCATGGATGGACCACATGGAGGCAATATTGGATGACAATGGATTGCTAGAATACATCAAGGCAGATGTTGCAAAACCACAAGCATTTGATGCCCAAAACCTTGCTCAGTGGAAGAAATATGTAGCCAAGGTGAGGAGAATAATATTAGAGGGAGTACAAGATCATATTGTCTCGAATATCCATGGAAAAGAAACTTTGTTCGCAATGTGGAAAGCAATGAATTTTTTTTTCAAGAATAGTAGTGACCAAAGGGGGATGGCTGTTAATTTTAGGTATGTTCTATGCTAGACAAATTTATTTTAGTTTTCCAATATCTTTTCCAAATTTGCAATCACATCAGCATTAAAGTAAACTACAGATAGAACATAAATATAAATTGCAGAAGACAAGCCAAGACAAGAGGACACAAGATGTGGTGCCAGCCAGGGACAAACCCCAATGTGGGGAAACCCTTGATCAATTCTTCCTTTATGTTCTTCAAAGTTCAGCAAAGAGAGAGAGAGAGAGAGAGAGAGAGAGTACATTTACAATAGAAGTCAACATTTTGACTTTATGATATCTGCATGAGATCAGTTGAAGACATATTGCTTCAACTGATTCTCCAAGGTGACTGCTTCACCTATCATGGTGTTGTAACTCGTACTCATGTTGCACCTGTCATTGTGCTACACCTGGTCACTTAGTTTCCCCCATCTCTATGCTGCTCTCATCACCATGCTACATTATTCATCATCATCATGTTGTCTCAATCATCATTATGCATGCCCATCATGCTGCATCATTCATCATTATGTTGCACTATATTTATGTTGCTTCATTATGTTGCCATATGTAATCCTTCAAACAGACCATCCAACCATACTCTACCTTATAGGGCTACTAACTTCTAGAAAATAGCTCCTAAAAGGCCTCCAACTATTGGCTATGGCCTGTGGCCTAGCCAAGCAGTTGACTGTAACTTGGGTCCCTTGAAACAGTGATCCAAACAACCCTTACATAACAACCTCTAGCTCTTTCTTATTGCAGATTCTTCTGCCCAACATACCGAGTTCAAGAATAGCTTGATCATGCCCAGAACAATCCATGCTGTCAGCTACAGGTATGTGACTTTAACCCTGAGATACTACCGTTTGCTGTGGCATAAGTCCACTCTTCTTTTTTCATCTTAGGTCTTTATATGTTGTTAATTAGGGCCTCTTCTTCTACGGCTAATAGAGCTACATATAATGCTTTTTCATGACAACAAATAAGAGTGCGAAAGGTGGCTACCAATTAGGTCTCTTAATGCTACGGTTAAGGTCTCTTCTAGACCTATGGTTAGGGTCTTTTAGGGCTTCCTTTGACTGCGTTAAAACCTTTCCTAGCTGCGTTATAGAACCTCCTAGACAGCGTAGATTAGGCCTCTCCTTAACAACTAATTAGAGTCTCCTTGGACCACGGATTAGGGCACCACTTGACAGCAGATAAGGGCATCACGTTGACTGTGTATAGGAGCTCCCTTGACTGTGGCTAGGGCACATTTGAACTATGGCTAGGGCATCATACTTTGGGCCAACATATCTTCATTGTGTCTCTCCTTCACCAAAACCCAAAGACGTGGAGAGGAGGAGACCACACATAAAGAGGATGTGTCTTACAAATGATTTCAAACCCTCTAGATTTATACTAAAACATAGATGATGAATAGACATGACTATTGGGCTTCTGAGCCTACACAAGTTGGTCGACTAGAAAATTTGTCTTATAACATAAATAAATTCATAACTCCATGAATAATTTTAAGAATTGGATGATATTTAGATCAATCCTACACCTCTCGATGAGAGGGATCCAATAAAAATATCAGTTGCCATAAATAAGATGACCCACATGGAGTTTGGCCCTAGTTTCCAATTTTAACACTCCCTCTCAACTAAGGAGAACTCCATCCATTGATCCATATGTCCGACTATACTATCTCTGCCATTAGTGCCCTGCACTACTCTGCTCAGCTCTGCTGGCTCTACTATGCTCTGCAGGCTTAGCTTAGCTCTGCTCAGCTCTGCTTAGCTCAGCTCTACTCAGCTCTGCTCAACTCAGCTCAGCTCTTCTCAGCTTTGCTCAGCTCAGCTCTGCTCTGCTTTGTTGGCTCTGCTTAGCTCTACTGGGTCTACTCAGCTCTCTTGGCTCAGCTCTGCTTTGCTCATCTTTGTTGGCTCTGCTCTTCTTTACTTAAATATGCTGAACCATGAAGAGGAAGAATTGATCGAGAATGTGTCATACCATTCTCCACTAACCCGAAGTCAGTCTCAGAGTGTGTACCACTAGTCCCAGACAAGTCCTCAACCGACCCGAAGTCAGTGTCATAGTGGGTATAACTCCTACCACTGGTCCCAGACTAGTACTCTACTGACTCAAAGTCAGTCTCAAAGTATGTACCATTGGTCCCAGACTAGTCCTCTACTGACCTAAAGTCAGTTTCATAGTAGGTACAACCACTACCACTAGTCCCATACCAATATCATTGATCCTAGATCAATGAAGTTCATCTTAGCATAAGGAGTACGGTAGATACAATGATGCATCCATCAGTACTACTATGATCCCTATCCTCATTTCCCTGCTCATTGATCAGATGAGAGGTACTTCCCATGAGTCCCAAACTGCATGGGTAGGATGCCTCGATAGGAGAACTAATCATCCTGTCCACAGGAGAGCGAATCATCCTGTTTAGTGGATGCCACGGAGAACTAATCATCCTAGCCCACAGGAGAGCGAATCATCCTGTTCCACAATCGCCATGGAGAACACATCATCCAGGCCTCACAGGAGAACTAATCATCTTGCTATACAATCATCATGGAGAACACATCATCCAGACCTCACAAGAGAACTAATCATCCTGCTACTCAATCATCATGGGGAACACATCATCCAGACTCATAAGAGAACTAATCATCTACTACATAGTCTTCATGGAGAACACATCATCCAGACATAACAGGAGAACTAATCGTCTTGCTACATAGTCGTCAGGGGTGTCACAGGGAAAGTTTTGATTCTTTTACCATGTACACGTACACCACTAGAGGATGGTGAGTCACCCTGTGGTTATATGTCACTCCAAGAAGTACCCCGTGCCCCCATGGATCTCCCAGAACTCAGTACATCAGACTTGACCCTTGTTAGAGGGTCTCTGAATGATACCAAGTCATTCTCAGAAATTCAGGAATTTGACCTTTTCTAGGGGCTTAATCAAAATGTCGGTGACCTGTTCATCTGTACCGATATGTTGGAGCCTTATAGCTCCCCGCTGCACCATATCTCGAATATAGTGGTACTTGATATCGATATGCTTGGAGTGATCATGAAATACGAGATTCTCTGATAAACGAATCCCACTCTGGTTATCACATAGGATCACAATGGTATCCAATGTAAATCCAAACATCTCACTAAAGAGCTTTCGTAACCAGACTGCCTCATAGGTGGCCATGCTAGTAGCAATATACTCTGCCTTGGCAGTGCTCAAAGCCACCAACTTATGCTTCCTGCTCATCCACGATATCAAAGCAGATCCCAAGGAGAACCAGCACTAAGAAGTGTTGTAGTGATCCTCCACACTGCCTGCCCACTCAGCATTCGAATAATCTGGTGGTTGCATATTTTAGCAGTGTATCTCAATCCATGAGAGATTGTGCCCTGAAGATATCTCAGAAGATTCTAGGCACCAATCCAGTGAAGCTCAACCAAATATGAAATCACCATGCTAACTGCAAAAAATATGTCCGGATTGAGGTTCACCAAGAACATCAACGCGAATGAGTTTATGAAACTCAGAGGCATTTCCCAAATCTGGTCCGACATCACTACCATATAACTTCTGAAAGTTAAGATCCTCAAGGTAGTCATAGGCTTGCAGTTTATCTTTCCACATTCGGAATCCAACTCCCTCTGTCTTCTACAAATGAGAGGGTTTTCACTTGTTAGACATAGGTGCCGATATAAGACGTCTACCATCCACAACCTTTGGGTAATGGTTTGGATTGGTTTCACTCCTAGTGAATCTCAACTTCATTCGACAGCTATCAATCCTCTCATACTATGCTAGGGGTGTTTTACTTCAAGCCATAGAGGGATTTCTTCCACCTACATACATGAGATTCCTGATCATCAATCTCAAACTCCTCGGGTTGTTCCAAGCATGTGGACTTGCTTTTCATCGATGAGTGCCACCTTGTAACCTTAGACTTCCATTGCTGAAATGGACACCAGGTTCTTCTTGTGATCAAGTACATAAAAGAGATTCTATAAATGAATTGAGTTACCCCCATTCAGTTGAGGGATAACATTCCCAACATCCTTTCTGGGATAGGTGGCATTGGCTCCAAGTATAATCCCACAACTGTTTCCATCTCTACCAAATTAGAGAGTGTACCCATTTATCCGATGGAGTGCCTTGAAGCACTACAATCAATAAGCTAGATTCCCAAAGAATCTAAAGGAGAGAGCCATTACAAGATAATTCTTCTTTATCTTATCAGAAACAACATTTCATTCTTCATACCTGGGGTTTCTTGCTTTCTCTAAAGATTCGGCCATGTCCTTGATGTCCTGCATTACTTATTATTCCTCTGATCATTGAAGATGTCCCTGGAATTATTATTATCTTCATCAAGAGATGTGTCTATGCCATTAGGACACTCCTTCGCATAATGGCCGAACTTATTGCAGCCAAGGCATCCACCTTTCCTTCCACCCTTAGATCCAAACTTCCCAATGAAGTGATCTTTAGGTAGGCCATCAAAAACTTTTTCTGTGCCATTCTGATAATATTCTCTGCTTCGACTTCACCCTTGGTGAATTAGAAGAGGGATGAGGAACCCATTGACCCTTTTGTCCTTTCCCAACTATCTTCAGTGTTTTCTCTTTCACTCTTGCTTGGGCATTGTCTTCACCTCGCCTCTGATACCATGTTAATTTTAGGTATTTTCTATGCTAGAGCAATTTATTTTAATTTTCCAATATCTTTTCCAGATTTGCAATCACATCAACATTAAAGTAAACTGCAGATAGAACATAAATATAAATCACAGAAGACAAGCCCAAACAAGAGGACACAAGATGTGGCGCCAGCCAGGGACAAACCCCAATGTGGGGAAACCCTTGATCAATTCTTCCTTTATGTTCTTCAAAGTTCAGCAAAGAAAGAGAGAGAGAGAGAGAGAGAGAGAGAGAGAGTACATTTACAACAGAAGTCAACATTTTGACTTTATGATATATGCATGAGATCAGTTGAAGACATATTGCTTCAATTGATTCTCCAAGTTGACTACTTCACCTATCATGGTGTTGTAACTTGTACTCATGTTGCACCTGTCATTGTGCTACACCTAGTCACTGAGCTGCCCCCATATATATGCTACTCTCATCACCATGCTACATTATTCATCATCATCATGTTGTCTCAATCATCATTATGCATGCCCATCATGCTGCATCATTCATCATTATGTTGCACTATATTTCTATTGCTTCATTATGTTTCCATATGAAATTCTTCAAACAGACCATCCAACCATGCTCTACCTTATAGGGCTGCTAACTTCTAGAACGTAGCTCCTAAAAGGCTTCCAACTGCTGGCTATGGCCTGTGGCTTAGCCCAGCAATTGATTGTAACTTGGGTCCCTTGAAAAAGTGATCCAAATAGCCCTTACACAACAGCCTCTAGCTCTTTCTTATGTGGATTCTTCTGCCCAGCATACCGAGTTCAAGAATAGCTTGATCATGCCCAGAACAGTCCACGCTGTCAGCTACAGGTATGTGACTTTAACCCTGAGATACTACCGTTTGTTGTGGCATAAGTCCACTCTTCTTTCTGCATCTTAGGTCTTTATATGCTGTTGATTAGGGCCTCTTCTTTTGCGGCTAATAGAGCTGCGTATAATGCTTTTTCATGACAGCAAATAAGAGTGCGAATGGTGGCTGCCAATTAGGTCTCTTGATGCTACGGTTAAGGTCTCTTCTAGACCTGTGGTTAGGGTCTTTTAGGGCTTCCTTTGACTGCATTAAAACCTTTCCTAGCTGCATTATAGAAGGTCCTAGACAGTGTAGATTAGGCCTCTCCTTAACAACTAATTAGATTCTTCTTGGACCACAGATTAGGACACCACTTGACAGTAGATAAGGGCATCACGTTGACTATTTATAGGATCTCCCTTGACTGTAGCTAGGGCACATTTGAACTGTGGCTAGGGCATCATACTTTGGGCCAGCGTATCTTCATTGTGTCTCTCCTTCACCAAAACCAAAAGACGTGGAGAGGAGGAGACCACACATGAAGAGGTTGTGTCTTACAAATGATTTCAAGTCCTTTATATTTATACTAAAACGTAGATGATGAATAGACATGACTATTGAGCTTCTGAGCCCACACAAGTTGCTGGCCGACTAGACAATTTGTCTTATAACATAAATAAATTCATGACTCCATGAATACTTATCAGAATCGGATGATCTCTAGATCAATCCTCACCTCTCGATGAGAGGGATCCAATAAAAATATCAGCTGCCATAAATAAGATGACTCACATGGATTTTGGCCCTAGTTGCCAATTTTAACAATGACACACAACGATAAACTTTGAAGTATCAAGATGCAAAAGAATGACACAATTCCGCATTATCTGAGAAATTTTACATGGTGTCGTGATGAACTTGGCGAGGTCAAGTTTAATTTCCCTGAATAAGACTTGGTAACCCTAGCCCTTATGCATCTTCCCAAGAGATGTCATAACTATCAATATTCGGTGAATGGGAGGGAGAAACTATCGAGTTAGGAGCTCTTATGGTCTGATTTGGTACAGGATGAAATAAGGTGGAATACTAGAGATGGGACTTCATCCAAGGGGAAAGGATGAAGAAATTTTTTCATTGGTTGGAAACGAAAAGAAGGGAAAAGGAAAGAAATCCAAATCCAAACCACAATCCAGTCAAGGGGGAAAGAAGAAAGATTTGTCAAGAATTAAATGCTTCCATTGTCACGAATTCAAGCATTATGCTATGAAGTGTCCACACAAGAAGGCAATCAAGAAGACCTTAGGAGGAACAACAAGTGAAGATTTGGCTTCATAGTTCGAGCTTGACTTTACCCTCATTGCATGCATGGCCAACATAGTGATGGGGAGCATGTGGTACTTGGAGTCAGGTGCATCGTTCCATATGTTGGGCAATACTAATATTTTTTCAGTGACCTAGAGGAGAAATATTTGCAGATGCACATCGATATGGGGGACGACGGAAGGTAGAGCATGACCGAGATTGGTATAGTCACCTTTCAGAGGGAGTTGCCCCCCCCCCCCTAGGCTCAAATATGTCATGTTCATTCTAGGCCTAAAGAAAAATATTGTCTCTGTTGCAATTTTGGAATATCGTGGATATGATGTGATCTTCATTGAAGTAAGGGAATTCTTGAGACACATAGCCATGGGATAGGTGATGCAGATTGGGGTTCGTGTGAAGAACCTATACAAGCTAGATGTGGAGTATTGTACTACATTAAGGACGAAGGTGAAGGAGGTGCAGAGCCGCAACGCCGATGAACTTCGGGATAGATGTTGAGTATTGTACTACATTAAGCATGAAGGCGAAGGAGGTGCAGAGCCGCAATGCACTTGAGCAGCAAGATGTATGCAAAGGATGTACCTTGGGGAACTACACAAAATCCACATTCCATGATCGGACAACAAATCACATGCATTCCTTGAAAGGATCCAATCTAATGTTTGTGGACCTTTCTCAACAACCTTCAATGCTAGGCACAAATATTTTGTCATTTTTATTAATGAATTCTCATGGAAGTGCTGGATATTCTTCATGTGGAAGAAGGATGATACACTTTACAAGTTCGTAGACTTCAAGGCACTGGTTGAGAAAGAAATGAGCAAGAAGGTGAAGGCTCTTAGGAGTGATAATGGAGGTGAGTACATGTCGAATAGATTTAAAAATTCATGTGCAAAAGAAGACATTTGACAATAATTAACAACACCCCACAACCCATAGTAGAATGGGGTGGCTGAGAGGAAGAACCGTAGCATTGTGGGAGCAATACCGTAATGTTGCATGATCAAGGACTACCTCTACATTTGTGGGCTGAGGCATGCAACACAACAGTCTATTTTCACAACCAGAGTATGGGATTCTGAGCATGATTACACCGAAGGAGCCTTTATCGGGGAGAAAGGCTGATGTGTCACACTTTAGGATTTTTGGAGCCTCTATTTACTACCATGTCTCCAAAGAATCAATCAAGAAGCTAGCGCTGACAACAAAATTGGGGGAATTTGTGGGTTACACATAAAATCCCCACAACTACCGTGTGTACTTTCCATCCCTCAAAATGAAAGTTGTGCGAAGGGATGTAAAATTTTATGAAGAAAAAGCAATGTGGTGCTCTCTTGAGAGGGAGCTTCACACCCCACCAGAAGAGGAGATTTTAGCTCCAAAGGAGGAACCTCAAGAAGTTGTGGAGCAACCACAAATTGAGTAGTAGAGAGTGGACACAACCACTCAAGTAGAACCATCCAGAGAAAGCAGGAAAAGAACCAGGAAAGCTGAGAGACTTGTGTAGGATGCTAGGGAGAATGTGGGTTCTCCTTCAAATCAACACAAGGAGAGAAGGTCACCAGATTGGTACATTGGCTAAATGGATCTAATGACTAAGCTTGTAGAGACTAAGCCATCCTCTTTCGAGGAATTAGTAGAGTAACCTGTGTGGGTTGATGCAATGGTGGAGGAATATGAATCCATTGTAAAGAACAGTGTTTGGGAAGTGGTCCTAAGATCAACAAATAAATTGGTTGTGGGTTAGAGATGGATCTTCAAGGTAAAGGATGCAGAAAATGGAAGCATAGAAAAGTACAAGGCTAGACTTGTGGCCAAGGGGTACTCTCAAGTTGAATGGATTGACTATGAGGATATCTTTTCTCCTAAAGCAAGGTACTCATCCATCAGATAAATTCTTGCTCTGACTATATAGATGGGGTGGAAGATCCATCAGATGGATGTGAAAGTAGATTTATTCAATGGACTTATTGAGGAGGAGGTGTATATTGAGAAACCATAAGGCTTTGAGACTTTTTGTTTGGAGTCTCATGTGTGTAGACTCAAGTGAGCGTTGTACAATCTCAACCAAGCACCCCATGCTTGATACACCAGAATTGATAGTTATCTCATTGGATTGGGATTCACCAAAAGTGAAGCGGATGAAAACCTCTATAATATCTTAGTAGAAGTTAAATTGTTGATTATTGTCTTATATTTTGATGAATTTATTTTAACTGGTGAAGAGAAGTTTATTAGATATTTCAAGGAGGACCTTGTGAGAGAGTTTGAAATGAAGGACATGGGTCTCATGCACTACTTCCTTGAATTGGAAGTATGGAAAGGTGATGGGGAATTGTTTTTCTCTCAGGGTAAGTATGCCAATAAGATACTTTAGAGGTGCCACATAGATAGTTGCAAACCCATGGAGAAACCTTTAGCAAAAAAATGGGGAAAGAGGATGCCGTTTCAGGTGAGGAAGTGGATGCTATTATTTACCGACAATTGGTGGGTTCACTTATGTATCTTGTGAAAACACGACCAAATATGTGTTATGTAGTCAACCAACTATTTCAAGCTATGGTTAGGCCAACCAAACTATTTTGGAGGGTAGCTAAGCATTTTCTACGGTACCTCAAAGGCACTACCTAGTTTGTACTATGGTACAAACAAATAGAGGGAGTGAAGTGATGTGGCTTCACATATGCATATCAGGCGGCCAGTCCATTAGACCGAAAGAGTACATCAAGTGGAATTTTCAATGTTGGGTCCACATTGGTTTCCTAGTACAATAGGAAGAAAATATCTATGACACTCAGCTTGGCAGAAGTAGAATACATGGCTTCCAGTCAAGCATCATGTGATACAATCTAGATGACAAAGATACTTGTTGGATTATTTGGTTAGATGATGGATCCAATTTTGATCTACTGTGATAATCAGAGTTTCATCAAGCTCTCCAAAAATCCTATTTTTCATGATTAATCCAAGCATATAGATATCTGGTATCACCATCTACAGGATTATGTGCAAAGACAGATAATGTTGTTGCAGTACATTTTGACAGAGGAAAACGATGTTGACATTTTGACAAAGGCCTTGTCAAGAGGGAAGTTTGAGTTCCACAAGTGTAGGACAGGGGTGGTTGTTAATCCCTTTCTTACTGAGAGAGAGTGTTGAAAAATGCAACAAGAAATTATCAATTTGATTTTGCCTTGATTAAACTGAGAAAATTTGAATTTCCACATTAACAGACAACTTGGATGATGTTAACTTGTGTGACATGGCTTGTGTCACCTAGTTTACTCAGTAAATTTGAGTTGGAGGAGTTAAAGTTAATTTATGCATGTGTGATTGCTAATTTGTAGCAATCAAGGTCAGTGATAAGGTTTTTTTGTTGGAAATTATAACTAGGTTTGATATTCATTTCACGTATTTGAGTCATCACGAAATTTACTTGTTAAAAGAATAAAGAAAAGAATTTGTACTATTGTAACAATGACTTATTAAAGCATGGGTTTCATTCTTGGTTCATCATTATATTAGTAAAAGTCCCCATTTTGGACTCGTAGGATTAACATTGAGTTTATAGAGTCATTGTGCATTCAAAGAGACCTTTCTTGGGATTTTGAATCATGTAAAAAGGTTAAGTATTGAGTCAAATATGATTTATGTATCCTCCACAACAAGTCGGCCTAGAAGAGATCAAGTCCGCTTAAGGACCCTAATTCGACTGACAAGAATCCTCTAAATACAATCTAGTCGAAGTCATTTGGATCACATATCAATATAGTTAGATATCTCAAGAGTAGTTGGGGAAGTGCGAAGTATGTTGCCGGGAATTCAAAGGAAGTGCGAGCTTGGGGAAGTCTAAGGAAGAAAATCGAACTTTTGGTGCCTCTCTCTCTTTGTTTCATGCCCTGGATTGGAAGATCAAATTCTTCCAAGTTTATTTGTTGCCGAAATTTGATGCCTAGTTGAAGTTGCTGAAAGGGGTCAAAGGTCTGAGAGGATGACTTGGTGTGGAGGGAAGGTTTAGTCTTTGTCTAGGATGAAGAGTCTCAAAGAATATTATTGAAAGGAAGAATTATCTTCACTCAGTTTTCCCCCCGAGGGGGATTTTGCCTTAGCATAATGCCTATTAGGCTGCAGAATTGTCATGTTTAATTCACACTCTCACCCTATGCACAATTCTTGGGCTAGTAGCTTAAACTTGGAGCATGATCACGTAAGTGTTCATTATTTAACCTATCTCCTTTATTTCAATAAGATTTGCATCAAAATGATTATTGATGATGGTTCTTGTCATGAAGGCGTATAAAATCATGGTCAAAGATACACATGCATCAACAATTAATTGCACCTAGTTCTGTTCCTGCACCAACGCTCCTACACTAGCATTCCTGCACCGATTTGGGGCTTTCTTACATCGCACATTTTCGGCAAATACGAGAAAGGTTTTTGTTAAAAATGACGTTCTAGCACCTTCCCATGAGTTGGATTGCACCCAGGTCTCACGTGTGGGTCTCTAGAAGCAAATCAACAAATCTGTTAAAAATATGCACAGTTTCCAAACTGCCAAGTTTGACCTCGATTTGCGTGAAGATGGAGGAGAATCTCAGAAATATGAGCATATGAGTTTTTTACCAGTATAAAAATTTATCTAGAACCAAAACCATTTCCCAATATTCACAATGGTTTAAAAGTTACACGAGGGTCTTTGAGGTAGTTTTATAAAAAAAGATTGTTTTTCCATAATTTTAGGATCTTGCCCAAATTTGCCAAAAAAATGGAAAATTCGTATCAGATCTGCATTTTCTCAATGGGAAAATGGTTTTAATGGTCTCCTATTGATGGGAAGTAGTTGGGATTCAATCCCTCACCTTGTTTGCAAAGTTTTGGCTTATTCAAAACCTATCATGTAATTGTAAATTATATAAAAGCCAAATCATGGCTCTGTAAAAAGTGAGGAGAAAACCAGTTATTGTACTTCCATGTTGTAGGATCAAGTTTAGGGGGCTCTTCCCCTTTCGCTATGATAAGTTGGAGTCTATATTCGAAGATGTTATCTATATTTTCAACAAACATTCAAGTTAATCTAAGGAGCTATGCCAGTTTATCAATTTCTCAGTTTAAGTCTTATGTGAATGAGTTTCTTGTGTATTTGATTTCCCATCTTTCATAAAGGGAAAAAAGATGGTTGGCTAGGGCCCAACCAACCTAGCTCATTCTCCCTCTGTCTAAAAGTTCTGTTATATATATATTTTTATGCAGGTTCAGAGCAAGAAGTATTTCGTTTTATTAAGCTAACAAATCTATGGTGTCTTCATAAATTGCGTGCTACTTGGATCCAAGGTTTGATAGTGTGGGTGTGTTCGTATATTTAAGATTACTGCAGTATTTCTTTTCTTTGATACATTTCATGAACTCATTTCTACAAAGGTGTGTTTCAATTGTGCGTTAATCCTGCAAGTGTGAGTTATTACGGCAAAGGTGTTTATTCTTGCAAGGCGATTTATTTCCTTTACGCAAGTGTGTTTCAATTCTGAGTACAAGTTTGCAAGTATTCTCGGCAAGCAAGTTTGACTTAGGATTGATTCGTTAGTTCTATTTCCCTAAGTCTGAATGAAACCTTATTCACCTTGCAAAGATCTGTAACTATGTCTACTTCCCTGTGGGAATAAACTAGTTGAGGACTAGAATCCATTGTGGGACCCTTTGAACTAAAACCTCCATTTGAGAAAGGCACAGATCTAGTTTATATGGTGACAGTCATCTAAAAGAGAAGGGATGATCTGATTCTTGGATTAGATGTCCATGCTTACATGAATAAGCTTTCTGTTGTAATAGAGATTCTCTTTGATTCCTGAAGTGCTTCTTATTTTGAATGAGTAATAGAGGAGTCTTGTGATTATGTGTGATTTATTCTCTGCTCTGATTTACTTTGCAATCAATTCATAGTTAGCACCCTTTACATTTCATGCAAGTGGTTTTGAATCTTGGTACAGGAATACCGATTCTCTAGTACAATAATATTTGTCTCGGTACAGGAATCGATACCCTAGTACAAGAATAGTGCACCCTGGTATAGGAACCCAGAATCCTAGTATTAAGTAAGGTTACTCAGTGTAGGAACCAAATACACTTTTGGTACAAGAACATCGTCCCCGTACAAGAAATCTGTTCCAGTGCAGGAAACTTGTTGTGGTGCAGGAACACAGATTCAGTCCAGGAAGGAAAATTTGTAATAGAGACAAATGTACCTAAAAGTATAATTATTTCTCTGTCTCTTAACGCACTGATACTCAGTCACAAAAGATTTGCTTTCTTTCCTTTATTTTCCAGAATTGTTTATGTTTATTCAAGTTCTTTTCATTAAGTTCTAGTGAAGGAATGAGACTCATTTCGGTACAGACACGTGGTTTCTCTAGTACAGGAATGAGATATCTCTAGTAAAGGACTCTGATTTATAAGTATAATAGAATATCATCCCTTATATTCTTTTTAAAGAATTGGAGTCTTGATTACATGAACATATTTCATTTTCCAACATAATTTAATATTGATTGCAAGGCATGATTTAATTTTTCTTTAAATTTTGTGACAATTATTTTTCTTGAGTGAATCCAGTTTCCAGAATGGTGTGGTGTCACTGTATTAACTAGTGCAAGTTGTTGAATTCCTTTTCTGGCATTTCCAGTGTTGTGCCTCTAAGTTTATGAACTCCCAGATTGACAATTAAATGTTAGGTTGTTTATTACACACAACATTTTGGCGTCGTTTCCAGGGAGGCACTTAGGGGATTGACCTTGGTGACCTGTTGCATTTGGTTTTCTTTTTCACCTAGTTTCTCTTGCAAGTTTTTGTTCTTTGAATTTATTTATTTCTTGCATATCTTGGTTATTTTAAGGTTTTTCATTTCTCGGGTGTTGTAAGAACCCCCCCCCCCCCCCTATATATATATATATATATATATATATACACACATACATTACCATTATGATGACAAAATACACTAGTTGGCTTGTTGAGAACATGAAAATGGTACTTCGAGTAATATTCTAATGAGGAGTTTTGATGTTGCTGCAAAGATATTAAAATCATCTAATGTTGAACTCATAAGCAAAAAACTTAGTACTTTTATTTAACATAAAGGCAATATTATTAAATCTTTGATTTCAAAATCTGATGATTCACAGGAAGAACAGAAGAAGGATGAAGAACCATTTTTGATCTTTTGCACCAACTGTAGAAAGAAAGACTTCCTTGGAAAGTGTCCACTTAGTAGCCTGAAAGTTTGTAGATTTTGTGAAGAGGCTCGTGCAACAGAACATTGCCCATCACTGCCAGGATTACTAAAGGTACTCAAGAAATCAAGTAAGGAATCAAATTAACTTCCAAGTAACTCGAAACTTATCATATTTCAATACTTGTATTAATGTTTATTATCCTGAGAAGTTTCCTCAACATGTTTAAAATCCTGCAATTTCATGGAAAAAATTTAGTCCTCCTCCAATTGAATACCCTACTTCATGGCTGCAGCGACCCTCTCCTTGGACCTCATTCTCGAATCAAATATCCCCATGGCCTCAAGAATGGTTTGGAGCCCCTTACGTAGGGCAATATTTCATGCAAAATCAACAATAGCAACAACCACAATTCCACTTAATGCACCACCAATTCATCCTCCTCCATGGCCCCAGCTACCTGTGCAACCTTACCCTAATCCATACCATAGTCGTTATCCTACTCCATACCCTATCCCTCATCCAAACCATAGTCCATATCTTAACCCAAACCGTATACCTAGCCCTAATCCATACCCTAAACCTAGTTCAAACTTTAGACCTAACCCTAGTCCACACCCTAATCTAAACCCTAACCATAACCCCCTAATCCAAACCAAAAGGTTGCACAATAATCTAAAACACCTATTCTTCCCGTTGACTCCCCTATTGAGTGTATTGATATATCTTCAAGGTTGGGGGAAGGGGTGAATTTTGAAACATCTCCTATCACTATAGAACATTCATCCCAGGAATATCTAATTCAAAGACCATTAGAGAAGAAATATTTGATTGAAACCTATTCTAAAATTGTTGTTGAAGCTGGAAACCCTAAAATTTCCCTTGACCATTCTTATCAATTTGAAAGCAGATATTTGAGCCTAAACTTGAGGGATTTTTCTTGTCTTTCACCATATCCTGCATGCCTAAAAGGGAGTGATTATCAAGCTGTGGAAGATTTGTACGAGTTGGAGAATCATAAATATGTGGATCCCATTGAATCTTGGTTTCAAGAAATCGTCAACACACCTTATTCCCTCATCATTCAACAACTCTTGGTACAATATCAATTAAAGAAACTAGTTTCTCATACTATGGTATGTCTTGAAGTTTATTCTTTAAAAATGAGTGTGAGTATATTTAACATTTTGTTACGCACATGGCTACATTGGAAGTACTCCTACACTTGAAGGAGGCCTTCCTTTCTTTAAATTAGGGTATAGTAGTATAAGAACAATAAATAAAAATTCCATTTGAAGTAGAAACTCTCTTGAAACCGCAATTCTTAAGGCACAAGTTTTGGAATTTCTATCATTAAGAACTCTTGTGGTAAGACTTGTCAGAAGCAATTCACTCTTAATGCCCCATATTCTATAAAGTGACTTTAATTGTTGGTTGAGATTAATCATTTGGTCAATTAGGGGGATTGTTATTGTTATATTTAATACTTTCGATCCATAATCTTAAAAACTTTCTTTTGACCTATTCATTATAACAAACTATCATCCAAGAAATCATTTCAAGTTTCTCTTTGAATGTATTGATGAAAAGCCTCCTATGGTGGACCACTTTTATAAAACCCTAATGAGCTCTGCATGATCAGTTATGGAATCTTTCAGTCATTATCCGAGATGTTTTCCTTAAAATGAGTCTTTAGGGTAGAAGGACCAATCAGTAAATATTAGTAATTAAAAATGTTTCACGCCATCCCATGCTCTTAAGGAGCCGATTTTCCTCCCCACCTATTAAGTAACCTACTTAAGGTTAATTATAATCAGAGTTTCTTTTTAAAATGATTAATTGAGGGATGTGAGGTCCCATTACGAGCCAACCTACCATGATCATGGGTCCTAATGAGAATGACATTACCGCTACTAGTCACAAAGCTAGGATAATGGACTTTAGTTGAAAAGTTGGAAGACAAGAGGTATTATCACGAGCCAACTTTTTCATTCTTGTTAGTTCTTGTGAATGGTACTGTCGTTAGCTGGTTACCAAGCGAGGGCAGTGACCTTTAGTTAATTCCCAAATAAAATTAAATGCTTTTAAATGACTCTGAATATATATCTAATAGATGGGACACAAACATTTCATGGGGTTAAAAGGCATCCCTGTCGAGGCTATAGATGCCTGCTGGCAGCAGGGCCATGCTTGTGGTATTAAATTTAATTTTACACTATGATTTACCTGGTTGTTTTCGTCTTTCCTTGAACTCATCATCATATCTCTCTTAGAATGACTTTTAAGATCCTTTCGATAATGTGCTTTGGAGTTTTATCTTTTAGAAATATGAAGGTTTTCATGGATGTGGGACCCTTAGTGTAGGTGATTCACTTTGCTTGAACAAGAGGAGCTTCAAATATGCACTTGGGTAACAGTAAGATGGTCATCCTGAGAAGCTATCATTTTGTCATATTTCTTTTTCCCTATTTCCATCCATTTTAATGCCTTGGCTTTCAAATAATGTCACTTTTATTTATAATAATGAGGCTATTGAAAGTGAAAACCTATTGACTAAGGCTGCTCTTGAGATGCTTTGAGGAAATTTTGATGGTTGGCTATTTCATGATAACACGATTCTTGCAGTAATGACATTATTAACATTCCTTTGGTACTCCTAGCATTATTTATTCTTTTCGAAATAATGAAGATCAATCTTGACATCATTAAATCTATGGTGGAAGTTATTCCTTATCTTATTTGATGCAAAGGGAGTCAAAATCATATGGCACTTACCTACATTATCTTACTCAATTAGACCTATAGTTAAGTCAATGCAGCATGACTCTAATAGAGAAAAACTAGCTCTACAGTGTTAATTCACTATGGTATCTGTTAGAGGCATTGCTTGCATGAGGACATGCAAGATGATCAACATGGGGGGATATTAGGCCACAAAATTTTCACGTTTAAGTCACATTCTCACCCTATCTTACTCATGGTTTTCATTATTATTACTATCATTTTGCACAATTGTTGGGCTAGTAGCTTAAACTTGGAGCATGATCACGTAAGTGTTCATTATTTAACCTATCTCCTTTATTTCAATAAGATTTACATTAAAATGATTATTGATAATGATGCTTGGGTTGTTTCATGAGGTATATGAAATAATGATCAAAGATACACGTGCATCAACAATTAATTGCACCTAGTTCTGTTCCTGCACCAGCACTCCTACATTAGCATTCCTGCATTGATTTGGGGTTTTCTTACATCAACACATGTTCGGGAAAATACGAGAATTTTTTTTGTTAACAATGATGTTCTAAAACCTTTCCATGAGTTGGACTGCACCCAGGTCGCACATTTGGGTCTCTAGAAGAAATTCAATAAATCTGCTAAAAATCTGCATAGTTTCCAAACTTCCAAGTTTGACCTCGATTTGTGTGAATATGGAGGAGAATCTTGGAAATATGAGCATATGGGTTTTTTAATATTATAACAATTTATCTAGAACCAAAAATATTTCCCTAGATTCACGTCTTAAAAGTTACACGAGGGTCTTTGAGGTTGTTTTCTAAAAAAAGACTGTTTTTCCAGAATTTTAGGATCTTGCCCAGATTTGCCAAAAAAATGGAAAATTCGTATCAGATCTACATTTTCTCAATGGGACAATGTTGTAATGGTATCCTATTAATGGTAAGTAGTTGGGATTCAATCCCTCACATTGTTTGCAAAGGTTTGGCTTGTTCAAGGCCTATCATGTAATTGTAAATTATATAAAAGCCAAATCATGGCTCTATAAAAAGAGAGGATAAAAGCAATTATTGTACTTCCATGCTATAGGATCAAGTTTAGGGGGTTCTTCCCCCTTACCTATGATTATTAGGAGGCTCTTCCCCCTTCCCTATGATTATTCAGAGGCTGGATTCGAAGCTTTGATGTATATTTGCAGCAAACATTCAATTTAATCTGAGTTATTCTAGTTTATCAATTTTTGAGTTTAAGTCTTATGTGAATGAGTTGTTTGTGTATTTGATTTACCAGCTTTCGTAAAGGGAATTGAGATGGTTGGCTAGGTCCCATCCAACCCAGCTCATTTTCCCTCTGTCTATAAGCTATGCTATATATATATCTATATATATTTTATGCAGGTTAAGAGCAAGAAGTATTTTGTTTTATTAAGCTAACAGATCTATGCTGTCTTCATAAATTGCATGCTACTCAGATCTGAGGTTTGATAGTGTGGGTGTGTTCATCTATTTAAGATCACTATATTATTTATTTCCTTTAATGCATTTCATGAACTCCTTTTTGCAAAGGTGTGTTTCAAGTGTGCTTTAATCTTGCAAGTGTGAGTTATTTAGGCAAGAGTGTTTATTCCTGCAAGGTGATTTATTTCCTTTAAGCAAGTGTGTTTCATTTCTGAGTACATTTTTTCAAGTATTGTCAGCAAGCATGTTTCACTTAGGATTTATTCGTTAGTTATATTTCCCTGAATCTTAATGAAACCCTATTCAGCTTGCGAGGATCTGTAACTATGTCTACTTCCCTAAAGGAATAGCCTAGTTGAGGACTAGAATCCATTGTGGAACCCTTTGAACTAAAACCTCCATTTGAGAAAGGCATATATCTGGTTTATATGGTGACAATTGTCTAAAAGATAAGGGATGATTTGATTCTTAGATTAGATGTTCATGATTACATGAAGAAGCTTTCCGTTGTAATAGATATTTCCTTTGATTCCTAAAGTGCTTTTTCTTTTGAATGAATAATATAGGAGTCTTGTGATTATGTGTGATTTATTCTCTGCTCTGATTTACTTTGCAATCAGTTCATAGTTACAACCCTTTACATTTCATGCAAGTGGTTTGGAATCTTGGTACAAGAATACTGGTTCTCTAGTTCAGGAATATCCGTCTCAGTACAAGAGCTGATACCCTGGTACAAGAACAATGAACCTTGGTACAGGAACCTAGTATCCTAGTATTAAGTAAGGTTACTTAGTGCAGGAACCAAATATACTTCTGGTACTAGAACTTTGTTTTAGTACAAGAATATCGTTCCAGTACAGGAACTCTATTCGAGTGCAGGAATGTTGTTGCGGTACACAAATGCAGATTCAGTCCAAGAAGGAAATTTTGTAATAGAGACAAATGTACCTAAAATTATAATTATTTCTCTATCTATTAACACATTGATATTCAGTGACAAAATATTTTATTTCTTTCCTTTATTTTCCAGAATTGTTTCTACTGATTCAAGTTCCTTTCATTAAGTTCTAGTGCAGGAATGAGACTCATTTCAGTACAGGAACGTGGTTTCTCTGGTATAGGAATGAGATATCTTTAGTAAAGGACTCTAATTTATAAGTATAATAGAAGATCTTCTGTTATTTTTAAAGCACTGGAGTCTTGATTAGATGAACATATTTCATTTTCTAGAATTAATTTCAGATTTATTGCAAGGCATGCTTTAATTTTTTTGTCAATGTTTGTGACAAATATTTTTCTTGAGTGAATCCAGTTTCTAGAATGGTGTAGTGTCATTGTATTAACTAGTGTAAGTTGTTGAAGTCCTTTTCATGGCATTTCCAGTGTTGTGCCTCTAAGTTTATGAACTCCCAGATTGGCAATTAAATGTTAGGTTGTTTATTACACGCAACAGTGCCTATATCTTGTGTCTCTTGTTTTGTGATCTTCATGCACACATAATATGGTAATTTCTTGATGAAATATAAGATAATAAATAAGTAAAAGAAGCCAAAATACTCACAAGTAATTATCAAGAAAGGAGAATCAAACCTTAATATAACTACTTTGATTTTCCAACATGGTATCAGAGCTAAGGTCAGGAAGAGTCGAAGATCAATTTGTTGGCATGGATTTTCCCTCTATGATGAACTACATAAGAATGGGTATCAACACGACTGGAAGTTCGATCAAGAAGGTCACCTACTACTTATTAAATAAGGTCAAAAGTCAAGGATTATTGGTTGCTCTTGTAAGTTCTCTTACTGATGATAATGAATGGATAATTGATAGTGGAGCATCGAGACACATGACATGAGAATGTAAACAACTTCATACACTATCAAAGGATCCATCTTCTCATGCAATGAAATTGGGTAACAAAAAAAGCTATTGTTGTTAGAGGTCTGAGATCAACATCGTTGAAGCTGGATAATGGATCAAAGTTGCATCTCAACAACATTTTATATGTTCCAGGTTTGAAAAATATTTTTTTCTATTTCTTGTTTAGAATATAAAGCGGAAATAATTGATTTTGTTGATGGAAAAGTATTGGTTTGGGGAAAATAATCTAGCATTGATAAATCTAGGGTTATTGGACTGTGAAAGAATTCTTTATAGAGTCATTACACCACCTCCTCAAGCTCTAGTTCATATGGAAATAAGTCCCATTGAGATATGAAATAGGAGGTATGATCATCTACATTATAAGGTCATCCCTACTCTTTGTAAACTGGTTCATGGTATTCCTAATATGAAGTTGGATCATGAAGGTGTGTGAAAGGGATGCTCTTTGGGAAGACATACAAGAAATTCATTTCACAACAGTGAAACTAGGTCTAAAGAGATATTAGACCTCATCCATTCTGATGTGTGTGGGCCCATGTATGACAAATCACTTGGAGGTCAACTCTACTATGTGACAGTTATTGATTAAAATTCTAGAAAGACATGGATCTACCTTCTCAAAAAAAAAAATGAAGTATTTGATAAGTTCAAGGAGTTTAGGGCTGAAGTGGAAACCCTAACTGAAATAAAGATAAAAACATTGAGGTCTCATAATGGTGGGGAAGACACTTCTAAGGAATTGATTTCATATTGTAAGGAAGCAAGTACTAAGAGGGAGCTCATTGTTCCCTATTATCCCGAACAAAATGGATTGACCGAAAGGAAGAATAGGTCAATTACAGAAGACATTCGAACTATGATCCTTGATCAAGATATGCCAAAGTTCTTATGGGGAGAAGCAATGATAACAATTGTATACATTCAAAATGAAAGTCCTCATAAGAGTCTTGATAATACAACACCGGAAGAAGTATTCACTAGAAAGAATCTGAGTGTGGATCACCTCGAAATCTTTGGAATTCCAACATATATCCATGTTCCAAAAGAAAAGCGAAAGAAGTTGGGATCTACAAGTATGAAGGGAATATTCGTTGGATATAATATTTCTTCAAAATCATATAGAATATACATCAAGAAAGGAAGATAATTTGAAGTAAGCAGGGATGTCATATTTGACGAGAATCAAGAATACAAGAAATCAAAGGATATTCCTATTGATTTTGATGATAAAGAAGTTCCCATATTTGAAGAAGAAGAATTTCGTCGTGAAAAATCTTCTACAAATCTCGAATAAGAAGGACCAAGTGAGATTATTCAATCAGTGGTCATCCAAACCACTAGGAAGAGACCAAATTTGTTGAAAGCTACATTGGAAGATGTTGAAGGACATGAAGCTGCAAAAGGAACCTTCAGGGAAAAAAAGAGACCGAAAATATGTTATGGTTATACTGCATATATGAAAAAATTGATAGAAACTAAACAATCTACATTCAAGGAAGTTGTGCATAAAGAGGTTTGGAAGAGAGCAATGCAGGAAGAATATCAATCCATCATGAAGAAAGGGGTTTGGGAAATCATTCCTAGACCTAGTGAAAAATCAGTTGTCACATCTAAATGGATCTATAAGACCAAACCTGCAGTTGATGGAAGTATAGACAAGTATAAAGAAAGATTCGTTGGAAGGGGTTTCTCCCAAAAAGAAGGCATTGATAATGAAGAAACCTTTGCACCTACAACAAGGTACACCACTATTAGATCATTGGTTTTAGTGGCTGCTACAATGGGGTGGAATATCCATCAAATGGATG
This sequence comes from Pinus tabuliformis, assembly GCA_031772625.1. Lineage (NCBI taxonomy): Eukaryota > Viridiplantae > Streptophyta > Pinopsida > Pinales > Pinaceae > Pinus > Pinus tabuliformis. Next base: position 1,892,900,630 of record CM062817.1, on the reverse strand, counting down.
TGAAGACCACATTCCTAAATGGGACCATTGATGAGAAAGTGTACACTGAACAACCCGAAAGCTTTGAATTTAATAGCATGGATTCTTATGTTTGCAGACTTAATAAGGCCCTATATGGCTTGAAGAAAGCACCTAGGGCATGGTATGCATATCTACTTAGAATTAGGTTCGTGAAGAGTTTTGTTGATATGAATTTCTACATCAAGGTTGTGAATGATGAGACCGTCATTATTCTGCTATATGTCGATGATCTATTCATCACAGGTGTGGAGTGAAGAATTCAAGAATGCAAGAAGATGTTGGCTGTTGAATTTGAAATGAAGGATCTAGGAATTATGCACTATTACCTAGGTCTAGAAGTATGGTAGAGACTTGGGGAGGTATATTTGGGGCAAGGAAAGTACATCAACAAGTTATTGTAGAAATTTTGGATGATGGATTCCAAGCCGATGACTACTCCTATGATCACCAATCTCAAGAAGTTGAGGGACTCTGACTCTAGCATCATAGATCCTACCTCCTATTGCAAATTGTTGGGTTCCCTAATGTATCTGGTAAATACTAGGTCAAATATATGTTTTATAGTAAACATTCTTAGCCAATTTCGATTGCAGCTCTGTCACGATCACTGGATAGTTGCTAAACATATACTGAGGTATCTTCGTGGCACTATATATCATTGCCTAAATTATGATAGTAAGGAATTCAAGTTAATTAACTTCACATACTCTGGTTGGGGTGGGAGTGAGACTGATTGAAGGAGCACTACCAAAGGATGTTTTAGTCTGGGAGTTGCTATGATCCCATCGATGAGTAGGAAGCAAGATCACGTTGTATTGAGTAGTGCCGAGGCATAATATGTGGTTGGATGTGAAGTAGGAAAGGATGATGTTTGTTTAAGGAGGCTTCTAATAGATTTGTTCGAGAAGTCTCTGGGTCCTACTATGATTAATTGTGACAATCAAAGTTGTATCAATATTTTTGGGGATCCCATGTTTAATTCGAGGATGAAACATATCAATAATAAGTTCCACTTTATTAGGAACCTGGTGCAGGATGGGATTGTGAAGTTAGAGTATGTCTTGATAGATGAACAAATAACATACATAATAACAAAGGATCTTCTGAATAAGTAGTTTGATTATCTAACAAATATAATGGGATTGGTAGATATTGTTGATTGTATTGATGATAAGGAAATTGAAGAGATTTGTTGAGGCTTTGCGAGTAAAGCATTGCCTAGGAGGACCGCTGGCCGACACTTTGTGTTGAAGTCTAGGTCCCAAAGTAGGGAACGTGGCATGGGTCATAGAGATTTGACCATGGATATGCACCTAGGTCCCTGGGTTGGTGGTTAGCAAGTAAGCCTGATGGTACCTAGAGGGGATGAAATCTTGAGTCCACCTTATTTCCACTTGGATATATTGCCCTGGTCAAGAATCTAGTCCGTGGCATTGTGGTGCCTAAATTATTGAGAGACAATGAATAGATTTCCCTGGTCAGGATTCTAGTCCATGGCATTGTGGTTACTAAATTTCTTCATTATTTCATATTGTTTGAGATCTTCTATTATATTTGTATGATGAATACCTCCCTAGTTAAGAGGGAGTGTTGGAAATTGTAACTAGCTTCAGTCTTCATTTAATGTATTTGAGTCATCATGAAATGTACTTGTCAAAAGAATAAAGAAAATATTTTTTACTATTGTAACAATGACCTATTAAAGCATGGGTTTCATGCTTGGGTCATCATTATATTAGTCAAAGTCCCCATTGTGGACTCCTAGGATTAATATTGAGTTTATATAGTCATTGTACATTCAAAGAGACCCTTCTTGGGATTTTCAATCACATAAAAAGGTTAAGTATTGATTCAAATATGATTTATGTATCCTCCACATCAAGTCGGCCTAGAAGAGGTAAATTTGGCGTAAGGACCCTAATTCGACCCATAAGAAGCTTATAAATACAAGCTTGTCGAATGAATTTGGAGCATCACATGTCAAGCTAGTTCAATATCTCAAGAGTAGCTGGGGAAGTGTGAAGTTTGTTTTTAGGAAGTCAAAGGAATTTCGAGTTTGGGGAAGTCTAAGGAGAGGAAGAAAATAGAAATTTTGGTGCCTCTCTCTCTCTGTTTCATGCCTTAGATTGGAAGATCAAAGTTTTCCAAGTTTTGTTGTTGCCAAAAGCTGCCTATTGCCAGAAGCTACTACTTAGTCAAAGTTGCTGGAAGGGGTCGAATATCTAAGAGAATGACTTGGTGTAGAGGGAAGGTATGGTATTTGTCTAGGGTGAAGAGTCTCAAAGAATACTATTGAAAGGAAGAATTATCTTGACTGGGTTTTCCCCTCAAGGGGGTTATTCCCTAACACAGTGCCTATATCTTGTGTTTTTTTTTTTTTTTTTATCTTCATACACACATAATATGTTAATTTCTTGATGAAAGCTAAGATAATAAAGAAGTAAAATAAGCCAACATACTCACAATTAATTATCAATAAAGGAGAATCAAACCCTAATATAACTACTTTGTTTTTCTAATAGTTTTCAGTTAAACTAGTTCCAACTTTTGGAGGAACTAGTGGAAGCTCAGTTAAGTAGCGGGACTTAAGTCAAACTCAATGATAATCCAGTTAACTGATAAATCAACCCAAAATAGATAGTTCATGTAGATAATTTGAGTTACCCAGTTGAGGTAAAGATTCCAAGGCAATGTAACATCAGTTGTAGACTAGTCTTGAGTGTACAGGTGTTGCATGTAGTTAGATGATTAGCCTAAGGAATTGAGCAATTAAATTAGAGGAATTTCACAGATAATATGGGCTAATTCATCAAAGAATAACACAAGGAAATAGGAGCTCAAGCAAAAGAATTGTTTTTCTAAGTTTGGGTCAGAGGCATTTAGTGACAAGAGAGATAGGTTGTGCACTCGCAGGGTGAGATCAATTGAGAAAAGAAATTGTATTACATCTCTACTAATTTTATTAATGCAAGTAGGACTATAATTTTTAGTAGATTTATTTCCCCATATAAAAATACCTGTTTCATGTGTGTTATTTCTTCTTGCATGTCCGAGATTTTTGTTCTAAATTGTGAATTAATGTCTGCATAGAAGTAGTGTAGCTTTGTGTCTTGTGATTTTGATTAAAATTTCATGAGAAGTTGAAAATGTATAGCCTAATTTATACACCTAATTCTAAGGATCCTTGTGGAGAAATGGATTCTATGTAATACTTGTATAATATGAGTTACGAAGTTGTGGGACCACAAAGAAGCCAATTGGACCCAAACTAGGTCAAGCATATGGAGTTGATCACTCAAGGAGGAGATTGACCTAATTTGGGAAGAGAAAAGGATCAAAGGTTTATTTTTCCTGATATTTGAATGTGATGATCCCAATGAGGACACTAACCCAAAATTAGCCTAGGGCAAGAGTTGGTCTTGCAGTTAGGGCTTGCTATATCTCAATATTCCATCATCAGAATTGCTTGAAATTTGGAGGACCTATAGAAAAAATCCCTTTGCAATAGTGGACAAAAAATTGAGTTTGGATGGATAAAAGGAAATTTATGTGATTCCCTAGGTGACATACTAGGGTTAGGCCTAGAATTTGGAGAGGTGAAGGAAAGGGTAAATTTTACCACCAAAGTGATACGAGGATCAATGCCTTATTGCTTGGGTTTAATGGACTCAAGATACACATAGATCATGAATTTTCATGAGCTAAGAATCCTAATTGATGTTTTCTAGCCTCTTCAAGGGAAACAACTAGATCAAGCATGGTAGACATTGTCTAATTACCAACCAATAATGTAAGTTGTTAAAAGATGCAAGAGGAAACATCAATATGATAATGGCCCTCAAGGTACTACAATAAAATATATGAGGTGTGAATGAATGAGCTGAAGTTTAACAGCACACAAAATCATCTGATTGAAGGCCAATAATGAAACATGTCATTGAAAGTAAGGAAACTTGCCATTGAGGTATGCAAGTTTCAAGGCACTGAAGGGAGTTTCTAAATCGACTTCCTGGATAATGTGCCAATGTCAAAAAGAAGTGACCCTTTGTAGGAGGGCCTTGATGTATCCCCCATCAATGACATGAAATGTGTATCAAGGTTTGAGACAAAATATAATGATGGAGAGTTGGTTCAGTAGTGACATACATGAAGTAAGACTTAAGGTATTATAGCAAATGCCAATTGAGGGTGAAATTTCTCTTGAACATATCAACAACACTAAATGGAGTTGGCAGCATTAACTCAAAGACCCATGATGAAGGTGTAATCAGCAAAGAGGCAAGAAAATTCCCCAACCAAAGGAAGTTACAAAGATGAAGTGAAAGAATGTCATGTTCAAGAGTGACTCACTGCCATTAATAGGTTTGATGCCCTGTTTTCCCAATTCCCAGCCATTTCTGGCCAGTACCTCTTTATTTTTTACAAGTGTGAGGAGATAATATATTCTTGATCTATAAGTTCATCCTTTATATGAATCCTTTTGAGTATTTTTAATGAACCCTGAGAAGGAGTGGTTCAGTCTCACCATGTTTGATAAGTACAACATTTTTTAATAGTTTTATGAGTCCAACGAAGGCGTAACTTGACTTCTTTTTCATATTTAGAGATTTTGAAAATGAGGCGAAAAAGAAAACTCCTACAAATTCTTTTTCATAAATTTGTCTCTTGGGTCCAAAAAGGCATAAACCAATACTTAGGAGAACCTTTTAGCCATGTTTGACTAACATATTCCTTTTTTGTAAATAGTCCATCCTAGTCCAAAAAAGGGTAAAACTTTTATTAGGCATACGCCTTTTCATTTAATTTAACGAGTTAAAAAAGACAAGTACTTGACAAGTTTTTCATGTTTTGGGAGTTTGAAAAGAGCTCAAAGAAAACTCCTCCTAGAGGAACAAGTGGTATAAATGGTAGAAACTGGTTTTGGTCATGATGGAACTAATCAAAACACATAGAGTTCAAGAGACAAGATAACAAGACCACTCAATGTAGTGGTTCCACAGGAAAGGTAAAAAAATCCAAGTGAAAGAATATGATCAACCAAATAGATGGTGATGATAGAATGAGAAAGCCAAGACTCATCTGGCATAAATGAGCTGATAAAAAAATGGCAATCATGAGAATAGGTTTCATGTTTCATCCACAAACTCTTCTCATGGACTTATAGAGGTTTTTGGTTACTAATATAGATATGTTCACGAGGAAGAAAGGAAGAGGATCAAGTTGTAGGATTTCTTGCAAATTCTCTATAAATCTACCTCTGAGATCTATGTAGAAAATCTGATTGTAGATTAACTCGATAATGCAATATACCAAAGAAAAATGCTATAATCTACTTCTACTATCAAACTTGCGGAAGCTTAAAGATGCTAAATCAGAGTTGAACACATACAACCAAAAGAAGAAGAATCAATGCACATGAAACACGGAAAATACTCAGGGGAAAGCCTCAGCTAAAAAGCTCACTATCTGTATTATCATACAAGGTGGAAATATCTCAGAATTACACAAAGCCTTAGCTCCCACAACTAGCCAGCTCTCAGTACAATCCTCCTGGATGCTCATAGGCAAACAAGGCTTCTCACAAACCTTTTCATCTACCCTCCAAGCCTCCTATTTCCTTGCATAGTTTCTCTGGGTGATCCTCCTATTACCAAGTGTAACACTGATCACTCACACTGATCTCACACCCTGTAAAACTGCACAATCCTCCTGTGCATTAATCCTCCTGCATGCATGAGTTTCCTTTATAGGAGAAAACATGCAATTGATAGTACATTGCCCCTGTCTTTAATCTCAACTGGGTCTTTCTCAGAATAGACATGCATGAGTTACTAATGAGATAATCTTCAATTATCTGGAGTACAGTAGTTGGATGCATGCATGCATTAACTGACTGAAATCACAATTAGTTCCTCAAACAGTTTGGAACTAATTTAACTGAACTTAACTCAGTAAACTGACCTAACTAATTACAACTCAAATATAACCCAATATTATCTCCTTAATTAAGGATAATCTCCTTATTTTAAGGGATAATTGTTGCATGACTTCAGAAAGACTTCTAGCTTGAATTTCTCCAACTAATTAACTCAAGATGAATTAATTAATTATTTTTCAAGTAGATGGTGAGACTAAATTCGAATTTTAATTCTCAATTTCAATTCAAGGACAAATTAAAATTGTAATATTCTTGTTGCCACATTTCAACACTCCCTCTCAACAACAAATGGATTATTTGCCACACCGATCTTGTCTCTATGGAGCTCAAATTTACACTTTGAAAATACCTTTGTCAAAATGTCAACATCTTTCTCTTGGGTCAAAATATACTGCAAAAACATGATCATCTTCGCTACACAGTCTCTGAGATGATGATATCGGATGTCGACAGGCTTGGACCTATCATGAAATACAGGATTCTCAGAGAGTTTGATAAAACTAGGATTATCACAATAGATCACAATTGGATCCATCCTCTGATTAAACAAACCAACTAGAATTTTCCGCATCCAGATGGCCTCACATGCTGCCTGACTTGCAGTCATGTATTCTGCCTCTGCCGAGCTGAGTGCAACCGACCTCTATTTCCTATTGTACAAAAAAACTCCAACTGACCCAAGGTTGAAAATCCTTCCTGATGTGCTCTTCTAATCTGATGGACTCCCTACCCAATTTGCATTAGTGAGGCCCTATAGCTTCACTCCCTCTGTCCGTTTGTACCATAATCCATACTAAGATGTGCCTCTAAGGTATCTCAATACATGCTTTTCCACCTTCCAAAACATCTTGGTAGGCTGAACCATCGCTTGATTCAGCTGGTTCACTGCATAGCACAAATTTGATCATTTGTTCACTAAGTACATTAGTGAACCCACAAGATGCCTACACACAGTAGCCTCTACTACTTATCCTGAAGTAGCATTATCCTTCCTCTAGTTACCTGCTAGAGGAGTTTGCATGGGCTTGCAGTTCTCCATGTGGAATCTCCTAACTATCTCGTTGGCATACTTTCCTTGAGACACAAACAACTTCCCATCCTTATGCTATAATTCCATGCCAAGGAAGTAATTCATGAGACCCATGGCTTTCATCTCGAATTCTCTTGCAAGGTCCTCCTTTCAAAACATGATCAACTGATCATCACCAGTCAATATGAGATCGTCAACATAAAGAAAAATCATCAAATGCTTACTTTTCACCATGATGTGGTACAGGTTCACATCCACTTCGCTCTTTGTGAAGCCCAACCAGTGAAGTAGTTGTCAATCCTGGTGTACCAAGCATGAGGTGCTTGCTTAAGCCCATACAAAGCTCTCTTGAGTCGGCGCACATGTGACTCATGATCGAAGGTCTCAAAATTTCTGGCTGCTCTATGTACACCTCTTCCTCAATCTTGCCATTGAGGAATGCAGTCTTCACATCCATCTGATTAATCTTCTAATCCATCTGTGCTGATAGTGCCAACATTGATATGATAGATGAGTACCTTGCTACAGGAGCAAAAGTCTCATCATAGTCGATCCCCTCAACTTGTGAGAAACCATGGGCAACAAATCTTGCCTTATGCTTCTCCACACTACCATCAACAACTTGCTTTACCTTGTAAAGCCAATCGGAACTCACAACTAACTTTTTCTCTAGTCTTGGAACCACATACCAAACACTGTTACAAACTATGGAGTCATGCTCCTCCACCATAGCATCAACCCAAGTTGGCTGCAGCACTGCTTCCTCAAAGGAAGATGGCTCGATCTCAACACATTCCCTAACAACAGCCATGTATCCAGTGTACCTCTCAGGTGGCCTCCTCTGTCTACGCTGAGAAGATGGTTCTCCCACATTCTCTCTCATCCAACAACAATCTGTTAGATTCTCTTGTGCACTTTCATCCATCTCTGGAAGACTCTTCTTGAGTGGATGTCTCCATTCTTGGATCCTCTACATGCAGCTACTTCGCATCAGTCTGAGGCTCCTCCTCCTTAGGAACCAATAGTTTCTCCACAACCTCTAGTTGGAGCTCCCTCTCAAGGGAAACTTGCATGGCCTTCTGCTCATCAAATTTGAGATCTCTGCGAACCACTGTCCTCCAACTTGTAGGAAAATACACTCAATAGTTGTGGGGTGTATCAGTGTACCCCACAAGTATCCCCAACTCGTCTATCAGCTCAATCTTCTTCCGTGCATCCTTTGTCACATGGCAATATATCGATGAGCCAAAGATCTTGAAGTGACCCACATCTAGTCTCTTATTGGAGAAGGCTTCCTCTGGTGTCTTCATCCCAAGTATGCGATGTGGGTTTCTATTCTACAAATAGACCGTTGTGTTGCATGCCTCAACCCACAAATGAAGTGGTAGGCCTTGGTCATGCAAGATCACCAGAGCTGCCCCTATAATCGTTCTATTCTTCCTTTCGGCCACCCCATTCTGTTGTGGGTTATGAGGTGTCATCAACTCTCTTTTAATTCCTTTCGCCACACAAAAGTCCTTAAACTCTTGAGAGACATTCTCCACCATTTTTGCTTCTCAAGACCTTGATATCCTTCCCTGATTCTTTCTCGACCAAAGATTTGAACTCACAAAACTTTGAGAAGGTTTGGTCATTCTTCTGCATGAAATAAATCTAGCATTTATGAGAATAATCGTCAATGAAAATCACATAATACCTTTGCTTCATTTTCGATGCCGTCGATAACGGTCCACAAAAATCAATATGAACTCGCTCTAAGATCGCTTCTGCTCGACTGTCTCTATTATGAAAGGAAGACTTGGCATACTTTCCCAATGTACAACCTTTGCATGTGCCAACTTGCTCAAGTTTACCGTTGGGAAGTCCTGTATATATCTATTGCATTATCTTCAAGGCCCCATGATGCAAATGGCCCAATCGCTTGTGCCATAACTTGCCAATGTCTTGCCTTTGAACCAATTCTTCTTTCGAACTCAACACTGCACAATCATCTACCTCTAGTTTATAGAGATTCTTCACTCGAATCCCAATCCTCTTCGTTTGACACGTGTCTATGTGTCTTAGGAATGCCTTTCCTTTAGTGAAGACAATATCATAGCTTTGTCCTCCAACATCACGACTGATACCAATTTCTTCTTCAGTCCAGGCACATACATCACATTTGTCAAGATGAGAGGAGCTCCATGCTCCCTCTGAAAATCCACTGTGCCCACTCCTGAAAAACTATACTTTCCTTCGTCACCCATCTCTATGCGCATCTTGAGGTCTTTCTCCTCCAAGGTACTGAATAAACTTTTATCGCTGGTCATGTGGAATGAGGCTCCACTGTCAATATACCAGATACAACCCATCATCGATGACACCATGCATGCGATGAGGGTAAAGTCCATTTCGAACTGAGAGGTTAATGCCTCTCCTTCCAATCCTTCCGAGGATCTCTTCTTGGACTTCTTCGATGGGAAATTAGTCGCATAATGACCCATCTCAATTTGAAGTATGATATGAATTTTATTTTCTCATGCAACCCCAAACTTCAAAATTTGAATTCTCTTCTCCGTATTCTATTCACAGCTCTGATAACCTTTGCTCCGATACCATGTAGAATTTCCTGCAAATTCTCTACAAATCTACCTCTAATATCTATGTAGAAAATTTGACTGTATATTAACTCTATAACAAAATAAACCAAAACAAAATACTATAATCTACCTCTACTATCAAACTTGCGAAGCTTAAATATTGAGTCGAACACATATAACCAGAAGAAGAAGAATCAATGCACATGAAACACAAAAAATACCCTTGGGAAAGCCTCAGCTAAAAACCCGACTATCTGTATTATTATACAAGGTGGAAATATCTCAGAATTACCCAAAGCCTTAGCTCCCACAGCTAGCCAGATCTCAGTACAATCCTCCTAGATGGTCACAGGAAAACAAGGCTTCTCACAAACCTTCCCCTCTGCCCTCCAAGAAACCTATTTCCTTGTGCAGTCTCTCTGGGTGATCCTCCTGCTACCAAGTGTAACATTGATCACTCACACTGATCTCACACCCTGTAAAACTGCGCAATCCTCCTGTGCATTTATCCTTCTGCATGCATGAGTTTCCTTTATAGGAGAAAACATGCAACTGATAGTACATTGTCCTTGTCTTTAATCTCAACTGGGTTTTTCTCAGAATAGACATGCATGAGTTACCGATGAGAGAATATTTAGTTATCTAGAGTACACTAGTAGGATGCATGCATCCATTAACTGACTGAACTCACAATTAGTTCCTCAAATAGTTTGGAACTAATTTAACTGGACTTAACTTAGTAAACTGAGCTAACTAATTACAACTCAAATATAACTCAATATTATCTCCTTAATTAATGGATAATCTCCTTAATTTAAGGGATAACTATTGCGTGACTTCATAAATACTTCTAGCTTGAATTTCTCCAACTAATTTACTCAAGATGAATTAATTAATTATTTTTCAAGCAGCTCGTGAGACTAAATTCGAATTTTAATTCTCAATTTTAATTCAAGGACAAATTAAAATTGGAATATTCTTGTTGCCACATTTCAAGACATGTGAGGATGATATGAAGTTGTCACAAAAAAAGAGCTATGTTAATAGGGTTATTTCATGTTTATGTGAGATTGAACATGGAGAAACTATGCTCTTGGTATCCGGTTTCATTTTTTAATGAGCTTGACACAGAAAAATAACTATGCTCAAGACACCTTGTTTCATTTTTTATTGAGCTTGACACAAAAGAATTAACTATGCTTAGTGACCTTGCTTCATTTCTTAACAAGCTTAACACAATAAAAGGAACTTTGCTCCAAGGGGTGTCTTGTTTCATTTTTTAATGAGCTTGATAAAGTAAAGGAACTTTTCTCACGAAACCTTGTTTCATTTTTTAATGAGCTTGACACAAGAAAAGGAACGATGCTCATAAGATCAGATCATGGCCTCCAAGAGGCCATGGATTCAAAGAGGTTCTCATCAGATGAGAGAACAACACTCTGGAAGGAAGACACATCAAGGGATCCAATAAAAGATCAAGCCCAAATTCCCCTACTAAATGATTCACCATATCACTTGCTAGATCCAAGTCAAAAGAAGTTGAGAAAACAATGAAAGTCTCTTCTTTTTCAGTAGGTACAGGCATGGGACAAGTTACCACATAATTAACCTGTAACCCATGAATACCATAACATCAATACGTACAATTTTCCCTTCCAAAGTAATAGGAAACTGAAGGATCCCTAAAGGTTGATTGGTTCTTCTGTTAAAAGCTAACAAATTTAGAGCAACCCACACAAGCTGAGGGGAACTTAAATCTTTCCAAGAAGTTGAGGATAGAATGGTAATAGAAGCACCCCCATCTAGAACAATGTGATATATATCGTTTCACCTCAATTTGTAAGGGCATGTAAGAAGGAAGACGAGGTTTTTTTCAATTGATTCCAATAAAAAAATGACCTAACTACTTGGAGGGGGTTCTGTGACAACAGGAGAAATGCCCCCCTTTTCGGTTGGATCTTAAGAAATAAGAAGAACCTGAGCGGAATAAACCTCACTCTCTACAAGAAAAGTGTGGTTGACTACAAGTAGAATTGAGTCAATCATATTCTCAACCAATCATTAGTTGGGCACAGACTCATGGGATTCATGTTCAAAGAGAGTGGGATGAATTGGGATCAATCACATCATTAACCATTGGAGGATTCATGGAATTTTTTCAATAACCAACAGGAAGTTGTTGTTGAGAAGTAATAAGGGTTTCCAACAATTTGGAGGCTTCATCCAAGAAAGGGAAAAGGTGAATTGGATGATTCTCTTCACATAACATACATGGAAACTTAACTTTACCCTTCTTTCTGTAGACCTTATTAGCATTAGTGAATGGTTGCTCACCAGCATGATCTCCAGAGGTTGACGACAAGGGATGATACGAGCTTGCAAACCAGACTTCTAACATTTTTGGAATACCAAGACAATCTCTAAGAAGGTGGTAACCCTTACAAAGAATGCAAGGGAATTAACTTTACAAGGCTTAGTGGAAGGCTTCTTGACATTAGTTGCATTCATAGCAATGGTTGCTTGGTTTCCCCCCTGCTTATTTTTCTTCTTCTTCTTCTTCTTCTTTTTCCCTTTTTTCTTCTTCTTAGCTTCCTGCCTACTAGTATCAAGACTTTCACCAAGGAAAGAGGAATAAGGGAAGGAAGAAACAATTTTTGAAGAAGGCAAATGGTCGATATGAAGTTCAAATTGATGTTAAGAAATGAAAAACATGGAGCCGAAATCCCTTCTCAATATTATGAAACATTTAAATAAGATTACATAGGACACATCAATAATAAATGATTGTCGTGAGATTGAACTACAACTCAACCAAACTACACTAAACTCCAATTGATTGTGGCAATTGCATGGATAGTTATGAAACCTAGCAAGTGGTTAGAATTAGATTCTCCAACACTCTCCCTTATTTACGACCACATGAAAATTTAAACTTGGATGCCCTTAATTTAAAAAAAAAATTACATAGCCAGATTTATTTTTCTTTTTATTTTCTTCCATATCATGTATCCTCTAAATTGCTTCAGCTTTTCCTTTTCATAATAGGTTTCAAACTTTATTTTTTTCATATGTTATTGCAACTCTTCCATTATTCCAGGTTGTGCATGCATATCATCTATCTATTCAAAAATATGTTTGTATGTGGACTATTGCCACATCTCAACATTTGTAGTGTGATTTTCATCATCGATATTGGCAACATAAGAAGAGAATAAAATTTTATCTCTTCAAAACTCCAATTCCTAAAAATATCATTAATGTTTTCATCATCCATGTTGTTTTCAACATTCATTTCTACAACTTCTGCGTAGAATTTATCAAGGCATGGCATTGCAAGCCATGCTTCAAGGAACTTTAACTCTTCTTCATAATTGTCTTGTTTACCTGCACACTAGAAATCAATGTTAGGATTAAAAATATTTGTAGAACCATATTGGTTCTATTCTTTAGGCTTTGCAATGAGAGATTTCTCTCGTTGTGCTTCCTTCTCTACCTCTTTTGCTTCAACTTCTTCAAAGAGGTTTTCTTCCACTTGGTTTCTAGATTCAAGTGGGATTCTCTCACCAAATAGCATCATGTCGATATCATGTTTTTGTTGCATCATCTACAGCCATTCATATTTAGGAAACAAGTCTTAATTAAACTTAACATCAACAAAATGAATTGTTGAATTTAGCATAGCATTGCTTGCTTCAATGGTAGCTTCATTGTCATCAACAACCTCTACTGGATTCACCAAATCTTCATACACTTGTGGTTGTGCACAGTGGGGTTCATGAGCATCTACGTACTCCTTCTCTATTTCTTCTACAAATTATTCACAATCATCATCCACTTGTGAATGGGCACAGTGGGATTCACGAAACTCTTCATCCTCAACTAGATTACTCCCCCTTACACCAAAAATCCTCTCAACAGTATCCCAAGCTTCCTTAGCTGACTCTGCATTTGCAATGAGAGGAAAAATGTTACCATCTAAAAATTATTTTATGCATTTCAATGACAAGGAATTTCTTTCCTTTTTGTTTCCAAATCTTTCAAAAATATCTCAAACATACCATGTTGTCGCTTTGTCCTTCTCAGCCTCTTGTATTTTCCCATTTGTTGAGCACTGGTTCACTACGACTCAAAAAATAAATCAACTTGCAGACATAATGACCGGCTGTAATGAAAATGCCTCTATGATAGATTCTCTGCTTTTACAAACAAATGGATCTACAAATTTTCTAATACTTTCACAAAATCTTTCAAAAACCCTTTCTCTAAAAAAATATTACACACCCACTTTGTTTCTAATAGACCATTTTTTTAAAGCTTTGAATACCTTTTTTTCTTAAAATTCTATGAAAAAGTCCCTTTTAAAATAATTCCATCACACTTTTAAATATGCACACCTCACACTTTGGCCTTTAAAGTAATCACATGATTTTACCTTGGAGCCACACTAAAATTTTTAATAAATCTTTATATGAAGCCACACTTCGATTCCACTATGAAGCATTTCATATAAAAAAAAAATCCAAACTCGAAAAAACTATACGACAAATATTATCCTTCATGGACAAAAAACCATGGGATAAAACAATTTTAAACGCAAAATAACAGGAGTCGTCTAATGAAGTGGAGGAGTTGCTCGGAAAGTTATGGAAATTCTGGTTATATTTGGAGAAAATCTGGCAAGGATTTTTGTAAATCCAAGTTATAGTTGTTAAACTTCAAAATTTTAGGTGTGCTAGACATTTTTGATGGTGATGAATCCATTTCCACTATCAAAAACATGATCGAAACACTGCCTCTACAAGATTTTTTGAAATTTTTTTACCCGGATTCCGGCCAGTTTTGCCCGTCCAAGCAATTCCTCCACCTTGTTAGATGAATCCAAAATAATATGCCTTATATAATTTCATGCGCTCGACTTTTCATGCATCGTGCAACTTTTTATTAATTTACTCTAATACGCTTATCAATGAACTCATTCTTCATTAGTGTTCTGGAAAACACTGTTGCATGAAGTGTCCACGTATAATGCGACTGGTATAGATGTCGGGGTGTGTTATTACTGCTGGGTTTTTTTTTTTGATGGTGTGCTTCTCATGCGAATGTGACATTGTTGTTGGTCCAAATGTTACATTACCAGAGCTGTAAATCATGAACAAATCCTATTACAAATCCACAGTTTAGATCTACATTCACATATATGCTATGCCAACATTTTAAATGATCCTATCCACTTTCAATAGATATTAGTAAAGATGACAAAGATATTGATTTCTCCTTGGGCATGACCAACTTGGTCACACCTTCTTTGTTTCTCTTTAATGGAGTCTTATGCATCCTAAACTCTGATACCATGTTAAGAATGTTGGGTGTGGAGCCTGATTATCTTCTATATTCAAAGGTATCGCCACATAGGACCCTAGTTCGAAATGGGGGCGGCAACGCCACCCATAAAATATTCGCTGCAGGGGGGGTCCAGGGGGGGGGGGGGGCTGCGACCTTTGGGAGCCCCCCCCTGGCGGGGGGTTTCGGGGGCAGCGCCCCCGAAGCTAAAAACAGCTGTAAAATTGCCTTGTAAAAGTATAGTAATTTCTAGTCAATCTGGGCCGTTCATTAAGCGGATGATCTGACGGTAGAAATTATGTTTAGTTTAGGGTTTTTTTGCCCTAGAAGGAAACCCCTCTCTTTGTATGAGGGTATTGTATTTGAGGCTGTGTGATAGATGTGTATTGTGTGAGCGAGAAACAGAGAGGTGAGACTGTGAGAGAAAACAGAGGATATTACAACGGATTTTCTGTAGGTTATGTCTCTTCATTTTGCTGGATAATAGAAAGGAAGGATTGGCTGTTCGGGGTGGACGTAGCCCAAACTGGGTGAAACGCGTATATCTGTGTCGCTCTTGTTTTGTGCGTTTTCTGTGTTTATATTTCTGCAATATTTTATGTGTTCCATTTCTCCGTAATATATAATTTTCTAACAACTGGTATCAGAGCCGAAGGTCTATTTGGCTGATAAACTTGCAGGAAAGAAGGGTTCCTGGTTTGAGTGGGAGCAATGGCGGAAGATGGTAAGTTTAGGGTCGAGAAATTTAACAGCCAAAACTTCTTGCTGTGGAAGATGCAGATGGAAGATTATATGTATCAGAAAGATCTATACCTACCATTGGGCAGAAAAACAAAGATGCCGACGGGTATGAAAGATGAAGAATGGAACCTTCTCGATAGAAAGGCACTCGGAACAATACGGTTGTGCCTTTTTGCGTCAGTTGCCTTCAACATTTCGAAGGAAACCACGACAAAGGGTTTGATGCAGACGTTGTCGAAACTATATGAAAAACCCTCGGCCTCAAACAAGGTATTTCTTATGAAACGGTTATTTAATATGAATATGTCGGAAGGTGGATCTGTTGCAAACCATTTAAATGATTTTAATACAGTTACAAGTCAGTTAAGTTCTATAGGGGTAAAATTTGATGATGAAGTTAGAGCTCTGTTATTCTTGTGCTCATTACCAAAAAGTTGGAATGGTTTGGTAATGGCCATTAGTAACTCCGTTTCTGGATCTAGTACTTTAAAGTTTGATGATGTTTTCGGTGCTATCCTTAGCGAGGAAATGCGATGGAAAAGCTCCGGTGAGACATCGGGAAATGCTTTGAGTGCAGAGTCTAGAGGAAGAAAAATGGAAAGAGGAATGAGCTCAGGATATCGTAGTAATCAAGGAAAGGTAGATCCAAGTCCAGATCGGGGATAGTGTGCTGGAAATGTGGAAAGAAAGGACACCTAAAGAAAGACTGTAGATCTCGGAAGGGAAAAGAAGGAGATGCACAACAAGAAAACAATCATGAAGCAAATGTGACAGGTGAGGTGTTACAAGATGCTTTCATTCTTTCTTTCGAAAATATTACTGATTCCTGGGTGTTAGATTTGGGGGCTTCATTCCATGCCACACCTGATAAGAAATACTTTCATGACTATGTTCAAGGAGATTTTGGATAAGTTCGTCTGGGTGATGATAAACCCTGTAAAATCATTGGAATGGGTAAGGTTCTTGTAAAACAATAGAATGGAAACCAATGGCTATTAAAGGAGGTAAGGCATGTTCCAGATCTAAAGAAAATCTGATTTCAACAGGGCAGTTAGGCGGTGAAGGTTGTGTGACAACTTTCACATATAAATATTGGAAGGTCACCAAAGGAGCCCTGGTAATAGCAAAAGGCGAAAAGGTTGGTACATTGTATTTATGCAATGGTATTTCTAACTTTGTTAATGCTTTAACTTCCAAAGGAGCAGATGCAGCATTATGGCATCATAGGCTCGGACACATGAGTGAAAAGGGGATGAAGATCCTTCACTCAAGGAATTTGTTTCCAGGTTTGAAGAATGTTGATTTGGACTTTTGTGAGAATTTCATTTATGGAAAACAGAAGAGAGTCAGATTTCTCAGAGTTGGGAAAGAAAAGAAGAATGAAAAATTAGAGCTTGTGCATACAGATGTATGGGGACCTGCTCAGGTATCATCTATCGGTGACTCTCGTTATTATTTTACTTTTATTGATGATGCAACTAGAAAAACTTGGATTTGTTGTATTAAGAATAAATCTGATGTATTTGATACTTTCAAGAAATGGAAAGCTTTGGTTGAGATTGAGACAGGAAAGAAATTGAAGTGTCTTAGATCAGATAATGGAGGTGAATATTGCAGCAAAGAGTTTGATAGGTATTGTTCAGATCATGGAATTCGAGAGAGAAGACAGTTCCAATAACACCACAAGAAAATGGTGTGTCAGAAAAGATGAACAGAACAATCATGGAGCGTGCAAGGTGCGTGAGATTGCATGCAGGATTGCCTTTACAGTTTTGGGCAGATGCTGTAGATACTGCTGTTTATCTAATAAACAGAGGGCCTTCAAGTTCCTTGGATGGTGGTGTTCCAAAGGAAGCATGGATAGGTAAAAAGGTAAACTACTCTATTTTAAAGCCTTTTGGTTGTGAGGACTTTGTCCATATTGATAAAGAAAATAGAACAAAGCTTGAGGAAAAGTCAAAGAAATGTACCTTTATTGGATATGGTGTTAATGATTTTGGTTATCGCTTATATGATTACGAAAATCACAAAATCATTAGGAGCAGAGATGTAATATTCAATGAAAAGGTCTTGTATAAGAATCAGTTGCAGTAAAAGAAACAGGAAAAGGAAAACAAGGAATACGCAGTTCTTGATGAAATCACTGAAAAAGGAAAGGTGCCTGAAAATAATAATAATCAACAACCACAACAAAAGCAACCACCACAACAACAACAGGCATCCCAAACACCTGAAAGTGGTGTTAGAAGATCTACCAGGATAAGTAGACCCCCTGAACGATACTCTCCTTCATTATATTATTTATTGTTGACTGATTCCGGTGAACTCGAATGTTATGAAGAAGCAATGCAGGTTGAAAGCAGGAAGAAGTGGGAGGTAGCCATGGAAGAAGAGATGGACTCCTTAATGCATAACCAGACTTGGGATTTAGTCAGGTTGCCTGTAGGAAAAACTACATTGAAGAATAAATGGGTTTATAGGCTGAAGGAAGAAGATGGAGGAAAACGGAGGTATAAAGCTAGACTTGTGGTAAAGGGGTTTGCACAGAAGAAAGGTATTGATTTTGATGAAATATTCTCTCCTATTGCTAAAATGACTTCATTCAGAACCATTTTAAGTCTTGTAGCAACTGAAGATTTGCATCTTGAGCAGTTAGATGTAAAGACAACCTTTCTCCATGGGGATTTGGAGGAAGAGATATATATGCAGCAACCACAAGGATATGAGGTGAAAGGGAAGGAGAAACTAGTGTGCAGGTTGAAGAAGAGCTTGTATGGCTTAAAACAGGCTCCAAGGCAGTGGTATCTAAAATTTGAGAAGTTTATGTCTGAACAAGGTTATACTAGATGTCACTCTGATCATTTATTTGAAAAAGAAAAATGATGGCAACTATATTATATTGTTATTGTATGTGGATGACATGCTTGTTGCAAGATCTAACATGCAGGAAATAAATGTACTCAAATAAAATTGGCAAATTCATTTGCAATGAAGGATTTGGGAGCTGCAAAACAAATCCTTGGTATGAGAATAACTAGAGACAGGAAAAATCGCAAATTAACATTGTCTTAGAATGAGTACATACAAAAGGTGTTGAAAAGATTTAACATGCACAATGCAAAACCAGTTAGTACACCTTTTTCTAGCCATTTCAAACTTAGCAAGGAAATGTGCCCAAAGACCCAAGAAGACATGGATTATATGTCTAAAGTTCCATATGCATCAACAATTGGAAGCTTAATGTATGCAATGGTCTGCACAAGGCCTGATATTGCACATGTAGTGGGAGTTGTAAGCAGGTACATGAACAATCCAGGAAAGGAACATTGGATGGAAGTGAAATGGATTCTTAGATATTTGAAAGGTACCACAAATCAAACATTATGATTTGGTGGTTCAAACATCTCCCTACAAGGATATGTTGATGCAGACATGGCAGGTGACAGAGATAACAGGAGGAGCACTACAGGATATGTATTTACTGTTGGAGGAACAACTGTCAGTTGGGTTTCAAAAATCCAAAGTGTTGTTGCACTTTCAACAATAGAAGCAGAGTGTGTTGCTGCTACAGAGGCTAGTAAAGAAATGATTTGGTTACAAAGGTTTATGGGTGAATTGGGTAAGGAGCATGATATGGGCACGTTATACAGTGATATTCAAAGTGCCATTCATCTTGTAAAGAACTCAGCATTTCATTCCAGGATAAACACATACAGCTCAAGTACCATTTCATACGATCAGTGTTGGAAGATGGAGAGTTGAAGCTGGAAAAGATACACACAAGCCAGAATCCTGCAGATATGCTAACAAAAGTTGTAACCAGGGAGAAACTGAGAATGTGCTCAGTTTCAGTTGGTCTTCAAGGATGACGATGAAGATGAGAAACAACCAGGTCCAAAGAGGAGTCATTGTCCAGAAAATGGAGCAGCGGTGGAGTTGCTACAGTCAGTCTCCAAGTGGGAGATTGTTGGGTGTTGAACCTCATTATCTTCTATATTCAAAGGTATCGCCACATAGGACCCCAGTTCGAAATGGGGGCGGCGACGCCGCCCGTAAAATATTCGTTGCAGGGGGGGTCTAGGGGGGCGGTTGCGACCTTTGGGAGCCCCCCCTAGCGGTGGGTTTGGGGGGCAGCGCCCCCAAAGCTAAAAACATCTGTAAAATTGCCTTGTAAAAGTATAGTAATTTCTAGTCAATCTAGGTCGTTCATTAGGCGGATGATCTGACGGTAGAACTTATGTTTAGTTTAGGGTTCTTTTGCCCTAGAAGGCAACCCCTCTCTTTGTATGAGGGTATTGTATTTGAGGTTGTGTTATAGATGTGTATTGTGTGAGCGAGAAACAGAGAGGTGAGACTGTGAGAGAAAACAAAGGATATTACAACGGATTTGTTGTAGGTTATGTCTCTTCATTTTTCTGGATAATAGAAAGGAAGGACTGGCTGTTCGTGGTGGACGTAGCCCAAACTGGGTGAACCACGTATATCTGTGTCTCTCTTGTTTTGTGTGTTTTCTATGTTTATATTTCTGCAATATTTTATGTGTTCCATTGCTCCGTAATATATAATTTTCTAACAAATAAATGAAAAATGTGGAATCAAATGCCCTTCTCAATATTATGAAACAATTAAATAAGATCACATAGGAGACATCAGCAATAAATGATTACATTGAGACTGAACTATAACTCAACCAAACTTGATTGAAGTCTAATTGATTGTGACAATTGGATGGACAGTTATGACAGCTAGCATGTGGTTGGAATTAGATTCTCCAACACTTGAGGTTAATGTTGTTTAGGTGGAGGAATTGATTTTGGAGCAACAAATACATTTGGAGCCAAGGAGGTTGTAAACAATGTACTGATAAACCTACAGTAAATCTAGGAAGGGATAACGTAGTCATATAAGGAGCACCAATAATTCCAAATGAAGTAAAAGGTCTAGGATTCCCATCAGAAGGGTTTCCTTGATTGGTAGACTCTGAAACCATTGCCATCAGATTCAACCTAAGGTTTACTAAGGAGTAGAAAGTGAGTGAATTAATTGATTTAGAAATTAAAAACACAAATAAAAATAAATAGGGGTAACTAGACATATAAGGATTACCATACAAAGCCACTGTGAACTGCAATATGCCATTTTTGGTACATGCATACAATCTCCCTGAATGTTGTGTTTGATGTATTACAATTAACAAGATGATCAACTCGGTTACCTATGGTAGGATAGCAACCTAATGGGGAATGCTAAAATATACCTAGAGGTACGTGGAAGAAAAATCCATAGTAGTGTTGTCTAATGTGTCCTACGCGATAGGAAGTATTCTGATATACTTTTCATATGTGGAGCACCATCCGATATGTTGAAAAATGCAATAAGAAATTCTCAATTTGATTTTGCCTTGATTAAATTGAGAAAATTCAAAATTCCACATTAGCATATAACTTAGAGTTGTTAACTGAGGTGACATGGCTCTTGTCACTAAATTAGCTCAATTAATTTAATTTAGAGGCATGAATTTCAGTTGTATGTAGTGATTCCTAAATTTTAGGAGCCTAGGTTGAGTTAATTTCAGTTGTAATCAATTAAACTAATTCTCACTATTAATAGAACTAGTTGGTGGTCAGTTAAGTAGTGGGATATTGGTCTAACTCAGAGATCATCTAGTTAACTAATCAATCAACTAATAATTAGCTCATGCATGCAAAGCATACGATTTACACGAGTTACTGAGTTATGGTGGAGTTTCCATGGTACTTAACCAACAATTGTAATTAGTTGAGTGTAGAAGTGTTACATGAGGTCAAGTGATCAACCTTGAGGAATTGCACAAGCATTTTGGAAGAATTTCCTAATTAATAGGAGTTTATTTCCTTAGGAATTGTGCAAGGAAATAATGGCTCAAGTAGAGGCAAAAACTAACTAAGTCTAGGTCAGATCTTCTCAATGAGCAGAGAGATAGGTTATGCACTTGCAAGTTGTGCTCAGTTGAGCAAAGAAATTGTAATACATCTCTATTCATCATATTAATGCAATCAAACATTGGGGTTGTTAGCAGTTTTCTTTCCCCGAGAAAAATACCATTTTCATGTGTGTGAATTCCTATTGCATGTCTGATGTTTTTGTTCTAAATTGTGAATTAATTTCTGTAGAGAAGATAGGTTTGTATCTTGTGATTTTGATTAAAACTTCATAAGAATTTGCAAATCTACATCATAATTTATACATGATATACCCAAGGGTATGTAGAGAACAGTTTGATATACTTACGTGCATGAAATACCGACTACCCCCAGAATGTAACATAGACAAGTAATGATAGCTCCTACATTTAATGACATGGGAACATGTCTTCTAGCCTAGATTGGTCTACGAAACCAGAGATTTTGGGTTTCTTCCCTAATGATTCGCCAAGTTGTTTGACAAAATTTTCTCTTCTACAGACAGAAGTGGCTTGATCTAGAAACAACATAAACAAAATACGTATGCTTTCCTTAGATAAATTAGAAAAGGGAGGAAAGACTTACCTAGATTCCAATGGAAGTTCTTCCTCTTCTCCTTGCTTGTGAACTTTAGCTCCAGCTCCAACCACCATAAATGGAACGTGCAAAACAGTTATAAAAAGCATAAGAACTACAATATACAAATAGAATAGACTAATATCTCTAATCGATGAGTCTAGAAGGCATTGAAATACAAATGCATCAAATAGACATAAGTATAGGAAAACAAATCATATTGTATTAATGAAATGTAGGGGAAGATTACAACCCTTTTTGCAGATATTGACCATGTAGATGTCTCCCACTTAAATTATCCTTCCTTAGCCACAAAGTAAGCCTCCAAACACAAATTCAGGATGGTAATGGATCCTTAGGTGAAAAGAAACAGTGTCAGGGCATAGCTAAGAGTTTCCAAAAGCCAACCTAGACTCTATGGGAGGAAGTGAATCTATAGGGTAAAAGGGTTATTTTGGGTTTTACCAATCTAGGATTTAGATCCACATATGAGGGAGGATATGCTCTAGGGATAAGAGAAAAAAGAGACTATGATAGGAATTCAAGATATCAATCAATATTAAGTGGTTAAAACCACTTTGGAAGCTTCTGGAAAGAGAAGATTCAATTTTTTTATTTTTTTTTCCTAAAATTATAGAACCATCGCACATAAAGTGAAGGAAACATGTGTTTGTTAGTGTAGTTTCTTAGTTATGCAACATGCAACAATGCATGTTGCTAGAAGAGAAAGTGTGATGGGCTCAAAAACTAGCTTATTGAGTTGATTAACCCCAAAAACTTGGGAATTTTTGGAGAGATAATACTTAAGTATTTGCAAATGGATGATTGCAAGGTGTCGAGGATGTTGATTGACACAACTTCCAGGTCATTTGAGTGAATGAAACAAAATTACCTGTAACAAAGACAATGCACCCAAAGTTTGATAACAAGGTTTGTCCAATGTGGACTACATCTCTAGGCCTTGCTTCAACAGTGGGGAGACCGCTTCATTCATATCAACAAAAATGAAAATGAATACATGGAAAAATACATAATTATAACTCCAATCCTAGGAGTGACCTGAAAATGGGTTGCTCAGATCCAGAAACAAACTGCACTAATGAAATCCTCTTGAAATTCTAAGCAATCTAAGTATAAATTTAACTATATTGTACGACTGTCAACTCTAGCCCCTCAGAGAATCTTTAGATTCCATAGCAGGTTCCTCACAATAATATTCTTAGAATAGTCTAAGGAATATTCACCTAGAATACACTTTCCTTGAAACTTGCGCCACATGTTTCCATCACAAAGTTTCACTCCTATGATGTTCCAAAGTCATGGTTTCACTTGCATCTTCACGGCAGTCCTCCATTTGACCGAATGACTATTGAAAGTTTAAATATAGGGGCATCGATGGTATTTATAATGATCTGAATCTGAAAATTAGTTTTGTTGTGCTAAATTCCTCTTTAGAATATGTAAAAGTGCTTAAGGATTCATGAGGTTAATTGCAAGTTTTAACATGACTTTTTGAATGTTTTTATGTAAATTACATGTACAAATTAACATAAACAAATGACTAAACAACAACATATAGCAAACATGAACATCACCAAAATAGTATCACAATAGCACATGATGAAGGAGGTCACCCAGCCTGGGCTACGTCTCCTTGGTCAGCTTCCAATGGCTTGTGCCTCTCTATTATTATCAAAAGTGTGAATACATCATTTTACAATGCTCAGATAGCTTTGAAACATGTTCCAATGGCTCCAGAATGCTCAAAAATATATGTCTAGCCTCTTTCAGCTCCTGATTTGGTAAAAACTGAAGAATTTATGGCTTACCCAAGTCTTTTTGCTAATCGCACCGCAATTTCCCCAAAAACTAGCACCATCCTAAAAATTCACCTCCAATTATGCTAACTGAGCACTGATTTCACCTAATTCCGAGCGAAACTGTCGAATGGATTAAATGCCATATAAGGCCTTAAATCTGAAAATTTTGGGCCACATGGGGGCCATGTGCCCGAGGCTAAGGCCAACAACCCATCCCCACCGGCTAGGCCCCCACTCTACTCTACCACGGTCCCATGGGGTGGAATACACCCAAGGGCTGGCCCTTTTCCCGGAATGTGCAACATGTTGACTTTAATTAAACGTCGCACCCATATTTTATTAAGAACTAAACATATGACACATTGGAAATTGGTTTGGACAAGGTGTTTGGAGGTCGTGGGTTCGACCCCCATTGTTGTTTCTCGGACCTTAACTCTATTTTTAGTGGCCCTCGAGTTGCCACGCGGTGGCCCCTGGCTAGGCCATGTGGCAGCCTATGGTTGGCCACCAACCATCCAATCAAACTCATCCAAATCAGCACCTAAGCACCTGCCACATAACAACACACAATTCGTCGGAGGTCAAGACTCAAATCAGTTATATGCACAGTCACCCTGCTACGTAGGCATGCCCAGTCAGTACCACGTCAACATTATGGACTGCTAATTGGGTTGTCTGCAATGTTTTTTTAAATTCGCCTATTTAGGAAAACAAACATGTCATGTTTTTTGTTTCACACGAAACGCGTTGCATCAGATTCAGGATGATGAGTACTACGCGATCATTCATGTTCCACACCGATCCGACAACTTTGAATTTTGAGCACCTGATCATTCCTCCCCATTGGAAGCCTTTTGGACCCCAAAATATCACTTTCAATTGTTCAATAGGTGAGGGTATAGTTCCCTCACCTTTCCAATCTCGATCCATTTGGCCTTGGAAGGATTTGTTCCTTTGAGCCGCACACTAAGGTAATCCACATTCCCTTGTTTTGAAGACCTTGTTCTTCTATCAAGAATGGTGTCTTTCTATAGTTCATCAAGGTATTCAAGAGAAAAATCTTCAATGGAAGGAATTTTAACATTCTCTCCTTGATCTTCAATCAAAGGAGGCTCATACAACCTTAAGTTCTCAACATTAACAACAACATAAATTTTCATATATGAAGGCAAATCCAACCTAAAGGCATTGTCACCAATCCTTTTCCAGAATTCTAAATGGACCATAACTATTGTTTTCAGCTTTTTACCTTCTCCTTAGAGCCTCTCTTTACAAATTTGAAGCCAAACTTCATCACTGACTTGGAACTTGGATCTACACGATGCTTGTCGTGCCTTGACTTATACTTGCCTTGGCTCTTTTCCAGCCATTCTTGAACTATTTGAGGTACCATTTGGAATCGTTCAATGAACTTCTTGGCTTTGTCCATGTTACCATCAATAGAAACATCCTTCTTACCAAGATTGTATAACAAATTATGATGCAAATGGTAATAAAATTCCCCTACTTGGTTCCCTTGACTGAAGCTTAAATGTACATTTTCAAATTATGCATATTGATGAACATAACTTTCATGCAAAACAAATTTATGCTTGAGTAAAGTAGTTGCACTAACAATAGGCCTAGAAATGATATCATCAATCTTTTTGTATTATACCTTTCTTATACCTGTTGACCAAGTGGAATTATTGTAAGGATCCCATATGTCAAAAGTGCTTTGATTGTTGCAACTTTGTCACTAAACCATTGAAAATTTCTAAATGACATGAAATGGGCTTACCATATTTCATGAGGACTGAGCCCATGCTATAGTCACTTGCAAGTACATGAGTTGAACCGATCTTTTCTTTCAAGACATCAAATGCATTTTGTTGCTTTCCTTCCCACTGGAAGACCTTTTCCACACTAGTCAATGCATGCAAATGAGTTGCGATAGAAGAAAAGTTAACAATAAACTTTCTCCAATATTGGGCTACTCCCAAAAAAATCCCTACTCTAGTGATTGTCTTGGGTGTTGGCCAATTTATCATGACATCAACCTTGGAGGGGTGTATATTCAACTCACCTCCTCCAAAAATATGCCTCAAGCACACCAAAGAAGTTTTATCAAATTACACTTTGACATCTTAAAAAACAGTGTTGATGTGTTTTCTCACATGTATGGCAAAGGAGATTTTTTGAAGAATTTACATTTCTCTTCATTCATCATACACACTAAAGTAAAGCATGTCATAACTATCCATTCAAACAAACCTTGTTTGTTTCTTCCATTTCATTCTACTTTGATGATAGCCAACGTTAAATTCCAATGACATGCTTTCTATATGGCCCGCATAGTGGGATGGTTGGAGAATCGTTTCAAGATTAAGTTTCTTGTCTAAGTCTTCAGATATCAAGTTGGCTTGAGATCCACTATCAAATAGTGTGTCGATTTTTGTATT
Source organism: Pinus tabuliformis (assembly GCA_031772625.1). Lineage (NCBI taxonomy): Eukaryota > Viridiplantae > Streptophyta > Pinopsida > Pinales > Pinaceae > Pinus > Pinus tabuliformis. Next base: position 1,892,874,202 of record CM062817.1, on the reverse strand, counting down.
TATTTTCTATCATAAAGGCAAGGACTACCCAAAACAATTCCTAAAATATCAAGTGGTACAATAACCTTCGTCACATGAAATAATTCTATCTGTGTTTCTTCATTTGGAGTGCTAGTGTGGCAATTTGATGTATTAGTGCTAGGAATGGTTCTTTTCCTTTGATACCCATGGCTTTAGTTTTAGTTTCATCACCCGAATCAGATCCCAAATCCTCTTGAATGATTGCAACTGTCTTTTCTTTTCCTTTGTTGTTGAGTTTCTTAGGCCTCATCTCAGGATGAAGCTTCCAACAATGGTCTTCATCATGATCCTCTTTGGAACAAAGTTTACATGTTATTTTCTCTCCTTCCTTCTTAATGGATGCATTTTTCTTTCCTTTCCCTTTGAAACCGTTTTCTTTTTCTTTACCCTTAAATGGACTTTTACTACCCTCTTCTAGAGTATTTTTCCCTCTTGCCTCAAGCTCAATGGCTTGCACACAAATCTCAACTAGATTATTGGGATTAAACATAAGGATAGTATACATAAGAGATGGCAGATTGACACGTCAATATTATGTTCTTCAAAACTTTTGTCTTCAAAATGTTTTACCAGACATAGTGCTTCTGAGTGAGGTTGGAAAATTCAATTTTTGGAGGCATTTCCTTGGGTTTTTTGTTGAGTTTGATGACTAAACAAAAAGTAGACACATGGGGCTACTTGACTCAACAATCAAAGTTAGAAATGGGCTTCTAAAAGTTGATTAAAAACAATCATGAACCAGCACGACTCTTCTGCAAGCTGGTGCGACCCTTTTGTCACCTGGCTCGCCCCATCTGTCTCAGGAATGACCCATCTTCTCCTATGTGACCTTTCTGTCTTAGGCGTGACCCATGGTGTGACCTTTCTATTCCTGGGTGACCTTGCTATTTATGGCACGACCCACAACGTGACCCTTTTGTGACTGAAGGTTTTTTGTTTTCTCAGAGTGATTTCAAGCAAGAAAAAACATAGAAATTCGAGATTTCTTTAAATCTATCATTGAGAAAGCATGCAATTAGTATAAAATACTCACAACACTAAGCATATCCATAGATCAATCTCATTTGAATGCAAAATTCCCAAATATACACAATTTACTGGATATCAATCTACATGATTCCACCATTAAATTGATCTACATTCAGCTTCTAAAAAATGAATTTCTCTCTTTTTTTAATGGTCCTCTCTACATTCAAAATCATCAAACAACCTAATCCCTATTTAATTGGCCTAACAAACACCTAAGATAACAAACTCTATCACTTCATTCATAATATGGGCACTCTAATAACTTTTACAAACAAATAATAAATAAGAACATTTAAGAGGTCCAACCCTCTTTAGTAAATAATTTTGACCAGTCAGGTCAAAGGTAATTTATCTCATTTGATGCTCTTGCATCACTAAGGTAACTGTGTAAACCCCCTATATACTTCAGAAACATGTCTTGTGATTGCAAATCTACACCTAACATTAGAGACCTTCTTCTAAATTCTTGGGCGTAATCTTGAACATTTTTACCTATAAGTTGTCTAAAGTTCTACCAATTCATGATGGATTTATGCATATATGCTATAGGGTAAAATTGTCTTTTAATTGTAGCAATGAAATCAGACCAAGAAATTGACATCTTACCATGTTTTTTTATCTCTTCTTGTGTCTTGGCTTCCCACCATACTAGTGTTGCACCCTACAGCCTCAAGGAAGCTAGCTGAATCTTTATGTATCATCTTGAAGGTTTTGAATTCTGCAATAGACCTCCAAATGACGAACCCAATTGTCAAGCTTCTCTACATTCACTTCACCATTATACATGAGCAGTTCAAATTTAACATCAAGTTTTAACAGGGGTGTTTTACGAATTCCTTTTGACGTATGTTGATGAGTATGAGTAAGCATTGTATTAGTGGAAGAGGGTGAAGATGGATGTGAAGATGAAGATGAAGATGATAGTGGAGGGGGTGGAGGGGGTGGAGGTTTACCTCCATTTCCATTACATACTCCTCCTGAAGAACCTGCTCCTTTTGGAGGCTTGAAGCTTTCACCCTAGAGTCTTGTATTCCTCTCTTCATAGAGGACTTTCACCATCTTTGTCATGTCAAAGAAAGCCTTCCTAAAAAAATTATCATCCTCTATCATATTTTCATGCTCTCCCTCATGCGACATGCTCACTAAAGTTTCAACTACAATTTGAGGTAGAACTAGTGGTGGAGATTGTGGCAATATTGCACTCCTTCTCCTTGACCCAACTTCAGGACTTTCAACGAGCTTCCCTTCTCTTCTCTTGAGCTTCAACATTGTAAGGATCACATTCACTTGCAAACAGTTAAATCCTCCTTGCACAACGAAAAGCAAGACCTTTGATACCAAACATGATCTGAATGGGAAAATTAATTTTGTTGTGATAAATTCCTCTTCAGAATATGTAAAAGTGCTTAAGGATTCATGAGGTTAATTGCAAATTTTAACATGATTTTTTGAATTTTTTTATGTAAATTTCTTGTACAAACTAACATAAACAAATGACCAAACAAAAACATATAACCAACATGAACATCACCAAAACAGTATCACAACAACACATGATGAAGGAGTTCACCCCGCCTGGGCTACATCTCCTTGGTCCAGCTTCCAATGGCTTGGCTCTCTCTATTATCCTCAAAAGTGTGAATACATAATCTTACCATGCTCAGATAGATTTGAAACATGTTCCAATGGCCCCATAATGCCCAAAAATTCATGTCTAGCCTCTTTTTGCTTCTAATTTGGTAAAAAACTGAAGAAGTTATGGCTTCCCCAAGTCTTTCTGCTAATCACACAATAATTTCCCCAAAAACTGGCACCATCCTACAAATTCGCCTCCAATTCCGCTAATCAAGCATTGATTTCACCTAATTCTGGGTGAAATTATCGAACAAATTAAATGCACTATAGGGCCTTAAATCAGAAAATTTTGGGCCACATTGGGGCCATGTGCCCGAGGCTAAGGCCAACGGCCCACCCCTGTAGGTCGAGGGCCCCACTCCACTCCGCCATGGTCTTGTCGGGTGGCAAGTGCCCAAGGGCTGGCCCCCGTGGCTGGCCCTTTCCCCGAAATTCCCAACATGTTGACTTTAAATAAATGTCACAACCATAGTTTTTTTTAGAACTAAACATATGGCACATTTGCAATTGGTTTGGACTTGGTGTTTGGAGGTCGCGGGTTCGATCCCCACCACTATTGCTCGGACCTTAACCTGATTTTTGCTGGGCCTTAGGTTGCCATGTGGTAGCTTGTGGTTGGCCATCAACCATCCAATCAAACTTGTCCAAATCAACACCTAAGAACCTACCACGTGTCAGCACACCATTCACCGAAGGTCAAATCAGTTATATGCACAGTCACCCTACGATGTAGGCATGCCCAGTCAGCACCATGTCAGCAATATGGACTGCTGACTTGGTTTTCTGCATTTTTTTTAAATTCGTCTATTTAGGAAAACAAACAGAACATGTTTGTGGGTGCATAGGGAGTCTGTTTCGCGCGAAATGAGTTGCGCCAGATTCAGGATGAAGAGCACTACGTGGTCGTTTAGGTTCCACATTGTTATGAAAACTTTTAATTTTGAGTTTTTTTTTAGCACCTTATCATATAAAGAGCCAACATGGCACACCGGTTGGTAGACAATTGTTAGTCCATTGGTGAAATGAGGGTCATGGTTCAAACCTTACGAACCCCCAATGACACATTTATTTTTTAAATAAAAACAACAATATTATAATAACTATCTATAAAATGTGTTAACCACCAACTTTATAATATATATTTCCCATCACACAAGTTTTTGTTGTCATTTTTGTGGGTACTCCAACTTGGCAGGGCCACCATATTAGGCAGTTCTTCCATCCCTTTCTACGAACCTTCAAACACAATAATCGTTAATATCTATCGACTGTCAATTTGACGCCAACTATCGATGGTTTAATTTTTAACCGTTGGTAAAATAAAATTGTTAAGTTGTCGAGCCATTTCATACACTGCCAGGGGTCGGTTGATTGGGCCTATTTGGCCATTGAATGGGTCCCATGTGGCAGTAGTTGTTACTGTGCCACCCCATATTTACCCAATTTCATAAGCTTGCTAGGTCAAACATGAGACGAATGTCATTATGACATGGCCCAACCTCCAAGTTCTAGTTAAGGAATTCGGGCCTACAAATGGAACACTTATTGACATCTACAGGGACTACAAATCACCTAGGAGTTGGACAACCACCCCACATGATCAATCACTGAATTGGAACCCTTTTTCTCTAACCTAGAACCCCAATGACACACACAACAAAGCAGGAGTGTGGTTATGAGTCCCCAACTGCACACCCAAGCCTTCTTCCATGTTGTTATGGCCTAAGTCCTCTAGTTTTGAGCATGCAATTTGAAGATTTGTGCCACCTTTTTATGCCAACCTCCAGACCACTACCCAAAATTGTCTGTATATTTCGAAAATGCAATCAAAAGTAATGAAAAAAACCATCCAATCAAACCTCAAGAAAGAACTTAACCCAAAGATGTCTAATACATAACACAAATTTCGTCAAACATATGGAAAACATGTAAGTTATAGGTCATGAATTCCTATCTGATCATAAACTAATAGTCTTTATCTGAGAATCACCAATAAGGCTTGAAAACCTCTCTAGTGAGCTGCAATAGCACTTTGTAGTCCATACATCCATCAACTATTTGATAACTTCTCAAATCATGAGAAGAACCATAGATGGATTACATCATATAACCAAAATAGAAACCATGGAAAATCAACCATAATGTCAGCATCATAACCAATACAAGTACTCATAAATCAAAATAGGAAAAATAACTCATATTAACATAAGAAAAATCCAAACAAGTTAGGGACTTCCACGTACCACCCGACCATAGATTGAGCTAAACCAAATTTTTCTTTCAACCAATCACCTATGCTCCATATTCCAAGCATGAATTTGGGATCTCATGGAATAAAACAAAACAAAACCAAACTAGGGCTTCCAGAGGCTAAACCACCTCAACCTTCAACCATAATGATTCCACCTCTATGGTCCAAACATCACTAACATCAACCAGGTTAGTCTCTACACAAGTTGTCTAGGGTTCTAGGAACTAGTAACTCAACCCATAGCCTTCCAAGGCACCAAAGCATTTATTACAATCGCAGCTCTAGGGACCTGTAACCCAACTCACCAAGGGCTCTAGAGCGTTTTCCCAACCTATGGCTCCAGGAACTAGTAACTCAACCCAATGTTCCAGGGCTTCCAAAGCATTTGGTCCAGCCCACAACCATCAGGAACCAAAGCATTGATAAAAAAAACAAGTGGAAAACCCACAACACCATGGGTATCCAGGAAATGGAATGGCAAGGATAAAACCACTGTCAACCTAGAAAAATATCCATGCCAATGACAACAAATAACTAGAGAATAATATGCATATACCATGCATCCAAAACTTAACAAGAAATTCACACATGCAACTTGTTACCTACAAAGTAATCCAGTTGTAGTTGTTGATCCAACTGTATCCTTACATTTTCTTGCTTTCCTTTGTCTTCTTTCTCCAAATCCAAGTGAATACCCAAGTGCTCCAAGAATGCTCCAATATTTCTCTAAGTGTGAAAGAGTATGAGATAATGAGAGAATGAATGAGAGAGCCAAAACTAAATTGACAAAAGTTAAACCAACAAGAGTTGCGAACTATTTCGTTGAAGCCTTTTTACCATTGATGCCTCTATTTTTTTTCATTTTCATTCATTTTTCCTCTAATTTCCTTTGCATGAAAATTTGTGTCTCTTCACCTTCCTTTTCTCCTATTTTCCTTTATTTTCATAAATAAATGTCATTTATTGTCTCTTTTCCTTTTTCAAATTCCATAGTCATTAATTAATCACAAGTGATGCCCACTAAAGTGTTTTTCCTAACATTCAACTTGGAATATGTGTCTCATGGCATTGGTATTATTTTATTTACATATAAAATCAAGCAGGAGCTATTACAAACTCCTCCCCCTTGAGGGAACACTATCCTCTGTGTTCATTGGCACTTATAACCAACAAAACATGCTGCTCATGGAGATTTGTAACACAAATCGATGCAACATTTAATATTGGGTGTGGATCCTGATTATCTTCTTGATTGTTCAAAGGTTTTTTGTTTTAGCCACATTCGATCCTTGTTTTTAACGTTCTGATGGTAGAAGTTATGTTAATTTAGGGATTTCTGCTCTAGAAGGAAACCCTCGATTTATATGAGGGAATTGTATTGTGGATGTGTATTATTATTTTGAGCAAGAAAGAGAGAGGAGATTTTGTGAGAGCGAAGAGGAAATTACAATGTATCTAACGTAGGTTATATCTCTTCATTATGTTGGATAATATAAAAGGAAGGACTGATTTTTACTCCATAACTGTAGTCTAAATTGGGTGAACCATGTACATTTGTGTCTCTCTAAATTTATACATTTTTGTATTTGTGTTTATACAATATTGTATGTGCTTCATTGCTCCGTTAATTAATTTATAACAACTCGTATCAGAGCAGAGTGTCTATTTGGATGGTAAACTCGCAAGAGAGAAGGGCTCCTGGTTCGAGTGGGAGTAATGGCCGAAGATGGCAGGTTTAGGGTCAAGAAATTTAACGGCCAAAACTACCAGCTATGGAAGATGCATATGGAATATTATTTGTATCAGAAATATTTGTGCCTACCATTGAGCGGAATATCAAATAAGTTGACAAGTGACAGATGCAGAATGGTATATTCTCGACATAAAGGTGTTGAGAAATGACAATAAGAAATTCCAATTTAATTTTTCCTTGAATTAAACTATGAATTAAATTTGAATTCTATTCTCATAACAACTTAAAATTAGTTAATTAAGTTAATTAAACTTACTTAACTTAGGAAATTCCAGTTGGAAGTATTTATGTCATCATGTGTATGTTCTCCCTACTTTGTAGGATTCCAGTGTGGGTTAATTGTGAGTTGTAGAATAGGAGACTCAGTTTCATAAGTTAGTTCATTTAAATTAGTTCTCAAATTGATTTAGAGAACTAAGAGTGAGTTAATAGTCAATGGTGTCAATTATGAACTCCAAAATATTTACTCATCAAAAACCGATGCATGTCAATTATGAAAAAGACCCAACTGAGACTAGAGTGCAGGGACAATGTTTTATTTGTGTTAGATTTTTCTGAGTTGCACTGATAGTGCATGCATTCAAGAACTGGTCCTTAAGGGATTGCGCAGTTTTTAGAGGCTTTATTTCCCTTTAAATACAAGCTATCCTCCATAGGAATTACACACTGGAATAGATACTTGGAGAGCTTTTGAAGAGGCTAAGCTTTGGCCTTGAGATTTCTTATGAGTTGGAGATTGAATTTGTTGAGTGTTGGGATTGTTCTAGAGAAAACAAGTATTGTAATTTCATCTTGATTTTCCAAATTCATACAAAACAGATAGTTGGGCTTTGAGCTACGACTTTCCCCAAATATTTATTGTGTTATGTTCCTTTGATTCTCTTCCTTTATTGATTATTTTTTGCTCGATGTTTATGGGCTTCCATTGCAAAGAGTATAAGTAGATTCTTGTCTCTTGCTTTTGCAAATTGCATTAGCTTGTGAATCTACATGATTTTCTACAAAAGGTGTTGAGAAAAATACTGAGAGGTGGGGGGGTGAATTAGTATTTTTTAAAACTCACAAATTTTCTTTTCTAAAATGTATATGTGACTTGACTGAGCCCAACTAGCATATATACGTGACTATTGTAAGGGAAACTAGCGTATGCTCAGTAAACTTATAAAACAACTAATTCTTTATCTGTTAAACTTGAACCAGAATGTAAGAGATTTATCAGGCATTTGATAAGCAGTAAATAGGTGTAGTAAGAAAGGAATAAAGTATCACACATAAGTAACACACATGAAAACCAAGATTTAAGGTGGAAAGCAAATGTGGGAGAAAACCACCAGTGTTGTTGTCTCAGTCTTCAAAACTTATTAATATCAAAATTTTCTTACATTCTGGTATTGGTGCATACTCATACTAGTATGAAGTCACCCACCTACTGAAGGCTACAACCTTCGCTTGTTCTCCATCTCCTACTAGAAGGGAGCTCCAACCCCCTGATCTAATCACCAGCTACTACTGGCATGAAGCTTCAACTTCCGCACTGAAGGCTTCAACCCTCAGCAACATCCATGGACCACGTTTCATAAATTTTCCCACTAGATCCAATATCAACACTTAAGCTCAACAATCTTCAACCAATAACTAAAACCCAATAAACTGAAATTTAATTAAAACTCAACCAATCAAATAGAACAGTGAGATCACTGTAACCAATACACATAACTGAACTCATAATATTGCATCAATACACAGAATCAATTGCAACCATGATCATTCATTTTCCAAAATGTATACGCTACTTCACTTAAGGCCACCCACGTGTGTACACACTTTTCTGTAGAGAAACCCACATACAGATCTTAATATACTAAAAACTAAAAACTTGTAATTATGAGTCAGACACAGATTTGACCAGAGATATTCTTAAATATTTCGTTAGCTTACAAAACCCTCATATAGTCAACAACATCAATAATCTTTTCAACCAATCAACATGTAACTAAATTCAACTTCATCATACAATCATATCTACTTCAGACATTATCACTCAACGCAGATCAACATGAGGACATCATTGACATACATCAAAGAAAAAAAAACATTGATCAAGTTGATCATTCATTTATGAACAAAAACCCTTACTTTATATACTAACATTGAAGAATAGAACCCACATGTATACATGCTTTTCTTGATACCAACCAATGTACAGATCTGCAAATTTTGACCTAAAATTTCGCAACTCTTTAGAACTTCAAAAATACCTAGATCATAATATTTAGATATAAAAACATGCATCAGTACTTAGATCTAGTCAATCCATGAGCAGATCATACAATGAAAATTCATTTCAGGTCTCATGATCTTGATCCATCATTGTATTCATCGATGCATAATTATTTCATATCTATGTGACAATTATGGCCCTTACAATGCACATATACTTCAAATTGAAGTATTCATCAAAAATCCTTTCACTTGCACACTTAGCACTTTGATCTTCACCTCTTTATATAGTTTAGCCCTTATTCAATAACACGGGTCAAAACTACACTAATGTCGGTGGTAATCTTTGACAGGATCAATATCCATTGTCATGCTCATTAATACGGCCCAATACCATGGTAAGGACCCCTGGTATTTAGAATATTATGGTGCAAAAACCATACACTACTTTGCTTCACCAAACTCACATGTATACACGACTTGGCCTTGACGAACCCGCGTATTTCAAATATTCAACTGTATCAAACTTCATATTCTAATCTGTAAACCTTTGACCCATCATTCTGGTATTCTGTTCCATCATTCTGTCACCTCTGTTACCATATACTTGTTCTGTTACAAGAGAGTTTCCATCAAGGACAACACATGCATCATAATGCCAACAATCTACCCCCTTGGACTTGATGGAAACCATGTTGGTGTTGATCACCTCAACCTGTAGAAACATGTTAGATACATCAAATAATTGTTATTCAAACACCAAGATATGCTCCCCCTTTGACATCAAGTGCAAAGGCGGACCAAATCTCCCCCTTTGGATCTGATTTGCACTATATTTCCCATTGTCCCCCTGAGCACATGCTAAATCTTTAAAAATATTTTCAAATGAAGAACATAAATCTATAACTCAACTGAGTATGACCTTTCTATCACTGAGGAATCATACTTACATCAATCACCCAACCAAGTGGGGGTACATATTTGACCCAACCACCCAACCACGTGGGATTACATATTTGACATGACCTCAAAAGTCCATACATGACTTAATATGACAATTATTACGTCATAGGTCTTGAAATGACCTTTACATTAAATGACAGATATTAATAACTAAGACAAAAATATATTAAAAGTAGCATAATTCAGCAAACAAAATGCCAACAATGCATTATATTCTGCAAGGCTAATGCTCCCCCCTGAACTTGTTCTGCCTATTCATTTTAAACAACTCATTCATCAAAGCATCTTCATCAATCAAATAAATATCAATGAGAAAAACATAACTCAATACCATATCAGCAAACTATACCCATCAACACCAAACCAAGAAAAATCAAATCATAGTTGTCAAAAGCATGTCAGAGGCTAATCTTGGGTCCATCCCACTGTTTTTCTATTAGAGAAAAACATACGAGTTTGTCTGCAAATAAATTTGTGTATATACGCGACTATACTTCATGAAACCTGTGTATAGCCAACAACATTCTGAATTTCCACTTGTAGATTGAGCAGACTGAATTAACAGCAAAATGAGGCAGAGATAACTCCTAGTTTTTGTCTAAGATATTCAAATGCTTCTTTGGGAAGGGGTTTAGTAAATATATCAGCAACTTGTTCTTTGGAGGGAACATACTCCAATTTAACCTTTTTCTTAAGCACTTGTTCTCGTAGAAAGTGATACTTAATATGAATACGCTTGGTCTTGGAGTGCATAACAGGATTTTTTGAAATACTAATAGCACTTGTATTATCACATAGTATGAAGATGGGTTGAGAACATTTGATTTGTATATCCTGTAATGTTTGCATCATCCAATTAAGTTGTGTGCAACATAATGTAGCAACCACATATTCTTCTTCTGCTGTAGATAAGCCAATGGAACCTTGTTTCTTTCTTAACTAAGATAGCAAGCGGGGCCCCATGTAAAATGCACCTCCACTAGTGCTTTTTCGGCCATCAACATTTCCAACCCAATCTGCATCTGTGTATGCATGAAGGGTAAGATCTGCATCTTTAGGATACTGTTATAGACATATTTGAGCACTTCAACCCCAATCTTATATGTCGATAAACTAGGAACCTTCAACCCCTAAAAGAGGTGTTTTATATCCTAAAAGAACATGGTCATCTGATTACATCATTCCCCAAAAGTTCCACCTGAAAAACCATCCAGAAATGGCCTAAACTGAACAATACTGACTGCTCCACTGGCAAGGTGCAATGCATACTGAGTATTACATTGGCTAGGTGTGATGCATGCTGTTTTGGCCTTCTATAGGGTGAAATGGGCAAGAATGGACAAAAGTTCAAGACAGTTTGCTAGGTGGTTGCTCATGGAATCTTTTAGAAACTTCTCCTATGACACTTGCCTCTTTGAATTTTCCCAGGGATGAGTAAGAGATCCAAGAAATCTCCAAGTGGAACCAATTGTAACAAGTGGAATGACACTAATCAAAACCCCAGAGATGACTCACAGCCTTGCACATATCTGTAAATGGATTCCTCATCTAAGAGATCAGGAACTAGAATATTGTGAATTTCAAGGAAGTACTGATAGTTTGTATTTGAGGAAAATAGCATTATATTATTGGTGTGATCTTTCTATTTCATGAGGTGAAGAGGGATTAATGCTGGGAGGATGTTGCTGGATAAGACAACTAGGTTGTGATTCTCCCTTCTATGTAATAAAGTTCTTCAAGTTTTCTTCCATATAATTGTGCAATTGTGAATGTTACAATTTGTGAATGCCATTGTATGTTCATTATATATCTAATTATGTAATGCTTATGATATAATAGATCAAGATGCTTTGATGGTTCTTTGTTATTGTGTTTCTAAAGGTACTCTCCAAGTGAGATAAGTACGGGGAGGAGTTGCAAGCTCTGTCAAGGGGGAGAAGGATCGAGCAAGGGATTAAGTGGAAATTTTAGGTTGGTTCCTTTGTCTTTCACTTTTCTATTATACATAGAAGAAATTGCGAATTGTTTTAAACTGTTGTTTCTAGGGTAGCTGCCAAACCTAGAGGGCTAGTTGATTGAAAAGACAATATTTTTCCCAAAAACAAAATGGCGACTCCACTGGGGAGAGTTTAGATGTTTGTTGGTTGTTATTGTTTTTTTTATAAACTATATACAAAGCCTGAAGTCAGCTAGGTAGCCTTCGAACTTCTCTTGCTCTGCAATTGCATAGTAGATGAATGTTGCTTTAGTCAATCTCTGGTTTAGCTTATAAATTAAACATTTGACTTACAAGCATTCTAGATGCCCTTTTGGTAGCTCAGTAACCTCTCAAGACTTGTCTTTGTACTTTTCTCTTTACTGTCCATCATAGCTCAGGTTAACTCACTGAAAACAACTGCACATCTAAGCCAAAACCCACTTCAGTTGCGCTCCCTGGCCCATCACACTATCTGTGACTGTAAACCAGTATGCATCGCACTTCCCGAGTGTGTAAAGTGCGATGCATCCCTGTTTTTGTGAAGCCCAGGTGAAACGAGTGACTGAACCTGTTTCCATTCTAGAAATTGGGGGGTTTTGTCCTTGTTTTCAGTTTCATTTAGTTGTTTTGCTGCTCCTGAACAATACTTCCTTACTGAAGCCTACTTGAATCACATAGATCAGCCTCCATATATTAGGATTAGTAAATGTTTTTATGTATTTGTCCATAAAAAAGTTTCTTAAATCGATCTGTCGCTTTGGTACAAAAAGTGTCGTAACTATTGTTTTGTGTCAAAAAGAGAAGTGTCGTGGATTCTTCCTTCCCTGAATAGTCGATTGAACTTTTTGTCATGTATTTGGTTTGATTTGTTTTATTTAAAGTGTCAAAAGAATTTTTATTTGAAATTGAAAAGTGTCATTTAGTCTTCCTTTCTCTTTTGAAGAAGAAATCGTAGAAAATAATGCTTTGAGTAAAATATTTCAGATCTTTGTTACATTCAGTTTTCCTTTTTGGCATTTTTCACATTAAGGGGAACAAAAACAAATACATGCATTCGCATTTGCATTTAGTTTGTGTGTGAAAAATGATTTAGGAAAATGCACTAGTGTGTGCTCTTTGCTCTTTGTTTGAAAGAATTGTAATCTTCTTTCCCTAGTAGCTAGGATTTTCATTTCTCAAAATAAACAAAGATTTTTTATCAATGTAGATTGCATTTTAGGAATTTCAAATTAACATCACGCGGTGAGCCATTGAAAGGCAAACTTTAAGCAAGATCAACTCTAAAATAAATTTCAATGAACCTAACAACTCTTTGGAACTTAATGCAACGCATCTAGAGGTCTAAGTTAGAGACCTGTTTCGACGTCGTAAAAACTAGTAACTATCGTTTTCATAGAAGGTTGGGTGATTCCTCCTCCTTGATACGACAAGTGCTAGCACAGACTTGTGCTCCCACACCGTCACGTATATATTGGGAGACCACAATAGGCTTATATCCTTTATCCATAGGAATCCGAGTCTGTTTCCTTATTGATCGCAATGCACTGAACATAGCATTCGTGAAGATTGACTGCCATACATAAGTCCTTGGTAATTTCTCTTTAATTTATCACCAAGGTGTATATTGCATTTTTGCGATTGGTTTGGTAATCCCTCTGTTTAGATTTTATAGAGTAGTCACTTTCATTGCTTTTCGACTATTTAAAAGAAAAGGTCCATCTAATCACTTGTCACTTCAGGTTCATTAAAAATCGAAGGGACTAGAGTCATCTTTAGCTTTTTCTCGACTCTTAAAAATTGAAAAAGCAAAGTTGTGTCAAAGCGTCATTAAAATTAACTGAAATCGGAATAACATCCCTCTTCCTGAGTCGATCTTAGGTTGAGATATATGGAGACAAATCCGGGATCCACCAATCAAGGAATCCCTTTTGAGGGAAATCCTAGTCCTTTTTCTTCTTGGGGAAATATTGGTGCTCTGTATATGGCCACGTTGTCCCTTCCGGCAATTACCATTGGCCTACCAATGTGGCTATTCTCAGCCTCCATGGTTCAAAATACCGTGATTCCTCCGCAATCGAATCAGCATCCAGTTGATACTAAAGTTGACCCTTCGCCTTTAGAGAAGAAGAAGAAGCCATTCAACAAGGGGACAACTAAGAAACCACTGCTTTGAATGCATCATTTGATGAAAATCCGCACATTAGACTTTCCAAAGCCAAATTTCCATGTGTAATTTGTAAGGTTGACCACTTTTCTCGAGACTGTCCTTGTTTTCCTCAGATCTTGAGAGAATGGTCTCCCCATTTGCACCATCCTGTGTCATCGACTTCTGAAGATCATGTTGATAACACACCTTCAACCAGTGACAAAAAAGTTCATGGACAGATGAGAAAGAATAGGTTTCCATGTAGGTTATGTGAAGGGAACCATACCATTCACCTTTTTCATTTTTCAGATGAAGCCAAAGGAGTTTTGGATAACCGTCCTGTTTCACTGCAGTGACTTCCATCTGGCTACAGGAAACTCTCCCCTAGTCCTTTACTAGTTGAAAAATCGACTAACTTAAATCAACCATCGGTCGAAACTGCTCTCTCTAAAAGTGAATCTCATGAGTCTATACCCAACCAAAGTCAACCGGTCGAGGTGACAGTTGACCCAATTTTACCTTCAGAAGATCATACCCTTCCCGAAGAGAGTGAGAATGATACTGTTCAAATTATTTTTGTTACTTCAAAGTCCAATGAACTTGGGGGAAATTTCCCTGTTCCTTCACAAGAGGAAGAAAATCCCCCAGTTCTCATAACTCAAGGGGTTAATTCACCCATTTATCCAGTACCACTTCCAAGTAGTCTAGTCACCTCCTTTGATTGGAATCGACTAGCAAGATCTCGCCTTCCTTCTCATGTACCATTCCAGATCATAGTACAAGTTTACAAAATGATCGTATCTGGCACTATCATAGATGAGGGTGCATCGGTGAGTATCCTTTCCTCAACTGCTTGGAAAGTGCTTGGTTCACCATCGCTTATGCCTGTTAAGTAAAATCTGTTAGGATTTAACAAAGGAACCAGTCGACCATTAGGGATCCTTCCTAAGTTACCAATCACTTTAGGAAGGAAAACCATTCATCTGAACGTGATGGTAGTCCTAGGACCGTTAGTTTACAATCTACTCCTTGGACGTGACTATGTTTATAACATGGAAGCTATTATTTCGACACTCTTCTGAGTGATGTGTTTCCCGCATGAAGGCAAAATTGTCACCATTGACCAGCTTTCATTTCTCGGTCCAAGCATAGCTCCAACGCAATCATCATCCCTAAATGGTCCTTTTACAGCAGCGATATCTCTTGAACCTTTGTTCCATCCAACTAATTTCCATGAGTAGTCTAGTGAATGTAACAAAGATTAGGGGGCATGCACCCTTGTCTATTCCGCAGACAAACCCAGTTGAAAAGATAAGTTTCCCTATAGGTTATGTGATTGGTCTAACACACCATTCAACTTTGTCTATTCTGCGGATGAAGCCAAGGAAGTGTTTTGTCTATTCTGCAAACGAAACCATCCTACCTAACCACAATAATTTCCATATGGCTACTAGAGACTCTCCTTTTCATCATGCTGGGGGCATGCAAATCATTTTCAATTTCATCTTCAATTTTTAGTTTTTGTCATTTCTAGCTTTTTAGTTTTGTTGTTTCTAGCTTCCATAAAAAAAAAACATGAAACCAAAAACCAAGGAGAGTTCCCCCACGGTTCAAGCTCGTTAAAAAATGAACCCACCTAGAGTAATTAACCTTTGTGATTTCCGTTCTATCAGCCTTTTGAACCTTGGTTATGTACCTCTCATCACCTCCATTCTTTTGGCTGATCATACACTTCCGCTTGGTTTTTTACCCTTTTTTGAGGAACAACTATGACGAGTGGTCTTATTAGCCAACCTTTTCACAGAAATCACCATGTTTTGTGAAGTTCCAAGCTTACCCGGAACCAGTTGCTACCCTAGACACCACTCCTTCCTCAAAATCGAGTCTCCTTTAAACCCTTTTCAGACTCGTTAAATATGAAAAGATTGTCGAGCACTGGCCTTTCCAGCTCGTTAAATTGATTGGAAATGTCATCCCTCCTGTATATTTTAATCTTTTTTGGACCTGAGGGATTATCTCAAAAAAAAGATCGAGCACCGGCCTTTCCAGCTCGTTAAAGTGATTGGAAATGTCATCCCTCCTGTATATTTTAATCTTTTTCAAACCTGAGGGATTATCTCACAAAAAAGATCAAGCACTTGTCTTTTTCAGCTCGTTAAAGTGATCGAAAAAGTCATCCCTTTTATATTATTTTATCCTTTTCCGGGCTTAAGGGATTATTCTATGAAAAAGAACTTCTGGATTTTTCTTTTTGTCCCTTTTCAAACTCTCTAAACATGAAAAGGACCGAGTTAGCCTTGTCGTTAAACTTGTTAAAACAATAGCGACAAACTTGTCCACTCTAGACAAGACCGAGTTTCACTATCGCTAGACTCGTTAAAACATAGTGGCTGGTTGCCTGAAGGGAAAATTATAGAACAATCATATTATATCCTCCTAAATCTTGACAAAAATAAAGAGGTACTGGTCAACAATGACTAGGTAAAAAACTTGAAGAAATTTATGGTAGCAGGTCGCTCTTGAACATGACACTTTCACTCCATCACCATTATTGAGTCGGGTTGGGTTATTCCGTTCACCGGTCATCTCACCATTGGTCTTTTACACCATCCATATTTTGGGGTTAATGCTACCAATCCATCTTAGTGTCGCCGACATGTTCAAGAGAAGTCATTCAGTTGAGAAACCACAATCCAGTTAATGCCTCATCCACTGCAATACCTCCAACCTTCATTTTTTCATGACCGCCATTCTTGAACCTTGTGTCGTCAGATCATTTTCACCTCCAGAAATCATTTGCTTCGTTTCGTGTCGTAGATGTGGGATACATCAAGGCCCTCCTATGACAAGTCGCTTCTTGTTGACATCAGCTCATTATCCAAGAAGTTGACTTAGAAACACCCCTTTCAGTGCTTTGAAGCTTACATGCCTCAATGGCAAGTTTCTCACTTCCGGTGACAGGTTGACATCAATGGCATTCGACCTAAATATTTTGCGTGGTGTTCGACATCGGATCATATATCAACACCACATGAATTGTACTATATTACCTTGAGGGTCATTATCATTATCGGTTATTCCTCTCATCCCTGTTAACAGCTCACATTATTGGCTGGTAATCAGACGATGTCTTTCCATGTTCGAGTTGATAACATATCTTCACATGGATTGACTTGTACATCGAACGAAGATTGAATGAGTTTGAAGACCCTGGATCTAATTTCATCCATCCAGGCTGCAATATATTCAGGGATATAAAAACATCAAATGTACAAAGGCACTACACAGATGGTCATCCGAACCAAGGATGATGACTCTACATCTGAAGAATCACCAGTCTGCATATGCAGACGACTATCTGTTCTATGTACATGAAATGAATTTATAAAGCTAAGCATGGGAATGCCCGCCTCAGCTAGATCATGAAAATTATATTATGATGATGTATTGTATTGTAACTTATGCAGGTCACCTTCCAGTTCAAAACCTCAGATCCTCATGATAAAGCATTTCACCGGACATCAAGATTTACGACTTCATGCTTTAGGGGGCAACTGTTATAGACATATTTGAGCACTTCAACCCTAATATTATATGTCGATAAACTATGGTTCTTCAACCCCTAAAAGAGTTGTTTTATACCCTAAAAGAACATGGTCATCTGATTACATCATTCCCCAGAATTTCCACCTGAAAAACCATCCAAAAATGGCCTAAACTGAACCATGCTGACTGCTCCACTGGCAAGATGCGATGCATACTGAGTATTATACTAGCCGGGTGTGATGCATACTGTTTGGGCCTTCTATAGGGTGTGATGGGTGAGGATGGACAAATGTCTGGGACAGTTTTCTAGGTGGTTGCTCATGGAATCTTCTAGAAACTTCTCCTATGACACTTGCCTCTCTAAATTCGCACAGGGATGAGTAAGAGATCCAAGAAATCTCCAAGTGGAACCAATTGTAACAAGTGGAATGGCACTAATCAAAACCCCAGAGATGACTCACACCCTTGCACACATCTATAAATGGATCCCTCATGTAAGAGATTCAGGAGCTGGAATATCGTGAATTGCAAGGAAGTGCTGATAGTTTGTATTTGAGGAAAAGAGCATTGTATTGTTGGTGTGATCTTGCTATTTCATGAGGTGAAGAGGGATTGATGCTGGGAGGATGATGATGGATCAACCAACTGGGTTGTGATTCTCCCTTCTATTTAATAAAGTTCTTCAAGTTTTCTTCCATATAATTATGCAATTGTGAATGTTACCATTTGTGAATTCCATTGTATGTTCATTATATATTTGATTTTGTAATTCTTATGATATAATAGATCAAGATGCTTTGATGGTTCTTTGTTACTGTGTTTCTACGAGTACTCTCCAAGTGGGATAAGTACGAGGAGGAGTTGCAAGCTTTGTCAAGGGGGAGAAGGATCGAGCAAGGGATTAAGTGGAAATTTCAGGTTGGTTCCTTTGTCTTTCTATTTTCTATTATACATAGAAGAAATCGTGAATTGATTTAAATTGTTGTTTCTAGGGTAGCTGCCAAACCTAGAGGGCTAGTCGATCGGAAAGACACTAGTTTTCCCAAAAACATATACCATAGACCAAAGTCTTGGGTTCCTTGGACATAATTGAATATTCTCTTTACTGCCTGAAGATGTGATTCCTTTGGATTGGCTTGGAAACATCCAACAATCCCAACTGCATGCATGATATCTGGTCTGGTACATGCTAGATACAGTAGGCCTCTAATCATAGACCTCTACTCTGGTTGGTTTACTACGGGAGAATCATCATTAGAACTGAGGTTACATCCTGTCATCATGGGAGTACATACAGGTTTGCAATCTTCCATCTCATACTTCTTCAGAATCTTCTTGAGATATTTTTTTGTGAGAGTAAGATGCCATATTTTTCTTGTTGCACTTGTAGACCAAGAAAATAGGTTAGTTCCCAAAGTAAAGTAATTTCAAATTCTTGTTGCATAACAGAAGCAAATTTTTGACTCATAGATTCTTCAATATTGCCAAAGATGATATCATCAACATAAAAAACAATAATTAACATTTTATCACCCTCAATTTTTGTGTACAAGTTGTTGTCTACGGATCCTTTTGTGAAACCTTATTATGGAAGATATTTATCAAGATGATAATACCATGCCCACAAAGCTTGTTTTAGCCAATATAAGGCATTTTTGAGTTTTTGTACAAGGTTTTCATCATTCCCCTGTTGGATACCTATAGTAATAGGTTTCATATTTCATGATTGACTATAGAAAATCCAAATATGCTCTGCTTTGGTACTACAAAGATCCCATATTTCCCAGGAAATCAGAGGTGTGTGAAGTGTTCCAAATGTTGAGGGCCTCATTTCAAATTTTGTGGATGATTCAACAGTCTAAACTGGATCATGCCATGTTTCAATTTTGAGTTATAGAATAGAGAAACAAGTCTGTCCAAACAGCTTAATCTTGGCAGACAAGTAGTTCAGGTAGAGAAGCAAAGGTTCCCAAAAGTTTAATCTGGGACCTTGGAAGAGATAAGGGTAGAAGTAGATAGAGAGAAAAAGGAAAAAGCCAAAGAAAAGAAAGGGAAATTAAGGGTTGCAAGTCCAAGTGCCCCTGCAAGAAGAAACAAAAAATGCTAGGAAAATAGCTGGGTAGGCAGTTGTGGTTGCAGAAAGGATATGATCACCATTACACAGTTGTCAAGAGGTGTTTTGTCAAGGCAAAAAATCTATCAGCAAAGAGCATAACTAACCTCCCTCTTTCCCTCTCTACTCCATTACTAACACCCCCTTTCTATTAGCTGAGATTTTTGAAGAATGATCATGGTTGTATGGTGGTTCTAGTTCATTCAGAATGCACCTTTTGATCTAAAGTCTTTTCATTTTGCTCTACTCTTAAATCCCCCTCCTTCACTCATATTAACTCCTAATTCTACTATATAGCTCCCCTATTTTACCCCTTTCCCTAATAATACTAACACTAAGGTGTATAAAGCCCCAAATCTTATATATATCCCCTCCCCTTGGCATAATAGCCATATAGTTTTCAAAAGGGACCAAAATGGCATCTGGCCACTTTGGTGAACCTATTCCACCCCATTCCCCATTTGCTGCAAGTTAATTTACCCTCAAATCACCTCTGCATTGACAAAACCCCTATCAAAACCCCTTTTGCCTATAAAATCCTTTGCTAAAGTCTCTAAGGTTAATACCCGCCTCTGGCACGTTCCCCAATGCTACCGCATGACTGGTTAAATAAAAACATTTGAAAAAACCAATAAAAACCCACAAACTGTAATGTTTTCCGCCCGTTTATGAAGCGCGCATCTTCCTCCTCCGCCTGCCGTCGGATCAAGCTCCTTAGATCCGACGGTCCACATCAATATCGGAGCGCATCCTATGGCGGCACTTTAACTTCCGAGAAGATGACGTTGCGGCATGTCACGCCTCCTCCACGCGTCGGGCGCTCACCTATCTCGGAGCCGGGCCTGACAACCTCTGCGCCGTACCCAAACCGCCCCGAGAAACCGTGGCGGTTAAGGCTTTAACCGTGACCGCTACGGTTTGACTGCCACCTGTTTGCCGCTGACCCACCGCCACGTCCTGTCCGCTCGTACCTGCCTCTGTGATTCGTCCACCTCACCGCTGACTTGGTTGCCACCTCACCGCCCCCTTTGACCAGTCATCCACTGCCACGTCGCCCGATGACGTCAGCTGACGTCACCTCACCGTGACCCACCAATGACGTCATGCTGACGTCATCATAAAAAAGCGCCAAGTTGGTAAAAAACCCATATTTACCAAAAATCCCGTGTTTTTTCTCACTTTTACCATTGTTGCTATTGGACGCTCTGCTTAACCATTTGCACCCGAATTTTCGCCAACCAGTTGATTTAGCCCGGGCGACCTCCTCAGCAGCAACTGTGCACCTCTGTTCGACCTCTGCTCATCGAATTACAGGTATTTACACTGTTCCGCCCTCCATACGACTGTCATTAAGCTTGCAAATTGCTCAGAGGGATAATGGACCATTAAAAACGATATTTGCACCGTTCATTTCCAGTTACTCGTCCACCATTGTAGTTGTGAAAGCCAACAAGTACCTGCCGAGCTTTAAAAACCTGTAATTCACGAAAAACCACTGTAATTCTGCGTTTCCCGGCAGATTTCCTGGTAGATATAATTCACCTGCTCACAAGAGTTCAGTTAGACCACAGAGAAGCTTTATCACTAAACTCCAATAGTATTTCAATTGCTATTTGGTGAATTCCCCTCTGATACTCAAAAAATCCATTGTTTTCCACAGAGAACCACCTACAGTCTGTGTTTCTACCATTTTTAGCTATCCACCTGCAAACCTTGCATTTTGAAGAACTATGGAGACTCCTATTGCTCTAAATATCAAGCCCCTCAATGCTCCTCACCAGGAATTAGCATGGAAACCCCTGGGAGACATGGATTATCAAATGATGGACTGGTTCCCTATGGGAACCAAATACAATGTCCAAATGATGAATGAGTTAAAAGCCCAGCACCTGAGTGGGGCAGACATCTTGGGGATTTGGGATTCAAATTTTCCCATCTACAACCTTCCCCAAGTGAATCCTATGCCAGAACTGATCTACAGCTGCCAAGAATGCTATGACCCAAACCAAAGAGCGGTCATCAGCCCCACAGGCCTAGTCCTGTTCCAGATCACCCCAGAGAGCATAAATCAAATGCTGCACTTCAATACAGCCAAGCAATTGACCCCTCTATCTATGCAGAATTTGATAAACAGAGGGAGCAAACTGTCAAGTGACCAGATTATCAAAATCAACCAATTGTTTGTCACACCAGGCTCTGAAACAGTCAGAACCCCTCCTATTGGGTATCAATATCTAAATGAGTTGGGCAGAATGTTGGTGGATCTGATTGGCTATGTCCTAGGATTCAGGGGAATGGAGGATGTAGATGACAGCATAATGGCAATGCTGTCTATATTTGCCCCTGGTAAGCCTCCAGCTGTGCAGTATGATTATGCAACTTACATAGCAGAGAAAATCCATGAGCAGTTCATGAATTTGAGGAGGGAGAGACTGTTCAGGTACACCTCCTATATATACCACTTATTCCTCTTTTACCAGCCAGCCACCTTCTCTGTTCCTTTGAGGCCACTCAATGCCCAAGGAAGTCCAAGATCAGTTGTTTTCTGGACCTCTGTTTTTCATTGTACCTCAGTATCACCCTATACATACTGTGAGTTTATTGATTTATTTGTTCATCCAGCCCTAACAGTGCTGCAAGGTGCCCCTCCTCCTAGACTAACCGATGATATGAGGAGAATTCTCCACTTGAATAAGGTCTACAACATTGGCAATTGGTACTTCTACCAGAATCACACAGTCATTAGGATATATGGCTGTGAATTGAACCCATTTAGGTTGCCAAGGTATGTCCCCATGAGGCTTTTTGCCTTGGAATATTTCAGGCAGTTTGGGAACTCAGACTACCTTAATTTTCAGAGCAAGAACAAGAAGTCACAATTGAAGGTAAGGAGCCAGCTAGGTCCCTTCCTATATAACAAAAGCAAGGAAGGGTGGAAAGAGGCAGACAGGATCCTGGAGGGCCTCGGACTGCAAACCAGTTTTGAGTGGATTCCCTATGACCCCAATCACTCTATCTCCCTCAAGAGGATTAGATACAAATTGGGCAACTATGCACATAAAAGACAACCTGAAATTGAAAAGTATGCCAATGCACCAGATTGGGAAGAGGGTACACTAGTAGAACAAGTCACTAATGAAGAATTACTTGAGAAAGAGGCTAGGAATGTGCAAAAGGAAGCTGACTTGGAAACTTGTGGACAGGTGCCCCTCTCCTACAGAAAGCAAATTGGAGCAGCTACTACATCCTCAGCAGCACAGCAACAAAGTGCCGAAAAGACACCACAGACAGCAAGCAAAGATAAAGGGAAGCAGGTGGAACAGCCACCTCCATTGACAGAAGAAGAAGTGGATACACTGCTGCAGCAGCAAGAGGAGATGGAACAGCAAGAACTGGGGCAGCAACAAGAAGAGGAACAGTCTAGTGAACAGCAGCCCTTGCAGCAAGAAAAGGGGACTGATTTACCAAGCTCCACTGAGCAGCAGCCTCAAACAGTGGTGCCTCCCAGGACAGAAACCAGTGTTGACATCTCAGTCCTCCAAACACCACAGAAGGAGGATTTGACCAGGAAAAGGGAGAGAGAGACCCCCCAGACCTCATCCTTCAATCGAGGAGAGAAGAGACAAAGACTGAATGACTCCCAAGAGGAGGATATAGCAGTAAGGCAAGCCATGGGCATGGGCCCACCCAGTGGAGAAGTTTCAGCTAGTTCATTTCAACATGAACATGATAGAGCTACAGGAGGAGAGGTTAGCTCCTCCGGTCAACATAGAGAAGGGCAGTCAAGTATAAAACAGCAATTCATTGACATCAAAAGGAGGAGTGATCCCATTAAAGTGCAGCTATATAATCACTTGTTAAACCTGGCTCCTAGCAACCAGCAGAGACTCATGTCTGCTTTCGATGTGAGTGAAGGCAAAATGATAATGAGCCACTTCATGCCCACAACTCTGCATCCTCAGTCCACCTCGGACTATCTAAGAACCAACATGGAGGTTCTTGCCAAAGACATACACCCTATGGATAAGATTGAATTACATAAGCAAACTGGTGAAATGGTGTATGCCTCCCTGGCAGATGAGACATTAGAGAACTATAAGTTAAAGAGCAGCCTGGACAACACAGCCTCTCAGCTGGAATTAGAAAGAGCATCATCACAAGCCAAGGACAATAGGATCAAGTCCTTGGAAGAGGTAATTATAGATATAGGACATGATCCTAAAGATGTCAAAGGCATCCAAGAACTCCTGAAGATAAGGGATGCAGACATGACGGCCCTAAGGAAGAAAATCAAGCTCCCAGCCACCATCCATCCACAAACAGATGAAGTTGCCCAGCAAAGGCAAGAAAAGGATGCTACAGACCTACTGGTATCCCTATACAAGGAGCTGGTTAGGATCCAAGACCAGCTAGGACAAACTGAAGCTGCAAAGGCATCACTAGAAGCAGCCCTGAAGCAAAGAGAAGAGGGTCAATCCTCCCAGCCTCCTCCTGTGATAATAAATCTTGAGGAAGTCCCTCCAACAACTACTCCTCCTCCTCAGCAAACAGAAGCTACAGCGCCATCCACAGCAACAACTACACCAACGGAACAGACTCCTAGTCTAGACATGCAGAAGCTGCAAGCTGAGATCCAAGTCCTTGAATCTCAAATGAAAGAGCTTGATGAAGTCAAGAAAACTTTGGCTAAGGTAAATGAAAAGTTTGACAAGAGCAAACAGAATGAGGCAGCAAAGGAGAGAGAGGTAAGAGCTCTCAAAAGAAGAATAGCTGAACTGGAAAAAGAGCTTGCACTAGAAAAGGTGACAGCAGAAATGAAAGCAGTGCTCTGGAGTAACATTGGGCGGTCCATTGCCAACCAATGGCAATATATTGAGACTATGGATGAGCAAATGGTGCTCATCACCAAAGCAAACAGAGAAATACAGAGAGCCAGGGCAAGCCTTGGACACATGCCAGATGCTGCCAGCAGGATGGTCAATGTTTTAAATAACAAAACTAGCTCTCAACTGGCTGCCATGGGAATCACTAACAGGACTGAAACAATCTCAGTAGTTAAACGAGTCCTAACACTAAGAAGTCTAGTTGGAACACTGGAGAGGAGAACACAGGACATGCAGACTGAAATCAACAAATTCCTGGAAAAATTCTTGGCATTACAGAACAGAGGCCTCCCCAGCATTTTAAGCAGTGTAGGAAGACTGCTCACCCTAGACAATTACAATAAAAGGATTGATGCCCATGCAGGAGCAGAAATTGCAAAACCGCCCAGTACTTCAGTAGACGCAGGGCTAGCCACAGGGCAGACTATGTATGATAGGGTGGATAACCTATTTTTCATTATGAATGAAATTGAGCATCTGTTTGATACACCACCTAATTTCTTCAAGTTCACAGAAGCAGATGAAACTTTAGGGGCAATCTTAGCACACCAACTGCCCACACAGGATGTCTGGAGGAATTTGACACAGACAATTTTGTCAGGCCAGAACCAGTAGCGCCAATTCTCCAGGCAAATAAGCAGACATGCGCAGGTACAGTTTTGATGAATAATATCTACAAGGAAAAGGCAGAGGCTGAGCCAACTCAGCAGGACCATTGACTCACCACAAGCAGCAGTCACAATCACAGGTGACAAGCCGAGATACAGCGTACAAGCCTTACAGTCGGGTTTTCCAGCATTTACTCAGAATATCTCAACCGACTCAGCTGTTCCTAAAGGCTAAAATATCTTCTGACAGAGCATTAAAATGCTTTTACTCTGTAATCAATGCTGTAATAAATTTTGGTCATAATATCTTAAGAGTTGGTGAGAATATTAAGTCTGAGATAACTCAGAACTCAGATATTTTGTAAACCACCGCAAGTATATATACACCCTTCACAGACGCTGAAGGGGTTGTTGTAATTTTCTTTTGAGAACTCTCACTTGCTGTAATATTTTCAGAGAAGTAATACAAAGGAAGAATGGAATTTCCAAGGCTTGGTGTACTTTGATGTATTGTGGTGAAAGATGAATGTTACAGGATTCCAGGGTGTTGCATAAAACAATAAGTATTCTCAAATCTCTTTGTTATGTGTTTTCGAGTCTTTTGTTCTCTTTTGTTGTTTAAACGTTTTACACTTAATAGCAAGGTGAAAGAATGGTTCCAGGACTTAATCCATGATTACCCTGAACTCAAACTGAGCTATTATACATGTTTTCCTCAGATACAGTAACAGAATTGTAATTCTTAATTGCTGCATTTCAAAACTGTGTCTTTTGCTGTGATAGACATTCCCAGGGATTCAAGTTTGCCCCTGAGACATCTGTCCCTTTCTTTCAAAACTGTTTGTTGGAAATATTTAAACAACAAGTGAAAATTCTTGAATGCTTTCACTGTTTGTGTTACCTGTTTCCTGTTATTTAATCAAAAAATCTGTTCTATAAAGCACTCAAATGGCCCTGTAAGTTCCATCTTTCATCTCAAAGCTTCAAACACATATAGCCACAGACTCCATTGCCCAATGATATTCAACCTCTTTGAAAACTACACCACTGAAATCTAAAAGGAGTTTCATCAACCAAAACATAAACTAAACCTGTGCTCAATACCTAGCCTAAAACAATATCATTACAGATACAAATCATAAAGAGAGAGCCCTCTCTGATCACAGTTTGGCTAGAAACAGTGATCAAAAGATTGGTTAGTGGTTACCCCGGCCGTATTCCCTTGGGAGTCATAGGGAACAACCTGGGTGTTAACATAATTGGCGACTCCGCTGGGGACTCAAGATTTTTCAATTACTATCTATCTTCCAAAGCTACCATCAAGCCTGAAACTAGCCAAGAGGCCTTAGGACTGTTTCTCTAATACAGGGACAGCTTTAGGGAAGAGCTAACTAGGGAAACTTCATCCTAGCTTTGAAACCTATATAGTCATTCCAGAATTCTTGTTCAGTCCTTGTACATATAAAACTTCTGTATAAAGTTCTAAAAGAATACTTAGAAGCTGGCTCCCAAAAGAAATCCAAGGCACACTAGGGCAAACCCTGACCCTAATCAACCCATCATTGTTGATAACCCAAATATCATTCCAAAGAACATAAGGAGACAGCAAAAGCAGGAGAAGCCTGCTGATTCAAATATAAGTTCAGATCAACCTATCCTCATTCCCACTCCTTGCAAAGTTCTTTTCCGTTCCACACCTAATTCTCCTAGTTCATCATCAACACCTCAAAGTCCTCTCCTTCCATCTTCACCATCTGCACATACTCTTTCAACCAGTTCCCCACTTGTTACCCATCCTATTAACCCCGTTATACCTGTAATCCCAGCTGTCCCATTTGTTCCTATTAACCCTATAAACCCCATAAACATGGCCAACAGGTATGCACCTCTGCAGATACCAGCCAATGCTCCAGCTCTACCTCAAGATTACCAAACCAAAATCTCATTTTTTGACTCCCAGGGCCCTTTGACAGCTGTCCAGCATGCTAAAAAGATGCAAGACCACTTTGAGACCTATGAAATAGATGATGACAGTGTCAGGATGAGAATTTTTGTTCAAAGCTTAACTGGGGATGTCAGAACTTGGTTTAGATCCCTGAATGCAAATTCCATTGCAACCCCTGAGGTCCTGTACCAAGAGTTTACCAATAGATGGGAGAAGAAGAAAGATCCACTCCACATACTTGGTGAATATAACACAATTAAAAGAGGTCCCCAAGAAACAGTTTTGGAATATTGTGCTAGGTTTAACAATGTATATAATGCTATTCCCCAGAACTTAAGACCCCCTCCTGATTTGGCCCTGTACAATTTCCCTGATGGTTTTGATTCTGATATGGCCTATCAGTTGAAGGAAAGAGACCCTCCAACCCTTGCAGAAGCTCAAAGGGTTGCAGTCACTGTTGAGGCTAACCTAATTGCCAAGAGAAACCAGGCCAGATTGGAAAAGAAAACTGGCTTCAGAGAAGAGCCCTCGGGTTTTGATCAAAAGTTAGATGCAATACTAAACAGCATGAAGAGACTGGGTGAAAGAGTGGAATCAGTTGAAAGAAAATCATCATGGGAAGCATCACAAAGCAACCCTCCTAGAAATCCAAATTTTAGGAGAAATCAGAACCCAAACATAGGAAAAACAAGTGCAGACCAAGATATCAGACCCCCTTTTCAAGAAAACTATGCAGAAACTTCCTCAGCAAATCAGCTCAATGAAGATCCTGAAATCAACTTAATAGGTCTGGATGGTAAAAGCCATGTCTTTTTAACACAAGAAGACCATGAGGAGGATGAAAGCAAAACATTCCAAACTCAATCAGGAGAATCCTTTGATTTTAAACAAGGATATGATACTGCTGTCTATGAAGTCCATAAACAATACAAACTAAGGAGTAGGACAGTGAATGTGAATCAGCCCGAAAAGATAAAAGAGAAACAGCAATCCGAAGAAACCTTAGTCACTAAACCTAATGACAAAACAAACTTGTCTGCAAAAGAAGTAGTGGTTGAGGAGGTCACTGAATTACTGTCCCCATTAAAACATCCCATGGCAACCTCGTCCTCTCACCCTAACCCAAACATTACCCCTCAAAACATGAGTATAAGGGGCAGGTGCCAAAATCAAGATGAAACTCAACAAGAAGATCTAATGCATAGAGAAACAACTGCTACCCGTGACTCCAAAACCCAAGTTGACAAACCCTTTGACCTAGGAGCAGAGATTGGCAAGTTAAAGGTAGCAATTCCCCTTTCAGAGCTAGCCAAGCATGACATATACAAGCAACAGATCAAAAAATCCCTTCAGCTCACCAATAGCAAAGATGATGTAAATGTGCTAGATGACACTCCAGAATTACTGTTTGGACCAGAGGTAGATGGAAAAACAGTAGTCACAGGGGTTTTACCTTTTTATGTCAGCTTACACATACATGACAAAATACTGCACAATGCAATGTTTGATTCGGGTGCCTCTCACAACCTGATGCCAAAAGCAGTCATGGAAAGACTAAACTTGGATATAACAAGACCATACAAAGACTTATTTTCCTTTGATTCCAGTCAAGTCAAATGTTTGGGCCTAATAAAGGATTTATGTGTATCCCTGGTTCAATTTCCCAACAAAACCATTCTAATGGATGTTGTTGTTGCTGATATCCCACCAAAATATGGGATGCTGTTATCAAGATCATGGGGAGCCAAGCTCCAAGGCTACCTGCAACTAGACATGTCATATGCAACCATCTCTGTCTTTGGGCAACCAAAAAGACTTTATAGGGAAACACTCATGAAGTATATGGTCAGCAGTGAGGAAAAGCCTCAAAATTTTCCAATCTATGCTGTTCATTCGGACATAGACTCCTTCATCCTCTTCAATGACAGCGCAGGCCTCTCAAACAATGAAATTAAGACCGAAACAATCATACAACAACAAAGCATTGATCAAACAAGTAGCACTTGCCAAACTTCAATCAGCCCAACAATACACATTAGCCCTCCTCTAGTTGTCAAAGATTGTCAAGCAAATGATGAAATTATCCTAGAAAACAAATGGGAAAAGAAACCCCAACTCATGCTCACACTGCCATCCCATGAACAGAATTTGAAATCTCCTGTTCAGCAAGATATCCGGTGGATCCTAGAATTTGATGGCTCAGTTAACAAGTTAGGGGCAGGAGCTGGAGTATGGATACATAATAAAGAGAAAGATTATGCAGAAGGTAGGGCTTACAGATTGAATTTTAAATGCACTAATAACATGGCAGAATATGAAGCTCTATTACTAGGCCTCAAGATTGCCAAATCATTGCAAACACATAGCCTCTCAATCATGGGGGACTCTGATTTAGTCATTCAACAAGTAAAAGGGAATTTTGTCACCAATGACAAAAGGCTGAGGTCCTACAGATCTGCTGTCATGGAAATATTAGAGACCTTTCCTGAGTTTGTTATCACTAAAATTTCTAGGGGCCACAATCTCCATGCACACAGCTTGGCAACATTTGCCAGCACCTTCAAATTTCCATTGGAACCCAACAATTGTTTCACAGCCGAAGTCAGATACAGACCTTCTATTCCAAACAATGTCAAAGAATGGCAAGTATTTGAGGATGACAAACAAATAAACAATTTTTTAACCTTACAACAAGAGTTCACAGGATTAAATATTGATGTTGAGTCAGCATGTCAATCACAAATGCTTGAGACAGCATGTCAATCACAAATATTTGATGGAGCATGTCCATCACAAATACAGTTTCAACAATCTGCGCACCCAATGTCACCTAGGACAGCAAAACAACTACTCAGTCCAACCATTTTTAACAATGAAAACATTCAGCAAATTAACCAAATTGACTGTGAAGAGATGAGTAACGTTGAAACTGAAATCATACAACTCAAAGACAATTTCCTCCCAGTAGGCCTTACCCCACTAGAGGATATTTTTGACTCAAATGACATCCCTAGGAAGCCAAAGATGCAGCCATTAGATGCAAGAGTTGAAGAATGCAACATTGGTACTATTGACAAGCCTAAGATAATAAAGCTATCCGCCTCTTTGCCCCTGATCAAAAGCCCAAGTACATTGATCTCTTTAAAGAGTTTCAAGATGTCTTTGCTTGGGGTTATGAAGATCTAAAGTCCTATGATACGTCTGTCATCCAGCATACCATCCCCCTCAAGCCTAATCAAAAACCATTCAAACAGAAATTGAGAAGGATCAATCCGGTGCTCCTTCCTTCTATTGAAAAAGAGTTGCATAAAATGTTCAAAGCTGGTATCATAGCACCAATAAGGTTCTCTGAGTGGATTTCAAATTTGGTCCCTACAAGAAAGAAAACTGGTGAGATCAGACTTTGTGTAGACTTAAGGAATCTGAATCAAGTATCACTCAAAGATAACTACCCCTTACCCAAAATGGATCACATCCTTCAGAGGGTAGTAGGGGCTTCAAGAATATCACTGCTTGATGGATTCTCAGGCTTCAACCAAATCCTAGTACACCCTGATGATCAAGACAAAACTGCATTTACTACCCCATGGGGAACTTTCAAGTATGTGAAAATGCCCTTTGGATTGAAAAATGCAGGGGCAACGTTTCAAAGAGCAATGGACATTGCTTTTGCAAAATAAATTCATGACTTCTTGGTCATTTACTTAGATGATCTTACACCCTTTTCAAAATCTGACCAAGAACACTTGAAACATTTAAGACAGATTTTCATAACATGCAGGAAATATGGCATTTCCTTAAACCCCAAGAAATCATTATTTGGTTTGGAGGAAGGGAAACTTTTAGGACACATCATTTCAAAAGATGGCATAAGAATTGATCCAGATAGGATACAAGCTATCCTACAAATGCCTCACCCAAGGAATGTCAAGGAGCTGCAAGGATTCTTAGGAAAAATCAACTTTTTAAGAAGGTTTATCCCAAATTTAGCAGAATTAATCAGACTACTAAACAATATGCTAAAGAAGGATTCAAAGGTCAAATGGACTGTTGAAGCAAAGCAAGCCTTTGAAAGTATAAAATTGGCCTTAACCCAAACCCCGGTATTAACTAATCCTCAGTTTGACAGAGACTTTATCATTTTCTCTTTTGCCTCCCAGCATACTATTGCTGCTGTATTATTGCAGAAAGATGACCAAGGGAATGAGAAGCCCATTGCCTTCTTCAGCAGAGCTCTTAGAGATGCTCCTCTAAAGTACCAAATAATGGAAAAACAAGCCTATGCCTTAATCAAAGCTATCAAAGATTTTAGGATTTATATCCTTTACTCCCATGTTGTGGCTTATGTACCAAGTCCTATTGTCAAAGACATTCTCACCCAAGAAAACTTAGAGGGTAGGAGAGGAAAATGGATTGCCAATATACTAGAATTTGACATTGAAATAAAACCTACAAAGCTGATAAAAGGGCAAGGTTTGGCCAAATTAATGACAGAAGCAAATTTCCAAGCCTTAGATATCAATCAACTGGACAGTGAAACAGAGCTGGCGACTCCAAAGATCAATGTAGCCTTTGAACAATCTCCTTGGTACTCTGATATCTGTTATGTGTTACAAAACCTGTGTGCTCCCCCAGGACTGTCCAGAACTAAGTCTAGGTTCCTAAAAATGAAAACATCTAAATTTTGTGTGATGGATGAGAATCTACTCTGGAAAAACCATGAAGGTATTTTGCTGCACTGTCTTATTGAGAGTGAAACTGACAATATCATGCAAGAATTCCATGCTGGAGACTGTGGTGGACATTTGTACTGGAAGTCCACTGTGGACAAGATATTAAGGGCTGGTTATTACTGGCCCACTATGTTCTCTGATGTGAAGAAATTCACAACATCATGCCACAAGTGCCAACTGTTTGAAGGCAAAAGACAGTTGCTGCCACTTCCTTTGAGGCCCATTTCAACAGAAAGACCTTTCCAACAATGGGGCTTGGATTTCATTGGAGAAATTCATCCCTCATCTTCAGGACAACACAGATGGATTCTGACAGCAACAGACTACTTCACCAAGTGGATTGAAGCTGCCCCATGCAGACAAGCAAATGATTCAGTAATCATTCAGTTTTTGGAAAACAATATACTGGCTAGATTTGGATGCCCGGACAAGATAATAACAGACAATGCTGCTGCCTTCAAATCCAAGAAAATGGTGAACTTCTGCCATAAATTTCACATTACCCTGGGCCATTCTACAGCTTACTATCCTCAGGGAAATGGTCTTGCTGAATCATCAAACAAAAGCTTGATAAACATCATAAAGAAAGTGCTGGAAGAGAACAAAAAGAACTGGCATAAGAAACTTGTAAATGCTTTATGGGCAGATAGACTAACCACTAAAAGATCAATTGGGACCAGCCCATATGAGTTAGTCTATGGATTAGAAGCCAGATTTCCTTCATCACTAGGGGTGTCGGTTATGAAACTCCTGCAAGAAAGTCAAGAAGAGCCAAATGATATGCAAAGGAGGATTAACCAGATAATTTGTTTACAGCAGACCAGAGAACAAGTTTTCAGCAGAGTGCAAATACTACAAGAGAAACTGAAAAAGGCCTTTGACCGAAGAACCAAAGCAGAAGATTTCAATGTAGGGGACAAAGTTTTAAAGTGGGATGCAAGAAGAGAAGAGAAAGGGAAACATGGAAAGTTTGACTCTTTGTGGAAAGGACCATTTGCTGTCCAAGCAGTACAAGGTAATAACACCTACTTCCTCAAAAGTTTGACTGAAACTGAACTAGATGAAGGTCCTGTCAATGGCAGGATGCTGAAGCACTATTTTGACTGTTCACTATGATAGAAATCCAAAGGTTCATTGTATATATGCAGGCTTACATATTGTTTTCTAGTTTAGATTGTAAAAAGAGGTTTTTCCAAGTGCTGCACCTAGCAGCAATAGGCAGATAGAATCAGAGGTTCTCCAAGAAAAGGCACACAATTTTGACAAGTTATATGCAGCAGATTTCAAAGATTAAGAGGGGCAGTCAAGCAACAAGGCAATCTGACCTGCTGTTCTTGGTCTTTCAAAAGAAAAACCATCCCCATGTGGAGCCACTGTTGGATACCTATAGTAATAGGTTTCATATTTCATGATTGACTATAGAAAATCCAAATATGCTCTGCTTTGGTACTACAAAGATCCCATATTTCCCAGGAAATCAGAGGTGTGTGAAGTGTTCCAAATGTTGAGGGCCTCATTTCAAATTTTGTGGATGATTCAACAGTTTAAACTGGATCATGCCATGTTTCAATTTTGAGTTATAGAATAGAGAAAGAAGTCTGTCCAAACAGCTTAATCTTGGCAGACAAGTAGTTCAGGTAGAGAAGCAAAGGTTCCCAAAAGTTTAATCTGGGACCTTGGAAGAGATAAGGGTAGAAGTAGATAGAGAGAAAAAGGAAAAAGCCAAAGAAAAGAAAAGGCAATTAAGGGTTGCAAGTCCAAGTGCCCCTCCAAGAAGAAACAAAAAATGCTAGGCAAAATAGCTGGGTAGGCAGTTGTGGTTGCAGAAAGGATATGATCACCATTACACAGTTGTCAAGAGGTGTTTTGCCAAGGCAAAAAATCTATCAGCAAACAAAGTGGTTAATTCCATCAAATCACAGCAAAGAGCATCACTAACCTCCCTCTTTCCCTCTCTAGTCCATTACTAACACCCCCTTTCTGTTAGCTGAGATTTATGAAGAAAGATCATGGTTGTATGGTGGTTCTAGTTCATTCAGAATGCACATTTTGATCTGAAGTCTTTTCATTTTGATCTACTCTTAAATCCCCCTCCTTCACTCATATTAACTCCTAATTCTACTATATAGCTCCCCTATTTTACCCCTATCCCTAATAATACTAACACTAAGGTGTATAAAGCCCCAAATCTTATATATATCCCCTCCCCTTGGCATAATAGCCATATAGTCTTCAAAAGGGACCAAAATGGCATCTGGCCACTTTAGTGAACCTATTCCACCCCATTCCCCCTTTGCTGCAAGTTAATTTACCCTCAAATCACCTCTGCATTGACAAAACCCCTATCAAAACCCCTTTTGCCTATAAAATCCTTTGCTAAAGTCTCTAAGGTTAATACCCGCCTCTGGCACGTTCCCCAATGCTATCGCATGACTGGTTGAATAAAAACATTTGAAAAAACCAATAAAAACCCACAAACTATAATGTTTTCCGCCCGTTTATGAAGCCCGCATCTTTCTCCTCCGCCAGCCGTCGGATCAAGCTCCTTAGATCCGACGGTCCACATCAATATCGGAGCGCATCCTATGGCAGCACTTTAACTTCCGAGAAGATGACGTTGCGGCATGTCACGCCTCCTCCACGCGTCGGGCGCTCACCTATCTCGGAGCCGGGTCTGACAGCCTCTGCGCCGTACCCAAACTGCCCCGAGAAACCGTGGCGGTTAAGGCTTTAACCGTGACCGCTACGGTTTGACTGCCACCTGTTTGCCGCTGACCCACCGCCACGTCCTGGTCCGCTTGTACCTGCCTCTGCGATTCGTCCACCTCACCGCTGACTTGGTTGCCACCTCACCGCCCCCTTTGACCAGTCATCCACTGCCACGTCGCCCGATGACGTCAGCTGACGTCACCTCACCGTGACCCACCAATGACATCATGCTGACGTCATCATAAAAAAGCGCCAAGTTGGTAAAAAACCCATATTTACCAAAAAACCCGTGTTTTTTCTCACTTTTACCATTGTTGCTATTGGACGCTCTGCTTAACCATTTGCACCCGAATTTTCGCCAACCAGTTGATTTAGCCCGGGCGACCTCCTCAGCAGCAACTGTGCACCTCTGTTCGACCTCTGCTCATCGAATTACAGGTATTTACACTGTTCCGCCCTCCAAACCACTGTCATTAAGCTTGCAAATTGCTCAGAGGGATAATGGACCATTAAAAACGATATTTGCACCGTTCATTTCCAGTTACTCGTCCACCATTGTAGTTGTGAAAGCCAACAAGTACCTGCCGAGCTTTAAAAACCTGTAATTCACGAAAAACCACTGTAATTCTGCGTTTCCCGGAAGATTTCCCGGTAGACACAATTCACCTGCTCCAAGAGTTCAGTTAGACCACAGAGAAGCTTTATCACTAAACTCCAATAGTATTTCAATTGCTATTTGGTGAATTCCCCTCTGATACTCAAAAAATCCACTGTTTTCCACAGAGAACCACCTACAGTCTGTGTTTCTACCATTTTTAGCTATCCACCTGCAAACCTTGCATTTTGAAGAACTATGTTGACTCCTATTGCTCTAAATATCAAGCCCCTCAATGCTCCTCACCAGGAATTAGCATGGAAACCCCTGGGAGACATGGATTATCAAATGATGGACTGGTTCCCTATGGGAACCAAATACAATGTCCAAATGATGAATGAGTTAAAAGCCCAGCACCTGAGTGGGGCAGACATCTTGGGGATTTGGGATTCAAATTTTCCCATCTACAACCTTCCCCAAGTGAATCCTATGCCAGAACTGATCTACAGCTGCCAAGAATGCTATGACCCAAACCAAAGAGCTGTTATCAGCCCCACAGGCCTAGTTCTGTTCCAGATCACCCCAGAGAGCATAAATCAAATGCTGCGCTTCAATACAGCCAAGCAACTGACCCCTCTATCCATGCAGAATCTGATAAACAGAGGGAGCAAACTGTCAAGTGACCAGGTTATCAAAATCAACCAATTGTTTGTCACACCAGGCTCTGAAACAGTCAGAACCCCTCCTATTGGGTATCAATATCTAAATGAGTTGGGCAGAATGTTGGTGGATCTGATTGGCTATGTCCTAGGATTCAGGGGAATGGAGGATGTAGATGACAGCATAATGGCAATGCTGTCTATATTTGCCCCTGGTAAGCCTCCAGCTGTGCAGTATGATTATGCAACTTACATAGCAGAGAAAATCCATGAGCAGTTCATGAATTTGAGGAGGGAGAGACTGTTCAGGTACACCTCCTATATATACCACTTATTCCTCTTTTACCAGCCAGCCACCTTCTCTGTTCCTTTGAGGCCACTCAATGCCCAAGGAAGTCCAAGATCAGTTGTTTTCTGGACCTCTGTTTTTCATTGTACCTCAGTATCACCCTATACATACTGTGAGTTTATTGATTTATTTGTTCATCCAGCCCTAACAGTGCTGCAAGGTGCCCCTCCTCCTAGACTAACCGATGATATGAGGAGAATTCTCCACTTGAATAAGGTCTACAACATTGGCAATTGGTACTTCTACCAGAATCACACAGTCATTAGGGTATATGGCTGTGAATTGAACCCATTTAGGTTGCCAAGGTATGTCCCCATGAGACTTTTTTCCTTGGAATATTTCAGGCAGTTTGGGAACTCAGACTACCTTAATTTTCAGAGCAAGAACAAGAAGTCACAATTGAAGGTGAGGAGCCAGCTAGGTCCCTTCCTATATAACAAAAGCAAGGAAGGGTGGAAAGAGGCAGACAGGATCCTGGAGGGCCTCGGACTGCAAACCAGTTTTGAGTGGATTCCCTATGACCCCAATCACTCTATCTCCCTCAAGAGGATTAGATACAAATTGGGAAACTATGCACATAAAAGACAACCTGAAATTGAAAAGTATGCCAATGCACCAGATTGGGAAGAGGGTACACTAGTAGAACAAGTCACTAATGAAGAATTACTTGAGAAAGAGGCTAGGAATGTGCAAAAGCAAGCTGACTTGGAAACTTGTAGACAGGTGCCCCTCTCCTACAGAAATCAAATTGGAGCAGCTACTACATCCTCAGCAGCACAGCAACAAAGTGCCGAAAAGACACCACAGACAGCAAGCAAAGATAAAGGGAAGCAGGTGGAACAGCCACCTCCATTGACAGAAGAAGAAGTGGATACACTGCTGCAGCAGCAAGAGGAGATGGAACAGCAAGAACTGGGGCAGCAACAAGAAGAGGAACAGTCTAGTGAACAGCAGCCCTTGCGGCAAGAAAAGGGGACTGATTTACCAAGCTCCACTAAGCAGCAGCCTCAAACAGTGGTGCCTCCCAGGACAGAAACCAGTGTTGACATCTCAGTCCTCCAAACACCACAAAAGGAGGATTTGACCAGGAAAAGGGAGAGAGAGACCCCCCAGACCTCATCCTTCAATCGAGGAGAGAAGAGACAAAGACTGAATGACTCCCAAGAGGAGGATATAGCAGTAAGGCAAGCCATGGGCATGGGCCCACCTAGTGGAGAAGTTTCAGCTAGTTCATTTCAACATGAACATGATAGAGCTACAGGAGGAGAGGTTAGCTCCTCCGGTCAACATAGAGAAGGGCAGTCAAGTATAAAACAACAATTCATTGACATCAAAAGGAGGAGTGACCCCATTAAAGTGCAGCTATATAATCACTTGTTAAACCTGGCCCCTAGCAACCAGCAGAGACTCATGTCTGCTTTCGATGTGAGTGAAGGCAAAATGATAATGAGCCACTTCATGCCCACAACTCTGCATCCTCAGTCCACCTCGGACTATCTAAGAACCAACATGGAGGTTCTTGCCAAAGACATACACCCTATGGATAAGATTGAATTACATAAGCAAACTGGTGAAATGGTGTATGACTCCCTGGCAGATGAGACATTAGAGAACTATAAGTTAAAGAGCAGCCTGGATAACACAGCCTCTCAGCTGGAATTAGAAAGAGCATCATCACAAGCCAAGGACAATAGGATCAAGTCCTTGGAAGAGGTAATTATAGATATAGGACATGATCCTAAAGATGTCAAAGGCATCCAAGAACTCCTGAAGATAAGGGATGCAGACATGGCGGCCCTAAGAAAGAAAATCAAACTCCCAGCCACCATCCATCCACAAACAGATGAAGTTGCCCAGCAAAGGCAAGAAAAGGATGC
Source organism: Pinus tabuliformis (assembly GCA_031772625.1). Taxonomy (NCBI): domain Eukaryota; kingdom Viridiplantae; phylum Streptophyta; class Pinopsida; order Pinales; family Pinaceae; genus Pinus; species Pinus tabuliformis. The sequence continues at coordinate 1,892,836,189 of CM062817.1, read as the reverse complement.
TACAGACCTGCTGGTATCCCTATACAAAGAGCTGGTTAGGATTCAAGACCAGCTAGGACAAACTGAAACTGCAAAGGCAGCACTACAAGAAGCACTGAAGCAAAGAGAAGAGGGCCAACCCTCCCAGCCTCCTCCTGTGATAATAAATCTTGAGGAAGTCCCTCCAACAACTACTCCTCCTCCTCAGCAAACAGAAGCTACAGCGCCATCCACAGCAACAACTACACCAACGGAACAGACTCCTAGTCTAGACATGCAGAAGCTGCAAGCTGAGATCCAAGTCCTTGAATCTCAAATGAAAGAGCTTGATGAAGTCAAGAAAACTTTGGCTAAGGTAAATGAAAAGTTTGACAAGAGCAAACAGAATGAGGCAGCAAAGGAGAGAGAGGTAAGAGCTCTCAAAAGAAGAATAGCTGAACTGGAAAAAGAGCTTGCACTAGAAAAGGTGACAGCAGAAATGAAAGCAGTGCTCTGGAGTAACATTGGGCGGTCCATTGCCAACCAATGGCAATATATTGAGACTATGGATGAGCAAATGGTGCTCATCACCAAAGCAAACAGAGAAATACAGAGAGCCAGGGCAAGCCTTGGACACATGCCAGATGCTGCCAGCAGGATGGTTAATGTTTTAAATAACAAAACTAGCTCTCAACTGGCTGCCATGGGAATCACTAACAGGACTGAAACAATCTCAGTAGTTAAACGAGTCCTAACACTAAGAAGTCTAGTTGGAACACTGGAGAGGAGAACACAGGACATGCAGACTGAAATCAACAAATTCCTGGAAAAATTCTTGGCATTACAGAACAGAGGCCTCCCCAGCATTTTAAGCAGTGTAGGAAGACTGCTCACCCTAGACAATTACAATAAAAGGATTGATGCCCATGCAGGAGCAGAGATTGCAAAACCGCCCAGTACTTCAGCAGACGCAGGGCCAGCCACAGGGCAGACTATGTATGATAGGGTGGATAACCTATTTTTCATTATGAATGAAATTGAGCATCTGTTTGATACACCACCTAACTTCTTCAAGTTCACAGAAGCAGATGAAACTTTAGGGGCAATCTTAGCACACCAACTGCCCACACAGGATGTCTGGAGGAATTTGACACAGACAATTTTGTCAGGCCAGAACCAGTAGCGCTAATTCTCCAGGCAAATAAGCAGACATGCGCAGGCACAATTTTGATGAATAATATCTACAAGGAAGAGGCAGAGGCTGAGCCAACTCAGCAGGACCATTGACTCACCACAAGCAGCAGTCACAATCACAGGTGACAAGCCCGAGATACAGCGTACAAGCCTTACAGTCGGGTTTTCCAGCATTTACTCAGAATATCTCAACCGACTCAGCTGTTCCTAAAGGCTAAAATATCTTCTGACAGAGCATTAAAACGCTTTTACTCTGTAATCAATGCTGTAATAAATTTTGGTCATAATATCTTAAGAGTTGGTGAGAATATTAAGTCTGAGATAACTCAGAACTCAGATATTTTGTAAACCACCGCAAGTATATATTCACCCTTCACAGACGCTGAAGGGGTTGTTGTAATTTTCTTTTGAGAACTCTCACTTGCTGTAATATTTTCAGAGAAGTAATACAAAGGAAGAATGGAATTTCCAAGGCTTGGTGTACTTTGATGTATTGTGGTGAAAGATGAATGTTACAGGATTCCAGGGTGTTGCATAAAACAATAAGTATTCTCAAATCTCTTTGTTATGTGTTTTCGAGTCTTTTGTTCTCTTTTGTTGTTTAAACGTTTTACACTTAATAGCAAGGTGAAAGAATGGTTCCAGGACTTAATCCATGATTACCCTGAACTCAAACTGAGCTATTATACATGTTTTCCTCAGATACAGTAACAGAATTGTAATTCTTAATTGCTGCATTTCAAAACTGTGTCTTTTGCTGTGATAGACATTCCCAGGGATTCAAGTTTGCCCCTGAGACATCTGTCCCTTTCTTTCAAAACTGTTTGTTGGAAATATTTAAACAATAAGTGAAAATTCTTGAATGCTTTCACTGTTTGTGTTACCTGTTTCCAGTTATTTAATCAAAATCTGTTCTATTAAGCACTCAAATGGCCCTGTAAGTTCCATCCTTCATCTCAAAGTTTCAAACACATATAGCCACAGACTCCATTGCCCAATGATATTCAACCTCTTTGAAAACTACATCACTGAAATCTAAAAGGAGTTTCATCAACCAAAACATAAACATAACCTGTGCTCAATACCTAGCCTAAAACACTATCATTGCAGATACAAATCATAAAGAGAGAGCCCTCTCTGATCACAGTTTGGCTAGAAACAGTGATTAAAAGATTGGTTAGTGGTTACCCCGGCCGTATTCCCTTGGGAGTCATAGGGAACAACCTGGGTGTTAACATAATTGGCGACTCCGCTGGGGACTTAAGATTTTTCAATTACTATCTATCTTCCAAAGCTACCATCAAGCCTGAAACTAGCCAAGAGGCCTTAGGACTGTTTCTCTAATACAGGGACAGCTTTAGGGAAGAGCTAACTAGGGAAACTTCATCCTAGCTTTGAAACCTATATAGTCATTCCAGAATGCTTGTTCAGTCCTTGTACATATAAAACTTCTGTATAAAGTTCTAAAAGAATACTTAGAAGCTGGCTCCCAAAAGAAATCCAAGGCACACTAGGGAAAACCCTGACCCTAATCAACCCATCATTGTTGATAACCCAAATATCATACCAAAGAACATAAGGAGACAGCAAAAGCAGGAGAAGCCTGCTGATTCAAATATAAGTTCAGATCAACCTATCCTCATTCCCACTCCTTGCAAAGTTCTTTTCCGTTCCACACCTAATTCTCCTAGTTCATCATCAACACCGCAAAGTCCTCTCCTTCCATCTTCACCATCTGCACATACTCTTTCAACCAGTTCCCCACTTGTTACCCATCCTATTAACCCCGTTATACCTGTAATCCCAGCTGTCCCATTTGTTCCTATTAATCCTATAAACCCCATAAACATGGCCAACAGGTATGCACCTCTGCAGATACCAGCCAATGCTCCAGCTCTACCTCAAGATTACCAAACCAAAATCTCATTTTTTGACTCCCAGGGCCCTTTGACAGCTGTCCAGCATGCTAAAAAGATGCAAGACCACTTTGAGACCTATGAAATAGATGATGACAGTGTCAGGATGAGAATTTTTGTTCAAAGCTTAACTGGGGATGTCAGAACTTGGTTTAGATCCCTGAATGCAAATTCCATTGCAACCCCTGAGGTCCTGTACCAAGAATTTACCAATAGATGGGAGAAGAAGAAAGATCCACTCCACATACTCGGTGAATATAACACAATTAAAAGAGGTCCCCAAGAGACAGTTTTGGAATATTGTGCTAGGTTTAACAATGTATATAATGCTATTCCCCAGAACTTAAGACCCCCTCCTGATTTGGCCCTGTACAATTTCCCTGATGGTTTTGATTCTGATATGGCCTATCAGTTGAAGGAAAGAGACCCTCCAACCCTTGCAGAAGCTCAAAGGGTTGCAGTCACTGTTGAGGCTAACCTAATTGCCAAGAGAAACCAGGCCAGATTGGAAAAGAAAACTGGCTTCAGAGAAGAGCCCTCGGGTTTTGATCAAAAGTTAGATGCAATACTAAACAGCATGAAGAGACTGGGTGAAAGAGTGGAATCAGTTGAAAGAAAATCATCATGGGAAGCATCACAAAGCAACCCTCCTAGAAATCCAAATTTTAGGAGAAATCAGAACCCAAACATAGGAAAAACAAGTGCAGACCAAGATATCAGACCCCCTTTTCAAGAAAACTATGCAGAAACTTCCTCAGCAAATCAGCTCAATGAAGATCCTGAAATCAACTTAATAGGTCTGGATGGTAAAAGCCATGTCTTTTTAACACAAGAAGACCATGAGGAGGATGAAAGCAAAACATTCCAAACTCAATCAGGAGAATCCTTTGATTTTAAACAAGGATATGATACTGCTGTCTATGAAGTCCATAAACAATACAAACTAAGGAGTAGGACAGTGAATGTGAATCAGCCCGAAAAGATAAAAGAGAAACAGCAATCCGAAGAAACCTTAGTCACTAAACCTAATGACAAAACAAACTTGTCTGCAAAAGAAGTAGTGGTTGAGGAGGTCACTGAATTACTGTCCCCATTAAAACATCCCATGGCAACCTCGTCCTCTCACCCTAACCCAAACATTACCCCTCAAAACATGAGTATAAGGGGCAGGTGCCAAAATCAAGATGAAACTCAACAAGAAGATCTAATGCATAGAGAAACAACTGCTACCCGTGACTCCAAAACCCAAGTTGACAAACCCTTTGACCTAGGAGCAGAGATTGGCAAGTTAAAGGTAGCAATTCCCCTTTCAGAGCTAGCCAAGCATGACATATACAAGCAACAGATCAAAAAATCCCTTCAGCTCACCAATAGCAAAGATGATGTAAATGTGCTAGATGACACTCCAGAATTACTGTTTGGACCAGAGGTAGATGGAAAAACAGTAGTCACAGGGGTTTTACCTTTTTATGTCAGCTTACACATACATGACAAAATACTGCACAATGCAATGTTTGATTCGGGTGCCTCTCACAACCTGATGCCAAAAGCAGTCATGGAAAGACTAAACTTGGATATAACAAGACCATACAAAGACTTATTTTCCTTTGATTCCAGTCAAGTCAAATGTTTGGGCCTAATAAAGGATTTATGTGTATCCCTGGTTCAATTTCCCAACAAAACCATTCTAATGGATGTTGTTGTTGCTGATATCCCACCAAAATATGGGATGCTGTTATCAAGATCATGGGGAGCCAAGCTCCAAGGCTACCTGCAACTAGACATGTCATATGCAACCATCTCTGTCTTTGGGCAACCAAAAAGACTTTATAGGGAAACACTCATGAAGTATATGGTCAGCAGTGAGGAAAAGCCTCAAAATTTTCCAATCTATGCTGTTCATTCGGACATAGACTCCTTCATCCTCTTCAATGACAGCGCAGGCCTCTCAAACAATGAAATTAAGACCGAAACAATCATACAACAACAAAGCATTGATCAAACAAGTAGCACTTGCCAAACTTCAATCAGCCCAACAATACACATTAGCCCTCCTCTAGTTGTCAAAGATTGTCAAGCAAATGATGAAATTATCCTAGAAAACAAATGGGAAAAGAAACCCCAACTCATGCTCACACTGCCATCCCATGAACAGAATTTGAAATCTCCTGTTCAGCAAGATATCCGGTGGATCCTAGAATTTGATGGCTCAGTTAACAAGTTAGGGGCAGGAGCTGGAGTATGGATACATAATAAAGAGAAAGATTATGCAGAAGGTAGGGCTTACAGATTGAATTTTAAATGCACTAATAACATGGCAGAATATGAAGCTCTATTACTAGGCCTCAAGATTGCCAAATCATTGCAAACACATAGCCTCTCAATCATGGGGGACTCTGATTTAGTCATTCAACAAGTAAAAGGGAATTTTGTCACCAATGACAAAAGGCTGAGGTCCTACAGATCTGCTGTCATGGAAATATTAGAGACCTTTCCTGAGTTTGTTATCACTAAAATTTCTAGGGGCCACAATCTCCATGCACACAGCTTGGCAACATTTTCCAGCACCTTCAAATTTCCATTGGAACCCAACAATTGTTTCACAGCCGAAGTCAGATACAGACCTTCTATTCCAAACAATGTCAAAGAATGGCAAGTATTTGAGGATGACAAACAAATAAACAATTTTTTAACCTTACAACAAGAGTTCACAGGATTAAATATTGATGTTGAGTCAGCATGTCAATCACAAATGCTTGAGACAGCATGTCAATCACAAATATTTGATGGAGCATGTCCATCACAAATACAGTTTCAACAATCTGCGCACCCAATGTCACCTAGGACAGCAAAACAACTACTCAGTCCAACCATTTTTAACAATGAAAACATTCAGCAAATTAACCAAATTGACTGTGAAGAGATGAGTAACGTTGAAACTGAAATCATACAACTCAAAGACAATTTCCTCCCAGTAGGCCTTACCCCACTAGAGGATATTTTTGACTCAAATGACATCCCTAGGAAGCCAAAGATGCAGCCATTAGATGCAAGAGTTGAAGAATGCAACATTGGTACTATTGACAAGCCTAAGATAATAAAGCTATCCGCCTCTTTGCCCCTGATCAAAAGCCCAAGTACATTGATCTCTTTAAAGAGTTTCAAGATGTCTTTGCTTGGGGTTATGAAGATCTAAAGTCCTATGATACGTCTGTCATCCAGCATACCATCCCCCTCAAGCCTAATCAAAAACCATTCAAACAGAAATTGAGAAGGATCAATCCGGTGCTCCTTCCTTCTATTGAAAAAGAGTTGCATAAAATGTTCAAAGCTGGTATCATAGCACCAATAAGGTTCTCTGAGTGGATTTCAAATTTGGTCCCTACAAGAAAGAAAACTGGTGAGATCAGACTTTGTGTAGACTTAAGGAATCTGAATCAAGTATCACTCAAAGATAACTACCCCTTACCCAAAATGGATCACATCCTTCAGAGGGTAGTAGGGGCTTCAAGAATATCACTGCTTGATGGATTCTCAGGCTTCAACCAAATCCTAGTACACCCTGATGATCAAGACAAAACTGCATTTACTACCCCATGGGGAACTTTCAAGTATGTGAAAATGCCCTTTGGATTGAAAAATGCAGGGGCAACGTTTCAAAGAGCAATGGACATTGCTTTTGCAAAATAAATTCATGACTTCTTGGTCATTTACTTAGATGATCTTACACCCTTTTAAAAATCTGACCAAGAACACTTGAAACATTTAAGACAGATTTTCATAACATGCAGGAAATATGGCATTTCCTTAAACCCCAAAAAGTCATTATTTGGTTTGGAGGAAGGGAAACTTTTAGGACACATCATTTAAAAAGATGGCATAAGAATTGATCCAGATAGGATACAAGCTATCCTACAAATGCCTCACCCAAGGAATGTCAAGGAGCTGCAAGGATTCTTAGGAAAAATCAACTTTTTAAGAAGGTTTATCCCAAATTTAGCAGAATTAATCAGATTACTAAACAACATGCTAAAGAAGGATTCAAAGGTCAAATGGACTGTTGAAGCAAAGCAAGCCTTTGAAAGTATAAAATTGGCCTTAACCCAAACCCCGGTATTAACCAATCCTCAGTTTGACAGAGACTTTATCATTTTCTCTTTTGCCTCCCAGCATACTATTGCTGCTGTATTATTGCAGAAAGATGACCAAGGGAATGAAAAGCCCATTGCTTTTTTCAGCAGAGCCCTTAGAGATGCTCCTCTAAAGTACCAAATAATGGAAAAACAAGCCTATGCCTTAATCAAAGCTATTAAAGACTTTAGGATTTACATCCTTTACTCCCATGTTGTGGCTTATGTACCAAGTCCTATTGTCAAAGATATTCTCACTCAAGAAAACTTAGAGGGTAGGAGAGGAAAATGGATTGCCAATATACTAGAATTTGACATTGAAATAAAACCTACAAAGCTGATAAAAGGGCAAGGTTTGGCCAAACTAATGACAGAAGCAAATTTCCAAGCCTTAGATATCAATCAACTGGACAGTGAAACAGAGCTGGCGACTCCAAAGATCAATGTAGCCTTTGAACAATCTCCTTGGTACTCTGACATCTGTTATGTGTTACAAAACCTGTGTGCTCCCCCAGGACTGTCCAGAACTAAGTCTAGGTTCCTAAAAATGAAAACATCTAAATTTTGTGTGATGAATGAGAATCTACTCTGGAAAAACCATGAAGGTATTTTGCTGCACTGTCTTGTTGAGAGTGAAACTGACAATATCATGCAAGAATTCCATGCTGGAGACTGTGGTGGACATTTGTACTGGAAGTCCACTGTGGACAAGATATTAAGGGCTGGTTATTACTGGCCCACTATGTTCTCTGATGTGAAGAAATTCACAACATCATGCCACAAGTGCCAACTGTTTGAAGGCAAAAGACAGTTGCTGCCACTTCCTTTGAGGCCCATTTCAACAGAAAGACCTTTCCAACAATGGGGCTTGGATTTCATTGGAGAAATTCATCCCTCATCTTCAGGACAACACAGATGGATTCTGACAGCAACAGACTACTTCACCAAGTGGATTGAAGCTGCCCCATGCAGACAAGCAAATGATTCAGTAATCATTCAATTTTTGGAAAACAATATACTGTCTAGATTTGGATGCCCGGACAAGATAATAACAGACAATGCTGCTGCCTTCAAATCCAAGAAAATGGTGAACTTCTACCATAAATTTCACATTACCTTGGGCCATTCTACAGCTTACTATCCTCAGGGAAATGGTCTTGCTGAATCATCAAACAAAAGTTTGATAAACATCATAAAGAAAGTGCTGGAAGAGAACAAAAAGAACTGGCATAAGAAACTTGTAAATGCTTTATGGGCAGATAGACTAACCACTAAAAGATCAATTGGGACCAGCCCATATGAGTTAGTCTATGGATTAGAAGCCAGATTTCCTTCATCACTAGGGGTGTCGGTTATGAAACTCCTGCAAGAAAGTCAAGCAGAGCCAAATGATATGCAAAGAAGGATTAACCAGATAATTTGTTTACAGCAGACCAGAGAACAAGTTTTCAGCAGAGTGCAAATACTACAAGAGAAACTGAAAAAGGCCTTTGACAGAAGAACCAAAGCAGAAGATTTCAATGTAGGGGACAAAGTTTTAAAGTGGGATGCAAGAAGAGAAGAGAAAGGGAAACATGGGAAGTTTGACTCTTTGTGGAAAGGACCATTTGCTGTCCAAGCAGTACAAGGTAATAACACCTACTTCCTTAAAAGTTTGACTGAAACTGAACTGGATGAAGGTCCTGTCAATGGCAGGATGCTGAAGCACTATTTTGACTGTTCACTATGATAGAAATCCAAAGGTTCATTGTATATATGCAGGCTTACATATTGTTTTCTATTTTAGATTGTAAAAAGAGGTTTTTCCAAGTGCTGCACCTAGCAGCAACAGGCAGATAGAATCAGAGGTTCTCCAAGAAAAGGCACACAATTTTGACAAGTTATATGCAGCAGATTTCAAAGATTAAGAGGGGCAGTCAAGCAACAAGGCAATCTGACCTGCTGTTCTTGGTCTTTCAAAAGAAAAACCATCCCCATGTGGAGCCACTGTTGGATACCTATAGTAATAGGTTTCATATTTCATGATTGACTATAGAAAATCCAAATATGCTCTGCTTTGGTACTACAAAGATCCCATATTTCCCAGGAAATCAGAGGTGTGTGAAGTGTTCCAAATGTTGAGGACCTCATTTCAAATTTTGTGGATGATTCAACAGTTTAAACTGGATCATGCCATGTTTCAATTTTGAGTTATAGAATAGAGAAACAAGTCTGTCCAAACAGCTTAATCTTGGCAGACAAGTAGTTCAGGTAGAGAAGCAAAGGTTCCCAAAAGTTTAATCTGGGACCTTGGAAGAGATAAGGGTAGAAGTAGATAGAAAGAAAAAGGAAAAAGCCAAAGAAAAGAAAAGGCAATTAAGGGTTGCAAGTCCAAGTGCCCCTCCAAGAAGAAACAAAAAATGCTAGGCAAAATAGCTGGGTAGGCAGTTGTGGTTGCAGAAAGGATATGATCACCATTACACAGTTGTCAAGAGGTGTTTTGCCAAGGCAAAAAATCTATCAGCAAACAAAGTGGTTAATTCCATCAAATCACAGCAAAGAGCATCACTAACCTCCCTCTTTCCCTCTCTAGTCCATTACTAACACCCCCTTTCTGTTAGCTGAGATTTATGAAGAATGATCATGGTTGTATGGTGGTTCTAGTTCATTCAGAATGCACATTTTGATCTGAAGTCTTTTCATTTTGATCTACTCTTAAATCCCCCTCCTTCACTCATATTAACTCCTAATTCTACTATATAGCTCCCCTATTTTACCCCTTTCCCTAATAATACTAACACTAAGGTGTATAAAGCCCCAAATCTTATATATATCCCCTCCCCTTGGCATAATAGCCATATATTTTTCAGAAGGGACCAAAATGGCATCTGGCCACTTTGGTGAACCTATTCCACCCCATTCCCCCTTTGCTGCAAGTTAATTTACCCCTCAAACCACCTCTGCATTGATAAAACCCCTATCAAAACCCCTTTTGCCTATAAAATCCTTTGCAAAAGTCTCTAAGGTCAATACCCGCCTCTGGCACGTTCCCCAATGCTACCGCATGACTGGTTGAATAAAAACATTTGAAAAAACCAATAAAAACCCACAAACTATAATGTTTTCCGCCCGTTTATGAAGCCCGCATCTTTCTCCTCCGCCAGCCGTCGGATCAAGCTCCTTAGATCCGACGGTCCACATCAATATCGGAGCGCATCCTATGGCAGCACTTTAACTTCCGAGAAGATGACGTTGCGGCATGTCACGCCTCCTCCACGCGTCGGGCGCTCACCTATCTCGGAGCCGGGTCTGACAGCCTCTGCGCCGTACCCAAACTGCCCCGAGAAACCGTGGCGGTTAAGGCTTTAACCGTGACCGCTACGGTTTGACTGCCACCTGTTTGCCGCTGACCCACCGCCACGTCCTGGTCCGCTCGTACCTGCCTCTGCGATTCGTCCACCTCACCGCTGACTTGGTTGCCACCTCACCGCCCCCTTTGACCAGTCATCCACTGCCACGTCGCCCGATGACGTCAGCTGACGTCACCTCACCGTGACCCACCAATGACATCATGCTGACGTCATCATAAAAAAGCGCCAAGTTGGTAAAAAACCCATATTTACCAAAAAACCCGTGTTTTTTCTCACTTTTACCATTGTTGCTATTGGACGCTCTGCTTAACCATTTGCACCCGAATTTTCGCCAACCAGTTGATTTAGCCCGGGCGACCTCCTCAGCAGCAACTGTGCACCTCTGTTCGACCTCTGCTCATCGAATTACAGGTATTTACACTGTTCCGCCCTCCATACCACTGTCATTAAGCTTGCAATTGCTCAGAGGGATAATGGAACATTAAAAACGATATTTGCACCGTTCATTTCCAGTTACTCGTCCACCATTGTAGTTGTGAAAGCCAACAAGTACCTGCCGAGCTTTAAAAACCTGTAATTCACGTAAAACCACTGTAATTCTGCGTTTCCCGGCAGATTTCCTGGTAGACACAATTCACCCGCTCCAAGAGTTCAGTTAGACCACAGAGAAGCTTTATCACTAAACACCAATAGTATTTCAATTGCTATTTGGTGAATTCCCCTCTGATACTCAAAACATCAACTGTTTTCCACAGAGAACCACCTACAGTCTGTGTTTCTACCATTTTACCTGTCCACCTGCAATTCTTGCAACTTGAAGAACTATGGAGACCCCTATTGCTCTAAATATTAAGCCCCTCAATGCTCCTCACCAGGAATTAGCATGGAAACCCCTGGGAGACATGGACTATCAAATGATGGACTGGTTCCCTATGGGAACCAAATACAATGTCCAAATGATGAATGAGTTAAAAGCCCAGCACCTGAGTGGGGCAGACATCTTGGGGATTTGGGATTCAAATTTGCCCATCTACAACCTTCCCCAAGTGAATCCTATGCCAGAACTGATCTACAGCTGCCAGGAATGCTATGACCCAAGCCAAAGAGCGGTCATCAGCCCCACAGGCCTAGTCCTGTTCCAGATCACCCCAGAGAGCATAAATCAAATGCTGCGCTTCAATACAGCCAAGCAACTGACCCCTCTATCCATGCAGAATCTGATAAACAGAGGGAGCAAACTGTCAAGTGACCAGGTTATCAAAATCAACCAATTGTTTGTCACACCAGGCTCTGAAACAGTCAGAACCCCTCCTATTGGGTACCAATATCTAAATGAGTTGGGCAGAATGTTGGTGGATCTGATTGGCTATGTCCTAGGATTCAGGGGAATGGAGGATGTAGATGACAGCATAATGGCAATGTTGTCTATATTTGCCCCTGGTAAGCCTCCAGCTGTGCAGTATGATTATGCAACTTACATAGCAGAGAAAATCCATGAGCAGTTCATGAATTTGAGGAGGGAGAGACTGTTCAGGTACACCTCCTATATATACCACTTATTCCTGTTTTACCAGCCAGCCACCTTCTCTGTTCCTTTGAGGCCACTCAATGCCCAAGGAAGTCCAAGATCAGTTGTTTTCTGGACCTCTGTTTTTCATTGTACCTCAGTATCACCCTATACATACTATGAGTTTATTGATTTATTTGTTCATCCAGCCCTAACAGTGCTGCAAGGTGCCCCTCCTCCTAGACTAACCGATGATATGAGGAGAATTCTCCACTTGAATAAGGTCTACAACATTGGCAATTGGTACTTCTACCAGAATCACACAGTCATTAGGATATATGGCTGTGAATTGAACCCATTTAGGTTGCCAAGGTATGTCCCCATGAGGCTTTTTGCCTTGGAATATTTCAGGCAGTTTGGGAACTCAGACTACCTTAATTTTCAGAGCAAGAACAAGAAGTCACAATTGAAGGTAAGGAGCCAGCTAGGTCCCTTCCTATATAACAAAAGCAAGGAAGGGTGGACAGAGGCAGACAGGATCCTGGAGGGCCTCAGACTGCAAACCAGTTTTGAGTGGATTCCCTATGACCCCAATCACTCTATCTCCCTCAGGAGGATTAGATACAAATTGGGCAACTATGCACATAAAAGACAACCTGAAATTGAAAAGTATGCCAATGCACCAGATTGGGAAGAGGGTACACTAGTAGAACAAGTCACTAATGAAGAATTACTTGAGAAAGAGGATAGGAATGTGCAAAAGCAAGCTGACTTGGAAACTTGTGGACAGGTGCCCCTCTCCTACAGAAATCAAATTGGAGCAGCTACTACATCCTCAGCAGCACAGCAACAAAGTGCCGAAAAGACACCACAGACAGCAAGCAAAGATAAAGGGAAGCAGGTGGAACAGCCACCTCCATTGACAGAAGAAGAAGTGGATACACTGCTGCAGCAGCAAGAGGAGATGGAACAGCAAGAACTGGGGCAGCAACAAGAAGAGGAACAGTCTAGTGAACAGCAACCCTTGCGGCAAGAAAAGGGGACTGATTTACCAAGCTCCACTAAGCAGCAGCCTCAAACAGTGGTGCCTCCCAGGACAGAAACCAGTGTTGACATCTCAGTCCTCCAAACACCACAAAAGGAGGATTTGACCAGGAAAAGGGAGAGAGAGACCCCCCAGACCTCATCCTTCAATCGAGGAGAGAAGAGACAAAGACTGAATGACTCCCAAGAGGAGGATATAGCAGTAAGGCAAGCCATGGGCATGGGCCCACCTAGTGGAGAAGTTTCAGCTAGTTCATTTCAACATGAACATGATAGAGCTACAGGAGGAGAGGTTAGCTCCTCCGGTCAACATAGAGAAGGGCAGTCAAGTATAAAATAGCAATTCATTGACATCAAAAGGAGGAGTGACCCCATTAAAGTGCAGCTATATAATCACTTGTTAAACCTGGCCCCTAGCAACCAGCAGAGACTCATGTCTGCTTTCGATGTGAGTGAAGGCAAAATGATAATGAGCCACTTCATGCCCACAACTCTGCATCCTCAGTCCACCTCGGACTATCTAAGAACCAACATGGAGGTTCTTGCCAAAGACATACACCCTATGGATAAGATTGAATTACATAAGCAAACTGGTGAAATGGTGTATGACTCCCTGGCAGATGAGACATTAGAGAACTATAAGTTAAAGAGCAGCCTGGATAACACAGCCTCTCAGCTGGAATTAGAAAGAGCATCATCACAAGCCAAGGACAATAGGATCAAGTCCTTGGAAGAGGTAATTATAGATATAGGACATGATCCTAAAGATGTCAAAGGCATCCAAGAACTCCTGAAGATAAGGGATGCAGACATGGCGGCCCTAAGAAAGAAAATCAAACTCCCAGCCACCATCCATCCACAAACAGATGAAGTTGCCCAGCAAAGGCAAGAAAAGGATGCTACAGACCTGCTGGTATCCCTATACAAAGAGCTGGTTAGGATTCAAGACCAGCTAGGACAAACTGAAACTGCAAAGGCAGCACTACAAGAAGCACTGAAGCAAAGAGAAGAGGGCCAACCCTCCCAGCCTCCTCCTGTGATAATAAATCTTGAGGAAGTCCCTCCAACAACTACTCCTCCTCCTCAGCAAACAGAAGCTACAGCGCCATCCACAGCAACAACTACACCAACGGAACAGACTCCTAGTCTAGACATGCAGAAGCTGCAAGCTGAGATCCAAGTCCTTGAATCTCAAATGAAAGAGCTTGATGAAGTCAAGAAAAATTTGGCTAAGGTAAATGAAAAGTTTGACAAGAGCAAACAGAATGAGGCAGCAAAGGAGAGAGAGGTAAGAGCTCTCAAAAGAAGAATAGCTGAACTGGAAAAAGAGCTTGCACTAGAAAAGGTGACAGCAGAAATGAAAGCAGTGCTCTGGAGTAACATTGGGCGGTCCATTGCCAACCAATGGCAATATATTGAGACTATGGATGAGCAAATGGTGCTCATCACCAAAGCAAACAGAGAAATACAGAGAGCCAGGGCAAGCCTTGGACACATGCCAGATGCTGCCAGCAGGATGGTCAATGTTTTAAATAACAAAACTAGCTCTCAACTAGCTGCCATGGGAATCACTAACAGGACTGAAACAATCTCAGTAGTTAAACGAGTCCTAACACTAAGAAGTCTAGTTGGAACACTGGAGAGGAGAACACAGGACATGCAGACTGAAATCAACAAATTCCTGGAAAAATTCTTGGCATTACAGAACAGAGGCCTCCCCAGCATTTTAAGCAGTGTAGGAAGACTGCTCACCCTAGACAATTACAATAAAAGGATTGATGCCCATGCAGGAGCAGAAATTGCAAAATCGCCCAGTACTTCAGTAGACGCAGGGCCAGCCACAGGGCAGACTATGTATGATAGGGTGGATAACCTATTTTTCATTATGAATGAAATTGAGCATCTGTTTGATACACCACCTAATTTCTTCAAGTTCACAGAAGCAGATGAAACTTTAGGGGCAATCTTAGCACACCAACTGCCCACACAGGATGTCTGGAGGAATTTGACACAGACAATTTTGTCAGGCCAGAACCAGTAGCGCTAAAGGCAAATAAGCAGACATGCGCAGGCACAGTTTTGAGGAATAATATCTACAAGGAAAAGGCAGAGGCTGAGCCAACTCAGCAGGACCATTGACTCACCACAAGCAGCAGTCACAATCACAGGTGACAAGCCCAAGACACAGCGTACAAGCCTTACAGTCGGGTTTTCCAGCATTTACTCAGAATATCTCAACCGACTCAGCTGTTCCTAAAGGCTAAAATATCTTCTGACAGAGCATTAAAATGCTTTTACTCTGTAATCAATGCTGTAATAAATTTTGGTCATAATATCTTAAGAGTTGGTGAGAATATTAAATCTGAGATAACTCAGAACTCAGATATTTTGTAAACCACCGCAAGTATATATACACCCTTCACAGACGCTGAAGGGGTTGTTGTAATTTTCTTTTGAGAACTCTCACTTGCTGTAATATTTTCAGAGAAGTAATACAAAGGAAGAATGGAATTTCCAAGGCTTGGTGTACTTTGATGTATTGTGGTGAATGATGAATGTTACAGGATTCCAGGGTGTTGCATAAAACAATAAGTATTCTCAAATCTCTTTGTTATGTGTTTTCGAGTCTTTTGTTCTCTTTTGTTGTTTAAACGTTTTACACTTAATAGCAAGGTGAAAGAATGGTTCCAGGACTTAATCCATGATTACCCTGAACTCAAACTGAGCTATTATACATGTTTTCCTCAGATACAGTAACAGAATTGTAATTCTTAATTGCTGCATTTCAAAACTGTGTCTTTTGCTGTGATAGACATTCCCAGGGATTCAAGTTTGCCCCTGAGACATCTGTCCCTTTCTTTCAAAACTGTTTGTTGGAAATATTTAAACAACAAGTGAAAATTCTTGAATGCTTTCACTGTTTGTGTTGCCTGTTTCCAGTTATATAATCAAAATCTGTTCTATAAAGCACTCAAATGGCCCTGTAAGTTCCATCCTTCATCTCAAAGCTTCAAACACATATAGCCACAGACTCCATTGCCCAATGATATTCAACCTCTTTGAAAACTACACCACTGAAATCTAAAAGGAGTTTCATCAACCAAAACATAAACTAAACCTGTGCTCAATACCTAGCCTAAAACAATATCATTACAGATACAAATCATAAAGAGAGAGCCCTCTCTGATCACAGTTTGGCTAGAAACAGTGATCAAAAGATTGGTTAGTGGTTACCCCGGCCGTATTCCCTTGGGAGTCATAGGGAACAACCTGGGTGTTAACATCCCCAAAATGAATCCTTCTGGTTGTTCAATATATACTTCTTCTAGATCTCCATTAAGGAAAGAATATTTTAGATCCATCTGGTAAACTTTGAAATTTCAAAAATTTGAAAATGCAAGAAACATTTTTATGGATTCAAGTCTGGCTACTGGTGAAAATGGTGAAAATGTTTCTTCAAATTCTATACCTTCTTGTTGAGCATAACCTTTACAAACAAGTCTAGCTTTGTTCCTAACCACATTCCATTTTCATTCAACTTATTTTTTAATATCCATTTTGTCCCAATAACATTTTTATCATGAGGTTTTGGAACCAATTCCCAAGTATCATTCTTTTCAATTTGATCAAGTTCTTCATTCTTAACCCAACATTCATCTTTACTAGACTGATTTACATTTTGTGGTTCAATGGTGGATAATAAATCTAGATAACTAGAATATCCTGAAGGGTTCTTCTTGTTTGTACCCCAAATTCCTTTTCTCCTAGAATTTGAGTTTCTAGATGATTTTTTTTAACATACCTGGATGGAGCCTTTTCTTTTTTCGATGTATCTTCTTCTGCTACTTCATTAGTTTCTTCTTCTATATCATTGTGATTTGATGTGGGAAAGAATTCATGATCATCATCCTCTTTTGTTGATGTTACCTTTTTGGGCCATGTGCATGCTTCATCAATCACAACATCAATGCACTCAATAATTTTCTGAAGTCCCTTATTGTAACATTTGTATCCTTTGCTTCTAGATAAGTAACCAAGAAGTATTCCTTTATCTTCTCTAGTTTCAAACTTACCAAGTTTTTCATCATTATTTTTATGAAACATTTGCTTCCAAAAACTCTAAAATTCTTTACTATGGGAGGCTTACCATACCAAATTTCATATGGAGTTTTACCGCTATTCACACAAACATGAGCCTTGTTGAGAATATTTACTGCAATATGTGCAGCTTCACCCTAAATGTGTCAGGAGTTCCAAACTCATCAAGCATTGCACTAGCCATTTGTTAAACAGTTCTATTCATTCCTTCTTCCACGTCATTTTGTTGAGGAGTTTTAGCTACATAAAATTGTCTTTTTATGCCATGTTCACAGAAATAAAAGAATTCATCTGATATGTATTCTCCTCCTTGGTCAGATCTGATACATTTGATTTTTAGATCTAATTCATTTTCAACTAATGCCTTGAAGACTTTAAAATTATCAAATTCTTCATCTTTGTGTTTCAATAAACCAATCCAGCACGTTCTAGAAAAGTCATCAATGAATAAGATATAGTATTGTTCTCCACAAGGTGAATTTTTCCTTACTAGTCCACACAAATTAGTATGTATAAGTTCAAGAGGGTTACTTATTAATCCTTCTTTGGCATTGAATTGAACTCTGGTTTTCGTACCGAATTGACATGACTTACATATGGTACTTTTTGATATGGTTATGTAGGTTAGATCACAAACTGCTTTGAGTCTGCTTGATTTACTTAATTGAGAGAACCTTAGACGTCCCAACTACCATAATCAATATTCTTCTCCCTTGCCTAGGTAACATTTTTCTTGGCCACCTTTCAATATATATATATTTCTCTGGGTTCTTGTTCCTTTTCTTATGGTCTTTCTTGTGTCAAGTTCACAAACCACACCTTCTTGTCAAATACCACCTCATTTCCTTGGTCACACATTTGGATAACACTCAACAAGTTATGATTTAATCCATCAACATACATAACATTACTAGCTTTAACTTTTTCTTTTAGAAAAACAAAACCTTTACCCTTAATGACAGCAGGTGAATCATTTCCAAAAGTGACATTCTTTTCTTTCTCTAAAGCATTGTATGAAATAAGTTTATCTTTGTCCCCTGTAATGTTTCTTTAGCATCCTTTGTTAATGTATCATTGATTTTCTTGTCCTTCTGCAAACAATCCTATGCCACAGCTTCCAGACTTTAGCTCCTTCCTTTTCCATACCTTAGAATTTGTTGATATTTTCTCCTTTTGAGATGTTGGTTGTAATTTTCACTTCCATTCAATTCTTCATGTCCAAATTTATTTCAAAATGAGCTTTCAATTTCATCTGTAATAGGTGAGAAGATATTATAAGTGTTCTTCTTGACTCCTGTCTCATTCCTTTGTTTTCTTTCTTCTCTAGTCATGATAGTTTTGTATGCAACACATTGAGAAACCTTATGACCAAAATTATGACATGAGAAACATTTTCCATTAAAGAAGAAATTTATGTGATCATAGAATCTTATGGTGTTGTTTACCTTTTGACTGGTGCTTCTGCTTTCGTTCATCCTTGGATTGGAGTGAACATGATTTACCTATGGAATGTCTTTATTCTTTTCCTAAGGATTGAATCTTTGCTGACTGATTTTTGTTGCATTACTGAAGCTTTGCTGACTGGTTTTTGCTACATTACTGAAGCTTTGTTGACTAATTTTTGTTTCATTACTAAAGCTTTGCTGACTAATTTTTGCTTCACTTAGATAGCTTCTGGTGGTGGCTAAAGAATTTTCTGTTTGAGATGTTTCTCTAGTGTATCCAAGACCTATCCTCATAAGAGGAGAGTGTTGTACCTTAATTATTTCATCTAAGGTTTCAGATCCTTTAGAAAATCTAAGATTCAGAGTTTTTATTTTCTCAAGTTCCTTTCTTAGACATACTACTTCACATTCTAACTTCTCATTATGCTTTTCCTTTTCTATGAGTTGGTGCTTCAAAGTCTCTATGGTTACTTTATTTTTTTCCAGGAAAATTTTGAGTTGAGTAATTTATTCAAAGAAATATTTTTCCTCTAAAGAATCCACAAATTTATCATTAGAATCATTAGTATTTTTCTCAAAAGCCATGAGGAATTTAAGATCTTGATCAGATTCACCTTCTTCACTATTTGACAAGCCATCACTATCTTCATGAGTATAATAACTTCTACCATCAAATCGTCTCCTATTACCTTTTGCAGTATCCTTCCCTTTGTCATGGTTGTCTTTATGAGGACATTTAGTAGCATAATGACCAACTCTACCACAAGCAAAACATTTGAAGGGAAGCTTATCTCTGAACCTTTCGGTGCCCAGTTGAAGTTTCTTTACAAATTTCACCTCATCTTCTTCTGATATGTATCCTGATTCCTTGCATTCTTCCTTTTCTTTTCCTTTTGCAGATACTTTAAATGTGGCTTCTATGACTTCTAAGGGAACTCCTTTCCTCATTTCAAAAGCAGTCAAGATCCCATGAAGTTGAACAACAGTAAGAGTTTGCAGATCTTGCTTCTCTCCAATGGCAGACACTTTTGACTCGAATTTATGAGTTAGAGATCTTAATATTTTCTTTATTAAAGTAGTGTCCTTTATTTCTTCACCCAAAATTTTCATGCAATTTACAATCTTATCTATATGTAGAAAGAAATTGGAAATAATTTCATCATTATGCATTCTGAGAGTTTCATATTGAATTCTGAGAGTTTGGAGTTTAGCACTTTTTACCTTGGTATCACCTTCATGCTTTCAATGATTTTGTCCCATATTTATTTTGATGTGTTAAGTTGCATAGCTTTGACAAATTACGATTTTGTCAAACTTCCCAATAATGCATTGAAAGCTTTGGCATTGGTTTCATACATCTTTTTTTTTTGCATCTGTGGGAACTTCAGCTAGAAATTGGTAACCTCCTTCCACAATTTCCCAAACATCTACTCCAAGAGAGTGAAGATAGGATTTGGTTCTTGTCTTCCAATATATAAAAGTATTTTTCGTTGAAGAGTGGTGGTCTGATAGATGATGATCCATCTTGATTGCTCATCTTGGGAGATCTTCCTTCAAGTGATCAAGCTTCTTTTGAAAGACCTTCTCTTATACCAATTGTTGGGAAAAATACTGAGAGCAGGGGTGAATCAACATTTTTAAAAACTCACAAATTTTCTCTTCTGAAATGTATACGCGACTTGAATGAACCCAACTAGTGTATATACGTGACTGTTGTAAAAGAAACTAGTGTATGCTTAGTAAACTTGTAAAATAACTAATTCTTTATATGTTAAACTTGAACCAAAGTGTAGGAGATTTATCAGGAATTTGATAAGCAGTAAACAGGTGTAGTAAGAACATAATAAAGTATCACACATAAGTAACACACATGAACATCAAGATTTAAGGTGGAAACCCAATGTGGGAGAAAACCACCGCTATTGTCATCTCAGTCTTCAAAACTTATTAATATCAAAAAATTCTTACATTCTTGTACTGGTGCAGACTCATACCAGTACGCAGGCACCCATCTCCTGAAGGCTACAACCTTCACTCATTCTCTAGCTCCTACCGGAAGGGAGCTCCAACCCTGAGATCGGATCACCAGTTACTACTAGAAAGAAGGTTCGACTTCCTCACTGAAGGCTCCAAGCCTCAACAACATCCATGGACCACATTTCATAAATTTTCACACTAGATCCAATATCAACACTTAAGCTCAACAATCATCAATTAACCAATCACTGAAACCCAATCAATTGACACTTAATCAAAACTCAACCAATCAACTAGAAGAGTGAGATCATTGTAACCAATACACATAACTAAACTTAGAATACTGCATCAGTACACAGAATCAACTGCAACCCTGATCATTCATTTGCCAAAATGTATACGCTAATTCACTTAAGAAAACCCGCGTGTATACACATTTTTCAGTAGAGAAACCCGTGTACAGATCTTAATATAATGAAAACTAAAAACTTGTAATTTTGAATCAGACACAAAGTTGTCCAGAGATATTCTGAAATATTTTGTTAGCTTACAGAACCCTCATATAGTCAGTAACATCAATAATCTTTTCAACCAATCAACATGTAACCAAATTCAACTTCATCATACAATCATATCTACTTCAGACATTATCACTCAAACCAGATCAACATGAGGACATCATTGACAGAAATCAGAGAAACATCAACACTTATCAGGTTGATGAGTCATTTATGAACATGATCCCTTACTTTATATATGCAAATTTAAAGAAGCAAACCCACGTGTATACGTGCTTTTCCTGAGACCAACCAGTGTATAGATCTGCAAATTTTGACCTAAAATTGTGCATCTCTTTAGAACTTTAGAAAGACCCAGCTGATAATATTCAAAGATAAAAACATGTGTCAGTACTTAGATCTAGTTAATCCATAAGCAAATCACACATTGAAAAGTTATTGTAGGTCTCATGATCTTGATCCATCATTGTATTCATCGGTGCATAATTATTTCAGATCTATGTGACAATTATGGCCCTTACAATGCAAACATACTTCAGATTGAAGTATTCATTAGAAATACTTTCATTTGCACACTTAACACTTTGATCTTCACCTATTAATATATTTTAGCCCTTACTCAATACCACGGGTCAAAACTACACTAGTGTCAATGGTAATCCTTGATGGGAAAAATATTCATTGCCGCACTCATTACTATGGGCCAATACCATGGTAAGGACCCCTGGTATTTAGAATACCATGATGCAATAACTATATGCTACTTTGCTTCATCAAACTTGCGTGTATACGCGACTTGGCCTTGATGAAGCCACATATAGATTTTCAAATATTCACTTGTATCAAACTTTTGATTTTGATTTGTAAACCTTTGACCCAACATTATGGTATTTTGTTCCATCATTTTGTCACCTATGTTACAATATACTTTTTCTATTACAAGAGAGTTTCCATCAAGGAAAACACATGCATCGTAATGCCAACAAAAGACACTAGGAACAATACGTTGGGTGTGTCAACGTCGATGACATTTAAAAATTCAAAGGAAACAACAATAGAAGGTTTAAATGCAGCATTGACCAAACTATATGAAAAACCTTGGCCTCAAATAAGGTATTTATTATGAAGCCTCTATTTAATATGAAGATGTCAGAAAGTGGATCTGCTGCTTATCGATTAAATGAATTTAACACGGTTACTTGTCAATTAAGTTCTGTAGGGGTAAATTTTGATGATGAATTTAGGGATCTATTATTTCTGTGTTCATCGCGAGAGAGTTGGAATGGCTTAGTTATGTCTATTAGAAACTCTGTCTCTGGATCTAGTACCTTAAAGTTTGATAATGTTGTTGGTGTCATTTTTAGCGATAAAATGTGTCGAAAAAGCTCCAGCGAGACATAAGGTAATGCTTTGACTACAGAGACTAGGAGAAGAAAAATGGAAAGAGGAAGGATCCCAAGAAATCACTGTAAGTCAAGAAAAAACATATCTAAATCCATATCAGGGATAGTGTGTTGGAAATGCGGGAAGCAAGGACACCTAAATAAAGATTGCAAATCTCAGAAGGGAAAAGAAGGAGATGGACAACAAGAGAACAATCATGAAGTCAATGTGACAGGTGATGTGTTTCAAGATGCTTTGATTCTTTCATTAGAGAATATTATTGATGTCTAGGTGGTAGATTTAGGGGTTTCATTCCATGCCACACTTGATAGGAAACATTTTCATGACTATGTTCAATGAGATTTTGGAAAGGTTCGTCTCGGTGATCATAAACCCTGTAAATCGTTGGAATGGGTAAGATTTTTATAAAGCAACAGAATGGAAACCAATGACTATTAATGGAGGTAAAGCATGTTCCAGATCTAAATAAAATTCTAATTTCAACAGGGAAATTAGGATGTGAAGGCTAAGTAACTACTTTTAACGACAAAACTTGGAAGGTCACTAAATAAGCCTTGGTAATAGACAAAGGAGAAAAGGTTGGTATGTTGTATTTATGTAATGGTATTTCTGATTTTGTTAATGCTTTAACATCCACAAGAGAAGATACGACACTCTGACATCATAGGATCAAGCACATGAGTGAGAAGGGGATGCATATTCTTCACTCAAGAAATTTGTTAGGTTTGAAGCATGTTGATTTGGATTTTTGTGAAAATTGTGTGTATGGAAAACAAAAGAGAGATTTATCAAAGTTGGGAAGGAAAAGAAGAGTTAAAATTTATATCTTATGCATACAAATGTATGGGGACCTTCTCAGGCATCATCATTCAATGGCTCTCATCATTATGTTACTTTTATTGATGATGCAACTATAAAAACATGGATTTATTGTATTCGAAATAAATCTGATGTATTTGATACTTTCATGAAATGGAAAGCTTTGGTTGATAATGAGACAAGAAATAAATTGAAATGTCTCATATCAAACAATGGACGTGAATACTATAGAAACGAGTTTGATAACTATTTTTCATAACATGGAATTCATAGAGAGAAGACATTTCTAGGAACATCACAAGAAAATGGTGTGTCAGAAAGGATGACAGGGTAATCATGGAGCATGCAAGGTGCCTGATATTGCATGCAAGATTTCCCTTACAATTTTGGGCAGATGTTGTAGATATTATTGTTTATCTAATAAATGGAGGGTCTTCAAGTTCCTTGGATGGTGGTATTCCTAAGGAGGTGTGGACAGGTAAAAAGGTAAAATACTCATTTTTAAAGACTTTCAATTGTGAAGCCTTTGTCCACCTTAATAAATAAAATAGAACAAAGCTTGAGACAAAATCAAATAAATGTACCTTTATTGGATATGGTGTTAATTATTTTTGTTATTGCGTATATGATTGTGAAAATCACAAAATCATTAGGAGAAAAGATGTCATATTCAATTAAAAGGCCTTATATAAGGATAAGATACAGGGAAAGAAATGAGAAAAGGAAAACCAAGAATACACAATGCTTGATGAGATCACAGAAAAAGTAAAGATGTCTGAAAATTATAATGATCAGTAACCACAACAAGAACAAAAATAGGCACCTCAAACACCTGAAAGTGGTGTTAGAAATCTACCAGGATAAGTAGACACCCTGAACGATATTCTCCTTCATTATATTATGTATTGTTAACTGATCTTGGTGAACCAAAAATATATGAAGAATCAATGCAAGTAGAAACCATAAAGAAGTGGGAGAAATCCATGGAAGAAGAGATGGCCTCCTTGATGCATATCTAGAATTGGGACTTAGTCAAGTTTCTTGTAGATAAAACAAAATTGTAGAATAAATGGGTTTACAGGTTGAAGGAAGAAGATGGAGACAAATAGAGGTATAAGGCCAAACTTTTGATGAAGGGGTTTACACAAAAGAAAGGTATAGACTTTGATGAAATTTTTTCTCATGTTTTTAAAATGACTTCAATCAAAACTATTTTAAGTCTAGTGGCAGCAGAAGTTTTTCATCTTGAGCAGTTAGATGTAAAGATAGACTTTCTCCATGGGGATTTGGAAGAAGAAATATATATGTAGAAACCACACAGGTATGAGGTCAAAGGTAAGGAGAAATTAGTGTGCAAATTGAAGAAGAGTTTGTATGGCTTAAAATAAGATCCATGGCAATAGTATTTAAAATTTGATAGGTTTATGTATGAACAAGGTTATACTAGATGTCACTATAACCATTGTGTTTATCTTAAAAATAAAAATGATGGCAACTATATTATATGTAGATGACATGTTTGTTGTAGGGTCTAACATGTAGGAAATAAATGTGCTCAAAGAAAAATTAGAAAATTCATTTACAATGAAGGATTTGGTTGTTGCAAAACCTTTGGTATGCGAATAACTAGAGACAAGGAAAATCACAAATTAACATTGTCTCAAAGAGAATACATAGAAAAGGTGTTTGAAAGATTTAATATGTAGAATGAAAAACTAGTTAGTACACCTTTGGCTAGCCATTTCAAACTAAGGAAGGAGATGTGTCCCAAGACTCAAGAAGAGATAGATTATATGTGTAAAGATCCATATGCATCAGCAATTGGAAGATTAATGTATGCAATGGTATGGACAAGGCCTAATATTACACATGTTGTGGGAGTTGTAAGTAGGTATATAAAAAATCCAGGAAAAGAGCATTAGATGGTAGTGAAGTGGATTCTCAAGTATTTGAGAGGTACCACAAATCAAGCATTATGATTTGGTGGTTAAAACATTTCTCTACATGGATATGTTGTACAAATATGGCTAGTGATAGTAGATAACAGGAGGAGCACCATAAGGTATGTGTTTACTATAGGTGGAAAAACTGTCAGTTGGGTTTCAAAATTGCAAAACATTGTTGCACTTTCAACAACAAAAACAAAGCATGTTGCTACTAGAGAGGCTAGTAAATAAATGATTTGGTTACAAATATTTATGGATGAATTGAGCAAGAAGTAGGAGATGGGAAAGTTATATAGTGACAACTAGAGTGTCATTCATATTGCAAAGAACTCAGTATTTAATTCCAAGACTAAACATATAAAGCTAAATACCATTTCATATGGTCAGTGTAGAAAGATGGACAGTTGAAGTTGGAAACAATACACACTAGCCAGAATCCTGCAAATATGTTAACAAAAGTTGTAATCAGGGAAAAACTTATACCCTACTCAGTTTCAATTAGTCTTCAAGTATGATGGTGAAGATGAGAAACAACCAGGTCCAAGTGGAGTCATTTTCCAGAAAGTGAAGAAACGATGGAGTTTATATAATCAGTCTCCAAGTAAGAGATTGTTGGGTGTGGAGCATGATTATCTTCTTAATTGTTCAGAGGTTTTTTTGTTTCAGCTATGTTCGATCCATGTTCCTAACGAGGCAACAACGTGGATTATCTGATGGTGTAAGTTATGTTAATTTAGGGTTTTTTCCCTAGAAGACAATCCTCAATTTATATGAGGGAATTGTATTGCGACTGTGTATTATTATCTTGAGTGAGAAAGAGAGAGGAGGTTGTGTCAGAGTGAAAAGGAAATTACAACGGATATGGTGTAGGTTGTATCTCTTCATTTTGCTGGATAATATAAAGGGAATGACTGGTTGTTTCTCCGTGGACGTAGCACAAATTAGGTGAACCACATGGATTTGTCTCTCTCTTTTTTTACGTGTTTTTGTATTTGTGTTTCCACAATATTTTGTGTGTTTAATTGCTTCGTTAATTAATTTATAACATCTTTGTGAACATAGCAAAAATTGGGTGAACCACATATATATGTGTCTCTCTTATTTTATGTGTTTTTGTATTTTTGTTTCCGCAATATTTTGTGTTTCATTTCTCCATTAATTAATTTCTAACATTCATATCGTATCAAATTCTTAAACCATGAACACCATATTGCTTATTGGAGGTTTATAACACAACTTGATGCCATATTTACAACACACTGCTTATTAGAGATTTATAACACAACTCATTGTAGCGTATACAATACACATATGAATAAACATAAACCAAAACACATAAATCGAACTCATCTTCTCAACCAACAAATAAAAAATGAGACATAAACTACTTCTGATCATTCATCACGCAAGTATCTTCATCGGGATCAAAGTGCTTCCACTAGACTTTAACTTGCTTGATTGCTCTATCCAGGAGCAAGAGTTGTTTCCGCTGCAAAATGCATTGAGGTTCTAGCTAGAATTCTCCCTCTGGATCCAGCTACAATAAAAACCAATCAATCACATGATTTTTTCAGTCGACCACATATGTTTACAGTCGACAGTAGCCTTCTGAATCAAGGTTTTGGTTATTAGTATTGATGGGTTCATCTCTTGGATGTTGTTTAGTTGATTTTGCTAGATAATTTTGTGGTTGAGGATATGGATCATTGTACTCTCTATTTGCTAAACATTTTATGACAATATAATAAGAAGAAGAATTTGAAAGGTTTTCCCCCCTTGTGGGGTTTTTCCTTGGTTTCCGACCAATCTTGGTGTCTTTATGTATGAATGTTTTTCTTTTATTGTTGCTTTATGTTTCGTTGCAATGATGATGATGTTTTTCTTTATACATAATTGCATATGTTATTGAATAATGTTATAATGTTGTGGGGTGAATTCAATGTGTAAATTATGAAATGCAATTATCTAAAGCAAAGAACAATATAGCCCTAAGAAAAATTAACAGTAAGATCTTATTGGAAAAAAATCATGTATTTCATGACAAGTCCAAGCACATTGAGATTAGGTACCACTACATTCGAGATATGGTATAGAGAGGAGTCGTAAGACTCCATCATATATCGACAAATGAGAAGATAGCAGATATTGTCACCAAGGCTTTACCGAAAGAGAAGTTCTTGGTCTTCTAAGAGAAACTTGGATTGATGGATGTGACCCTCTCGGGTAAGGGTCCCAACTGATCAAGAACACTGAGCATAGCTCTTCCACCTTTTTTGATCTCCCAAGGAGGCAGATGAGAATTGAGGGCTCGTAGGGTTGAGGTATCTCTAGACAATAGGATTGGTGTGACCCTTATCCTCTATGCTAAGTGGATCTCACACATTGTCACCATAGGATGTGTGTGATCCTTGTCATTTATGACAAGTTGTGTACTCCCCCTATCATGATTGACAGAGTATACCTCAATATGAATCCTACCCACAACGGGGATGGTTGGGATTGCCTCACCATCTAACCAATCGATTGAGAAGACTTGAGTAGGTGTAATCTCTGCATAGTAAGTGGATCTCCCTCAAGTATAAAGGATGCAGGTGTTATACCACTTGACTCCTCGGGGTCAACTTCGGAAGATCAACAGACATTGGGATTGGTGTGCTCTCTACCCTCATTGGTAGGTTTATCTCATCCAATTGTCACTAGACATTGGGATTGGTGTGATCCATACCCTTGTTGGTAGATGAATCTCACCCTATTGTCACCAGACATTGGGATTGGTGTCATCTCTATCCTTGATGGTAGGTGGATCTCGCCAAATTGTCATTGCAAGAAAGGATTGCTGTGATATCTACCCTTCTCACTAGAAGATGGATCCTGCATATTGTCACTGGATAGAGGGTTTCATCTTAAGCTCCCCTATGATGTCAAGTTCTTCTTCTTTTAGATTCAAGAGTGTTCAATAGATGAAGTACAAATAATCAGAGATGACATTTGATTTAATGATGATGGGATATTCTTTACAGTCATAAATTTCTCCCTATTTGAGAGGGAGTGTTAATTTCGCAACTCAAGGACAAATTCCCTCCATTGGACATTATTCCTCTTTCAGAGAGACCCAAAATTGACCTTGGAAGCATTGAATTTGGATCCACATATACACAAATTGTTAAGGTCATCTTAAGGACAAATTGCCCCTCCAAAGTTGCATATAAATACAAGAGACCTCAAGCTCATTTGGACATCACAACACAAAATTTCTTCTTATCTCTCACATTTTATTAGTTCATATAGGTCTGAGGAAATCTCATTTTCACACGTGCGAAGGTCCTTTGAAATATTTTCTATGTTGATGTTTTTGTTGGAGGATTTGATATTAGTTTGACCTAGTTTGACTTCATCATTTTACTTACTTTAACTAGGATTTTTTTTATTTCATGAGGGCGAGTTGATTGGCACAAAAACCAACATGAAATGGGCTATTTGACTAGTGTTGAATTTAGGGTTGACCACAGGATTTAGCTGTAGAATTTCTCTTTTGACTAGGATTTCTTGGACTATCTTGCACTGACTTTGACTAGTATTTGAGGCTGAATTTGTGGACTGATGACTGATCTATTGGAACATTTATTTGACCATTGACTTTGACTGGTTAGGGCACAATTTGACTATTATTCACTTGGAAAAAAATTGCAGACTTTGATAGTTGACCAGAATTGACTTTGGAGGCTCATCATTGGTATTTTTGGTTTGTCTATTTTGCATAGTCAAAGGTTGAATTTGACTCATTTTTGAAATTGGATTAGTGTACTCTCTATTGAACATTTTATGAAA
Source organism: Pinus tabuliformis (assembly GCA_031772625.1). Classification (NCBI taxonomy): domain Eukaryota; kingdom Viridiplantae; phylum Streptophyta; class Pinopsida; order Pinales; family Pinaceae; genus Pinus; species Pinus tabuliformis. Next base: position 1,892,807,055 of record CM062817.1, on the reverse strand, counting down.
ATGTAATAAGAATAAAAATTTGAAATGGTTTTCCCGCCTGTGGGGTTTTTTTCCCTGGTCTTTGACCAATCTTGGTGTCTCTTGTCATTGCTTTTGATTGTCTCCTATTGTTCATTGTCATTTACTGTTCTAACTACAATTATTATTGTTTATTGAAAGATTGAATTGATTTCTAATTGAAGAAGAATAACTAGGCTAAAGTAATTGTAACAACATAGAGAAGTGGAAAATTTATAGGTTTCTCCCAAAAAGAGGGAGAAGACTATGATACAAATATATTTTATATAAAAATAACATGAATATAAATAAATAAATAGTAATCATAGCTATAGTTAATTAAAGATTAGTTAATGAAGAGGAATGTCTTAATGGACATGCCCAGTCATGAAAGGGCACATGCCTAGGTATATAAGCATACCCTAATTGTAACATTCAATGTTCCTTGTACATTTATATATATTATTTAAAATACCATTGTGTATTTTATATTAAAGAACAAAAACTCTTAAGTTTTGTCGCTTCAATGGTACTAGAGCCATGCAAGTCTTTGAACATTATCCACCGCATAATATGTCATCAACTTGTCGCCTTGAATTCATTGAGCAATTTAGTAAAATTCAAGAAGCATTTCAAAAATTAGAAAAATAATGTTACATCATGTCAAAAGAAAAGTTATGGAGAAATCTGTAATAAGGAAGATGATAGCGATGGTGAAGAAATGAAACAGGGTGAAGCAAGAGAAGAAGATTTGGATCAGAATGATGATAATGAAAACGAAGAGGTATTAGATAATAATGATTATGAAAATGATATTGGCCAAGATGAGGATCTAGTAATTTCTAATGCAGAAGCAGAGTGAAGCAGATTTCAGACTCTACAATACACAATGGGCAAGCAAGGATAGTCAATGTTCTTGATGAGAAGACTATAATAGAAATGTAGATGGCTACTACAGTTGTTGTTGGAGCCACTAACACAAGTGTAAATTAGATTTTGACTTAGATGAAGGTTTTCTATGGGCGACACAAATCCTGAGAGCACCTATCAAGAAATGGAAGATAGAGGTAAAATATTGGCATCATTTTTCCTCCTACTGTGCTCCAGAAACAAAAGACTTTCTACAATCTTCGTATTCCTCCAGATAATTGGCATTGCAACTATTGGTACATATGAACAGCGGGTGGACTTTGAATGTGACCAACCCTGAAAGAGAACATATTGAAGTTTTCATTGATTGTCTCTCTAATGACCTAGTAGAATATGAGATAATGAATATGGTTGCCATATATTGGCCAAATTTGTGTCCATGTATAGTGGTGAGTTGTGTCGAGTCAAATAGATATGGGTGGGGAATTAACGCAATTCAAGTGCTTGAAATTATTGAGATTTACATGTTCGATATTGTTCTATGTAGGGTCCCAATAGGAATATTGGTTTACGAGAGATTTTTCAGCGTAAATCACAAGATCTATCATTTGTTGACACATTTCGAACCAACTAGTGTGGTTCATCGTTAGGACAAGTTGAAGAATCAGAACCAGCTTTGCATGTCAAAAAGCTTGAGCAGAGCCTCCAATGGCTAAATAGATCAACGGCTAAATTTGACTAGAGACCAGGGTCAAAAAATCAGTTATTAATAATTAAAAGGAAGATAATTAAAATAAGGGACCTTACCTCTAAATAAATAAATTATATATATAAATTAATTAAATTCAATTGGATGTTAATTTAATAGTTAGTAAAAAGGATATTAAATATCAATACATAGAAAATATAAATATAATAATAAGGCATACAACTAACTATATATAGAGTTATAACTAACTAATGAAATTATATGTATATATAAAGAATTATAAAATAGGATGTTAAGCTTAAAAAAATGAAAAAATTAAATTAAATTAAAGAATATATATATATATATATATATATATATATATATATATATATATATATATATATATATATATATATATATATCTATCTATATATATATATATATAATTAAATTAAAGCAAAAAAAAAAATATTAGAAAAAATACTATTGAGTTAAAAAAAATAATAAATAAAAATAAATAAATAAATAAATTTTAATTATCCAGATTGTGTAAATGAATATACCCGCCTTATGAAAATAAATAAATAAAATTATTATTTAAGGTAGATATAAGGGCATTATTAAAAAAAAAAATTGGGGGCAACAGAAATATTTTTAACTAATTATTATAATCATTTAATAGATTAAAAAAAAGGGAGGGGGAGGGGCGGAACGGAAGAAAGCGACTAGGAAGAGAGAGCTGGGACCCAACACCTACTGATTTTCCAGCCATCCTCTCTATTGAGATTGCTTGGCCTCTTTTCAATCTCAAGAGCTTCCCTAAATTTCCAATGATGGAACTGCGAAACTCTAGCAATGACACTAGCCTCCTCAATACAAACATGATGATTGGTTTTCTCCGCATGCTCAGCTAAAGAAGAAGACTTTGATCTCCTATGCTTAAGGTCAGTTGCGCGTTCACTAATCCTTTGATTGATGGAGTGACCCGTCCACCAATATATGGGGTCCCACAGGAACAAGGGATAATATATACCCCTTTCATATCTTTAGGGTCCATAGGATCCTTTGCTAATCTGAGGGACATACGAATGGTGTTAAGGGGCCTAAAGGTTACAGGGACACTATGCATCTTGAGAATTCTTGCAATCTTATTAGTGGTCCCTTGAACAAAAGGAAGATGGACACCTGGAATATGCTCCTTCAATTCCCTTTTAGCAAGAGAATTCTTGGTGGCTTTTAAGAAAGCCTTCTGTCCCATGTATCTACTATAACCATTCTCAACAAAGACATCAGGGAGATGGGATTTTTCTTTCTCAAAACTCTTTTTATCCGAGATCCTTAGGGCTCGAGTAGAAAGGGTATTAGTTTCCCGACTCAGAAGATGGGGGTTCTCAATAACCCTTGCTACTCAAGCCCTAAGGATCTCAGCTAAAAAGAGTTTTGAGAAAGAAAAATCCCATCTCCTTGATGTATTTGTTGAGAATGGTTATAGTAGATACATGGGACAGAAGGCTTTCCTAAAAGCCACCAAGAATTCTCTTGCTAAAAGGGAACCGAAGGAGCGTATTCCAAGTGTCCATCTTCCTTTTGTTCAAGGGACCACTGATAAGATTGCAAGAATTCTCAAGATGCGTAGTGTCCCTGTAACCTTTAGGCCCCTTAACACCATTTGTATGTCCCTCAGATCATCAAAGGATCCTATTGACCCTAAAGATATGAAAGGGGTATATATTATCCCTTGTTCTTGTGGGACCCCATATATTGGTGAGACGGGTCGCTCCATCAATCAAAGGATTAGTGAACACGCGGCTGACCTTAAGCATAGGAGATCAAAGTCTTCTTCTTTAGCTGAGCATGTGGAAAAACCAATCATCATGTTTGTATTGAGGAGGCTAGTGCCATTGCTAGAGTTTCGCAGTTCCATCATCAGAAATTTAGGGAAGCTCTTGAGATTGAAAAGAGGCCGAGCAATCTCAATAGAGAGGATGGCTGGAAAATCAGTAGGTGTTGGGTCCCAACACTCTCTTCCTAGTCGCTTTCTTCCATTCCACCCCTCCCCCTCCCTCCCTCGTTTTTAATATGTTAAATGATTATAATATTTAGTTAAAAATATTTCTGTTCCCCCCAATTTTTTTTTTTATTTTTTTTTGAATGCCCTTATATCTACCTTAAATAAAAAATTTATTTATTTATTATTATTATTATTATTATTATTATTATTATTATTATTATTATTATTATTATTTTAACTCAATAGTATTTTTTCTAATATTTATTTATTTATTTATTATTTATTTATTTTTTCTTTAATTGAATTGAATTTATATATATATATATATATATATATATATATATATATATATATATATATATATATATATATATATGCTTTAATTTAATTTAATTTAATTTAATTTTTAATTTTATTTTATTTTTAATTTTATTTTATTTTTTTAAGCTTAACATCCTATTTTATAATTCTTTATATATACATATAATTTTATTAGTTAGTTAACACTCTATATATAGTTAGTTGTATGCCTTATTATTATATTTATATTTTCTATGTATTGATATTTAATATCCTTTAACTAACTATTAAATTAACATCCAATTAAATTTAATTAATTTATACATATAATTTATTTATTTAGAGGTAAGGTCCCTTATTTTAATTATCTTCCTTTTAATTATTAATAACTGATTTTTTGACCCTGATCTCTATTCAGATTCAGCTGTTGATCTATTTAGCCGTCGGAGGCTCTGCTTAAGCTTTTTAACATGCAAATCTGGTTCTGATTCTTCAACTTGTCCTGACGATGAACCACACTAGTTGGTTCGAAACGCATCGACAAATGATAGATCTTGTGATTTACGTCGAAAAATCTCTCAGAAACCTGCTATGGATCACAAAAGCCTCAATTCAGGAATATTGGTGTTGGACTACAGTGAGATATTCTTTCGCAAACTTCGTGATGGAGTGCCATGGAACGCATTCCAGAGAATTCGTTCTCATTTCAACTGCACGGATTCTTCCAACCACCTAACTCTCACGCCATCATTGTCCTCAACCTGCACATCCCTCATTTAGAACTCTCATCGTGCCACACGCCCCAGTTTCCGCTGTAAACGTCGACTACTCCCAACAAGGATCCCTATCGTCGTTGAGTTTACCATTGTCCTATTGCTTGTTGTCAGACACCTCTTCGCCCATCGTTCTAGTGACCGTGGGTCAACAATCATATTCACAATTAAATGGTGTGACTGTTGTATCAAATTGTTCGAACTCTTTTGGAATAATAAATTTATATATATTAAAGTTACAAACTATGTACTTAATTTTATTAATTAATTTAAAATAAAAATAAAATAAAATAAAAAACTGAAGGAGAAATTGAAAAACCTTGATTCCAAAACAATATTACCAATTATTTATACATACCGAAATGAAGTGGACGAATGAAGAAATTAATAGCGAATTAAGCTTTAAGGACAAAGCTTATTGAAGAGAGAGGCAATGTTATGAATATATTTTATATAAAAGTAAAATGAATATAAATAAATAAATAGTAATCATAGTTATAGTTAAATTAAATATTAGTTAATGAAGAGGCATGTCTTAATGGACATGCCCAGTCCTGAAAGGGAACCTGCCTAGGTATATAAGCAAGCGCTCATTGTAACATTCAATCATCCTTGTACATTGATATATCATCCAATCATCCAATCTTGGTGTATCTAAGATATATTGTAAGATATGTATGATTTCATGGTGACACTGATGTTGATTGGGCTGGAAATGTTATTGAAAGGAAAAACAAATCAGGGTGATGCTTTAGTTTGGGGTTTGCGATGATATCTTGGATGAGAAGGAAAAAAAATTTGTGGCTTTAAGCATAGCCGAGGCATAGTGTATTGCTATTAGCATGGCTAGCTATGAGGTAATTTGGTTGAGAAATCTCTTTGGAGAGTCATTTGAGCAAGTTTTGAATACAACAATCATATACTGCGACAACAAAAGTGGGATCTAATTGGTATAGAATCTTGTATTTCATGACAAATCCAAGCATATTGAGATTAGGTATCACTACATTCGAGTCATGGTGCAGAGAGGAGCTATGAGACTCCATCACATTTTGACCAATGAGCAGATAACAGATATTCTTATAAAGGATTTTCCAAAAGGGAAGTTCTTAGTCTTCAAAGAGTAGCTTGTATTGATGGATGTGACCCTCCTGAGAAAGGGTCCTGGCTTATCAAGAACATTGAGTTATTCTCTTCCCCCAATTTTGAGATCCCAGGGTGAGGAATTGAGCCTTAGAGCTCTTGGGGTTGAGGGAACTCTAGATAGTATTGACAGAGTATACTCCAGTTGGTATCTAGTTTTCAACCCATCTGACCAATGGGTGTTGGTTTCTTGAGTTAAGGGTGATCTTTACCATTTATGGTAAGTCTCGTTGAAGCTAGAGATGCAAGTGTTCCAACACTGACTCTTGAGGGTCAATTTGGGAAGACCAACAAAAAATATGATATGTGTAATACATACCATTTATGGTAAATGGTATCCCTCCTATCAGCACCAAACAGTGGGATAGGCGTGAGCCTCCTATTATTTGTGGATTCTGGGTGGTAGAAGAGGCTCCCCAATTATGATGATTCTAGGTGGTAGTAGAGGCTCCCCAATTATGATGATTCTGGGTGGTAGCAAAGGCTCCCTGATGGATAGAAGGTGGTAGCTTGAGCTCCCCTATGATGTCAAATTCTTCTTTTTTAGATTCGAGAGTGTTCAGTAGAGATAAGAAAATATGAGCATAGAATAGAGATGAGTAGTGACGACATTTGATCTCATGATGACGAGATATTTGAGATGGGTCATATGTTTCGGTACATAAGTTATCCCTAACTAAGAGGGAGTGTTAATTTGGTAGCGCAGGGATGAATTCCCTCCTTTGGACAGTCTTTCTCATTAAGAAATGACCCTCCTATCCTTTGGAAGAATTTATTTTGGTTAAGTAAAAAGGTAATTTTAAGGAGGAAACCCACATGTCCACAAAAGTATAGGTCGACTTTAAGAGAAATTGGACACCTTTGGAAGAATTAAATACAAGATAAGTGAACCTAATTTGGACATCATCATCAAGAATCTTCTTCTCTATCTTCTTTGGATTGGTTCATACAAGGCTAAAATTGGTTCTTACAAGTCCGAAATTGCAAGGTTCGAGTTCACACATGCAAAGAAGATATTGTTCTAGAGTCGTAGGGTTGGTTCATGGAAATATCGGTTGCGTCTGCTCACTTGATACAATATTCCTTACCATTGAAGAGCTTCAACCATACTCATTTTCACTGGGTCTGTGCGGTTATGATGTTGACCTAAATTATGTTGACAATTGACCACAGAGTTCAAAGATTTTGAATTTGATCAGATTTGTCTACAGGGCTCATATATTGGATATTGTTTGGTTGGCTTTTGGATTGACTCTAACTCTTGATTGGTGAATTGAAACATTGTACTCTCTTTGTTGAACATTTTTTTATAATCTAATAAGAAGAAGAATTTGAAAGGATTTCCCCCGTTATGGGTTTTTCCCTAGTCTTTGACCCAATACTTATGTCTCTTATTGCTTTTGATTGTCATCTATTGTCTATTTCTTTTACTGTTGGGCGCGAGATCCCCCAAGGGAAGTTTTGGGGCTTAGAGCCCAGATTTTGGTCAAAGATTGTAATTCTGATGTAAAGACTCTGCATTTTATGGGCTCAAAACACGTAGTTTGTAAAAGAGTCATAGGGTTGTCCACCCTTAGTTTTTTTATTGTAATGTTAGCTATAGAGATCTACCCATGGTCCGCGAACCATGGGATTGTATAAATAGAGCGAGGCTCTAAGTAGTTAAGAGATCAATGGATAAGAAAACATGAACATATGATGTATGCGAGACAGATTTGGGGAGAAAAATATAGTTTTGGGTCATAGAGTAGGAGAAGGCTCCACATCTGAGTGCGCAGAGGCCTAGTAGTCTGCAACTAAGTGTGCAGACCCCTGCAGCTGAGTGTGCAGGGCAAGTCAAGTTTGTAACAATTGGAAGCATTAATAAAGAGAAGTTTCCTATCATTTCTGTGTAGTTATTTCCTGTTTTATGCATCTGTTATCTTGGGTATGAAATTCACTTCTAATACTTATATGATCTGCGAATGTGTATAATTGTATTGATTAAGTGAATGTAAGATAGAATATATGTTTACGTGAAGTTAACTAAGATCCGTTAAGAAGATAAATAAGATACACGGTGTAGTTTGTAGAAATAGTGCAGTTCACTGCCCTAACAGCACGAAAGCATCTTAGCCCCTGGGGACGGCTGCGTGAAAGACGATTATAACAGATTTTGAAGGTATTGAAGGTTGGAACAATGCGCTCAACAACTTGTTCGAAGACAAATCTAGTTGGACTAAATCGACATCTCAGACATCTCAAGGGTGTGGAAACTTGGTTCCAGCATCCCCCCATACTGCTTCGGGTGAGACTTCAGTCCGCACTCCACGGGTCGATGCTGAAAGGGTCAGTAGTGTAGGGATTTGTTTGGCTAAATTACTTTGAACCTGGGTCAAGCCCCCATAAGCCAACATTTACTGTTGTATCTACAATTTTTATTGATCATTGGAAGATTAAATTGTGTTGAAATATTTCCAATTAAATAAAAGAATTGGGCTAAAGTGATTGTAACAACGTAGAAAAGTGGAAAATTAACACAAAGGACTCTTGATGATTTCACCACTAGATCCAACATGCCCATAGGCTGGCCTTAAAACAACCTGATGGGTAAGCCATGATTCAAAGCCCAAATGAGGATGGTCTTCTTGAGAGGACTAGGGAGGGATTGTTACACTTAATGGAGCCCTAACGTTGGAGGAAGAAGGCATTGTGTTAACCATTGGAAAACCATGGTGATGATGTGGGAACACCCTATCTTGATTTGGGACCCTTTGAGTTGCTTTGAAGTTGGATTTGAGGACAACTCCTTAATTGATGAATAATCATGAAGCTTGCAGGCACCTTTAGCCTTCTCTTCACCATCACTTAGCATTTGGAGCCAAAAAAGGGAATGATGTCATCATATTATGGCATTATGGCTCACAGGTGTGGGTTTATTTTGGCATTATTTTGTGTTGAGTAGTGGGTTTGTTAGTTTTTAATTGATTTTGTAGCATTGGACAAGTGTTCTAGTCCCACTTTGTGTCGATGAGGGTAAGGAACATGGGATCTCCGAAACCTAGAAAAGGTTTCGCAAGATAAGCTTGTGAAACACCTTAATTAAATTAATTATCCACCATTTAAATATTTCCTAAGTCTAACTTAGGAAAAGTGATTAATTAAAGTGAATTGTTATGAAACCAGCTCACAAAAAGATAGAAAAGATAGATCAATGCCTTATAATTCAGCCTCTTCGAGGGCGCAACCTCCTTTACATTACACAAATGAATAATTCTTGGATGATACAAATGACAAATCCTCCTTTCTATATATAGGAGTCTAAGGGGTCACAGTATAACTAGGCCAGCCTAGCAATAATAATATAAAGGCACAAAAATAACAATAGAGGGATACTATGGGGCACAATAATAACAATATGGGGACAATAGAGGCACAACAATATTAATAAGGGATACAACAACAATAGTAATGGGGGAATCACTAGTATTATAGGGACCTAACATGCCCCTCTCCTTCAAAAAAGTGTAGTCCTCAATGCTTGAGTAGTTTTGGATGCTTCTATATAAAATTCTCATCCTCCCATGTGGAATCTTCAACAAATAAGTTCTTCCACTTGATGAGATACTCCAAAATTGTTTGATTTCATAGCTATCGAGTTCTTGTTTCTGTGATCGCTTCTGGTTCCAATATAATTTTTCCTTCTTCGTCAAGTTCTGACAATATTGTTTGAACTGGGAGATTTTCGCATATAACCTTATTTAAACATGAAACATGGAACACTAGGTGCACTCGAGAAGCTACAGGAAGCTCCAATTGTATGCCATAGTACCAATACTTTGCAACACCTTGTACAGAACATAATACTTTGGTGATAATTTATTATCCTTCTTAGCTTGCTTGAGGGACATTTGTTTATATGGTTGTAACCGTAGGAATACCCAGTCACCTACATCAAAACTTCCTTCGTTGCGATGTTGATTTTCCTGTTGTTTCATTCTATTCTGTGCCAACGTGAGGTTATCCTTTAAGAGTTGGAGAACTTGTTGTTGATGCTTGATGTGATGTTCCACTGCTTGAACCATAGAATTTTCTCTTAAATATGATGTGATGGATGGTGGTTGATATCCATAAAGTGCCATAAATGGGATCATTTTTGCTGCAGTATGGAAGGAAGTGTTATACCACCATTCAACCAGAGGCAACCATTTTACCCATTGTGTCTGTTTATCAGATACAAAGCAATGAAGATATCCTTCCAAACATTTGTTTACTATCTCAGTTTTCCCATCAGATTGAGGATGATAAGATGAGCTATGAGCTAACTAAGTACCAAGACAAGAAAATAATTATGTCCAAAAATTTCCAGTGAAAATGGGATCTCTGTCACTTACAATAATCTTTGGGTTTCCATGTAGCTTTTGAATTGTTTCCATAAATTCAGTAGAAACTGTACTAGCTTTAAATGGATGTGATAATGCACAAAAGTGTGCATACTTGGTAAATCTGTCAACTACCACCATGATGACACTCTTTCCTTCAGACTTGGGTAAACCTGTGATAAAATCCATTGAAACCTCCTCCTAATGTTGGCTTGGAATGGATAAAGGTTGTAATAGACCTGGGGTTTTAATTGTTTCAGCTTTATTTTGTTGGCAAACCAAACATTCTGCCACAAACTTTTGAATATCCGATTTAAGGCCATCCCAAAAAAATTTCTTCTTAACCCTGTGGTAAGCTTTTAAAAATCCTGAGTGCCCTCCTAAGTTATAAATGTTGTTTTCAGAATTTCTTTAGTCTTCATTCTGATTTGATGATATCCTGAATGAAGATTCAACTTGGTGAAATGAATTGATGCATGAAATTCATCCAATAATTCGTCAATGACAGGAATGGGAAATCTATCTTTAATAGTCAGCTTGTTGAGCTCCATATAACCTAGACACATGCGCTAAGATCCATCCTTCTTGTGCACCAATACTACTGGAGCAGAGAAAAAACTTTGACTAGGTTGAATTATACTAGCCTCTAGCATTTCTGCAACCATACATTCAATTTCACTCCTTTGGGCATAGGGATATCTGTATGGCCTGATGTTTGGAGAAACATTTCCTAGAATCAAATGAATAGCATGATCATGATCACGAATAGGTGGAAAACCTTTGGGAGTCTCAAATACCTTGGAATGATTGTCCAAGAATTTTTGGAGTTCTGGAGAAATAGATGATTTAGATGTGGAAACATCTAGTGAACATAATTGTGCAATTACGCCTCGTTGTTCCTTATTTAGAAGCTTTTTCATACCATTAGAGCTGATTATATTTCTTGGTTTCCCTGCAGTACCCCTTAATTCAACTTCCTTTCCTTCCGCAGAAAAATTCATGAAAAGTTCTTGAAAATTAAAAGCTATTGTACCTAAAGATTGTAGCCATTGGACTCCTAGTACAACATCAACACTACCCATTGGAATGGAAAGCATTGGGCTATTCAATACATATTCTCCCATGGATAGCTTGATATTATGGCACTTTCTAGAGAAATTTATGGTTCCTCCACTTGTAACCATCACTTGACACTGTGGTGCTGGATATAAGAAGCAATTCAATTCTTTTGCTACCTTTCAATGAATAAAATTGTGGGTACTTCCTGAATCAATCAACACTATTACCTTTTTCTTCTTGATATGTCCTTCTATATTGATAGTTTGAGGAGTGGTAACTCTAGCCAATGCATTACAAGATATAGTTGGATTCATTTCTTCTTTATCTAGGATTTGTTCCTAGAATATATCCTCTTCTTTTGAAATTTCTTGTTCCTTTTCTTCCTCCTCTTCACAATCCATGTAGAATAATTTCTTTTCAGCACACTTATGACCTTTAGTGTATTTGCTATCACAACTGTAACAAAGCCCTTTTTCTCTTTTTTCTTCCAATTTTTGTGGTGTCAACCTTTTAGGTTATGGAAGGCTAGGGGTAACAACACTTCCATCTTTATAGTTGTGAGTGGTAGGCTTCCTAGTTTCCATAATTTTGCTTTCCATTTTTATTGCTAACCTGAATGCCTTCTCCAATGAATCAGGTTACCAAAGGCAAACCTCATGTTGGATATTCGCCTTTAAAGTCCCTATGAATACATCAATCCTATGCCCCTCTGGAATATCTTTTACCCTTATGCTCATTTTTTGCAAGTCCTCAATGTGCTCCATAATTTAACCCTTTTGTTTGAGATTTATCAATTGGCTAAAAAATGTGTTGCTTTTTGTATCCTCATAATGTGTTGTCATTTCTTCCATAAAAATTGCCCAAGTGACAATTTGTTTACGAGAGCAAAGCCATCGATACCATATAAGCTGATTTGGCTCCAAATATAAAGTTGAAATACATACCTTTTGTGTGTTTTGCACATTATGGAGATCGAAAAATTGCTCCATCTGTAGTATCCATGTTCTAGGATCCTTACCATCAAAATTCCTCATATTGATATTTGGAACATGGTGGTTCTTCGATCCAACGTTAAAGTCTATGAAATCATGATTAGCATTTATTTTGTTTTCATCATGAGTTTCCTTTAATACCCTTTCGTCATTGGTAATCATTTCTTGTAGAAACTTTGTCAAATATGTCTTCAAACCTTCCATGTCTGTCTTCAAATCTATCTTCAAATCGTCCATCTTAGCTTCCACATCATTCATCTTAGCTTCTACACCTTTCTTTAAACCATCCATCTTAGCTTCCAAGCTTTTCTGTAAAACATTCATCTTAGCTTCCACGCCATACATCTTAGCTTCTACATCTTTCTTTAAGCCATCCATCTTAGATTCTATTACTTTTTGTGCGAGTTGTTGCACTTGGTCTCATAATTTTGATATATCATGTTGCATTTCTTCCTCTTCTTCATGAGTCATGCTGATCTTTCAGGTTGCTTACTACATGTTTCCATTTTATTTCTTCGGGGCATCAATTACTGATAATAATGCTTCATTGTGCCCTTTGAATTCGTTCAAACTAATATTTCAAACCAAGCTTATGCAAAAATTTAAAAAATCTACACACCTTTTTTCACTTTGTATGAGCTCGATATTTCATCTGATGTATCTCTATAATTTCGGATCTTTTAGTTCTAAAATTGCGACCTGCAGTAGCCCTCTGTGTCCTGTTTCCAATGCCACCAGTCTAATCAAATTTAGACTCTCCAAGAAAGCACACACAATCTCCCAAGATGACTTGGTTATATACCTTTTCAGAAGATCAAACTTGTATGAATTGCCATGTGTCACTGTTTTGACCTTAGGATCTGAAACATATACACAGGAAACTATAGTATGTCCTATTTTTGTAACTTCTTACGAAATTTCAATCTGATGCTCAAAACAAAATTTATGACTATTTTCTGCAGGTCACCTGTTTGGAATGTAATTCGGGAGTCTCCAAAAATGCCAACTTCCTCAGATCATATCTCTACAAATATAGCGTGAAAAGCTCTGAAATTAGGTCCCGAGGTTCAGAACAATTTCAACCCAAATGGGTGTTTTTTTAGTGTCTGAAACGTCACAGAAAAAAAAAAGGTATAGCGCAAATGCCATGATGGCCTGTTTGGAGCAGCTAAACCCTAGAATCCAAAGCTCTGATACTAAATGTTATGAAACCAGCTCACAAAAAGATAGAAAAGATAGATCAACGCCTTATAATTTAGCCTCTTTTAGGGGCAACCTCCTTTACATTACACAAATGAAGAATTATTGGATGATACAAATGACGAAACCTCCTTTCTATATATAGGAGTCTAAGGGGTCACAATATAACCAGGCCGACATAACAATAATAATATAAAGGCACAAAAATAACAATAGAGGGATTCTATGGGGCACAATAACAACAATATGAGGACAATAAAGGCACAACAATATTAATAAGGGATACAACGATAATAGTAATGGGGGAATCACTAGTATTATAGGGACCTAACATGAATTTATTAAGGAGATTGACTTATGCTCTAGAGGCTTCCAGAAAATTACTTGGATCAAGTTTGAGATAAACTTAGCCATCAATAAGGATCTAATCATGGTCGCTGAAGATCAAGCAAGAGATTATAAGAGAAAGTTGATGGGATGGAGAAAGAAAACAAGAGGTGAGCGAGTTACCTTGCAAATCAAGCTATCAAGTTGCAGTGATTCAGCAAGGAAGAGAGTTTGAGCCAGAGAAGGAGAGCATCAAGGATTTAGGGAGTAGTAGAAGAGAATTTTGGAGACTTTCTAGGCATTTTTCTAGTGGCAAAGAGGCGGGAAAATGGAACAAGAAATTATTCTATAGAGGGCATGTTACTGATCAAAATAGTATAGAGAAATAGCCCATTGTCACCTTAGCTAAATCTCCTTGACCTTTATGGACTTTCACTGATGGGAGGAGACCCAGTATGAGGGGAATAAATAGATGAGTGGATCAGTAAGATGATGAAGGGTGATTCCCAAGGCCTATTCACAAGAGACAATCAATTACATGGCTTTATTGCTTAACAAGAAAGGTGATATTATCTATAGGAAGGGACAAGAGGATTCTTAAGACTAGGGTTTTGGAATATATCTTGTTAAGAGGGTTCCTATACCGGAGAATCCTTATGGAGAATTGGCCTTTATGTGATCTTTTTGAAATTAGTGTTGTAGAGTTACAGGACCACATAGGACTAAGTGGACCCAAAATTAGGTCAAGGGTATTGAGTTGATCAATCAAGGGGCTTGATCTAATTATGGAAGAGAAGAGGATCAAAGGGAAATTTCTTTTTTTTTTAAGATTCAATGCAATGATCCAAATGAAGACACTAGCCAAGGGAATCCTAGGGCAAGATATGGTCCTTGAGCTACAGCTTGTTATATCTGGGGATTCCCACCATCAGAATTGCTTCAAATTTTGAGGGCCTCTATAGGAAACCCTAGTGCAATTATATACCAAAAATCGAGGTGTTTTAATGGCTATAATGAGATTCACTTGATACCCTAAGTGATCTATGGTGGCTAGGCCTAGAAAGAGAAAGAGGAGGCAAGAAAAATAAGTGTTTATGTGACCACAAGTTGATGGATTAGTGCCTTTCCTTTGGGTGAGATGGATTCAAGAAGAAATTGTGATTTGGAGGGAATATACCCAATCAAGAAGTCCTCTAGACAACTTTTCATGGAAATCAGGGCATGAGAGTAGTTGCTAGAAGATTTTATAAATCAATATGAAAAATTTGATGACTTGTGAAGGTGTTTTCAAAAACGATAACCTCTAAGAACATTTGTCATTCATACATAACACATGTAATGTATGCAACGCTTTAAAAGACCAAAATTTCCACCATTTCACATAAATTACAAGTAAATTTCAGACCTATATAGCGAAAATACCAACGACATTCATGTGAAATAGTAAATAATAAGAATAAGCATGAAAAATATCACTTACATGTAAAATGAGTATATCCAATCATCAAATTATGCCAATAATGAAGCTCCAAGACCAAGCAGATCGAATCCAAACATCATAATTCTTCCATGAAACCAAACTCGTCTTCCAAAAGGGAATGTGAAATTCTCCAAGTAGCTACTAATTCCAAATCCAAGTGAGAAATGAATCACCTCTCATCTATTTATACCATCTCTAATGAGTTTGATTTTCCTAATTGGCCTAATTAAGCCCCAAATAATAAAATAATGTGCAATAATAACATCCATTGGTGACAAGCCTACCAAGATAGCTCAATAACATAAAAATAAGCCTCTCAAGAGGGCAGAATGATTAATAAAATGAGTCGTTGGGCCTTTGAGGAAGCCTAATGAAGTCTGAAGTGTGCCATGGTGGTAAAATGGACTCCAAACATAGTGGACAAGGGGTTGGACCCTTGTTTTCCAAGCAAGTCATTGTGGTGCTCCCAAGTGGGTGTGGGGGCATGATGATATCCTCATGGGTATCCGAGTGGATCAATAATGTCTATAAACCATATGTAAGGGCTAGGATGATGACAAAAGCCATCCATTTGTCTCATGCAATGATACACAACCTCATCTTGAACCTGGAACATCTACCAAGAGTATGGTGCAAGTGTGGAGTCGACTTGGCATGGTGAACCAGGTGCATCATCCTCATCCAAAAGGTGGAACATGGGCAATCAATGAGCAGTGTTAGGGATCAATGATGTAAACTTTACTATGGTGGAGTCCCATGGCTCTCAACACTCACCCTATAAGTGTCAATGTGACCCTCTAGAGGCATAGGACCTCGTATAGGGATACCAATTCCAAACTGGAGACCCACCTACAATCCTACATAAGATCCAATGTATCCCCTTGCCCTCCAATACAACAAATCATTAGAATAATCAAGTAAAATAGCTTACAAGTCATGGAATCAATGGGGCACTCCATGGTGGCATGCCCTTCCATAGTGGGCTTTGACATGTACAAGCTTAATAAGAGGGTTAAACAAGGACCCTATTAGGTGGTTTCAACCTTTAAAGGGGGTGAAATATCCATGGTACATCCATCAGGTGGCAGGTGGAAAATGATATAGTGATGGAACGAGGTGGGGGTCAGGGGAATACTCCAAGCCACATGCCATGGTACAAGGATAGATATAATAAGGGAAGCCCACACCTGGGTATATGAGTATAGAAGGGAGAAAATTGTCGTACATGAGTTACCCCAACCCTTTTTTTTCCACCTTTTCATATGCCATTTTCCTCTGATTGATTTTTCTTCATAACTGCTCGGGGCTTTAGGGGATAAGAGCATGATGTGTAGGATGAAACAATAGGTACCCATTTTTGAGGTGGGGAATTTCATTTCCCACCAGGGGTTGGGACAACTATGGGTTCCTTAATGATGGAGGGGGCTCATCTAGGTCCCCATAGGAACTAGGGTGATGACCATAGTTAAGGGGTAAATCTCATGTTTGGCTTTTGCCCACATACTAAATTTGTATGTCCCAACCATCTTTTGCATTTTTTGGTACATTTCCTATTGAGAGTGGCCAAATTATTCTTTTTCTTTTCTTTTTAGTTGCATCAACCATTGGGGCATCATTCCAAGCTCGAACCAAGGTGTGGACAGGGGAAGGGGATGTTAACTCTATGTGGACCTAATGGACACATATGGATCCTTATGGGAAAAATGATGAATGGGTCAAAATTAGTGGAGGAGAGTGATGTTTATGGTGTCGGGAAGCAGGACCATACAACCAAAATCAAGATTTCCCATGTAGTGCCAACCCTAAATCCAATGGTTAGTAAAGGAGATCCTACAGGACTAGGATACAAGGCTAATCACCAAATTGGGCATACGATACAAGTTTAAGTACCTAGCCCACTCTTTCTGTCAAATCACCCCACCAATCCATGCCCAGAATTCTCCACGAAAAGTAAGGAAAACCACTCAACTATACCAATGAAAAGCCATACCTTTGGGGTCATGAGGCCCACCTTCAAACATGTGATCATAATAGATGGGCGAGAGACCACATGGCTGGATTAGATGGTGGAGATAATGGCACATCAAGCTATCTGGTGGCTGCAAGGGGTTGTTGACTACCGACTCAGGAGCACCTAGGAGAAAAAAGTTCTCCTATGCATATTATCCACATGTGATGGGTAAAAAGGCCAAGTAGCCATTGTGAGTAACTACAAACCTTTGTGTGAGTGCTAGAAAGAGGGTAGTTTCAATTGTTGAGGGTTAGGATATCACCTGGAACACAAAGAGAGTCATTTCCAGTGGCAAGGGTGTTGAAGGAAGTGTAACTATGTTCGGTCTTCATAAATGTACTTTTGATATTTGTACTTATTCAAGAAAATAAATATTATTTTCATAATATATGTCAATGAATTTCTTACTCATTGAAGTACATCTAGCACAAGACAAAGCGTTATAGGTGAGTCAAATAGTCAAGAGAAAATATTGAAGGCATTAAGGGCATGTTACACCATGGATAAATATATATTAAAGTCAATGGGAAAACCTCCAAGAAAATTCAAGTCTACTCCTATGCAATTACACCTTCAAGCATGCTACACCACCATGGAAATTATCCAAAAAATCAGCCTCCAATCTTCCCTCAAAGTCGGCCTACAAACAGTTGATTATTCAGCCTTATGGTCAGCCTAAATGGAGGGACAATCCTCTATTTATAGAGGCTTCCCACTCCAAATACAACACATCAAATCATATCTAAAATCCGCAGATGAAAGGAAGTGAAGAGGAACAAAGGAAGCTGATGTAAAGGGACTACTAGAGCAACAAAGAAAGGAGGAAGAACAACGAAGTTTGAAGGACTATTTCTAGGGGAAAATGCAGTCACACGTGTGAGAAAAGGAGGGTTTTCTATGGACAGATCAGCAACAATATAACAGTGCCATACATCTCCTTCTTTGGGCTAGTAACTAAGCCTACAAGGCCTCCTACTCCAACATGGAAGAAGGACACTCAAGCGAATTTAAAAGGGTTGTTCTAATGCCAATTACAGTCACACATGCGAGGGAAGAGGAGGTTGCCTCTCCTGTCATAACAACCCTCCCATTACAGTCATCCAATTTAGTTGATTGGTGAAAAGAAGAAAGGAACCATCATACGAAAAGGGTCTCATCAAAGGTCTCTTCTCTATAGAAAGTGCAACAAGGTTTACTAACAAGTTGAAAGAAGAATGAAGTTCCGGAAGAAGGAGAACGAAGTGCCAAGAAATGAAGTGCCGGGAGAAGTGTCGGAGTATAAGGTACAAAAAAGGAGGGAAGACTTGACTTGTGCTTGGAGGATCCTCTTGTCAGGGTTTTAGGGTTTGGCATTAATCAATAGAAGCTTCAATAAGAGAAGTTTTGGCCCTGGCAAGGAGCCAACATCTGGTCTTCTTGTTTTTATGTTTTGACAACAGTTTGATGAAGTACACACATATGCACTAAGAAGAAGAAGAAGAAGAATAATAAGCTAATAATAAAAGTAAAAATACTCCACAATGTTTTATCAAGTAACGAAGAATCACACTACACTACTTTTCCCTAGATTCTTCAAAAAGAGGGACGTTAGACAACTCAATTAGAGCTAAGTGGTAGGTTGTGTGAATTTCCTTGGCAAAGAAGTGTGAATTCTAAGCAGAGAAAGTTGCCATTGAGAGGGATCAAGCATGCCAAAGGGAGGTCGAATTGATTATAGAATGGAGAAAATTTCTCCAATTGATTTTTCCAAATTATTTCCAAAGTATTTTCATTTGGGAATCCAGTTGTATTTATTTCCAATTTGTTGCATAATAAACACATGGTTGGCTTAGGTGGTGGAGATAATGGCACATCGAGCTATCTGGTGGCTACAAGGGGTTGTTGGCTACTGACTAAGGACCATCTAGGAGAAAAAAATTCTCCTATGCATACTATCCATAGGTGATGGGTAACAAGGTCAAGTAGCCACTGTGAGCAACTAGAAACCCTGGTTTGAGTGCCAGAAAGAGGGTTGTTTCAATTGTTGAGGACTGGGAGATCACATGGAATGCAAAGAGAGTCATTTCCAAAGGCAAAGGGACGTTGGACAACTCAGTTAGAGCTAAGTAGTAGGCCGTACGAATTTCCCTTTCCAAGCAATGCGAATTCTAAGGAGAGCGAGTTGTCAATGAGAGGGATCGAGCATGCCAAAGGGAGGTCAAATTGATTATAGAATGGAGAAAATTTCTCCAATTGATTTTTCCAAATTATTTCGAGAGTATTTTCAATTAGGAATCCGGTTGCATTGATTTCAAATTTGTTGCATAATAAAATAAACTCTCATCTGTTGCACTGGCTTTCCCTTCATGGCTTTTCTAGGGAATTTAAGTCCAAAATTTATGGTGTCGATTTTTATGTGTGTGCATCTATTTATCAGTTCATGGTTTTTATTTTCTACAACTTATTTGTATGGCCAAGATTGCAATTATGAATTATTCATTAATTTTTTTAAAGGATTAAACTGCTAATAGTTAGGAGAATAATATCCAATAATTGCAATCGTGGATTTTTTACGTGGTATTAGAGCGTAGTTGATTAGATTTGAGGCTCAAAGGTGGAAGCAATTGAGATCGTGCAATTTCAAAGGGAGATATGAAGCACAATATCTAGATATGTGCATACCAAGCCAAGGGTGTGATTTGCACTGGAGCAAAAAATCAATTTCCAAATCTAGTAGGAAAAGCTTGATTTTGCTCTAGATCTGTAACAGTAGGCAGTGGTATTTTCGGGTAGTGATTCCGGTCAACAAATCAATCAGTTCGCAAAGTAGATTTAGGCGTAGAAGATTTGTAGCAAGGGTTCCAATTGCAGATCTGCACAGGGAACGAAAAAAATCACACAAGGAATTTCCAGAAATTCCTAGAGAGGGTCTCCAAATTTCCAAATCCAGGAAAGGACATTGAAATTTCTAGTAATAGAAGGTTGTATAGACTAACCAGTGTAACTAGTGCAAGTTCTAGGGTTAGAAGGGTGAGCTGCCCATAGGGAAAACATGAAGTGTGAGTTCTAGGAAGGACATCAGAGGCTAGTGCAGGATCATATTTGCTAGTGTGGGAACATATCTGTGCATTCCATGAGGAGTGTGAGTAATAGAGAAGGCCAGATTCAGTTACCAGAAAGGATATTTCCATCATATATTTCTCTAGTATTCTTAGAGACAGTCGATCTATCTGCAAAAAGAAGTCCAAAATAAGCAAATTAAATAGCCATATTAACCATTTTGCATATCTGAAGTAGTAATTTGATTTCCAGTTGTCAGATCTATTTGTCGGAAGAAGTGTGAATAGCTTCAAAGATAGTGGGAGGCAACAGATTCACTGAATCTAATTTCCATGAGCATTTTTCAGTGACCAAAGTGAATGGCAGGATCTAGTGCAGGTGCAGGATCAAGTGTGAGTTATAGGAAGATGGTGTGAGCTTGCAAAAGAAGTCGAGTTGGTTTTGTAGAGGAAACAATGAGTTTCTAGATTCATTTTCCAGTTCGAGGAGTGAAATAAAATTTCTCTTGTATTTTAGTTTCACAATTTTTTGTAATTTTTCAGAGATGTTCATATGAAATTTCCAAGAGAGGTCGTGTGAGTTAGCCAAAATGCAGATCTAGATAGAAGATGACTTCCAGTTGCTAGAGACAAGTCTTGGAGGAAGTGTGAGTTTTCTAGTGCAAGTTGCAAAGTGAAGAAGGGTCCCAACCAAGGACTAGGCTTAAAAGGAGATAGTGGGACACCAGATCCAAGAGGAAGTGGAGTATGAGACTTTTGTATGCCGGGATGGGCAGGGTCTAGTGAAAAAGCAATAAGGAGATCAATTTGTTGATACTTGTAGCTTGGTAGGTACTCCAAACCTTAGGGTTCAAGGTTGTGAAGGAATTGGCACCACAAAAATGCTTTGTGGGCTAAGAACCCAAGGTGTGGGCTTTACACCCAAAGTTGTGGGTTGAATCCACAAGGTGTTTTGATGACTTGGCACATGGAGATGAAATATTGCCCTTAAAGGAGAAAGGGGATGATTCAAGCACCATGAAAACCCTTGTTAAAGTGGAGATATTAATTTTTAAATGTTTTATGTGGGTTTGCAAATGTGTTTCATGTAGGCTCAACATGAAGCAAGCGCCCAAGGGCTAATTGTTGCACACCCTAGAAAAACATATAAATAGAAGTTCAATGGAGGCTCAAAGACATCCTCCAACGAGAAAAAATTCACATGATACATATCTAAAGTGGCCGTAGATCTAAGGAGACCTTAGCGAAGGAGAAAAGATCTTATTTTAGTGTCTTTCCATGACTGTTTGAGGATCGAGTAGACCAAGAGTGTAGGTTGAGGCTATAAAGGTAGATCTCGATTGATTTGTGTGTGGGTTTTTAGCATAAATATCTCTGATTTGTGGGCTGTAGGGTTTTTATTGGGATTGCAGGTAGGTCAAACTTCAATTGGGTTGATTCAAGAGGACTGGAAGCCCTATTTTGGTGAGTAGGAAGTTCAAATCCATAAAGTAGATAAGGCCGCAGTTGTAGGATAACTTTAGGAGAATTTGGAGAGGGCTAACTAGGCAGAAAATGCTACAACAGTGTACACCAACCCAGCTGTGTATAAGTTTTCTTATTTCTAGTGGATAGAAGGTCCAAGTTGGACAGATTATTGTTGGGCATCTTAATTTTGTTGGATTGAAACAAGTAGGTTCTCAAAGTAGCCCTAGATCAGTTGGCAAGGAGGACATTGACAATTGTAAGGAGGGTGAAGTTTCGAGAGCTCAAGTATTGACACCTTAAATGACAAAGAATAGATAAGTGAGCAAAGTGGATCAACCCAAGTTCATTGTTGGAGAAGGACATCTTCCAGTGATAGGTGGAAACCCTCGTTTACAAATTTTATCTTCATTGGAGTAGCGAATGAAGGAAATAGAGGGAATAAGTCCCAAGGATTTGAAGAGAAGCAATGGGAATTCTAGAGTTGTGAACAACTCAACAGAATTCCATGTGTGTTGATCCATTGATGGACGAATGATAAACAAGAGGGAAGACTAGAGAGCTATGTTTAGTGACCTAAAGGACCAGGACCCATTGATAGATTTAGTTTCCTTGATTGCAAGAAGAAGGACCAACATGTGTGTTCAGGGTATGATCAAGGCAGCTATGATTGTCGACTGCATAAGCTAGACAATCACTTTATCTTGGAAGTTTAGTTGTCATAGTTATTGACAATAAGCCCTAGTTTGTATTGATGTATTAGTGGATGTATGAGGGGCATTATCCATAGTACAATAGCCCTAGATAGTTGTATTACATTTTGTTAATATAACAAAGTTGGGTTATTGAAAACTATAAAAGTTGTCTATTTTGTGCACTATTTGATTTACTATTGTTTATACTTCGTTGTGCAATGTAGTTTGTTGTGGAGTTGGATTTGTAGTGTCATGGATTCTAAGATCCTAACCTAAATTCCAATGTCATGGAAAATAACATGGTATTAAAGCTACTTTGAAGGGCTAGTGAATCAAAGTGTGCACAACGAGTATAGATCAAGAGGTAGTTGGTCACATTGTTATTGAAGGACTAATAGCAATGTCGAAGATGTCGGTGGGTCTGCAGTTTGAGGAAAAGTTAGAAGGTTTTTCCAACTACAGTCCTTGGAAGGAAAGGATCAAGTTGTTTCTAATGGTGAACAAGATCTGGCACTTTACCGAGAAAGAGATCAAGAAGCTGACTAACCCTAAGGAGATGGAAGTGTATGAGGAGATAGGATACGAGGGCCAAGTTGATGATCCTAGATAGGGTCAAAGATCCTTTGATACCTCATATGTTCAGGAAGAACATTTCCCATGCGATGTGGAAATCTCTTTGGGATTTGTTCTAGAATAAGAACTAGAACGGGCAACAGGTATTAGAGGATAAGTTGAAGGCCACCAAGATGACATAGGGTGAAGGGGTGACTTTGTATCTGACGATTTTATCTCAGGTTTGAGATGATATTGCTACCATCAGGGTAACTATTACAGACTATGAGATGGTGAGGATCAATTTGAATGGGTTCACCCCAGAAGGGATCGTTCATCAAAGGGATCATTTCCAAACTGGAATAGGATGTGGGATGACATCATTCAAGAAGAGTTACGAGAAGAGGATCTTCATCCAAAGAAGAAGACTTTTTATGATAACGTGTCATTTGCAACAAGGATCAAGGGAAAGAAAAAGAAGGGCTTGAGAAAGATGAAATGTTTCATCTGTGGAAAATATGATCATTATTCTACAAAGTGTCTGAAGAAGACGCAGGGAGGTGATGAGTGCAAGGGGAAGGAGGTTGTAGATGTAACCACTTCTACCAAGATAGATGACCTCTCCAGGAGACCAAAGAGTGAGGATTTTGCTTAGATCTCTCATTTCTCTCAGGGTACCATCGATGAGGTTGAATGATACGTGGACAGTGGTTCATTGAAACACATAACAGATTCGTAGGATGTGTTCGAGACTCTAGTTGAGTTGGGCTCGAAGTCGCATATGGTGATCGATGACAAGAGTCAAAAGGAGATCAGAGGATTAAGTGTCATAACATTCAAGATGGAGTCAGGTCATTGGATGCGAGTTTAGGTCCCATGATGTACTGTTTGTACCAGAACTCATATATAACATTTTGTATGTCTCAGTGATCTAGTAAAGTGGGTTTAAGGTGTTGTTCCAGGGTGGAAAGGTGAGACTCAGGGCCAGACACTCCAAATCCATAGGTGTGGTGATTGGAGTTAGAGAGCATGGTATAAATAGTTTGATGAGAAAGCCTATAGATCATGAGAAGAAGAAGGAAGAGAAGATCCAAATTCCAAAGGTTCAGAGGGAGCCGAGTTCAAACAAAGGTTTGCAAGTTCAGAGGGAGAATGCGCAACCCAAGAAGCGCACGTGGTAAATAGAGAGAAAGGGAGCTTCTACAGCTGGAAAGAATGAATCATGGAATAACCTAAAATCATTTCAGTATAAGAAGAAGCACAAGGCTTCCAGTGGCAATGACACTTCCGAGAATGATACAGTTCATGCTTAAGGGTTTGCTAGAGTTGTGGGCACCAGGAGTTGGGCTAGTGTCACGAACAGTGATAGTGATGATGAGTTATTTCCTAGTCTTAGAAGTAGCTCCCTCGGTAAGAGGGAGTGTTGAGATCTATAGCTTCAAAGGTACTCCAAACCCTTGGATTTAGGGTTGTGGAGGAATTGAAACCACAAAAGAGTTTTGTGGGCTAAGAACCCAAGGTGTGGAATTTGCACCCAAAGTTGTGGGTGTGAATCCACAAGGAGTTTTGATGACTTTCCACATGGAGATTAAAGAGCACCATTCAAGGAGGAAGGGGCAACTTCAAGCACCATGAGAACCCTTGTCAAAGTGGAGATATTAATTTTTATATGTTTTATTTGGGTTTGAAAATGTGTTTTATGTACGGTCAACATGAAGTAAGCCCCCAAGGGCTAGTTGTCGCACACCCTAGCCAAACATATAAATAGAAGGTGGCTCAAAAGACATCATCCAAATAGAAACAATTCATGTGATACACATCTGAAGTGGTCACAGATCTAAGGAGACCTTAGTGAAGGACAATAGATTTTGTTTTAATGTCTCTTCATGATTGTTTGAGGACCAAGTAGATCAGGAGTATAGGCCAAGGCTACAAAGGTAGATCTGGGTTGATCTGGGTGTGGGCTTGTGTCATAAATATCTCTGAATTTTGGGCCGAGGTTGAGTTGGGCTAATTCAAGAGGATCGAGAGCCCTGTTTTGGTGAGCAAGAAGTTCAGATCCATAAAGGATATAAGGCTGCAACTGTAGGAGGAATTTGGGAGCATTTAGAGAGGGCTAACCAAGCAGAAGAAGCTACAATCGCATAAACTAGCCCAGATGTAAGGAAATGTATTTTTTTGATGTGTATAAGTTGTCTTGTTGTTGTTGGATAGAAGGTCCAGGTTCGACATATTGTTTTTGGGAATCTTAAGGTTGTTGGAGAAAAACAAGTAGGTGCTAAAAGTAGCTCTAGATAAATTAGAAATTGACACCTTGAAGGAAAAATGGAAACTAAGTATATTGGATCAACCCAAGTTCATTGTTGGAGAAGGACATCTTGCAGTGATAGGTGGTAGCCCTCCAACCCAACGTTTGTCTTCATCGGAGCAACACAAGAAGGAAATAAACGGAAGAAGTCCCAAAGGAGCTGAGGAGAAACCATGGGCAGTCTAGAGTTGTTCACAAATGGAATTGTGAAAAACTCAATGTGATTCCCTATGTGTTGAGACATTGATGGATGAATGATCAGCTAAATGGTAGATTGGAGAGTCGTGCTCAATGACCTAAACAACTAGGATCCATTAATAGAGGCATTGTTGCATATTGGGAGCATAAGGACCAGCAAGTGTGTTCAAGGTACAATCAAGGAAGTTGTGATTGTCGACTACAACAGCTAGATGGTTAGTGTATCTTGTTCAAGGAAGTTTGGTTGTCATAGTTGTTGAAAATAAGACCTAGCTTTTATTCTTGTATCAGTGGATGTATGAGGGATATTATCCCTAGTAAGGGAGCCTTAGATAGTTATTTGTTAATATAATGAAGTTAGGGTATTGAAAATTGTAAAAAGTTGTATATTTTGTGCACTAGTTGATTTATTGTTGTTTATATTTTGTTGTGCAAATTAGTTTGTTTTGGCATTTTGATTGGTAGAGTCAGATATTCTAAGATCGTAACCTATATTAAAATGTCGTAGAAAAATAAATCGTTTAAGATAAATTCCAGTTGTTGTAGCAAATCCATCACCTTTTCTACAGGGGGCCACAGTGTCAAAGTATCAAGGGATCAATGTTTGCTAGTTGCAGTCAGATATTTGAGGAACAATGCAAAGAAATTAGGCATGATCATATGCTCGATAGACAATGAAAAGCTAGTTGTAGTTAGTTACTTTGACAAAAATTATAGAACTTGGAACAGTTATATGCTTGAAAGGAATTTATTCATAGTCACTTACTCAGGAGGCAGTTGTATATCTCAGTGAAGTGAAAGGTCCGAGAGACAATTACAGTGGCATAGTAGATCAATCGAGATCGAGTTTCTAATTGTAGTCGCAGGCAATTCGTGTATTTGGTGGTAGAGCAAATTGGCTACTATTAGGAATTAGGGACAATTCCATCCAGAGAGAGACTCCATGAGAGAGTTTCCAACCAATGGTGGTAGTGTGAATTTCCAAGTTGCAATGCGCATGTGAAGTTCTAGAAAACACAATTCTCAGTGAAAAAATACATAGTCCAATTTCCAATGACGAAGGATAGTTTGAGTTTCCAGAAGGGAGCAGAGAGATTTCCTAGTGGGAGATCAAGACTCAAAGGGAGTCTAGCTTCAGAGGGAGCAACCCTATGGAAGATTAGTGCTTCAGGATTTGAGAAGATCATCACACAACTGTAATGGTTACAACAGCTTAGTTTAAATGCACTAGCATCAACAGTGTCAGATGAGGTCAGTAGATCAGTACACGATTGCAATGATAGTAGCAGCGCAAATGCAATACAGTGTAGTGGCAGCACAACAACAACAATGCAAAGCCTTCAACAGTGTGAGATCAGAAATTGGTTTAGCTACAGATTAGTTGAAGATGAATTAGAGTATGCGTAGTAGCATGGTAGACAATGAGAGCTAGTTGTATCACATATGTTAGACAACAGCAGCGTGGTCATTCTAGCTATAGAGAAAGATGTTGGGAAGAGAACACCTTCCTCATTGAGGGAGTGTTAGTTTTTTATTGATTTGGTAGCATCAAAAAAGTGTTCGAGTCTCAATTTGTATCTAAGAAGCTAAGGAACATGAGATCTCAAAAACCCATAAAAGTTTTTGCAAGATAATCTTGAAAAATGCATTAAATAAATTAATCGGCCATCATTTAAATATTTCCCAAGTCTAAATTAGGGAAAGTGGTTAATTAAAATGAATTAATTAAGCATATTGAATTATGCTCTAAAGACTTCCTGAACATGACTTGGATCAAGTCCGATAGGATCTTAGTCATCGACAAGGATCTAATCGTGGTCGTTGAAGCTCCAACGAGAGATTATAAGAGCAAGTCAATGGGATGGAGAAAGACAACAAAAGGGGAGAGATTTACCTTGGGAAATCAAGCTATCCAGTTGAAGTGATTGAACAAGGAGGAGAATTTGAGCCAGAGAAGGAGAGCATCAATGATTGAGGTAGAAACAGAGGAGAATTCTGGAGACTTTCCCAACATATTTCCAGTGGAAAAGAGGTAGAAAAAGGGTGGTCAAAATTATTCTGCAAAGGGGCTAAGTAGCCAATGCGAGCAGTCAAAAACCCCAGTGCAAGTGTTGAAAATAGGGTCATTTCAATTGCTAAGGATCCAGAGATCACCCGAAAGGAAAATCAAGTCATTTCCAAAGGTAGAGGCTATTAGATGACTCAGTTAGATTTGAGTAGTAGGCCATACAAATTTCCCAGGCTATGCAGTTCAAAATTCCCGGCAGAGCGAGTTTCTAATGGGAGGGTCTGAGCAGGCCAGAGGGAGGCCGAATTGATCATAGAAGGGAGAAAATTTCCCCAGTTGATTTTTCCAAATAACTTCCGAAGTATTTCCAGCTAGGCATCTAGTTGTATTAATTTCCAATTTGTTTCAAATAAAATAAACCCTCATCTATGACACCAGTTTTCCCTTCATGGTTTTTCTGGGGAATTTTAAGTCCAAAAATATTGGTGTCGATTTTTATGTGCGTGCATATATTTCTTGATTCCTGGTTTTTATTTTCTGTAGCATATTTTTATGTTGAAATTTTCAATTGTGAATTATTTGTTAATTATCATAAACAATTAAACTGCTAACAGCTAAGAGAATAATATCTAGTAATTGTAACCAAGGAATTTTCAGAGGGTTGGT
Organism: Pinus tabuliformis; assembly: GCA_031772625.1. NCBI lineage: Eukaryota > Viridiplantae > Streptophyta > Pinopsida > Pinales > Pinaceae > Pinus > Pinus tabuliformis. The sequence goes on along the minus strand of CM062817.1, from coordinate 1,892,778,911 downwards.
TTTAAGTAAAATTTACTTGCGTTTACTCATTATCAAATTTAGTTTAGGGGATTCTTAGCTAAAATTAGGTGAGGTATGTTGACCATTAGAGTGGAACTTGAATATTTTTTCGAATATTCCATGCCCAAGGATGTACCAAAGGTTGTTTGCACCATCATATATCATCATATTACAAGAGTTTTTCAACTCTACTTCTTCTTATAATCATTTCCTGTTGCACTCAAATTCCAAAATCCCTGGAGGGAAAATGTAAAAGTGATGCTAGTATGAGGATTACAGTCATGTAATAGGCTTAGGTATATTTGGACCTTGTCTTCAAGTGATTATTACTCTGGGAGGTTTTTTCACTTGGTTAATTATCATATCCTTACGGGGACTTAATAATTAATTGAGTTTTTTCCTCCAAACATACCCCCAAAGCCAGAATACGACTTGATGATGAGGCCTTGGGTGAGCCCTAGTGTCTAAGTTCATTTATATTACCATACTATATCACACAAAAAAAAATTTGGAATTTGATTAGATCTGGGGGGTCATTTTTTAATTTTTAAAATTACTCGCAGGGCGGAAATTAGAATAAAATTTGTATATGAAATGTAATAAGTGATGTCCAAAGAAGTTGTATTGGGTATGAGTAATAAAAATTACACATCTCACCCTCAACTTTCTACTATGACACACTTTGAGGGGTTAAAAATGTGTTCTAGACCCTCAAAACCCATTCTTTCTAAGTTTAGTGGGAAATTTGGTAATAAATTAAACCATAAATAAATTAAATGGAGAGAAATAAGTTGTTCCGTGTGAAGCAATGGCATGGAAATGACTTGGAATTATCTCAATTCAAAGGAATGAGTCAAAATACAAGTTGGAGGATGATTTGGCACCCTACATCATAAAGACAAGGCCCACTCAAGGAAATCGAATTTATTAACATAAATATAGCAACTAGTGACTTGGAATATCGAGTTTCTTGGGAGTTAATGCACATGGGAGATATTGGAAATATATTGGTTGAGATATTCTTGGGAGTTGTCTCCACTTATGTTCCCTCTACTTCACACTTGGAATTCATCATGGCACTTAGAAATCTCCTGAAGGAGGGACCACGCAATTCTCCAAGGGATCTACGTTGAGCTCATTCGAAGCATCTACAAGAGGTGGCATCACATGGTTTGTTCTTGGAGTTTGACTTGAGTTATCTCCTTGATTAATTCACACTTGGATTTTCTCATGGAGCCACATATGGAATTCGATTTGCCTTGGTGTCTCTTCACTCCTCTACTTGGAATTTAATTTCCTCCCTTGGGATCTTCTCCATGGCCATTTGTCACTTGGTTTCTACATTAGGATTTTCTCCCATCCCTATATATAATAGATCCTTGAGCTCCCATAGTGTACTATTTTGTTACTATCTATTATGCTTTCGGAAGTGTTGCTACTTTGTATACTTTTCAAGAGTTCTAATAAAAAAAAATTGGGAGTCCATTCATGGGTGTCCTTCCTTTGGAGCATGGTGAATTATGAGTTATTAGTATAATCTTTTCTATGATTTGAATCATTTTATTTCCATATATTCTTGTAAAATTTCTAGTGCAAATATATCTTGTGTTAGCATTTGATTTGAGAGTAGGCTCTATATATTGAGAGTTCTAGTTTATTTTCAAATATATTTCTAGAAGTTTCAATTCACTATTTTCTTATCTAAATCTATATGGACTAATGTGTGATTTGAGTATCATAGAGGAATTTTTGTTGGATCAAGCATGAGGGAAAGTATTTGGTTAATTTTTCTAAGGGTTATATTGTTCTTTGCTTAGATAATTGTGTCTATTGATCAACACATTAAGTTCATCCCATATCATCATTACATTATTCAAATTTACATCACTATTCATCAGCATATGCAACTATGTATAAATAACATCATTATCATCAATGCAACGGAACATAAAGGAATAGAAGAAAAGCATGCACATGTAGAGACACCAGGATTTGTCTGAGACTAGGGAAAAACCCACTATGGGGAAAACCCTTGCAAATTATTCTTCTTCTTACATCGTCATCAAATGATTCAGCAAAAGAAAGTATAATGATCGATATTTTTGTCTATGCAATTAACCAGTAAAACAACTATGCATCCATGAAATGAACCTAATTATGCTTATACTCAAACCTTGATTCTGAGGATTGTCCTGCACTATCACAGACTGTAGTCAACTGCTGAAAATTGTTGTCACTAAGCAAAGTCTTCCTAAAATTTCATCTTTTAGTCTCGGACACATGGAGGAGTTGTGCAAAAGACCATGGCAGTCTTGGGCACTTCCTACTAAATTGTGTGCATGCGTCTAGGGACAAATACACTCAAATCTGCCTCAAACCCCCAGATGCACCCTTCTGGATATTGTGTGAGCGTTTAGGACTTCCCAAACGCACCCTTGACCACTCTCTGTGTGTGTTTGGGGACCAAAATGCCTGATCTGCTTCAGAAACCCTAGACGCTCCATTCATGCTTATGTGCGAGCGTTTGAGACATCCCAAATGTACCCTTGACTACTCTGTGTGTGCATCTGGGGCCAAAAATGCTTAGTTACGAGCCAACGACCGAGAAAGAGAAACCCTAGAGTCATGTGAGCTTCAACCCTATAGTTTCAGATCCTTGATCGAACTTCCTCCATTATACTTGTGCGGACCAAGACAATAAAAGAAAAGAGAAGATGGCTTGATCAATGTTTCCAAACGAGCTTGAGGTATCTTCTATTTACAGGCTTTCATGAGCGTCCACTTGATGTTGAGGTTGACCTATCCAATTGTACATATGCATAGGGTTGACCTGATCCAATATACACACTAGGAACATAAATTCAAAAACCAACTTCTACTTGTCCAAATGAGGTGACCTTTAGGTTGATTTTGGTCCTCTTGAAAAGAGGAATCTATTGCAATTATTATCTTAATCATATGAGTTGTGAAAAGTGGAATTTGACCGCAGATGCATAATTTTAACTCTCCCTCTCAAGTAGGGATAATTCCACCAATCGATATATGTCCATTGATCAATATGACATTCAAGTGTCATCACGTATTGTCACTGATTATCCCTATCATGTATTTTTCATGCCATGACCATCTCAAGTATCTCATCATCACAAATCATCAATTTACAACTTGCTCTATCCCTTGCTTATTCTTGCTTATCTCTTGATTGTTCCTTCTCATATGCTGAACATTCTCGAATATAAAAGAAGAAGAATTTGACATCGGAGGGAAGCTCAATTTAGCACCCTCTATCCATCAGGATATTAACCGAAAACTTTACCAGTGGGCTACTACTGGGGATATCGGTGGGGAGCTAAATCTGTGGTATGTATCATCATCAGAGAGCATACTATCAAGGGAGCATATGTCAAACTAGAACCACATTGGGGAGCTCAATATCAACACGGAATCTCATGCAGGATATGTACATCTACAACCCCATCTCGAGAAATAAGATATCCAAACACACAAGGGAGGACATATCGACCCTCGGATCACATTAACGAGCTTAATCTCAACTCGGAACTGCATAGGATTATCTCAACCAATATTATTTCCTATTGATCTTCCCATTGATGGCCTTGAATAGTCATGTGGTAGAACACCTGCATCATAATCAACTTGGGTTGTACACCCGAAGTACACTCTCAACTTATTGGCCAAACAAGGAGTGGTATTCTTGACAATACATGCTTGTGAGTATGATCCTAACTGGGGTATACTCTACAAAGACCAAATAGGGGAGCATCATTCTATGTCCCTATGAAGATAGGGGAGCAGCATATCCAACCCTATGAGTAACAGATAGGGGTCATACCCTATTATCCAGAGTTCCCTCCACCACAGGAGCCCTCTATCTCAATTCCTCACCCTGGGAGCTCATACAGGGAGGAAGAGCTAACTCAATGTCCTCGATCAGTGTTGCTCTCATCATACTCAAATATGGTATCTAATTGTCTCAATAGCAATTGTTTCCTATTCATATAGAACATCAAATCAAATATCATGTCAGATCATAAATAATCACACAAATAAAAAAATGATACCATACTGATCCTACCTCTCAAGGAGGTACCAACCATAAGCCTAAGCTTGTCTCGTATGACTGCATTGTCTCAATATATGAGAGTATCTCGATCCCAACTATATATATTGGATTTTCTGCCAATATGATCCCACTCTTTGTCATCACAATGTATCCATGTCATATCCATATCATGCTTAGACAACTCTCTAAGGAGCTTCTTCATCCTGCCTCATAGCTAGCCACGCTAGCAACATCATATTCAACCTTGATCATGCTATGGACCTCTCATCTAAGATATCATGGTAGATCTCATAGTAAAGAAGCATCCAAATGTGTTCATCAACAATAATATCAAATATCAACAATACATCCATGCAGTCACATATCATATAAAGAATATACTAGATCAAGAATTGATCATCTTATGCAGATATCTCAAAGGATGCTCAGTGGAAACTCAATGTGAATGAAGCAACTCAATCATGAACTCATTCAGGTTCTATGCACATCAAGTATATATATATATATATATATATATATATATATATATATATATATATATATATATATATATATATATATATATATATATATATATATATATATATATATATATATATATATATATATATATATATGGATGGATGTTCAAAGCAGAACATCAATGCTTCAATCAACTGTTGGATGCCATGTCAAGTTCAACAACATCTTGAAATTCAAATCGGAGTGTCCAAGGATTTGCATTTCCACTTTCCAATACTTCTTCAATAGCTTCGCAATATGGATTTTCTTTTCCCAATTTCAGAAATCGATTCATCATGCCTTGATCCATTATTTCGAGCTTCATAAGCCATCTCCCTCTTACTTTGATCATCATAGGCTCATTTTCTGTCAAGAGTAGATCATTAGTATATAGAACCAAAACCAAAATCAAAATCATACCTTGAAACACTTCTGAAGTAGAGGTTTGGATCAACACAACATTCTGGCTTCACCAAATAACTATCAATGCGTACATATATGGATCGTGGAGCTTGCTTCATGCAATTCTCACTGTAACCATAACATTTTACTAAACTAAGATGCTCAACCTTTCATAAATCAATATTGTGCCATCAACTAATTCAACTCATCGAAGTTTAAAAGCTAAATCAAAACTATTATCAAAGTCATCAATATCATAGTATCAATTCATTCAACCAACTGACAAGTAGAACTCATATCAAGTTTTGAATTAATTTATTATCATGCCAACAAGTTGTCATCAACCATGCAATATCAATCCAAAACTTCATCAAGTCATTCTTATGATCATAATACAAGTAATTTCTGTCACTAGATGCAAATACATACACCAAGGATAAGTCATGCAGGTTCCATTTTCATACTAAATCACAACTATAAATACTTCAACCATTGTGCTATGAACAAGAAGGCCAATACAAAACCATTTTTCCGAATGCACATATAAGTCATTGGAAGTCATTATGCTCATATATCAATATCATCAAGGAGAATCATCAGTCTTCAAATCGAATCACTAATCATCAAATCAAAACCAGATTTGTAATCCAAAACATATCTTAATCATCAAATCCAAGTTCTAAGTCATTTTCAAGCATCACGTCATAACTCCAAACATTGCTCATATATATCAGTCTAGAAAATCTAGTCAAACTCTTGTAACACAAACCATAAACATAATGACATATCTATATGTATGTCCCGATCACCTGCAAACACAAGTTCATACTTCATGTTCATATTATGGCAAAAATTCAATATTATCCTGCTTTTATATCTTTTTGTTATCTACAACACATCTGTAGTATTGACATCCTCCAGGTGAACATATGATTTCATGCACAAGACTCCATTTCTTTGTGATTTACAAGAATAGATGCACCCATAGGCCTTCCTCAGCATGACCAGTAGATTATAGTCGCACTCTTCAATATGTTATGCAAGTGATTGTGGCTTCCCAACTACCAAACCCTAGCTTAGAACTAAATCAACACCTTGGTCGCACCCATGATCTTGCATCCGTGTGGCTACAATAGCACATGTCACCTACTTCCATGCAACTAGGGCTTAAAGCAAGGGAAAACTCTATTTCCATGGATCAAAAATTTGTTTTTAAGTATGGGGGATTTTCGCAGTGCATTATATTAGATATCATTTTTGGGATTCAACTGCATTAAGTAAGTCATTCAAAGTATGACCATATCCATGAGAGGTAGTCGTAAAGTAACTAATTTCTCATGATTTTTGAATATTTCACTTAGCACCCATTGCATCGGGTGATGCTCACAGGGGTGAAGAAGTGGGATTGAAACTAGTGAAATGTGGAGAACGAATCACATAGCATCAATCATCACTTCCGGGGCTTGCACCCGGTAACCAGGACTTCCCAGGAGGTCACCCATACCAGAACTCCTCTGGCTCAAGCGCGCTTAACTGTGTAGTTTTTCCCCACAATCAAGCCCACTTAGCTTGCTACCCCATTTGCAAAACCTTAGCAAGTATTGTGCCTCATGAACCATTCAGGTAGAGATCCCTTGACTCTGTTTGAATTTAAGTATGGGGGATTTTCGCAGTGCATTATATTAGATATCATTTTTGGGATTCAACTGCGTTAAGTAAGTCATTCAAAGTATGACCATATCCATGAGAGGTAGTCGTAAAGTGACTAATTTCTCATGATTTTTGAATAGTTCACTTAGCACTCATTGCATCGGGTGATGCTCACAGGGGTGAAGAAGTGGGATTGAAACTAGTGAAATGTGGAGAACGAATCACATAGCATCAATCATCACTTCCGGGGCTTGCACCCGGTAACCAGGACTTCCCAGGAGGTCACCCATCCCAGAACTCCTCTGGCTCAAGCGCGCTTAACTATGGAGTTTTTCCCCCACAATCAAGCCCACTTAGCTTGCTACCCTATTTGCAAAACCTTAGCAAGTATTGTGCCTCATGAACCATTCAGGTAGAGATCCCTTGACTCTGTTTGAATTTAAGTATGGGGGATTTTCGCAGTGCATTATATTAGATATCATTTTTGGGATTCAACTGCGTTAAGTAAGTCATTCAAAGTATGACCATATCCATGAGAGGTAGTCGTAAAGTGACTAATTTCTCATGATTTTTGAATAGTTCAATTAGCACTCATTGCATCGGGTGATGCTCACAGGGGTGAAGAAGTGGGATTGAAACTAGTGAAATGTGGAGAATGAATCACATAGCATCAATCATCACTTCCGGGGCTTGCACCCGGTAACCAGGACTTCCCAGGAGGTCACCCATCCCAGAACTCCTCTAGCTCAAGCGCACTTAACTGTGGAGTTTTTCCCCACAATCAAGCCCACTTAGCTTGCTATCCCATTTGCAAAACCTTAGCAAGTATTGTGCCTCATGAACCATTCAGGTAGAGATCCCTTGACTCTGTTTGAATTTAAGTATGGGGGATTTTCGCAGTGCATTATATTAGATATCATTTTTGGGATTCAACTGCGTTAAGTAAGTCATTCAAAGTATGACCATATCCATGAGAGGTAGTCGTAAAGTGACTAATTTCTCATGATTTTTGAATAGTTCACTTAGCACTCATTGCATCGGGTGATGCTCACAGGGGTGAAGAAGTGGGATTGAAACTAGTGAAATGTGGAGAACGAATCATACTTCATTCAATGCCTTTCAGTCAAGTGATGAGCCAATCTATTCTTCCGCTATATGATCGGAAAAAATTTGGATCGATCAAATTTAAATATCTGTCGAAGGAACAACAGAAAAACGGATAATATTAAGTACTAAATATTTGCTCATTTATCTGATGGAAGATTATGCGAAGCTTTTGTAAAAACCCAAACTATACTATGAGAATCTAAATGTGCATATAGAATATTTTCTTCTATTTTTTTGGCTTACAAAATAAAAGAGGAGGAAAAACACCTTTTCTTCATTTTCTCTCATTAGGAACAAACCCTATCAAAAGTTTTATAGGTTTTTTTTTATGAGTGATATTGCCCCTTACTTGTCTGCTCTCCCTTCTTTAGAAATTTTCAGTATAACGTACAAAATAATCTTCAAATTACGAAGGAATTGACGAATAGGACAAGATCGGAAACCCAATTAGTTCTTCGAATAATGAAATAGGAAAATGGGATCAGAGAAAATAGGAATCTTCTCCAAGATTGCTTAGTTATTCTCCTCATCTCTCCTCCCTACGATCTATCTCTATTTTCCGGATCGTTTGGACAAGGAAAGGAGGGAATGGCATGTATATAGTACACGATATAGCATATCGGGGATCGTTCAACAAGTTGATCTGTTCCAGTGCTTATGGAGTCACTCCCTATTTCAATTTTATTCCAATTTAGATCTAAATGAACATTTTATCAAGAATATATAAGGGAGAAGAAGGATAAAAGGCTCCGAAGGGGTATTAATTTTTGAATCAATAAGTAAACTTCATGTTCAAAAATCTATGGACCTAAAGATTCATCTCGGCCAATTGAACTTTCTCAAATTGTTTCTTCTTAAGGACCAAAAATATCTGTGCCAGAATGACAGATGCTAAGAATAATAAAAGACCTTTAACACGTAATGGATCTTGAAGTACTATCTCTGCATCTCCTTGACCAAATCCACCCAAATTAGGGTTATTCGTTAATGGCTGATCGACCTTGATCAATTCGCCTTCTGAAATAAGAAGCTCTGGTCCTGGAGGTACAATGTCAACCACTTGCCCACCGTCTGATTTATTATCGATAGGTATCTCATATCCACCCTTTTCTTTACGTAAAATTTTGCTCACTCTCCCTGTTGCTGAAGCACTATAGACCGTATTGTTGCTCTTACTCCCGTCGGGATGAATTTATCCTCTTCCTCTATTACCACCCACATATATGGGATATTTCAGGAAGTGAGCTTCTTTATCAGTAGAAGGATCTGGTGAAAGGATGGGGAACACAAGTTCACTATATTTTTGACCGGGAACAGGACCTATTACAATAATGTTTTTTTTATTGGGACGATAGTTCTGAAAATAAAGATTACCCGTCTTTTGTCTAATCTCAGGGGAAATACGATCCGGAGGGGCTAATTCAAAGCCCTCGGGTAAAATTAGAACAGCTCCTACATTTAAAGCCCCTTTCTTGCCATTAGCAAGAACTTCTTTCATCTGCATATTATAGGGGATCTTAACAACTGCTTCAAATACGGTATTGGGAAGCACGGATTGTGGAACCTCAATATCCACAGGTTTTTTTGCCAAGTGACAATTGGCACATACAATACGTCCAGTGGCTTCTCGGGGATTTTCATAACCCTGCTGTGCAAAAATGGGATATGCATTCGAAATGGATGTCCGAGTTATGATATCTAATATAATGCACTGCGAAAATCCCCCATACTTAAATTCAAACAGAGTCAAGGGATCTCTACCTGGATGGTTCATGAGGCACAATACTTGCTAAGGTTTTGCAAATGGGGTAGCAAGCTAAGTGGGCTTGATTGTGGGAAAAACTCCACAGTTAAGCGCGCTTGAGCCAGAGGAGTTCTGGGATGGGTGACCTCCTAGGAAGTCCTGGTTACCGGGTGCAAGCCCCGGAAGTGATGATTGATGCTATGTGATTCGTTCTCCACATTTCACTAGTTTCAATCCCACTTCTTCACCCCTGTGAGCATCACCCGATGCAATGAGTGCTAAGTGAACTATTCAAAAATCATGAGAAATTAGTCACTTTACGACTACCTCTCATGGATATGGTCATACTTTGAATGACTTACTTAACGCAGTTGAATCCCAAAAATGATATCTAACAAAAATTTGTTGCAGATCATCAATTTCAAATATATGTCCATTCATGCCCATAAACCATATTTCAACAATACAAAATATACATATAATGCAAATGACAGTAGGAGAAGGGATATGAATTGGAATCCACTTCAATCATCTTCACTCATGCCATCAACCTGTCTAAAATGCATTACAAAGCCATTAGATCATAAATTCAAACATATACTCATCATGGTCATAACATGCTCACATCAGCTACTACATCATCACATCATGACAACAATATTTCATCAAGGGTTAGAGTCACATGATAGGGGAAATTGACAAGTGTGACATCAAACTTCAAAGATCATGAACACAATATCACTTCTATCAAGTCAATCCATCAAGTTAGGGCATTTACATTTACCATATTCCATAGTTACTAATCAAAACATAACCACGGTTAATGAAGGATCTAGAATGTCAATCTCATAGTTATACTTCTATCATCATGGTTACCATTCTTGTCATGATCAATAGGATCAATATAGTTTATTCAATAAAAATTTACCAAAACATCAAGAGTGTCGACCCTTTTTCCATACTTTCATCATGCTCATCACAAACATTACCAATACCATTGTATATAGAAATCCATGAGGTAATATTCTATTTCAGATCCATCATGTATTATGCATGTCAAGTGTCAAGAGTATCATTTATTAGAGTAAAGGTTCTAACCTTCTTTATAGGATCAAGATTTCCAATCAATGTATCAAATACCAATATTGAGTGGCTCCATAGAATGAAGAGGTTCATCATGTTTAAAATACTTGGTTCAAAATCAAGTGAACCATTTCATTATAAGAAATATGAATTTAAATCACTTTCATATGCATGGACCATTTGAAAAGGATACATTCTCATCATACCTTAGGGGCTTAATAGCTTAAACATAACATTGAAATAATACCTTGTGGTGTTCAAATAATTGTGCACCTTTTCACTAGACATAGGCATGTTGATATAGTGCCTCTTTACTTTTTCAGTTCTAGTCATCTTCCCTGCCTTTAAAATTATCCTAAAGAAGGATCCACTCATCACATATCATCAAGGAGGTTAGAAACATCCATATACTCAAATACATATGTAGGAATTATAAACAATAAAAATAATAATCAGATCCATAAGTCTAAACAAAAGTAAGAGGAATCATAAGTCAAGAAATACTTATCTTCAATGAGAGGTGATCCTCTCCCTCTTGAACCAACCTTCAAGAGCCATAAATGTCCATTGTCCACATACCAATATTGCCTTCAATTAACCAACTAGGCCTACTAGGGACTATCCCATCTAGGGCTTCATAAAATCTTTCACAAGTGCTTGAGCATCTTCACATTGACCATACTAGGTTTCATATCTCATATTTTTCCATAATCCAGGGTTTATCTCAAACCCTATCCTCATAATATCCATCAAACCCTAATACACAAATTGTCTAAGGTTTTCTTCAAACCCTAGAATTATTTTAGGTCTCCACCATCCTCTCTTGTTTCCATCAATGGTGTCATCATTGGGGTGATCTCCATGGCTTTTCTTCAGCCCACCTATGATACCTGTTAATTTTTCTAAGAGCTATATTGTTATTTGCTTAGATAATTGCATTTCTTCATTAACACATTAAGTTCACCCCATATCATCATTACATTATTCATATTTACATCATTATTCATCATCATATGCAACTATGTAGAAAGAACAACATCATTATCATCAATGCAACGGAACATAAAGTGTTGGACACCTAATCCTAAAGGGTTAGTGTGGAAGCCGAAAAGACTAAGTAGTCCAAGAGACCTTGGGATCTGAAACCCAAGAGTCACAACATTGTATTATAAATGTACATCTATTGTTAATAAAAAAATGCACTCACTGATTTATCTTTCCTATTGTCTTCTGTCCATGTGTGTTTAACATGGTATCAGAGCAGGCGTATTCCTGCCCTGCATAATTAGTTTAAGCCACTTGTTTTTTCTGTGGCCTTTTTTATGTGCATGTCAGTGCTGCTTCTCCATATAATTAGCTGCTACACTGCATGCGCTCTGTCCTTTGAATTATGCCTGCGCTCTTTACTGTTTATAAACGTTCTGTAAAAGAAGCGCTGCCCTGACATATTCTATTCCTGCTACCCGTCAGAACTGTTTTCTCTGTTTAATCCACTGAAATTCTTCTCTAAAAGGAATTCCTCTTGAAGAGCGATTTATCTAACGATTTGTGTGTTGGTCTTAGAAAACGCTTCTGCGCCACTGTGTAGTAACGCTTCTGCGCCACTGTGTATTCTCTTCGTTTTTTTTTATAACGCTCAGAAAACGCTTCTGCCATGTGCTGTGCTGCATCTGCCCTGCAATCACTGCACCCAATCCATACCACGAAATCGCCCCATCATTTTTATTCTGTTTCTCGTCTGAATAATTAGGCTGTAAGCTAGCAGTCTCTGGCTCTCTTCCCTTCACTATTTGAAGAATCTTCAAACTTATTCAGCGGCTTTTCTTTGGGTTGTTGCTCCTTCTTGACCCAAGCTTTTTTGTTCCTTTCCGGGCCTGGTTCTTGTTCTTGGCTTCACTATTTGAAGAATCTTGAAAATTCTTGTTCTTGTTCTTGCCTTCACTATTTGAAGAATCTTGAAACTTATTCAGTGGCTCTTTTTCGGGGGAAGGACTGGAATTCTTATCGAGCCATTGGTCGAGCTCTCTGCGAGCCTCTAGAAGGTAATCATAGAAATTGTCGGCATCAAAATCCCAAGGGTTTAACGCCGTGCATTATTAAATCCTCAAACTTACTGACCGGGGCTTCTCTGGGGCGCTCCTTCTTGACCCTATTTCTCGTTCGTCTGGAACCCTCGTTCTTGGCAGCATTACTTAAAGAAAAGTCACCCTCGAACTTCGTCATGTTATCATCGTTACTCTTCGCCCTTGAAGACATTGAGAGTCCCTCGCACAAGATCGATCCCTGAACCTCTAAACGTGCAGCAAGCGACACCTGATTCAATACATTTTTTGGTGTCTCGTATTCTGCTGCTACAAAGATAAAGACCTGTTTTGTGTTCCATGTAAACAATGACTGCAAATCAGCTGAGATATTCATTGTCAAACTAAAGACAGACAGCCGGAGCGGTTCCCTTTGTGTGTTGAAGACTCTGTTCGGTCGCATAAGAGGATTGAGGCATATCAGCGCATTATTTCTTGAAGACCGAGCGTCATTCGGAGGTGGAAAATTCATTAATAGAACCGACATGGAACTGGCGAGGGCCTATTAAAGTTATCAGAGACAGAGACCATTAGGCACATGATGGCCATCTCTGCAAATTCCATTGTGTCATTATGTCATTGTGTCATTTCCGGCTTTCAATGAGGCTAACGCCTACTTCAAATTCAGGCAGAGAATCATGCTCAGATTCATATTTCTTGTGCAGAAGCCTGCTTTCTTGAACTCCATTGAAGATTTAGATACTATTTTGGATTTAAATGTCGTTTCAATTTCTTTGGCCCGCAAATGTGTTGGTGCGACCTCTCCGTCATCTTGATTCTATCATTCTTACTCGATGATATGATCATATCAAAAACACTTGAATTTCCAATTGATATTTATAGTGGATAATCATTGTATTTTTTATCCAAGTCAGAGAGTTGAACAGGATGTTTTAACATACTCCGCTTGCTCCATTAGCAGCATTATGTAGTTGTTTGTCTTTTTTTATCCCGTCGTTTGAAGCGGGTCTCATCGCTCTTGGGAAGAGACGTGGGTGAAGAGCTGAACTTGAACCTGCTGGCGCCGTTATGCCATGAGGCTGAGAATAGCAGCGTAGATACTACAAGACACTAGTCAAGTTTCCAGCAGACATATGTCCACGGACATGTGACAAATTAAGGGCCCGGAACATCACAGAATAAGGGTTGGATCTTTGGTTTAGAAACGTCTCTCCTTGCAGGAACGTACAGTGGCAGACGTAGCTCAGATTTGAGATCATTACAGCCTCGGTGGAACCTAGAATTGTGCGAGCCCATAATTGTGGGTATTGTAAACTTTGGTGAAGAAGTCAGACCTTGGCCATATTGCAGAAAAATAATACCAGAAGTTTTTTGTGGCACTTCTGGTGTTCATACAACTTTTTGTCTTTTTTACCTATAGAAATCAAGAAAGGTCATCTCGTTGAACAAAACTTCATCAACTACCTCGAACTGTAGCAACTTTGTATTCGGTCTACTCGGTACAGTGTTTTGCTGGGACTGTTGTGTACTCAATTATATTTACTCATGCCCCTTTGGTGAACTTCTTGTGCATAGTATCTCCTTTGAAACACATCTAGAAGATAAGCTTGTGTGAATACTAGTGCGATAAAAATTCCGGAAGATTGCCTTGCATCCAGTAACAGAAATTAAAGGTGTAATTGATTGACAAACACCGCAGAAATTGCAGAAGTATCCATCCAAAGCGAAAGAATTCATTTTATTGAAATACTGATCAGGGAGTTGCTTATGTTGTGAATATTGTTTATTTTTACACAGCCAGTGGAGAGTGTTGTGGGAATTTCTGAAGGAAGTCCTTGGGAAGGTTCTGGTGCCCTTTTGCCTGTGTAATCAGATTGAAGAAGTTGTTTCCTCTGATCATCTTCTTTATTTCAAGCGCTGCATAAGAGTTTGGTGGGTTGTATTAAGGCAGTAATTGTTCTGGCAATTAAAAGTAGCCTTTTGTGGAGGAAAGTTTAGTCATTTGTATTGTCATAACATGTTGCATTCTATATGCTGGTCATGAGCTCGATGCTGATCATGAGTGAACTGCTGATATTGAAGTTTTGATAACCATCATTTCTGAAGGAGTACTTGAAGGTTCCAAGCAAGTTTGCAATTGCTGTTGCCCCAGTTGTTGTATTTAAAACTCATTATAGTGCATTGATTCCTTGATTCCACTGCTGCATAAAGATTTTGGTGAGCTGATTGTAATCCTTTATATTGCACACTGATCATTCGCTGACATTTATAAAGGATATTGCTGTGTACTGTGAGTAGATATTACTTTTCTGCATTGAGTAGTAGTTGTGATCAGTTTTTTAAGGTGTAAATCAGACATTGAAAGAAAAATGGCCAGAACCAGTGAAGTATTACAGTTCCTTAAAACTTTAATATTATCTACTGTTGATGACACATTACAAATCAGCAAAGGATCTCTCTCAGAAATTCAGACATGTTTACAAAATGCACAAGAAAAGATCGATTTTTTGCAGCTTGAATCACAGCTACAGCAAGAAGAGCTACATCAAAATAGACACCATTCTGAACCTGTTTTTGTTCAGAACATTGAGACAACCACCCATCAGCAGCATGTTAATAATGTTACAGATAAAGCAGCAGTTGTACATGCAGATGCAGAAACTCAATCTGCACTTCCCAAGCCCATCATCAGACCTTGGGAACAACTTGTCCACAACAAGCACAGAACTGGTCTTGGATATGACAAGGACTTGTCCTTTCATATTCCAGACTACTCAAAGCCCATTCAGTTTCAGAGTGCTGGATTCATTGATGATAGTTCACCTGCTTCTCATGACAGTTCAGCTTCAGCTGTTTCAGACTCTGCCCCTCTTCTACAGCAACAACAAAAGATCGTGAAATGCCAACACTGTGACCGAGTTGGCCATCTGAAAGATCATTGTTTTGATCTTCATCCATGTATGCACTGTCATAAAACCAGCCATTCTTCAAACAGATGCTTCAGAAACAAACGTCCTGCAAGAACAAAGATTCATCTTGGATGGATCGCTTCTTGGCAATGGGCATCAACAGCCAAGAAGATATTCCAAACACATGTCAGAACTTGTTCCAGAGTATTAAACAGTTTTGCAGTTGAGTCTTCTCCATCTTCTCACCTTGTACCTGACAGGGGGGGAAATGATGGTCATCTACAAGCTTCAAAGTCACATCAAGCGAGCCTGACCCACAACCTGCCACACCAGTTTCAGAGTTGTAGCCAGAGACAAGATGCCTGAACATGCCTTCAGTTGGCAATCTGGGACTTCCTCTAGCAGAAGACTCCAGCTTCTTGCCAGTTTTGGAAGAGTTCCAGCAGATTTGTTGGTCATCCTTAAACCATCACAGATTAAGGACACTTCCTCTAGCAGAAGACACCAGCTTCTTGCCAGTTTTGGAAGAGTTCCAGGAATTGCATTAAGCATTCCAGAGTTGTTGGTCATCCTTAAACCATCACAGATTGAGAACACTTCCTCTAGCAGAAAACTTCAGTTTCTTGCCAGTTTTGGAAGAGTTCCGGGAACTGCACTAAGCGTTCCAGTGTTGTTGGTCATCCTTAAACCACCGCCCTTTTTTACCAACATTTCATAGAGCACATTCAGCCTAGTGCTGCCATGCATTTTTGCACATTTTGGACTCATACATAACCCTTCGGATTAAGGGGGGGAATGTTGGACACCTAATCCTAAAGGGTTAGTGTGGAAGCCGAAAAGACTAAGCAGTCTAAGAGACCTTGGGATCTGAAACCCAAGAGTCACAACATTGTATTATAAATGTACATCTATTGTTAATAAAAAAAAGCACTCACTGATTTATCTTTCCTATTGTCTTCTGTCCATGTGTGTTTAACATAAAGAAATAATAGAAGAAAAGCATGCACACATAGAGACACTAGGATTGGTTTGAGACCAGGGAAAAACCCACTATGGGGAAAATCCTTGCAAATTCTTCTTCTTCCTATATCGTCATCAAATGATTTAGAAAAATAGAGTACAATGATCCATATCTTCGTCTATGCAACTAACCTGTAAAACAACTATGACATCCATGAAATGAACCTAATTATGTTTATACTCAAAACCTTGATTTTGATGACTGTAATGTATTCTCACAATTTGTAGTCAACTGCTGAACACTATTGTCACTGAGCAAAGTCTTTAGAATACTGAAATTTCATCTTTTAGTCCTGGACTCATGGAGGAGGATATGTGTGAGCAACTATGGCGGTCTTGGACGCTCCCTAATGAATTGTATGTGTGCGTCTGGGGAAGAACACACTCAGATCTGCCTCAACCCCCCAGATGTACCCTTATGGCTATTGTATGAGTGCGTAAGATGTCCTAGACATAGCCTTGGCCACTCTATGCATGTGTTTGGGGACCAAACTTCCCAATCTGCATTAGAAACCCTAGACGCTCCCTTCAGGCTTATCCATGAGCGTATGAGACATCCCAGACGCACCCTTTACCACTATGTGTGTGCGTCCAGGACCGATAACACTTAGTTACGAGCCTGCGACCAACAAACAGAAACCCTAGATTCATGTGAGCTTCAACCATGTAGTTTCAAAACCTTGAGAGAACTTCCTCCGTCAAACCTGTGTGAACCAAGACAATAGAAGAGAAGAGAAGATGGTTTGGTTAATGTGTCCAAATGAGCTTGAGGTCCCTTCTATTTATAGGCTTCCATGAGGGTCCACTTGATGTTGAGGCGAACCTGTCTAATTGTACATATGCATAGGGCTGACCTGATCCAATATACATGAGTAGGAACATAGATTCAAAAACCAACTTTTTCTTATCCAAATGAGATGATCTTCAGGTTGATTTTGGTCATCTCGAAAAGAGGAACCTGTTTCAATTATTATCTTCATCATATGAGATTTCCAAACTGGAATTTGATCAGTTGCATAAGTTTAACATCTTTGGGAAACCAACCCACTCTTGGAGCACCTTCAAAGGAAATCTCATTTTTTATTTGGATTCACTCATTTTATCTCATGAAAAGTGTCTTACAGAAATTCATTTAGGCATATCTTGTATCAAACAATCATTTTAAAATTTAAATCTTTTGAAATAGTGCTTCATTGATTTAAATTTAGCTACTTGAGAGCTTTTTTTTCTAAATTAAACCAAGTGATGGGGTTCACTCCCATCACTTGATTTGGTTTCTTATATATTATTTGTATTTTATTTAGATGTATGCATATTCTCTCTACACTAATTTGTTTCTTGATCGTGCATCCCATAGATAGTGTGTTGGTGATAAGAGCATCAAGAAAGGATCACACAAACTCTAACACTTTTCCTTATTGTGGACCAGGAGGGCTGATATTTGGAAATATCGTGGGATTTTGAGGAGGATTAGCTCCTTGTTTTATGCAACATTTCATTCACCATTGGAGGAAAGACTTTGATACATCAAGAGACACTTAACATCTTCAATCTTGAGAGATTTCTCATTGTACTTCATTCTCTGAATTTGACTTTCAAGAAGGAGATATAGAGCTTGAGAAACCTCATCATTTGGAAAGAATCATTTTTGAAGTTTTACTTGAGACCTCTTGAAGGTTCCTCATCTTGTAACATCTCAAAAAATCTTAGTTTTTCTTATGGGAGCTTGGGTTTTTACCCAAGGCATCTTTTCTCCATTTTTCAAAAGAAGGAACATGTGGGTGGTTTGATCTTGATCTTGTTTTCTTAGTTTTTCATCTTGCATGCCTTAAAATGAACAAAACCTCACTTTCACAATCTAATTTTCTGAATTTTTTTTTGCTACTTATTTTCATGCTTTGCCATTCCAAGTTTATCTTTCATGTACAACTTTAAATTATACTTTTGGAAAAAAAATATTTTATGCAAGGCATCTCAATTACATTAACAAATTTGATATATTTACTTTAACCATTTGCTTCATGTTGGCCTCACACTAGGCTCATTATTTACATGCTCATTTGTTTTAAGTTATTTGCTCATTTTTCAAGCATATAAACTTCAAGCTTCATTGCTTTAATCGGTTACTAATTTGTAAAAGCAATTATTTTGAGTAACTTACAATCTTATATGTTCATGAAGCTTATATATCTTGCATTATCTTGAGAACTATCCAAGTTATTTTTCTGAGCACATTTTCATTTACTTGAAGCAAATTATTTAGTAATCTTACTAAATTCATGTGCAAGCTAATTTCCTTTCCAATTGAATTTACATTTTGCAATTTACTTTGACCATTATTTCCATTTATTGAAAGCATTGCAAATCTCTATTTGAGAAACTTACTTTCATACCATATTAGGCATTTTAGTATAATTGCATCTTAACTTAATTTACCTCTGATCATAAGATTAGTTGAAAGATATTTCCTAAGAACCACTTTCTTTCATCAACTTGAGGGACATAGACCCTCTTATGTGGCTAACATGATGACCTTACAGTCGTTAGAGCCACAGTCTCTATAGCACCGGACGCATTGGTTTTGTTGGGTAATCCAAGGAAGGTATCATAAATATAGTCATGGTTGTATTTCTCTTGGACCCCTTCCACAACTCACATAAGACACTTGTTTCAAAACAGTTGGAAGAAAGGTCACATCTAGACTATGCATTTAAATTAAAAATAACTAATATAATTGCATCAAACTTTAGTTTAGTTGCATTTCATGCTAATACATTTTACTATTTCACTTGAAAATTATCTATGTACTTGTCATTGATGAATATGTTTTGAATTGAATACTTTATTTAGGAAAGCATCATCTCATTTATTTTTTGCAAGTAGAATTCTAATTTGTTTCCTTTGCAAGTCATTTCCATATTGCTTCCTTGCATGCTTTGAATTTATGAATGATCATATATTTTAAAAGCATCTCTTGAGAGCATATTTTATATATTGCATTAATATCATATATTGCTAACATATTTTGTTTGATTAACATAATTGCTTGTGTTTCAATTTGAAACACTTCATTTTATTTTTAGCAAGTATTATTTATTCTTAAAGCAATATTTGAAACCACTAGTTTTATATATGCGTACCATTATCTCATGTGTTTATGCTTGTTAAATTTTATTTCAATTTATATAGTTCATTTTATTTGCTCACAATATTAAGTAATACTAATTGAACATTTCCTAGAAACCTTCTAGCTTAGTTTTCCTTTTAGGGACCACCCCCCTTAGCTAACTTAAGATATAGCTTAAACGGAAAGAGTTGGGAATAGGTGACAACCCCATCCCTTTAATTTTCCACTAAAAGCACCTTGTGAGGTTAAGGGCTTTTCTCACTAACTTAAGTGTGTGAGACAGGTAGAAACATTCTTTTGGCATCGTTTTCAAAGGCAAGTCAATCAATTAACTTTTCATTTTGGCATTTTAGACTTTTAGGATTAGATTCTTGCTCAAGTGGAAACTCCACTTAATTGAAATCTTACAAAATTTTATACTATAAGGCATCTAAGTAGTCTAGTTATCCCCACTCTAGAGCCTGAAAGGGTTTTCAGAGAGAGGTTAAAGAGGCTCTCTCATAGTAGACTTCTTGCTAATCTTGGGCAAGAAGCTATTTCTGATATCCATTTGATTTTTCAAGAACAAGTAGAGCCAAGAATCATGAATGGTTTGTTTGTTCCTTGTAATTTTACTAACATAAATGGTTATCCTCACAATTTCCCTAACAAGGCTATTGAAAAGTTGTCTTCCTTTCAAGGTAACAATGCCATTAGTGCTGCATTACATGTCAAGAATTTCAATGTTTGCATTTCAAGTGGTGTAACACTGCTAACTATGAGGATGTGAAGATGAGACTTTTTTTTCTCTTTAGAAGAGAATGCTCTTGATTGGTTCATTGAGCAACCTACTAACACTTATGACTCCTTAGAAGTAATCATCAATTCTTTCATAAAAATTTGGAGAGAAGAAAGAGAATAGGTGCTTGATCAATGTTATTAGCTTTATGGCACTTGATCAATGCTATTAGCTTTATGAAGAAGAATGAAAATGAAACCATGGAGGAATTTAATAAAATATTTAATGATTTGGTGAAAAGCATGTCGACTATTTTTAAACCTCCTGACAAGTTTCTTTTGTGCTCATATTTAGATGCTTTTGGTGTTGATATTGCCTATGAGTTAAGAAGGAAATAGCCTACGAATTTTGGAGTAGCTCAATCTGAAGCCTTAAGGATGGAAAGGGATAGAAGAGAATCGAGGAAGTTTGAAACTCCCAGTTTTAATAGAGGGCCATCAAAATCTCATGATCCTAAGGGGAAAGCAAAGGAAGAAAGTGCACATAATACTATTAACAAGTTAACCCAACTCATTAAGACAATGGAATAAAATCACACTACTCAAATGAATGCCATCCAAAACAAGTTGGTGGCCATGAAGAGAAATCATGCTCGGAGATTCCAAAATCGAGGTAATGTTAGAGGGAAAATGAAATGACCTCAAAATGAGCATAAGCCACCAAATCCACTTGATTCTACTAATTTAGTTGATGATTCAATCCCATGTTGTAGACCTTGTGATGAAATGCATGATGAAACCACTTGTCCTTATGCTATAAGTATATTAGAAAGAAGAATGGTTAGAACAAGCGATCAAATTAATGTGGTTGGAAAAGAGCATCATTTGTCCATAGAAAATTGGATGGGAGTTATGGAGAATAGCCAAAAGATAAATAATAAGTCTCCATAGGGTGAAGAATTTCGAAGAAGTGGATAGGATCACTGAATTGTATGGAGAAAAGCCTTCACCAAAGTAGATGTTAGAAATGGACAAAGATAGAGAAAAGGAAGGAAATCAAAATTCCCATGAAACTTTCACTCCACCTACATCTGGTTTAAATATTGACTTGGGAGGATGGATAAACAATGCAAAGATTTTAGTACCTGTGATTGAAATCATAAATATTCCCTCCTAAAATTTTAAGTTGTTAAAAACCATTGATGCACTTCATGTGAAAGAAATGCCGAATTTTTCTAAGGATAGATATGAGGATGCCCCTATTACTTTGCAAAGTAGTGATACGTGTAGAGATAACAAAGACCATCAACCCTTTTTCATCACTATGTTCGTCAATGGTTTTCTTTTGCACAATTGTATGTTTTATTACGGGGAATCATCTTGTGTCATGATCAAGAAGGTCATGAATCAATTGAACTTGAGGATTTCTAGACCTTATCACAACATTTGTTCTATGGATTCAAAAATTATTAGAGTTTTTGGTTTGATAAAGGATCTTCAAGTCCACTTGGAAGTACATCCTAATACTATGATCACCACGGATACTGTGGTGATTGATGTGCTTGATGCTTGGGGGATGTTATTGTCTAGAAAGCGGGGAACTGATATAGGGGGTAGTTTGCAAATGGATCTAAGTTATGATACCATCCCTAATAGTGAGGGAATCATGGTTAGGTTGGATAGGGACTTGGAGAGAACATATCATGTGGAGAGCCCCAAGAAGTATTATAATGAAATTGTATGTAAATTTGACGTCTCGGTAAATTATGCTATCTTGTCTAACTCTATTGCTCCTTTGGAGAAGTGGAAGTAAGAAGGATTGGATTTTGAATATGAATTTTGATGGTTCTCATTCAAGGTTTGGTAAGGGTGTTGTAATTATCCTTACCTCCCCCCTTGGTCATATATTCAAGTTTTCCTATAGATTGGAATTTGATGCAACTAACAATGTAGAAGAATATGAAGCTTTATTATTAGGTCTGGAGTTGACAAAGGACTTGAAAATTAAAATGCTTAGTATCAAGGGGGGTTATGTTTAATCATTCTTTAAATAAAAATTCAATTTTCATGCAAGAATGATAGATTGAAGAAGTAACGTAATTTTGCTTGGGATAATATGGAGTATTTTGATGCATTGGATCTTCAAACAATTCCAAGAGAAGGAAATAAACAAGTTGATGTGTTGGTTGTTGTTGCATCTAACTTACATCTTGGACATAACTTTATGGATGATAAGATTCAGATGGAAATTATTTTATACCATTAATTCCTAATAATATTGAGCATTGGCAAGCCTTTAATGATGAAAGCCAAGTGATTTGATTTTTAAATAATATGGAGGAATTTTCTGATTTTAAAGTTGGATACAAAGAATAAGGTTGCAAGTATGAGGAGTGTAATGTTGTGTCAAATCCAACTCCTAGGAGATCGTGTGGCCATGGAGGAAATGTTTGATAGACATGATGTTGTGAAGAGAAACGAGGATAGGAAAATTGACCCAAGGGAATTCATTGAATTAAACATTGGCACCCCTCATGATCCAAATATTATTAAAATAGGGAAGGGTACCAATGAGAAAGAAAGGAAAAAGTTAGTAAATTTACTTCAAGAATATATGGATGTTTTGTTCTTTTCATATGAGGAGTTAAAAGGGTATAGGGAGTGTTAGAGTCGGTCTAGTAGCCCTCCATCAGCGATCAAAGCTCTTTGAATTTGCATAAGCAGGTGTCCCATCAGTGTCATCTCATTGCATTCCATTAGGCATGCCATAACCCTGATGGAGGAGCTGGTGTCTTTATTCCCCTCTTGGCACTGCTGGATCAAGTTGTTTCAGTCAATAAACTCTTTCAAGGTCTCTTGTCTTGTCTTGAGGTCAAAAGTCCTAGGTATAGGGTTTAGGTCCAATTTGTCTTTGAGGTCATGTCTTTAAAAGTCAATAAATGCCCAGCAGGCAAGAGGGAGGACTATCAAAGTTTTTCTTCAAAAGATTTCATCTTGTACAGCTAATTTTTACCTTGGATTTAAAAACCCTGTTTTTAAAGACAAGGTCATTTTTTCTCATTTTTGTAAAAAGTTGTAAAAATTCAAAATTATTTTAAAGTCAACATGCAGCCCTGGTCCCCTTTGCTAAGATTCCTCAAAAGCTATCCCTGCAAAAAATTTCAAGAAAAAGCATCAGTTCAACCAATTTCAGGACAAAAGGAAACCATAAAGTCAGCAGCATTTAAATTTTGAAAAAGTGTCAAGTTAAAAACATTAGAAAGAGGGTTTGAGGGGAAATTAATTTAAATCAAGCCTATAAAGCCCCTCTCTCCCTCCATTTGATCATCATTTGCCTCTAAGCGATAGTGAAGAGCGATTTGGAGAGAAATTGAGTGAAATTGTAGACAGAGCCCGCGCGCGACCTGTCAAGACCTGCGCGCGACGTGTTGGGCCGGCGCGACGTGTCAGGGGGGTCTTACCAGTTGAGAAAATACACTGGCGCGACGTGTTGGGTGCGCGCGACCTGTCAAGACCTGCGCGCGACCTGTTGGGAATTCATCCACAAAAAATCGCCTGTAAACTCCCAAACGACCCCAAAATTCTTCAAGATTGCAGGTAGGCCTCTGATCATCAAAGTATTTTGCTTGATAAAGAAAAATGAGCATGGGAAATGTGTTTTAATGCCATCAAGTTGAAATGAGAGGTTCATGTATATTTGCTTTAAAAATGTCAAAATGCAAGTAGAGATAGGGTTTTGTTTTGCTGCTCTCAAGGTCATCCCTTTCACTCCCATTTTTTCCCCCACATCCCAACCATCTCCCTTATCATTTTTACCTAATCTCCCTACCAAAAAATATCAAAGGCCCAACACCCTACCCATATCCCTAAAATCCAATAATATAACCTTAAACCCTACTTCCCATAAAATCTTTGCAAATGATAATGGTATGATGTTGTATATGTCATGATTCCTTCCCTTAATTCCCTTTTTCATGTATTTTCCCTAATTCCCCTTAGAAGTCTCCCTTCCCTAACATCTCCCTTGTGTTATTTGTCCCCTTGAAGCAACATTTCAAACAGGGAAAAACAGCAGGTCATTTGAGCAGAAGCAGCAATACATTTCAGCCACTTTGCTCTTGAAACCATGTCAGAAACCGAAACCGACTATGAGCAAAGTGATGACCGTGAGTCAACACCAGAGGTTGAGATACAAAGGAGGCCTCACAGGGGTGGTAAGAGTGGTCACCATGTGAGAGAGGAGCCCACCTCTTTGACCTATTTGCAGGCTTGTCCACTTGCAGTCACATGTTTCCGCTACCTCTCATGTTATGAATTTTGCGAGAGGATTTCTCAAATTCAGCACCATAGGGAATTGGTCCGCTTGTTTGTTTTGCATCTGCATGATGGGCATGTAAATCTTGTAGGGGTGGATTTTATACTGTCATCTGAAATTATTGCTCAAGCAACAGGGATACCCAATGTTGGAGAAGAGTGGAACAAGCGCAAACTGTTGGACAGATTTCAGTATGAGCCCTACATTAAACCTACCTACATGAGGTACATGACTGGTATGTTTCCCTTCAGATTTTTGAGGGATGAGTATGCTCCCTTGATGAGGCTCATCATGCGCTATTCCACCTGTGAGGGCAGATTTTCATGTTTGTATTCGTACCATATTCGCTTGTTGATGCATTTCACACGGGTACGGATGATGAACATACCATTTTTCATGTGCCGGAATATTGAGAAGATGGTGCCCTTGATGCAGAGAAAGAGCCCAGCACAACAACACAGGAGCATCTATCATTATGGTTTGATCCAGCTTGTGGTCATACATCAGTTGGCTCAGCAGGGTATCCCATGGGAGGATTTTATCTCTCGAGATTTTTTCACAGCATCAGCATCATCACCCCCTGAGGTTGTTCATGAGGAGGGAGGGCCTTCACAGCAGCATGATATTCTTGAGACCAGACATGTCAGCTCCCCTCCATTGGTCACATATCAGAGAGGCCACAGGGCCTTATTTGCATCAGCTAGGCGAGTATTATCTCCACACCAGGTGGAAGGGGTCTTGCCTTCTTCATCAGCACCACGAGTGTTATCTCCACACCAGGTGGAAGGGGCCTCGTCTCCGACAGCAGCACAGGTACCAGAGAGAGGCAAGAAGCCCAAGATTGATGAGGGGCCATCAGGTGTTCCAGGAATAGAGGTTGTTGACCTTGATATCAGTTCTCCTAGCCTAGAGTCAAAGGAGATCATTCAACACCTAAGGGCTGAAAATGATTCATTGCAGCAAAGATTGGAAATGGAAAATTGGACAATCACCTACTTGGAGCAGCGCAACAAGAAACTTGAAGAGGAGCACACTCTTTATGAGTTGCGGAGGATCCATGAAGATCGCAACTTGGCGCGCAAGAGACCCGGTGACTTGGTACCCGTTGAGCGAGAGGCTATGCTTCTCCGGGTCAATGCTCATTTGGAGAGGTTGCTGGCCAAGGTTAACAAAGATAAGGACCTACTCCCGAACATGAAAAACCACTATTGGGCCCGAACGCATGTATGCAAGGCAAAAATGAAGGTGATCCAAGGGCGGTTGGCCAAAGCACTAAAACGAAGGAAAAGGCTCGATCCCCTCCACATCTTGGCTGAGGCTTCTTTGAAGGAGCATGATACTAAATGAATTAACTCCAGCACAAATTTCAAAAAAATTTGAGCATTTTTGGTCACTTGTGAATTTTTGGGCCAAAAACAGGTTTTCTCCACCAATACGTCGCGCGCTGCGCGCGACCTTTTCGATGGGCAACTCCATTTCGGGAAAACTCAGCATTTTTGGATTTTTTATGCAAATAAACACCTTCTCAGCAATTACCAAGAGATTTCACCAAGTCTTGAGCCTCCAGAAGGTCAAAAAACATGCAAAAAATGACTTTCTGCCACCTTTTTGACACACAGGAAACAGTCTTGGGAGATTTCAATTTTGGAGGGGCAAATGGCCACCAAATTCAGAAATTCCACTTGGGTTGGAAAGTAGACATCTAGAAATTTCCAACAAGCCCACTTTTGCCTCATTTGGACACTTGTAAGTGCCTCAAAAGCAGCTCCAAAGGCGCACGACATGTTCAGGATCAGGGCGCGACGTGTTGGGCAGTTTTCACAGAAATTCACCTACAGCTCAGCAAAACGCAGTTTTGACTGGATTTGACTTTTTGGAGTAGATTTTGATCCTCCTTGTTGTAAATGATGTAATTTTATGATATTTTTACACTTATTTATCTCTTCTAGAAGATTCATTCATGAGATAGGAAAAAATTTAATGAATGAATTGGTTTCCTAGCTTATAGAGGCAAGTTTTTTTGGCTGCCTAGTTTTTAGTGCTCAGTTTAGAATTGGTTGAAACAGATCCTAGGACAGTGATGTCGACCCCTAGAGGCAAGGAAATATGTTAGATTGCCTATATTATGTACTTTCTTGGTCATTTTCATGGTTGGACTCTTGAGGGAGAAGCTTCTATTGTATTACTCATTGTATCTCTGCAATTTTGGCAAAGGAAGAAAGACCAGGGTTTTGCAGTCCTTTTTGGGATTCCTGTGGTTACATGTATTGATGGTGTGTTTCTCTTTGTACTTGTAAGTTTTTTATGTGAATCATCTCCTTACTTTTCCTTCTGCAAATTAGGCAAATGAAGTGTTAAAGTAGAATTCATGACTGCCATGCTCTACTTTTAAGTTTGCTTAATATTTATGTTTTCATCTGTCTAAAGAGAACTCTTGAAGGTTTTTTGATCTCTTTAGCTCCTCACCGGTCATTCCTATCCATTCACTTAATTCAAAGGCATCAATACAGTCTCCTACCTTGCCCCAAAGAACCCCCTGCAAAAACTGTGTCCAATCCCCGCACCCAGAATTGCCTTTCCCCAATTTTCCACCAAAACCCTAAAAATCCCAAATTAAACCTTTTTATCAGTTTACTAGCCTAAAATCAGTGTTTCCTCATTAGCTATCTCGCCCGTTGAAGATCTTTACCGAGATAGACCAGAGAGAGCCCTCTCCTGCCCCGTAGGGATAGCTACGAGGCTAAGTGGTTTGATGTTGCCTTGGAGTTTACCTTTTTCAGCCTGAGGTGAAATTTCAAGCGCTAACAGGGAGGATGTTATGGAACATGCTATCCCTCTTAAGGATGATAATGCCAAACCCTTTAGGAAAATAAATCCTAAGGTAGGTGCTTTGTGCAAAAGGAATTGCAAAAGATGCTCCAATATGGAATCATAGCTCACACTAAGCATTCCACATGGTGTTCAAACTTGGTTATTGTGAGAAAGAAAAATAGATCAATCAGGCTATGTGTATTTTAGAATATTAATTTAGCTTTTAAAAAGGATAATTACCCTTTACCTAACATGGAGACTTTATTATTGTTGAAAAATGTAACTAGGTTCGGTCTTCATAAATGTATTTGAGTCACAATGAAATGTATTTATCAAAAAAATGAAGAATATATTATTATGACTTATTAAAGCATGGGTTTCATGCTTAGGTCACCATGTTTTAGGTCAAATTCCCCATTGAGGACTTCTAGGATTTATTCTAAGTTATTAGAGTCATTGTCAATTTAAAGATACCCTTCTCGAGCTTTTGAATTATGTAAAAAGAATGAATATTGAGTCAAATAATCTTGATGTCACCTCCACACCAAGTTGGCCTCAAGAAGATCAAGTTAGCCTCAAACTAGGTCATTTGATCTCACCAGAACCTTATATATTGAAGCAATTTGATTTCATTTGGAGCATTCTCTCTTTCACACAGAAGTTTGATATCCAGAAGAAAGAGTTGGAAAAGTGTGAAGGAAGAAACGAAGGAAAAAGAAGTGTGAAGTTGGAGAATGTTAGAAAATTATATATTTCAGAGAAATGGAACACATAAAATATTGTAGAAATATAAACATAGAAAATGCATAAAACAAGAGAGACACAGATATACGTGGTTCACCCATTTTGGGCTACATCCACGAAGAAACAACCAGTCCTTCCTTTTAATTATCTAGCAAACTGAAAAGATACAACCTACAACAGATCTGCTATAATTCCCTTTTCGCTCTCAATCTCCTCACTCTTACTCACTTAGAATACAAATATACATAGATGCAATACAATTGTCTCATATATAGCGAGGGGTTTCCTTCTAAGGAAAAAAAACCTAAATTAAATATAACTTCTACCATCAGATCTGTGCCTAATGAATGGCCCAGATTGACTACAAAATTACAACATTTTACAAGGTAATTTTACATCTATTTTTAGCTTCGGGGGCACTGCCCCCGATCCCCTGCTGGGGGGGGGATCCCTAAAGTCACAGCCACCCCCCACCCCCCTGCCTATGTAGCGTATATTCTACAGGCAGCATTGCCGCCCCATTACGAACTAGAGTCTAATGCAATGATACCTTTGAATATAAAAGATAATCAAGCCCCACACCCAACAATATCCCACTTGGAGACTGATTATAGCAACTCCATCGCTACTTCATTTGTTGGACAATGACTCCACTTTGGACCTGGTTGTTTCTCATCTTCTTCATCATACTTGAATACCAATTGAAACTGAGCAGACTTTCAGTTTCTCCTTGGTTACAACTTTTGTTAATATATTTGCAGGATTCTGGCTAGTGTGTATCTTTTCCATCTTCAACTGTCCATCTTCCAATGCTGGACATATGAAATGGTACTTGAGCTATATATGTTTAGTATTGGAATGAAATGCAGAGTTCTTTGCAAGATGTATGGCACTCTGGCTGCCACTGTATAACCTACCCAACCCCTTCTTCTTACCTAATTCATCCAGAAGAATTTGTAACCAAATCATTTCTTTACTAGCCTCTGTAGCAGCAACATACTCTTCTTATGTTGTTGAGAGTGCAACAACACTTTGCAGTTTTGAGACCCAACTGACAATTGTTCCACCTACAATAAACACATACCCTGTGGTGCTCCTCATGTTATCTATCACACGCCATATTTGCATCAACATATCCCTGTAGGGTAATGTTTGAACAACCAAAGCATAATGCTTGATTTGTGGTACCTCTCAAATACATGAGAATCCACTTTATTTCCATCCAATGTTCTTTTCCTGGATCGTTCATGTACCTACTTACAGCTCCCACTGCATGTGCAATATCATGCCTTGTGCAGACCATTGCATACATTAAGCTTCCAACTGCTGATGCATATGGAATTTTAGACATATCAGCCATTTCTTCCTGACTCTTTGGACACAATTCCTTACTTAGTTTGAAATGGCTAGCCAAAGGTATACTAATTGGTTTTGCATTATGCATATTAAACCTTTTCAACACCTTTTGTATGTACTCACTCTGAGACAATGTTAATTTGTGATTCTTCTTGTCTCTAGTTATTCTCATACCAAGGATTTGTTTTGCAGCACCCAAATCCTTCATTGCAAACGAGTTTGCCAATTTTCTTTTGAGCACATTTATTTCCTGCATGTTAGAACCTGCAACAAGCATGTCATCTACATACAATAACAATATAATATAGATGACACCATTTTGTCTTTTGAGATAAACACAATGATCAGAGTGACATCTAGTATAACCTTGTTCAGACATAAACCTGTCAAATTTTAAATACCACTACCTTGGAACCTGTTTTAAGCCATACAAGCTCTTCTCCAACCTACACACTAGTTTATGCTTCCCCTTTACCTCATATCCTTGTGGCTGCTACATACATATCTCTTCCTCCAAATCCCCATGGAGAAAAGTTGTCTTTGCATCTAACTGCTCAAGATGCAAATCTTCAACTGCTACTAGACTTAAAATAGTTCTGATTTAAGTCATTTTAACAACAGGAGAAAATATCTCATCAAAGTCTATACCTTT
Organism: Pinus tabuliformis; assembly: GCA_031772625.1. Classification (NCBI taxonomy): domain Eukaryota; kingdom Viridiplantae; phylum Streptophyta; class Pinopsida; order Pinales; family Pinaceae; genus Pinus; species Pinus tabuliformis. Next base: position 1,892,748,647 of record CM062817.1, on the reverse strand, counting down.
TTACTATGCAAACCCCTTCACCACAAGTCTAGATTTATACCTTTGTGTACCTCCATCTTCTTCCTGCAACCTGTATACCCATTTATTCTGAAATGTTGTTTTACCTGCAGGCAACCTGACTAAGTCCCAAGTTTGGTTATGTGCTAAGGAGTCCATCTCTTCTTTCATGGCTTTCTCCCACTTCTTCCTAGTTTCTACCTACACTGCTTCTTCATAACATTCTGGTTCACCAGAATCAGTCAACAATACATAATATAATGAAGGAGGTATCTTTCAGGGGGTCTACTTATCCTCGTAGATCTTCTAACACCACTTTTAGGGGTTTGAGGTGCTTGTTGCTATTGTGGTTGTTGTTCTAGCTGTTGTTCATTATGATTTTCAGACACCATCATTTTTTCTGTGATCTCTTCAAGCACTGTGTATTCTCTATTTTCTTTTTCTTGTTTCTTTTCCTGTAGCTGATCCTTATACAAAACCTTTTCATTGAATATGACATTTCTTCTCCTAATGATTTTGTGTTTTTCATAATCATAAAAGCGATAACCAAAATCATTAACACCATATCCAATAAAGGTTCATTTACTTGATTTTGCCTTAAGTTTTGTTCTATTTTCTTTATTAATGTGGACAAAGGCTTCGCGGCCAAAAGTCTTTAAAAAAGAGTAGTTTACTTTTTTACCTATCAATGCCTCCTCTGGAATACCACCATCCAAGGAACTTGAAGGCCCTTTGTTTATTAGATAAACAATAGTATCTACAACGTCTACCCAAAATTGTAAAGGAAATCCTGCATGCAATCTCATGCACCTTGCACACTCCATGATTTTCCCATTCATCCTTTTTGACACACCATTTTGTTTTGGTGTTCCTGGAACTGTCTTCTCTCTACTAATTCCATTTTTTTAGCAGTACCTATCAAACTCTTTGCTGCAATATTCACATCCATTGTATGATCTGAGACACTTCAACCTTTTTCCTGCCTCATTTTCAACCAAAGCTTTCCATTTCTTGAAAGTATAAAATACATTAGATTTATTTAGAATACAATAAATATAGGTTTTTCTGGTTGCATCATCAATAAAAGTAACATAATAACGAGAGCCACTGGGAGATGATATCTGAGCAAGTCCCCATACATATGTATGCACAAGCTCTAATTTTTCATGCTTCTTTTCTTTCCCAACTTTGAGAAATCTAACGCTTTTCTATTTTCCATAAACACAATTTTAACAAAATTCCAAATCAACATGCTTCAAACTTGGCAACGAATTTCTTGAGTGAAGGATTTGCATCCCCTTCTCACTCATGTTCCCAATCCTATGATGCCATAATGCCATATCTTCTCCTGTAGAGATTAAAGCATTAACATAATTAGAAATACCATTGCATAAATACAATGTACCAACCTTTTCTCATTTTGTTATTAGCAGGGCTCCTTTAGTGACCTTCCAGGTTTTATTTGTGAAAGTAGTTACACAGCCTTCACCTCCCAATTTCTCTGTTGAAATCAAAATTTTCCTCAGTATGGAACATGCCTTACCTTTTTCAATAGCCATTGATTTCCATTTTTTTGTTTTATGAAAACCTTACCCATTCCAATGACTTTACACGAGTTATCATCACCCAATCGAACCTGTCCAAAATATCCTTGAACATAATGATGAAAATGTTTCCTATCAGGTGTGGCATGGAATGAGGCCCCTAAATCTACTACCCAGGCATCAATAATATTTTCTAATGAAATAATCAAAGCATCTTGCAACACATCACCTGTCACATTCACTTCATGATTGTTTTCTTGTTGCGCGTCTCCTTCTTTTCCCTTCCAAGACTTGCAATCTTTCTTCAGGTGTCCTTTCTTCCTGCATTTCTAGCACACTATCCCCGATCTGGACTTGGATCTGTCTTTTCTTGACTTACTGCAATATCCAAGGCCCTTTCCTCTTTCCATTTTTTTTTCCCACTACAGTCAAAGCCTTACCTGATGTCTCACCGGAGCTTTTCCATCGCTTTTCCTCACTAAGGATTGCACCGACAACATCATCAAACTTTAAAGTACTAGATATAGAGACAGAGTTACTAATGGCCATAACCAAACCATTCCAACTTTTCTGGAAATGAGCATAGAAATAATAGAGCCCTAACTTCATCATCAAAAGTTACCCGTACAGAACTTAACTTACTGGTAACTATATTAAATTAATTTAAATGATCAGTAACAAATCCACCTTCTGACATCTTCATATTAAATAAATGCTTCATAAGAAATACCTTATTTGAGGTCGAGGGTTTTTCATATAGTTTAGCCAATGTCTACATTAAACCCTTTGTTGTCATTTCCTTCAGAATATTAAATGCTACCGACGCCGGCAGGCACAGCCATATTGTTCCAAGTGCTTTTTTGTTGAGAATATCCCATTTTGTGTCTATCATACTTGTCAGCTTCTTTTCCTTTCCGCTCAATGGTTGGTATAGATCTCTTTGGTACAAATAATCTTCCATCTTCATCTTCCACAGCTGGTAGTTTTGGCCGTTAAATTTTTCGACCCTAAACTTACCATCTTCTTCCATTTCTCCCACTCGAACTAGGAACCCTTCTCTCCTATGAGTTTATCATCCAAATAGACCTTTGGCTCTAATACCAGTTGTTATAAAATTATATATTACAGAGCAATGGAACACATAAAATGTTTCATAAATATAAACACAAAAAACACATAAAACAAGAGATACACAGATATGCGTGGTTCACCCATTTTGGGCTACATCCATGAAGAAGCAGCCAGTCCTTCCTTTTATATTATCCAGCAAACTAAAGAGATACAACCTATAATAGATCCGATGTAATTCCCTTTTCTCTCTCAATCTCCTCACTCTTCCCCACTCAAATTACAGATATACATAGACGCAATACAATTCCCTCATATATAGCGAGGGGTTTCCTTCTAGGGAAAGAAACCCTAAATAAAACATAACTTCTACCATCATATCTTCGCCTAATGAATGGACCAAATTGACTACGAAATTACAACATTTTACAAGGAAATGTTACATCTATTTTTAGCTTCAGGGGCGTTGCCCCCGATCCCCTGCTAGGGGGGCTCCCAAAGGTCTCAGCCGACCCCCCCTACAACGTATATTTTACGAGCAGCTTTGGTGCCCCATTACAAACTGGGGTCCAATGCGGTGATACCTTTGAATACAAAAGATAATCAGGCTCCACATTTGGGATCTCTCTCTCTCTCTCTCTCTCTCTCTCTCTCTCTCTCTCTCGTGGATTCCTCTAGGAGATCTAAGTCTTTCTTGTTTTTTGCTGCTACTAGTTGTTTGGTCAAAGTTGCTACTGCGAGTTGTTGTTGCTAGGTCAAAGTTGCTGGTGGAGGATTTTCATCTGCAAAATGAAGGAAGGGTTGACTTGGTGTGGAGGAAGTATCTGTCTAGGTCAAGAGTCTTGGATTATCTTGTGAAACTATTGAAGGAAGAATTGTTGACTAGGTTTTCCCCTTGATATGGGTTTTGCCTTGGTTGTCCGCCTATATCTAGTGTCTATGATCTTTGTGCTATTGTTTTGGTAATTTTTGGATGAACTAACAGATATAAGAATAACATAATGTTAATTTTTGGTATGTTCTATGCGTACAATAGTTTACTTCATTTTTTATTATTAGCCACTATTTAGCAATCACATAAACATAAATTAAAGTGCAGATATAACATCAATAGATCAACAAAAAACAAGCCAATACAAGGGACACCAGATGTGGCAGCTAGCCATGGACAAACCCCAATGCGGGGAAACCCTTTGATCAATTCTTCTTTAATCTTCAATAGTTCATCAGAGAGAGAAATAGTACAATAGTATAGATCTGTAATTTTTATGACAGCGGCAAAAGATGCCCTAACCAACACTTGCAAAGTGGATCAAATGATTCAAAAATAGCCTAGATTCAACCTTAGTTAACTCAACCTTCAACAGAAATGAAGGACAACATGAAACAACCCAAAAAATATGGTCAAAACTGGTCAATGTCTAGGCAGCCCTGCGATCAACCCTAACTAGTCAACGTTGATAACTTTGTGGGTCAAATCAGCTCCACAAACAGCAAATCAAATTGCGTCTTGCTTGAGGGAGACTCCCCACACTAGGCCACAATCAAAGAGGCTCCTTCACTGGTCAATGCAATCCTCCTTAGCTTGTTGCACCCTAGGTCAACGCAGAATAGACCTGCATCCTCCTCCTTGTTGCATCCTTCTCCTTGTTGCATCCTCCTCCTTGCCTTCTAGCTATGTCCTTATTCTCCCACGTTAACTACTCCTTTGTTAACTAAAACAAGAAAGGAGAGTGAGATAGAAGAAGACAAGACAAGATGAGATGCTATAATGACTCAACCTCTCTTATATTTATATGAAACACTAGGCATGTGCGCCACACACTTAGTTGTTGGCCAACCTTGACAATTTGTCAAGTAATTAGAAATAAATTCATATCTCCATAAATACTTGTCGGAATCGAATGATCTTTAGATAAATCCTACGCCTCTCGACAAGTGTAATCAAAGTAAAATATCAACTGCCATAAATAAGATGATCCACATGGAGTTTGGCTCTAGTTACCAATTTTAACACTTCCTCTCAACTAGGGAGAACTCCATCTGCTAATCCATCTGACCGTCGATACTATCTCTGCCATCAAATGCACTGCCCTGCATTACTCGAGTCTGCTTTGCTCTGCCAAACTATAAAGAAGAAGAAATGATCGAGGATGTATCATACCATCCTCCACTAACCTGAAGTCAATCTCAGAGTGTGTCATACCACTCTCACTGATCCCAAATCAGTATCATTGATCCCAAATCAATGGAGGTCATCTTAGCATAGGGATTATGGTAGATACAATGATGTGTCCATCGATAGTACTACTAATGGTCCCTAACCCCATTTTCCTACTCATTGATCAAATGAGAGGTACTTCCCATGAGTCCTAGATTGCATGGGTATGATGCATCGACAAGAGGCCATACTCATAGCAATGTACTCTACCTATGTGGTGCTCAAATCCAGACCACCTCACAAGAGGTCATACTCGCAACAATGTACTCTACTTCAGTGGTGCTCAAAGCCATCGAATTCTGCTTCCTACTCATCCAGGATATCGAGGCAGATCCCAAAGAGAAACAGCACCCAGAAGTGTTCTTTCAGTCCACCACACTGCCTAGCCAATCAACATTGGTATATCCATGTACTCTCACATCTCTAGCAGTGTATCTCAATCCATGAGTAATTGTGCCATGAAGGTATCTCAACAGATTCTTGGCACCAATCCAATGTGTGTGGTGAGGCTAAACCATATGTTGATTCAATGTGTTGACTTCAAAACATATATCTAGACAAGAGTGTGATGCAGGAAAGTTTTCCCTCTGCGGACAGAGGCAACCCCTCTATCCCTAGAGTGGGTATAGTCACAAACAAGGACAAATCAGCAACAATTTTCCTTAAATAGTTCAAGTTAGAGGCCTACCTCAACCGGTGGTCAATCAAGTTCCGTTGCACTGCTCTAGCTTCTGCTTCCTTCTCTTAATGAGTGATCAACCTGAAACAAAGCAAAGGAAATACAACAAAGCACGTAACCGGATACAACAAAGAACTATTTACTCATAAAGTCAAGAAGTCATGAGCTATCTAGTACATTGTATACAAGACATAGGAAAACATCATTGATTGCATTAAATATGAAATAGAGTAAGCTTATAACCCAGGTCTTGACGTCACAAGCTTTCTCAGGAGGGTCCAGCTAGTATATTCCTCAAGCATTCACTCTTAGAGATGGATCTCCCAAATTACAAGTCTCTCTCACACACAAGTTTCATACAAGATCAAAGGCACTTCGAAACCTTCCTCAAGCTCTTAAACAATCCCACACTTGTCACACACACACCAGCTATCTAACAAGCTCACAATACTATTAGCAACACTCCAAAGACTAAGAATTCCAAACTAGCAGCCCATAGAAATGGTGAGAGCTTAAATAGGAGAAGGAGTCCCCATGAATGGTGGGAGGATGAGCTTATCTCCAAGGAAGGTAGCACAAATGACGAAACAGCCACGCTAGAGAAAGGAGGGTGACATAAACAAGGCCAACAACCAGGTCTAGAGTCATCTGGAAGGCCGACTATTGGAACAAACTCGCCCAAACTGAATCATCGCGGGCACATAACTGGTCTGCCGCTCTGACATCGCTATTTCATAACGGAGATAGTCATGTCATTGCGGGAAAATACAAGCAACAGTTGCGCTGGCGCATGAAATTCGACCATCGCGGGAATCACGTGTACTTCCGCGCTGGCAGCGCTTCTGGACTGTTTTGGAGCGCCCTTCAGCGCGTTTATTTGGCAAACAGATGCGATGAGGCAGAAACATTTGGAAAAGTGGGTCATTTGGCAACATCAGAGAGCATGAGCACGAATGATTTTGGACTCATGACACAGTAGGAATACTGAGAGGAAAGTAGTGACAAATTACTGTGTAACAGATGCCCCCTAAAGTATGAAGCCCGAGAGAGAGGGAGGAGTGAAATGCTTTATGAAACTGACTGAACTGGAACACCATCTGGAAGAACCTACACACAAGTACAACTGATATCTCTGATAATGAAGTACATGTAGTCTAGGCATGGGCGCAACCATCCAAAAGACATACGAAATAGGTCTGTGGTATGGACGCAACCACCCAGCTAATGAGACCATGATGATAATAAAGGTATGGTCGCAGCCATCCATGAAGACTCAGGTATGGTCGCAGTCATCCATCAATGAGTCATGTAATCATAAAACCAATCCACATAGCCCAAACATGTGTGATCTGAGTTCGGGTTCTTAAACTCGTCCAATCATAGTACAAATCCTAACATGCGAATAGATGTGCTGAGGTTGAGCATGATAAGACATCACTTAATTATCGGTCAATGATGAAAACCATTAACAAGCACGAGAGAAACCACCAATAATGCCAATGGCTCTCAAGGTACTGTCTAGCACAATCCACGAAGTGTGAAAAAGGATCTAAATTCGAACAGTCGTGGAATCACCCAATCGACGACCAATGATGAAATTCGACCGTCAGGTGCGAAGAACTTGCCATTGAGGCATGCAAGCTCTAAGGTACCAAAGGGGATCTCTAGGTCAATCTCCTGAATAATGAGCTGAAGCCGACCGGAGACGACCCGTCGTAGGAGGGCCATAATGTTTCCCCCATCAACGACACGAGACAAGGAACAAGTGGTAGATGGTGAAACAGAGTACCAGAGGAGAAGGCCAGGGTGTAAACTGTAGAAGGATTATACTCTTGAACACGTCGGCGACACAACTCCAGAGGGGGTGTGGCATCATTCAGGCATCAATAGATCAGAGGCTCGAAGGAGATGGCATGAATCGAATGGAATGAGGCTAGAATGACAACCCAAACCCACGAAAGGCCAAATGACGATGTATGGATGTCCCAACCTGACAAGAAGCAAAAGTGTCGATGTTCAAGAGTGACTAGCTGCCATAGACAATCAATGATAAACATGTTGTTGAATCCAACCTAGTAATAGTTTAACGAGCCCTAGGAAGGAGAAGATCGAGTCTTGCCATGGTGACAATTCCAATGTCGTCAGGGTTTAACCAGTCCGACATAGGTGAAACTTGGAGTCTTTTTCATGTTTAGAGAGTTTGAAAAAGACACAGAAAAGAAAACTCCAAGGGGGTCCTTTTTCATAGAGTTGTGTCTCTCGAGCTCGAAAAAGTATAAAACGATACTCGAGAGAACCACCCGACCATTATGATCGAGGAGTACTTTTCGTACGTAGTAAATTCAACCCAAAAAAGTAAAAAAGCGGTCAGAAGCACGTCATTTCGTAAACAATAACAAGCCTGAAACGACAAAAGCCTGGCGATATTTTTTATGTTTAAACGGTCGAAAAGAGAGCTTAAAGGCGATCACCTTTCGTTTCTTTTAACGATTCAAGAGGGAAACTCGACCATATTTTCATGTTTCAAGTCGGAAAAGAAATTAAAGACGACGTTTCGGGATCAAGTGTCTTACCGCTGTCATCCCAATGCTCTCCAGCAGGCAGCTGCATGTCAGGATCTCCGTGGAAGTCCATGCCGACATATGGTCAATCCTCCACGAAGATCATCCGTCACTTCAGCCACTCTCGAAGAATGTCCCCCACGCCACTGGTCGTCCACCACCTCCTCGTGGCATGACGTGAGCCCATCCCGTGGCCCTCGTTTCACGTGGCCTGGGTAAGTCCAAATCCATGTCTTGCAACTGCAGCGCTGGCACCCGCTCCAGCATAAGCGGAACTAGGATGGATCCATAACCAAACTGCTTCATCTCTCCTCGACGACAGTTGGTGAGTTGCCTCTTCATGTTTGCCACTACTGCCTCTGCCCAGTTAAACATGGTAGGATTGAGACACTCAATGACTAGCCGGAGATGGGTCTTCGAAGCCTCATGTTGGGCTTGGGAGCCCACTACCCATGTCACCATGAAAAGCATAGAATGAAGGATTACGTCCTCCACTATTGGGATTTCCACCTTCCCACTCTTTGACTTGCGTGCCTATGGGCACACTTGAGCCATCAACATATCTAAGGTATCACCCCCGGGTCGTTGCCCCTCCAGAATGGGCCTCTCACCTCGATGGGACAACCCAGTCAAAAAATATATGTGTGTAGAGTCAAACTCGATATCTCGGCCTCGAATGATAAATTTCCCATCTGTGGGATTCCAGGCCTTGATCAGTAGCTCCAGCAAGTCAGGTTGTGCCCACAGGTGTGGAGTTAGGAAGAATTTGAGCAATCCGCATGCCCGTAATGCATTTCGGCATCCCGCATTGGCGAAAGCTTCTATATCATTGTTATCGTGTGCGCGTTCTTGCCAGACGAATGCCATTATAACCCTACATGACGAAAAATTCCATTAGCGCCTTGGTTGCAAAAATTTAAACGTAAATTTTATTAAAAAATGGTCGCGCAACATTGGTCGCCAATTTGTGATGCAGGAAAGTGTTCCCTCTGTGGACAGAGGCAACCCCTCTAGCCCTAGAGTGGGTCTAGTCACAAACAAGGACAAATCGACAACAATTTTCCTTAAATAGTTCAAGTTAGAGGCCTGCCTCAACCGGTGGTTGATGGAGTTCCGTTGCGCTGCTCCAGCTTCCGCTTCCTTCTCCTAATGAGTGATCAACCTGAAACAAAGCAAAGGAAATACAACAAAGTACGTAACCGGATACAACAAAGAACTATTTACTCATAAAGTCAAGAAGTCATGAGCTATCTAGTACATTGTATACAAGACATAGGAAAACATCATTGATTGCATTAAATATGAAATAGAGTAAGCTTATAACCTAGGTCTTGACGTCACAAGCCTTCTCAGGAGGGTCTAGCCAGCATGTTCCTCAAGCATTCACTCTTAGAGATGGATCTCCCAAATTACAAGTCTCTCTCACACACAAGTTTCACACAAGATCAAAGGCACTTCACAACCTTCCTCAAGCTCTTAAACAATCCCACACTTGTCACACTCACACCCGCTATCTAACAAGCTCACAATACTATCAGCAACACTCCAAAGACTAAGAATTCCAAACTAGCAGCCCATAGCAATGGTGAGAGCTTAAATAGGAGAAGGCATCCCCATGAATGGTGGGAGGATGAGCTTATCTCCAAGGAAGGTAGCACAAATTACGGAACAGCCACGCCAAAGAAAGGAGGGCGACATAAACAAGGCCAACAACCAGGTCTAGAGTCATCTGGAAGGCCAATTGTTGGAACAAACTCGTCCAAACTAGATCATCGCGGGCACATAACTGGTCTGCCACGTTGACATCACTATTTCATAACGGAGCTAGTCATGTCATCGCGGGAAAATACAAGCAAGCGCATGAAATTCGACCATCGTGGAAATCACGTGTACTTCCGCACTGGTAGCACTTATGGGCTATTTTGGAGCGCCCTTCAGTGCGTTTATTTGGAAAATAGATGCGATGAGGCAGAAACCTTCAGAAACGTGGGTCATTTGGCAACATCAGAGAGAATGAGCACGAATGATTTTGGACTCATGACACAGTAGGAAGACTAGGAGGAAGGCAGTGACAAATTACCGTGTAACAGGGAGTTCACCAAGAACATCAATGCTCCAATGAGTTGACAATACTCGGTAGCATTTTGTAAAGTAGGTATGGAAGCACTACCACTTAACTTCTTAAATTCAAGCTCCATCGAAGTAGTCACAGGCTTGCAGTGCACCATACCAAATCTCTCCAATATCTTCACCACATATTTTCCTTGAGATAGGAAAAATCTCCCCTAGCTTCTGCCAGACTTCCAGTCCTAGGAAATAGTGCATCAGTCCCAGGTCCTTCATCTCAAACTCAAAAGCCAACTCCATCTTACATTTGTGAATGAGAGGGTCTGCAATTGTCAGAATGAGGTTGTCAATGTACAACACCAGTATGAGAGGTTTTTCATCTTCAACCTTAAAGTAAAGGTTAGGGTCAGCTTCACTCCTAGTGAATCCCAACTTCATCAAGTAGCTATCGATCCTCTCATACCACGCTCAAGGTGCTTGCTTCAGCCCATAGAGATATTTCTTCAACCTGCACAGTGATATTCCCGATCATGAATCTCAAACCCTTGAGGTTGTTCCACATAGACTTCCTCTTTGATCGAACCATGCAAGAATGTGGTCTTGACATCCATTTGATGTAGGTTCCATCCTTGCGAAGCAGGAAGGGCTATGATCGAGTGGATGGTGGTGTATTGGGCAACAGGTGCAAATATCTCATCATAGTCTATGCCTTCCTTCTAAGAGAAGCCATGAGCGACAAAACGAGCCTTATACTTTTCAACACTTCCATCAGCTCCCTGCTTTATCTTGTAAAGCCATTTTGAATTGACAACTACTTTGTCCTAGGGTCTGGGGATCACATCCCAAACATCGTTGTTCATGATGGACTCATATTCCTCAGTCATAGCATCCTTCCATACTTGATGCTTGATAGCTTCTACGAACAACGAAGGCTCATTTTAAATTATCGTTCTCGTGATGGTCAAGTATCCCTAACACCTGGCCAACTTCTTACTTTCTCGGAAAGCCCCTCTAGTTGCAATGTGTCCTTCGGCATCATCAAGTGTCCCCCTAAGCCATGAAGGTGTCTTCCTAGAAGAGGATGGCTCTTGAGGAGGGGGATCCATAGGATCCATAGGTTCTTCCACATCGGGCATCGTCTCATCTTCCTTTTCCTCTGGTTTCCTAGTGTCGGCTTCTTTAGATTCCCTTAGAGTAGGAAGATTGTCAACTTTGCTAAGAGCCATATCTTCGTCAAAGCTGACATCATGGCTAATCTCGACTTCCCTTTGACCAACCACATATATTCTATAGCCCTTAGTATTTTCGCTATAGCCCATGAATATTCCCTTCTTTCTAGACGCGCCCAATTTATTCCTTTTCTCTTTCACCACATGAAAATATACAGGACTTCCAAAAATTCTGAAATGAGATACATCAGGTTTCTCACCAGTGAACATCTCTTCGATGTCTTGGAACCCAATGCTTGATGAGGGCATCGGTTTTGAACATATATGGCAGTATTCGCAGCTTCGGCCCATAGAAACTTCAGAAGACTTTGATCATGGAGCATAGCACGGAAAACTTCCACAATTGTATGATTCTTCCTTTTTGCCACACCATTCTGCTTAGGAGTATATGGTGTTGTAATCTCCCCCTTAATGCCAACCTCTTTGAAAAAGTCATGGAACTCATTGGATTCATACTCAATCCCATTATTAGTCCTTAAGATCTTGATCTTCCTTTCGATTTGATTCTCGATCAAGGCTTTGAAGTGACAAAACCAGGAGAACACTTCATCCTTCTTTTTCAAGAAGTATATCCAAGTCTTGCCAAAATAATCATCAGTAAAAGTGAGGTAATATAAATATCCTCCCAAGGAGTTCATAGGCATCATACCATATATGTCTGAGTGAGCTAACTACAATATATAAGAGGTCTTGTTATGGCTTGAGGGTAATGGTCCCCTTTTGAGCTTTCCTTCGGCACATCCCAAACATAAACCTTCTTGGTCTACTTTGAACTCAGGCATCCTTGTCACCATTGTCTCACTTCAGGTAGAGCTTTATAATGAAGGTGAGAAAACCTCCGATGCCATAGTTCGGACTGAACAGATGTGTTATAAGACATGACACCCAACAAACTTCCTTTGACCTGATATAATGAATCAACTCGAAACCCAAGAGTGAAAGCATCTTTAAAATTCTTTTTCCATACACATACCTTGCCATCAATGAATGCCACTTTGTAGACTTTGTCTTCCATTTCCGAAATGGACACTAGGTTCTTTTTTAGATTAGGTACATATAGGACTTCTTGCAAATGAATTGTATTACCCTGATTCAATTGAAGAGTGACATTCCCTACACCTTCATGGGATATTTGGAGTTGTCCCCAATAACAATTTCTAGGTTGGTCTCCTTCTCTATTAGATTAGAGAGAGCTTCTTTGTAACCAATGAAGTTCTTTGAGGCACCACTATCAATAAGCCAATTTCCCAGTGAGTCCGAGGGAGCAGTAGTAGAGAGGGCCACTGGTAGATAATATTCATCTTGCTTATTGTTAACAATGTTAGATTCATACCTGGAATTTCTTTCCTTTTTGAAGGGTTGACATCTTCCTTGATTTCCGTCATTTCCTTTTCCATTGAACCTACCATTCCTTTGATTTCCATGAGAGTGATTTTGATCATCATCATGTTGTGAGTCCCTTTTATTAGGGCACTCCCTCACATAGTGGCCCATTTTGTTGCAATTGTAACATTGTCCTTTTCTTCCACACTTCGGTCTGGCCTTTCCTTTGGATTTAGCCCTGAAATAGTTTCTCCTTTTAGATTGAGAGGGGAAAGTAGAGGGATTGCCTCTAACTGCAGGCATTTCCTGCTCTTCCATCCTTATTTCTTCTTGAATGCATCTCACCATCAATTCTTCAAATCCAGGAATAACATTATTGTTGAGAAGAGTGGTTCTGAATATATACCATTCAGATGGGAGCCCTCTGAGAGTCGTGATAGTCATTTCCCTATCAGGAACTACTTCCCCAATTGATAGGAGGTCATTCTGGATCTTGGTGATCCTTAATAAATATGCTTGCATACTCTCATCTTTTCCCTTCTTAATTTCCTTCAGCTTATTTCTAAGGGAAAAAACTTGATTCACATCATTATCTTTAAATAAACTCACCAGTTTGTCGTAGATTTCCTTGGAGTATGTTAGCTCGGAAACATAGGCCACCAGACACTTGTCGATAGAGTCCCGGATGATCTTCTTTGCTTTGACTTCTCCCCTGGTCCACTTGTTCCTTGCATCAGTGGATGCATTTGATGGAGGCTCAACAATTCTACCTCTCACATAGTCCAACACTTCCTGCTCTTCTAATGTCAGATCGAGAGACATCTTCCATCTGTGATAGTCAGACTTCTCACGGAGCTTGTCTTCAACTGGGAAGTGTGATGAGGACCCCATGAAGTCTTTGAGATTGGTTCAACAGCCTTCAGTGATTTCTCTTGCTCTTGCTCTTGCTCTTGCTTGAGCTTTTTCTTCACCTCAGCTCTGATACCATGTTAATTTATGGAATTTTCTATGCTTAGAGAAGTTTACTTCAATTTTTCTTATTAGCCACTATTTAGAAATCAAATAAGCATAAAGTAAAGTGCAAATAGAACATTAATAGATTGATAGAAAACAAGCCAAGACAAGAGACACCAGATGTGGCGGCTAGCTAGGGACAAACCCCAATGCGGGGAAACCCTTTGATCAATTCCTCTTTAATCTTCAATAGTTCAATAGAGAGAGAAATAGTATAATAGTATAGATCTGTAATTTTTATGACAACAATAAAATATGCCCTAACCAGCACTTGCAAAGTGGATCAAATGATTCAAAAATATCCTAGAGTCCACCTTAGTCAACTCAACATTCAACAACAATGAAGGACATCTTGAAACAACCCAAAGAATATGGTCAAAATTGGTTAACATCTAGGCAGCCCTGTGGTCAGCCCTAACTAGTTAGCGCTGGTCACTTCATGGGTCAAATTAGCTCCACAAACATCAGATCAGATTTCGGCTTGCTTGAGGGAGACTCCCCATACTAATCCGCAGTCAAATAGGCTCCTTCACTAGTCAACCAATCCTCCTTATCTTGTTGCACCCTAGGTCAACGCAGAACAGACCTGCGTCCTCCTCCTTGTTGCGTCCTCCTCCTTGCCTTCTAACTACATCCTTCTTCTGCCACGTCAACAGCTCCTTTGTTAACCCAAACAAGAAAGGAGAGTGAGAGAGAAGAAGAGAATATGAGATGAGATGATATAATGACTAAAACTCTCTTCTATTTATATGAAACGTTGGGCATATGTGCCACACACTTCGCTGATGGCCGACCTTGACAATTTGTCAAGTAATTAGAAATAAATTCATATCTCCATAAATACTTGTTAGAATCGGATGATCTTTAGATCAATCCTACATCTCTCGACGAGAGGAATCAAGGAAAAATATCAGTTGCCATAAATAATATGACCCACATGGAGTTTGGCTCTACTTTCCAATTTCAACACATTAAGATAAGAAAGTCACAAGAAATTATCTATGTAAAGAAAATATTTATGTCTTTCTAATTTTCTAACAATTACAAAGGGTAATGAGATCTGGAATGATGTCTTTATTAGATGAATTTTCAAGTTATAACCATGTCATGATGAATAAGGAAGAAAGATACAAGACAATATTCGCCGCAACATGGGGTACTTTTGAATATTTGAGGATGCCTTTTGTACTAACAAATTTTGGAGCAACTTTTCAAAGGGCTATGGACTATGCTTTCAAGGGTCTTATTGGGAAATTCATTGAGATTCATCAAGATGACTTAACTGTCTTTTCTAAAGATGGAATTTCTCATGTAGGCCATCTAAGGAAAAAATTTTATAGGTGTAGAGAATATGGGATATCCTTAAATCCTACTAAGTCTATTTTTGGAGTGACTGAAGGGAAGTTTTTGGGTCACATCATTTCAAAGGAACAGATCAAGATTGACCCTGAGAGAGTTGAGGAAATTCAAAATATTCCTTTGCCTCACAGTGTTAAGTCCCTTCAATCCTTCCTAGGAAAGATCAACTTCCTTAGAAGGTTCATTCCAAATTATGTTGAAATTTTTAAACCCATTCAAACCCTTTTAAAAAAGATGTTAAGTTTGTTTGGGGAAATGAGGGAAGAAAAGGTTTTCAAGAAATTGAGGATTCTATTGTTAAAGCACCTGTTCTTGTGAGCCCTAATTATTCAGATTTTTTGATTTTCTCTTTTGCATTTGAAGATACTATTGTTGGAGTGTTGCTTCAAAGGAACAATGAAGGGCATGAGAAACCTATTTCCTTTATGAGTAGGTCCATTCAAGGGTCTAGTGGAAGTATTAGCACCATAGAAAAGCAGGTTTATGCTTTAGTCAAGTATTTTATGTAATTTAGAGTTTAGTTGGAATATTCTAGAATAATTGCATTTGTTCCCCACTCCATTGTGAAAGATATTTTAACTGAAACTAATTTCTTAGGAACCAGGGCTAGATTGGTCTCAAATATTCAAGAATATGATTTAGATATTTTACCTACCAACTTGGTAAAGGGCCAAGGGTTGTCCAAAATATTGACCGAGGGGAATGAGAGGGCATTCAGAATGATTTGTCAAAATGATTTGGAATCAACTTCATCAGAACTTCAAAGATTAAGCCAACTTGAATCGTATAAAGAAATTATTTATTACTTGCAAAAATTTTCATGTCCTAACCATTTAGTTGGCCATAAAAGAAGAGCATTAAGGCTTAGAGAAACTAAGTATTGTATTATGAAGGATGGTCTTGTTGAAGAATGTAACTAGGTTTAGTCTTTATAAATGTATTTAAGTCACAATAAAATGTATTTGTCAAAATAAAGAAAATGAAATTTTATTATTATTAAAATTGACTTATTAAAGAATGGGTTTCATGCTTGGGTCAATTATTTTTAGGTCAAAGCCTCTATTGCAAGCTTTATTGGTTTGTTTCAAGTGTCCTTATCAATGTCATAATGTAAACAACCCTTCTTGGGAATTATTTGTTAAGAAAGAAATTTATTTTATATTTAAATTAGTCTTCTAGGCCTTCTCCACCAAGTCGGCCTCAAAAATGGATAAGTCGGCCTAAAACTGGGTAGCATAATCACTATATAAAGGCAACAACTTGACCTCATTTATCAGTCATTCACAACATATTCGATCTACGGTTTCCGGGCTGAGAAAAAGTACAAATTTCAAGGAAGAAGGATAAGAAGGACAATGAAGAAGAAGAAGGTATCTCTCAAGCATAAAAGGTTGAAATTTTCTCTTTCTTTCCCACGTGTGAAGTTGTGCAACTACTGGAAGGGGGATTAAATTCTGCATTAACTGGGAGGTCAAAATTCTATTGTTGGGGGACGAAATTATGCAACATGAAGTAAAATAACTGGATTGAAGCTACTAGATAAGAAGAAACTAATATGTCATCTTAGAAGGTTGACTTGGTGGAGGAGGAAGTTCTATTGTTCTAGGGCCTTGGTCCATCTCAATTCAAATTTCTAAAGGAAGAGTTCTTGATTGATTTTTCCCCTATATAGGGGTTTTAGCCCTGGCTGAGTGCCTATATCTGGTGTCCCTGATCTTTGTGTTTTTGTTTTGGTAATTGCTTGATGAGCTAAAATAAAAAGGAACATAAGAAAAATAAGAAGAATTCAAAGACATCACAAGTAACTATCACCTACATAAAATCTTTCTGCCTTTCTAATTTTCTAACATGGAGTCAAAGCTAAGGTGAAGAAGGAAGAAAAAGGCATAATAAAGGATTTATTGAGGAAAAATGATCAAGAAAAGGCACATTAAAAGGGGGATCACATAAGAAGAGAAGCATACTATTTACAAGAACAATGACAAACTCAATGAAGGGAGAAAACAAATTAGAAGGGGCCTCCAACTACAAGGCCTGGAAAAAGAGAATATATCTCATTCCCGAAAAGAACAAAGTTTTAAATCTTGTTCAAGGAAAAATCAAGAAGCCTACTGATGAATCAAGTAATCTACAGAAAGTGAAGTTTAGAGAACTTGAAATCATGACTATGAATATAATAGTGGATGGATTTAAGGATAACTTAATTCCATACATATCTAACATAAATTCTGCTCAGGAAATCTATCGGTCTCTCTCCAAGTTATTCACAATCAAGAACATTGGTCAAATAGCAAGCCTTCTGAATGAACTAAGAACTATTAAGATGACAAATGATGATATTGTTTCATCATACTTTATAAGGATATCTAGAATTAGATATGAACTCCAAGCAATAGATGAATTTTTCCTAGTAAAGAAGCTCATAATCATTGCCCTTCTAGGACTACCTAAATTTTGGAATTCTTTTGCATCAGGACTTAATAGTTGGAATGATACTCCAACATTTGAACAAATGTGGAATGCATGTAGTTAAGAAGAAGCCAAAATATCGATGCTAAACAAAAAGAAGGAGAATGAAGAAGAAAACACTTTGAATCCTTATTTTGCTCATCACAAGAAGAAGGTAACCTTCAAGAAGTTCAAGGGGCCAAAGAAGAAAATGGACCTATCCAAGGTTGGATGTTACGATTGCCACAAGATGGGAAATTACAAAATTCATTTTCCTAAGAATCCAAGAAATAAGAAGAGAAATATGGATCAAGAAAATGTCATTAATGAAGCTCCATCTAAGAAAAACAAGGCTAAATAAGAATCGGAAGTCAAGGATTTATACTACTAATTCCTCCCTTTCACATATCCTCCCTTGGTCTTCTATTCAAATTTTTGAATTTCCTTTATAAAAGTTGTAGGTCTAACATATCGTGTTAAGACATTTTTAAATTATTTGTATAAGTTGTAGGTATCCCTCAAAGATTGGATTAAGAGGGAGCCTCCATCATTTACCGAAAGATAAGTATTTTATTCCTTGTCTCCTCTTTTGTGCTTTTGTAAAAGTATGGTTGTATTGTATGATAGTAACATTTCTCTTTATATTTTTCTTGGTTAGGAAAGCTTGTTGTTTTCCCAAGGATTATGGAGGAGAATTCAAAGGGTAGACTTGAAGCATGAAATAATTTTTATTTAAGCTCGTCAAGATTTGATGTCCTGCAAGGTTTGTTAAGGAAGAACTCAAAGGTATGCCTTAGACTATAAACTTTGTTATAAATTTCTCTTCATAAGAGGTAAATTCATTCTATTTCCAATTTGCTTACATTATTGACATCGTTATGTCTAGAATTTTGAATCACAAAGACTCTTGTTAGGTTGATTAAGCATTAGATTGAATCTACCTTCATTATATTATCATTCTTGTGGAACCCTAAAAAGGTTCACTATAAAACCCTAACCTAAGGGTATGTCGATGCTAATATTGAAACCCTAGTCTACTTGGGGTTGTTGATCAAATCTAGAATTTCTATTCTTTTGATGTTTTGGCATTGTTCTGATAAAATCCTAGCCCTTTAGGGTTTGCTGTTAATGTCTATACTATGTATTGAAACCTTAGATATTTATGGTTTGGTGAATTAGGGTTTGTGAACAAATTCCTTGTAAGTAATATTCTAAGAATGAAACCATATGTGTATATTAGTCTAATCGAAACCCTAGTCTTAATGAAATTGTTGTATACCTAATTTTGATGTATTGATGTTTGTGTCTTGGGTTTACCTAGTAGATATTGTTGTGATATGCTAGTACATGATTATGAAATCCTAGATATGTATATGTGAGTATGCTAACCGAATTATTGATGCTCATAGTTTGTGAATTCTAGGATTTGTAACAAAATTTTAGTAGAAGATTGATATTCTAGGATATAATTATATTGTTTCCAATATGATTAGTTTTCTTTGATAAAATTTAGGGTTTTCAACAAACCCTAGTAGAGTCTAACATATAAATTCTAAAAATTGTTGATCCCTTAAATGCATTGTAGAACTGATATCTAAGGCTTTATGTCTCGAAGATGGATTCTAGGGTTTGCAATATATCATAAAAGAGGTTGTCATATATCTCTGAAAGTAATATTGAGGCCCTAGATATAATGAGACTGATATCTTGATTAAGTTGCTCGAAGATGAAGTCTAGGGTTTATGACAAAACCCTAGCAAGAAGTTGATGTCTAGCATATGTGTCTCGTAACTAGGTTCCAGTATTTGATGTCAAAAGTTTGAATGTTTTGATGCTTCCATTATATTGACATAATTAACTTCATGCTTCTATATATTTGTATTTGGTTGTACTTGCTATTAAAGTTTTGCAGGTACATAATCTTCAAGATGATGAAGATGCTCGGATGATATTAATAAGCATGATGAAGGAAGTTATATAAATCTTGATGTTGTAAGAAGCGATGGAGCCATGAAAGGTTCTTTGATGTTATAGATGAAGGAAGCAATTAATCTCCCTATGTTGAGAGGGAGCCAGGATAGAAGAAAAGGTATATCTCCCTAGTTAAGAGGGAGGGCATATTATGATTGAATACCTTGAAGTAAGAAAAGTACTAATGGTGAACATGAAGACTTGAGAAGATCTGAGGATGTATTTGGTGTTGCTGAAGAAATGAAAGAAGAAGAAAGCTTTCGAAGGTTTGTATATTTATTTGAATTTTTATTGCTAATTGGGGTTTGTACAAGGAAATATCTCCATGAAGAAGGATGAACACTTAGGAAGCATGCTTGGAAAAATGGATTTATCTAGTTTATTAGGGAGAGTTGAAGCATTTAATGGCGGATGCTTAGGATAACATTTGGTCGACCTATGCGTTGATGTCTAGATCCCAAAGAGGGAGAGTGGCATTGGTCTTGGAGCTCTGACTTAGGATACGTACCTAGATCCCTAGGTTGATGGCTAGTTAGTAAGTGTGATGGTACCTAGATTGGCTGAAAGATTTAGTCCATCTTAGTCCCACCCGAATAGATAACCCTCATTAGGTATCTTGTCCATGGCACTGAGTGTGCCGGAAATCTTCATAGTTCATCTTGAAGATCTTCCATGTACCTATATATAGTTGTAATTATGAATACCTCCCTAATTGAGAGGGAGTGTTGAAGAATGTAACTGGGTTCGACATTCATAAATGTATTTAAGTCACAATATAATGTATTTGTCAAAAAGAAAATGAAATTTTATTATTATTAAAATTGACTTATTAAAGCATGGGTTTCATGCTTGGGTTAATTATTTTTAGGTCAAAGCCTCCACTAAAGTCTTCTAGGGTTTGTATCAAGTGTCCTTGTCCATGTCATAATGTAAAGAACCCTTCTTGGGAATTATTTGTCAAGAAAGAAATTTATTTTATATTAAAATTAGTCTTCGAGGCCTCCTCCACCAAGTCATCCTCAAAACTGGACAAGTCGGCCTAAAAATGGGTAGAAAAATCACTATATAAAGGCAGCAACTCGACCTCATTTGTCACTCACAACAAGTTCGATCTGCAGTTTTTGGGCTGAGAAAAAGTGTGAATTTCAAGGAAGAAGGAGAAGAAGGATAACAAAGAAGAAGAAGGTATCTCTCAAGCATAAAAGGTTAAAATTTTCTCTCTTTCCCACGTGTGTGAAGTTATGCAACTACTGGAAGGGGGCCAAAATTCTACAATAACTAGGCGGTTGAAATTCTCCTACTGGAGGTCAAAATTCTGCAACTAGAAGTTGAATTAATGGATTGAATTTGTTGGATAAGAAGAAACTACTATATCATCTTAGAAGGTTGACTTGGTGGAGGAGGAAGGTCTATTGGTCTAGGGTCTTGGTCCATCTCAATTTGAATTACTAAAGGAAGAGTTATTGACTGGGTTTTCCCCTATATAGGGGTTTTAGCCCTAGTTAAGTGCCTATATATGGTGTCCCTGATCTTTGTGTTTTGGTTTTGGTAATTTCTTGATGAAATACGATAAAAAGGAACATAAGAAAAATATTAAGAATTCAAAGATATCACAAGTGACTATCAACTAGAGAAAATATTTCTGCCTTTCTTATTTTCTAATAGGTTTGGGCTGGAGGAATCTAGAGGGGGTGATACTTATATGTGTTGATGAAGTTGAAACCAAGAAGCTTATCACTGAGTTTCATTCAGGATTTTGTGGAGGGAATTGTTACCCACCATTTTGTGGCTGATATCCCTAGGGGAATTTCTTTTCTCCATGATGGTCCTCAGTCAGCAACCCCTTACAGTCACCAACTAGCTCGTTGTGCCATTTCTCCACCACCTAAGCCAACCATATGGTCCCTCATCCATTTTTCATGATCATATAAGTATGCCTTGTCATTTGGTAATTGAGTATTTTAATTTACTTATCATGGAAACTCTCGGGCATGGGTTAATGGGGGGATTCGGTGGAAATAATGGGATAGGTTTGTGCTCTTGTCCCCTAGACCTCTTTTTCAATGTTAACCTTCGATTCTAGTCTAGTGGGATCTCTTTTACTGACCATTTGGATTTATGGATGGTAGTTCATGGGAAACTCTGCTTTTGGTTGCGTGGTATCTCTCCCTCATCCACATATATTTCCCCCTCTCCACTCGTTATAACCCCATTCATCATTTCTCCCACCTGGGTTCACATTCCTCCATTGGGTCCACATAGGGTTATCTTTCCTCTTCCCCTTGCCCACACATTAAGTCAGGCCTGGAATTATGCCCAGAGGTTGATGCAGCTAAAAAGAAAAGAAAAAGCATAATTAGCCACATTCAACAAGAAAATGAACCAAAAAATGAAAAAGATGGTTGGGACAAACACATTTGCAACGTGGGCAAAATCCAATACATGAGATCTACCTCATCATCATGGCCATCACCCTGGTTCATACAGGCCCTAGATGAGCCTCCTATATTGTTTAGGAATTCATGATTGTCCCAACCCCTGGTGGGAAATGAACCAATCTACCTTAAAAGGGGTATCCACTGCTACATCTCACACATCATGCTCTTACCCCTTGATCCTCGAGCAGTTAATTAAAGAAAAATCATAAAAGAAAAAGGTATATAAATAAGGGTGGAAAAATCAAGGTTGGGGCACCTCATGTACCATGATGGCTCCCTCCTATACATTATATACCCAAGTGTGTGCTTCCCTTTTACTAGCTACCCTTGTACACCAACGTGTGGCCCAGGGATGCCCCTTTTCACTCCCTACTCCATTCATTTTTTTTATCACATTCCACCACCTTTTAAAGGATGTACCTTGGACATATTATCCCCTTTAGAAGTAAAAAACATTTGATGTGATACTTGGTTAACCCCATTTGGAGCTTGGAGACATTAGCAGATGTTAAAGCCCATTATGGAAGGGCATGCCATTATGAATTCCCCACATGTTGTTCATAGTTTGTAAGTTATTTTACTCTATTTCTTTGATGACTTGTATTTGAAGGCTAGGGGACGCATTGGATCTTATGCAGGATTACAGGTGGTCTCCATATTGGGTTTGGTCTCCCTATACGAGGTCCTAACCCTCCAAATGGATACATTAGAACATGTAGGGTGTGTGTTGAGAGCCATGGGCCTCCACAATAGTAGAAAACACTCCATGGATCCATATAGATGTTCAGAGATTGCTCAAGATTCACCTATTGGACGAGAAAGATGCACTTGGTTCACCTTTGCCTAGCCAACCCCACAGTTGTACCATGCACTTGGTAGATGACCCAGGACTTGTATGTTGATGTGGCATCACTTACACCATCATCTGAGCCCTTACAAATGGTCTACAGGCATCTTTGACTTACTTGGAGACCCATGACGTCACTTGTGTGCCCTCACAACCATTGGGAGCACCACAGGTTTATTATGTGGAGAACAAGGGGCCAACCCCTTTTCCATTTCTTTTGGAAGTCTAATTCATCATTTTGGCACTTATGGACTTCATCAGGCCTCTTAGAGAGCCCAATGACATGCATTATTTATTATTCAACCTCTTGGGAAGCTTATTATGTTGTTCATGAGGGCTTGTCACCAAAAGATAGTTATGTGCACATTATTTTAGTTGATGGGCTAATGTAGGCTCAAATTAGGTAATTTGAACTCCTAATGAGTGTATAAATAAGAGAGACATGAATTCATTTTGTATCATCACTTGGATTGGATCATATATTCTTTTGATATTTTCACTATCTTTGAAGGATGAGACTTTTTAGATGAATGGATGAATTTCGATATTTGGTTATTCTTATTTATCTTGGAGCTTCTATGATTGGCATATATTGTTGATTGGATATACTCTTCTTACATTTAAGTATTATTTTAATGCTAGTTTGATTCTTTATTTTTCGGCATTCATGACATTGGTATTTTCGCTATTCTAGGGTTAACTGTTTGCTTTTCTTGGAACAAAATTGTGTAAATTAAATCTCTAAATAGTGTTGTATCATGATTGGGCCATGTTTGCATGAATGAATGTTCCTATAGATATCCTTGTCTTGAAAATTCACTAAATATTGTTGAACGAAGTATAAATGACCTTGAAGCTACTTCCATTAAGCCCTAATGCCAACGAAGTTGTCTTTTAGGACTCCTTGACAAGTGGAAATCAATTCAAACTCTAAATTGTCCATGACTCCATCTATCCCAAAGGAAAAAGCATCAATCCTCCTCCGTTGATCACTTTAAATCTTATTTCTTTCACCTTCCCATCTTTTTCTAGGCGTAGTGTACATAGGTCACCTAGGGCGTCAATTATCTCACAATCTAGCCATCCAAATACTTCATTTTTTGGTCCAAAACTGCGTTGGTGTGTCCTCAAGAATCCCTCCAAATTTCATGAGATTCTGATGGTGGGATCTTGAGATATCGCAAGCCCTAGCTCGAAGACCAATTCTTTCCCTTGGTTTCCCTTAGGCTACAAACCTCACTGCGATCCTTGCATTTTTTTAATTGACAATCCATTCCTTAATCCCTTCCCCCTCCTTAATTAGGTCAAGTATATCATTGGTTTCTAAATTCTATCCTCTTGACCTAACCTCGAGTCCACTTGGTCCTATGTGGTCCCATGCATTATCAAGGTTAATTCTTCAAAGATCATCTAGAACCAAAGTTTCCACAATAATTCTAGGGATTGTAAATCTTCTTTATAAGACACATACTCAAAACATAACCCTTTAAATTCTCCGAAAGCCCTTCCTAGAGAGTCTTCCATCTTGTCTTCCAAGACAAGCAAGCCACAATATTGAGCCTCTCTTGTGAATAGGATTCTAGGATCACCCCTCATTCTATCTTTGGTCTATTCATCTTTGTGATCCTTATCATACCGAGTCTCCTCCCATCGGCGAAAGTTCGTAAAGAGTAGGGAGCTTTAGCTGAGATCACAGTGGATTATTGCTCCATTGTTGTCATTGACCTAACAATTTTCCCTTTAGGATTCCCTCCTAGGACCCCTGCTAGTTTGAGAGGTAACATCATGGAAACTTTTAGGGGCGAATTTTTGCCCTTGGCTAAATTAAGGGGTTTTATATTTTTATTGGGCGAATATTTTGTATCATAGTACATTGTTACAAATCACCTAAAATTTATTTTATAAAAAAATTAGGTGTGGAGATTAGCCCACCTTATTTTAAGGGAGAGGGCAAAAAAAATAAATTTAGCCCTTGAAATTAGGAGTTACAATCTTCCATTCGCCCTCATTTTCAAGAAAATGTATTTATGATAATTATAAATATAAATATAAAGACAATGGAGGTATGGTAAATAAATAAAACATTTTTTTGTATTTACTCCATATGTCACCTTATATTTATGAACACTCAAGTGTGTAAATAAATAAAAATAAAAATAAAGTGGAGGTATGGTAAATAAATAAAACCTCTTTTTATACTTCAAAGATATGGTAAATAAATAAAAATATAAATAAACTATAGATATGGTAAATAAATAAAACCTCTTTCTATATTTAGTCCATAACCCTATTTCTATCTAAGAAGGCTCAAAAAAGAAGTTTTATTCAATTGAATCTTATGGGTCAAATACCATATTTATAAAAAAATGTATGGTAAATTAATAAAACTATAAATGAACGAGCGATATGGTAAATAAATAAAGCATTTTTTATATTTACTCCATAATCCACCTTATATTTACGAACACTCAAAAAATATGTTATATTTAGGTGAAGCCTATGGGCCAAATTATTATTAATACCATGCAAAAAAAATTATTAACCCTAATATGAGTATTAATAAAAATAAAGATGGCACATGGTATTTACCCATGGTATTCACATGGAATACAACCTATTTAAAGGGGGAAATTAAACTAACATAGATCCATCTTTACTCTAGATCAAATATTGTGATATGCAAACTAACATAGAGTGAAAAAATATTTGATCCCTCTCGGGGCTTGGTAGATCAAGAGTAAAAATGGATCCTGTAATTTAATGTCACTTAAACATTTTAACTTGGTTAAAATAAATAAATAAATATATATATATATATATATATATATATATATATTTTATTAATTTTTATAAATTACTAATAGTAGTTCTTAAGCTCCAAGTTTATGATAACCCATGGTATTGACCCATGGTAATACAATGGTATTCATGTGAGCATAGACTATTTAAAGGGGAAATTCTATCAGCTTAGATCCATCTTAATTTTGGGTCTACCAAGTGCTGGGAGGGATAAATAGATTTCATCCATCTAAGAGTGGTAGATGTGGTGTTAAGATGGATATAGGTTGGTTTTTATGATAATGAAGATATTAAATAGACTTAGAAAATTATATTGTAAAAAAAATCTTAACAAAAATACCGATATCTCTATTAATATTGGTTTTTTTTATTTAACAAAAAAAATTCAAAACAATGAAATCTTAACTCTTTCCGCATCACCCTTACAAAAGAGAGATAGTCACTGCCCAGATTTCCCACCATGTTTCAAACATTCTCAATATGATATCTTCATGAAAAAGTTAAGGCATTGATCTTGGATTAGTTGTTTGAAAAATATGTTGGGTTGTACAATCTTTCATCTTCTCTGCTATTCTTAGTTTGTCGTATTGATCTGTAGGGGTTGGCTGCACCATATTGTCCTAAAAGGCGGAGATTGTGCACCAAAAAGGAAATTAATCCACATGTTACAACACTGTTAGCAATGGTATGAAGGTAGTGAATTATGCTAATAAGAAATTTAGATTGGGAGAGACGTAATTAAATTTTATTATATAATTGAAGATTTCCAATTAAAATAATAATAAATCTACATTTATATATTTATATATTGATTGGAAGGCTTATGACAACGATCACTTCTTTCTATTAGATCCCCTTCAGGTCTTTGGGATACCTACTACTTCATTATATTATATAGTTGGGACTTGTTACTTGTTGGCGTGTTGGGGTAAACAAACTTGATGTGTTTTTTTTATCTCGCAGTTGGAGTCTATGGAATAAGAAAGAAATTTGATAGCTTGGAAAAATTGGTAGCTTGATAAAAGTGGTAGAGAAAACATTAATCTCTCCTACCATGACAAACATGGCCACTAAAACTTGCAACACTGTTTGTAGGAGGTGAAAATTATGGTTCTTTTTTCCAAACATGTATGTTAGTATATTACAGTTTAATGAATATGTTTTATTATTCAGTGAAAGATTTTCCAAGATCTTACAAGATTTTATAATTCATGAAATATTCGCCATGACTTTACGAGATAATATAATCTGGTGAGAGATTCATTGAATATATATATATATATATATATATATATATATAGTGATAAAATCGCCTCCCATTTTTGCTATGTATCATGGGGATTCGCCCACTTATTATACATATAAATTTAGGGTGGTTCTTAAAATTTTCCCTGGGTAACATACATTATGTTGCTAAGACTACTACCCACAAAATCTTGAGAGATGGTTATTTTTTCCTTCCATTTTTGCTGATGTGCACAAGTATGTTAGAGGTTTCCAAGCTTGTCAACTTTTCACTCAAAAGCAAAAGTTAGCTTCTTTGCCTCTTTAGCCTGTGGTCGTGGAAGCTCTCTTTCAAGATTGGGGGCTTGATTTTATAGGCAAACAATTAAGGCTACTCATGGATTTTGAACACTACTGATTATTTTACTAAATGGATAGAATCCATCCCTACAAGACACGCCACCGACAAAATAGTGATGGATTTTCTTGAAGATATGATTATCACTCGTTTTGGTGTCCCTGCCAAGATCACAACTGGTAATGCCAAGGCTTTTGGCTCCACCAAATTTTCATCATTTTTCTTTAAGTATGGTATTGTCTTATCCCATTCTTCAAACTATTATCCTCAGAGTAATGGCCTAACTGAGTCTAACAACAAAACTTTGATCACCATCATCAAGAATATGGTAGGGGATAACAAAAGGGCATGGGATAGAAAAATTAAATATGTTTTGTGGGTTGATTGGATTACAAATAAGAGTTTAACAAGATTCCCTTTGAGTTTTTTTTTTTCTGGTTTGGATGTCACCCTACTCGTGCACTCGAGACTACCAGCTTACCAACCTCTACAAATATTTACATCTTAAAAAGATGTGCAAAATAGAATTGACCAAATTGTAGAGTTAGATGAAACCATGAGAAAAGCCTTTGAAATTTGTTGTATAAATCAATCCAAGGTAAAAATAAATTTTGACAAAACATTGAGGAATAGAAATTTCTCTAATAGTGATATGGTTTTGTTATGGGATTGTTTGGTCTAAAATGCGGATGCAAATTAGAGTTTCATTACTATCAATCCGGGTAAGTAACCTTCAAGGATCATCCAATATATATGGACTTAGAGATAAACTAAACTAACCTAGGTGAAGAAATGCCAAAGCTCCCTTACAGGAGGTCTTTCATTAGAATCTCCAACACCTATTTAGTCATTTAATAAAATGAAATCTAAAGACATTGTGACAAGTGTAAGAAATATTAAATCTCCCTTACAGGAGACTGTTCATTAATATTTCTAATCATCTTAATCAACAAACTATTTAAACTAATGAAATTAAAACACTTAAATCTAATTCTGATTGATTGCATGAAATATTAAAGCTCTCTTACAAGAGACTATTCATTTATATCTCAAGCATATGAATCAGTAATTTAATCTAATTAAATTCACAAACAAACATAAAATTAAAGTTTACCAAAACAAAACGAGCATGCAAGTGAGGCAACGGGGGCCCTCCATAGCTCCACAAGCACACCTAGAAAGAAGTCAAATGTAGAAGAAAATCCAATCCACTTTATTTATCATCAATTGCAAATTGCAATTACAAGCTCCAAGTTCTACATTCCAAAAGGTTCTAAATCTCCATTACAATGATCCTAAAATATAAAATTACAAATGCAGGACTAAGTTTCTAAATTCTAAAAATTAAGATTACAAATGAAGGAGATAACACTCTTATTTATACAACAAGATGGGATAAAAAACTCATAATGATGATCCACTATTCCCTCTTCAAATCCACATATCTCTCAACCAATGGTGACACATAACCCTATCCTCCATGATCTTCTCCATGAGGTCCATGATATTATCCATGAAGTCCATGATCTCCTCAAATTCGAATTTGAACATAGAGTGCCACATAAATATGCCTTGGAATCTTCCTTTGTATCTACACATGTCAACAAACTCATTCTAATTATCAGGTATAAGTATAAGAATATTATTTTCTAAAGTTTAACCATAAATCCACTTAAAAATGTTAAGAATTAATAAACTTTGGAAAAGCATAGTTATAACCCAATGATGAGGTAAATGTAATGATGTGGAGGTGGAATGGAAGTGACATGAAGGTAATATGGAAGTAATGTGAAGGTAATGGTGAATAATGGAGTGAGAATAGGGACTATTTTGAGGCCCAACAGGGATCACACGAATGAAAATACAAGTAATCATGTAAGTTTGACAGTTTGTGGCTTGGACCATACATTATCATAGAAGCAGTTGGACAAAATTCCTACCATTTGAGCACCTTGGACTGAGAGTCACATGAGCTACTTGTTAATGACCAACTACCCAAATTGTTCTACAAAGAGAATATCTTATGTCATGGGGCATCTTCTGTATATTGCATTTCTAACCTTATCCCTTCTCATTTTCGGTTAAGTAGTTTCATTTCATGAATAAAATTTTCATTTATGTTTTTAGAATAAATTTTCATTTCTTCACTTTTGTACTTGATTTCATATGATGATATTTTGAATGGATACTGCTGATATATGTCTTTTGTTGGTGGACACAGATTTCAAGTTCTTGCATACTATCATTTCCTATCTAGCATGCATCCCCAGGTGGAGCCAAATGTTGACCACCAAGTGGCACTTGAATATTTTTTTGAAGACTCTATGCCCAAGGATGTACCAAAGGCTGATTGTACCATCAGAGATCAACATATTACCATATTTTTTCAACTCTACTTCTTCTTCTTATCATTTTCGGTTGTACTCAAATTCCACAATCCCTGTGGGGACAATGTAAAAGTGATGCTAGTATGAGGAGTCGAGTCATGTAATAGACCTGGGTAGCCTGGGACCTTGTCATCAAGTGAGTATTACTCTGGGATGTTTTTTTTCACTTAGTTTATTATCATATCCTGATGACGACTTAATAATTAATTCAGCTTTTTCCTCCGAGCATACCCCCAAAGTCGGAGTACGACTTGATGGTGAGACCTTGGGTGATTCCTAGTGTCTAGGGTCATGGTATATTACCATACTAGATCACACAAAAATATTTGTGGAATTTGATTAGGTCTAGGGGGTCATTTTTTATTTTTAAAATTTCCCGCATGGTGTAAATTAGAATAAAATTTGTATATGAAATGTAATAAGCGATGTCTAGAAAAGTTTATGGGGTATGAGTAATAAAAAATACACCTCCCACCCTCAAATTTCTACTATGACACACTTTGAGGGAGTTAAAAATGTGTTCTAGACTCTTAAAACCCACTTTTTCTAAGTTTAGTGGGAAATCTAGTAATAAATTAAACCATAAGTCAATTAAATTGAGAGAAATAATTTGTTCCATGTGACAAAATGACTTGGAAATTATCTCAATTCAAAGGAATGATGCAAAGGATAGGTTCGATGATGATTTGGCACCTTGAATCATAAATACATGGCTCACTCAAGGAAATCAAATTTCTTGACATTAATGCAGTGGCTGGTGACTTGGAAAATTGAGTTTTTTGGGAGTTAATACACATGAGAGATATTGGAAAGATATTGTTTGATATATTCTTGGGAGTTTGTCTCCACTTATGTTTCCTCTACTCCACACTTGGCATTCATCATGGCACATCGAAATCTCCTCAAAGAGGGACCACACGATTCTCCAAGGGATCTACGATCAGCTCATTGGAAGCATCTAAAAGAGGTGGAATCACATGGCTTTCTCTTGGAGTTTGACTTGAGTTAGCTCCTTGATTACTTCGCACTTGAATTTGCTCATGGCACATCGACATATCCTCAAAGAGGGACCACACAATTCTCCAAGGGATCTACGATCAGCTCATTGGAAGCATCTACGAGAGGTGGAATCACATGGTTTTCTCTTGGAGTTTGACTTGAGTTAGCTCCTTGATTACTTCACACTTGGATTTGCTCATGGATCCACATATGGAATTTGATTTGCACTGGCGTCTCTTCACTCCTCCACTTGGAATTCGATTTCCTCCCTTGGGAACTTTTCCATGGCCATTTATCACTTGCTTGCTACATTTGGATTTGCTCCCACCTCTCTATATAATAGAGCCTTGAGCTCTCATATTGTAATCTTTTGTTACTAGCTATTGTGTTTGCGGAAGTGTTGTTATTTTGTATATTTTTCAAGATCTTTAATAAAAAATACTTTGAGGGTCCATTCATGGGTGTTATTCCTTTGGAGCACGGTGCATTATGAGCTATTGGTATAATTTTTTCTATGCTTTGAATTATTTTATTTCCACATATTCTTGTAAACTTGTTGTGCAAAGCTATCTCGAGTTAGCATTTAATTTTAAAGTAGACTCTAGATATTGAAAGTTCTAATTTATTTTCAAATAAATTTCTAGAAGTTTCAATTCATTGTTAGCTTATCTAAATTTATATGGACTAATGTGTGATTTGAGTATTGTAGAAGAATTTTTTTGTATCAAATGTGAGAAATTCTTTGGGACACCAACCCACTCTTAGAGCACCTTCAAAGGAACTTTTATTTGTTATTTGGATTCACGTAGTTTATCGTATGAAAAATTTCTTGTAAGGATTGTTTTAAGCATAGCTTGTATCAAACAATTATTTTAAAATTTAAATCTCTTGAAATAGTGCTTCATTGATTTAAATGTAACTGCTTGAGAGATTTTTTCTAAACTAAACCAAATGATAGGGTTCACTATCGTTATTTGATTTGGTTTCTTAAATATTATTTGTATTTTATTTAAATATTTTCATGTTCTCGCTACACTAATTTGTTTCTTGATCTTGCAATCCATAGGTAGAGTGTTGATGATAAGAAAATCAAGGAAGGATCACACAAACTCTAACATTTTTCCTTGTAGGACCTCTCAACCCTTTAAAAGGTAACCTTTTAAAGAGGTCATGGACCAAGAGGAGGGTTGTTATGTTGGAAAATAAAAAAGGCATAAATATTTTCTTTATTTGATAATTACTTGTGATATATTTGATTTTTTTGTATCTTTCTTATGTTCTTCTTTTATCTTAGTTCATTAAGCAATTATCAAAAAAAAAATATGAAGATCAGGGACACAAGATGTAGGCAGAAAACCAGCGCTAAAACCCCTATATAGGGGAAAACCCAGTCAAGAACTCTTCTTTCAGTTATTCAATTTGAGATGGATTAAGACCCTAGACCAACAAAATTTTATCCTCCACCAAGTTAGCCTTCCAAGATGATATAGTATTATCTCCTTATGCAACAACTCCAGCCTAACACAAATCCATAAATTTGACTTCTCAGTTGCAAAGTTTCGACCCCCAGCAGCAGAATTTCATCCTCCCAGTTACTACAAACTTTCGTCCCCCTTCCAACAGCTGCACAACTTCAAAGGTATGGGAAAGAGAGAAAATTTTGATTTTTTATGCTTGAAAGAGTCTTCCTTCTTGGTTATCCTTCTTGTCCTTCTTCCTTGAATTTTGTACTTTTCCTTGACCTAGTTACTACAGATCAAACTTGATTTGAGTGAGTGACAAATGAGATCGAGTCGTTGTCCTTATATAGTGATTCTACTGTCCAGTTTTAGGCTGACTTGTCCAATTTTGAGGCCAACTTGGTGGAGGAGGCTTAGAAGACTAATTTTCATATAAAATAAATTTCTTTCTTGACAAATAATTCCCAATAAGGGTTCTTTACATTATGAAATGGACAATGACACTTGACACAAACCCTAGAAGCTTACAATGGAGGCTTTGACCCAAAAATAATTAATCCAAGCATGAAACTCATGATTTTTTAATATGTCAATTTTATCAATAATAAAAAATAATTTTCCTTCTTTTGACAAATACATTATATTGTGACTTAAACACATTTATGAAGATCGAACCTAGTTACATTCTTCAACATGTTATTTTGGAAAGGTTTTTGACTTTTGAGGATTAAATTCTTGTTTTGTGCAAAATTTCATTCACCATTGGAGGCAAGGCTTTGATACATCAAGAGACACTTAACTTCTTCAATCTTGAGAGATTTCTCATTGTACTTGCTTCATTTTCTAAATTTGATTTTCGAAAAAGAGATCTAAAGCTTGAGAAGCCTCATCAATTGTAAAGATTTATCTTGAAGTTTTACTTGAGACCTCTTGAAGGTTATGCATAATAAACGCTTAGTTTTTTTTTGTGGGAGTTTGGATTTTCACCCAAGACATCATTTTCTCCTTTTTTCAAAAGGACGAATATGTGGTTGGTTTGTTCTTAAGCTTGTTTTCCTAATTTTTCATCTTGCATGCCTTAAAATTAATACAACTTCACCTTCACAATCTAATTTTCTGAATTTGCTTTTGTTACTGATTTTCATGCTTTGCCACTTCAAGTTTAGCTTTCAAGTACAACTTTAAATTTTACTTGTGAAAGCAATTTATTTATGCAAGGCATCTCATTTCAAGCAGCAAAGCTGATTTAGCTATTTTAGCCATTTGCTTCATGTTGGGCTCACAATAAGCTCATTGTTTACATGTTCATTTATTTTAAGTTATTTGCTCATTTTTCAAGAATATAAATTTCAAGCTCCATTGCTTTAATTGGTTATTGATTTGTCAAAACAATTATTTTGAGTAACTTAGAATCCTATACATTCATGAAGCTTTTGTATATTGCATTATCTTAAGCAACTATCCAAGTTATCTTTTTTAGCACATTTCCATTTCTTTGAAGCAAAGTATTTAGTAATATTACTTAATTCATGTGCAAACTAATTTCCTTTCCAATTGAGTTTGCATTTTGCAATTTACTTTAAACATTATTTCCATTATATTAATAGAATTGTAAATCTCTATTTAGGAAAATTATTTGCATACCTGTTGATACCTCGACAATCATTGCATCAACATCGGGGAAAACCACCCAATCCAGACCTTAAAGGCAGTTCCTTTTCCATTTGGTGTGGTGGCTCCCACTGGATATAATGGAACCAGATTCTCAATGATTTATAAATGGGATGGATAAGTAATTGATTTTCTAATATCTAATGGTAATGATGGATGATTTATTCTAAAATGCAACAATATGAATAACTAATCTATCCCGAGAAGTCTTTCTCTTTAATGTAATTCTTGATGATTCTTATTGACAAGTAGGCATATAGATGACTCTACTTATAAACAAAAACATTTATTCATATGATAATTACTTTGTTCAAGTAGTTGAGCAAAGTAATAATTAAAACATTATTATACTATTTTGTATATATCATTGACGTAAATATGAATGAAAAATAACAACTCTTAAACATTCAATAGTGATAAGCCAAATAATTGTTGTGAAAGCACATACATATATCAATAATAGCAAAATAAATGAATGTTGATCCACATAAAAGCATGAAGCAAAAACATAGATAGTAGTATCATATGTGTTTGAGTCCTCTCCAATATAAATCGCATTTAGATCCCGCCTTTCAACTTGGAAATAATTTTACAAGAAGCAATAGTGCATATCACATAAAAGTACTCTTCATTAAAACTCAGAATTTAAGTCCAGTTTTTATATAACAAATATATATCGGAAGCACAGTAGTGCAACTTCCGATCTAAGTCTTAATACAAAATTTGAGGACCCTTTTTAAAAACATGAAAGGGTCTATAAATACTATCTAGACTAACTAAGTATGAAATAAAAATGTTGTGTGCTGGTATAACCAAATCACAAATATATGAAAATCTTCCCAAAATAGGCATGCTTGTAGTCAGTCAAAATGGTTCATTGTTTCGGTTGACTATCTTGTGGCTTGAACTAGCAAATGGTGAGCATCAGTTGCATTTCTGGAGGATGACTCATGCGCAAATGTAACTGGGTAGTATATGTGGCATCAGTAATTTCGGAAATCATGTAACCAATTGCATCGGTGAGACATTTTATCTTTGTTCGCTAACTATATGGTTGAAAAAGAAAGAACCAAAAGGTTTCCCATGTTAAAGTTTGAATGACTGTGATTAATCTTTCCCTCTTCTCCAGCTCTTGTTTCCATGTCTGTTCTAATGCTTTCACCAATGGCAGTTTCCCTAGAGAACATTCGGAGATTAAATTTGATAAATAAAGAGTATCATTAATTAACTCAATCAGATTACTAGTCATCGGTCTGCATCTTGATGTTGCCCTTTACGCCTTCATCAGTTGAATTTTTCATTCAAGGAACAGGATTTCCGTATGTGATTCCAGAATTTGGGGTAGATTTGCAGCTTTTTCTTCCTTGGTTTCTTGCCAAGAGAGAAACTCTGTTAATTTCTCATCTTCTTGCTCCAATTTTTGTCTCGCATCAACTGACTTATCAATCATAAATGATGAAATTTCACATAGGGGAAGAGCGAGAAAGATATTATGAAATAATAAGCTCAATTGATTAGATAGTGCTTTAGTAATTTGGAGAGCCTCTGATTTGAATTCTCCCACATGGGGATATCCTTTGAATCTTTCTATTTGTAGTGACAGTTGAGCGATCTATTGTTCTTTTGATTTGCTCAACTGTTTATTTAATAATCGTAGCTTGCTCAATGATTGAGATAGTTCCTGTTGCTTCTGAATTGCATGTTGATCAATCCTCTATTTTTCTTTGAGCAATTGCTCGTCTAATTGATCATTTGACTGCTTTTGGGCTGGTAACTGTTGTTCTAACTGCTCTATCCTCTGTTGCTTCTCTTGTACCTGTGCCTCTAACAAGATAATTTCTTGATCCTTTTCTTTGAGCAAATTGCTGACTTTTGATGCCTTGTCCATAGTAGCTGTTGTGTATGCTCTAGCATACTGAGAGAGTTTAGTAAGATCTTCGGAAGGATTGACTTCTTCTCTCCATACCACATTAGTTATCTCCATTTGTGACGGTAAAAGAGAAGATTGATCAAGTTTTCTATTTTTCCTTTGTCTCTTTATTACAGGCCTATGCTTAGGGTTGTAGAAGACATCCAAGGGTGGTATTTCTTCTACATGCAGAACAATTTCATCGGATAGATTCTCTGGAATTATTTCTATATCCTTTTGATTCATGGGTGGGTTGCTAGTTCCTTTAGTCGGAATTGTATTAGTTGCTATCTTTTGACTAGTTGTCACCTCAAGTGTGTTAAATCTTGTAGACTCTCAGTATTACTGATAATTGAGTCAAATTGTTGCCATTCTTTGAGCAGTTTGGGATCAATATGAATGTTTGAATCAATAAATTCACTGGTCTTTCCTCGTTCCTGCTCTTGCTTTGGCAATTTTTCTTTCTCAAGAACTTTTTCCACTGCAAGAATTTTGTTGGCAGTTTCCTGTTCAGTTTCACTTGGCTAGACTGTCGGGGTTGTGGCTAATAGGTCCAAAGGCAAAGTTTGCAACCTCTGGTCTTTGAATCTATTGAATGTTTCTAACCCTTCATCTTCATACTTGATCCTGGACAATCCTTTAACCTGAAATAATGATTCAGATGAAGCAAATAAATCATCGAAGTCATCTGCTTCATGATCGAATTTGACAAGTTTGGCTTGAGATGTGACGTTATAAGCAACTTTTCTTGGATCATATTGCCTGTTCGAAATTGTGGAAAGATTCAGCATTTGAATATTTTTTACCTCTTTCTCTACATGCTTGTAGTCATGTAAAGTGAAAATTCCACATTGTAAGGGAAATATAGGCCACATGTGTTTCTTTGAATCCCAAGGGTTCTGGATGTTCCTTCCACTGTTATCTGATAAGCCAATTCCCGAGCTAACAATTTATCAGAAACATACAAGGGGAGAACATGGGATTTAATAAGGCTACCAAAAAGCCTTACATAGGTAAATTTTTCCTCCTCGCACCAATTACCTATTGCTGTTAAGTTAGTCTCTGCTTCTTGGGATATCTTGGGAGCAGGCTTATTGAAAATAGAATAATATACAAGTAAAATAAAACCATTGCAAATTCTATATGTAGTGTGCTTTCCACAACTGCTTATGATAAATATGAATTGGGTTTGGAACTTGTGCAGCCCACTTCCATCCGAGTACCGGATATTCATAATTAAAGCAAATAGTATCCATAATATATGCACTGTAGTAGAAAGGGGGAATGGTCTAAGAAGTTTTATATGCATTTGTTCTATACTCTAATATCGTTGTGGCTAATCTATCAGACAAAATATTTGCCCAATCCATAACATAACCATTGATTACAGTGTCCATTAGGGGGACCATCTCTATAGTGAATTTGGCAGAATGATGCTATCCCCACAATCTACACATCATAGCTCCAGCATAGCAATAAGGGGAAGCTAATGACTCAGCAGGGTACTTACCCGATGAATCATGCTTGTGTTTCTCTGAGAAATGCCTCCATTGCTTTATCGGGGCTGACTTCGAGTCGTTTTCCTTTGCAAATGCTTCTAGGAATGCCTTGTCGTATTGCTTCTCGGGTGGCGGCAGATGATACATTTGCGTGAGATCTTCAAGCTTGAATGAGCCGAATATCCTTCCATCTACCGTTGAAAATGTTTTACCTGACACTGGAATTTTATCTACTACCCATCTTACCACATCAGTATATGGCAGGATTTTAGCTCGCACTGATATCCTATGCAGATAAGAACAAGCCAATTCTTTAAGAGTTCCCTCTGATTTGTTGATTGAATCAGCTGTGGCTTTCTCTGATAATTCTTCGGGCTCCTCTACTTCTATCAGATTATAAATGCTTTCCTAGCCAGTATTTTCCAGACCAAGACATGTTATAACTTAGATTAATCCTTTCTTGCTTGGTTCTAGTTCTTTGGCTGCAGAAGTTTTTGTAGACTTCTTTGATTTCTTCCCCATTTTCTCTGGATTTATAAGTTTGAAGGGATTCTGCACAAATAGTTGCAAATCATAATACATAGATAGTGATGTTGCAAGCCAATATGACAATGAATAGAATTACGTTGATTGGCATATGATAAATGAAATATAGTTAAGGATTACCTCGGATAAAATATTTTAAAGGATCTATCCTTAACTGTAATATTAAATAGCCATCCGAACTACCAATCGTGGTAAATAATTCTATAAATGCCCATCTCTTCGATCGTATACCGAATGATTATTTCAAGCGTGCTTTAGATTTCATTGATCGACGATCGGCGATAAATCGCAAATCGGCAATCGGAAGTGTCAAAGGGAAGGGCTTTAGCAATTGCAATGAATATCTCTGTTTTCTGAATGGTAATATTATAATATATTGGAGCGGGGTATTATGCTTGCAAACCGTTTTTCCACGTATGTTTACCTTTTGAGATGTGTGTCCAATTAATTGATCACAGTCGGGATTTGGCTCATGCTTTATCCCTTTGTCATATGACTCCGCCAATTACCGATTGCGATTTCCTTTATCGCATCAGGAGACTTGATTATGCCTTTATGTATGTCCCTGTATCATTAACATGGCCGATTGCCAATTGCGATTACTTTAATCGGATCAGAGGAGTTGAGGAGGCTTTGTTTCGTGTACCTTTGGCATTTGATTTCCCCGATTGCCGATTGTGATTTTTTTTTATTTTTTTTCAGATCGGGGAATTAAGTGAGGTCTTGTTTTTATGTGTGTCCCCTTTATTATTGCGATATGCGATCTCCAATTGCTTTATCGCAAATATGGAAGTATTTACAATATTTCTTTTTTAAAAGGAACACTTTGTTTTCTATCAAAAGGCTTTATAAAATGATTTATTCACTCAGAGATTTTAATAAAGATTTTTCTTGTGATGAGGTAAATACCATTTTATTTACACATCTAATTAAGTTTATTTAAAAGGGACCCATTTCATATTAAGATTTTGTATAAAAATTTTATAGAAATGAGGGGTTGTTGTACAACACAACAATTGGCGATTTAATGGGAGAAACAATTATCTCTGAGAAAGTAATATAATATTTTAACTTTCTTAATCTGAAAACCTTAATTGATAGAGAAAATCTAATATAACTAGTTAATCATAAATTCTGAATATAGTGAAAACTATTTTTGCTATCTCCTTCTCATTTCAAAATTAAATACATTCTAAGTTTTAAGTAAACCTTAATTGGCTAATAATGATAAAACAAGAGACCTCTCCAACTTAGATTGAATAATGACTCCTTTGTCACAGGTAGAGCCACCGTTGCCAACAAACGTCCATAGTCTCTGCAGGGTTACCTTTTAACCATTAACCATTCATTGTTCCATCCATTTCAAAGTACAACTTAAAAGAATGAATTCAAAAGATATGTTTCCACATTTTTTGTATTGCATTTTCTTTTTTCCTTATTTCTTTATTTTGTAAGATAAAAAGCCATTGTCCTGGTTTGGTGGTTAGTTATTGACAATGTCATTCATTGGTTGTAATTTAACTGAACAAGCTGGCTCGTGATGAGACCCCTTGTCTTATAATTATAAGCCATTACCCTATTTTGGTATGCAGTGTTGGTAATGTCAGTTGAACTAGTCCCCTATGAACATGGTAAGCAGGCTTATGATAAGACCTCTTATCTTTTATATCAAATATATTTTAGAATTACACTCTGAAAAATCATAAACTTTGATGGATGGGGTGAATAATTTTCTCTTTAAGAAAACATGGATGACAATTTTGAGAGTTGAAGATGCTAAGATTGAATGAGTCTCTGCTTTGTATTGATAACCTTTTTAGGGCTTCTAAAACTTTGAATGATTTACATTATTTTCAAGTTTTGAGAAGATTTCACAGAAATGAAAAGGGTTTTCAAAATTTAATTATACCTAATTTCCTAGAGTTTTCATTTTCCTTCAAGGCTTCCATCTATCAAAAGTAAATATTAAGACTATTTTCTTTTGAGTGAATTTTTCAATATAGTAAAGACCAATAGAAGGCTATTTACAACTTTATTTCTTAAGACTGAAAATAACTAATTATCCACACAAATATAGTTGAAAATTGAATATTTACAAAGTGAGAAGGGGTTACCTCCTCGATTGATTTTTTTTTTAAAATAAGCCCATTGACAGAAGAGAATCTCTTTCCTAATAGATCTTGTAATATGAATATAGATGGGCCTATCTTCTCACTGATTTGGAATGGTCCAAGCCACATTTTCTGAAACTTAGTGTGTTTTCCTTTATCCTCATGGGCTTTGTCCCATTTCAAAACTAGATCACCAGCTTGTAAATGTTTTGAGCCGGTTGAAGTTGTATCAAAAGAAGATTTAATAATGTTTTGATGCTTTGCATGTGTAATTCGGGCTTTCTCCCTTTCTTCTTCTAGTTTCAGGATCTGATCATGTCTTAATTGAATAGAAGATAAGGGATTTTCTTCAATAAACTGCACTAAGGCTAGTGATGGAAGTACTAAGTTTGATGGTATGATAGCCTCCTTTCCATGCACTATATTAAATGGAGAAATCCCTATTGAGGCCTTCTGTGTTATACGGTCTGACCATAGTGCAAATATCAAAGACTTATGCCAGTTCTTATGATTCTAATCAATAGTTCTCTTAATGATTTTGATAAGATTTTTATTGGTGGATTATGCTAAACCATTACCCTGAGGGTAGTAGTTTGCGAAATATTTCACTTTGAATCCTCTTTTGATAGAAAATTCAAGTATGGAATTACCATAGAAATAAGATGCATTATCAAAAATAAGAGCGTTTGGGACACCAAACCTGATAATGATGAACTGATTTATGAATTCAATGATTTCCTCAGAGTTTGTTGTCTTTAAATGAATTGCTTCCACTCACTTAGTAAAGTAATCGGTAGTTGTAAGGATATACTTATGCTGTTTGGATGAATGTGGAATAATTTCTCCAATGATATCCAATCCCCATTGTTCAAATGGCTATTCAATGTTAACTGGTTGCAAAGGAAAACTGGCTTCTTTTGTCTTCCACTCGTAGTTTGACATGTTTGGCATTTCCTTACATATTCATGAGTATATTTAAATCAGGTGGGCCAGTAATACCCAACATGA
The DNA here is from genome assembly GCA_031772625.1 of Pinus tabuliformis. Taxonomy (NCBI): domain Eukaryota; kingdom Viridiplantae; phylum Streptophyta; class Pinopsida; order Pinales; family Pinaceae; genus Pinus; species Pinus tabuliformis. The sequence goes on along the minus strand of CM062817.1, from coordinate 1,892,707,910 downwards.
ATAATTTTGTGGGCTATTGTACCAGCTCCAAAATGTCCTCCTGCCGGACCATCATGTAGTTCCTGCAAGACCTTTTGCGTTTCAAGTTTTTTTAAGCATTTTAACAAAATTAAATCATAATTCCACCTAAACAACACATTATCAACAATCATGAAGTTTTTTGCCTTCATTCTTATGGCACGTTTATTTTATAGGAAAAATTAGAATGAGCATATCCATTTTTCAAATAGAATATCAAATCTTCATATTGGGATTCAGGATTAATGGTACTTATCTTGTTGATTTCTTCAATATTGTTTGTACCTTCATGTTTCTGAATATTAGAAGCTCCTGCTAACTGTCTTATTGCTGAAAAAGGAACTATAACTTTTGTGTGAGCCTTTAAGAGAAAGGGTCTAAAGTGTTTAATGGCTTTATATACAACAAAGGCTTGCTTTTCAACTTCGGAGTAATTAAGTTTAGCACCTTGAAGGTTTTAACTATAAAATGAAATTGGTGCTTCCAAGTTTTGATCATTGATTTGTGTTAGCACTACTGCGTAAAATGAATCAAATGCAAGAGTATATAAAATGAAAAGATTCAAAAAATCAGGAGTGTTTAATGCAGGAGTGTTTATGATTTCTTGCTTGATTGAATCAAAAGCTTCCTTTTCTATATGCCCCCATTTAAACACTGGGTTTTTCTTGATCATGGTTTGTAATGGTAAAAAAAATTGTGAAAAATCTGGAAGAAATCTTTTTACAAAATTAATTTGACCTAAAAATGATTGCATTGTTTTTTTATTATGTAGAAATGGAATATCAGAAATCTCTTTGATTCGATCTGGATCAATATAAATATCATCCTTTGAAACAATGAAACCCAAGAGCTTACCTTAGTCAAGAGCAAAAAAGGACTTCTTAGGATTGAGTGAAATGCCATACCTTTTGAAGCGTTCAAAGATTTGTTTCAAGTCATGTAAATGATTTGATCTTTTATTAGAGAAAACAATAATGTCATCCAAATAAACAATTATTGATTTATTGATTAGACCCTTGAATGCAATGTCCATTGCTATTTGAAATGTGGCTCCAACATTGATTAATCCGAAAGGCATTTTTTTGGGTCCCTATAATACTAGTGATTACCCCATTACTATTGTAATTGTACCCCTTATTAATATTGTTGTGTCCCCATTATCCCCATATTATTATTATTGTGCCCCATAGAATCCCTATATTGTTATTTTTGTGGCTTTATATTACTATTGCTAGGTCGGTTGGGTTATATTGTGACTCCTTAGACTCCTATATATAGAAAGGAGGTTTTGTCATTTGTATCATCCAAGAATTGTTCATTTATGTAATGTAAAGGAGATTGCCCCCTCGAAGAGGCTGAATTTTAAGCGTTGATCTATCTTTTCTATCTTTTTCTTGAGCTGGTTTCATAACATTTGGTATCAGAGGTATAAGTGATCTTTGTACCATAACAAATCATTTTGCCAGCTAAATGTATCAGACATACTAGAATCTTGTTGTAACTTTCGAATAAGTGCCCACACTTTTTCGTCATTCTTCCATTCCTCCCTTGCTTCATCTCTCAAGCAAGTTAAGAAGGATAATAAATTATCACCAAAGTATTATGGTCCATACAAGGTGTTGCAAAATATTGGTACCATGGCATACAAATTGGAGCTTCATGCAGCTTCTCGATTGCACCCAGTTTTCCATGTTTCATGTTTAAAGAAGGTTATAGGCGACAAGCTCCCAGTTCAAACAATATTGCCAGAACTTGACGAGGAAGGAAAAATTATACTGGAACCGGAAGCAGTCACAGAAACAAGAACTCGACAGCTACGAAATTGATCAATTTCGGAGTATCTTATCAAGAGGAAGAACTTATCCGCTGAAGATTTCACATGGGAGGATGAGAATTTTATACAAAAGTATTCAGAACTACTCAAGCGTTGAGGACAACACTTTTTTGAAAGAGAGGGGCATGTTGGGTCCCTATAATACTAGTGATTACCCCATTACTATTGTAATTGTACCCCTTATTAATATTGTTGTGCCCCCATTATCCCCATATTATTATTACTGTGCCCCATAGAATCCCTCTATTGTTATTTTTGTGGTTTTATATTACTATTGTTAGGTCGGCTGGGTTATATTGTGACTCCTTAGACTCCTATATATAGAAAGGAGGTTTTGTCATTTGTATCATCCAAGAATTGTTCATTTATGTAATGTAAAGGAGGTTGCCCCCTCGAAGAGGTTGAATTTTAAGGCGTTGATCTATCTTTTCTATCTTTTTCTTGAGTTGGTTTCATAACACATTTTTTGATAGGCATAAGTTCCCCATTTGATTCTGAAAGTAGTCATAAGTCTGTCATTGGGGTGCACCAAAATTTGGTTATACCTTGAAAAACCATCTAATAAGGACATTAATTCAGATCCAACTACTGAATGGAGAGTCTGCTCCATGGTTGGTAAAGGGAAGTTATCCTTTTGACTCGCTTTATTAAGATTTCAGAAATCAATACAAATCCTAATATCACCATTTTTCTTCCTTACTGGCACCATGTTGAACACCCAATTTGAATGTCTAACAGGAAAAATTATCTTAGCTTTCAAGAGTTTATCTAGTTCAACTTTTATTTGATTCTAGGTTAGGATAAATCTTCCTTAATTTCTGTTGTATTGGTTTTTCTTCAGATAGCATTGGAATTATATGTTGTATGATAGATGTATCATACGTTTTCAAATCGTCATATTTCCAAGCGAAGATATTTTTATATCTATGCAATAGTCTGATAAATGAAATTTTTTCTTCTAAAGTAAGTCCTAATCCCAAATTGATGTTTTGTGGATTGTCCTCAGTACCAAGGTTTATTAATTCAAATCTTAGAGTAGAACTTTGAAGCTTTGAATTGGTAGCATGTTTAAACTTATCTTTGATGTCATAAAGGTCTTCAAGTTTGACCACTGGTTTGGGTATTGAGTTTTCTTCAAGTTCTTCTTTCATTTGAAGATCATGCTCACTTTCAACAACAATTTGATCATCATAGAACTTATCAGAAGTTAAGAAATTTAAAATGTTATCATCATGATTGAATACTCGCCAGTTAGTGACATTATCGGGAATGGATGGTCTGAAAATTAATTCTATTGAAAATCTATCGAGATTGTAATCTTCAGATGGAAGGAGCTTAGAAGCAACATTGGCCAGTAGATCCACTGTTGCATTCTGAGACCTAGGAATGGGAGAAATATTAAATGCTAGGAAATGAGATACAAGGTCTTGTACCAAGGATTGATAATATTTAAGGTGACTAGAAAGGCAATGTATAGTATTTCTGACTTGTCTTATAACAATTTCAGAGTCACCAAACACTTTCAAATATTGTACCTTAAGACTGATTTCTTTGTAAATTCCTTGAATCAAGGCTTCATATTCAGCAGTATTGTTTGTGCACTCAAATTCTAATCTGCATGATAACATGGTCGTTTCTCCCTCAGTACTAACTAAAATACATCCTGCTCCTGCACCTTCATTAGCTTTAGACACATCAAAATATAATGACCAAAACAAAGGTTTATCTACAGTTTTATTTATAGTTTCTTCAGCAATTTTAACACACCTTGATATATCTGTTTGGGAAAAAATTTCAATTTGAGATGTGAATTATTAACTGAGAAAGGTGATGATTGAGCAGTAAAATTGCCAAAGAATGATTCGGATGAGTAGTTACCCAGAATGTTGTTGTTGAATGCTATTAGCTGATTTTCTTGTTCAAACTCTATTACAGTATGAGTCATATGCTTCTCCAATCAGTCTTTATCTGATTTGGCTTTCCTTTATAGGGCAACCACATATGAGACCAATCGGTGGAAATGTAACCATGAAGTTTCTCAGACCAGCCTCTACTTAAAATCAAACCATAGAACTCAGGAATATCAGCGATTAAAATTTCAATTCTCTGTACCACTCTTGGATCAGCTGATAACCGAATGGTAATTGAGTTGATTTCTCCTAATACCTGGACTTTAGTTCTATCCAACTAGACAATATGGATTGCAAACTTTTGGGGTTCAATATTCAGTTTAGAACAAACTGAAGCTGACATTATATTCGAAGAAGCCCCTGAGTCTATCAAGCAATTGTGTAGATTTATATTATAAATCTCGTAGGTCAAGAGAAAAGGAGGAGTGTGGGAATTTGATCTATCTCCGATTAGAACATCATCAGTAGCTTCTACTCTACCAGGAGGTTGTTTACCTATCTCATTAGCAGCTTTGGATAATACAGCATTTGGAAAAGGAGAAGAAGGTACTACATCTAACTCCTTAAGTAGCAATTTTTCTTGATGTTTGAGTTTACTAAGTTCAAACATAATAATAGATGTTGGAGGTGGATTTGAAGCTGATGGCTGATTTTGAGAAGGTGTGGCTGTAGACTTCTTTGTGGGAGTTTTTCTTTAGTAGTGGTACTTATGTTCTTTTTCTTCTGAGTTATTTGAACAGGTTTTGGAGTGCCTTTACTCCTTGTACTTATTGAGAAAGCTTCCTGTTCATTTTATGTATCAGAATTGGGCAAAATGAAATCCCACATCCCATGACATCCTACAGTTACCTCTTCTTCAGTTTCTTCAGATGATAAGACTATATCTTCTTCTTCATCCTCCTCAAGGTCAGACTCTGCATTAGATATAGCATTAAGAGGTTTTGATTCTAGTTTCTTAAAGTTTCTAAATGGCTTTTTGGTTGAAGTTTCAGCGACTTGTTTTTTTATTTCTATCATTTCATTTGACATAGTCTTGAGAACTTTTTGAAGACCTTCCATATCATATGGATCTTTAGCCATTTTCTTTTTCGAATCATCTTTGAAGGAGACCTTTTTAGATTTTCTATCTTTAAGAACAACTTTCTTTTCTAAAGTGATGATATGTTTTTCCACAGCAATTGCCTCTTTCATATTTTCAGCTAGAGTAGTTTTTGCGGCTCTATCTACAAAGATAGCTATGCTTGAAGGTAAAGCTATTATATACCATTCACTTATAACTTGTTCACTAGGTTTAGAAACAGTCAGAATCTTATGTAAGAGTTTATTAAATCGTGAATTGAACTCTTTTATAGGTTCTTTAGATTCTGTTCTAAGATTTGAAAGATCATTGATTAATGTTGCTACAGATCTGTCATCACCGTATTTAGTCAAGAACTGTTCTTGAAAAATATTCCAACTAGTAATGGATCCTGATGGTAAGGAAAAGTACCAAGACTTAGCTGATCCTTATAGGGTATAAGGCAAAAGTCTGACAACCAAATCTTTCTTAGTAACTCCTTTTAAGTTGACTGACCACATAAAGTTGTTAATGTGTTCATCTGCATGTATGCCTGCATCTGGATTGAATTTTGGCAACCATTTTTCAAGATGAGCTGGCAATGGGTTCAAAGGTGCAAGCATTGTGACCGCACCGGGATTATTCCATGGATTTTGTGCCATTGTTGAGCTACTAATGGATGATAACGCCGATGAAGTTCCAGATGGTTAGTAAGGAGAAAATATTAAGGTTTGAGAAGGTTGAGAATCGGATATTGAAGTTCTAGTTCCCTGTTGAATGAAAATCTGGAGTGGAGGAGTCGATGGTTGACTTTGCAATGGAGAAGATGAAATGGATGATGATGATGATGAGAAGGTTTCACTATCAGATCCTTCAGTTGTCTTCCTTGCCTTTTTCTTTTTAGACAAAGATAACTCAATAGGTTCAATACCAAGCTTTTCACTCTGAAGTCTAGTGAGGGGGTGAGAAGGAATGAATTGCGAAGTCACACTGCCTTGAGATAGCTCAGATTTCTGTGGTGATATTGAAAATTCTTGAAGTTTGTGGATGAGAGACTGTACTTTAGGAGATTCTGGAGTTAATTTATCTGAGATATTTTGGGGTTGAGCAGTGGTAGTTGTCTCCTCTACCTCTCACTTGAAAACTGGAGTTCCAACATGCGAGGGAGAAATCGGAGGTGAGGTGGAGGGAGATTTACTCTCAGAATGGACTGTAGATTTGGGTTTGCTCTCCATTCATAGTTCATGCCCTCCTTCTAGCGCCAAAAATGTTGATGCCTCGAAAATTGTTACATCAACATCGAGGAGAACCACCCGGTCCGGACCTTAAAGGTAGCTCTTTTTCCGTTTGGTATGGTGGCTCCGACTAGATATAATGGGGCCGGTTTCCCAATGATTATAAATGGGATGGATAAGTAATTGATTTTCTAATATCTAATGGTAATTATGGATGATTTATTCTAAAATGCAACAATATAAATAACTAATCTATCTCGGGAAGTATTTCTCTTTAGTGTAATTCTTGATGATTCTTATTGACATGTAGGCATATAGATGACTCTACTTATAAACAAAAACATTTATTCATATGATAATTACTTTGTTCAAGTAGTTGAACAAAGTAATAATTAAAAAATTATTACACTATTCTTTATATATCATTGACATAAATATGAATGAAAAATAATAACTCTTAAACATTCAGTAGTGATAAACCAAAGAATTGCTATGAAAGCACATACATATATCATTAATAGCAAAATAAATGAATGTTGATCCATATAAAAGCATGAAGCAAAAACATAGATAGTATTACCATATGTGTTTAAGTCTTCTCCAATATAAATCACATTTAAATCTCGCCTTTCAACTTGGAAATACTTTTACAATAAGCAATAGTGCATATCACATAAAAGTACTCTTCATTAAAACTCAGAATTCAGGTCCAGTTTTTATAAAAAAAATATATATCGGAAGCACAATAGTGCAACTTCCGATCCAAGTCTTAATACAAAATTTTAGGACCCTTTCTAAAAACATGAAAGGGTCTATAAATACTATCTAGACTAACTAACTATGAAATAAAAATGTTGTGTGCTGGTATAGCCAAATCACAAATATATGAAAATCTTCCTGAAATAGGCATGCTTGCAGTTGGTCAGAATGGTTCATTGTTTCGACTAACTATCTTGTGGCTTGATCTAGCAAATGGCGAGCATCGGTTACAGTTCTGGAGGATGACTTATGTGTGAATGTAACTGGGCAGTATTTCGGGAATCATACAACTGATTGCATCGGTGAGGCATGTTATCGTTGTTCGCTGATTATATGGTTTAACAAGAAAGAACCAAAAAGTTTCCCATGTTAAAGTTTGAATGCCTGCGATTAATCTTTCCCTCTTCTCCAGCTCCTGTTTCCATGTCTGTTCTAATGCTTTCACCGATGGCAGTTTCCCTGGAGAACATTCTGAAATTAAATTTGACAAATAAAGAGTATCATTAATTAACTCAATCAGATTACTAGTCGCCGATCTGCATCTTGATGTTGCCCTTTCTTCCTTCATCAGTTGAGTTTGCCATTCAAGGAACATGATTTCCTTATGCGATTCCAGAATTTGGGGTAGATTTGCAGCTTGTCCTTCCTTGGTTTCTTGCCAAGAGAGAAACTCTGTTAATTTCTCATCTGCTTGCTCCAATTTCTGTCTCGCATCAACTGATTTATCAATCATAGATGATGAAATTTCACATAGGGGAAGAGCGAGAGAGATATTATGACATAATAAGCTCAACTGATTAGATAGTGCTTTAGTAATTTGGAGAGCCTCTGATTTGAATTCTCCCACTTGAGGATATCCTTTGAATCTTTCTATTTGCAGTGACAGTTGAGCAATTTGTTCTTCTTTTGATTTGCTCAACTGTTCATTTAATAATCGCAACTTGCTCAATGATTGAGATAGTTCTTGTTGCTTATGAATTGCATGTTGATCAATCCTCTATTTTTCTTTGAGAAATTGCTCGTTTAATTGATCATTTCACTGTTTTTGGGCTGGTAACTGTTGTTCTAACTGCTCTATCCTCTGCTGCTTCTCTTGTACCTATGCCTCTAACAAGATAATTTCTTGATCCTTTTCTTTGAGAAAATTGCTGACTTCCGATGCCTTGTCCATAGTAGTTGTTGTGTATGCTCCAGCATACTGAGAGAGTTTAGTAAGATCTTCGAAAGGATTGACTTCTTCTCTCCATACCACATTAGTTATCTCCATTTGTGAAGGTAAAAGAGAAGATTGATCAAGTTTTCTATTTTTCCTTTGTCTCTTTATTACAGCCCTATGCTTAGGGTTGTAGAAGACATCCAAGGGTGGTATTTCTTCTACATGCAGAACAATTTCATCGGATGGATTCTCTGGAATTATTTCTACATCCTTTTGATTCATGGGTGGGCCACTAGTTCCTTCAGTTAGAACTATATTAGTTGTTATCTTATGACTAATTGTCAACTCAGGTGCGTTAAATCCTTGTAGACTCTCAGTATTACTGATGATTGAGTCAAATTGTTGCCATTCTTTGAGTAGTTTGGGATCAATATGAATGTCTGAATCAATGAGTTCATTGTTTTTTCCTCGTTCCTACTCCTGCTCTGGCAATTTTTATTTCTCAGGAACATTTTCCACTGCAGGAGTTTTATCGGCAGTTTCCTATTCAGTTTCACTTGGCTGGACTGTCGGGGTTGTAGCTAATAGGTCCAAAGGCAGAGTTTACAACCTCTAGTCTCTAAGTCTATTGAATGTTTCTAACCTTTCATCTTCATACTTGATCCTGGCTAATCCTTTAACCTAAAATAATGATTCAGCTGAAGCAAATAAATCATCAAAGTCATCCGCTTCATGATCGAATTTGGCAAGTTTGGCTTGAGATGTGATGTTATAAGCAACTTCTCTTGGATCATATTGCCTGTTCAGAATCGTGGCAAGATTCAACATTTGAATCTTTTCTGCCTTTTTCTTTGCATGCTTGTAGCCATGTAAAGTGAAAATGCAACATCGTAACGGAAATATAGGCCACATGTGTTCTTTGAATCCTTAAGGGTTCTGGATGTTCCTTCCACTGTTATCTGATAAGCCAATTCCCGAGCTAACAATTTATCAGAAACATACAGGGGGAGAACATGGGGTTTAGTGAGGCTACCAAAAAGCCTTACATAGATAAATCGTTCCTCCCCGAACCAATTACCTACTATTGTTAAGTCAGTCTCTGCTTCCTGGGATATCGTGGGAGCAGGCTTATTGAAAATAAAATGATATACATATAAAATAAAACCATTGCAAATTCTATATAGGTGATTTTTGTAGTGTGCCTTCCACAACTGCTTATGATAAATATGAATTGGGTTCAGATCTTGTGCAGTCCACTTCCATCCGAGTACCAAATATTCAGAATTAAAGAAAATATTATCCATAATATATGCATTGTAGTAGAAAGGGGGAATGGTCCGAGAAGTTTTATATGCATTTGTTCTATACTCTAATATCGATGTGGCTAGTCTATCAGACAAATTATTTGCCCAATCCATAACATAACCATTGATTGCAGCTTCCATTAGGGGGACCATCTCTAGAGTGAATTTGGAAGAATCATGTTGTCCCCACAATCTACACATCATAGCTCCAGCATAGCAATAAGGGGAAGCTAATGAGTCAACAAAGTACTTACTCGATGACTCGTGCTTGTGTTTCTCCGGGAAATGCCTCCATTGCTTTATCGGGGCTGACTCCGAGTCGTTTTCCTTTGCAAACACTTCTAGGAATGCCTTGTTGTATTGCTTCTCGGGTGGCGGCAGATGATACATTTGCGTGAGATCTTCAGGCTTGAATGAGCCGAATATCCTTCCATCTATAGTTGAAAATTTTCTATCTGACACTAGAATTTTCTCTACTATCCATCTTACGACATCAGTATATGGCAGGATTTTAGCTCGCGCTGCTATCCTATGAAGATAAGAACAAGCCAATTCTTTAAGAGTTCCCTCTGATTTGTTGGTTGAATCGGCTGTGGCTTCCTCTGATAATTATTTGGGTTCCTCTGCTTCTATCAGATTATAAATTCTTTCCCAGCTAGTATTTCCCAGACCAAGACACGTTGTATCTAAGATTAATCATTTCTTGCTTGGTTCTGTGATCCGGATTTAAACGGGAACGCAATAAAATACAGAGATAACCATAAATATAGATATGCAGCGGAAATAATACTTCATTTCATTACTGTGAAATACTGAAATATGCTTACAAACAGAAAATTGAAATAAACCAGCTAGGGCGATGGTAGCTTATCTCTGAGAAGAGATGTGGCGGCTACATGACTTTGAACTGTTCTAAAACTGTGTTACAATGAGGCTCGAAATCCTTTTTATTGTTGAGAAACAATGGAAAATCTTGCACATTCCAAAACCTAACCCTAGAAGATGAAACACCAAATTGTGGGCCCCGTTTTTGGTAAGTTGGTACATCAACTTCCCGGGGTCGCAAATTGGTCGTATTATCTCCGTTTGACGCGCATGATAACCCGTTGGAAAGATCTCTCCAAGGAATACGACGAAAAAGACAATTTTTTGGAAAAAAAATCTTTGGCGGGTAGATTTCCCAAAAAACGTCGTTTAGGGCCTCAAAACGGCTTCGGAAGTTTAGGACCCGAAAAACTGCTAAAAATAGTAAACTGCGCTATAATTAAGGAAACTGAAAAACGGAAAGGGACAGTTATGGGGGTCCAGATGGGATAGGTGGGTGGCCACCAACATCCACCTCGATCATTCCTCCCCCCTTAGGAAGCAATGGTCCCCATTGCTTGAGTTCCTCCCTGAGATGAGGAAGCTTCTGCTGAGCTGGGTCTCTGGTGAGCTGTTCTGCAATCTTTGATGTGTCCAGAAATGGTGGGAAGCATGGTCGACGACGGTCCACATTGAACACTCGGTGCAAGCGAAGGAATGGAGGAATGTTGTGCTTCCAAGCATTGTTTCCCATAGCCTTGGTACTAGTGTAAGAACCATGTCGAAGTGGTCTGAGTTTCTGATGGGTTCTGGTAAGGCATTCTTTCTGCAGATGTAACCAAACTTTGTTGCCCACCTGAAACTTGTGTGGTACCCCTGTGGGTGAGGAGAAGTTGTTCCTGTGTTCTGTCATGACCGTATCCCTTTGCTGCTGCTGCTGTGTGGAGGAATCCTTTGCGGGGGTCATGGATGTAGCAACGATCTTCCCCTTACTTTGGGAGCAAACCAGACAGAAAATAAATTTCCTAGTATGTGAGATGAACTTGCTACCTTTCTTAGCAGTGATCAAAAAGGTGGCGGTAGGTGGGGCTACCTTCGGTATCCTGTATAATGAATTATCCAAAGAAATAATGACAGTGCGAGGCCTTGACTCATACACAGCATGTCGCCTCCACAAGTATGGCTGGCCTAATAGTACATCGCAAACATCCATAGGTGTAACATCACACAATACCTCGTCTGTGAAGGGCTTGATGCTTTAGGGAAGGCGGCACTGTTCGCGAACTTTGAGATCTCGTCCTTCATGAAGCCACCTGACACTGTACGACTGTGGGTGTGGTGTAGTCGGTAGGCCCAACCGCTTTACGACCTCTGCTGAAATAAGGTTCTTTTGGTTGCCACTGTCGACAATGAATTGCAGTGGCGAACCCTTCACCCACATTTGTGAGTGGAAAAGGCGCTCCCCCTCCTCTGGGTCTTCTGGCTCATTCTTCTGGATCTTGGTGGTGGCAACAGTGGCGCTGGGCTCTGCATTAATGATCTGCTTCCCTTTTCCATTCCCCTTGTCGGGTTCTGGCTCTGGGACGTAATATGCATCTGATTCGGAATCCTTCAACTCGGCCACCAGCAACTGCTTGGTCCGACACTCACTTGTGTTATGAGTGGGACTCTTGTGGAACTCACACCACTTTCCTGTGTCCTTCTTTGGCTTTGTGGTGTTTTTCTTTTCTTGCGGCTTCGACGGGTTGTCTTGGGTCACCCTGCCTTGGCTTTGTCCTTTGAGCTTCGGATTTACAAATCCAAAGTCTCGCTTCTTCTGTTTGAACTTTTGCTCGATTTTGACAGCATATCGGTATCCTGTGCCGAGTGAGGAGATGTTCAAGAACTCCATCTCTTCTTGGATGTATCTGTGTAGGCAGCCGCGGTATTTGAGTACCAGATGCAGCTCAGAATCTTTGATACCCAACTGTGTGCGAAGGGTATGGAAAATGTTTCTGAACTCTAGCACATCTTGGTCTCGTCCCTGCCGTAGTGTGTTCCATTTGATGTATTTGTCCTCATAGCTTTTGACAGGGTAGTACTGCTCCTTGATGGCATCCCGAAAGTCATTCCAGGTGGGTGCGGCTGAAAATAGTGAGCCTGTACTTTCATCCTTCTGCTCGCAGTAGGTTTCCCCCCAGTCCTTGACATGGGGGGCTGCTTTGAGAAGAGCGAAAACAATCTTTTCCCGACTTGAAAATTCATGAACAGAAAAATACACATCTAGCAGATTTAACCATTTATCTACGACATCTACATCTATTTGACCCTCGAAGATGGGGATTTCAAAATTAACTTGTACCTTAAAGGGTGTGGCATTTCCATAGTAGTTGTTGGAAGCCGATGCGTCGCCTCTGGGTAGCCGCTGAAGGATCTGGGCAAATTTGTCCATCATCGCATTCCTTTGTCGCTCGAGGGCTTCTTCGAGCAAGATTTTGATAGGATCTCCTTCCCCCTCGTTTTTCTTCTCATACACCATGGGAGGTCGTCAAGATTTGCGAGGCTGGTCTTGCAAAGGTTCGACCAGTTCAAGCCCTAACTCCTTATATCCCGACCTCGTTGTAGACATGCAAAGAAAAACACAGAAAAAGCAGACCGCTCTGATACCACTGATCCAGATTTAAACAAGAACGCAATAAAATACATAGATAACCATAAAGATAGATATGCAGCGGAAATAATACTTCATTTCATTACTATGAAATACTGAAATATGCTTACAAATAGAAAATTGAAATAGACCAGCTAGGGCGATGGTAGCTTATCTCTGAGAAGAGATGTGGCGGCTACATGCCTCTGAACTGTTCTAAAACTGTGTTTCAATGAGGCTCGAAGGCCTTTTTATTGTTGAGAAACAAAGAAAAACCCTTCACATTCCAAAACCTAACCCGAGAAGATGAAACGCCAAATTGTGGGCCTCGTTTTTGGGTAAGTTGGTATATCAACTTCCCGAGGTTGCGAATTGGTCGTATTATCTCCGTTTGACGCGCATGATAGCCCGTTGAAAAGATCTCTCCGAGGAATACGACGGAAAAGACAATTTTTTAACAAAAAAATTGCTAGCTGTAGATTTCAGATTTCCCAAAAAACGTCATTTAGGGCCTCAAAACGGCTCCGGAAGTTTACAACCCGAAAAACTGCTAAAAATAGTAAATTGCGTTATAATTAAGGAAACTGAAAAACAGAAAGGGACAGTTGTGGGGGTCCAGATGGGATAGGTGGGTGGCCACCAACATCCACCTGGATCATTCTGGTTCTTTGGCTGCAGGAGTTGTTGTAGATTTATTTGATTTCTTCCCCATTTTCTCTGAATTTCTCGGTTTAGAGGGATTCTGCACAAACAGTTGCAAATCGTAATACAGAGATAGTGTTGCTGCAAGCCAATATGACAATGAATAGAATTACGTTGATTGGCATATGATAAATGAAATACAGTTAAGGATTACCACAGATAAAATCTTTTAAAGGATCTATCCTTAACTGTAATATTAAATAGCTGTCTGAACTACCAATCGTGGTAAATAATACCATAAATGCCCATCTCGTCGATCATATACCGAATTATTATTTCAAGTGTGCTTTAGATTTCATTGATCAACGATCGGCGATAAATCGCAAATCGGTAATCGAGAGTGTCAAATGGAAGGGCTTTAGCAATTGTAATAAATAACTATGTTTGTCGAATGGTAATATTATAATATAATGGAGCGGGGTATTATGCATGCAAACAATTTTTCCACATATATTTACCTTTTGAGATGCGCGCCCAATTAATTGATCGCAGTCGAAATTTGGCTCATGCTTTATCCCTTTGTCATATGACTCCGCTAATTGTTGATTGTGATTTCCTTTATCGCATCGGGAGATTTGATTAGGCCTTTATGTATGTCCCTATATCATCGACATGGCCGATTGCTGATTGCGATTACTTTAATCAGATCAGAGGAGTTGAGGAGGCGTTTTTTCGTGTACCTTTGGCATTTGATTTCCCCGATTGCCAATTGCAGTTTTCTTTTCAGATCAGAGAATTAAGTGAGGTCTTGTTTTTATGTGTGTCCCCTTTGTTATTGCAATATGCGATCTCCAATCACTTTATCGCAAATATGGAATTATTTACAATATTTCCTTTTTAAAAAGAACACTTTGTTTTCTATCAAAAGGCTTTATAAAATGATTTATTCACATCGGGCCTTTTAATAAGGATTTTTCTTGTGACGAGGTAAATACCATTTTATTCACACATCTAACTAAGTTTATTTAAAAGGGACCTATTTCATATTAATATTTTGTATAATTTTTTTATAGAAATTGGGGGTTGTTGTACAACACAACAATACCATATTAGGCATTTTAGTATAGTTGCATCTTTCATCACCATGAGGGACATAAACCTCTTATGTGATTAATATGGTGACCTTGCAGTCATTAGAGCCACAGTCTCTGCAGCACTGAAGGCATAGGTGTGTTGTCTAATCCAATGAAGGTATCGTTAATATAGTTGTAGTTGTCTTTCTCTTAGACTCATTCCAAACCTCACATAAGAGAATTGTTTAAAAACAGTTGGAAAAAAGGTCACATCTAGACTCGGGATTTAGATTAAAAGTATAACCAAGATAATCGCATCAAACTTCAGTTTAGTTGCATTTCATACTAATACATTTTACTATTTGACTTGCAAATTATCTGTGTACTTGTCATTGATGAATATGTTTTGAATTGAATACTTTATTTAGGCAAGTATCATCTCATTTATTTTTTGCAAGTACAGTTCTAACTTGTTTCCTTTGCAAGTCATTTGCATACTACTTCCTTGCATGCTTTGAATTTGTGAATGATCATATATTTTAAAAGAGTTTCTTGAAAGCATATTTTATATCTTGCATTAATATCATATTTTTCTAACATTTTTTGTTTGATTGACAAGATTGTTTGTGTTTCAATTTGAAACACTTCATTTTATTTTGAGTAGGTATTATTTATTATTAAAGCAATATGTGAAAACATTGATTTTACATATGCTTATCATTATCTCATGTATTGATGGTTATTAAAGTCTATTTCATTTATACTACTCTTCTTATTTGCTCACAACCTCAAATAATCATAATTGAACATCTCCTAGAAACCTTCTAACTTAGTTTTCCTTTTAGGGACCACCCCCCTTAGCTAACCTAGGAGATAGCTTAAACGAAGAGAATTGGGACTAGGTGACAGCCCCATCTCTTTAATTTTCCACCAACCCCACCTTGTGGGGTTAAGGGATTTTTCACTAACTTAGGTGTGTGTGTGATAAGCGGCAACAAGGTAGAACTTGTTAGCGCTTGAAATTTCACCTCAGGCTGAAAAAGGTAAACTCCAAGGAAAAATCAAACCACTTAGCCTCGTAGCTAGCCCTACGGGGCAGGAGAGGGCTCTCTCTGGTCTATCTCGGTAAAGATCTTCAACGGGCGAGATAGCCAATGAGGAAACACTGATTTTAGGCTAGTAAACTGATAAAAAGGTTTAATTTGGGATTTTTAGGGTTTTGGTGGAAAATTGGGGAAAGACAATTCTGGGTGCGGGGATTGGACACAGTTTTTGCAGGGGGTTCTTTGGGGCAAGGTAGGAGATTGTACTGATGCCTTTGAATTAAGTGAATGGATAGGAATGACCGGTGAGGAGCTAAAGAGAGCAAGAAACCTTCAAGGGTTCTCTTTAGACAGATGAAAACATAAATATTAAGCAAACTTAAAAGCAGAGCATGGCAGTCATGAATTCTACTTTAACACTTCATTTGCCTAATTTGCAGAAGGAAAAGTAAGGAGATGATTTACATAACAAACTTACAAGTACAAAGAGAAACACACCATCAATACATGTAACCACAGCAATCCCAAAAAGGACTGCAAAACCCTGGTCTTTCTTCCTTTGCCAAAATTGCAGAGATACAATGAGTAATACAATAGAAGCTTCTCCCTCAAGAGTCCAACCATGAAAATGACCAAGAAAGTACATAATATAGGAAATCTAACATCTTTCCTTGCCTCTAGGGGTCGAGCTCACTATCCTAGGAGCTGTTTCAACCAATTCTAAACTGAGCACTAAAAATTAGGCAGTCAAAACAACTTGCCTCTATAAGCTAGGAAACCAATTCATTCATTAAATTTTTGCCTATCTCATGAATGAATCTTCTAGAAGAGATAAATAAGTGTCAAAATATCATAAAATTAAATCATTTACAACAAGGAGGATCAAAATCTACTCCAAAAAGTCAAATCCAGTCAAAACTGCGCTTTGCTGAGCTGTAGGTGAATTTCTGTGAAAACTACCCAACACGTCGCGCCCTGGTCCTGAACACGTCGCGCGCCTTTGGAGCTGCTTTTGAGGCACTTCCAGGTGTCCAAATGAGGCCAAAGTGGGCTTGTTGGAAAGGTCTGGATGTCTACTTTCCAACCCAAGTGGAATTTCTGAATTTGGTGTCCATTTTCCCCTCCAAAATTGCAATCTCCCAAGACTGCTTCCTGTGTGTCAAAAAGGTGGCGAAAGTCATTTTTTGCATGTTTTTTTACCTTCTGGAGGCTCAAAACTTGGTGAAATCTCTTGGTAATTGCTGAGAGGGTGTATCTTTGCATAAAAAATCCAAAAATGCTGAGTTTTCCCGAAATGGAGTTGCCCATCGAAAAGGTCGCGCGCGGCGCGCGACGTGTTGGTTGAGAAAACCTGTTTTTTGCCCAAAAATTCACAAGTGACCAAAAATGCTCAATTTTTTTTGAAATTTGTGCTGGAGTTAAGTCATTTAGTATCATGCTCCTTCAAAGAAGCCTCAGCCAAGATGTGGAGGGGATCGGGCCTTTTCCTTCGTTTTAGTGCTTTGGCCAACCGCCCTTGGATCACCTTCATTTTTGCCTTGCATACGTGCATTCGGGCCCAATAGTGGTTTTTCATGTTCTGGAGCAGGTCCTTATCTTTGTTAGCCTTGGCCAGCAACCTCTCCAAATGAGCATTGACCTGGAGAAGAATAGCCTCTCGCTCAACGGGTACCAAGTCACCGGGTCTCTTGCGCGCCAAGTTACGATCTTCATGGATCCTCCGCAACTCATCAAGAGTGTGCTCCTCTTCAAGTTGCTTGTTGTGCTGCTCCAAGTAGGTGATTGTCCAATTTGCCATTTCCAATCTTTGCTGCAATGAATCATTTTCAGCCCTTAGGTGCTGAATGATCTCCTTTGACTCTAGGCTAGGAGAACTGATATCAAGGTCAACAACCTCTATGCCTGGAACACCTGATGGCCCCTCATCAATCTTGGGCTGCTTGCCTCTCTCTGGTACCTGTGCTGCTGTCGGAGACGAGGCCCCTTCCACCTGGTGTGGAGATAACACTCGTGGTGCTGATGAAGAAGGCGAGACCCCTTCCACCTGGTGTGGAGATAATACTTGCCTAGCTGATGCAAATAAGGCCCTGTGGCCTCTCTGATATGTGACCAATGGAGGGGAGCTGACATGTCTGGTCTCAGGAATATCATGCTGCTGTGAAGGCCCTCCCTCCTCATGAACAACCTCAGGGGGTGATGATGCTGATGCTGTGAAAAAATCTCGAGAGATAAAATCCTCCCATGGGATACCCTGCTGAGCCAACTGATGTATGACCACAAGATGGATCAAACCATAATGATAGATGCTCCTGTGTTGTTGTGTTGGGCTCTTTCTCTGCATCAAGGGCACCATCTTCTCAATATTCCGGCACATGAAAAATGGTATGTTCATCATCCGTACCCGTGTGAAATGCATCAACAAGCGAATATGGTACGAATACAAACATGAAAATCTGCCCTCACAGGTGAAATAGCGCATGATGAGCCTCATCAAGGGAGCATACTCATCCCTCAAAAATCTGAAGGGAAACATACCAGTCATGTACCTCATGTAGGCAGGTTTAATGTAGGGCTCATACTGAAATCTGTCCAACAGTTTGCGCTTGTTCCACTCTTCTCCCACATTGGGTATCCCTGTTGCTTGAGCAATAATTTCAGATGACAGTTTAAAATCCACCCCTGCAAGATTTACATGCCCATCATGCAGATGCAAAAAAAACAAGCGGACCAATTCCCTATGGTGCTGAATTTGAGAAATCCTCTCGCAAAATTCATAACATGAGAGGTAGCGGAAACATGTGACTGCAAGTGGACAAGCCTGCAAATAGGTCAAAGAGGTGGGCTCCTCTCTCACATAGTGACCACTCTTACCACCCCTGTGAGGCCTCCTTTGTATCTCAACCTCTGGCGTTGACTCACGGTCATCACTTTGCTCATAGTCGGTTTCTGTTTCTGACATGGTTTCAAGAGCAAAGTGGCTGAAATGTACTGCTGCTTCTGCTCAAATGACCTGCTGTTTTTCCCTATTTGAAATGCTGCTTCAAGGGGACAAATAACACAAGGGAGATGTTAGGGAAGGGAGACTTCTAAGGGGAATTAGGGAAAATACATGAAAAAGGGAATTAAGGGAAGGAATCATGACATATACAACATCATACCATATCATTTGCAAAGATTTTATGGGAAATAGGGTTTAAGGTTATATTATTGGATTTTAGGGATATGGGTATGGTGTTGGGCCTTTGATAATTTTTGGTAGGGAGATTAGGTAACAATGATTAGGGAAATGGTTAGGATGTGGGGGAAAAATGGGAGTGAAAGGGATAACCTTGAGAGCAGCAAAACAAAACCCTATCTCTACTTGCATTTTGACATTTTTAAAGCAAATATACATGAACCTCTCATTTCAACTGATGGCATTAAAACACATTCCCCATGCTCATTTTTCTTTATCAAGCAAAATACTTTGATGATTAGAGGCCTACCTGCAATCTTGAATAATTTTGGGGTCGTTTGGGAGTTTACAGGCGATTTTTTGTGGATGAATTCCCAACAAGTCGCGCGCAGGTCTTGACAGGTCGCGCGCACCCAACACGTCGCGCCAGTGTATTTTCTCAACTGGTAAGACCCCCCTGACACGTCGTGTCGGCCCAACACATCGCGCGCAGGTCTTGACAGGTCGCGCGTGGGCTCTGTCTACAATTTCACTCAATTTCTCTCCAAATCGCTCTTCACTATCACTTAGAGGTAAATGATGATCAAATGGAGGGAGAGAGGGGCTTTATAGGCTTGATTTAAATTAATTTCCCCTCAAACCCTCTTTCTAATGTTTTTAACTTGACACTTTTTCAAAATTTAAATGCTGCTGACTTTATGGTTTCCTTTTGTCCTGAAATTGGTTGAACTGATGCTTTTTCTTGAAAATTTTTGCAGGGATAGCTTCTGAGGAATCTTAGCAAAGGGGACCAGGGCTGCATGCTGACTTTCAAAGAATTTTGAATTTTTACAACTTTTTACAAAAATGAGAAAAAATGACCTTGTCTTTAAAAACAGGGTTTTTAAATCCAAGGTAAAAATTAGCTGTACAAGATGAAATCTTTTGAAGAAAAACTTTGATAGTCCTCCCTCTGGCCTGCTGGGCATTTATTGACTTTTAAAGACATGACCTCAAAGACAAATTGGACCTAAACCCTAGACCTAGGACTTTTGACCTCAAGACAAGACAAGAGACCTTGAAAGAGTTTATTGACTGAAACAACTTGATCCAACAGTGCCAAGAGGGGAATAAAGACACCAGCTCCTCCATCAGGGTTATGGCATGCCTAATGGAATGCAATGAGATGACACTGATGAGACACCTACTTATGCAAATGCAAAGAGCTTTGATTGTTGATGGAGGGCTACTAGACCAACTCTAACAAAACTCATATAAATAAAAGGTCACCTCACTCTTCTTTGCATCATCACTTGTAGACTATTTCGACCACTTAGCAGATTTTAGCTTAGCTCTTGTAACTTGCTACTCTTGTGGATATGTGATATTTATGGATATTTTTGTTGTTGGAGACTAGTCCTTGTTGTGGAGACATCATTTTGGGATAATGAAAGATTGTTCATTAATATCTTGTGAGTATTTTTATTGTTGAATATCTTTTACAGTATTGTATGCAATGTATTTTGTTAGAATTTTTATATTCCATGTCTAAATGCATATCTTTATATGAAACTTTTGGTGAAATGTTCCATGCTTTAATTAAGAATCTTGAACACCCCTTGAAAACCTCCTAGGGAACTTTTCTCTTGCTTTTATCCCTACAAGAAAGATGCAAAAATGCTCAGGATGGGGGTTAGCACTTTGATCCCTACCCTCTCCATTCTAGTTGTCTCCCTACATGAAGTTATGGAGAGTAGTCCATATGAAATGTGAAGATGGGAGATTTATTACTAACCAACAAATTCGGGAGACAACTAAATGGCCTAGCAACTTGGTTGAACTAGCAAGTTAAATAATTTGATTAGATTATTGTGGGAGACTAGTGCCTTAAATGGAGTTAATTACTTGCTAAAGACAAATTATTTACCAAGTTACCATATGAACATTTGTTGCTTAAGGATGCTTCATTATCTTAAATGAGATGCAAATCCTACAATCTGTGAAAATTCCTTAACCGAAATTCGTACTGCAGCAACCGATTATATTACTCCTATTTGTTAAATTCCTTTACACAAATTACTTATTGTTTCCTACAACAAATATCGTAATACATACACTACAGCCTTCACTTAATTAAATATAATGTGGAAACAAGAGATTGAGCAAGAAAGAAAATACAACACAATAGACACTATTATTTTTGGACAAATGTCCTCAGAAAAACCCAATGTGGGAAAACCGGTGCAGCAGATCTGAGGTTTTATTAATATTAAGTAGTAGAAAATTCTAAATACATCTTTGAATACCTCTCTAGTTGTTCAGTTATAGAGAGAAATACTCGCAGAAAGATTTGTGAGATTACCTCACATAATCACTGAGAAAAATCTCTACTGATTCAGACACTGGATGGAGTGCCTCTAGCAGACCTTATGTTGCCTATGTGCAGTCCTACGCAGTCAACCTCTCTAGGCACTGCATCACCCAATTTGCTAATTGATTTATTGCCCAGAGTCTTTGCTCTCGGCCTCTTGATCTCACACCCCAGATCCTGGCTTCCGAAACTAACTCTCCCTAGCAAAATCTTGAACTCTCTCTCACCCTCTGTGTTGCCTCTGCATGGCCCTTCATGGCCCTATATCAGCCTCTGTGTCTGCGCTACTAGATCACTCTCTGCCTCTCTCTGCTAATGATTCTCCGACTAAGAAAATCTCTCTCCATATGTTATCGCTGCCCAGGAACTGTAGGACATCTCCTCGATTAGAACTTCCTCCTGAGAACTTCTCACTTCAGAAATTCAATCTCTTGATCTCTTGGTGTGTTTTCCAAATGACCTTCAAGCTCCCTTAAATAATCTTCTCATTAATATTCAACGACCTAGATTAAAAGCTAATCAATGGCTAAGATCATTTTAGCTTGATCCTCGTCTTCTTTTAGAATTTACACCCACAATTAGATTAATACCCATTGATATTTTTAGTTTCCTAAGTTTAGACTTAAGGTCCCATTAAAAAATATTAATTATTTTAATAAAATTGTCTCTGGGTGGAATTTCCCAAAATGCTTTATGGGTTCTTTGGAATACATGTGTCCAAGACTCTCTGCAAAATTTGAGGCCTAAAGCACATCTAATGCTACCCCAAATCAATACTCCCTCTTAGCTAGGAATGTGCTCTACCAATATACATTGTTGCATACTGCTCTGACTCTGAAGCATCATCTTCTATGTTGTTGATGTCTGACATGTTGTCCACCAACTACTGTGTTGCTACTGTAACTGTACCACTGTTGACACTGCCACTGTCAACATTGCATCCGTACTACAACTCCCTCTCAAGTGTTGCATCTGTGTTGTTGCTAGCACTGCCACTGCAAATTGTTGTTGCTGACAACGGAAAAACATCCAAAATTACTGAACTAACTATGTTTAATATGATACCACACGAATGATAAAGTCTGACTATTGCTATTCTCTACACTGACCCTCTAAATCTACTTTGTTGTTGTTGATCTATAATATGTACCATTTTCACTGCGGTCAACTCTGCTCTATGTTGTTCAGTCTCTAGCACTTCTAGCAACTGTAATTGTCCTCCCGGCACTCCTTGGCACCATCCGACACTAGTCCATCCTGCTACTACTAATCTGGGCTCTCGTAGCAAGGTATTGATCCAAGAGGTGGACTCCTCAAGGATCCTGCCCATTTGTAGCTCTTTCGAACTATAGCTCCAAATCAGCCCACCTCGCTCCTGGAGGCATCTCGGCTGTCATGGCGAAATCCTCTTCGATATTTGCAAGCATAACCTTTGGATCATGTTTCTCATTCTTTTCCTTCTTCTTGAGAGGACATTAAGTAGCGTAGTGACCCATCTCACCACAACTGAAACACTTGATCTTCGAGACGTCTTTCTTACGTCTTCGATGCTACTATTGTCCCTTCGATGCAAGGGTTGCATTATCCTCCTCCTCCTTGGGCTTCTACCCATTGCTACTACTGCTTCCGTCAAGTTTGGCCTTGACTAATTCTCTCCTCAGCTCCTCTTGTTTTAGAGCTGCCTACATCTCATCCCAATTCAGCGATGCTGCTCTTCCTAAGATACTCTGGACAAAGACTTGCCACTCATCTAAGACAGAATTGAGGGTTAGTCTAACCAACTTTGCATCCTCGGATGTATGCCCCGCAACAAAAAACTCATCACTGGTTTCCTTCAACTTCATGAGGAATGGATGCACACGCTCTCCCTTCTGCATCTGAGCAGATCTCAACTTCTACTCCAAGTACATCTTTTCGCTGCTTGAAAAATCTATGATATAACATGGCCAAGGCATCCCGCATCTCCTTAGTAGTCCCTTTGTTAGCAACATGACAAGCCATGATCCTTGACTACATCTAGAATCATCCTCTTGGCTTTCACCATCTCTTCCTTGTACTTCTTTAGCGCATTTGAATCTGCTGGTTCATCCACCACGATATCGACGTGTGTCTTGAGGACATGCCCATGTAGAAGGAATGGCATTCTAGCCTTCCAAATGACATAGTTGGATGCTCCGTCCAACCTGTCATGATCCCTCAAGCCACTGGTTGCCATATCTGCCAAAAATAGAAAGTCAAATGACCTCCTCTCTCCTTTGTGTTGTTGTTGGGCTAGCCTACACACTCCTTGCAGGAGCTAGTAAAATCATTGCCCCTTATTGTTGTTAAGCTCTAGAGAATTTGAATTCCTTAGGCTAGGAATTCTATAAGGAAGAAATTCCCTCAACCATGCATCTCCTCTTTCTTCTGACAATTTTTTGCCCAACAAAATTCCTGCTGAAAAATCTGCATCTCACCGGCTCTCCTCACGCCAAGGCTTCAGCGTTGCTCCCTCTGCCCTGGCAAAAATTCGAACTGGAAGTCATTCTCTTCGTCGACTCACTCGGAGAGAGACTACCTCGAAATTTTAGCCTTGCGGCCAAGAATTGGGCAAACCCTCTGGGGTTTCAAACTGTTGCCTCCCACAACGTTTCGATCTCCCTTTTCTGCTCAGCATTGGGATCTCTGGCACTGCTCTTCTTGCTTCACCTACAGATCTGATACCATGTGAAAATTCCTCAACCAGAATCCCTACTGTAACAACTGATGATATTATTCCTATTTGTTAAATTCCTTTACACAAATTACTTGTTTCCTACGAAAAATATCATAATACATACACTACAGACTTCACTTAATTAAATATAATGCAGAAACAAAAGACTGAGCAAGAAAAAAAATATAACACAATAGACACCGTTATTTTTAGACAAATGTCCCTGGAAAAACCCAATGGGGGAAAACCAGTGCAACAAACCTGAGAGTTTATTATTATCAAGCAATAGCAAATTCTGAATACATCTCTGGTTATTCAGTTACAGAGAGAAATACTAGAAAAAATATTTGTAAGATTACATCACACAATCACTAAGAAAATCTCAGCTAATCCGGACACTGGATGGAGTGCCTCTAGTAGGCCCTATGTTGCCTCTACATAGTCCTCACGCAGTCCCTATGTTAACCTCTCTAGGCACCGCATCACCCAGTTTGTTGATCGATTTGTTACCCGGAGTCTCTGCTCTCAGCCTCCCGGTCTCACACCCTGGCTCCCGGCTTCTGAAACTGACTCTCCCCAGCAAAATCTCAGACTCTCTCTCACCCTCTATGCTGCCTCTGCGTGACCCTCTGTCAGCCTCTATGTCTAGGCTATTGGATCACTCTCTACCTCTCTTTGTTGATGATTCTCCGGCTGAGAAAAACTCTCTCTAGATGCTATCACCACCCCTCAACTACAAGAAATCTCCTTGATCAAAACTTCCTCTTGAAAACTTTTCATTTCAAAAATTTGATGTCTTGATCTCTCGGTGTGTTTTCCAAATGACCCTCAAACTCCCTTAAATAATCTTCTTGTTGACATTCAACGACTCATATTAAAAGTTAATCAATGGCTAAGATCATTTTAGCTTGATCCTCATCTTCTTCTAGAAGTTACATCCACAATTAGATTAATGCCCATTCATATTTTTAATTTTTTAACTCTAGACTTAGAGTCCCATTAAAAAATATTAATTATTTTAATAAAATTGTCTCTAGGTAGAATTTCCCAAAACACTTTTTGGTTTCTTTGAAATACATGTGCCCAAGCCTCCCTGCAAAATTTGAGGCCTAGAGGACATTCAATGCTAACCAAATCAACATAATCTACTTGATATGCAAAATCCTAGTTTATTTTAAGTTATATGTCAATCTAAGTGTATCTTTCCTCTTAACTATTTTGAAACTAGTCTCTAGAGTGGATTGTGCGAGAGAAGCCAAGGGGAAGCAAGCTAGAGCTTGATTAACAATCCCTCCCTTTGGTTTCTAACCACCTGATCCCTATGGTGCAACAGAGATTGTGGCTCTAACAACTACAAAGTCACCGTGTTAACCACTAAAGAGTTTCTAAACTCATCAAACTAGATGAAGAAGGTGAGCCTATCTCTCTATCGACCAAGCTTACGCTTGGAAGTTAATTAATTAATACAAGAGACTAGCCCTAAGATGCAAATGGACAATGTGAGTGATTACTCTTAAGGTGAGATTATTAAGTTTCTTAAGTACTTAATTACAATGATATTAAATTAGGAACAATAAACCACTTAAACAATAAATGAATGATAATCTTCACCACAAGAGAAAGTGCACAAATCAAACATGCCAAAAAATGTTGACGATAATACCAATAGACAATTGTTCAAGAGATAAACAAGACAAGATCAATGCTCCTTAACACAATTAGCAGTCTTTAAGATTATAACAATATGTCAATTAGATACACAAAAGAGTATTAGACTTCTTATGGATGCACAACTATGATTGAACTTGATTATGTGCTTTAAGAGTGAACATAGATTCACAAAGTCCACAAGAGATAATGAGCAATGTATCGAATTATCCAACAATAGCAATGAGAAACAAGAGCATCAATCATAATGTTACTTGGAGCAATCAATCAATTTCATTAAACACTTATCAAATCAATTAGAGCACTTATGTATGTTAATGCAAGAGTGCAAATAGATATCAATGATGCAGAAATGCAAAATGGATCATCCATAAACATATGATTGTAGCAATAAGAAAATCATGCAATTACTTAGTTAAACACTTATCCAGGACCCACAAGATGTAAGAAACAAGAAAGCAGTGAGATTGGATGGCCTTCAACACTTCTTTTACCACTAATTTTTATATCAGATCTTATGCAATAATTTTCAAACCTTAGATTATTATTACAACGTTTAAAAATGATCAATTATGCCAAGAAAGATAAGTCCAATATGTGCAAGTGACAATATAATGATGAAATATGATTACCAATGAGTTATTATGCCACTGCTATGAAATTTAATCACTGTTGTAATTGTTTTTATGTGGTTGTAGGAAACATATCATATCTGAAATAAACCAAACAATCCACAAGAAGCTCACTTATATGCACTTAAAATGACTTAGGCTTACTTCTCAATGCAATAGGTGAAATATTAGTGAATTTAGGCTTTATTAAAAATGTGTTGGGCCATTGAATATGTTGTCATAAAATACTTCAGAATCTAAATTTAGGACAGTGATGGAATTAGACGGTTAGAGGGCAAACCAAGAGACCCTGTGGCCTTGTAGATGGCTAGTAAGGCCTCCAATGGGCTTGATAACCTGCAACCACCCAGTTAGCTCAAAAAAAATGTTGCAAAACCAAATGTTAGAGAAAAAAATCAAATTAATGATTGAATAATGGTTGAATGAGGGGCTAGGGTTTAGGGAAAAACCCAAAACCAGGGCTAGAGGAGGAAAACAAGTGCATAAAAGAGGGAGAAGAGGCCCAAGAAGGCCACGACAAGGAAGAGGAATCCCCTTAGGGCTGACGTCAAACCCCAAGAGGTTGACAATGAGGTAGAGGAGGCCTTAAAAGGGTTGACGACAAGGGAAAAAACCCTTTTAGGGTTGCGACCAAGGGAACAAGGGGGGTCAAGGACCTGGGAGGCTCCTAGGCCTCACTACAAGGCCAAGCAAGGGAGGTTAAGGCCTTTTTAGGCCTGCAGCTAGCCAAGCCAAGGGGCCCAAGGGGAAAAAGGGAGCCTAGAAGGGCTAACGATTAGGGAAAAGAACCACCAAGGGCCATGACCAACACTTAAGGGCTTGCGCCTAAGGAAAAAGGAGGGTTGGGAGATCTAGGAGGCCCCTAAGCCTCATGACTAGGGTAGAAAAGGAGGACAGCTAGGCCTTAGGCCCCTAAAAAACTTTAAAACCCTACAAACACAAAATTCCTCCACAAAATCACTACAAGACAACTTCCCTTCTTAGGCTGGACATTGAGCTTGGACGATTATTTGGAAGCTAGATCTTGCCTTCCTAGGCCTAGATCTACCTCAAAACCCCAACAGAATTTTCTTGAGCAAATTTGAAATCCACCTGCACAAATGAATTAAAAAATATCAAACCTCATATATATATATATATCGAACTGCTACAACACAAATGGGTTAGAAATAATTTACAAATTATTTGCAAATGTACAATATTTACAAAAAATAAAATAAAAAAAATGAGAAATATTATGAATAAATAACAATGGATGAATTAATTTTGAAAAATAGATATTTATTGTTTGCCAAACCCATCGATTACCAAAATGAAATCAAGAGCCCAAACATAGTCAGTTCTTCCTCACTGTCTGTGAACTTGGAGCCCAAGGGCTAACGTACCTGTAAATCTCTTTAATATTCTCAAGTAAAATTGTTAGATCATATGGTGAATCAGTTCACCTAAGATAGCATATACCAATAGAATGTTCTTATCATCAACAAATGAAATAACAATTATTGAGCAATATTAAACACAATATAGAATCACACATAAATAACTCATACCATAGAAAGAAGAACACCATGAACTAAACCCAAGTCTTTATATTATGATAAACAATGTTCACAGCAGCTCAACACTAATGTTTAAGAATTATATCATCCAAAGATACGAACTAGAAGCACAATAGATTTTTTATATAGAGAAACCCCTACAAGTGGAAAATAACTGCTAGTTGGTTTGATCCTAGTCAAAATAATCTCAACCGTTGAAAATAATTTGATCACTTTTTAATTTTCACCATCAAATTTTTATTTTTGAGAAAAAATTCGAATTTTTCTTAAAACTCGTTTTTAATTAATTCAAAAATTTATATTTTATATTAATTTCCTCAAAAATTTGACTTTGACTTAACCACCAAGATCCAAGGGTTCAAATTTTTTTAACATATCCAATTTTCCCTTAGTGGGGGACCTCCAAAAATTGACTTCTTTTTTACCAATGAATTTTAGATTATTTTCCACTTGGAGAGAAATGAATTTCTCTATAATTATTTTGACTCAAAATCATTATATTATGATAAACAATGTTCACAACAACTCAACACTAACATTTAAGAATTATATTATCCAAAGATACGAAATGGAAGTGCAATAGCTTTTTTATATAGAGAAACCCCTCCAAGTGGAAAATAACTGCTAGTTGGTTTGATCCTCGTCAAAATAATCTCAATTGTCGAAAATTATTTGATCACTTTTTAATTTTCAACGTCGAATTTTTATTTTTGAGAAGAAATTCAAATTTTTCTTAAAACTCATTTTTAATTAATCCAAAAATTAATATTTTTGATTAATTTCCTCAAAAATTTGACTTTGACTTAACCACCAAGGTCAAAGTGTTCAAATTTTCTTAACATATCCATTTTTCCCTTGGTGGGGGACCTCCAAAAATTGACTTCTTTTTTGCCCATGAATTTTAGATTATTTTCCACTTGAAGAGATTAATTTCTTTGTAATTATTTTGACTCAAAATTATTTTCTTTGGCTTAAGATTTTTATTTAATTTTGTCAGAAAAACTAATTAATTGACACAAAGAGATTCAATAATTTTTTTACCCTTAAATATTTTAGCCATGGTGTCTAACTATGAGTAATCATGCACTAAATATTTTTTACATCAAATTATTACAATAACCCTTAAAAGAGGAAAACACCTTTAGACTCATACCCTCAACAATTTACCTAATTTTGTGACACAATATGATCTATGGTGTCTAGGTATGAGTAATCATGCACTAAAATATTTTTTACATCAAATTATTACAATAACAACCCTTAAAAGAGGAAAACAATCCTCAACAATTTACCTAATTTTATGACACAATACGATCTAGTATAAACCAAGTGCGTTTGTAATAAAATAATTTAGTGAAATGTGTTTAAATTATTCTCAAACACACTTTTACAAAGACTTGATATAACACGAACTCACCTAAAACCTTGTCAACGAATTTCACCCTAGCTTTGAGGTTTAAGCAGGAAGAAAAACTTTGTCGATTATCCATGTTTAGAAACACACATAATTCGGCGAGGTTAAAAAACTTCTTAAGATGAAATCCTTTGCCAAAATCAAAGGTTTGATTTGGGGTAGCATCGGATGTGCTCTAGCTACGAAAATTTGTGGAAAGTCTAAAGCACATGAGATCTCCAATACCCAGAAATGGTTTGGGCAGATTCTAAACAGTTTGGGAGATATTAAAATAAATAATATTTTAATGGAGTCCAAGTCTAAACTTAGGGAAAATAAAATATTAATGTGAATTAATATAAAACTGTGTTAGAATAATCCAAAAGTCATGGATCGAGCCAGATCTAATCTTAGCCGTTGATTAGGGACTTAATCTCGACCGTTGATTTGTTAATGAGAAAAGTATAAGAAGAGGCATGAGAGTCACTTGGAGAACACACCAAGTTGATCAAAATTTTGATTTTCTAGGGCAGGGTTTGCTGAGGAAGTCAAAAGGGTGATCTGAATTGCAGCTGAGGCGCAGTGAATATAGAAGCAAAGAGGCAAAGATAGTACCAGGAGGATTAGCGAAGAATTCGGGAGAGAGGGACACAGAGCCAGCCAAGGCTCACAGAGAGGCAGCTAGGAGTTGCGCAGTGCCTTAGAGAGCCAACGTGGGTGACGCAGAGGCTTTAAGGGTTAACGCAGTGCCTCCAGAGGCTGACATAGGGCGAGTTAGGGTGACGTTGGGCAGACTCTGGTCTAGAAAGGGCTGATGCAGTCCCTAGAGGTTGACGTTGGGGTTTTCGTGGGGCAGATTGGAGCTAGGAGCTGTCGGAGTGTTTATCCGGGGTTTCAGCTGGAATATCTGCTTCCAAGTAGAGAGGTACTATTACCGAGATTATTCTCTGTTGGGTGAGTCGGTTTTGGCACCCAAATTGTATTCAGAAACTACATAATAATAAAACCCTCAGATAGTTGCATCAGTTTTCCCGCATTGGGTTTTTTCGAGGACATTGGTCCAAAAACAAGGGTCACCTGTGTGTCTGTTTTGGTTCCTTTAGTTGATGATCTATAATGTGTTGAGCATGTACTTGTATTTATTTTCATTATTTACATGGTAAATAATTTGTTAATTAATCAGAACAAGTAGGCATAATTAAATTAAAAAGTACATGAAAGGTTTCTAACGGGTTAGACTTAAAAATTCCAACAATTAAATGGTCATACTAGCATCATTTACAATACAACATGCAGAAATTGGGTTTACAATGATCAAATTGTGTTGGCTGATGACTTTGGACTTTGAAAAAAAATATCATATCTTTGCATTCTGCTTCCTTGGACTTTTGACAGAGTGGTCAATAATCCCCATATTGAATTATTAAAAGAGGAAACTTAGGCTTTCCTCCTTTATGCATATCAAGGGTTTGATATCTCCTTAGTAATTTTCCCTTAGACTCCATCACCCAAGTAATGTGATATTCCCAATTTTTGTGCATGCAAAAAAAATCGCTTAAGGGTTTGCAAAATTTTGGAAAGTATTAAAAAGGGGAAATATTGTTTTGCGAGAGAAGGTAGAAATTATTATTTTAATGGGATGGCGGCAAAAGAATATTTTATTGGAGGAGAAAAGAAAATTATTATGTTATTGGAGATTGGTAGCAAAATAATGTTTTATTGATAAAAGAGGCAAAGTATTATTTTATTCAAAATGGCAACAAAAGTCTCCTAGTAGAAAATGGGCTCCACCAATAAAATAGTAGGGAAAAAGGAGAATCTAGACGCTAGAAGGAGGCTCAAGGGAAAATTATAAATGGAGGATGAACTAATTTGAGAATCATTCTATCTTACCATTTCTATTTGACATTTGAGAAGAAGCTTAAGCGAGTTTCAAAGAGTTTCAAGCGAAATTCAAAGTTAGCTCTTTGGGAAGTTTGTGTTAGTTTTTGGTAACATCAGATATGCTCTAGCAATGAAAATTGGTGGAGAGCCTAAGACACATGAGTTCTAAAGAACCCAAAAACTGTTTGGTGAAATTCCACCCGGCTTGTATTTTATTAAAATAATAAATATTTTTAATGAGGTTCCTAAATCTAAACTTACGAGAATTAAAGTGTTAATGGGTATTAATTAAAATATGGGTGAGAATGTTCCAGAAAGCGGATCAAGTCAAGATATAACCTTAGCCATTGATTAGAGACTTAATCTAAGTCATTGAAGTCTCAACGAGAAAAAGTATAAGAGGCCTGGGGTTCATTTGATACACGCAGAGAGTTGATCAGTCAGTGCGATTTTCCTAGGGCGGGGTTTGCTAAGGAATTTGAACAGTGATCAAGCAGTGAGAATCAGAAGAAGTACTGGAAGGAAGTAATTTCCAGTTCTAGTGAATATACGTCAGAGAAGACAATGAAGGATAATAGAGTCCATGTTGTGCCAAGGAGGGACAACGCAACAACTAGGGGAGATTGACGCAAAGGGACAACGTATAAACTGGAGGAGGTTAATGCAGAAGCGTTGGGGGATAACAGAGATCAATGATAGGAATGCCCGTGGGTGATTGGCAATAGAAATCTTGATTTCTCAGCAGCAACAGACAAGGTTGACGCAGTCAGAGGGAGTCTCCATGCAGAAGTAACCCAGTCGCTGCGTAGGCTCGAGCAAAGACCACGTAGTGGGTCATCCAGGAGTTGGGGACGAGATAAAATCTCCAGAATCCGTGTGAACGAAATCTCAATTATCTTCTCTGAGTGGATTGCCATTTTCTCTGGGGCATCCAGATTATATTCAGAAATTTACTGCCAATAATAGAAACCTCAAATCTGTTGCACCAGTTTTCCCACATTGGGCTTTTTCGGGGACAATTGTCCAAAAACAAGTGTCAATGTGATTGTTCAGATGCTGATGTTTCTCTTTCCTTTTAATTTTCAGTTCTTAACTTGTGAAGTCTGCAACTGGCTTTATTTTGATATTTACTGAAGCATTGGTGAATAACTTATTGTAAATAAGTAGGAGAAATAAATCAATTATTGTAGCAAAATTCTCACATGGTATCAGAGCAAGGTCCAAGTAAGATGGAAGCAAAGAAAAAGAGCATGGAGAATAATAGGGATCAGAAAATTTCCAAATTAGCTTCCAGGCTGAAAGAGGAATTCGCTAGATTATCAAGTTCCGCATCAGCCAAGGATTGGTACAATGATAGCATGGATTCAGTGCATATGACTGGAGAACAAGAATATGTCTCGAGCTATCAGGAGGAACAGATGAAATTCCAAATCACAATGGTTAACAAGACGAAATGCACCCCAGTAGGAAAGGGAAATGTTATATTCCAGGCAGCAGCAGGAGATAGGCTTCGGGCCACGAACGTACTACATGTGCCAGGTATGGGAATGAATTTGATTTATGTATCTCAATTACAAGATAAGGGATATTATGTGTACTTCATCGGTAATAGAGTATATGTCAAGCATCCTAAGTGGAAAAAGAGGGCCCAGATTGGAACTCGAAGCAACAGGTTATACAAGTTGCAACTCGAGTCTCCAATGGCACTGATAAGCAATAATTTCAATGGAGAAAAAGACTTAAATGAACTCTGGCATAGAAGAATGGGACACTTACATCATGGGGTATTAAGGATGCTCAAGGAAACTGTTATGGGGGTTCCAATGCTTACTACTAAGCATGATGATACATGCAAAGGCTGTGTACTAGGCAAGTACAACAAAGCAGCTTATTCCAAAAGCAACAATAGAGCTAAGAGTGTGTTAGGTTTAATACACTCAAATATCTGTCGTCCAATGTCCTATTAGTGGTGCTAAGTATTTTGTCACCTTCATATATGACCAGTCCAAGAAAACTTGGATTTTTTTTTAAGAACCAGGGATGAGGTCTTTGATCAGTTTAAGGAGTTTAAGGCTCTAGTGGAAAACCTGATAGGAAGGAAGATCATATATTGCGCTCAGACAATGGCAGATAATACACAGATAAGGACTTCACAGATTTCTACGCAAGAGAAGGGATCCAAAGAGAATGGACAACACCATGTCTACAAGAGCTATTAGTGGTATTGAGTATTTTGTCACCTTCATAGATGACCATTCCAGGAAAACTTGGATTTACTTTTTAAGAACCAAGGATGAGGTCTTTGATCGGAGTAAGGAGTTTAAGGCTCTAGTGGAAAACCTGACAAGAAGGAAGATCAAATATTGCGCCCAGACAATGGCAGAGAATACATGAATAAGGACATCACAGATTTCTGCGCAAGAGAAGGGATCCGAAGAGAATGGACAACACCTTATAATCCAGAGCAGAATGGAGTCGTAGAAAGGAAGAACATAACTATTGTTGGAGCAACAAAAGTGATGTTATATGATCAGAAACTCCCCAATTTTTTATGGGCAGAAGCATGCATCATGGTTGTATAGATTCAAAACAAGACTCCTCACAGGGATTTAGGAAAGAACACACCAGAGGGTGTTTCCACGGAAAAGAAACTAGAAGTAAGTCACCTCAGGATATTTGAAAGTGTGGCTTATTGCCATATTCCAGAAGAGAAGCAGAGAAAGTTAGAGTAGACTATTGAAGCTGGGTATCTCGTGGGTTATAGTGAGACTTAAAGGCCTACCAAATCTACATTCCGAGTAGTAGGAAGATTGTAGTAAGGCAGGATGCAAAGTTCATGGAAGATAGAGCTTTCAGAAAATCTCAAGAGATGTCATTTGAAGAATAGGTTGAGGATGCTCCTCTAGTCCAGCAATAGGGCTTAGATCTGGCAAGAAGACAGGTATCTGGTTCGAGCACTGTAACCAGTATTAGCATCTCCTCAAGAGAAGAGGAGCCAGGAGTGTCACAACAGGTACAACAACAGGAAGAGGAACAGAGGGAACCTCCCACCATTAGTGGAAGGACTAGCCGAGAAGTACAATAGACTCTGAGGGACGTAGAGGAATTCGTTGGAGCTCTTAGAGCCGAGAAAAGGCAGTGTAGACAACCTGATAGGTACCAAGAATTGATAGCTCAGGACGAAGAACCTTCTAGTTTTTGAGAAGTCGTACAACACTAGATATGGGTGGATGCCATGGTAGAAGAGTACAGTTCCATCATGACAAATGATGTCTGGGAAATTGTACCAAGATCAAAGAACAGATCAGTTGTGGGTTCGAGATGGACCTACAAGATCAAGTATGTTGCAGATGGCAGCATGGACAAATACAAGGCTAGGTTCATCGCAAAAGATATGCTTAAAAGGAAGGAATAGACTATGAGGAAACCTTTGCCCCAGTAGCTTAGTATACCTCTATCAGATCCATTATATCCCTTGCAGCACATATGAGATGGGAGATTCACCAAATGGATGTCAAGACAATGTTCTTGAATGGGGTGATAAAAAATACGTATATTGAACAACCAGAAGGTTTCGAAACACATGAAAAGAAAACCCATGTGTAGGTTGAAGAGAACCTTGTATGGGATGAAACAAGCACCCAGAGCTTGGTATGGTCGAATTGGCAGCTACTTACAACAGTTGGGATTCATCGAGAGTGATGTTGATCCCAATCTTTATTATCTGTTGGTAGAAGGTGAGTCGTTAATTCTGGTATTGCATGTGGATGATCTATTTTCGACAGGATCATCCAGAATCATAGAGGATTGCAAGAAGAACCTGGAAACAAAATTTGACATGAAGGATTTGGGGCTAATGCACTACTTTCCGGGATTCGAAGTTTGGCAGCAGGATGATGATATCTTCCTTCGCCAAGGTAGATATGCATCAAAATTTTTGAAAAGACTCAGAATGCAGGATTATCAACCTATGGTTGCGCCTATGATTACCAATTGGAAGAAAATAGATGCTTTTGGAGACTAGTGGACCCCACATTATACAGACAACTCATTGGGTCGCTTATGTATCCGGTTAACAATAGGCTAGACATATGTTATGTTGTCAACACCCTTAGTCAGTTCATGGTGGAACCAAAAAGGGTGCACTAGGCAACAACAGAACACATTCTCAGGTATGTGCGAGGAACAATCAATTTTGGATTAAGATACACCAAGGGCGATGATATCGAATTGAGTGGATTCACTGATGTAGATTGGGCAGGAAGTTTAGTAGACAGAAAAAGTACCACTGGGTATTTCTTCAGTATTGGATCTAGGATGACCTCCTAGTGCAGTAAGAATCAAAAGTCTGTACCACTAAGCTCTGTTGAAGTTGCGTATATGGTAGCTAGCAAAGCAACATGTGAAGCTATATGGCTCAATAAACTGCTTGTAAATCTATTCAGGAAAAGGATGGAAGCGACAAAAATCTTCTATGATAATTAGATTTGTATCAAGCTCTCTTAAAATCTAGTGTTTCATGATCGCTCCAAACACATTGAGATTCGGTGGCACTTATCAGGGACAATGTTTAGCGTGGGGCAGTACAGTTGGCGTATACTCCCAGAGGAAATCAAGTAGGAGATGTACTCACCAAGGCTCTAGGAAGAACAAAGTTTGTTCAATTTCGGGAACAGATGGGTATGTTGGAAAATCCCTTTCAATAGCAT
Organism: Pinus tabuliformis; assembly: GCA_031772625.1. Classification (NCBI taxonomy): domain Eukaryota; kingdom Viridiplantae; phylum Streptophyta; class Pinopsida; order Pinales; family Pinaceae; genus Pinus; species Pinus tabuliformis. The sequence goes on along the minus strand of CM062817.1, from coordinate 1,892,672,381 downwards.
GATGTAGCATTTGAGTGGGAGTTTTAGTACAGATGCAGCAGCCACAATGGCAGTGTCATGGGCAGTAGTACAGTAACAGCAGCATCACAGTGTTGGTGGAAGCAACAGTGCGGAAAGGGAATGCTTCAAAGACAAAGAAGCATGCAGTTAGACATTGTTGCTAGAGCACTTTCCTCGCTAAGAGGGAATGTTAGTTTTTGGTAGCATCAGATGTGCTCTAGCCATGAAAATTGGTGGAGAGGCTAAGGCATCTGAGTTCTAAAGAACCCAGAAACCATTTGATGAAATTCCACCCGGATTGTATTTTATTAAAATAATTGATATTTTTAATGGGGTTCCTAAGTCTAAACTTAGGAAAATTAATGTATTAATGGGTATTAATTAAAATATGGGTAAGAATGTTCTAGAAAGTGGATCAAGTCAAGATTTAATCTTAGCCATTGATTAGAGACTTAATCTCGGTCGTTGAAGTCTCAACAAGAAAAGTATGGGGTTCATTTGATACACACACAATTGATCAGTCAATTCGATTTTCCAAGGGCAAGGTTTGCTAAGGAATTTGAACCAGTAATCAAGCAATGAGAATCAGAGGCAGTACTAGAAGGAAGTAATTTTCAGTTCCAGTGAATATACGTCAGAAAAGACAATGAAGGACAATAGAGCTAGCGTTGTGCCAAGGAGGGACAATGCAAAAACTGGAGGAGATTGACGTAGAGGGACAACACAGAAACTGGAGGAGGTTGACGCAGAAGTGTTGGGGGGTAGCAGAGATCAGTGCCAAGAATCACTGTGGGTGATTGGCAGGAGAAATATCGATTTCTCGGCAGCAGCCAAGGTTGACGCATTCAGATGGAGGCTCCACGCAGAAGTCACACAGTGGTTGTGTAGGCTCACGCAAAGACTGCTTAGTGGGTCATCTAGGGGTTGGGGACATGATAAAATCTCCAGAATCAGTGTGAGAGAATTCTCAATTATCTTCTCTGAGTGGATTGTCATTTTCTCTGGGGCATCCAGATTGTATTCAGAAATTTACTGCCAATAATAGAAACCCTCAGCTCTGCTGCACCAGTTTTCCCACATTGGGTTTCTCCGAGGACGATTGTCCAAAAACAAGTGTGTCAATGTGATTGTTCATATGCTGATGTTTTTGTTGCCTTTTAATTTTCAGTTCTTAATTTATGAAGTCTGCAGCTGAATTTATTTTGATATTTACTGAAGCATTGGTGAATAACTTATTGTAAATAAGTAGGAGAAATAAATCAATTACTGCAGCAAAATTTTCACAGATTATTCCAAATCTTCCATTGTTTTTATGGCATAAATCAAAATGTCAGTGTTTGCAAGAAGCCCAGTATTGTGGTTATAATTTGGTTGCAGGATTATTTGATCTCCAAGGATCTAACTCTTCTCCTACCAAGGGTTTGAATTTTGAAGCATCCACCAAGGCCGAGTTGCTCAAATCAATAGAGGAGATCTTGTTGCCAATTTCCATATCTAATCACACCAAGAGATCAGAAGGTGCCTAGAAAGAACTCACACTTCTCTTATGACCAGTACCATAGATTGAATGCATCAAGTTTATAGAAGGACCGAAATTGTGTCTATGTGAAGGCCGAAGTGTTCAGCTAATTCCCATCCATCATTTCGGATCCGAGTCTGAAGCAGAGATAAATAGAAAATTTCCAGATTGCCTTTTGCAGGGTTTAATGATAAGCAATAGAGGCTGAATTTTATTCTCAAGGAAGGGCGTGATATTTCTCTGCCTGCTGGTCGCATTGCACCAAAATATCATCATCATTTGAGGCCAAATTGAGGGTCTTGTTGCTAGCCACCTTTCCCACAGAACTGAGTCCAAGCCATAGTCTTGTTTGCTGAACATGTTGATCAATTACAGAGATAGAAGATAAAGGTTCCAAGGAGAAGGGAGAAATATCAGATTTCTGTGTATACATTTCAGCCTCCAGGAAAGTTCTGGAGCTTATTCTGGCTGTAACAAAGGGTCAAAACAAATTTAGAGGAGGGATAAAGTTGAACTATTATCTCTGCTGATATACGTATTTCCAAGACTGAATTCTGAACTGAAGTTTTTATCCAATATTTAACATCAGGTTCCTCTATTAAACTCATTTCATATGCACCAGATTTGAAGTATTTTGCTCTATTCCTATAGCAAACTGCCTATCCCATGGTTGGATCATTATTTTTGTAGCACATACAATCACCTCATTCCACTTCTCAACAGAAGGAGCTCATTCCAGGTGTTTTATTTCCTATGGCACTGTAATTTCATACATCTGCTCTCAAATAAAATAAAATAAAATTAAGTTTTGCCTCAGAAATTTCTTTTCCAGTTTGTATACAAATTGTTAAGATCCCTGTGTTATCTATTGAATGAATTTCTAAGTTGCATTAGAAATTGTTTGAAAGAGGGTGTCAAGGGAATCTGGTATAAATTTTGGGTATAAATTCTGAGTTTTAATTAAAGAATATGTGCTGGACTGGGTGTACTTGCATGAGCTCAAATTGATGGGATGTTGTGCAATCAAATCAAATTTAAGAAGAACACCTACAACGATTTACTTATAAACCATTGGACAAATTAGCTCATTGTAAACCCTCATTCAACTTAGAAAAGTAACGGTGACTGAGGCCATTCTCCAAAAAGGAATATTACAAGTTAGTAGGCACCGGCATCCACGTAGATGGTCAAAACCATAGAATTTTCATTTTTCTCTTTCCTATCACCCAAGTTGGTCCTTCAAGGGAAGCCACTATGGCTAGGGCATAGAACTGAATTCAACTAGGGTTGAAGGTTGGCTTGTTTTGAGGTTGTTCTTGTTGATTGGACCTTATCATATCTAAATCTTCCATTTTGCATGGTTGGAATAGCCTCTATAGGGCTGACATCATAAACCCAAGCCAATTCTAGACTAGGAAACCCTAAACTAACATTAAGGCTTCAACTTAGGGCTTGTTGAAGGCTTGTTGCTCCTCCTTGTTGATCATATCTTTCTTGCAAGCCTTTTCTTGGTCTTATGTGCCTAAGTGTGCCATTTGTGTAGCATATTATCCAAACCCTAGGCTATAAACCCTCCTTGTAGGTTCTTTAAAGGGTACGCTATTCCTTATCTCATTGGATTGAGCCTTGTTCTTAGTCTAAGTTCCCCATCTAAGCCTATTAAAATTGTCACCTTTGAGCTATTGACATAAAATATATGTTAGGTGACTATACCAAGAAATCTTCCTTGTGGTGAAATTCCACTAAAGATCAAGAGGTGGAGTGTTGAGGTGACAGTGGCCTCCACCCCACTGTTGTATCTTGGTCTAGCCCTTGTCTTGCAAGACCTCTCACAAGACCTGCTAGATTTTGAGGCAATAGGGGTTTCCCCGGAGTGTATATATATATATATATATATATATATGACTCTCGTCTTAATTTTTGGAAATGGCATCCAATGATAGACATAAAGATGTAATAAAAGAAAGAGAAGTCCAATGGCCATAGATGCACCCTCAAGGTCCTTGGTCACAGGCTGTTTTCAGTAACTGCAATCAAACTCTAAATAGCAGATGACTAGTAGAATTTAAAAATAACGCAATTCCTGTAAGTTTTCTTTTGAAGAACTTCATTAGGAATTACAGCTGCAATGGAGTTAAGTTCAAAAAGAACATGATCATTGTGTTCCTAATGGATGCAACTTGAATTTAAAAAATTAAAATCTACAAAACCCTGATATTATAGACCACTTAAATGATAAAAATGAAAAGCACTATGATTGTCCAATCCTTCTTACGATGTAAAAGGAAATGAAAGTAACAGATATTAATACAAAATCTCTGAAACAAAAATTTGGTTTCAGAAGATCTTTTCTAGGAGCTTAATATCAGAATTTGAGTCTTTACTGCCACCCTCTTCTGGCATGGCGAGTTCAGTTGATTCCCTGTACGCATCAGCAATGACCTTCCCCTTGTCCAACACTGGGGATGGCACAGTTTGCAAAAGCCTACACCAAAGCAATCACTCCGTTCAGTGACAAGCAGCTTTTAATTAGAAATCACATATCAGGGTTCTGTATTTTATTTTTTCACACCTATCTAATGCAGCAACTGCCATCTGGACCTTGCTTTTCATGGTCACGATTGAGGCTTTTGAGTCATTTCTGGATGCACGGAATAGCAAAGAGTCCAATTCTTCCAAGGCACTGATTATCACCAAGAAGAAAATTTACCAACGCAATAAGCTTACCCAGATGCCTCTTATGGAACTTGTAGACATCACAAGACAACTAGAGCAACTGCAACCAAATCTCAAGAGCAAAATACCTTACGCATTGATCAACTGCATCTGAGGCTACTTTTCCATTCCCTGCTTCTGATGCATATTGTGCGATCTGCAACCAGCCAAATAATCAGCTAGGCATGCCAATGCAAAGCAAAGTCAAACAACCCTAGCATTTCCAAGTTATATTTTTTTTCCATGCTTATGCATTCACTCGTTACTGCTTTCATAAACGTACAAGCGTCCTGAGAAAGAATTATGAGCCTTCTAAAGCAGTATGTAAAAAGTTAAAACGAGTATATCTAAATCCTGGAACGATCCCACTGCCCCTGGTTTTACATGATATTATTGACCAGCTGAATGACAATCTATTTTCTCAATAATTTTGATGTATGTACCAATAGCTAGAGTATAAATTTTGTAATTATTTGGGCTACGGTAAATAACAAATTTTAATACCTCCCGTAGCAAAATGTTTACACTGCAAAGGGTGGTTAGAATTTTGCATTATTTTAATATATTTGGGATGGCCTGAAGCGGCCAAATTCCTGTATCTAAAGGACCCTCAAGTTTCCTGTTGAGGCAGGAAGGTAATGCAAGCAATCTCTTCCTGATATTTGTCTTGCTCTCCTTTCAGCATTCATATTCATCATTATTTTAATCCAAATCTAATTTCAGTCAATCTGCAGCAACATATGCTTCTACACGAGATTTTTTCATCGATGTGGAATGCATAGGAATCTTCTGCTACGCTTCCCATTGAAACATCTCGAGCTTCCTTTCTAGAATCACTTGTGTATTATGTTAAGGGTGTTATAATAAGTATGGATACCAAATCACATTTATATTATTTTAATCTCCAGACAATAACTTGATTGTCAAGACAGTAATAAACAAACGTGGAGAAACAGGAATAATGAAAAAGCAATGGAAGAAAATCAAGCCAAGAGCAGACAGCTAAGACATGAAAATCAATATAAGATATCAAATAAGAACTAGATAATTAAAAGAGACATAAAAGTCACTGCAAGCAAACAATTCAAAAGACCGATTTTATATAATGCATGGTATCACATAAAAGAATACCATCAAGATTATATATGTTAATCATGTCAATAGCAGACCAGTGTAAAACGAACAAAGTTTGTACATACACAAGTTAAATACTCCAAAACACTTGGAATATGAAGACATCTATTGAGGATACAAATAAAAATAAGTATATATAAAATGTATGAATGAAGAATATGATTTGGTTACAACTTAAGGTCCCATATATATACCTAGGTGGATACCCCTTCATGAAGAGTCACGTATTTTGAGACATGCCTCGACAGTACAGTAATCATTATTAACTATTAATTATTAATTATTTATATTCATAACATTGCCTTCCCTTTTAGAAAAACTTTGTCCTCAAAGCTTATTGATGGGAATGCTTGATATCCTTTTATGTTTCATCATGTCTTCTCATCTTCTCAATTCTCATAACTGACATCTTTGACGATACAAGACGATATGAGCTTTTGAGTGTGGTACAAAATTCTCATACTGTAATATGATTTAACCATCCCATATTAATCTTTTGTGAAATCTTGTGATTACTAGAAACTAGGAATGAATTGCAATCATAAGACTGAATTGCGCTGACATCAGTAGTCTTTGGAACATAAGTCAGTTGTTTCTGCCCTGAGTGGCATGGGTACATTGACTGGTTAATGTACCTGCTCTTGTGATTAGGATGTCGATAAGGTGTCTTCGTAGTGCTTCATTGATTTGCTTCCCGAGTTTTATTTTCTTTATGCATTAATGTTGCATTATTAATTGTTAAACTTTTGTTAATAAGTACACTTGAAATTTCTGTCATTTGTACTCCAATAACAGAAATATTGAGTCGATCGGTATTCATTCCTTCTGCCCTGAGTGACATGGGTACATTGACTGGTTAATGCACCTGCCCTTGTCATTAGGATGTCGATAAGGTGTCTTCATAGTGTTTCATTGATTTGCCTCCAGAGTTTTATTTTCTTTATGCATTAATGTTGCATTATTTATTGCTAAATTTTTGTTAATGAGTATGCTCGAAAATTTTGTCATTTGTACTCCAACAACAGAAATATTGACTCGATCGGTATTCATTCATTTTTCCTCAACTTGCATTTTTACATCTAAAGATTTTGATGCTTCCCTCTCAATATGTTGTTCACTTTGGTTTCCAACGACTTCTTATCCTTCTTAAGCTTCTTAATCTGTGTGAGTAATTTTTCACTATGATCCTTAAGTCAAGAAATTTCTTCATTTTTGTCAGTGATAATTTTGTAAATTTCCTTTTTCGTATTTTGCACCGACTTTTGACTTTCTTGAAAAATTACTTCTGAGATATCTTGTATGTTCCTGCATTCAAGCTTCTGTGATCCATAATGAATTAAACAAAATCTTTTGGTAGAAATCACATGAGAGAGTTTTTTGGCCGACGCGTTTCGAACCAACAAGTGTGGTTCATCATCAGGACCAGATGAAGAGGCAAACCATAGCAAAGGCTTAAATAGGGAGCAAGGTAGAGACATAATTTCAAGTAACGGTTATATTTGAACAATAGTGTTTAAATTATAATATTAATTTATTAATATACTAAAAGCAAATATTATTAAGTAACAGCTATATTAAATGGCTAGCTTTTGAAAAAAATATATTTAAATAATGATATTATTTCATTAATTTATTAAAAATATTAATTTAAATTAATGAAATAATATCATTATTTAAATATTTTTTTCAAAAACTAGCCGTTTAATATAGCCGTTACTTAATAATATTTGCTTTTAGTATATTAATAAATTAATATTATAATTTAAACACTATTGTTCAAATATAACCGTTACTTGAAATTATGTCTCTACATTGCTCCCTATTTAAGCCTTTGTGATGGTCTGCCTCTTCATCTGGTCCTGATGATGAACCACACTTGTTGATTCGAAACGCGTAAGCCAAAAAATTCTCTCATGTGATTTCTACCGAAAGACTTTATTTAATATCTTGTATGTCTTATGGCGTTACTGAATCTAACTTCAATGTAAGGTCCTATATTGTTATTTTTTCTTCTAGTAAAAAAACGTTAAAAACATCTTTTTATTTAGGATGAAGGACCCTAGTGTTTCCATCCAGGGAGTGTTGATTTTTCAAGGACTTCTAAACTGATAATTACTTCTAAAGATTCCTTAATTAAATTCTCTTTTTATTCACATTCATCATTAAGCAATTACATAGAAGATCTCCATAGTAGAACAAATAATGACAGTAGGATCATAAAGAGACAGCCAAACAAGAGACACAAATATTTACCCTGGGAAAACCCTCTTATAGGGAAAAACCCAACAACCTTTTCTTAGAGAAATTAATTCATTTCAACAAGAGATACAATCTGATATCCAATTAGAAACAAGGTCGAACTTACCATAATTAAACTCGGGTCAAACCTAGTTAAACATAGATAAGTAGCCAAAATTTCGGTCACTATGCCACAGATAATTCCGTCCTTCAAAGATATCAATCTGCCTCAAAAGAACTTGGTCTGCCCAGAAGATTTTGATTTTCCCATAAAACTCGATCTGCTATCACTCCTTCGAAATGAATAGAAGATATCTTGTGTTTGTGTGATCCAAATTGGTGGTTGGATGAGAAAGTCAATATTCCTTTATATAGTGAATTGATAAGTCTGAATGCGTGTGACAAGAGGGCAGGTCGACTTGATCTTTTGGTACCAAAATTTTTAATTTGGAAAATTTGAATTTCCCTCTTTTGAAGTCGACTTGATTATATTTAACATTTCAAATATATTTGGAGGGCTAAAATAAAAAAAATTATGAAGATCGACCATAACTACAAAATTCAACAAGGAGAACTTGCCATAATCTCACCTTGATCGCTCCATAGGGATCGAACTAAGAATTGCGATATAAACATAAAATCCCAAATGTTTAATTGTAAATTGGTTATGTCATATTGTTTTTTATCAAAACAATCTAATTTTTTTATTATATTTGACTCAGCAATCATAAATTGGTTTGTGATCTTAGGTTTTCTATAATTTTTATCTTTGGAAGGCGAGATAGAAATAGTAACATCCTTTCTTGCAAGAGTTCCCTTATTTGTAAATAGCACTGAAGCATAGTTATATGAAGTTTCTGAAAATCTTCCTTTCTCTTCAGTTATAGACTCCATTCGCTTCTCGTTAGTTCCTTCCATCGAAGTTACCATAATATCTTACTTAAAAACTTCAAATTTTTTATTCGCTTTTCCATCATAACTTGGTACTTATAACTTAATACTTTAATGACAAAAAATTTAATAATAATCACTTAGCCTCTTCTTCTAGTTTGAATTGAAACTCAAGCAACCTTGAATGACTTAAACATTTTTTTTAAATATCCCTTTTCATTTTAATATTTTTAATAATCCCCCCATTTTTTGTGGATATTATGGTGTAGTGGTCCATTCCTAGTGGGTTTAAGCAACACCACTGCATGTAGCCTATGCTAGCACCCCCTTATTGAATATCAAGCTAATACTAGTGACCTCCATTGGCAGATTCTTTAGTAGTCCAATACAATCTTGTTCTTCACTGAGGAAATGCAAAAAAAATCAAGTTCAAGTCAATCCACAAGAGGATGAGGTTGAAGCCTTAGGCCGTCAGCTGGTTGAGCTTCAACGTAAGAGGAACAATGATGATCAGGGCAGCACAGAGGACAATTCTCTTGGAGGCCAGAGTGACAACAAGTCTATTGATGCCCCCCTAACTTATGTTCTTATTTTCTAAAGTTGTATTTTGTCTGGGCAATTTTCTTGAGTTTATAATTGTCGCATAGTTGGTAAATTGTATGTCATCAGTCGCCTACTAGATGATAATTTTGGCTTTCGTTTTTTGTTTTCACTCGAAGAACTGACAACTTGGATTACAATGTAACTTTTCCCGAGTTTTTTGTTGCATTTGGGCGCATATTTAATAGCAAATTTCTTCTTTATTGTCAATAATAATAATAATAATAACAATACTTTCAAAACTTTAATAGTGATTCTTTTTAAAACTCGTAATAATTAATTAATGGTCGCAACAACCACAAAAGAGTCGTGACATTTAGATTGCTTCAATGTTTAGTGTGTTTAGTTGATTATCCTGTCGCGAAACAATTCAGTGTTCAGTCGAACAGATAAGCGACGAACAGTCGAACGGAGTGGCTTCGTGGCTGTGATGGCAGGGTAGATGGTAGTCGGTTGTGGTTGGTCGAGGCAATCAAAAAGGCGAAAAGACACTAGACAATAGTGGCTCTATTTGGCTGCATGTCTCTTGGTGGCGGAAACAACAACAAGAAACGATACTGGCGGTGGTGTGTTGGGGACCAATGTGTTGAAGTTTCTATGTCTAACAGTTAGAAACCCTCCATGCACTTTACTGATTTATTCCTACCTACTTGTTCTATTAATTAACAAGTTATTTACCATGTAAATATTGAAAATAAATACAAGTGCATGCTCAACACATTACAGATCATCAACTGAAGGAAATAGAAACAAGCACACAAATGACATCGTTATTTTTGGACTAATGTCCCCAGAAAAACCCAATGTGAGAAAACCGGTGCAGCTATCTGAGGGATTTATTATTAAGCAATTCTTTTCTAAGTACACTTGGTGCCAAACTGGCTAACCCAACAGAGATAAAAAATTTGGCAACAATACCTCTCTTCGGAAACAGGTATTCGGAAATCCTGCTCAACAAAATCCCTCTCCAGCACAATCTAAAGCTCAGCGTCACCCCTGCTAGCCTCTGCATCAGCCTGAAACCCTCTGTGTCAGCCTACTGAGGCTCTGCATAGCCTCTCTGGCTCTCTGCATCACTCCTGCAACCTCTACATGGATGACGCAGGCCCTTCTGGCTCTGCATAGTCTTTGTTGCCTCTATGTGCCTCCCTCTGGCTCTGCGTCTTCCTCTCTCTGCTTCTGCATCGGTCTCTCGGCACTATCCCTGCCTCTCTACCTCGTACTCACTGCCCCTCACTGCAACTGAGTACTGATTCTATCTCTCTTAGCAAACCCTGCTCTAGAGAATAGAATCACTGATCACTCTAGTGTATTCTCCAAGTGACTCTCAAGCCTCCTCTTATACTTTTCTCGTTGACAAATCAACGGCCGAGATTAAGTCCCTAATCAACGGCTAAGATTAGATCTAGCTTGATCCATGTCTTTTGGACCATTCTAACATAGTTTTATATTAATTCACATTAATATTTTAATTTCCCTAAGTCTATGGTCCAACAAAGTTTTATATTAATTCACATTAATATTTTAATTTCCCTAAGTTTAGACTTAGGGACACCATTAAAAATATTAATAATTTTAATATCTCCCAAACTGTTTAGAATCTACTCAAACCCTTTCTGGGTATTGGAGAGCTCATGTGCCCTAACCTCTCCACCAAATTTCGTGGCTAAAGCACATCCGATGCTACCCCAAATCAACACTCCCTCTTAGCAAGGATTGTGAAAATTCTATCACTGCAGCGAATGATTTACTTTTCCTACTTATTTCATCATAAGTTATTCATGAAATTACTTCAATAAACACTACAATAAATATTGTTGCAGATATCACACTTTAATACAGAAACAAACATATGCACACATTAACACAGTTATTTTGGACTAATGTCCACAGAAAAACCCAATGTGGGAAAACCGGTGCAGTAAGGGAGGATTTTATTATTTAGCAATTTTCTAGTACAACAGGGTGCCAAACTGGCTTACACACACATAGACAAATTTCTAGCACTTCTTCTAAACCCAGCGTAGGCCCTACTGACCTCTACGTCAGCCCAAAACCCTCTGCGTCACCCTGAAAACCCTCTGCATCAGCCTACTGAGGCTCTACGCAACCTCTCTGGCCTTCTGTGTCACTCCTGCAACCTTTGTGTGGATGACGTAGGCCTTGTTGGCTCTGCGCAGTCTCTGTTGCCTCTGCATGGCTTCCTCTAGCCCTGTGTCTGCCTCTTCTGCCTCTACATTGATCTCTTGTCTCTCTGTTACGTACTTGCTACCTCTTGACTGCTCTCCAGACCACTAGTTCAATTTCTCAACAAACCTCGCTACAAAAATTGAACTGACTAGTCTCCCTCAGTGTGTTCTCCAAGTGACCCTCAAGTCCCTAATCAATGGCTAAGATTAGATCTGGCTTGATCCATGTCTTTTGGACCATTCTAACACAATTTCATATTAATACACATTAATAGTTTATTTTCCCTAAGTTTAGACTTAGGGACGCCATTAAAAATATTAATTATTTTAATATCTCCTGAACTATTTAGAATCTGCCCAAACCATTTCTGGGTATTGGAGATCTCATGTGCCCCAACCTCTCCACCAAATTTCGTGGTTAGTGCACATTTGATGCTACCCCAAATCAACACTCCCTCTTAGCGAGGACTATGCTCTAGTAATACTCCTCGTTGAGTATCACTCTGATCATCTGGCATCGGCCCCTGTGCTGATGCTAAACCTCCTTGCTCAACATCCTTTGCACTGTTGCATCCTGTACTGCTACCAATGACTCTGCTACTACAACTGTTGCTTTTGAACAATAGCTCCCCTGCATCCATGTTGTTGCTGGTCCTTCTCCCAAGACTGCATCTATGCTATTATTGGTCCTTTCTCCCAACACTACATCTGCACTGCAACTCCCTCTTCATTCGTGCTGCTAACACACTACTTCTAAAAGTGGTTCTTTACCATCCCCATATTTTCCCTGAAGTAGTCAAATTTTGACTTTCCAAGGGTGATGATATCTGCCACTTGTTCTTCAATCTGCATACATGAGACTTCTTCTCATGAGTTTCAAAGCCCTCTAGTTGTTCAATGTATACCTCTTCTTCTATTACCCCGTTTAGAAATGTCGTCCTGACATCCATCTGATGGATCTCCCATCCCATTTGAGCTGCAAGAGATATCACGGTCCTAATAGATGTATACCTAGCTACCAGGGTGAAGGTTTCCTCATAGTCAATCCCTTCCTTTTGAGCATACCCCTTAGCCACAAACCTGGCCTTGTATTTTTCAACACTACCGTCCGCAGCATATTTGATCTTGTTGATCCATCTTGAACATACCACCAATCTGTCTTGAGGCATTGACACCACCTCCCAGACATCGTTCACCATTATGGAGTTTACTCCACCATCGCATCTAGCCAAACCTGATGCTGAGCTGCCTCCTTGAAACTAGCAGGCTCCCCATCTTGAGCTACTAACACCTAATACCTGTCTGGTTGTTTTCACTCCCTCTTACTGTTCCTTGGCTCTCCGATGAAGTTCTCTGCATCACGTAGAATCTGACGAAGTTCCCTACAGGTTCTTCCTCTGCCAGCAGGTGCTTCTGTTCGCTCCTCCTCCTCATCCTGAGAATCTTCCTGACCTGAGGAAGAATTCTTCACTTCTGTTGGTTGAAGAGGCATGACCAATGGATCCTCTTTCGACTGCTCCTCGGAAGGCATTTCACGAGATCTTCTGAAAGCTCTGTCCTCCATGAACTTTACATCTCGTCGTACTACTACCTTCCTGCTCCCTGGAAGATAGATTTTGTATGCCTTAGTGTTCTCGCTATATCCCACCAGATACCCCTTTTCTGCAGTCTGATCCAACTTCTTCCTCTTTTCTTTGGGTATGCGGCAATATGCTAAACTCCCAAAAATCCTGAAATCACTGACTTCAGGCATCTTCCCAGTGTAAGACTTTCTCTAGAGTAATCTTGCACAATGCCCGATGAGGAGTCTTGTTCTAAACGTAGACAGTTGTGTTGCATGCTTCTGCCCACAAGAATTTTGGCATGTCCTGATCATACAGCATGGCCCTTGCTGCTTCTACAATAGTCCCATTTTTCCTTTCTGCCACCCCATTCTGCTCCAGATTGTAGGGAATTCTCCACTCTCTTCTGATGCCCTCCTTAGTGCAATAATCAGTGAAGTCCTTATCGACATACTCTCCACCATTATCTAAGCGCAAGACTTTTATTGTCTTACCAGTCAGATTCTCCATTAGAGCCTTGAACTCCTTGAATCGACAAAAAACCTCATCCTTGGTTTTCGGAAAATAAATCCAAGTTTTGCTGGAGTGGTCATCAATGAAGGTAAGGAAATACTCGGCACCGTTGAGAGCTTTGATGAACATAGGTCCACAGATATTTGAGTGTATCAATCCTGGTACACTCTTGGCCCTGTGTTTGCTCCTAAGAAATGCCTCCTTGGCATACTTTCTTAGAGCGCATCCCTTGCATACATCATCTCGTACTGTACTCAGATCCGGAACTCCTATTACAGTGCTCCTGAGAATTCTCAAAGCTCCATGGTGCAAGTGACCCATCCTTCTGTGCCATAGTTCGTTCAAGTCCTTATCCCCATGACTACCTATTAGTGCCATTGGAGATTCTAGTTGTAATCTATACAACCGATTACTTTTGATCCTGATCTGAACTTTCTTTTTCCAGCTCGAGTGTTTGACGTATACCTTTTCCTTGATGAAGTAGACGTCATAACCCTTACCTTGTAGTTGTGACACAGAAAGTAAGTTCATCCCCAATCCTGGTACATGCAGCACATTTGTGGCACAAAACCGCTCTCCTGATTCTGTTTGAAAAACTATGGTACCCTTTCCTACTGGAGTACACTTTACCTTGTTCCCCATGGTGATCTGAAAGTTCATCTCCTCCTCTCGATATTCTGAGAAACACGCCCTGATTCCCGTCATATGCCACGAGGCTCCACTATCTATATACCATACGTATGATGATGCAACACTAGTCATGCACACCACTTCTTCTTCCAAGCTGGAAGCCAACATAGAGAAATCAAAATCTCTCTTTTGTGCAATCTTCTGAAAATCTACATGAGTCCCCTGAGGTGGATGCTTCTGCATTGTGGTCTCGACCCATAACTGATTTTCCTTTTCTGTCTCTAATTACTTCCTCTGATACCATGTGAAAATTCTATCACTGCAGCAACTGATTTACTTTTCCTACTTATTTCATCATAAGTTATTCATGAAATTACTTCAATAAACATTAAAATAAATACTGTTGCAGATATCACACGGTAATATAGAAACAAACATATGCACACATTGACAGTTATTTTGGACTAATGTCCCCGAAAAACCCAATGTGGGAAAACTGGTGCAGCAAGGGAGGATTTATTCAGCAATTTTCTAGTACAACAGGGTGCCAAACTGGCCTACCCACAGATAGACAAATTTCTAATACTTCTTCTCAACCCAACATAGGCCCTACTAACCTTTGCGTCAACCTGAAAACCCTCTGCGTCAGCTTATTGAGGCTTTGTGCAGCCTCTCTGGCCTTCTGCGTCACTCCTGCAACCTCTGTGTGGATGACGCAGGCCTTGCTGGCTCTGCGCAGTCTCTGTTACCTCTGCGTGGCTTCCTCTAGCCCTGCGTCTGCCTCTTCTGCCTCTGCGCTGATCTCCTGTCTCTCTGTTCCATACTTGTTGCCTCCTGACTGCTCTCCAGACCACCGATTCAAATTCTCAGCAAACCCCACTCCAAAAATTGAACTGACTGGTTTCCCTTAGTGTGTTCTCCAAGTGACCCTTAAGACTCCTCTTATACTTTTCTCGTTGACAAATCAACGACCGAGATTAAGTTCCTAATCAATGGCTAAGATTAGATCTAGCTTGATCCAGGTCTTTTGGACCATTCTAACATGGTTTCATATTAATACACATTAATATTTTATTTTCCCTAAGTTTAGACATAGGGACTCCATTAAAAATATTAATTATTTTAATATCTCCTAAACTATTCAGAATCTGCCCAAACCCTTTCTGGGTATTGGAGATCTCATGTACCCCAACCTCTCCACCAAATTTCGTGGTTAGAGCACATCCGATGCTACCCCAAATCAACAAGGATTGTGCTCTAGTAATACTCCTCTCTAGGTATCACCCTGATCATTTGGCATCGGTCCCTGTGCTAATGCTAGGCCTGCTGCCCATCATCCTTTGCATTGCTACATCCTATACTGCTGCCCATAGCTCTGCCACTGCCATTGTTGCATCTGTACGACAGCCCCCTCAGCATCCGTTCTGCTGCGCATGGCCCTGCCACCGCCACTGCTACGTTTGCACTACATCTCCTTTCATCATGTTGCATCGTGTTTCCCATAGCACTACCACTGCTAACTGCTGCATTGCAACTCTGTTACTGAGAAGTAAATAACTGATCTCCCAACTCTGACCTCTCTGTCAGGCTAGAGTACCCCTGATGCTAAAGCTCCCTCTGTTGCTGACAAGTGCTCTCTCTCAGACCTCTATGTTGTTGCAACAACTCCCTGCATCTTGCACCATTGCACACCTCTCTGTGCCATCCTGCACTGGTGCAACACTCCCGTGCCTCTTGCACTGTTGCAGCCTGCTAGCCTTGCGCTGTCGTGGGAATTCTGCATTGTAGCTCTCTCTACCACTTCATCCGCATCCTTCTCTACCCACATTTGCCAGTCTTGCTACTCCTCTTCAGGGCTCCTGTAGCATGGTCTAATCCAAGAGGTCGGGTACTTCGAGGATCCTACCCCTCATTGCCTATAGTCCGTCTAACTATAGCTCGATGTCTCCCACTTCCTCTCAAGTGGTGTGTGTGCACTCATGGTATAATCATCGTCTGTCTCCACTTCCTTCTCTGCCCTCATTGGGGCTGCCTTGGTCTCGGAGGCCTCTCCCTTACTCTTTTTCCTTGGACACTGGGTTGCATAATGACCCAGCTCCCCACAACGGAAGCATTTGACCTTGGTGAGGTCCTTCTTCTTCCGTTTCTCTTGCTTTCCCTCGGATGCTAGGGCAACATCCTCCTCCTCCTTTTTGACTCTGATCCCCTTGCCGCTGCTTCCCGCGTTGCTTAGCCTTCTGATCTCTTCTTGGTGAAGAGCCACCCACATTTCCTCCCAATGTGGAAGGGTCGCTCTGCCCAGTATTCTCAGGACAAATACCTCCCAGTCTTCTGAGACTGCGTTCAGGGTTGTTCTCACCATCAATTCCTAATCTAGCGTGGCCCCTTGGAAGTCAACTGATCGCGGATCTCATTCAGTCGACCGAGGAAGGTGTCGATCCGTCCTCCCTTCTTCATCTAGTATGACCGCAACTGATTTTCTAGTAACATCCTTCTTTGCACAGAAGTATGCTGGTACAATTTCTTTAGGGCCTCCCACATCTTATTTGATGTTTCCTTCTCAACAATGTGTGGTACTACATGGTCCTTGACCCTGTCAAGGATGATGCTCCTGGTCCTTGCCATTGCCTCCTCGTACTTGTCGTTATCAGTTGGGTCAACTGGGATTGCTATCGTCCTCAAGGCGAAGTGCTTGACACGATTTCTATCAAGTACGGATAAGATTTTGGCCTTCCAGACTGCGAAGTTTGACCCTTCGTCCAGTCTGTCTGGTCTCTTACTCCATGTAGTGCCATGCCGCTCTTCTACTTCCCTCCTGGAAGTTCTCGATGTGACTCCCTCTGAGCCTTGATTTCCCTACTGGAAACCCTTCTGCCAATGTCGAGATGCCCCCTACTCTGATCGTCTGTGCAACTTCACCACTAATCCAAATTTCTCGGCTAGAAACCCTCGGTAGCAACTCCCTCCTCCTTGGCCTTGCCTTGTTAAGTATTGTTCTGACTATAGTACCCCACCAGCTCCACTTTGCAACTTACCCACAACCTCCTAAACCCCAGCAACCTGAAGGTGAGAACTCCTAGGCTCTGTGCAGTCCTGACACCAGCAAACTGGCTCCCTTAGCCAACTGCGTCAGCCTTGCTGGCCTTTGTGAGAGCCTATCTTTGCCCCCTTCAACCTATGCACAACCTCTTCTTGGCTTGAACTTGATGACGCAGGCACTGCGTTACCCCTTCCTTGCTGCTTTGTTGCTAGGAATAGCTTCTGTCACTCGGGACAACTGTTTTCTTCTGTTGTTGCTGCTCTGCTCTATTGATGCTGTCAGTTCTCCTGTGATCTGCAACCACGCTCTGATACCATGTTGAAGTTTCTACGTCTAACAGTAAGAAAACCTCCATGCACTTTACTGATTTACTCCTACCTACTTGTTCTGTTAATTAACAAGTTATTTACCATGTAAATATTGAAAATAAATACAAGTGCATGCTCAACACATTACAGGTCATCAAGTGAAGGAAACAGAAACAAGCACACAAATGAAACCATTATTTTTGGACTAATGTCCCTGGAAAAACCTAATGTGGGAAAACCGGTGCAGCTATCTGAGGGTTTTATTATTAAGCAGTTCTTTTCTGAGTACACTGGGTGCCAAACTGGCTAACTCGACAGAGATAAAAAATCTGGCAGCAATACCTCTCTTCGGAAATAGGTATTCGGAAAGCCTGCTCCACGAAATCCCTCTCCAACACAATCTGAAGCTCCGCACCAGCCCTACTGGCCTCTGCGTCAGCTGAAACCCTCTGTGTCAGCCTACTGAGGCTCTGCATAGCCTCTCTGGCTCTCTACGTCACTCCTGTAGCCTCTGCGTGGATGATGCGGGCCCTTCTGGCTCTGTACGATCTCTGCTGCCTCTGCGTGGCTCCCTCTGGCTCTGTGTCTGCCTCTCTCTGCTTCTGCGCTGGTCTCTCGGCACTGTCCCTGCCTCTCTACCTCGTACTCACTGCCCCTCACTGCAACTGATCACTGATTCTATCTCTCTTAGCAAACCCCGCTCTAGAGAATAGAATGACTAATCACTCTGGTGTATTCTCCAAGTGACCCTCAAGCCTCCTCTTATACTTTTCTCGTTGACAAATCAACGGTCGAGATTAAGTCCCTAATCGACGGCTAAGATTAGATCTGGCTTGATCCATGTCTTTTGGACCATTCTAACACAATTTTATATTAATTCACATTAATATTTTAATTTCCCTAAGTTTAGACTTAGGGACTCCATTAAAAATATTAATTATTTGAATAACTCCGAAACTGTTTAGAATCTGTCCAAACCCTTTCTGGGTATTGGAGATCTCATGTGCCCTAACCTCTCCACAAAATTTCGTGGCTAGAGAACATCCGATGCTACCCCAAATCAACACAATGACAAATGACGGTGGCTACAATGTAGCAGGGTGGTCGACAAGATGGAGGAGGCAGCGACCGCTACAGCATACAGTGATGTGACTAATTTTGTTATCTTGTTTTTTTTTTATTTTTGCTTTTAATATAACTTTTTTTCTTTGACTTTATTTTTTTATATTTTATTTTTTTCTTTTTTTTTTATATTTTGAAAAAAAGGTCAAAATATTAAAAAAGGAAGAAAAAAATTAAATCTAAAAAAATAATGTCAAAGAAAAAATTTAAAAAAAATTATATATATATATATATATAGATTCCACACAGACATTTTTTTTTTCTTTATTTTTTTTAAATGGCCAAAGGCCTAACAACAAAATGGAGAACCTCCGAAAGCTTCTTGTGGCTAAAAGCCTCAATCGTAACGACAACGAACTTGATGAAAAGTTGATGGGAAAAGGTCGAATCAAACTGGTTCTATGCAACAGTTGAGCAGCTAGAGGTGTTAGTTTTTGTTGGATATGATAGCCTTGGACAAGTATTTTAGTCTCTATGGTGTTAGAGAGGCTAAGGAACACGAAATATCCAAAACCCATAAAAAGTTTCGAGCTATGAAACCCAATTCGTCCAAAACAGGGCACGTGTCTGAATCCCACGAATTTGACACAATTCGATGCGAATTCAAATCCAAAAATGGGACACCACGTGTCCTAACGGGACACCATCGAATCCCGATCGTGTCCTGTTAGGACACATCGTGTCCCGATTTTGGGATTTGAATCCCAAAAAAGTGAGGGTTTATGAGGTTGGTTTTATGAGGTTTATGAGGGAGAGTTTATGAGGTTTGTGAGGGTTTATGAGGTTTGGTAGGGTTTATGAGGTTTAGGAGTGTTTATGAGGTTTGTGAGGGTTTATGCAGATATTTAAATTTTGTATGTACTATGCATGCTATAATGTTACTTACTTACTTTGTAAATAGTAAAACTAACATTTAGATGAAGATCTATGTTTGAATCAATGAATTTGTATCATTAATGAGAATTTGTGTAAGAAATATCTATTTTTAATATATATATATAAAAATAATATATAACGAATCCTACGTGTCATGTTCCGGGGGGTCAACGTGTCTGAATCCGACACTCGAATCCCTGTATCCTACAAATCTTGAATCCCCGTGTCAGGTGACTTAGGTTTCGAGAGAAAACACTTAGAAACCTCTCAATTAAATTAATTGATTAATAATTAAAAAAATTCTAACTTAAGAAAAGCGATTAATTTATGGGTATTAATTGAGAAAATCAGTTTTGCTCTAGAGACTTCCAAAACAATAATTTAACGAAGTCTAAGATGATCTGAGCCATCAATCATGATCAGATCTTGGTCATTGATGCTCCAGCAAGAGATTATAAGAGTGGGTCAAAGGGATTGGAGAAGAAATACATAGAGTTTACTTCTTGTGAGCAAGGCAGTTCAAATTCTCCAGTTCGCAGTTTTCTGTGAGGGTACAGTTCGAGTTAGGGAAGAGCATCAGAGAGAGGGAGCAACAGAGATTTGGGAGCAAATAGTCGGAGGTGATCTTTTCCTCAGCTTTCCAGTGTCTAGGAGGTATGAAAGGAGGACGCCAAATTGTCTGCAGAGGAGGCCGATTTGTGCAGCGTGCATTAGCCAAAACCCCACTGCGAGTTGTCAGTAGAGGTTTGTTTCAGTTGTCGAAGGCCAGATCAGTGTTCTGAAGGAAGAGCAATTCATTTCCAAAGGTAGAGGGAGACAATATGAGTCACTTGGAAGGGTTCCAAGGGTTGTGTGAGTTATCTAGAACCACCAATGCATATTCTGTGCAAAGGTGCAAATAGCCTGTAGGAGGTGCGAGTAGTTAGAGAGAGGCCAGCGTGATTGCAGAGAGAGACAAAGTGTCTCCAACACATTTTGCCAGTATATTGTCAGAGATTTTCCAGTTGGGCAACCAATTGTAATTATTTTCTCAAATTGTTGCATAATAAATAAAACCCTCGATGCATTGGTTTTTGTTAAGTTTAGGTAACAATGGTATGTTCTATGCTTAAGAGTAATTTTACTTCAATTTCTTTATTAGCCCAATATCAATATCTAGTTTAGAAATCACATCAACATGATAGTAAAATGCATATAGAACATAAACATAAACAGTAGAAGACAAGCCAAGACAAGAGGACACAAGATGTGGCACCAGCCAAGGACAAACCCCAATGTGGGGAAACCCTTGATCAATTTTTCTTATATCCTTCAATAGTTTAGCAAAGAGAGAGATAGTACAAGTTACAAATCTGATAATTTATGACTACAGCAGACAGAAAAGTCAGCGTTGGTCAAACGGGGCAGAATTCTTCCTCTAATCAACTCAGTCAAACCCAGTCAGCTTCGGCCTTCAACAGCAAGCTCAATCAGCCCAAAACTAGTCCGAAAAAGTCCAGTCAAAAACTCGTTAACGAAAGTCAAACTGCGGCCAGCCATAGGGTAGTCAACGCTGGTCAAATGAGAGGTCAGATTGTCTCGATTTCAATGCCCAAATCTGTGGCCTTCTAAGACAGAGACACCTCACCCAAACCGCAGTCAAAACAAGTCAGCGCTAGAGGTCAATGCAGTCAAACAACAATCCTACAGCTCGGTCAACGTCGGTCAACACAGTCAAAAAAATCCATCCTTCCTTCGCACGCATGAGAGACAACTGCGATATGTGTAACTAATCAGATGAGGAGAAAGAGATGTGTGAAGATGAGATGATGATAAAATGACTTGAGGTCTCCTTTTTATATGCAACGTTGAGGATGAGTTAGGGGTTTGAATACTTGTTTGCTTGCTGGCCGACCTTGACAATTTGTCCATAATATAAATAAATTCATATCTTCATTTGTACATGTCGGAATCGGATAATCTTTAGATCAATAATACACCTCTCGGAGAGAGGAATCCAAGAAAAATATCAGTTGTCATAAATAAGATGATCCATGTAGAGTTTGGCCCCAGTTTCCAATTTTAACACTCCCCTCAACTAGGGAGAACTCCATCGGCTAATCCATCTGCCAATCTGTACTATCTCTGCCATCAATGCACTGCTCTGCTCTGCTGAACTATGAAGAAGAAAAAGTGATCGAGAATGTATCATACCATTCTCTACTGACCCGAAGTCAATCCTAGATAAAAGAGAGTATCTCATACCACTCTTACTGACCCGAAGTCAGTTCCAATCAAGAGAGAGTGTCTCATACCACTCTGACTGACCCAAAGTCAGTTCCAATTGATCCCATCAATATCGGTCATCCTAGCATAGGGAGTACCGTAGTACACAAAGCGTCCATCGGTAGTACTATGGTCCCTATCCTCATTTCCCTACTCATTGGCCAGATGAGAGGTACTTCCCATGAGTCCCAGACTGCATGGGTAGGATGTCTCAACAACAGAAGGATGAACCACTCATCCTGCCTACATGTCATCAAGGGGTATCACAGGGGAAGGCTGAACCACTCACCCTGTACACAACAAACCACTAGGGGAAGGTTGAACCACTCACCCTATGGTTGCTCATCGCTCCAAGAAGTACCCCAAGCCCCCCGGAGCTCCCAAAGCTCAATGTCCATATCATACAAGACCCTCATAAGAGGGTCTCTCCACGACTCCAAGTTGTTTTCGGAAGGCCAAGAACTTGACCTTCCCCAGGGGCTTTGTCAGAATATCGGCGGCTTGCTTATCAGTCCCAATGTGATGGAGCCTTATTGCTCCTCGTTGTACCATATCCCGGATAAAGTGGTACCTGATATCTATATGCTTGGAGCAATCATGAAACACGAGATTCTCTGATAATTAGATCCCACTCTGGTTGTCGCAGAGGATCATGGTGGTATCTAGCACATGTCCAAAAAACTCACTAAGGAGCTTCCTCAACTAGACAGCTTCACAGGAGGCCATACTAGCAGCTATGTATTTAGCCTCAACGGTTCTCAAGGCAACCGATTTTTGCTTCCTTCTAATCCAAGATATCGAAGCAAAACCCAAAGAAAAACAACACCCAGAAGTGCTCCTGTGATCCACCACACTGTTGACCCAATCAGCATCAGAATAACCATGCAGCCTCACATCTCCGGCAGTGTATCTCAGTCCATGATTGATTGTACCCCGAAGATATCTCAGAAGATTCTTGGCACCAATCCAATGTATATGATGAGGCTCAACCATACATTGGCTCAACGTGTTAAATGCAAAGCATATGTCCGGACAAGAGTTCACCAAGAACATCAGTGTTCCAGTGAGTTGACAATACTCAGAAGCATTTCCCAATTCAGGTCCGGCAACACTACCACATAACTTCTTAAAGTTAAGTTCCATCGGGGTAGTCACAGGCTTGCAGTCCACCATCCCAAATCTTTCCAATATCTTCACAACATATTTTCCTTAAGATAGGAAAATTTCTCCTGGCTTTTGCTAGATGTCCAACCCTAGGAAGTAGTGCATCAGTCCTAGGTCCTTCATCTCAAATTCAGAAGCTAACTCCCTCTTACATTTGTGAATGAGAGGGTCTGCACCTATCAGAAAGAGGTCGTCCACATAAAGTATCAGTATGAAAGATTTATCATCTTCAACCTTAAAGTAAAGGCTCGGATCAGCTTCACTTCTAGTGAATCTCAGCTTCATCAGATAGCTATCAATCCTCTCATACCAAGCCCGAGGTGCTTGCTTTAAGCCATAGAGAGCTTTCTTCAACCTGCACACATGAGATTCCTGGTCATGAACCTCAAACCCCTTGGGTTGTTCCACAGAGACTTCCTCTTTCATCGAACCATGCAAGAAAGCGGTCTTGACATCCATCTGATGTAGGTTCCATCCTTGCGAGGAAGCAAGGTCTATGATCGAGTGGATGGTGGTGTATCGGGCAACAGGTGCAAACATCTCATCGTACTCTACACCTTCCTTTTGAGAGAAGCCTCGAGCAACAAAGCGAGCCTTGTACTTTTCTACACTTCCATCAGCACCATGCTTGATTTTGTAGAGCCACTTAGAGGTGACAACCGATTTGTCTTGGGCTCTAAGAACCACATCCCATACATCGTTCTTCATAATTGACTCGTATTCTTCATTCTTAGCATCCTTCCCTACTTGTTGCTTCACGACTTCTTCAAATTATGAAGGCTCATTTTGAATGATAGTGCTCATGACGGTCAAGTATCCTTGATACTTGTTTGGCTTCTTGCTTTCACGGAAAGTCCCCCTTGGTACAATATGTCTCTCGACATCTTCGAGAGTCTCCCTAAGCCATGAGGGTCTCCTCTTGGAGGAGGAAGGCTCATGAGGAGGAGGATCTATAAGATCCATAGGTTCATCAACATCAGGCATTGTTTTGTCCTCTTTTTTTCACTCTGTTTTCCAGTGTCAACTTCTTTGTCCCTCCTTGGGATAGGAAGGTTGTTGATCTTGCTGAGAGCCATATCTTCGTCAAAGGTGACATCATAATTTATCTCAACTTCCCTTTGACTAGCCACATAAATTCTATAACCCTTAGAATTTATACTATAGCCCACAAAGATTCCTTTCTTCCCTGATGCACCCAATTTGCTACTTTTCTCTTTCAGCACATGAAAATATTCGGGACTTCCAAAAATTCTAAAATGAGAGACATCGGGTTTCTTACCAGTGAACATTTCTTCAGGATTCTTGGAGTCCAATTCTTGATGGGGGCATCGATTTTGAACGTACATGGCGGTATTTGCAGCTTCAGCCCATAGGAACTTCGGAAGCCCTTGATCATGAAGCATGGCACGAATAGCTTTTACAATAGTACAATTCTTCCTTCCAACCACACCATTCTACTCAGGAGTGTATGGTGTTGTAGTCTCCCTCTTAATGCCAACTTCTCTGCAATAATCATGGAATTCATTTGATTCGTACCCAGTCCCATTATCAGTCCTCAATATCTTGATTCTCTTCTCGGGTTGATTTTCTATCATGGCTTTGAAATGACAGAACTAGGTGAACATTTCATCTTTCTTTTACAAGAAATAGATCCAGGTCTTGCAAGAATAGTCATCCGTAAAGGTGAGATAATATAAGTATCCTCCCAAAGAGTTTACAGGCATCGTACCAGATATGTCGGAGTGGATCAATTGCAATATATCTGTGGTCTTGCTATTACTTGAGGGGAATGGTCCCCTTGTAAGATTTCCTTCGGTACATCCTGGACATACACCTTCATGCTCTACTTTGAACTCGGGCATACCTGTCACCATCTATCTCACATCGGGTAGAGCCTTATAATGAAGATGGGAAAACCTTCGGTGCCATAGTTGAGATTGTAGAGATGTGTCGCAAGACATGGCTCCAAACGGACTTCCTCCAACTTTATACAAAGCAGTGTTGATAATATCGGTATCGGGAAAATATCGGCGAGGGTCCAGAAAATATCTTATCGGCAATATTGGCGAAAATATCGACAAATATTGGCAAGCATAAAAAATGCATAATATATTCATTTTTTTTCAGATTTTTAAACATATAAAGCAATAACAACATGAAATAAACACATTGGCACATAAATATGAAGAAAACACTGATATCATGTCAAATAGAAATGATACATCAAAGGCAATACCAAATCCTGCTGATCCCTGATAATTGTCCATTCAAGGACTCAAATGTGGAGAACCAATACAAAATAACATCACATATATAAAAGTATCTCATCATCATGAGTTATATGTAGCACAACAAATAAAACTAGCAGCTATCTATCTGAAATCACTGTCGTCTCCCCCTTTTACGGGAAAACATGATGGGCTGTTTGCCAGGCCTGCCCCTAGTAGTAGGAGGCCCTGACCCTGCCTCTGCACCTAATGTCAAATAATGAGTGCTAGGTATGGGGCTATGTTCTCCTATATCTATAGCAGATGGTGTTGATCCTGATGCTCCCGCAGTGTCCTCCTCCTCCTCCTCCTGCTCCTCCTCTGAGTGTTGCTGCTCCTCTGACTCCGAGTCCTCCTCTTGCTGCCCCTGCTCTAATGGATCATCTGCCACTGGCTCTAACCATGAAGGTGACTCCTCCAAGAGGGGCTCCTCAGACTCCACCCTCCACGGAGATAATACATCAATATTGTTTAAGCTAAGTCACATGACACGAGGACACGAGACATGGAGGACACGTAAATACGAGTATTCAATACGAAACACAACGACCTGGAAACAAGACACGGGGGACACGTTTTATATATATATATATATATATATATATATATATATATACCAAAATATAGTTTTTTATCCATATTAAATTGCACGTTGCAACTTATCTAATCAAATTAAAATATAATTACTTCTCAAAGTTCATAGTTCACTTTAAAAAAATAAATAGAATCAAAATTTACTATTTAGAAATTAGAATGTGATATGCTTGGTCTTCATTCTTGAATATTCAATGTTCATTGTTCATGTACAACTTACAAGCACATAAGAAAATAACTAAAGTCTAATCCTATTGATTTCCTCTGCCCCTCTTGCGAGAAAATGCCACAGCTTTCCCTTCCCCTCTAGATGTAGATGTTGGTGCTGGTGGAGTTGGCAGTGGAGTTTGCTATGCTCTAGAAGCTAAAGAACTAGAAGTAGGAACTACAGGAGGTAGACCACGTCCTCTACTGGTGGCACGGGTAGCCCGGGCAGGTGGTGTCACCTGGAAACATTACAATCTCCCAATCCTGAAATCCTAAAAAACTGATAAGTCTGCTGCATTTTGAATGAAATCTAAAATTCTACTTTCTCCATATGAAATGCAATGAGGCCGGAACCACTCTCAAACATCCTGAGTCATTTCATGGTAATGTTAAAAATTTAAGTAAAAGGATGAAAATGAAGATTAAGGAGAATGTCACTTTTACTTTAAGAATTTAACATTACCATGAATAGCATATCAATACTAGGGCCTAGAACGCTCAAACCCTCCTTGGCAGCAACCACATAGCTCTCCCCTTCCTTCTCCAGCAATCAGAAATGAAAATGATATGAAAAAAACCAAAATCGGATTTTTATAGACCGTGTAGAAATTTTTTAGTCACCGGGCGATATTTTCGATTGTCGCGCGATATTTTCCAAAATATCGGCGATATTTCGAAAATCGCGCGATATTTTCAAAAGCTGAAAATATCGCGATACTTTGTCGGCGATATATCGGCTCGCCGAAAATATCGCGATATTTCTGAATATCGTCGATATCTCAGCGATATTATCAACACTGATACAAAGTGTCAACCCTGAAACCAAGAGTAAAAGCATCTTTAAAATTCATTTTCCAAACACGTACCTTTCCATCGATGAATGCCACCTTGTATCCTTTGTCTTCCATTGTCGAAATGGACACCAGGTTCTTCTTAAGATCAGGTACATATAGAACTTCTTGTAAATGAATCGTGTTACCTTAATTCAATTGAAGGGTAACATTCCCTACTCCCTTCACGGGATAGGTGGCATCATCTCCAAGGATAATCTCCAAGTTTGTCTCCTTCTCTATCAGATTAGAGAGAGCTTCCTTGTATCTGGTGAAGTGCCTTGAGGCACCACTATCAATTAGCCAATTCCCCAAAGTGTCTGGTGGAGAGGTAGTGGAGAGGGCCGATATAAGATAGTACTCCTTTTGCTTATTGTTAACAACATTTGATTCTTCATACCTGGAGTTCCTTGCTTTCTTGGAGGGTTGACCATTTCCTTGATGTCCCGCATTCCTTTTTCCTTTGCCATTGTACCTGCCATTCCTTTGATTGTTGTGGTTGAAGTTGCCCCTAGAATGATTGTGATCATCATCATGTGATGTGTCCCTTCTATTTGGACACTCCCTTGCATAGTGGCCAAAATTATTGCAAACAAAGCACATGCCCTTCCTTCCTCCCTTAGATCTAAGATTTCCATTGAAATGACCTTTAGACCCTACATTATTTCTCCTTTTGGAATGAGCAGAGAAAGAAATGGGGTTGCTTCTATTAGAAGGCATTTCTTGCTCCACCATTCTTGTTTCTTCTTGAATGGATCTCGACATCAATTCTTCAAACCCTGGAATTCGATCATTATTGAGAATAGTGGTTCTGAATATATACCATTCGAGTAGGAGTCCTCCAAGGGTAGTGAAAGTAAGTTCCCTGTCAGGAATGACCTCTCCAATCGAAAGTAGATCATTCTTGATCTCAGTGATCCTTAAGAAGTAGGATTGAATATCCTCATCCTTACCTTCTTAATATCCTTCAACTTATTTTTGAGAAATAAAATTTGATTAGCATCACTAACCTTGAACATGCTAACCAATTTGTCGTAGATCTCCTTGGAGGTGTTCAAATCGGAGATGTAGGGCACCAGACACTTGTCAATGGAATCTCTGATAATATTCTTCGATTTGACTTCAGCCCTATTGTACTTGGTCTTCGCAACAGCGGGTGCATTAGAAGGAGGCTAAGAGATTTTACCCTTCACATAATCCAACACTTCTTGTTCTTCCAAGGTCAAATCAAGAGACATCTTCCATCCATGATAGTCAAATTTTTCATGGAGCTTGTCTTCAGCCGAGAAGTGGGATGAGGAACCCATTGAGCCTTTTGTCCTTGTCCAACTATCTTTGGTGATTGTTCTTTCACTCTCGCTTGGGCTTTGTCTTCACCTTAGCTTTGATACCATGCTAATTTTAGGTAACAATAATATGTTCTATTCTTAAGAGCAATTTTACTTCAATTTCTTTGCTAGCCCAATATCAATATTCAGTTTAGCAATCACATCAGCATGATAGTAAAATGTAGATAGAACATAAACATAAACAATAGAAGACAAGCAAAGACAAGAGGACACAAGATGTGGCACCAGCCAGGGAGAAACCCCAATGTGGGGAAACCCTTGATCAATTCTTCTTATATTCTTCAATAGTTCAACACAGAGACAGAGTACAATTTACAAATCTGATCATTTATGACAACAACAGAAAAGTCAACGCTGCTCAAATGGGGCAGAATTCTTCCTCTAATCGGCTCGGTCAAAGCCAGTCAACTTCAGCCTCCAACAGTAAGCTCAATCAGTCCAAAATAGTTTGAAAAAGTCCAATAAAAAATTGGTCAACAAAAGTCAAACTGCAACTAGCCCTAGGGTAGTCAACACTGGTCAAATGAGAGGTCAAATTTCCTCGATTTTAGTGCCCAGATCTGCGGCCTGCTAGGATAGAGACACCTCACCCAAACCGCAATCAAACCAAGTCAACGCAGTCAAACAACAATCTTGCAGCTCAGTCAACGTTGGTCAAAGCAATCAACAAAATTTATCCTTCTTCCCTTGCACGTGTGAGAGACAGCTGCCCAGATATGCGTAGCCAATCAGATGAGGAGAGAGATATGTGTGAAGATGAGATGATGATAAAATGACTTGAGGTCTCCTCTTATATGCAACGTTGAGGATAAGTTGGGGGTTTGAATGCCTGTTTGCTTGCTGGTCGATCTTGACAATTTGTCCATAATATAAATAAATTCATATCTTCATTTGTACATGTCAGAATCGGATGATCTTTAAACCAATCCTACACCTCTCTGAGAGAGGAATCTAAGAAAGTATCAGTTGTCATAAATAAGATGACCCATGTGGAGTGTGGCCCTACTTGCTAATTTTAATAGTTTTCCCTTTGGGGCTTTTCCGAGGACATTTGTCCAAAAACAACAACGTCATTTTCATTATGTGTGCATCTATTTCTTAGTTCTTGCTTTTATTTTCAAAGTGTATTTTTTATTGGTGAAGAATTGCAGTGTGAATTCTTCACTATTTGTCATTAATAATTTAACAGAAGCCAAATAAACCTTTTAATTAATGGAGGAAGATCCACAGATTGAAGAGTTTCAGTCAACGTTTCAGAACCACAAACTAGTGTTGATTTTTGGATAGCATCAGATGTGCTCTAGCTCCGAAATTTTGTGGAACGGCTAGAATACGAGATCTCCAAGACCCAGAAATCATTTGGAGAAATTCCACCCAAAGTGCATGTTATTCAAATAATTAATTATTTTTAATGGTGCCTGTTGTCGCGCAAAGTGTCTAGGCACCGCGACAATGCTTAAAGTAAGGGTCGTCACTCTTGATCCTTACTCTGTTTAGACTCTCTCCTAAGCAAGTCAAGGGGGGTAGTCCCTAGGTAAATGGATGAAGATAGCCTATGAAAAACAGACTCTAGGAGATTTTCTTGATGGACAACTTGATGAATCTAAACGATTAAATCAGATTGATAGATTTAACGTTAATGTAAACAATACAAGACCACAAGATAGAAACAATTATAGACTAGTGCCTTCGATATTTGAATTATCCATCAATAAAACAAGCTATCCAGAACGATTTTCAATATGTGATGAAAAGTGACAATCATAAATAATCCACAAAAAAACCCAACACTGTATCACGCAAGATATTCCAAATTTAAGACGATTATCGTTGATGACCAAGATCTAGATTCCATTAGTTTTCTTCAATAATCAATATAAATTTTAAGCCACTAGTCAGACTTTGACCATAGAAAAATCATGAAAATGCATTTAACCACCAGATAACATCAAGGAATTTTAGATTAGCGATTCAATTATTCCCTAGGCAAAATATAAAGAAGTAAAACAAATCAATGGGTTAATAAATCGAATTTTTAATGGGTCGTAGGACACGTCGAAAAAAATTTAATGTTAAAGCACAATTCCTTTGATTTATATGAACTCCTCAGTCACAAAATTCAAAATTTTTGGAATTTTTTAATGTTTAAAAAAAAATTATATTTTTTTTAGATGTTTTTGGATTTTTCAAACTTTTTCAATGTTTTTTAAGACTTCTATAATTTTATATTTTTTAGATTTAAAATTTTTTAATGTTTAGGATTTTTTATGATTTTGAAAATGTTTTTTTTTAAGGTTTTTAATATAAAATTGAAATCATAAAAAAATATATAAAAAAAAAAGAATGGAACAAAAAACTAAATCGAAATGAAACCTAACCTAAGTCTAAATGAAATCTAACGTAAGTTAAAATTTAATGAAATAAAAAAAAAAAATATACACCCTAACTATCAAATGCATATCTCACAATTAAAAAAAAAAAAAAGGACTAGTTTTGAGTTTGTGTTGCATTTGCAGGTTTTGACGGCGGAAAGGAGGAGATGCAAGGATGGAATGCGGATGCAGGTTTGGAAGCAGTGATGGGGAAGAGCTAGGGACAGGCAGCATGCAGGCAAGTAGGAATGCGTGGAGGAGATGATTGCGAAAGAGGGAGAGCTAGGCTGCGTAGGGAAGGGTGCAGAATGGCCAGCCTAGAGCAACAAAGATGGAAGGAAATGTTGGTTGCGTGTAGCTGGAATGGAGCTACGTGAGGGGTGATGGGGGATGGATGCAAGCAGAGTAGACTGAGGGATGTGAAATTTTCGCAGCGACCATGCATGTAGATCGTGCGAAAGGAGGGCTGACAGAGCTGCGGACCGTGGCCTGCGAAGGTTAAGGAGAGGGTTATATATGGTGAGTGTAAGGGTTTCGAGAAGATGTAGCTAGGACGTAGAGGATAAAAGAGTCGCTTTTTGTGATGCGTTTTTTGTAGTTGGAGTAGCGATTGAGGGAGGTTACAGCAACAAAAAAAATTCCGAAATCTGCCAGAATAAGAAAAACGCAGCCAAAGGGAAATAGACCCAAGGCAACAAAAAAAAGATTTTGAAACCCTCAGAAAAACATCCCAAACTCCAGAAAACGAATTTCACACTTGTACTTCAGATTTATCAATGAAACCCTCACGAAAATTTCCAGATCTGAAAATAAATTTAAACCCTTGGACTATGAAATCTAGATATGATCCCTGTCAAAACGATGCTAATGGACCATCAAAGATTCGGATCTTACCCTTCAGGGCCTAGATCGACCCTGCACAACTTTCAGCTTTAGATCAGCAGCTACAAAACAACAAGGAACACCCAAATGATATATACAATGACCCAAAAAACATTAAAACCCTAAAAACCAAAGTCAGAAACTAAAATTAATTACAGATCTATGTACACAAATGGTAGATCTAGGAAGTGTGAGTCCGACTCGGCTCCCAGATATGATGATCTGAGTCTCTCAACAGCCAGATCTAACGATTTAGGACAAAAAAAATTTAAAATTTTTTGAATTTTAGAAGAGGTACTAAGCTCAAAACCTTTCATGCATCACCCAATAAAAAAAAAATCTTATGATAAGCCCAAGATTAAATTTAAGCTAGGCTCTTCAGAAAACATAGATCGGGAATTGATTGGTTCAGCCGATAACTTCCCCGAACGCTCGATGATCTAATAATCAAGGATTTTCCTACAAAACTCAATTCAGCCATCAACATAGAGCGAGAGAACAATAATAAAATTCAAATCTAATAGAGATACTTGCTATTATATTCAAAACTTAAATTATCATTCAAACCCCAGCGACATAACAAGATACCTGTACTCAAATCACTCTTCAGAAGCTATTATTAATGGAAAAAAAGAAATTACGCACGAAAATAATCCATCTTACAACATTTCCATGAAGAGTAACACTAGCAGAAATTTAACCCCAAAGTCTTTCTTTATTTCTCATAAAAAGATTACAAGAAGAGCTTTTCGCTTAGTACACGATCAAAAGATCAGATGAACTAACTGACAAATGACCTCCTATTTAAAGATAAATCCTCCAATGGCTAGTTCGAGTGATCTTCGTCAAAGTAATCTCAACCATTGATGAGGATTAAAATTTCTTTTAATCTCATTCGTCGAAATTTTAAATTATTGAGGAAATTCGAAATTTTCAATTAATTGAATTTTAATTAATTCAAAAATTAAATTTTTGAATTAATTTCCTCAAAATTTTAACTTTGACTTAACCCCAGGGACCAAAGGCCTAAAATTTAGCAAAATAATCAATTACCTTAGTCCCTGGACCTTTTAAAATTTGAATTTTAAAGACCCACGAATTTTGCCTTTGGAAAATTTAAATTTACCTAGGACTTATAATTAATTAAATTTCTGACTTAGGATTTTAATTAATTTTCGCCAGAAAATTTAATTAATTAACCTATGAGGAGATAAATTATTTTTCTAACCCTCAAGACACTTTACATCATGATTTTTACAGTTTTTACATATCAAAAGGGAAAACCCATTTGCAAAAGACCCTCACAGACTACCCATTCCTGCGACACAAATATAGTCCAACAGACCAAGCGATTTGTAATAAAATAACCTAACCAAATAGTTAGGATTATTCCCAAATTACTTTTACATAGACTCAATCTAGAACACTAGGACTCGCCTAAGATCCTGGTGACAAAATCTCTTCCGGCTTTAGGGTAACGCTAAAGGAAAACTCTGTCGATCATCCGATAATGGATCGGTAAAACAAAAAACCTCCTAGAATGTAGATCCACACCAGAAAAGTAGGGTTACCTAGGTAATTACATACACGACACAGATCTGCTGAGATTATTTACATTATACACATGCAGAATGGCTTTACATTATAACATGATCCTCAGGCTAACGATGATAGTTGGATGGCAGGAACACATCGATCAAGCACTATCCCTTTTGCAGAAAAGGGGGTGTACTGCTATGGGTCATTGACACGTGGTGGTCAACATCTGGCTCTACTTGGGGACACATTGTTGCACTAGAGGAATGTGAGAATCCAGAATCTGCATCCACGCAACACACAACAAAACATAAGTAGCGTTCATCCAAAAAATCATCATATAACGTTAAGCACAGGAAAGATACAAGCTCTTCATTTATTAACTATAACATGAAAAATAAATCTAATCCTAAAACAAAAATGAAATGCTGAAATAACAGGGTATAAAGTTAGAAATACAATACAAAGATGCCCCATGGCATCACATGTGTTCAATATAGTGCATACTGAGCATTTGCCTGCTTTCAGGCAAATCTGTCCGCTGTTTCTCAAATGTGCCATGTCCAATCCTGCATACGGTAGGACTTTTTCTCATCTGAAAATCAAGTTGATCGCGACCATTTGATGCATCAAATCACTTTTTCATTCTCTTTCTCTTGCGCTTATTCTTTGTGGCAAGTTGTATCACTAATGATATGGAACATTTTGCTTCAAAACTCTCAAATGAAGTATGTAAGATATGCAAGACATGTCTCTCTTCATTCTGCATCTGCTTTGTCAAGAATGATGGATCAGTCTCACAAGTGTCATGAGTTATAATTTGATCTTCTATGACTGGTGGATTAACCATGTGAGCGTCAACCTGATTCTTATCAATTTCAATTTTATCCGGGTCACCTTCAATTAACCACTTTTTAATGGAACAAATGACCTCCTCGTAATAAGATGGAGCTTGCTGCAATAGATCAGGATGCTTCTGATCTGTTGACGTCTCCTTGTTTCTTTCATCCTCTGACCGATGTTGAAGTTTCTATCCCTATATGGTTATGGCATCCATCTAGCTAGAGTGTTCAACCTTCATAGCACTGACTTCCTTGACATGGTTTTCCTCCATGGTCAATAACTTATTCTGAAGACATGTCTAACCAGCTTCCACATCTTTTATTACTTTTTCATTCTTTGCTTTCATGACCATGAAACGGTTTTGCACATAGTTTATCTCTTTCTTATGATTTTCTTGCATGGTAGCCAACTGATTATTATAATCGAATCTCATGATGGTCATTTCTTCATCCATAGTTAATAACTTGTTGCGCATAGAATTAATTTCTCTTCCATGATTAGCTTTCATGGTTTCCATTTCCTTTTGCATGTCGGTCCTCATATCCTCCATATTCTGAGCACACTTTTGTACTATGATGGTTACGTGATCAGAGTGTTTGTTTTTCATGATTTCCATCTCCTCATCACGTTTTTCCAGTTGAGCGTATAAAATTCTCATATCCTTGACATGATTAGTTACAAATTTTCTTGATTAAGCTCCATATTTTTTACTAGCTGCGTTTGACTGAACTGCATGTCTTTAACCAACCGCTTTAGTTCTTCTATAATTTGCTTATCATTTTCCCTTTCATTGTTGACACTAATTTGATAACTTGTCCTTGTTTTTCCACTGTCATGGATTTGACTTGCAACGGTACAAGTGGATGGCACATTCTGATATAGAGAATTGTCTTGAAATCTTTCATTGACAGCTGGATCATTAACAAGATCACTTTCATTCTGTTGCATAATTTTAGGGGCACAGGGTGAGCTACCTTGTTAACCATATCTATTTGTAAAAGCATTGACGATGTCTTGTAAAGAAGCGAAAGAATCTTCAGGACAACTATTAAACCAATTCAAAGCATCACCCTCTAAAGAAAAAGCAAATAGATGCATTTTGACATCTTCATGATCATACTAGGGAGAACTACAATATCTGAGTATTGTATGAGTAAACCTGCACAGATGCTTTCTAACAGAGACTGAATCACCACTCAAGAACAAAGACAATTTATGAATGGCCACTTCCGGAATATCATGGAGAACGTCAATAAAATGACACGGGGTAAATGAATCATCCACGATGACTTGCCTAAAGGAATAATGAGGGACCAAATAGATGCTAGAGAGAGACCTCTGCTCAAGAAAATCAAGAGATCCACTAGAAGCGAGCTTCTAGTAGAAATTCTTGTAAGAAATGAAACCAGTGGAGTCACCACTTGAACATGAATCCAACTCTAGGATCCAAAAGACAACAAAAAACCGGATATAAGGGAGGGCTTCTTATCTGAGAAATAATAAATGGAAGAAGTGGAGTCACCACCCAAACAAGAAACGAACCGAAATGTCCAAGTGCTAAAGGTGCAGATGAAACGATTAATGAGATGACAAAAGATAGGGCGATGAAAAGATCAAATGATGCCAGGAAATGTTGTGCCGCTTGACAGGCTAATGAATGGCGGAAAAGATGAGATGATTAAAACAATGTCGAAGAAACCAAGGACATAAAAAACTCTATCCCCAGTGGCAATGCCAAGGAGTGTTGACTTTTCCGGCTCAAATGAGAGATGAGAAGGATGAAATATGAATGACAAAGAGCCAAGGCCCAATAAATCGATCCTCAGCAGCAGTGCCAAAAAATGTTGTTGTTGCCGGCCTAAATGAAAAGTCATTGAAACGCTGAGAATAAAATATCCCCGGCAACGGCGCCAAAAATGTTGTCACGCAAAGTGTCTAGGTACCGCGACAACACTCAAAGTAAGGGGTGTCACTCTTGATCCTTACTCACTCCGTTTAGACTCTCTCCTAGGCAAGTCAAGAGGGGTAGTCCCTAGGTAAATGGATGAAAATAGGCTATGAAAAACAGACTCTAAGAGATTTTCTTGATGGAAAACTTGATGAATCTATACGATTAAATCAGATTGATAGATTTCACACCAATGTAAACAAAACACAACCACAAGATAGAAACAATTATAGACCAGTGCCTTCGATATTTGAATTATCCGTCAATAAAACAAGATATCCATAATGATTTTCAATATGTGATGAAAAGTGACAGTCATAAATAATCCACAAAAGCACCCAACATTGTATCACGCAAGATATTCCAGATTTAAGACGATTATCATTGATGACCAAGATCTAAATTCAATTAGTTTTCTTCAATAGTCAATATAAATTTTAAACCACTAGTCAGATTTTGACCATAGAAAAATCATGAAAATGCATTTAACCACCAGATAACATCAAGGAATTTTAGATTAGC
This sequence comes from Pinus tabuliformis, assembly GCA_031772625.1. Classification (NCBI taxonomy): domain Eukaryota; kingdom Viridiplantae; phylum Streptophyta; class Pinopsida; order Pinales; family Pinaceae; genus Pinus; species Pinus tabuliformis. The sequence continues at coordinate 1,892,636,265 of CM062817.1, read as the reverse complement.
GATTCAATTATTCCTTAGGCAAAATATAAAGAAGTAAAACAAATCAATGGGTTAATAATCGAATTTTTAATGGGTCATAGGCCACGTTAATTTTTTTTAATGTTAAAGCGCAATTCCTTTGATTTATTTTAACTCCTTAGTCACAAAATTTAAAATTTTTAGAATTTTTTAATGTTTAAAAAAAAATATATACATATATATATTTTTTAAATGTTTTTGGATTTTTCAAACTTTTTAATGTTTTTTAAGACTTTTATAATTTTATATTTTTTAGATTTAAAATTTTTTAATGTTTATGATTTTTTATGATTTTGAAAATGTTTTTAAATTGCGTTTTTTTTTTGGTTTTTAATATAAAATTGAAATCATAAAAAATATATATATAAAAAAAAAGAATGGAACAAAAAACTAAATCGAAATGAAACCTAACCTAAGTCTAAATGAAATCTAATGTAAGTTAAAATTAAAAAAAAAAAAAAATACACCCTAACTATCAAACGCATATCTCACAATATAAAACCAAAAAAAAAATCGAATAGTTTTGAGTTTGTGTTGTATTTGCAGGTTCTGACGGCAGAAAGGAGGAGACACAAGGATGGAATGCGGATGCGGGTTTGAAAGCAACAATGGGGAACAGTTGGGGACAGGCAGGAATGCGTGCAGGAGATGACTGCAGAAAGAGGGAGAGATAGGCTACATAGGGAAGGGTGCGGAATGGCCAGCGTGGAGCAGCGAAGATGGAAGGAAATGTTGGTTGCGTGTAGCTGGAATGGAGCTGCATGAGGGGTGAAGGAGGATGGATGCAAGCAGAGTAGACTGAGGGATGTGAATTTTGGCAGCGATGATGCATGCAAATCGAGGGAAAGGAGGGCTGACGAAGTTGCGGTCCAATGGAGGGTTTGGCCACAGTTTGAGAGGCTACGAAGGTTAAGGAGAGGGTTATATATGGTGAGTAAGGGTTTCGAGAAGATATAGCTGGGACGTATAACATAAAAGAGCCACTTTTTCTGATGCGTTTTTTGCAGTTGGAGCAGCGATTGAGGGAGGTTACAGCAACAAACAAAAAATTCCAAAATCTGCCAGAATAACAAAAACACAGCCAGAAGGAAATAGACCCAAGGCAACAAAAACGATTTTGAAACCCTCAGAAAAACATCCCAAACTTCAGAAAACGAATTTCACACTTATACTTCAAATTTATCAATGCAACCCTCATGAAAATTTCCAAATTTGAAAATAAATTTAGACCCTTGGACTCTGAAATCTGGATATGATCTCTGCCAAAACGATGCTGATGGACCCTCAGAGATCTGGATCTTACCGTTCAGGGCCTAGATTTGGACTCTGCACAACTTTCAGCTTCAGATCTGCAGCTACAGGACAACAAGGAACACCCAAACGATATATACAATGAACCAACCCTGAAAACCAAAGTCAGAAAACTAAAATTAATTAGAGATCTATGTACACAAATGGCAAATCTATCAGATCTAGGGAGTGTGAGTCCGACTCGGCTCCCAGATCTGATGATCTGAGGCTCTCAACAGCCAGATCTAACGATTTTTAGCACACAAAAAAAATATATATATTTGAATTTTAGAGGAGGTACTAAACTCAAAAACTTTCATGCATCACTCAATTAAAAAAATAAAAATAAAAATAAATCTTATGATAAGCCCATGATTAAATTAAGTTGGGCTCTTTAGAAAACACAGATCAGAAGTTTGTTGGTTCAGCCGATAACTTCCCTGAATGCCCGATGATCTAGTAAACAAGGATTTTCCTGCAAAACCCAATTCAGCCATCAACATAGAGCAAGAGAACAATAATAAAATCCAGATCTAATAGAGATACCTGCTATTATATTCAAAACTTAAATTATCATTCAAACCCCAGCGACTGAGCAAAATACTTGTACTCAAATCGCTCTTTAGAAGCTATTATTAATGACAAAAAAGAAATTACGCACGAAAATAATACATCTTACAGCATTTGCATGAAGAATAACACCAGCAGATATTTAACCCCAAAGTCTTTCTTTATTGCTCATAAAAAGGTTACAAGAGAGCTTTTCGCTTAGTACACGATCAAAAGATCAGATGAACTGACGAAAAATGACCTCCTATTTAAAGATAACTCCTCCAATGGCTAGTTCGAGTGATCCTCATCAAAGTAATCTCGACCATTGATGAGGATTAAAATTTCTTTTAATCTCATCCGTCAAAATTTTAAATTATTGAGGAAATTCGAAATTTTCAATTAATTGAATTTTAATTAATTCAAAAATTAAATTTTTGAATTAATTTCCTCAAATTTTGGACTTTGACTTAACCCCAGGGACCAAAGACCTAAAATTTAGCAAAATAATCAATTTACCTTACTCCCTGGACCTTTTAAAATTTGAATTTTAAGGACCCACGAATTTTGCCTTTGAAAAATTTAAATTTACCTAAGACCTATAATTAATTCAATTTTTGGCTTAGGATTTTAATTAATTTTGGCCAGAAAATTTAATTAATTAACCTATGAAGGGATAAATTATTTTTCTAACCCTCAAAACACTTTACATCATGATTTTTACATTTTTTACATCTCAAGGGGGAAAACCCATTTGCAAAAGACCCTCACAGACTACCCATTTCTGCGACGCAAATATAATCTAGCAGACCAAACAATTTGTAATAAAATAACCTAACCAAATAGCTAGGACTATTCCCAAATTACTTTTACATAGACTCGATCTAGAACACTAGGACTTGTCTAAGATCCCAGTGACAAAATCCCTTCCGGATTTGGAGTAAGGCTGAAGGAAAACTCTGCCGACCATCCGAAAATGGATCGGTGAGACAAAAAACCTCCCGAAATTTAGATCGTCGCCAGAAAAGTAGGTTTACCTAGGTAATTACATACATGACATGGATCTGCTGAGATTATTTACATTATACACATGCAAAATGGCTTTATATTATAACATGATCCTCAGGCTGACGATGATAGCTGGATGGCAAGAACACATCGATCAGGCGTTATCCCTTTCATGAAAAAGGGGGTGTACTGCTATGGGTCGTTGACATGTGGTGGTCAACAGTGCGTAAGTTAAAACTTAGGAAATTAAAATAATTAAAGTGAATTAATGTAAATATGGGTGAGAAGCTTCTAAGAGGCGAGGATCAAGTCTAATTTAATCTTAGCCGTTGATTAGAGATTAGATCACGACCATTGATATCTCAACAGGAAAAGTAAAAATGAAGACTTGAGAGTCATTTGGAGACACACTGAACAAATACTCAACAACCCGAGGGAAGTTGATTCTCCAGAAGTAAGAGTTCGATTTCAGAGGAGAGTTGCAAGGTGAAGGAAGAGTGTATCTACTATCAGCATCAGTCGGAGACTAAGGAGGGGACGCAGTACATCAAAGGGACAATGTGGAGGGACAGCTCAAAGAAGCAACGCAGCAAAGGACGCAGTCCTCATGCAGAAGATGACACAGAGGTGACAGAGTGGAGGCTGGAGGGTCTCTTAAGTGTCAGAATTTCTCCAGTGATTGGAAGAAAATTATCTCAGGCGTTTTCAAAAAGGTTTCTACATGTTTTGCAAATCATTCCATGTAAAGAGATTGTTGTTGAAGAATATTAAATAAACCCTCATTTGTTGCACTAGTTTTCCCGCATTGGGTTTTTCTAGGGACTATTGTCCAAAAACAACCGTGTTGATGTGATTGATTTTTGTGCTTGTATTTCGCTGTTCTTTTCTCTATGCTATTATTTGACAACTGCAGTAGAATTTACTTTGATGTTTACTGTAGGGTTTTGTAAATAACTTATTGTGGAAAATAAGTAGGAGAAATAAATTAGTTGCTGCAACAGAATTTCAAGTTAGAAATTTTCACAACCAAGACCATCTTCAAGACTTCATGAAATTTTTAACTATTGCAGCAACTAGAAATTATTCTTCTAACTGTAAATTAATTTAGCAGTTTATTTGCTACGACAAAAAATGAATAATTCACAACTGCAATTTTCACCAAAATAAATATTGCGGAAAATAAACTAGAAACTAAGAAAATACTGGCGCACACAAAAATTTAACACTGGTTTTTTCTTTTTTACAAAAGTCCCTAAAAAAACCCATTGTGGTAAAATTGGTGCAATAGATAAGGGTTTTTATTATTAAGCAACAGTGAGAAATTTTGAGTACAACTAGATGTTGGAATTTGGCAATCCTACAGAGAAAAATATTGGAAAAAATATTATCAGGAATTTTCCTCACCCCACAACCAATCTGGACTCTGACTACCAGCTCCAAGTGAGCCATCCAAATTGGTCTGCGCAAACCCTGTGTCACCTTGGTGCAGCTTGCTAAACGCACTGCCTAGAACAACTGTGACTCAAGCTATTCTGTCTACTACTGATTAAGAAACTATCTCTCTGGCACTCTGGAAAAACTTCATGGCCTCTAGAAGTGAAAACAAGCTTCTCTCCAGCAAGATCAAATTGCCCTTTAGAGGTTACTCCGCAGCCATTCCGTCAGGCTCTCTAGTGCTATCTCTGCCTCTCTGCAAGCTACTCTCATGAACTAGAAGACTTCCTCTGGACTCACTATCTCTGCCCCTCTGTCTCTGCTTCCCCTTTCTAGTCGAACTCTTCTAGCAAAATGTTGTTGCTCTCTGCAAAATCGAACTACCCAAGGAAATCGATCTCAAGTATATTTTTCCATCTACCCATCGACTTCTTCTTATAATCTCCATTTGGGACTCCAACAACCTTGATTAAAACTTAATCAATGGTTGAGATCATTTCCTAGTCCATCTATGTGAGTTTCTAGAGAAATCTCACCTTCCTCAATTAATTGTTGTTAATTAATCATTTTCCCTAAGTTAGACTTAGGAAAAAATTAATTAACTTAATTAAGGCATTTCTAAGTGGATTTTCCTGAAACCTTTTCTAGGTTCTGGAGTCCTAGTGTTTCTTAGCCTCTTTGAGAACTATCGAGACTACAACACCATTCGATGCTACAAAAACTAACACTCCCTCTTAGCGAGGAAGGTATCATACTGCTACAACACCCTATCTTTGCATCATCCTCTATATACGCTGCTAATGCATGGCCACTGTGACTGCCTGCCACTACCCACCAACCACTACACAACTATGATACTACATCTGTGTTGTTGTTGACACTGCTATACTGTTGCCAACATTTCATCTGCATTGCAACTCCCTCTCAACTGTTGTTGTTGCTACTGCAACTGAGAAGCATCCAAAATATTGAATCAATTGTGTCTCTATGTTACATCTGTCTCGTGAGCATCTAACTACTACTAGCCTCTACACTTCCACTGAGGAATATGCACTATTGTTGACTCCACTACTGGGCTTACTGCTCTGCTATCAACATTGCTTTGTGCTCCTCAACACCTGACTACAACTAGTCTATAACTATCACTCTAGAATCTGACTACATCCACTGACATTGATCCTCCTGCTACTGAATATTGTGGGCCCCTATAGCAAGGTAATGATCCATGAGAAAACACCAACAGATGTTCACCACAATGGACCCTGCTCAAACCACTACGCAACTCTATGACTATAGCTCCATATCGCCCCACCTCACTCCTAGAGATATAGCTGCAAACATGGCAAAATCTTCCTCCAGCCTAGAGGACAACTTGTCTATCTCTACAGATGTTGTCCCCTGGTCCTACTTCTCTTGCTTGTCCTTCTTCCTTTGAGGACACTGAGTATTGTAGTAGCCAAATTTGCCACACCTGAAGCACTTGACCTTAGATAGGTCCTTTTACTTCTTCTCCCCTTCTGAACCCTATCCCTAACTGGGGCCCTTTGATGCAAGGGCCACATTATCCTCCTCCTTATCACCTTTCGAACCCTTACTATTTGTTGCCGCTGACGAAGGTTTTCACAAGTGCACGCCTCATCTCCTCCTGTTGCAATTTTGACCACATCCTGTCCCACCTACGTAGAGTATCTCATCCCAAGATGCCTTGGAAAAAGATCCCCCAACCCTCTAAGACACTGTTCAGTGCCAAACAAACCAGCTTTGTATCTTGAGTCACTTTTCCTACGACAGCAAGTTGATCCCGAATTTCCTGAATTCTATTGAGAAAGGATCGATGTCTTCACCCTTATGCATCTTGATGTTCCTCAGCTTCTCTTTCAAAAACATCTTCTGCTGATCAGAAGGATTCTGGTATAGTTGTGCAAGAGCATCCCACATCTCCTTGGCCGTGTTCTTGGCTGATATATGCGAGACTATATGGTCCCAAACTCCATCTAGGATCATATGCTTCCCCTTAACCATCTCCTTCTTGAATTAATTCAACTGATCTGCATCAGTAGGTTCTACCACCACGTTCTCTATATAGGCCTTCAAGCCAAATTCATCTAGCAAGAATAACATCCTAGCCTTCCAAATGATGTAGTTAGAGGCTCCTTCCAACCTATCTTGATATATAAGCCCAGATGTGGCCATCTCTATGAAAAAAATGAACCTAGAAAAGAAATCTCCCTCTTTCTCTTGCTCAAGCACTAATTCTGCGATTCACACCCGCTTTTGGAATGAGAAAATATGTTTGCAGCTACTACCGACTGCCACGGAAATTTGGATTTCTAAACTAGAGACCCTCTGTGAGAAATCTCCCGCTGTGTGTGCACTTTCTTGTCCACCCGACACAGTTTCTGCTTTAGCACATTGCTACAAAACCCTCCTGAACCAAAATAAGAAATCTTCTTAGCAAAAAAATTGATCTGCTCTAGCGGAATTGCTTCTCGACTTTAACACTGCGTGCTGGAATTTCTACTGCGTTCTATGAATTTTTTTCTACCACCTGCATTGGAAAAATCAAACCCTCTACCCAGCAGTTCAAATTACCAAGCCAGCCTCTACACAAATCTAGAAATCGAATTGCCAAATGATCTGAAATGGGGGTTTGATAAATTGTTATGCTTACAAGAACCTCCCACTCAATTAAACAAATAAATGATCTAGCTTATATATGACATTTGCGGAATTAAATACTTGAAACAGGTGTGTGTTTTCTTTTAATTGTCTGAGTGCTTTAAGTCCATTTGTCTCTGCTAATATTAAACACATATAACAGCCATATAATGCAGCAAATAAACAACCACACATAACAGCAAATTCAATCTAGGAGTTCACCCGAATATCATGGGCTACGTCTCCTTGAGCCTTTGTCATCTTGACTTAGCTCTTTGGGATTATGCCAAAGTTCCTTTTACAAGTTCCACACTTAACTCCAAAGGTTACTGAACTGAACTAATGGGCTTAGAATACCATCTATATCCCTGTCATGGTTGTCATCAGTCTACAAATAGATCTAAGCTTCCTTAGACTTGATTCCTTCAATCAGTGCTCTGAGCTACCCTGAGCTTCTTGATGGAACTAACTCCTTCAGAATTCTTTAACTGTTAGTGAAACTTCACTTCCTATCTTCAGCACATATCAGATTCTGAAAATAGACTGATCATTTGCTCAAAATGAGCCTTGCATCCCCAAACTAGGCCTTCCTCCATGGTTGGCACTGGGCTTCCTGAAACTTCCTTGTAGAAGTCTCTAAACGCTTCTACAAATCCATGCAATGGATTCAGAAGGCTTATTACAGTCAAGTATGATTGTTGATTCACTGAGAACGAGTACTAATAGCTCCTACAACTGCCTCCAACTCCTGGTGGCCCTAAGCTCCAAAATCTCCCTGGATGAAAATCTCCATGAAGATGACTTCTTCAGCTTCTTTGGACTATTCCATTGGCTTCAACAGGCTCCAATTAGCCTAGCTAGCCTCTTGTTTCACTCTCTCTGGTCCTAGTAGAAAACTGCTCCTGGAGTGTATTTAAGCAATATCCCTAGGGATACTCCACCAAACTTGGTGAACTGCACCTAACTCCAGTTAAACTTAGCATATCCAAACTAAGTTTAGTCACTCCACCAGGCTAATCGTCAGAGGTAGCCGTTAACATAATCGTAACTGTTGGGTGCGCATATGTGGCAGTATAAACCCCAGCGGTTGGGAGAATCCCGTGTAGATCTGGCGATCGAGTAACATGTAGCCGCGTGTGACTACATTTCAAGCGTTTGCAAACGACGGTTACGTATCCTGCTCGATCCTTCTTTAACTTTCCCTTTTATCAAGCGCTTCAATCTGTGCCATTGATCTCACTTCTCCAGATCCAATGGATATCGTGTCACCCACTCGCCAACTAGCTTGGCCAATCTCCACCATTGATCTATCTCGTCAAATCGGATGGCTATCGCGCAATCTTGCATGAAATCTTGCACGACAGATATCAGATCGAGGCGCGCGAGAAAAGTGGTTTTCCCGTGCTACATGTCAACCGTTAAGGGTAATCACGTGAATTTTAGAAATACCATTTCCAGCCTTTAGGGCGCGTGAGAAACTGCTTCCACTTTCCGAATACTGCCCACATGCTTAATTCACACTTTTAAGTAAAATGCTTAAGGAAAGGTTTAGCGCTTAAATCACATTAATCTTGGTCAAATGTACATAAATTGCAGTTCACTGGACTTTTTCAAATCGTGATAACTTCTTCATTCAGTGTCAGTTTTTCAAACCGTTCGCGGTACCGAATCAGGAAGACGAGATCTAACAGGTCGCTCAGGTTCGACACTCTTTCGAACACTTTGAAATCTGAGCTATCATTAAGGTCCTGGATCAATATTTGGTCACTCCTCCCCATTAGGAATCTTTTTGACCCCAAAACATTGATATACTAATCTGTACAGTAGATGAGAGTACAACAACCTCTTCTTTCAGCCTCCATACATTTTCCTTGCATGGCTAGTGCCTTTGAACCAAAACTTGAAGGTAGTCGACACTTCCCTTCCTGGATGCACTTGTCCTCCTATTAAGAATTGTCTTCCTTGAACTCATTCAAAATTTCTGTTGAGAAGTTTACAGAAGGTAGTTGAACATCGTTTCCTTGATCGTTGACCCAAGGTGGCTCAAACAAATGTGAGATTACCTCACAAATATATGCATATTACCAATGAAAGTATGTTTTACTGTGTCAAGAAGTCCAACCACTTCTTACCAAGCCACTTCTATGGCGACTTTTGCTGCTGCAAATCTTCTTCTGACATCTTGTCAAAAACAACATAATGGAAAAGAAAACAACTTGTTGACATAAATTCACATCATGTGAATCGTCGTCATGTCTCTTACATCTTGTGTACAAATGTTTGACAAAATCACAAGCCGACAAAACATACCTTTTTAAACAACTGACTCTCCAAGTCAAGCATGTACAAAAAGAACTTGATGACTCTTTTTCAATGTAGAAAGAATTCCACCTCTTGTGAAACACTTCATCATTATCTTCTTTTTCAATCTTGGAGACAAAATCAACTTTTCCTAGTCGATAGGACATTGCATGCATGTTTAAACAAATCAATCGACCATCAAGTCAATTACACATACATGTTCAAATACAATGAAATCATGAACATTCTTTGTTCATACATACCATTCTCATGTCTGTATTCCGTTCTTCAACTTTCTCTTAAGCACAGTCATAAGTACAAGATCCTCGATCATATGTACATATGTCATATACTTACAAAGCTTAAATGAATATAATTTTGCTACAATAAAGCGAGTCTCATACTCAACTTTTCCATTCACCTTTTTGGTAAAACCCTGCAACTTGCATTCCATTGACAAAGAAATGTATCAAATCAAAAGAGATGCAACCTTAATTGGATAAGAACTCTAACCATTTATTACCAATCCACATCAAAGGTGCTTCCTTTAACTGCATATTGACATCAACATGTGAATCATCCTGAAACACATCAATTATGGAAACTTCCTTTCCATTCTTGCCATTTTCTTTTTCCACCTTCTTTAAATTTCGTGGAAGCACTGTTGGATTCAAAGTCCAACACTTTTCAGCAATATGTTCTTGCTTATTGCAATAAGTGCAACATATGTTCATCCTCTTTACAGCATAATTTGCCTTGTCCAATGGACCTTTGGCTTCTTGCCTCCTTTTCTTCAAAAGTTTCTTGTATGTAGCCATATTCTTCCAACATCTAGAAACACTATGGTTAACCAAACCACAAAAGGAACATGCAATTTTGTTCCAATGCTTATGTGGAAATTTACCATGCTTTACATAATCAAAAGAAGTGATTAAAATCAGATTTATACATTTCTCTTTCACCTTTGTTTCCTTCATGAGAAGGTGAATCGAATGAAGAAGTGGCTCCCTTCGGAACACCATCAATCTCTTCAATGATTTTAGAGCTTTCACAACTCTCTTGTTCGAGTGCATGCTTATGAACACCTTCTTCTTGCAAAGTATGTTTCAAAATATTGCATTCCCCATGAATACAATTTTTACAAACTTGAGGTAGAGAACCTATGATGAAACTCCTTCTAGGAATTGTTTCAATTGCCTTCTTGGCTGCTTTGGAACTTTCTCCATAAGATCGTCCGTAGCCAAAACCTAAATACTTAGGCCTTTCCTCAACCATTATTGGCTCAACTATGCCTTGTGTATGTTTGCCCAGTCCTTTTCTTTATAGCCCATTTTTGACATCAACTTGGACCCTATACCTCTTGTATGTTTTTCAAAAGAACCCACTGATCCAAAATGGATCTAACATAGACTTCTAAGTCTAAAAATCTTCGTCACAGAGGAAAATGAAAGTCAAAGGATGCTCTTGGGAATAGTCTCATTGCGTAGATCTTTTCAATCTGAATCTACTGCAATTTGAATGGACCAAAATGGATTTCGGATGAAGGAGTTATTGTAGAAAGAAGTTGGCCCATTGTCCTTTGAAAATGAGGCAATTTCTTATTAAATGGGACTTAGGGGAAAATGTGTTTTTAAACATAAAATCCCTTAAAGTCATCGTATCGCGTTCCTTCATTGAATCGCATATATGTTATAATGGAGCATTATTGTCGCATCGGAGTAAGTCAAGCGGAGTGTTTAAAAGACTCGTGACCATGTGACTTACTGACATGCGATGGCGCCAATAAGCGAAAGCGCTGATTGATCGGAGATCGGCGATCGGGGAACCACAATGCAAAGGGGTCATGTGATGCCGATAATGCGATATGCTATTGCAATCGGCGATCGGCGGATCCCCGGTACAAAGGGTCGTTGCAATTGTGATATGCGATGCGCCGATATCAGCGATCGCAACCACATAAAGGGTCGTTGACACATGCTTGTTGCGGTTACGACTTGCGATCAAGGCGCGGGCCCGATAGGTTATGAATGCGATTTCATAATATTTGAAATCCGAGTTTTCGGATTTTCAATGTTTTCCTATGTAAATCCGAATACTTTTGTGTATTGGAAATATGGTCGTTTTCAGGATTTGGTCAGAAGAAAGGCCGTTGATTCCTTTGTAAACTGTCCCTGTTCTTGAATCATTTGTGCCACGCTGTAAGCAGGCGTTTTGTAACAATGATGCGTTGTAACAGGAATGCGTTATACGCAGAGAGCCACAGAGCCAGATGGCCGGTCCCAGAGCCATAGGGCCAGTCGAAGAGACAGAGGAATGATTACACAGAGAAATGGACAGGAAGCTGCAGAGCCGGAGGGATGCCTCACAAAAGCCAAAGAGCACAATTGAAAGAGGAAGTTTTGGAGTCGCTTGGAGGTCGAGTGAAACCAAAAGCTCGTGAAAGCCGAGAAGCCACTAGAGGTTGGGGCAATGGCAAAGGGGTGATTTCCCAGAGAGCCGAGTGCAGCAGAATTGCAGAGCACAGAAGACCAGAGAGCCGTAGATTCGCAGATTGCCACCAGAGGTTGGGAGGACAGCGAAAGAGCCACCAGAGGTTGGAGGCTTGACAAAGAGCCAAAGCTGAGAGCCAGGAGCCGAGAGCCAGAGTCAAGAGCCAGAGCCAAGAGCCAGAGCCAGAGCCGAGAGCCAGAGAACAACAAAGAGATCAAATGATCAAGCTATTGCTGATGTCCGATGTGTGTTGAAGACAGAAGGAGTTCCAGAGACAATTAACAGAATTCTGAGGGAGTTGGAGCAAGCTAGAGCTCAAGATAGCTCAGAGAACTAATTGAAGGAGTCTAGTCCAGAGAAGCCTAGATCTATCTGCAGAGTATGGACAACCAGCGAGATAATATGGTATTCTGAACCCATAGGTTCAGTTGTAAACCAATGGAGTTGAGTGTGGAACTTGTAAAAGAACTTAAGCCATAATCCCAAAGAGCCTAGTTGAGTTGACTAGAGCTCACGGAGACGTAGCCCAAGAGGTTTGGGTGAACTCCTAATTATATTGTTGTTATGTGTATGACGTTTATTTGTCGCACTGTTTCACTATTATATTATGCATATCAGTTTAAGCAGATAAACTTAAGGCAATTAAGCAGTTAAAGGCAAACACAAGCATACACCTATTTCCAGTTCTTTTAATTCCGCAAATTATCAATCATAAGCATAAACCTTGGGAATATATCAGCTTTGGAGTGAGAGAGGTTCTTGTAAGCATGACAAGAAGCCTTTAGTGCTCCATTTCAGATCACCAACACAAACATTCTTAGAGGAATCTGAAGACAAGCTAGAATTGTTTACCTCTTCTTCAAATTGATGCTTAAGTAAGGCTTCTTTGGCAACAAGGAGCTGTGTCTCCAACTCATGCATCCTTTCTAGGTTCATATTTGCAATATGAAGTTGGCTCTCCATTTCCTGCAATTTGTCAAAAAGCAACTTCTTCTCTTCCTTCATGGAATTCAACTACTCTCGAAGTTTGGTGCTCTTCCTTTCATCTTCATACATTTGTTTCACCATATCCATCATGATGAACAAGTCTCGCTTCATGTCTTCATCAAAGAATCTTGTGAAGGAGGAGGATTTTGAAAACTCACTTGTAGAAGTTGTCATTATAGAAATGAACAAAAGAACTTCAACAAAATTCACAAATCAAAAAACTAATGGTTGTAGAGTCAAACTCTTATTCAAGTAGCTTTTTGCAAACAAACCCTCTTGTGCTTCAAGGGTTGCCTTGAGGTCCTTTGGGTAAGGAGAATGCCTTGAGCCCTTCTTCCTTCTTGTCCTTTCCTGGACTTAGCTATCAATAGCTTTCCCTTCACCTTTGCAAACTCAAACAGCAGTCAGTTTACAAACAGTCAAACAGTCAAATCCTTTGTACTGTTTAAACACCTTTCAAGTCAAACAAGCAACCTACTTCTCTGTCAATCAAGCAACTTATTGCTCTGTCAATCAAGCAACTTGCTCTGATACCACCTGATCTAAAATGGGGGTTTGATAGCTTGTTATTCTTACAAGAACCTCCCACTCAATTAAACAAATAAATGATTTAGCTTATATATGAGATTTGTGGAATTATATACTTGAAACAGGTGTGTGTTTTCTTTTGACTGTTTAAGTGCTTTAAGTCCATTTGTTTCTGCTGATATTAAACACATATAACAGCCATACAATGCAACAAATAAACAACCACACATAACAATAAATTTAATCTAGGAGCTCACCCGAATATCATGGGCTACGTCTCCTTGAGCTTTTGCCATCTTGACTTGGTTCTTTGGGATTATGGCAAAGTTCCTTTTACAAGTTCCACACTTAACTCCAAAGGTTACTAAACTGAACCGATGGGCTTAGAATACCATCTATATCCCTGTCATGGTTGTCATCACTCTGCAAACAGATCTAAGCTTCCTTAGACTTGATTCCTTCAATCAGTGCTCTGAGCTACCCTGAGCTTCTTGATGGAACTAACTCCTTCAGAATTCTTTAACTGTTAGTGAAACTTCACTTCCTATCTCCAGCACATATCAGATTCTGAAAATAGACTGATCATTTGCTCAAAATGAGCCTTGCATCCCCAAACTAGGCCTTCCTCCATGGTTGGCACTGGGCTTCCTGAAACTTCCTTGTAGAAGTCTCTAAACGCTTCTACAAATCCATGCAATGGATTCAGAAGGCTTATTACAGTCAAGTATGATTGTTGATTCACTGAGAACGAGTACTAATAGCTCCTACAACTGCCTCCAACTCCTGGTGGCCCTAAGCTCCAAAATATTCCTGGATGAAAATCTCCATGAAGATGACTTCTTCAGCTTCTCTGGACTATTCCATTGGCTTCAGCAGGCTCCAATTAGCCTAGCTAGCCTCTTGTTTCATTCTCTCTGGTCCTGGTAGAAAACTGCTCCTAGAGTGTATTTAAGCAATATCCCTTAGGGATACACCACCAAACTTGGTGAACTACACCTAACTCCAGTTAAACTTAGCATATCCAAACTAAGTTTAGCCGCTCCGCCAGGCTGACCGTCAGAGGTAGCCATTAACATATTCGTAACTGTTGGGCGCACATATGTGGCGGTATAAACCCCGACGATTAGGGAGAATCACGCGTAGATCTGGCAGTCAGGTAACATGCAACCGCATGTGACTAGGTTTCAAGCGTTTGCAACCGACGATTACATAGCCCGCTCGATCCTTCTTTGACTTTCCCTTTTATCAAGCGCTTCAATCTACGCCATTGATCTCACTTCTCCAAATCCAACGGATATCGTGTCACCCGCTTGCCAACTAGCTTGGTTGATCTCCACCGTCGATCTGTCTCGTCCAATCGAACAGCTACCGCGCAATCTCGCGTGAAATCTTGCACAACCGATATCAGATCGAGAGCGCACGAGAAAAATGGTTTTCTCGTGCTACGTGCCAACCGCTAAGGGTAATCGCGTGAATTTTAGAAATACCATTTCCAGCCTTTAGGGCACGCGAGAAACCGCTTCCCACTTTCCGAATACTGCCCACGTGCTTAATTCACACTTTTAAGTAAAACGCTTAAGGAAATGTTTAGAACTTAAATCAAATTAATCTTGGTCAAATGTCCATAAATTGTGGTTTACTAGAATTTTTCATATTGCGATAACTTCTTCATACGGTGTCGGTTTTTCGAACCATTCACAGCGCCAAAATTAGGAATACAAGATCTATTCAGTCGCTTAGGTTCGACACTCTTTTGAACACTTTGAAATCTAAGCTATCATTAAGGTCCTGGATCAACATCTGATCACCAAACTCACTTTGAATCTAGATGATTTCTTCCTTCTTCTTCTGAGCTTCCTGTCTGATCAAACTCACTCTGATACCATGTGAAATTTTTAACTATCACAACAACTATAAATTATTCTTGTAATCGTAAATTAATTTAGCAGTTTATTTGCTACGACAAACAAAGAATAATTCACAACTGCAATTTTCACCAAAATAAATATTATGGAATATAAACTGGAAACTAAGAAAATACTGGCGCGCACACAAAAATTTAGCATTGTTGTTTTTGGACAAAAGTCCCCAGAAAAACCCAATGTGGGAAAATCAATGCAACAACTGAGGGTTTTTATTATTAAGCAATACAGAGAAATTATGAGTACAAATGGATGCCAAAATATGACAATCCTACAGAGAAAAATACTGGCAAAAATATTATGAGGAATTTTCCTCACCCCACAAGCAATCCGGGCTCTGATTTCCAACTCCAAGTGAACCATCCAAACTGGCCTACCCAGACCTTGCATCACCTTTGCGCAGCCTGTTAAACTCACTGCCTGGAATCGCTACTACTCAAGCTGTCCTATTTGTTGCTGACAGAGAAATTGTCTCTCTAGCACTCTGGAAAAACTTCTTGGCCTCTAGAACTGAAATCGAGCTTCTCTTCAGCAAGATCGAATTTCCCTTTCGAGTCTACGACACAACCCTTGCGCTAGCCTCTCTACGGCTATATCTGCCTCTCTACAAGCTACTCTTTGAAACTAGAAGACTTCCTTCAAACTCACTATCTCTGCCCCTCTTTGTCTCTGCTTCCCCTTTATGGATCGAACTCTTCTGGTAGAATTTTGTTGCTCTCTAGAAAATCAAACTGCCCAAGGAAAACGATCTGAAGTATAATTTTCCATCTACCCATCGACTTCTTCTTATAAACTCTAGTTGGGACTCCAACGGCCAAGATTAAAACTTAAACAATGGTTGAGATGATTTCCCAGTCGATCTATGTGAGTTTCTAAGAAATCTCACCTTCCTCAATTAATTGTTGTTAATTAATCATTTTCCATGAGTTAGACTTACGAAAAATTTAATTACTGATTAATTAATTTAAATAAGGCATTTCTAGGTGGATTTTCCTGAAACCTTTTTTGGGTTCTAGAGTCCAAATGTTTCTTAGCCTATCTAACCTGTCGAGACTAGAACACCATCTGATGCTACAAAAACTAATAGACTTGAGAAGATATGAAGACCATGAGAAGGAATAAATAGTGGATGGTTGCGCTTATTCTAACCTTCATAGCCAACCTGAAAACTAGTAAATAATATAAATTTTGTAACAGTGTATATTTAGTAGTAAACAATAGTATATTATAATTAGTATATACAAGTAATAGCATATATATAATATATAACCTAATTGTAGTATATATATCTATATATACAAATATTTTTTTTTCCTAAATTAGACTAATTCTATTAATGTAACAAAAGTAGTACAAGGAAGCACCGGCCTCTGCAGAGCAAGCCCCAAATTATGCCATGTTTAAAAACAAAAGACTGGAAAGAGACTACCCACACCGGGGAAACCAGTCCAAAACTATAAAAGTTTGCTGCCCACGCAGGGGTAACAGCCTGTAGTGCCAGAGTGGAACAGTTTTTTGAATAATCATCAAAATTAACAACATTGCATAAAGAAAAAAACACCAGAATAGACCCATAGTATTGGGATTCAGGAACGCAGAACTTGAAAAACATTGACTAGCTAGGTGTCGTTAGGAGGAGGAGGTTCTTCCACTATCAGACACCTGTATGCCTCCATGTCATCTTCTACATCTTGTTTATCTCTCAGAGTTTCTTCCATGTTCTTGAAGCGGCCTGGATTGGTGCATCCCTGAGCTGCTTCGCTGCTTCTGTGCATCCCTGAGCTGCTTCCAGGGGCTTTTCTCTTGCTGGTGGTGTTCCACGCCTGAGTATTGCGGGCTGGGTCTTCAGAGTTTTGTGGCTCCTCTCTAAATGCCATCGAGATAGTCGCTATTATGCAGGGACATTCCAACGTGCAGCAAAATTGAAATTGTGCAGAATGATTGGGCTGCAGAGATGATACAGAGGTAGCAGGAGGCTGGGGAGTAGCGTCAACAAGCCGAGGACTTGCACTCTGAGCCCACCCCCGACCGCTGCGAGTGGTTGGGTAGCGTCCAGAGAAATGAGCCATCAAAGGAGAGGATGAGTCAGAGAGGGACAAGGAGGGGGGCGATCTTCCTCTGCTACTGCCCCTCCTGCAATGCATTCGATGACACAGACGAGGCATGCTCACCTGGGAAAATTTGAGCAGACGAGGACGAGAAGAAGCACTGCCAAAGAATGAGTGATCAATGGGAACAGAAGGACCCGTAATCAGCGGTTCAGAGCAGAGATTCAAGACCGAAGAACCAGTCTGTAGGCAGCATAGAAGACTCAAAGAGAAATGTGCACCATCCACCATCTCAATGCAGCATAGAACTTGGCAGCGTCTCCCCGTTGTCGTGCGTGAGCTCGGCTCTGCAGCAGCATGGGGAGAATTGTAGTTCAGAAGAGGCGGAGCGAGGGGAAAACGGTCTGAAGAGGCCATCTTAAAAACCAAATTGATGAAGCCTTAACCCATGTAGTTCATTAATGTGCCATTAATATCGACAGTGGCTTTCTGTATATGCTTCTGAGTGGAAGCGTGGGTGGCCAGGTGGCCTCGCCACTTGCCAACCCAAGGTCGCTGCATAGTATCTGGTGATTGTTCGTCTCCTTAAGCTAGTCTTCACCTCAGCTCTGATTCCATGTTAATTTTCTAGTGTTCTATGCTATAACAATCACTTAATCAATTTCTTCTTTTCAATAGCAATCATTTTGTCCAATGATTTCAATCTTCCAATAACAGTAAGCAATTGTAGATAGAACAATAAATCAAATGCACAATAGAAGATAGCCTAGAATAATAGAAGCACGGAGATTTGATCAAAGACTAAGGAAAAAACCCACAAGGGGGAAAACCCTTTCCAAATTCTTCTTCTATTAGATTGTCATCAATTGTTCAGCAGAGAACTACATCATCCAAGTACATCAACAATATTGTCAAGGGTAAAAGCCTTGACCAATCAAGTAAATTATCCAATATCCAATCAAATGAGAGCAATATGGTCAAATTTACAATATTTTGTCAAAGTCAATAGCAGTCAACATTGCCCTAACCAATCAACTGTCAACGGTCAAAGAAACCTCAAAAGGTTTGGTCAACCTATCATGGTATGTGGCCTCCTTTTCTCAGTCAAACCTAGTCAAAACAACCCTTAAATTCTACCCACAAATTCTGTCAAAGTCAAAGTTTAACCTGTGAAAACCCTAGTCGTAGTTATATAGTCAATGCTAGTCAAAAAGCTCAAAAATCTTCGGTCAAAGTCCAAGTCAATTGGGTCTCCCAAAATAGATCCAAAAACAAGTCAAACAAAGTCAAATCTCCTCAAGTCAACACAGGTCAAACCATCCCAAAACAAAAGTCAGCATTGGCCAACAAAAAGAACTATCTCTACTTCGCATGTGCGAACGCGGACCCTGCAATTCTAGACTTGTACAAACCAATCAAGTGAAGAGAGAAGATGTGATGTGATGCCTCCAAGTGATGTCCCATTAGGTGTATTTATATTTAGTTGATGAGGTCAAATTTCCTTGCCCAAGCTGACTTGTATTTTTTGTGTCGTCATGGCTCCATATTAAAAATAATATTTTTCCTTGGGTAAGTTAAATTCTTCCAAGGGCTAGAAGGATCTCCCTAGGTAGAGAAGGGCTTCCCTAAGGAGAGAATTTCTCCCTGAACTGCTAAATTTCATCATTCAGAGGATGAAACAATCCCTAAGATAGCCCTTGGAACACCATTAGAGCCATCCCATGAGGCTACAAAAATTGAAGAAGAGAAGAGACAACGAGGAACTTCAATTAGCACAGTGGAAAGGAGGTAGAAAGGGCCATGGTTGGCAAGGAGACACGTGAGGCACCCATCAACTCACATGATCATGAGGAGTATCATGGCTTGGATCTACACCATGAGCACTCTCAACTTCCACCTTTGGAGAGCCCTCTCAAGGCTCAAGAGATAAAGATGGTTAAGACGAGTGAGCATTCATCCTTGGGACCAGGCTACCAGCTATTGATGAAATGCAAGTGGGTATTGTTTTGCAACAGATTAGTGAACCAGAAGGCCTCAAAGCATTATGTGTCGAGTCAACAGTCAGGGTATCTAGCGTTGAAGAATGATTAAAGTCAAGAGCAAAGTAGCAAGGAGAGCATATGTTGGGACTTCAGTGTTGAAGTTTCTAAGTTTACTTAGTTTAGAAACCCTTCATGCGCTTTTTCTCATTTATTCCTAACTACTTGTTATTTTTCTTTAACAAGTTATTTACAAAGTAAATACTGAAAATAAACACTAGTGCATGCTCAACATATTACAGATCAGCAACTAAAAGAAACAAGAACAAACACACCACATGACACCATTATTTTTTGACCAATGTCCCCGGAAAAACCCAATGAGGGAAAACCAGTGCAGCTATGTGAGGGTTTTCTTATTAAGCAATATCATAGTACAATCTAGGTGCCGAAATTAACCTACCCAACACAGAATTTCCTTAGCAACTATACCTCACAGTTTGAGAGAAATCTCCTGGTTGAAACCCCGGAAAATCCTTCCGCAGCTCCTCAACACAAAAATGCTCTGCAACGCCAGCGTCTACCCAATCTGGACTGCGTCAGCCCCTCTCTATTTCACGCTAGCCCTGCGTCAGCCTTTCTTAGCCTACGTCAACCCCAGGAGACCCTACGTCAGCCTTTCTTAGCCTGCGTCAACCCTAGGAGACCCTGTGTCAACTTTCTGGGCCTTTGCATCAAACACTGTGGCCTCTCTGGTGCTCTGCGCAACACTTGGCTGCCTCTGCGTCACACTCCTTGGCTGCTGCGTTGCTCTACTGGCACAATCTCTACCTTCTTTGTTTCTCTGTACTCAATGCCCCTCAGTTGCTCTCCCGATCACTGATTCTATCTCTCTTAGCAAACCCAGCTCTAGAAAATAAAATGACTGATCACTCTGGTGTGTCCTCCAAGTGACCCTCAAGCCTCCTCTTATACTTTTCCTATTGACATCTCAAAGACCGAGATTAAGTCCCTAATCAACGACTAAGATTAGATCTAGCTTGATCCATGTCTTTTGGACCATTCTAACACAGATTCATATTAATACACATTAATATTTTATTTTCCCTAAGTTTAGGCTTAGGGACTCCATTAAAGATATTAATTATTTTAATATCTCCTGATATGTTTAGAATCTGCCCAAACCCTTTCTGGGTATTGGAGATCTCATGTGCCCCAACCTCTCCACCAAATTTCGTGGCTGGAGCACATCCGATGCTACCCCAAATCAACACTCCCTCTTAGCGAGGACTGTGCTCTAGCAATACTCTTCACTGAGTATTACTCTGATCATCCGGCATTGGTACCTGTGCTGATGTTAGGCCTTCCTGCCCAACATCCTCTAAACTGATGCCTCCTATACTGCTACCCATGGTTCTGCCACTGCCACTGCTACATTTGTACGACAACTCCCTCTTCATTCGTGCTGCTGCTGGTCCTTTCTCCCAGCACTGCATCCGCATTGCACCTCCTCTCATCATGTTGCATCGTGCTTCCCACTGCTGCACTGCAACTCAGTTACTGAGAAGTAAGTAATTGATCTCCCAACTGACCTCCCTGTTGGGCTAGAAACACCCTCTGATGCTGAAGCTCCCTCTGCCACTGACAAGTGCTCCCTCTCTGACCTCTGCGTTGCTGCAACAACTCCCTGCATCTCACACCGTTGCACACCTCTATTGCCTTTCTGCACTGTTGCAACACTCCTGTGCCTCTCGCATTGCTACAACCTACTAGCTCTGCGTTGTCTCGGGACTCCTGCACTGTAGCTCTCTCTGTCGCTCCATCTGCATCCGTCTCTACCCACTCAACTAGTCCTGCTACTCCTCGTCAGGGCTCCCATAGCAAGGTCTAATCCAAGAGGCTGGGTACCTCAAGGATCCTGCCCCTCATCGCCTATAGTCCGCCTGACTACAGCTCGATGTCTCCCCACTTCCGCTCAAGTGGCTTGTGTGCACTCATGGCACAGTCATCGTCTGTCAAAACTTCCTTCTCTGCCCGTGTTGGAGCTGCCTTAGTCTCGGAAGACTCTCCCTTACTCTTCTTCCTTGGGCACTAGGTCGCATAATGACCTATCTCCCAACAGTGGAAGCACTTGATCTTGGAGAGATCTTTCTTCTTCGGCTTCTCCTGCTTTCCCTCAGATGCTAGGGCCACATCCTCTTCCTCCTACTTGACCTTGATCCCTTTGTTGCTGCTACCTATCTTCGATTGTCGTCTAATCTCTTCCTGGCAAAGAGCTGCCCACATCTCATCCCAAAGTGGGAGAGTCCCTCTGCCCAAGATACTCTGGACAAACACTTCCCAATCTTCTGAGACAGCATTCAGGGTTGTCCTCACCATAAGCTCCTGATCCGATGTTGCTCCTATAGCAGTCAACTGGTCTCGGATCTCATTCAGTCCTCTGAGGAAGGTGTCAACCGATTGACCCTTCTTCATCTGATACGACCTCATTTGGTTCTCGGACAGCATTCTTCTCTGCACAGAAGTATGCTGGTACAGGTTCTTGAGAGCCTCCCACATCTCAATTGTCGTTTCCTTCTCGGCTATATGTGGTACCACATGATCCTTGACCCCATCAAGGATAATGCACTCGGCCCTCGCCATCGCCTCTTTGTACTTGTCGTTATCATTGGGGTCAACTGGGATAGCTATAACCTTTAAGGCGAAGTTCTTGACACGATTCCTGTCAAGTACTGATAAGATTCTGGCCTTCCAGACTGTGAAGTTCGATGCTCCATCTAGTCTATCCTGGTCTCTTACCCCATGTAGTGCCATGACGCTCCTCTACTTCCCTCCTAGAAGTTCTCTGTTCGACTCCTCTGAGTCTCTACTTCCCGTCTGGAAGTTCTCTTCTGGACTCCCTCTAGGTCCTGATTTCCCTCCTGGAAATCCTTCTGCCGCTTATCGATATGCCCCCTACTCTGATCGTCTTCTGCAATTGCACTGCTGATCAAGGTTCCTTGGCTAGAAACCCTCAGTAACAACTCCTCTGGCCTTGCTCTGTCAGGTACTGTTCGGACTACAGTACCTCACCAGCTCCACCCTGCAGTATTTCTGTAGCCTTCTAGACTCCAGCAACTGCCTCTCTGTGAACTCTGTCAGCCCCTCTCTTCCTCATGTTGGCTCTACATCACCCCAGATGGGTCTGCGTCAGCCCTGGGATGCCTTGCGTCAGCACTCTAGCCCTCTGCGTCAGCAACACCGGCCTCTCTAAGGCTCTGCGTAGCTCCCAGCTTCTTCTACGTGGCTCTAGCTGGCTCTGCATCACATTTCTTGGCCTATGCGCTACTAGAAACAGCATCTGTCACCTTGGGACAGCTATTTTCTGCTGCTATTGCTCTGCTCGACTGATGTCTTTTTGTCCTCCTGTGATCTGCAATCACGCTCTGATACCATGTTGAAGTTTCAAAGATTACTTAGTTTAGAAACCCTTCATGCATTTTTTCTGATTTATTCCTACCTACTTGTTATTTTTCTTTAACAAGTTATTTACAAAGTAAATACTGAAAATAAACACAAGTGCATGCTCAACATATTACAGATCAGCAACTAAAAGAATCAAGAACAAACACACCACATGACACCATTATTTTTGGACCAATGTCCACGAAAAAACCCAATGCAGGAAAACCGGTGCAGCTATTTGACGGTTTTCTTATTAAACAATATCAAAGTACAATCTGGGTGTCGAAACTGGCCTACCCAACAGAGAATTTCCTTAGCAGCTATACCTCACAGTTTGAGAGAAATCTACTGGCTAAAACCCTGGAAAATCCTTCCGGCAGCTCCTCAGCACAAAACTGCTCAGCAACGCCAGCGTCTACCCAATCTGGATTGCGTCAGCCCCTCTCTATCTCACGCTGGCCATGCGTCAGCCTTTCTTGGCCTGCATCAACCCCAGGAGACACTGCGTCAGACACACTGGCCTCTCAATTGCTCTACGCAGCACTTGGCTGCCTCTGCGTGGCCCTGCATGAGCCCTTGCTGGCTCTATGTCACTTTCCTTAGCTGTTGCGCTGCTCTCCCAGCACAATCTTTGCCTTCTCTGTTTCTTTGTACTCAATGCCCCTCAGTTGCTTTCCCGGTCATTGATTCTATCTTTCTTAGCAAACCCTGCTCCAGAGAATAGAATGACTGATCACTCTGGTGTGTCCTCCAAGTGACCCTCAAGCCTCCTCTTATACTTTTCCTATTGACATCTCAACGGCCGAGATTAAGTCCCTAATCAACGGCTAAGATTAGATATGGCTTGATCCATGTCTTTTGGACCATTCTAACACGGATTCATATTAATACACATTAATATTTTATTTTCCCTAAGTTTAGATTTAGGGACTCCATTAAAAATATTAATTATTTTAATATCTCCTGATTTGTTCAGAATCTTCTCAAACCCTTTCTGCGTATTGGAGATCTCATGTGCTCCAACCTCTCCACCAAATTTCATGGCTGGAGCACATCCGATGCTACCCCAAATCAACATTCAGCACAATTCACTTCAAACATTTTGATGAGGCTTATAACATTATTAGCCCAACTCTATGCATTGGACAAAGAGAGGCAGAGTTACCTACACAAATCATGTGGGATATCTTGGTCAAGAAGATAGAGCAATTTGAGCTAAGTATGGCACAACATCAGCATGGAGAGCTTGTTCCGTACACAGGAGTTTGCCCATTTGATCCCTTCCTTAAGCCTTTGGGATTGGATGGCAGGAGATCTTAAGTTCATAGACAATGGAGTGGGCTACACTTGTGGCGATGGATGTAGTCCGCGGAATAGCCCAGCAGGAGCCTTCAGACATCGAGAATGTTGGAAGCCCAAGTTGGCATTGGGATCCAGGTGGGGCTCTCCATCATTTAACAGGCATGCAGGATGACTATGGCATTGACAGGATGATTGACCCAACAACTTGTTAATTTGGCAAGTCAGTGACAAATTCCAACCATGGGACTAGATTCCTCTTTTCAAGAGGACCAATTTTGACTAATTAAGGGCTAAATTTGGACAAGCGAAAGTGTACTTATGAAGAAAAGCCCACATATGCACATTTGGACACGTCGGCCCTAACAAGAAATTGGTCACCATTGGAAGTCTATAAATACAAGTGACCTCAAGCCTAAGTTGCAGGAAATGTAGGGTAGGAGGCCGTTTCCGTACGGAAATAGAAACGAAACCATGAAACGCGTGTGTTACGGGCGTGAAACGCGTTTCCGGCCGTACATGCAGAAACGTGGCCAGTACGGCTGGAAACACGTTTCACGACCATACGACACATGTTTCAGCTTGCAACTTGTGTTTTTTTTTTTATTTTTTTTCTAATTTATTATTAGGTTTTCTTAATGCCTTCTAGTTGCTTCTAGATGCCTGTCTAAAGTTATAAAAGTGAACTTTTGCCCTAGTGTTGATATGCAGTTCATTAGGAAGTTTGAGGCATATGCAGTTCATGGTAATGTTTTTACTTAAATTTTTAACATTACCATAAAATGACTCAGGATGTTTGAGAGTGGTTTCACCCTCATTGGATTTCATATGGAGAAAGTAGAATTTTAAATCTCACTCAAAATCCAACAAACTTATCTGTTTTTCAGGATTTCAGGATTGGGGGGATTGCAATGTTTCCATTGGATTTTATCATGTACTAGCGTATGGAGCTTGTATTTAATCAAGAGAACCAAGCCCTCTATGCAGGGGAGACTCCCAATAACCAAGACCATGTAGGGTACTAGGGTATGAAACTTGTATTTAATCAAGAGCACTAAGGTCGTTTGACTATGTAGGAGGAGACTCTCAATCATGCATGAGACAAGAAATTAGAAATGTCTCGTGGCTGATTTTGGATATTTCTATTTTCATTATGTGATCATTCATGAGTAAATGTAATGTAAATTTAGAGACTTATAGTTTATGCATTGACAATTGACAATTTTATCATAATGTATCATATATGCTTTATGATTGCACATATTTCTTAAATGTCCTTATATATATATATATATATATATATATATATATATATATATATATATCGCACTTCCCCATTTCCAAAATTTGGGGAGGTCGCGTTTCATATCGCTTCCCCTTTCAGAAACTCGTACCCGTTTCCCCGTTTCGTGCAACCTTGCCTCAAGCTCATTTGGACATCACCAAGCATCTTCTTCTTCTCTTCTTCATTGATTAGTTCGGATATGTTTGAGTCAGGGTCGAGGATATTGGTTCGCATAGGTCCAAGATTATATGGTCCGAAGCTCGCACGTGTTTCTAGGCTTTGGGTCACAGTCACAAGCTTGTCAAAGGAAATTTTCGACAGTAGTTGCGGGCTTGCAGGCTCAAGGTAGTGACTGGAAGCTCTTAGTTGCAAGCATGTCACTTCCTCCATGCGACTGGAAACTAGGGAAAAAATTTGACGTTTGACCATAATTGATCGCACACAAGAAAAGTTGTCTTTGATCTGGATTGATGCTAGAAACATATTTATGAATGTTGTTGGGTTAATTTTGCTGGATGATTTCGTATTGGGCTCATTGTACTCTCCATTGAACATTTTATGGAAATCTAATAAGAAGAATAATTTCAAAGAGTTTTCCCCCTTGTGGGGTTTTTCCTAGTCTTTGACCAAACTTGGTGTCTCTTGTTGATGTGTTGATTGTCTCCTTTATCATTGCATTTACTATTCTATCTTTGATTACTATTGATGATTGGAAAGATTAATTGATATTGAAAAGATTGCTAATTGAAGTATTGAATTGGGCTAAAAGTAATTGAAACAATGTAGAGCAGTGTGAAAATTAACACAACCAAGCCCTCATATTCTTTCACACTCATCAGAGTATTGGTCAGCACTAGTGGGGAATTGGGCTAACAGAGGAGTGTGCCGACTTCAGGAGATGACTTGGCACATAGTTCATTTATGGGGTTGCAAGGTGGTCAACATGCCCTATCAAGAGTTATCCAGATGCATTTGTATGCCACCAGACAGGACCATGTATGGAGATAATGATTCCCCTCGAATATTTGGGGTATAGGGGGCACTGAGGAGTAGCACCATAGTGACACCACCATTGACACATAGGGAGATTGGCCTCTCACATCTCTTAGGGAGGATTAGGAGGGGAGGTCCACACATCAAGGGTAGTGGTAGTGAGATAGTGGAGACAGTGATACAAACAGGATGCGGGCCGGTGCATACTGATGTAGTTTTGGACTGTGGCATCCACTGGTGTATAGGGATATGCAGTGATGAGCAATGGTATGCAAAGGAGCACAGAGGTGCATGGCGGGGTGGAGCATTTTACGAAGTAGCACAACTGACTAAGGGAGTGTTGCTACCAGGGAGATTCCTTGACGAGGATGTCAAGTACACCATTAGGGTGGGCATACCCAATTTAGAGAGCAGGTCAGACACAGGGTTGGTCGTGAGCGTCCATACAGGTTCTTGGACATACCCATCGGGGCCCACACATCTATCACTCTTCGGCACCATGCATAGTCACAAAGGTTTTGGATATTGTCTCTTGATGCTCTCATCACGAGCAACAAGACACGGAAGATTCATCTGAGACAATTCGACATAGCACAGGGCATTAGGAGGCAGACTTCCCAGTCGAGGCATATGGTCGAGGTGAGAGTTAACGACAGAGATAACATATAATCTACCCTTGAGTTTACACTTAGGAAGGTGGATGATACACTTTTGGCAAGACATTCCAGGCCATTATGTGAGCAAGAGGTACAACGGATGATACTCCAGATAATATCTTGGAACGACAGCAAGAGACAAGATAGCAAATTTTGTTGTGCGGTATGGCAAGCACAAGGTTGTCTAGCATGCACAGGATTGATTCACGATATATGGAACCTATATATTGATTGCATGCAGGGATCAAGGACAAGGCATAGATGGATTCCAACAATAATCAGAGCTATGCCGCAACATATTTTGCTAAGGGATCATGTGTTGAGTGCCATATGATTATTATTTTATATGTTGTGTTGTTATATGAGCATTTACATGGACCTGGGAAATTAATTTTAATGAGCAAACAAGAAAAATATATTGTTTTGAAGTGTTTTCTAGGAGGCATACATGATGGTCATATATATTTATTTCAACGAAACAAGAAGAGCTATACATACAGTTGTTTTTCACCAAGTGTTTGACCAAATACCTCACTGAAAGACTCATTGAAGCTCAGTTAAAACTCAAAAATTTGCAAATTTAGAACATTTCAGTTGGGAACATTACAGTGGTATCAGGGCGTACTCCTGGCCAGCTATGGGGAAGCCAACAAGGTCATGGACGAGATTCTCAAGAATAATGAGAATATAATGGAAAGGTCAACCCAGTTGAATAGCAGTAAGATGACAGATCAGAATCGGAACGCAGAAGGTAACAAGGGACAAATGCTTCCAGGACAGTTGTAGCAAGGAAAACAATTCACAGAAGTGCTCTAAAATTTTGAATATCTTAGCAAACATTTTGTAAAGATGACAGAGCAAATGGAAGCATGGCTAATATACAAGAAAGAAAAGAAAATTGCAAACCTAAGACTCAAGACCCTAAAGAAGAAAATGAAAAGGCAGTTAAAGTACAAGACTCAAAGGATGAAACAAGCCGTAAGACAACTTTTGGAACACCATTAGAGCCATCACATGAGGCTACAAAAATTGAAGAAGAGAAAGAGATAGCGAGGAACTCCAATCAGCAATGTGGAAAGTAGGTAAAAGGGGCCATGGTTGGCAAGGAGACACGTGAGGCAACCATTGACTCACATGATCATGAGGAGTATCGTGGCTTATATCTACACCATGAGGACCATTAGCTTCCACATTTGAAGATCCCTCTCAAGGCTCAAGAGATAGAGATGGTGAAGACGAGTGAGCATTCATCCTTGGGACCAGCCATCAATGAAGTGCAAGTAGGTATTATTTTGCAACATATTAGTGAACTAGAAGACCTCAGAGCATTATGTGTCGAGAGAATAGTCAGGGTGTTGTAACCCCTCTGTATTTTCCTAAAATTGTTGTATTGTAGAGGATTTTGGTTCATGAGTTCAAAGGGTATCTACAACTCTAGGTGAAAATGGAGGAGAAAGAAAAGGCAGGAAAAAACGTAAGAGACAATGGAATATGGGCCTCCCGCTGGTTTTAATTTCAAATGGTTAAATAGCGGTTACTTACTAGACGAATCCCCATTCATCCCGGAGCGGCCTCATCCTTAAGAAGCTCCAGCGGGGTAACAAGCGCGATAGCTAAGCCAACACTTGCTCCCGGAAAGTCAGAGTCAACAAGGCGTGCTTAGTAGATAGGTCAACAGCTATGATGGAATCTGGGGGGTGGAGCCTTGTCTCCAAGCCCGCTCAAGCACCCCACCTGAGGAAGATAGATGGGCCCGCCACTTGTCAAACCAGCATGAGTGTTGACTACGTCAACAGTCGGGACCACCATTAAGCGAGCGTGGCAGGCAAGCATGAAACCATTTGATGCATCACCCTCCTCCCTTGCTTTCCACCCAATCCAACTCTGCCACGTGTCTCCTCCACATCACCTCTTCCTTTTCCCGCCTATAAACCCCCATAAATCGATTGTTACAACTCAAATTTGTATATTTCAAATTGTTTTGTGTCTTGCTACTCTACCTATTCACAACTTCATTCGCACGATTATCAACCATTTGTCTGTGTTTATGCCCATGAGGATTTTTTCTTTGGAGTTCATCAAGCAGAGCCTAAACACAGACCAAATTCATTTTGTCCCTGCTGAAAAGGGTTATATTTTCAAGCCTCCCATGACTTTAGGTCCCTTTGTTGTGAACTCCAAACAAGCTTTCCAACAGGTTGAAATTATGTTAAAGGAATTGAACTTTGAAATAGGAGAGGTGTGGCATTATGATCCCCATGGTAAGGAAAGGGATTAATGCCTCTGCCTATGAACATGAATATACACCAAAACTAGAAAGGAAGGCTAATCTTGATTCATGGCCCATCAATACAAAGATGGAAGTCAAGACACCAAGCACAAATGAAAAATCTCAAAAGAGGAGTATTGATGAGGCAAGAGATACCGTGATCGAGGATGCATCCTCGACTAAGAAAGAAAAATTCTAAGAGAGATTGAGGTCAAATTGACCAAGAAGAACCTAGACCACCCAGGATTCCAAGTTCAATTAGAGGATCCACAACAAACTTCCGCCTCCAGTTCAACTGAGGTAACAATCATGGGTTCAATTGGAAGCACATCAACAACAGGCCCCAAATGTGGGAGGAAGGGAAAATAACAGAGAGGAACAAGAAATTCAGGGATGAAATGTTATCTTAGCTGGCCTCCCACTCAGTGCCATATAAAACCAGGGTCTTGGCTTCCATTGACCTGCAAAGAAATCAGATGAAGTTTTCCCTATATCACCCTTCAGTGCAGTCCCTCCCCTCTGGGCCATAGTTCAGAACAATGGACTTGTCTCTAGATATGACTAGTGTCCTATTACAGGACAAAATCAATTTGCGCAAGAAAGCAAAGGGAGATGATTTATAGTGAATTAAACGAGGGAG
This sequence comes from Pinus tabuliformis, assembly GCA_031772625.1. Lineage (NCBI taxonomy): Eukaryota > Viridiplantae > Streptophyta > Pinopsida > Pinales > Pinaceae > Pinus > Pinus tabuliformis. The sequence continues at coordinate 1,892,606,467 of CM062817.1, read as the reverse complement.
CTTTGACCATTAGCAAGGCCGAGAAGTTGTTGGAGAAGGCAGCAACTAAAATAAAGCAAAAGAAGGCCAACTCAAGAGCCCTCCATCTCTAAAATGAAGGCTACAAGGAGCTAATTATCAAACTGGGGTTGGATCCAAACGATAAAGCTACCATAGATGCTATCATTAAAGGCTCACAATCAGAGATCCAATGATTGAAGCAACAACTTAAAATCTTTGTTGTTGAACATGTACAAACCAAAGAGTTGGCTCATGTTGAAAATGAGAAGGAAATCCTAGCCAATGAATTGATAGAAAGGAATAACGAGGTGGTAGCCCTCAAACATAAAGTATCAGAGCTACAACAAAAGATTGATTCTCACATTTGTGTTGTGGTTGTGCCAGACAACCCACAAAACCCCACTAATCAGTTAACCAAGGCTCTCATAGATCTACAATTATCAAAGAGAGAGCTTAAGAAGATTCAAATTGACTTGGACAACACCAAGTACATGCTGGAAAACAAGGAGAAACAGCTCAAGTCCACCCAGGAATGTGTGGAACAAATTAACAAGAAGTATTCGGTGGCACAAGATGAGATCAAATGACTGAAGAACAGGTTGAAAGGCAACATGTCCCTCATTGAAGCTAAATAGTGTTGTCGCACAGAATGTCTAGGTAGCATGACAATGGCTCAGATCGGGGGCTATCACCCTGATCCCCAATCTCTTCGTTCAAGTTGTCTCCCATAGCAGGCTAAGGGGGGTAGACCCTATGGAAAAGTGGAATGAAGAAGAACTGGTTGGGAACCAACCAATTCGAGAAACACAGTGAAGCTATCAAGTACTTGATTAAGATTTAGCAACACTTATAGAATTTGATTAGATTTTAGATTTTAAACGATGATACCAGTGCCTTATGGAGTCAACGATCTTGCTAGGGAAATGAAAACCAAGTAATTGATTAGCAACTGCTGCTTAGGAAAATGACTATCTTATATGAAATGGACTAAATGATGGGATGATTTTAGACTCGAGAAAAGGAAAACACTTGTTTTGCTAAAGCCCTCAATTACCCAAATGAGATGTTCGCTTTATTAGATGAAGACTTAAAAGATAAGCTCTTGAAGATGTTACAATTAAATCACCAGCTTATTTCAAATCTTCTTGATACAATTTAACTCAAAGAGAACAAAAACTACTTTGCAATTCGATATCAATGTCAACAGATTTTCACAAATATTCAGTTTAGGAAACAGAGGTATGCGATCTATTATAGTTCCACGACGGGATTCTTTAAAAATCACTTGAAGACATTTGCAAAATCTCTAGCATGTAATGAGCATTAAATGATCGGAGCAATGACGATAGATAGATGCCAGATATTCAATAGATGCACAATGTTCTAGCAATTAAATTTCTAGAGATCCAAATACTTTAAACAACCATGAAATTTAAATGCTAATCAATTCGATCCTAGAATTAAAAGATTTATGCTTCTTGACCCAAATATAGGAAAATTTACCACTTCCTATAGTTAATCTTTAGATATAAAAATTCAAGCACATTTAACTATAGAGAAAAAGAAAAATACTAACACCACAAAATTTCACCTTTACATTTTATCCTTAGCACAAAAGACACCGAGAAGGAATTAAAAATTGGCAAATTTAATTAGTCCTTTAGGAAATCTTTTTTTCCATGTGCTAAGTAAGACTTAATCAAGATTTTCTCTTTTAATGTGACCCAAGTAAATCAAAAGATAAAATATATTTTAAAATTTTTTAATGGGCCAGAGGCCACATAAAAAATTTAAAATCTTTTAACGCTAAAAATTTACTTTTGATTTAAAAAAAAAATTAGGATGTCTCTAAGTCACATAAAATTAATTTGAAGCCCCTTTTAGCTTTTTTCTTTAGTTTTTATTTAAATTTTTTAGGGTTTTTAGATTATTTATATTTTTCAAGATTTTTTTTCTTTATGTCTAAATATAAATAAAACAATAAAAAAAATCAAAATAAAACCAAAATCTAACCCTTTTTGATTTTTTATGTTTTTAGATTTATTTTCTCAAAAAACAGAGAAAGAAAGAAAAGAAAATCGAATTGGAATAAAAACAAAACAAATAACAAAAGAAACTAAACTTAAAACGCACTAAATCAAAATCAAATTTAAACAAAATATGCATATGCTAAACCTAACCAATACAATCGAATAATAAAAAGAATGAAAAGTGTGAAGGTTTTTTAATGATTTTTTTTTTTTTGTTCTGCTGTTTTGTTTGCAGGTCTGACGGACTCGACGGCGGCGGAGGAGATTGCTGAGGATGCAAGAAGGGCCTGGAGACTGCAGAAGTGTGGAGAGCAACGGTGGATAAAACCATGGGAAAGAACACCTGGGAAAAATTTCAATAGCCACGTTCAAGGAGGAAAATGCTTACAGAATGAATAGGAAAATCTGCAGTTGGTAGATAGAAACCCAGAAAGGAATTTTAACATTGAATTTGTAAGTCCCAAAATCGAATCTAGAAATTGCTCAAATAATTTCACTCAAACCTTGTGGATATTTTTGCTTTCAGAATTGTGCTCACAGCTGAGGAGAAACCACACAAATATACTCACAGCCAACTTCTAAATTGATAGGATTTTGAGTTTTAATAAAAAAAAATTAAGGAAATATTATTAAGTTTCTATGCTTGAAGCCTTCAGAAACTGTGTGAAACCGTTAAGACAATTTCAGGCCTCAAAAAACCTCAAAACACCTGATGAATACCAACCAAAAGCTACAATAATACAATTTCCTCCAAGCAATAATGAAAATGTTCCTTCAAAAAATAAATGTGGCTTAGGCAAAAGAAAGGAAATGCAGCGAGATGGAGAGCAAATGGGAGTTACGATGCAGCTGCGCAAATGACAGCGATGAAGAAGGGACAACGCATGGAGGCAGCAGCGAACGCAGTGGAGGTTTGGTGAGGAAAACGCAAAGAGAAATGGCAACAAAGGTAGGGTTTGTGGCTTCGAAGAGAATGTAGGCAGCAACAAAAAGCTGTGAGCCTAAAAAAAAAATCGAAATTTCTTCAGCAAGATTGCAAAACAAAAACCCCAGGAAGCAGAGAGAAAAAAAATTGGTGCCCAATAAAACCCAAAAGTTTCCAGATCTGAAACTAAATTTAAACCTTTGGACTGCAAAAAACTGGACATAATCCCTGCCATGATTAGCTTTCATGGTTTCCATTTTCTTAGCATGTTGACTTTGCATGTCGGTGTATAAAGTTCTCATATCCCTGACGTAATCGGTTAGAAATTTTTCTTGATTAAGATCCATATTTTTTACCAGTTGTGTTTGATTGAACTGCATGTCTCTAACCAACTACTTTAGTTCTTCTATAATTTGCTTATCATTTTCCCTTTCATTGTCAACGCTGATTTGACAACTTGTCCCTGTTTTCCCACTATCATGGATTTGATCTGCAATGGTACAAGTGGATGGCACATTCTGATATGGAGAATTGTCTTGAAATCTTTCATCGATAGCTGGATCCTTCACAAGATCACTTTCATTCTGTTGCATAATTTTAGGGGCACAAGGCGAGCTATCTTGATAACCATATCTATCTTTAAAAGCATTGACGATGTCTTGTAAAGAAGCAAAAGAATCTTCAGGACAATTATTAAACCAATTCAAAGCATCACCCTCTAAAGAAAAGGCAAATAGACGCATTTTGACATCTTCATGATCATATTGGGGAGATCGACAATATCTGAGTATTGTATGAGTAAACCTGCATAGATGCTTTCTAACAGCGACTGAATCACCACCCGAGAACAAAGACAATTTATGAATGGCCACTTCCAGAATATCATGGAGAACATTAGTAAAATGACACGGGGTAAATGAATCATCCATGATGACTTGCCTGAAGGAATAATGAGGGACCAAATGGATGCTAGAGAGAGTCCTCTGCTCAAGAAAATCAAGAGATCCACTAGAAGCGAGCTTCTAGTAGAAATTCTTGTAAGAAATGAAAGAAGTGGAGTCGCCACTTGAACATGAATCTAACTCTAGGATCCAAAAGGCAACAAACAACCAGATATAAGGGAGGGCTTCTTTTCTTAGAAATAATAAATGGAAGAAGTGGAGTCGCCACCCAAACAAGAAACGAACCGAAATGTCCAAGTGCTAAAGGTGTAGATGAAACAATTAATGAGATGATGAAAGATAGGGCGATGAAAAGATCAAATGATGCCAGGAAATGTTGTCGCTTGACAGGCTAATGAATGGCAGAAAAGATGTCATTGATAACTTATTGTTTTCATTGTCATATTGTTGCTATCATAAAGTTTTTCTTACTGCTGTCCTAAAAATTAATTTCTGAAAATTAAGTACTCTGTCATCGAATTGTGATAAAATGCATATCCTTTGTTTCATAAACTAAGTATTTTTTTTAGCATCTGTTGACATTGATATTGAATTGCAAAGTTGTTTTTGTTCTCTTTGAGCTAAATTGTATCAAGAAGATTTGAAATAAGCTGGTGTTTTAACTATAGTATCTTCAAGAGTTTATTTTCTAAGTCTTCATCTAAAAAAAGGTGAGCATTTCATTTGGGTAATTGAGGGTTTTTGCGGCATAAGTGTTTTCCCATTCTCGAGTCTAACTTCATCTCATCTTCCGGTGCATTTGCATATAAGTTAACTTTGCATAGATAAAATTTACTTCCAAGCATAAGCTTGGTCGATAGACAGATAGATCTCCATCTGTCTTTTCTTGAGAAGCCTGTTTTAATAGTACTTAAAACGGTGACCTTGCAATTGTCATAGTCACAGTTCTCTCCAGGGCCAGAGGCACTAGGTATGTTAGAATTTCAGAAGAGGTATCGTTAATCACACCTTAGTGTGCTTCTCCTGATCTTCTCTCTGGCAATTACTACGAAATCAAGCTCAACACAGAAATGATTGAAGGGTTCACATTTAAATAGACATTTAACTAAAATTAACCAAGATTCTTGCATCTCACATTAGTTTTAGGATCTACATTTCATATAAAATAGTCATTCATCTAAGCAGTAGTTGTTAATCGATCACTTGGTCTTAATATCCCTAGAAAGATTGTTGACTCCATAAGGCACTGGTATCAATCGTTTAAAATCTAAAATCTAAATCAAATTCTATAAGTCTTGTTAAATCTTAATCAAGTAATTAATAGCTTCATTGTGTCTCCCGAACTAGTTGGTTCCCAACCAGTTCTTCTTCATTCCACTTTTCCATAGGGTCTACCCCCCTTAGCCTGCTATAGGGAGACAGCTTAAACAGAGAGATTGGGGATCAGGGTGACAGCCCCTGATCTAAGCCATTGTCGTGGTGCCTAGACATTCTGTGCGAAAACAAGGAGCTAATCTGGGATGATATCATCTATGAAATAAAGAAGATATGGGAACACCTGAAATTACTTACAAAACAAAAAGTTGCAGTAAAGACTATTGAATTCTCTATCTTGTCGTCCAAGATGGAGGATGCTAAGAATGCTAGCACAGCTGAGAAATTTATCAAGCATCTCAATGAGAAGTTAGTTGATGAGTTGAGGGCAATGGACATCATTGACAAGACAGGTCTGATCATGTAAGTTGCCAAAATGATCCAGAAGAAGGAAGCAAGGGATAAGGCTGAGGAATGCATGAATGGGCTGGCAAAGTTAGTTGCAGCATCCAACTCTAATTTTGACCAGAGAACTAAAGCAAGATTTCCTAGTTGTTAGGATTTCCAAGAACATCTGCTACCATGGGAGCAGTATGAGCAATTATTATTTGAGCCAAGAGCAAGATGGACTCATCACGTGAAAAGGCTGCCACTCTCAAGAGCAGGACCATAGTAAATTATCTACAGAGAGATTCTCAGTTGTTGTGTCTTGTGAAGACCTTGTTTGTGCCCAGGCCAAATTACACTAAGCTCACAAGTTTAAGGATGGCCTACAATGCTCTTATTCACACTCCCACACCAGATCCAGTTCTATGGCAAAGATGTGATCAACTTGTTAACCCACCATGAGTCTGGATAGTGGAGCATGGGTCCACTTCGAGAGATCAGGCAAGCCAACAATGAAGACTTCTCTAATTTGGAAATCATGACATATCACTATCAATTTTGTAATACTGTAAATATTTTATTTTCAAGAAGGAATCAAGTATGTCATATAATAATTAGGACAACTAGACTAGTTGCACACTTGGACAGCTGATTAGTTTAGATAGATGTAGCATTTCCAGATTTATTTATTTTTTGTATGTTGTTCTTATTTTGATTCTCCCTATAAAAGGGATGAAGAACTCATTAGTAAGGGTTCGATTTTCTATTCTAGAGGTTGTAGTTTTCTGCAAGTTTGCAAGTTTTGAAGCTTATGAGATTGTTGACGTTGTTGGACCCGCCAACATTCAGGGGATCTCCCCGTTATGAAGTCCCAACTAGACCTCACATCATTTGGTGTAGGATTCCCATCCAATATGATGGCCCGGTTGCCATTATCTTAAATATATGCCTTAGCTCTCTCTTGTCAGCACATTAGAGTGGTATACTTAGTCTTCAAACAACGAGTTTCGTGTGCCTAGTGAGTGCTTAGTGTCGCTTGTGTCAAAGTTCTTTCACTGCAGAGGGGAAGAGTGAGAGTGAGTCTCAAGTCGAAAGGGAGTAGTCCCAACTCAGGTAGAGATACACCACACAACAAGATCTGCATAGCTTCCGAGGGAGCAGTCCACAAGGATGCGGCAGCCACATAGACAAAGGTGAACAGATAGCACGCACAACACCCAACAGAGTAGTCCACACGAGTGCGACGGTCATTATAACAAGTTTACAAGAATGAATCTATCCAGTGTCCGGTGGAGTAGTCCACATGGGTGAGATAGCAATAACAACTAATACAACACATTTCCAACAGCATATGCACTAAAACAACTAAAATAGTTCAACTTAGTACAGGTTAAAGCAACATCCATTACAAGCGTCGAAAGAATAGTCTTACAAACGAATACAATACATGTGTGAAAATGTACTGGCCTGTGACAAGCTTCTGAATTAAGCGAAAGTTCCAAGACACATTCGTACACCATACATCACTAACCCAATAGTGGAGCATTGGAGCCATTGCTCGCTCCTCAAAGAAAAGATTACAGACTCTCAAGGCTATGTGGGAGGAGCCAAGGTGAAAAGTCCTTTGCTGTACAAATGAGGAGTTATATATAGCCAAGGGTGAAACTGGCCCTTGTGACATTTCGACTTCCCTCATAATTGTTTGACTTACATGACTCTTTAACTTCATCCGTGGGTCTCTTCGACTTCCACATTACATTACATTGATTACACAAGTATGACCCAAAGTGGTGATGTGGCCAAGGGGACTCATGACACAACTGGACATGACACTGTTGGTATGTACATGTTGGTTGTGTTGTTTGTGTCGAGTTGTTGTGCTGTTGAGTGATGAGTGTACTCGTGGTGTACCATAGCTTCACCTCCGCACAACAAAATGCGCGGAGTCTTCAATGGTCTTGGTGTTCGCTTGGTGGTTCATGCATGTGCATGTGTCTCCTTCACTTGCTACTTAGTATGCTTCGTGTGTTTGTCCAACAATGAGCAAGTCTTCTAGCATGTGCTCTTTGTTCATCCAGTTCGTCGTCGTGCCATGTCTCATCCATGTACTTGTTTCTGCAATCACTCATGACAAGACGACATCAAATCCAGAAATCCCCTAATCTACCATGATGCATTGTCTTTCGTTTCCGGGTGCAGGTGACCGGGAGAAAGGACAAGGCTCTAAAACAGCGTAGAGCACATGTCAGGCTGGGATGCGAGGCTCCGGGACACTGTCGGGAAAAACTGCGCAGAGGTCACTGGGAGGCTGGGATGAGCAATTTGGGACAGCAGTGACATCTGCGAGATATGGCTCAGCTAGGAGGCAAAATTGCGCAATTTTTCCGGGGAAGGCAGTGCGGGCAGCAAAGAGCACTGGCAGTGAAAACTGCATAGTTTTCCATAGGAGGCTAGGATCGGGCTGCGGGAGCTTGCTGGTCAAAACTGCATAGTTCTGGGAGGTAGTCCAACAAGACATGACTGCGTAGTTTCTGAGCTGAGCGGGATGTCGGGCAGCAGGTGGATTGTGAATGAAAACTATGCAGTTTTCAGGAGGAGTGGACAACAGACCAGTAGGGGGACTGCCTGGAAGAAATACGCAATTTCCCAGGACAGTGGAGTGACAGGCAGCTGGTGCCTGTCCCTCATGTTTGCACAGTTTCTTCAAGCAGTGCAGGTTAGCAAGTTAGACAACCACTACACAGCTTTGCAGATGGGTGCAACCTTGGGTCACAGCTCAAGTCAAATTCTCCCGCTGACCAATGGGAGGTTTGATGGATAGGCTTGCGGGGAGCGTAGACTGAGATGGCTTCTTAGGCAACTTTTGCATTGTTCTGGGTGACAGTCAGCCAAGTTGATTCTAGAATTGTGCAGTGCAGGTTGCCTGGAGGGCAGCCTCAAGCTCTGCGGAATTCTAGGCAACAGTGCTTGGTAACTAAGAGCTGAGACAGCGCAAAGCAGCTTAGTGGAGGTCCCGCTGATGGAGGGTGGTCCGATCGACAGATTTTCAAAAAAATGGTTGTGTGTGAGTGAGCGAACTCGTGTATACATGACCTTGCGAACACGCACTCAACATGACTCGACAACAAGACACCTCAAACCAACAAGACAACATGTCTCAGTGTGACTGTCTAAAGGTTGAGAGCGACAAGTGTGACACTTGAACTAGATCATCGAATGACCGTGACGACACTTGTGCGACATTGTTTACAACTTCTTGTGTGAGTGCAATAGATGTTTACATAGCGAATACAACTCATACACAAAGACAACCTTCAACATCACCAGAACAAGGCCGCAAGCATGACATAGCAATCAACATGCTGAAGACAACAATTGGTCAAACAACCGAAAAGGAAACAAGACATGTAGAGGAAACACATGAAATGACTTTTTGTGTTTGCACCCATGCGCATGTTACTGAAGACAAGATGATATGACTATGAAAAGCATTCTTGCAAACTCAACTAAGAGTTGTACTTCGAAAGGTGTTCTTTACTTATCATACTTACCCTCGAGATGATCATGCATCCGACGGAGTTCGAATGTGGTCCTAATCTTTTTCCATCGCTTGGTCTCTTGGTCCTTCTCCTCAACTCCTTGGGAGTGATCTCAGCATGTCATCTTTTCATGTAGTCACTGAGAGATAGATCAGCGCAGTTTCAGGGGGCAATGATTGTTGCCAGGATGAAGCCCTAGGAGGCCCATCTGCTTGGTTTCTGAATGCAAGACAGATAGGGAAAATTGGACAACACTGCACAGTTTTGAGGCACAGGAGATTGCGGCGGGATGGGGTCCTGGGAGGACACCTCTGCTTAGTTTCTGAGTGCAGTGCAGCCTGGGCAGCTGAGAGGCAATATTGCGCAGTTTCTAGATGCAAGGCACTGCTGCAAGATGGATTCTGGGAGGACACATCTGCGTAGTTTCAGGTTGCAAGGCAAACTGAGCAGCTGAGGGACAATACTGCGCAATTTCTGAAGACAACAAGTTCCAGATGGGGGAAAGACACTAGAGGAAACCATTGTGCGGCTTTGGATGCCAAGGGAGGTTGGGGTCTCTGTGCATTGCGCATTTCCAGCAGGCAAGGGAGAAAGTTTGAGGGTTGCAAAAGCAAAGTGCAGAGTTCCAGGGAGCTGGATGAGGCTAGGTTGCTCAAGAAATGGCTAAGTGTGAGATCAGTGACACAAATGTATGCCAGATTTACCTATGCTATGTTATGACAAATGGTACCTGTAATATGTGAGATTGAAGGCCTTAAAATGCGCTCCATGGTTTTTGATCTCGTTCCCTTTGTCTCTTCATAATTCTACTGGAATTTAGTGCATAGGATTCTATCACTAGCCCTATGCATTAGATTTCTCTCTTGCATTTTTTCTTTCACCTATACTGCAACAATTAAAGAAACTCCACTCTTTGTGTGTAGGCCACCATAATTGAACATTAAGTCTTTGGAATGAAATATTATCAATGTATAAAATGTGATTTGCCTCTAAGTAAGGTAATTGAACCAGATTTAAATCATTTTATATTTAACTCTTGAGCAACACCGATTTATCTTCAAGAGACACTAAGATATCCTAGGCACTGACCTTCTTCTCAACCCGAAGGTTGTCTCTAGAAGCTACAACATCTTTTGGTGTCATTGTCAGGGAACGAATCAAAACATATTTCACTGGGTTGAAATTTGTGCATTCCTTTGTATGGTGGGAGAAGGAAGTGTGGGTTGAGATCTCTCACATAACAGAGTCTTTAGACTATAACCCTGGCTTTTAGGATGCCTCATACTCGATCTGATATCTCACAGCGGAGGACTCCTCTTGTCTCTGACCCAGAAAGAATCATCTCCAAAAGAATCTGGAAAGAAAGAACCCTAGAACTCCAGATCCAGTTGTCTTTGCCCCTAAAAGTTCAACTTCTAGTTCTCAAAAAGTTGAGATAAATTCATGGTTTCGACCTTTCACAACCCAAGTCTGAAGTGCTCTCTATCAGTTCTGATCCTTTTACATTTCATACTTTCCTAGAAGTTGAAGAAGTTAAAGATATTCTCATTACTAGTCCATCTCAAACCCCCATAGTTATTTCACACCAAATCTTATCTAGTGTTATTCATCCAACCCCTCACCCAAGCCCTGTAGCAAATCTTTTTCAACCTCCTTTATAAAATATTATTTTGTTGTCCCTGGATTTTGACTCAACGTATATGCTCCTCTCAATCTACAGCAGGCTATGAATGCAATGCCCCAAGACTATCTCAAACTCCTACCTAGATTCACTGGGGAAGATGATGTCATAGCCCAAAAACATATTGAGATCTTTTGTGCATTTGCAAAAAACTTGAATGTAGAACATCTAGATGTAGTCTTGAGGCTATTTGTTCAATCTTTAGATGGGGAGGCTAGAAAATGGTTCAAGACTTTGCCAAACAACTCAATCAACACTTGGGAGGAATTGGAGAACACCTTTATGCAGAAATGGGGGTAGAAGAATGATCATGGATATTTCTTGATTTAAATTAATACAATAAAGAAAAGGCACAATGATGATGTTACCGAATTTATAAAGAGATTTAATAAATTGTATAATAGCTTGCCTACTGAGATTAAACGTCCACAGGCAATAGCTAAGGTGGTGCTTGTTGGAGCCTTTGAATCAAATTTTGGGTTTATCCTCAAAGAGAGGAAATCCCTCACACTAGACTAGATCCAAACTGATGCTCTAGAAGTAGAAGCAAACTTTACATCTGCAGGGAAGTTGAAGGGAAAGGGATAGCATAGTAATAGGAGAAGGGGAAAAGAGGAAGCAAGCTCCTTTAGTCAAGCAAGGGATACTCATGAGCAGAAGTTGGATGAGATGAATAAGTTGATTAGAAACCTCTCAAACAAGTTGGTGAAGTTAGAGTTGGAGAACAAAAACCCTCCTCGATAGATACAAGAAGGCCCCAACAAAAACTTCAACCCCTAATATAGGAGACCTCCTTTGAAACTACTGCAAAGAGAAAGAAAGGACCAGCAAGACCAAATACAACCTCCCTTGTATATAGAAGATGATCTTGAGGAAGGCATTGAAGATGCTCTCGAGGTTCAAAAGAATCAGTATTCAACTCTCTCAGAAGAAGAACATGAAATAGAACCGCTGGGACGAGAGGAAGATGATCCAAAGGTTCCCTTGGACAAAGAAGAAATAGATGCTTAATGCAAGCAGAACTGCATAAGAGATATGACTTGAGGTCCAGGAAAAGATCTCAGACACAAGATCAAAACGAGGAACTTGTCCAACCATCCATCTCCAAACAAAATGATAAGGAGAAAAAGCTTGCCAGCTCTGATCTGCCAACCAAAGGAGAAACCTCCCACCCCATTCATTTAAGTCTAAATACGAAAATGCAAACCAAATACCTATACAAACCAAGCTAGTGCATCAAGAAAATAAAGAGCCAATTGAGCCAATGAAGGTGGATAGGAATACCTCTGCTTTCAATTTACAAAAGGAGTTAGAGAAGGTGAAGATATATGTTCCCTTGACTGAATTGTTGAAATAGTTTGTCTATAAAAGACAAATCTCTAGTTTCATGGATGGATCTCATGTTGCCTCATCACAAGACAGTTTAAATTTGCAAGAAGAAAGGCTTGTGGTCATGTTTGGCCCACATGTGGAGGAGCAAGACCCTTCCACACCTCCATTCTATGTTACATTAGTGATTCATGATTTATTGTTGCATAACTGTATGCTTGATTCAAGGGCTTCTCATAATCTTATGCCTTTGTCTATCGTGGAACAATTAGGCCTACAAATAACAAAGACACATAAGAACTTGTATTCCTTTGATTCCAAAAGAGTGAAATGCCTTGGGATGATCAAGGATTTAGTGGTTAATAGAGCTCAAATCCAAGGAGTGTAGTAATGGATATCATGGTTGTAGAGACTCCTGCAAGATTTGGTATGCTCCTCCAGATCATGGGGAATGAAGCTTAGAAGGTCCATGAAAATCGACCTCACATATGCCACTATTCCAGTATTTGGTGGAGAAGAAAGCAGGTTGTACAGAGAATCCTGATTTGTAAAAATTGGCATTAGGGCAAATAATTCAAACAATGCTCCAATATATGGCCAAGAAAAAGACCTTTCATGCTTTCTGTTGGAAATCGGTGATCAAATTATAGAGGACACCCAAGTGGAAATTCTCTCACAAGCCAATCAGCAGCAAATGAAAGCTGACTGCATTTGGAAGTTATACTTCAATGGGGCCTTCTACAAGGAAGGAAATGGACAGTAGTATTGCTGATATCCCCTGAAGGTAACCTCATCCCTCTCTCATATAAGTTAGAATTTGAGACACAAATAATATTGTTTAACTATTATTATGAAGCATTCGTGTTGGGCTTACAAGCTGCCAAAAATCTGAAAATTGAATGCTTAAGAGTTTTTGGAGATTCTGAGCTTATTGTAAAACAGATTAAGAATCAGTGTCAAACCAAGCATCCCATGATAAAATCTTATAGGAATGAAGTGTGGAGTTTGGTTGAAAACTTCTTATTGGCATTCAATATTCAATTTCTGCCCAGGGAGAAAAACAAAATGGTTGATTCCTTAGCAACAACAGCTAGCACCTATAAGCCTCCACAAAGTCCCCTGCTCAGGTATGAAGTTTAGGTTAGGAACAGACCCTCAATGCCGAAAAATGTAAAACATTGGTAGGTGTTTGAGGATCAAGGTCAGATTAAAAGGTTTATGGAGGTGATAGGAGAGTTTTCCAACTCTGTAATAAACCAAAAGGGTGAAGATGTAGAGGAAATTGAAGGGGCTGAACAACATGTGCCTTGGGAGGAATCTATGTCCGAGCAAAAAAATTTGCAGTTGAAGGGAAACATAATCCCAAAGGGGTTGGTTCCATTGGAAATGTTGTTCAATGTTAATGATGTGGCAATCAAACCAGCCAAGGAGTGTGAGGAGGATACAAAAGACTGTAACATTTGCACAGAACAACAACTCAAACTAATTAAGTTGGCCAAGGGGATCCGAAAGGGATACAAGCATAAGTATCTTCGTCTGTTTAGAAAGTATGTTGATATTTTTGCTTGGTCTTATGATGACTTGAATGGTAGTAGTATCATTCAACATAAGATTCCTTTGAAGTCTAGAATTAAACCTCACAAACAAAAGCTTAGGAAAATAAATCCCCTGCTTCTCCCCTTGATAGAAAAAGAAATCAGAAAAATGCTCCAAGCTAAAATAATCGTACCCTTGAGATATTCAAATTAGGTGGCTAATATGGTCCATGTCAGGAAGAAAAATGGAGAGATCAGGTTGTGTGTGGACTTCAAAAACTTGAACAGGGCTTCCCTAAAAGATAATTACCCTCTGCCCAAGATGGATTATATTTTGCAAAAGGTGGTGGGGTCATCAATATTGTCCATGATCAATGGGTTCTCTGGATACAACCAGATTGTTGTGCATCCTGAGGATCAGAAAAAGACAACCTTCACCACACCTTGGGGAACATTCATGTATGCCAGAATGCCTTTTGGTCTCATGAACGTCGGTGCCACCTTTCAAAGGGCAATGGATATAGCTTTTGTTGGGGAGAAGGATAAATTTGTGGTTATTTACCTAGATGACATAATAGTGTTCTCAAAGTCTGATGAAGAAAATTTACAACATTTGCAGCACACATTCGAGAAAGGCAGGAAGTATGGTTTGACATCGAACCCAAAGAAGTCTCAATTTTCCCTCAAGGAAGGCAAATTGTTGGGGCATAGAGTCTTAAGAGAAGGAGTGAAAATTGACCCCAAAAGGGTAGAAGCAATTAGTACCATCGCTTTGCCAAGAAACAAAAAGGAGATAAGGTCTTCTTAGGGAGGATAAACTTCTTGAGGAGGTTTGTGCCCAATTACGTTGAGATTGTAAGGGATATTACATACATGCTGAAAAAGGACAAAGAGGTCAAATGGATTGCAGAGGCAAGAGAATCATTTGTCATAATTAAAAGGACCTTTGGAGAGGCACTAGTCGTGGCTAGCCCCAATTATCAAAAGTCATTTCTTATCTTTTCTTTTGCATCCCCTAACATTGTTGCAGTTGTCTTATTGCAGAAAAATGAAGAAGAGAAAGAACAGCCAATTGCATTTTTCAACCAAGTACTAAGGGACGTGGAATTGAAATATGACATCTTGGAAAAACAGGCTTATGCTCTGGTCAAGGCCTTGAAGGCTTTCCGGACTTATATTTTGCAGTATTGAATAATTGCCTACGTCCTTACAACAGTTGTTAAGGACACTCTCACACAAGGAGACAGTGAGGGTAAGACATGCAAGTGGATAAACAAAATCCAAGAATATGACATGGACATCAAGCCCACAAAGTTGGTAAAAGGTCAGGGATTGGCTAAGATTTTGTCAGAGGCAAATTGTCAAGCATTAGGTATAAACCTGCTAGCTGAAAATTCAGAAACAAAGAGGCTAGACAAGCAAGAGAGTGCTAGGAGAGAAATATAGAAAATTGCAATGAAATATTTGATTTTTGATTGGTACAAGTCTATTGTCCATTATTTGTTGTTTCTGGAATGCCCACCTAAGATTGGCAGGACTAGGTATAGAGCACTAAGGCTGCAAGCACAAAAGATTGTCATTTCTAATGGCCAACTATACTAGAAAGACCATGTTGGAGTCCTACTACTTTGTTTGGTTGAAGAGGAGGTTTCCAAGGTAGTAGACGAATTCCATGGATGTATTTGTGGAAGGCACTACTGCTAGAAAACAATAGCTCATAAGATTTTGAAGGTTGGCTTCTATTGGACTATAAGTTATTTGGTGATATGCATGACCGAGTGAAAGCTTGCAAAGAGTGCCAAACCTTTGCTGAAAAACAAAGATCGACACCCCTGCCTTTAATTCATGTTTATGTGGAAGAGCCATTTAGACAATGGGAGCTACATTTCATTTGGGGAAATTCATCCACCAACCAGTGGACAGTATAAGTGGATTCTTACAGCAACGGACTACTTCACTAAGTGGGTAGAGGTTGTCCCTGGCAAGAATGCAACTGATACAGTGGTCATCAAAATCATGGAGGAAAACATTCTAGCGAGGTTTGGTTGTCTGAGGAAAATAATCACTAGCAATGCTCAAGTCTTTTTAAGTCTTCCAAGTATTTTTAGCTTTTGTTAGGACTATAATATCATCCTAGAACATTTCACCACTTATTACTCACAGGGGAATAGACTTTGGTCAGAATTCTTAAGAAGACCATGGCACAAAGTCAAAGGAATTGGGACTCTCAACTTAACTTTGAATTGTAGGCTTATAGAGTAACCACTAAGTGATCAACTGGAAAGTCTCCATTTGAATTGGTGTATGGAGTTGCAACACTTTTCCTACCCAATTGGCTATGCCTGTGGCAAAATACATCCAAGATGCAGAAGAGGAGCCTAATCCTTTGACCAGGAGGATAAACCAGTTGGTTGAATGGTAGGAGAGCAGAGAACAGGTGACCCAAAATATGATCAAGTACCAAGACAAGATGAAGGCTTTGTTTGATAAAAAGGCCAAGGATAAAATTTTCCAGCCAGGTGATCTTGTACTTAGATGGGATGTCAGGAGAGAAAAAAAAGGCAAACATGGAAAATTTGATCATTTGTGGTTTGGACCCTTCAAAACTGTTGAAGGCAAAGGAAACAATACATTCTTCCTAGAAAATCTGGATGGTGAAGTGCTTGAACTACCTATAAATGGGTAGTACCTCAAGCACTACTTTCTACATTGAAGACATCTAACCACCTCCATTGTAAATACCAGTGTGTTTTGTTTGATTTCTAGTTTTGAGTAAATGTACATTCATAGTTTGAATCTGTTAGCACTTGAAATTTCACCTAGGCTGAGATAGACAAATCTCAAGGCTACATCAAACCATTCAGCCTCGTAGCTAGCCCTACGAGGCAGGAAAAGGCTCTCTCCGGTCAAACTCGGTGGATTTTTCAATAGGATGAGCTGACCAATTAGAAACACTGATATTAGGCTAGTAAACTGATAAGGAGGGTTGATTTAAAGTTTTTGGGGTTTTTGGTGGCAATTGGAGGGAATGCAATTCAGGGTGCGGGGATTGAGCTCAGGTTTTGCAGGTGGGTCTTTGGGGCAAGGTAGGAGTTTGTGCTGATCCCTTTAGCTGAGATGGATGATCAAGGAAGAAAAAAGAGAAGCTAACGAGGGCAAACAATGACTTTGAATCCTCTCTAGACAGTGGAAAACATAAACATTAAACAAATTTGAAAGTTGAGCATGGCAAGCATGAATTCAAACTTTATCACTTCATTTGTTTAATAAGCTGCAGTAAAGAAAGAGATGGAACACATAAACACACTTACAATTACAATAAGAGAACACACCATCAACACAAGAGTCCACATGAATCCCAATGATGTCTGCAAAACCCTGGTCTTCCTTTTCCTCAAATTGCAGAGATACAAGTAAAATATACAATAGGAGCTTCTCCCTCAAAAGTCCAACCATGAAAATGAGCAAGAGAAGGCATAATATAGATGATCTAACTCATTTCCCCACCTCTAGGGGTCGAGCTCAGCTTCCTAGGAGCTGTTTTAACTAATTCTAAACTGAGCAATAGATAATAGGCAGTCAAAACAACTTGCCTCTAAAACTTAGGAAACCTATCCATGCATTAAATTTTTACCATTTACATTCAAGAATCTTCTAGAAGTGATCAAAGAGAGTAAAAGCATCATAGAGCCATGAAAATTACACAAAAATCCATCATTTACATGCCCAAAACATTAAACCAAGTGAAAACAGTGTTTTTCTGGCCGAACTGGTCAAAACAAGCAAAATTCCCTGACGGGTCGCGCACATGTGCCTGACGGGTCGCGCACATTGAGAGGCCTGTTTGGAGGCCTTCCCGGTGTCCAAATCAGGTGCAAGATAGCTCATTGGAAAGGTCTGCGAGTATACTTTCCAACCCCACCGGAATTTTTGAATTTGGAGTTGATTTGAACCCTCAAAACTCAATTCTCCCAAGACAGCTTTCTGCAACTCAAAATAGGGGCAGAAAGTCAAAATTTGCATGTGTTTTGACCTTTTGGAGGCCCAAATCTCCATAAAAACTGAAGTCCATCCACAGGTAAGTGTAACTTTGCATGACAATTCCAAAAATGCTGAGTTTTTCCCGTTCTGAGTTTCCCCCATGTAGGGTCGCGCGCGGGGTGAGACCTGTTAAAAGGCCAAAACCTGTCAATGTCCCAAAAATGCCAAAAATGCCAAAAATGCCTCAAAACTTTCAAAATTTCTTGTGCTAGCTGCTAGGAAGAGGCTAATGAGTATCATGGTGAGTGAGAGAAGCCTCGGCCAAGATACGGAGTGGGTTGGTCTTCTTCTTCCTCTTGCGGGCCTCGGACAACCTTCTTTGGAACATTTTCATCTTCGCCTTGCAAACATGCATCCTCGCCCAATAATGATTCTTCATGTTCCTTAGCAGCCTCTTGTCCTGGTTGGCCTTCTCCAACAGCCTCTCCAAGCGAGCATTCTCCTGAATGAGCAAAGACTCCCGGTCAGCAGGCAACAGGTCACCGGGCCTCCTACGGTTCTAAGTTCGATCACTGCGGATCCTCCATAGCTCATCAAGTTCTTTTTCCTATTCTAATTTTTTGCTGCGCTGCTCCAGATAAGTGATGGTCCATTGAGCCATTTGGAGCTTTTGCTGCAACACGAGGTTCTCCTCCTCTCTCTGTCTGATAATCTCATAAAAATCTGAAGAAGGAGAGCGGGCATCAAGGTCAATGAAATCATCATGTGTATCACCGGCTCTCTCATCCTCAACCATGGGCTGCTTGCCCTCCCGCACTGCCTCTGCTGATGAAGAATGCGAGGCCCCTTCCACCTGGTGTGGAGATAACACTCGCTGCCCTGAAGATGATGATGAGACCCCTTCCACCTGCTGTGGAGAAAGTACTCGTCGAGCTGCTGCAAACAAGGCCCTGTGGCCTCTCTGGTAGGTGACCTGAGGTGAGGAAGCAACATGTCTCGGAACAATGATCTCGGGCTGGTGAGATGGACCTCCCTCCTCATAAATGACCTCTGGCTCCGGCTGTGGCTGTGGTGGCGCTGTGAAGAACTCATGGGAGATGAACTCTTCCCATGGAATGCCCTGCTGACTCAACTGATGGGAAACAATGAGCTGGATGAGACCATAGTGACATAAACTCCTAAACTGCTGGGCTGGGGTCTTCCTTTGTAACATAGGCACCATCCTCTGAATATTCTGGAAGAAGAAAACCGGGATGTTCATCATCCTCACTCGGGTAAAGTGCATCAACAGGCGGATGTGATAAGAGTACACCTGTGAAAACCTGCCCTCACATGTAAAGTAATGCATGATGAGTTTCAAGATCGGAGCATACTCCCTCCGGAGAAATCTGAAAGGAAAGACCCCCGACAAGTGTCTCATGAAGGCTGGCATGACATATGGCTCAAAATGAACAAAATCCAACACTTTGCGCTTGGGCCACACCTCACCCACATTTGGTATCCCGGTAGCCTCTGAAATCACTTCCGGAGACAACACAAAGTTCAGTCCTGCCAGAGTGACCTGCCCATCATGAAGGTGCAAAACAAATAAGCGGGCCAACTCCCTGTGGTGCTGGATCTGAGCAAGCCTCTCGCAAAACTGAAAACATGACATATACCGAAAGCAATTCACTGCCAAAGGACAGGCCTGCAATTCTGCCAATGAGGTGGGCTCCTCTCTCTTATGATGACCACCTTTGCCCCCCCTACGAGGCCTCCGTTGTACCTCAACCTCTGTAGAAGAAGACTGGTCATCACCTTGCTCATAGGTCTCGGTGGTTGACATGGTGCTTTTGAGCAAAGTGGAGAAAATAGACAAAGTAAACTGCTGCCCTTGCCTGCAAAAACGCTGAGTTGTATGCTGTTTTCAAGGGGAAAAAATCATGAAGGAAATGTTAGGGGAGGGGATTTTTTAATAAGGAAAGGGAAACATATGAAAACAGGGAATTTTCAAGGGACAATTCACAAACTGTCAAGCATATAATCTCATCTTAATCAGCGGGAAATCATTTGCAAAGAAATGTTTTTATTAGGGAAACATGGATAATAATAACCAAGGGAAATGACATGTATGCTCAACAGGGGGATGGGACAGCATAGATAACTTGCTCATTTGATTTCTGCCTTTCAATGTACATCATAAGGCACACTCTGTTTTTTCAAAGGGGTTCATGTACATTTGATGCTACGGGAAAGGGCTTCATTGACATTTTGTCAAAAGGGAAAAGGGGTTTCATTGACAAAGATATTAGGGGATAGAAGGGAAAACATGGTTTTTTCTTTTTAGGACCACAGCAACATTACTTTTGATCAAATATACATAGCAATATTTCCTTTGCTTTTGTAACTTGTTTATATACACAGCCACATTTTCTTTATTTCTTGTTTTGGCATTTTATCATTATATTGCTTTCTTTTTTGCATAATCATTTTGTTTTTCTTTCATAGCATTTTGTTCTTTTTGATGTGTGTGTTTTTATATCACAATGGAGGGTATTAGGGTTTTGGGAATGTGTTTAGGGAGGGATAGGGTTTGATACTTGGAAGGAGGAAAATTTCATATTCTTTGCAAATAAGATAAGATAGAGACATATGATGACAATTGTGAAATCAATGGGAAAACATGGAGGGAACATAAATGGGAATTAAAACTTTGAAAAAAAAACACCAAACCCTAGCATTATGCCTACATTGACAAGCAATCACCAAAATCTATTTTCTTTGCATTCTTAGTGATAAAAACATATAAATGAAAGCTCACCATTCACCATTCATCAATTCATCAAGTGTATAGACCCTACCTCGATCGATTTTGCAACTTAGAGGGCGATTGGACAAAATTTGGGGCGGTTTTGGTGTCAACATCTTGACGGGTCGCGCAGGGCACCCAACGGGTCGCGCAGGGCACCCAACGGGTCGCGCACAGCCCGACGGGTCGCGCCCGTTACAAATTAACACTGCTGGGAGGCGCCTGACGGGTCGCGCACCGCCCAACAGGTCGCGCACAACCTCTGACGTGTCGCGCACCTGAAACTGGTTCAATTTCTCTGCACTTTGCCTCCTTTCGCCTCTTCGCCCTATCACTTCTTCTTGCAAGCTCTTTGGATGCACAATGAGGGTATTGAGAGGGAATTTGACTCTTTATAAGCTCAATTTAAAAAAATTTACTTACCAAACCCACTTTCTAATGTTTTGCCTTGACACTTTCTTTTAACACTGTTTTGAGTTTTCTTTTGTTCTGAATTTGACTTTTTGGGTGCTTTAGCTCCGTTCTTTTTGCAGGTAGACCATCTGATGGACTCTGGTGAGGAGACCAGGGTTATTGCCGACATTTTAAAGAATTTTTGAAATTTCCTTATTGTTTTACAAAATTGACATGACCTTGGGTTTAAAAACAGGGTTTTTAAATCCAAGGTATAAATACGCTATACATGATGAAAAATATCAATGAAACATATTTACATACCTCCTTCTGGCTTGTTGGGGACTCATAGACCTCTGACTCATGATCTTGCAATGACATTTGACTGAAACCCTAGACCTAAGACTTTGGACTTCAAGACAAAACAAAACAAGTGTGACACAAGCTCATTAACTGATATGACCTGATCCAGCAAAGCCAAGAAGGGAACAAGGACCAGCTCCTCCATCAGTTTTATGGCATGCCTAATGGGATGCAAAACTGACATTGATGAGACACCTACTTATACATATGCAAAGAGTTTTTTGATCACTGATGGAGGGCATCATGACCGACACTAACATTGGCTCCAATGGGGATGGTAGCTCCTTGGAGGTGCCAAGAACCTTAGACCTCTGGGAGAGCAGACCAGTGCCTTATTTATTGGGCAATGGAGTCAACTTGTACACACGTGACCAAACTTGAAATGACTATATTGGACTTGACTATGAACTGAAATTTTCAAAGGACTTCGACACAAACAAACTAACTTTTGCAGAAAATAAACAATCTGAAAACTTCACACCAACTAATCACCATCCTTAGAATTATAGCCTTCATCGCGGGCCCCAAACTAAGGATGAGAGATCAGTTCACACTTGCTGTAATATGAAAGGAAACCGGTAATTACAATGAGGCTGATTGGAGCAGAAACTGCTCAAGCATGATACCTTTTCAGAAGCCGGCCATTCACCGACCCACCGGGACATTCATCACCATTCATCTCTTTGAGAAAGAAAACATTGGGACCACGATATGCAGCAATCTTATAAGGACCTTTCCACAAATTATCAAATTTACCGTGCTTACCTTTGTCCTCATTTCGGGCATCCCATCTCAAAACGACATCTTCCAGCTGAAAGTTTTCCGACTTTGCCTTCTTGTCATAGATTTTCTTGATGCGCTCTTGCAACCTCAAAGAATTTTGGAGAACCTCTTCCCTTGTTTGCTGCAAGTGAATCATTTGATTGATTCGCCTTTGCATTGGATCCGGATCTTCACCCGCCTCTTGAAGCAATCTCGCGACCGGTACACTAAGTGATGTTGGAAAAATTGCATCAATTCCATAAACGATTTCAAATGGCGACATGCCAATTGACTTCTTTTGACTTACCCGATCAGCCCACAATGCATTTACCAACTTCTTGTGCCAACTTTTCTTGTTAATTTCCAGCATCTTCTTGATAATGTTCACTAGTGACTTATTTGACGATTCGGCCAGCCCATTACCTTGCGGATGATAAGCCGTGGAGTGCCCCAAGCTGATGTTATACTTATAGCAAAAATCAACCATCTTCTTGGACTTAAATGCCACTGCATTATCTGTGATCAATTTGAATGGACAGCCAAAACGTGACAAGATATTATTCTCAAGAAAAGAAATGATTACCGAATCCGTGGCCTGCCGAGTGGGAATTGCCTCTATCCACTTTGTGAAGTAATCGGTGGCAGTTAAGATCCATCGATGCTGCCCGGATGATGCTGGGTGGATTTCGCCAATAAAGTCTAAGCCCCGCTGCTGAAATGGTGTGCTGATTTCCACCGGTTTGAGAGGCAATGGCTGCAACCTTTGCTTCTCTTGGAATATTTGGCACTCATGGCAGCTTTTCACCGCTTTGTACACATCAGAAAATAGAGAAGGCCAATAGAAACCAGCCCGCAAGATCTTATTGGCTGTAGTTTTCCAAAACAAATGACCTCCACAGTCACCTTTATGGAAATCCTCTATTGTTGCCTTTGCTTCCTCTTCAACCAAACAATTCAGCAAGATGCCACCGGGATCTTTCCAATAAAGTGCAGATTTCATAATGCAAAACTTAGCAGCCTTTAGCTTCAGTGTTCTTGCTTTGTTTCTTGACATTCCAGGAGGTGCGGATACATTTTGAAGCACATAAACTATATCAGCATACCAAGGAGAAGTAATAAAAATATCCGATATCTGAACCGCTAAATTTTCTTCATCACCATTGGATAAGGCAGCAATCAAGTTGATGTCAAGGGCATGAAGGTTTGTTTCAGCCATCAACTTTGCGAGACCTTGGCCTTTAATCAGCTTGGTAGGCTTGATTTCAACATCATATTCCAAAAGAGCAGCAATCCACTTACCCCTCCTACCTTCCGGCTCCGTTTGTACCAAGACATCTTTTACGGCCGCACTAGGAACATATGCCAATACATGAGAGTTGAGTATGTATACCCGGAAATCTTTCAAAGCCTTAATCAGTGCCAACGCTTGCTTCTTAATGATATTATAATTCAGCGCCCCGTCTCTTATGATTCGGCTGAAAAATGCAATTGGCCTCTCAACTCCTTCTCTCTTTTGCATCAATACGGCTGCCAATGTATGCTCAGAAGCGAAAGAAAACAAAATGAAATCCTGAGTATAATCGGGGCTGATCAAGGTTGGGGCTGAAGACAAGATTACCTTGATTAAATTGAAAGATTTGACCGCCTCCTCGGTCCATTTGATCTCGCTGTCCTTCCGTAGCATATTGGTTATCTCTCTAAGGTGCTCTGCAAGGTTAGGAATGAAGCGGCGCAGAAAATTTAATTTGCCATTAAAAGATTGTATTTCCTTCTTGTTTCGGGGCTACTCTAGTTGTTGAATTGCCTCCACCCGTGCAGGATCAATTCGAATACCATCTTTGGAAATGATATGTCCCAGCAACTTGCCTTCACTCATGGCAAAAAGACTCTTTTTCGGATTCAAGGAAATGCCATATTTTCTGCATTTTTGGAACACTTTAGTCAAATGAAACAAATGCTCTTCATCTGATTTGGAAAACACGGTTAGATCATCAAGATAAACAACTAAGAATATATCCTTTTCATTGGCAAAGGCCATATCCATAGCTCGCTGAAATGTGGCACCCGCGTTCTTCAACCCAAATGGCATTTTGGCATAGTGAAATGTTCCCCAAGGTGTAGTGAAGGCTGTCTTATCACGATCATCTTCGTGCACTAAAATCTGATTGTAGCCGGAGTATCCATCTAGCAATGACATCCTTGAAGCGCCCACTACCCGCTGCAATATGTGGTCCATTTTGGGCAGCGGATAGTTGTCCTTGAGAGATACTTTGTTCAAATTTCTGAAGTCTATGCACAAGCGTATTTCACCGGTCTTCTTTCTCACAGGCACTAGATTGGAGATCCAATCAGAAAAGCGAATAGGGACTATAATTCCAGACTTGTAGAGCCTATTTACTTCCTTCTCGATCAAAGGCAGCAACTTGGGATTGATCCTCCACAACTTTTGCCGAAAAGGCTTTTGATTTGGCTTTATGAGAATAGTGTGTTGAATAATGCTTATATCATAGGTCCTTAAATCTGAATAATCCCAAGCAAACACATTAGAAAACGATGACAATAATCTAATGTATTGATTCTTTACCTTGGGCGGCAATGCTTTTGATAACTTCACCATCTTTGGATTCTCGGCTGTCCCAAGGTTCACATCTTCCACACCTTCGTCTGTTGGCATCAAAGTTGGCTTGCGGGCCACATCATCTTGATCAAAAAGTTCTTCTAAAGGAATCAGCCCTTTAGGAATATAATTGTCTTTCAGCTGCAAAACATCCATTTGATTCACTCCTTCAGGCTCCAGATCTATTGAGATTTCTTCAAATTTACCTTCTCCATGCAAGAAGTCTTTGATCTCTTCGTCATCTTGGAAGACTTGCCAACACCTTTGATTATCCGGGATTGTAGGACGATGCTTCACATAGATTTCGAACTTGTTGCTTGAATTCATTGGTATTTTCAAATTACTTGCTGCCTTTGCCAATGCATCCGCAACACCATTTTGAATCCGGGGCACACATGTCAAGGTATGTTCTGAAAACCGCTTCAAAATGTCTAGAACAGCATTGCGATAAGCCCGCATACGTGGGTGTTTGGCTTGAAATTCCCCCTTCACTTGTTTGATAACTAATTCGGAGTCGCCATAAACCGCTATCTTCTTTGCTTTCAACTTTCGAAGGATTTTCAAACCAGCAATAAGGGCCTCATATTCTGCTTCATTATTCGAACAATCAAAAGCCAATTTGTAAGAACACACCCGTACCTTGCTTGGAACTTGGTTAGGGACTGAAAATGGACTACGAATCCACACACCTATACCAGCTCCATCGCTGCCCACTGCACCATCAAAATCCATGGTCCAAAGACCATCCTCATCATCTTCCAAGGGCTGCACTTGTGATGTTGTTGAAGTCATGATTTGCTGCCCATTTGTTTCAGCGATTGACCTTATGACAGCAGTCCTTTCTTCACTTTCTGTTCTCAATACTTCTCTGAAATTTTCTGCAATGCCTGGGATATCTTCTACCTGAACTAACTGACTATCTACCTCATTAAAATTATCAGCAAATAAAACATAAGATTCTAAATCTGTTTGTACATAATTTACAGGATAATTTACTGGCTTTTCCTTGCTAGTAATCATATACTTCATCTTTTGCTCTCGATACACTTTCCTCATCTGTCCAAACACCGGAATAGTAGCATATGAAAAATCCAGCTGAAGAGTACCTTTGAGATTGGATCCCCATGACCTTGAAAGCAGCATGCCAAATCGTGGAGGAATGTCCGCCACTACCACGTCTATCAATAGGTTCTTTGCTGGAATTTGATCCAGACTAACAACCAAATCTTTAATCAAGCCAATGCATCTAACCCGGCTGGAATCAAATGAATATAAATCATGGTACTTTCGAGTAATATCAAGCCCCAACTTCTCCATAATTGCCTTGGGCATTAAATTATGTGACGCTCCCGAATCAAACATGGCATTATGAAGCACATAATCATGTATTCTCAAACTGATATAGAATGGAGGAACATCATTCTCGGGAGACTCACCATTTAGAGCTGGCCCAAAGATCAGTTCTGGCTGATCGTCTTCTACGTTCACCGCATCTAACATTGGATCAATGTTGAACATCTTGGAAATTTGTGCTCGATATGTACTGTTCTTCATGACCTCTGTCAATGGAATGGACAATTTCAATTTTGCAACTTCATTCTCAATGCTGAATGCTTGACTCTTTTCACCTTCCTTTGCCGGATTGTCTCTTTTTTCTGCTCTATCTTTGGGTACATTTGATGGCTGATCCATCTTGTGTGCTGGAACTGATTGAGTTGATGAAGGATCCATGATTTCTTTACCTTTTCTCTGTGGAACAGCAGCACCATTCTTTGCCAAGTTTTCTGCTCTCTTTTGAATCGGATTTATGGGAATTGTCCGGTTTCTCAATTGCCTTTGCTGGCCTTGCTGAGCTGATAAAGCGTGTAAGTAACCTCTTTGATACTCTTCAGACTCATCTTGAAGTACAACATCATTAGATAAAATGTAATGCTCATCTTGAGGTGTATATGCATTACCTATCAGCTCTTCTTCCTCCGTGATGTATGTGGGCAGATCATCGGGAGTGAAGAAGTGATTTTCTTCACCAACACCTTCACCTTCATCCTCTAATTCTTGAGTGACATAATTTTGCTGAAGTGGAGGTTGGATTGGCTGCTGCACGGCCGCCTCTTGTGCTCGTGTTTCCCGCTGTTTGATTCTATATTGGGGCTGCTGTTGTTGACCTCTGAAATTTGGGTTTCGAACTTGAGGTTCTGGTTTGCCAAGACTAAGATTTTGGAGGGTCCTTTTCACCTCCTCAACTGTACGAAGAACCTGAGAAGTGGATGCTGCCTCTTCTTTAATTGTGACCTTCTTCTCCGCCTTCATTCTTGCCCTTTTGTCATTCAAATTAGCCTCCACACTGACTGCAATTTTCTGCATTTCCTCCAATGTAGGAGGATCTCGGTCCCGCAGTGAGTAGGCCATCTCCGGATCAAAACCATCCGGGAACTTAAGCAATGCGGACTTTCTTGATGGCTTCAAATCATCGGGGATAGTATTATAAACTGAATTAAATCTGATTATATAGTCCTGAACCGACTCACCCAGATTTCGCTTGAGGTTATTGTATTCGGCATTGATTTGCAGCGGGTCTTTTCTTATTTCCCATCAGTCCAAGAATTGCCTTTCAAGTGCTTCCAAGGAGACGATACTACCAGCTGCCAGCCCTCTGAACCATTTCCGAACTTCTCCTCCAAATGTCTGAACGAATAACCTCATTGTAACATCTTCCTCGTCTAGCTCATATAGATCAAAAAAGGTAGTCATCCGGTCTATATGCTGCTGCGCTGAAACACTTTGAGGAGTGCCATCAAACATGGGTATTTTGCTTTGATAGTCAGCTGGCATGTCATGAAGATTTTGGGGAAGAACAAGGGGAGCAAACCGGGCAGCCATTGCTCTAGGCAGAGAAGGCGGGGGAGTAGGATGTGTTTGAGGAGGGGGAGGTGGGAGTATGATAACAGGGGCTGTAACAATGGGGAGAGAAGTTTGTGGAGTTGAAGGGGTGGGAGGAGTGTGAGGTGTATGGGATGAAGGGGAACCAGCAGGGGTTTCGGGATGAGTTACTATAGGTGAAATGGAAATAAAAGGAGGGAAAGATTCCTGGTGAGCCGTAAGAGAAGATCCAATATTATCAGAGAGATTAAGAGCAGATCCAATATTATCAGAGATATTCTCAAGAAAATCAACAAGGGTAGTGGTTTGAATGTCTGTCTGGAGATGTCTCAATATGAAATTTTCAATCACCTTGTTGTGTCTCTCGTAATCAATGGAAGCTGCAAAATTAGGATCAAGGACTAAAGAGTCGAGTGCACTGTCAGACTTAGTTTTAAACAAAGACAATTCAAAACCTTCGTCAAAATCAAGATCTTCAAAATATTTAATAACAGCAGGCGATGAATTAGATCTAACAATTGGTCTTGGATCAGTAGCCAGCTTGTTTTCGCGAATGGACTAGGAAAGGAAAAACCGCTCAGCCGTATGAAAACTCTTAGCCTATCATCCAAAGCTTAGAGTCCATAATGATACTGGGATAAAAATGTCAATGAAGTGAGGGTTTCAAAAGCTCACGGAGATCGACTGAAGCAGCGTTTATCTACTAACGCTGATGTAAAACAAGAGCGTGTTCGAAGGCTACCTGGCGTATCTTCAGACTCCGTCTAAGACTTAAGAAATCACACCACAATGAGCAAATTACAAATTTGTTCTCCCCAGTATGGTCGCCAATATGTTAGCACTTGAAATTTCACCTAGGCTGAGATAGACAAATCTCAAGGCTACATCAAACCATTCAGCCTCGTAGCTAGCCCTACGAGGCAGGAGAAGGCTCTCTCCGGTCAAACTCGGTGGATTTTTCAATAGGATGAGCTGACCAATTAGAAACACTGATATTAGGCTAGTAAACTGATAAGGAGGGTTGATTTAAAGTTTTTGGGGTTTTTGGTGGCAATTGGAGGGAGTGCAATTCAGGGTGCGGGGATTGAGCTCAGGTTTTGCAGGTGGGTCTTTGGGGCAAGGTAAGAGTTTGTGCTGATGCCTTTAGCTGAGATGGATGATCAAGGAAGAAAAAAGAGAAGCTAAAGAGGGCAAACAATGACTTTGAATCCTCTCTAGACAGTGGAAAACATAAACATTAAACAAATTTGAAAGCTGAGCATGGCAAGCATGAATTCAAACTTTATCACTTCATTTGTTTAATAAGCTGTAGTAAAAAAAGAGATGGAACACATAAACACACTTACAATTACAATAAGAGAACACACCATCAACACAAGAGTCCACAAGAATCCCAATGATGTCTGCAAAACCATGGTCTTCATTTTCCTCAAATTGCAGAGATACAAGTAAAATATACAATAGGAGCTTCTCCCTCAAAAGTCCAACCATGAAAATGAGCAAGAGAAGGCATAATATAGATGATCTAACTCCTGTCCCCACCTCTAGGGGTCAAGCTCAACTTCCTAGGAGCTGTTTTAACTAATTCTAAACTGAGCACTAGATAATAGGCAGTCAAAACAACTTGCCTCTAAAACTTAGGAAACCTATCCATGCATTAAATTTTTACCATTTACATTCAAGAATCTTCTAGAAGTGATCAAGGAGAGTAAAAGCATCATAGAGCCATGAAAATTACACAAAAATCCATCATTTACATGCCCAAAACATTAAACCAAGTGAAAACAGTGTTTTTCTGGCCGAACTGGTCAAAATAGGCAAAATTACCTGACGGGTCGCGCACATGTGCCTGACGGGTCGCGCACATTGAGAGGCCTGTTTGGGGGCCTTCCCGGTGTCCAAATCAGGTGCAAGATAGCTCATTGGAAAGGTCTGCGAGTCTACTTTCTAACCCCACCGGAATTTTTGAATTTGGAGTTGATTTGACCCCTCAAAACTCAATTCTCCCAAGACAGCTTTCTGCAACTCAAAATAGGGGCAGAAAGTCAAAATTTGCATGTGTTTTGACCTTTTGGAGGCCCAAATCTCCATAAAAACTAAAGTCCATCCATAGGTAGGTGTAACTTTGCATGACAATTCCAAAAATGCTGAGTTTTTCCCGTTCTGAGTTGCCCCCATGTAGGGTCGCGCGCGGGGTGAGACCCGTTAAATGGCCAAAACCTGTCAATGTCCCAAAAATGCCAAAAATGCCTCAAAACTTTCAAAATTTCTTGTGCTAGCTGCTAGGAAGAGGTTAATGAGTATCATGGTGAGTGAGAGAAGCCTCGGCCAAGATACGGAGTGGGTTGGTCTTCTTCTTCCTCTTGCGGGCCTCGGACAACCTTCTTTGGAACATTTTCATCTTCACCTTGCAAACATGCATCCTCGCCCAATAATGATTCTTCATGTTCCTTAGCAGCCTCTTGTCCTGGTTGGCCTTCTCCAACAGCCTCTCCAAGCGAGCATTCTCCTGAATGAGCAAAGACTCCCGGTCAGCAGGCAACGGGTCACTGGGCCTCCTACGGTTCTAAGTTCGATCACTACGGATCCTCCATAGCTCATCAAGTTCTTTTTCCTCTTCTAATTGTTTGTTGCGTTGCTCTAGATAAGTGATGGTCCATTGAGCCATTTGGAGCTTTTGCTGCAACACGAGGTTCTCCTCCTCTCTCTGTCTGATAATCTCATAAAAAACTGAAGGAGGAGAGCGGGCATCAAGGTCAATGAAATCATCATGTGTATCACCGGCTCTCTCATCCTCAACCATGGGCTGCTTGCCCTCCCGCACTGCCTCTGCTGATGAAGAATGCGAGGCCCCTTCCACCTGGTGTGGAGATAACACTCGCTGCCATGAAGATGATGACGAGACCCCTTCCACCTGCTGTGGAGAAAGTACTCGTCGAGCTGCTGCAAACAAGGCCCTGTGGCCTCTCTGGTAGGTGACCTGAGATGAGGAAGCAACATGTCTCGGAACAATGATCTCGGGCTGGTGAGATGGACCTCCCTCCTCATAAATGACCTCTGGCTCCGGCTGTGGCTGTGGTGGCGCTGTGAAGAACTCATGGGAGATGAACTCTTCCCATGGAATGCCCTGCTGACTCAACTAATGGGAAACAATGAGCTGGATGAGACCATAGTGACATAAACTCCTAAACTGCTGGGCTGGGGTCTTCCTCTGTAACATAGGCACCATCCTCTGAATATTCTGGAAGAAGAAAACCGGGATGTTCATCATCCTCACTCGGGTAAAGTGCATCAACAGGCGGATGTGATAAGAGTACACCTGTGAAAACCTGCCCTCACATGTAAAGTAATGCATGATAAGTTTCAAGATCGGAGCATACTCCCTCCGGAGAAATCTGAAAGGAAAGACCCCCGACAAGTGTCTCATGAAGGCTGGCATGACATATGGCTCAAAATGAACAAAATCCAACACTTTGCGCTTGGGCCACACCTCACCCACATTTGGTATCCCGGTAGCCTCTGAAATCACTTCCGGAGACAACACAAAGTTCACTCCTGCCAGAGTGACCTGCCCATCATGAAGGTGCAAAACAAATAAGCGGGCCAACTCCCTGTGGTGCTGGATCTGAGCAAGCCTCTCGCAAAACTGAAAACATGACATATACCGAAAGCAATTCACTGCCAAAGGACAGGCCTGCAATTCTGCCAATGAGGTGGGCTCCTCTCTCTTATGATGACCACCTTTGCCCCCCCTACGAGGCCTCCGCTGTACCTCAACCTCTGTAGAAGAAGACTGGTCATCACCTTGCTCATAGGTCTCGGTGGTTGACATGTTGCTTTTGAGCAAAGTGGAGAAAATAGACAAAGTAAACTGCTGCCCTTGCCTGCAAAAATGCTGAGTTGTATGCTGTTTTCAAGGGGAAAAAATCATGAAGGAAATGTTAGGGGAGGGGATTTTTTAATAAGGAAAGGGAAACATATGAAAACAGGGAATTTTCAAGGGACAATTCACAAACTGTCAAACATATAATCTCATCTTAATCAACGGGAAATCATTTGCAAAGAAATGTTTTTATTAGGGAAACATGGATAATAATAACCAAGGGAAATGACATGTATGCTCAACAGGGGGATGGGACAGCGTAGATAACTTGCTCATTTGATTTCTGCCTTTCAATGTACATCATAAGGCACACTCTGTTTTTTCAAAGGGGTTCATGTACATTTGATGCTAGGGGAAAGGGCTTCATTGACATTTTGTCAAAAGGGAAAAGGGGTTTCATTGACAAAGATATTAGGGGATAGAAGGGAAAACATGGTTTTTGCTTTTTAGGACCACAGCAACATTACTTTTGATCAAATATACATAGCAATATTTCCTTTGCTTTTGTTTATATACACAGCCACATTTTCTTTATTTCTTGTTTTGGCATTTTATCATCATATTGCTTTCTTTTTTGCATAATCATTTTGTTTTTCTTTCATAGCATTTTGTTCTTTTTGCTGTGTGTGTTTTTATATCACAATGGAGGGTATTAGGGTTTTGGGAATGTGTTTAGGGAGGGATAGGGTTTGATACTTGGAAGGAGGAAAATTTCATATTCTTTGCAAATAAGATAAGATAGAGACATATGATGACAATTGTGAAATCAATGGGGAAACATGGAGGGAACATAAATGGGAATTAAAACCTTGAAAAAAAACACCAAACCCTAGCATTATGCCTACATTGACAAGCAATCACCAAAATCTATTTTCTTTGCATTCTTAGTTATAAAAACATATAAATGAAAGCTCATCATTCACCATTCATCAATTCATCAAGTTTATAGACCCTACCTCAGTCGATTTTGCAACTTAGAGGGCGATTGGACAAAATTTGGGGCGGTTTTGGTGTCAACAGCTTGACGGGTCGCGCAGGGCACCCAACGGGTCGCGCCCGTTACAAATTAACACTGCTGGGAGGCGCCTGACGGGTCGCGCACCGCCCAACAGGTCGCGCACAACCTCTGACGTGTCGCGCACCTGAAACTGGTTCAATTTCTCTGCACTTTGCCTCCTTTCGCCTCTTCGCCCTATCACTTCTTCTTGCAAGCTCTTTGGATGCACAATGAGGGTATTGAGAGGGAATTTGACTCTTTATAAGCTCAATTTAAAAAAATTTACTTACCAAACCCACTTTCTAATGTTTTGCCTTGACACTTTCTTTTAACACTGTTTTGAGTTTTCTTTTGTTCTGAATTTGACTTTTTGGGTGCTTTAGCTCCGTTCTTTTTGCAGGTAGACCATCTGATGGACTCTGGCGAGGAGACCAGGGTTATTGCCGGCATTTTAAAGAATTTTTAAAATTTCCTTATTGTTTTACAAAATTGACATGACCTTGGGTTTAAAAACAGGTTTTTTAAATCCAAGGTATAAATAAGCTGTACATGATGAAAAATATCAATGAAACATATTTACATACCTCCTTCTGGCTTGCTGGGGACTCATGGACCTCTGACTCATGATCTTGCAATGACATTTGACTGAAACCCTAGACCTAAGACTTTGGACTTCAAGACAAAACAAAACAAGTGTGACACAAGCTCATTAACTGATATGACCTGATCCAGCAAAGCCAAGAAGGGAACAAGGACCAACTCCTCCATCAGTTTTATGGCATGCCTAATGGGATGCAAAACTGACATTGATGAGACACCTACTTATGCATATGCAAAGAGTTTTTTGATCACTGATGGAGGGCATCATGACCGACACTAACAGAATCAATGCCCAAGTTGAAGGCAAAAATATGCAGGTTTTCAGTGCCCTGCCAGCAAGGCACCTGTCCCTAGTAGGAGTCGATGTTGTATCCCTGCTATTTTTCCTAAAATTGTTGTGTTATAGAGGATTTGGGTTATTGAGTTCAAAGGGTATCTACAATTCTAGGTGAAAATGGAGGACAAAGAAAAAGAAGGAAAAAACATAAGAGATAATGGAATGTGGGCCTCCCCCAGGTTTTAATTTCAAATGGTTAAATGACGGTTACTTACTTGGCAGATCCCCATCAATCCTCGAATGGCCTCATCCAAGAGAAGCTCTGGCGGGGTAACAAGCACAGCAGTTAAGCTAGCACGTGCCCCCGAAAAGTCAGAGTCAACAAGGCATGCTTCGTAGATCAACGGCTACGATGGACTCCGGGGGAGTTGAACCTTGTCTCCAAGCCACCCAAGCACCCCGTCAGAGGAAGATAGATGGGCCCACCACTTGTCGAACTACCGTGGTGACTACGTCAGCAGTTGGGAGCACCGCCAAGCGAGCATGGCAGGCGAGCATGAAACCATTTGATGCATCATCCTCCTCCCTTGCTTTCCACCCAATCTGACTCTGCCACATGTCTCCTCCATGTCACCTCTTCCTTTTCCTACCTATAAACCCTCGTAAATCGACTGTTGCAACTCAAATTTGTATATTTCAAATTGTTTTGTGTCTTGTTGCAACGCCTGTTCACAACTTCATTGGCCCCTTTATCAACCAACGTAGGACCTTCGTGTTGATTTGGGGTAGCAGCGGATGTGCTCTAGCCATGAAAATTGGTGGAGAGGCTAGAGCACATGAGATCTCCAAAACCCAGAAATCGTTTTGGAAAAATCCATTTGTATGAAGAGTTATTAAAATAATTAATATTTTTAATGAGTTCCTAAGTCTAAACTTCGGGAAATAAAAATATTAATGGGTATTAATAAAGATAAGGATGAGAAGCTTCCAAAAGATAAAGATCAAGTCCACTTTAATCTTAGCCATTGATTAGGGACTTAATCTCGGTCGTTGATTCATCAACAGGAAAAGTATAAAAGGGGACTGGAGGGTCAGTTGGAGATACACTAAGGGAGACCAGTCAGTTCGATTTCTAGAGCAGGGTTAGCTGAGAAATTCGAACTAGAGGTCTGGAGCACAGCAAGAGGTAGCAGGTATGGAACAGAGAATCAGGAACAGCACCAGAAGATCATCGCAAAGGTTAGAGAGGCAAACGTAGAGCCTCTCAGGCAGACGCAGAGGCAACAGGATTGCGCAGTCACTAGAGGGCCTGCGTGGGTGACGCAGAGAGGCCCAGTGCTAATGCAGAGAGGCAGACGCTGACGCAAAAGGTCTGGGAGCTACGCAGAGGCCAGCAAGCCTGACGCTAAGTCTGGGAGAAGTGCTAGAGAATTTATCAATATTGGGTAAGCCAGTTTGGCACCCAGTTGTACTGAAGAATCGCTGATTAATAAAATCCTCCTCTGCTGCATCGATTTTCCTGCATTGTGTTTTTCCAGTGACAATTGTCCAAAATATCTGTGTTGATGTGTTTGATTCTTGTGCATGTATTTGTTTCTGTATTATGGTGTGATATCTGCAGCAGAATTTATTTTAATGTTTACTAAAGGGTTTTTGTAAATAACTTATTGGGAAATAAGTAGGTGAAACAAATCAGTTGTTGCAGTGATAGAATTTTCACATGGTATCAGAGGAAGTAATCAGAGACAGGAACGTAAAATCAATTATGGGTCAAGACCATGATGCAGAGGCATCTACGTAAGGAGACTCGCACAAATTTTCAGAAAATTGCACAAGAGAAAATAATTTTGATTTCTCGATGTTGGCTTCCAAATTGGAAGAAGAAGTTGCTTGTGTGACTAGCTCTGCATCATCAGAGGTATAGTATATAAACAGTGGAGCCTCTTGGCATATGACGGGAATCTGGGAATGTTCTCAGATTATCAGGAGGAAAGGATGAATTTTCAGATCACCATGGGGAATAAGGCAAATTGTACTCGAGTAGGGAAGGGTACAATAGTTTTTCAAACAGAAACAAGAGAGCAGTTTCATGCTACCAATTTGCTGCATGTACTAGGATTAGGGATGAACTTACTTTCCGTGTCGCAACTTCAAGGTAAGGGCTATGACGTTTTCTTCGTCAAGGAGAAAGTATACGTCAAACACCCGAGCTATAAAAAGAAAGTGCAGATTGGGATTAGAAGTAACAGGTTGTACATACTACAACTAGAATCACCAATGGCACTGGTAAGCGATCACGGAGACAAGGATTTGAACGAACTATGGCACAAAAGAATGGGACATTTGCACCATGGGGCTCTGATAATTCTCAGGAAAACTATAACAAGAGTTTCGGATCTTAGTACAAAACAAGATGATGTATGCAGAGGATGTGCTCTGGGAAAGTATGTCAAAGCAACGTTTCCTAGAAGTAAAAACAGGGCCAAGAGTGTACTAGGATTCATACACTCAGATATCTGGGGACCTATGTCCACTAAAGCTCTTACTGGTGCCGAGTACTTCGCCACCTTCATTGATGACCACTCAAAGAAAACTTGGATTTATTTTCTAAAACCCAAGGACGAGATTTTCTATCAATTCAAAGAGTTCAAGGCTCTGGTGAAGAATCTGACAAGGAAGAAAATAAAAGTTTTGTACTCAGATAATGGTGGAGAGTATGTCGATAAATACTTCACTGATTTTTGCGCTAAGGAGGGCATCAGAAGAGAGTGGACAACTCCTTACAATCCGGAGCAGAATGGAGTAGCAGAAAGAAAGAACAGGACTATCGTAGAAGCAGCTAGGGCCATGATGTATAATCAGGACATGCCAAAGTTCCTGTGGGAAAAAGCATACAACACAGAGTCTATATTTAGAATAGAACTCCTCATTGGGCATTAGGCAAGATTACTCCAGAGAAAGTCTTCAGGAAAGACACCTAAATTCAATCATTTCAAGATATTTGGGAGCTTACCATATTGCCGCATACTCGAGTAAAAGAGGAAGAAAATGGATTAAACTGCAGAGAAAAGATATCTAGTGGGATATAGCGAGAACGCTGAGACATACAAAATCTATCTTCCAGGGAGAAAGAAGGTATTAGTTCGACGAGATGTGAAGTTCATGGAGGACAAGGCTTTCAAAAAATCTCGAGAAATGCCTTCCGAGGAGCAGTCAAAAGATGAGTAGTTGGCCAAACCTCTTCAACAACCGGAAGTAAAGAATTCTTCCTCGGATCACGAAGAATCACAGGAGGAGGAGAAGATAACAAAAGCACCTACTACCAAAGGAAGAATGAGCACGGAACTTCGTCGGAGCCTGCCAGTTTTCAGGAGGCTGCTCAACATCAAGTTTGGTTGGATGCAATGGTGGAGGAATACAACTCCATAATGGTGAACGATGTCTAGGAGGTAGTGCCAAGGCCTCAAGACAGATCGGTGGTAGGTTTGAGATGGATCAACAAGATTAAATACACTGCAGATGGCAGTGTGGAAAAATACAAAGTCGGGTTTGTGGCGAACGGGTATGCTCAGAAGGAAGGAATTGACTACGAAGAGACCTCCGCCCCAGTAGCCAGGTATACATCTATTAGAACCGTGATATCTCTTGCAACACAAATGGGATGGAAGATTCATCATATGTATGTCAAAACGGCATTTCTGAACAGGGTGATAGAAGAAGAGGTATACATTGAACAACCAGAAGGCTTTGAGACACATGAGAAGAAGTCTCATGTCTGCAGATTGAAGAAAGCCTTGTATGGGCTGAAACAGGCACCTAGAGCATGGTATTGTCGGCTTAATGGCTACTTGCAGAAGATGGGATTTGTCAAGAGTGACGCAAATCCAAATCTCTACTATCTGGTTCTAGAGAATAAGCCTCTAATCCTAGTATTATATGTGGATGATCTCTTTCTAACAGGATCATCCAGGCTCATCGAGGACTGCAAGAAGAATCTAGCCACAGAATTTGACATGAAGGATTTGGAACAAATGCATTATTTCCTGGGGTTGGAAGTTTGCAAGCAGAAGGGGGAGATCTTCCTTGGGCAACGGAGATATGCTACAGAAATTCTGAAGATATTCAGGATAGAGGATTGTAGATCCATGGCTACTCCAATGATCACCAACTGGAAGAAAATTGATGCATCAGAATACAAGGATGTTGATCCCACCTTATACAGGCAAGTCATAGCGTCCCTGATGTATATAGTCAATACCAGGCCAGACATTTGTTATGTTGTCAACACCCTCAGTCAGTTCATGGCGGAATCGAAAAGGGCACATTGGGCAGCAGCTAAACATGTTCTCAGATATATACAGGCAACAGTCGATTATGGACTCTTGTACACTAGCAGTAAAGATATCAGATTGAGTGGATTTACTGATGCAAATTGGGCTAGAAGTTCAGTGGATCGGAAAAGTACCTCTGGGTACTATTTCAATATTGGATCAGGAATGACCTCCTAGTGCAATAGGAAACAGAAATTCATTTCTCTGAGCTCAGCTGAAGCAGAATATATGGATGCAAGCATAGCTTCGTGCGAAGCGATATGGCTTAGAAAACTGCTTGTGAACTTATTCGAAAGAAAAATGGAGGCGACCAAGATCATGTGTGATAAACAGAGTTGCATCAAGCTCTCTGAGAATCCAGTATTTCACGATCAGTCAAAGCATATTGATATTCGGTGTCACTTTGTCAGAGACTGTGTCCAATGAGGAGCTGTACAGTT
The DNA here is from genome assembly GCA_031772625.1 of Pinus tabuliformis. Lineage (NCBI taxonomy): Eukaryota > Viridiplantae > Streptophyta > Pinopsida > Pinales > Pinaceae > Pinus > Pinus tabuliformis. The sequence goes on along the minus strand of CM062817.1, from coordinate 1,892,568,513 downwards.
GAGCTACACTCCTACAGGAGAACAGGTGGCAGACATCCTCACCAAGCCACTTGGAAGAATCAAGTTTGATTATTTCAGGGAGAAAATGGGGATGATAAGGAATCCATTTCAGTTGCAGAAATGGGTATGATGTTGCAGTGCAGTAGCAATTCGCAGTAGCACGATGCAGCATAATGAGAAGGGCTTGCAGTGCAGATGCAGTGTTGGGAAAAACGACCAACAGCAGCACGGATGTAGAGGGAGTTGCAGTGCAGATGCAGTGTTGGGAAGAAGGGCCAACAGCAGCACGAATGTAGAGGGAGCTGCAATACAGATGTAGGAGTGGCAGTGATAGTGCCATGGGCAGCAGTACAAGATGCAGCAATGCAAAGGATGTTGAGCGGGGAGGCTTAGCATCATCACAGGTACTGGTGTCGTATAATCGAAGTGATGCTCAGTGTGGAGTATTACTAGAGCACAATCCTCGCTAAGAGGGAGTGTTTGGGTGAAGTCAGTTACTTACTTCTCAGTAACTAAGTTGTTGTGCAGCAATTAGCAGTGGCAGTGTTATAGGCAGCATGTTGAGAGGGAGTTGCAGTACAGATGTAGTAGTGGTAGTGGCACGGTCATGCCACATGGGCAGCAGTACAGGAAGCAGCAGTGCAAGGGATGTGGGGCAGCAGGCCAAGCATCATCACAGAGGACTAATGCAGAGGATCATTGTAATGCTTCTATGGGGAAGTATTTCTAGAGTACATTCCTCATGAAGAAGGAGTGTTGATTTTGGGTAGTTTTGTCATACAAAGTGTCTAGGCACCGCGACAACGCTCAGAGTAAGGGTTGTCACTCTAATCCTTACTCCGTTTAGACTCTCTCTTAGACATGTTAAGGTGGGTAGTCCCTGGGGTGAATAAATGAAGATAGCCTATGAAACACAGGGACTAGGAGACTTAAAGATGGACAACTTGACGAATGTAAATGAGTCCTGGTTAACTGAGATGGATAGATCTAATAAAATAAGACACAACCACAAGATAAAAATGATTTTAGACTAGTGCCTTATATTCAATTAACCATAAACTAGATAAAAACAAGTTACCCAGAGCAATTTATAAATGTGGCGAAAGTGACGATCATGATGATTAAATGTAAATGCCCAAAACTGCAATATATTCTAGCAATTAAATCCCATGAAGAATTATGAAAATTAACTGCTAAGCAATGATTCTAGATTAAAAATGATTTTCTTCTATAACCGAGATCTAGAATTTATCTTTCTCCTATAATCAATGATTTTAAAACATTAATCGCACTTGACAATAGAGAAATCACTACCAAAAAATTTAAAATTTTACACTTAACACAAAAGGCACCAAGGAAATTTAAATTAGAATTCAATTATCCCTTAGCAAAGTTTAATATGGCAATTAAATTTTTGAATGTGACCAAACAAAAAAAATCAAAATTACTTAATTAAATTTAAATTTTTATGGGCCATAAGCCACAATTATTAATTAAAAAAAATTGAAAATTGAAATTTTTTTAGATTTTTAATGTTTTTTAAATATTTTTTGAATGAAATAAAAAATCAAAATAAAAAAACCAAAACACAAAGTCATAAAAATGAAAAAAAACAAAATCAGAACCCAAATATACAAAAATAAATAAAACCCCAGAAACCCAAGTCAGAAAACCAAAAAAATTACAGATTTATGCACAAAAATGGAAAAATCGTAGATCTATCAGATTTGAAGAGTATGAGTTCAACTTCGATCCCAAATATGATAATTTAAGGCTCTCAATACCCAGATCTATCAATTTTCCACACAAAAAACTTAAATTTTTAAATTTTAAAGGAGGTGCAAACTCAAAACCCTTTGTGAAAATTTCCAGATTTAAAACTTTTTAAACCCTTGAACTGCAAATTTTTTTGAATAATATCCCTGAAAATTTATTTTTATAAACCCCAGAGATTTAAATCTTCCCCTCCAAGGCCTAGATCTGGACTCTACAAAAATTTCTTCCTTAGATCTATACTTGTACGACAACAAGAAAACACCCAAATGATATACACAATGATAAAATCTAAAACCTAGAAAAACCCACGTTAGAAAAATAATTACAAAATTTACAAACTGCAGGCTCTAATCAGCCAGATTTGTCATTATGCCACACAGAAAATTAAAGTTTTAAATTTTAAGGAGGTGCTAACTCGAAACTCTTCGTGCATCACCAACAAAAAATCTTATGATAAGCCCGAGATTAATTTTACGGGCCTCTTCAGAAAACACGAATCAAGAGTTGGCTGGTCCAACTGAAAACTTCCCCTAACGTCCGAGGATATAAAAATCAAGATTTCCTTGCAAAACTCGATCCAGCCATTAAAAATAGAGTAAGAAAAATAATAATAAAACTCAGACAAATAGAGAAACCCGCTATTACATTCAAAATTTAGATTATTATTCAAGCCCTATCAACTGAGCAAAATACATGTACTCAAATCACTTTTTAGAGGCTATCATCAACGGCTTTAGAAAAAATTATGCATGAAAACAACACATCTTACAGTATTCCCATGAAGAGTAACACCAGCAAAACTTAACCCCAAAGTCTTTCTTTATTATCCAGAAAAATATTACACAAGAGCTTCTTGCTAAGCACACGACTCAAAGGTCAAATCTATCCACTTACAAATGACTAACTGTTTAAAGATAAATCCTCCAACGGCTAGTTCGAGTGATCCTTGTCAAAGCAATCTCGACCGTTGATGAAGATTAAAATTTATTTTAATCTCATCTGTCAAAATATTTAAATATTTGGCGAAATTTGAATTTTTAATTAAATGCATTTTAATTAACTCAAAAATAAAAAATTTGAGTTAATTTCCCCAAAAATTTGGCTTTGACTTAACCCCCAGGGATCAAAGGGTTGAAATTTGGCAAAATAATTAATTTACCTTAGTATCGGGATCTTTTAAAATTTAATTTTTAAGGACCGATGAATTTTGCCTTTGGAGAATTTAAATTTAGCTAGGACCTAGAATTAATTAAATTTCTGGCTTAGGATTTTAATTAATTTTTGGCCAAAAAATTTAATTAATTAAGCTATGAGGGGATAAATTATTTTTCCAACCATCAAAACACTTTACATTATGATTTTCATATTTTTACATCATAAAGGGGAAAACCCATTTGTAATAGACCCTCACAAACTACCCATTTCTGCGACACAAACATAATCCAACAAACCAAACAATTTGTAATAAAATAACTTAACTTAATAGTTAGGATTATTCCCAAATTACTTTTACATAGACTCGATATAGAACACTAGGATTCACCTAAGATCCTAGCGACAAAATCCATTCCAGCTTTGGGGTAGAGCTGGAGGAAAACTATGTCGACCATCTGAGAATGGATCAGTGAAACAAAAATCCTCTCCGAATGGAGATCGTCATTAGAAAAGTAGGTTTACCTAGGTCGTTACATACATGACAAGGATCTGCTGAGATTATTTACATTATACACATGCAGAAAGGGTTTACATAACGTCTTGGAAGTCAAGCTGATGATGGTAGTTGTACGACACAAACACATCGATCAGGTGCTATCCCTTTTGCGAAAAAGGGGTGTACTGTTATGTAATGTTGACACATAGTGGTCAACAGATAGCATCAGATGTTCTCTGGCCATGAAATTTGGTGGAGAGGCTAAGGCACATGAGATCTCCAACACCCAAAAATCATTTAGAGAAATTCCACCTGGATGAAGAGATATTAAAATAATTAATATTTTTAACGGGTTCCTAGGTCTAAACTTAGGAAAATAAAAATATTGATATGTATTAATATAAAATGGGTGAGAAAGTTCTAAGTGACGAGGAACGAGCCAGTTCTAATCTTAGCCATTGATTAGGGACTTAATCTCGGCTGTTGAATCGTCAACAGGAAAAGTATAAGAGGAGGCTTGAGGTTCAGTTGGAGACACACCAAGAGAGATCGAGAATTCGGTTTTCTGGGGCTGGGTTTACTAAGGAAATCGAGTTAGTGATCAGTTGCAGTGAGGGGCAAGTCAGCAAGGGATTTCGATCCAAGGTTGAAGAATACATAGCAAAGAGGCAGTGAAGTGTCAGGAGAGGCAGTGAAGTGTCGAGAGAGGCAGCGCAGGCCCTAAAAGGGCTGATGCAGAGGCCAAAGGAGCCAGCGCAGAGGACGCAAAAGGCCGTAGAGGCTGATGCAGAAGTAGTAGACGCTGACGCAAAGGACGCAGAGGGCTTCAGAGGTAGCACTGGGAGATTTTGTGGGGTAGACTAGGAGCTGATCAGCAAATCCTGAGCCGAGAGAGGGTGACAATTCCAGAGAGGGTTACGCAATTCCAGAGCAATGCTTGGAGCAGCTTTCGCTGTCCAGCACAAGGAACAATCAGAGTCACTGTGGGGTTGATCATCCGGTCGCTGATTTGCCAGAATATCTGTCTTCGGAGAGAGATACTACTGCCAAGGATTTTCTATGAAGAGTGAGTCATTTCTGGCACCCTAGTTGTATTTAGAAATCTGCTTAATAATACAAACCCTTTATATGTTGCACCGGTTTTCCCACATTGGGTTTTTCCGAGGACGATTATCCAAAAATAACAGTGTCCCTTGTGTTATTGTTTCTTTTTACTTCAGTGTATGATCTGTATATCTATGAAGGATGCATTTGTGTTTACTTCGATGTTTATGAAATTAAAAAACTTGTTAATGTAAAGAACAAGTAGGAGATAGTAGACCAAAAATTGCAGTAGGGGTTTTTGATGTGTTAGATTCAAGAATTTTCACAATTTGCGCATTAGAATTAACATCATACGATATTTCTCATTGTATATAGATGCATATTTGCATATTTTTATTTTATGTTGATTTTATGGCCCAACATATAGTATGTGCGATCATGGGACGCCACGAAAGCATTGTTGCCCCCTGGTTTTCATCTACCATTTGTGTAGGTGACAGGTCTATGGTAACTGTTACCCACCACTTGGTGGGTGATATCCCCAGGAGAAATTTTTTCTCCATGATGAGCCTCAGTCGGCAGCCCCTTGATGCCCCTTGATGTTTTCTCATTTGGGATCAACCAGCTCGTTGTGCCATTTCTCTGCCACCTGAACCAGCCATGTGGTCCCTCACCCACTTGTATTGATCGTATGTTTGAAGGTGGGCCTCCCGAATCTAAAGGTATGTCTTGTCATTTGGTAATTGAGTATTGGCTTTACTTATCATGGATACTTCTGGATATGGATTGATGGGGGAATTTGGCAAAAAGAGTGAGCTTAGTCTGTGCTCTTGTCCCCTTGATCTCTTTTGGTTGTTACCTTTGGATCTTAGTCCCGTGGGATCTCCTTTATTGACCACTTCGTTCTAGGGTGGTACTACTTGGGAAACCCCAACTTTGGGTGCGTGGTCCTGCTCCTTTACCCACACATACTACTCCCTTTCCACTCACTATAACCCCCATTCATCATTTCTCCCACCTAGGTCCACATTCTCATTCTGGGTCCACATAGGGATAGCCTCCATATCCCCTTTGTCCCCACCTTCAGTTAGGCCTAGAATGATGCCCCGAAGGTTGAAGCAACTAAAAAAAGAAGAAAAAAACATAATTGGCCACATTTAGCAAGAAATTGTACCACAAAATGCAAAAGATAGTCGAGACAAAAATAATTAACACGTGGGCAAAAGCCAACACATGAGCTCTACCCCATCCAAGGTCATCACCCTAGTTCCTTGGGCCCTAGATGAGCCTCCTTTATCATTGAGAAACCTGTTGATTTGGGGTAGCATCATATGTGCTGTAACCACGAAATTTGGCGGAGAGGTTGGGCCTCATGAGATCTCCAATACCCAGAAAGGGTTTGGGCTGTTTCTAAACAGATCAGGAAATATTAAAATAATTAATATTTTTAAGTCTAAACTTAGGGAAAATAAAATATTAGTGTATTAATATGAATCTATGTTAGAATGGTCCAAAATACATGGATCAAGCCAGATCTAATCTTATCCCGTTGATTAGGGACTTAATCTCGGCCGTCGAGATGTCAAAATGAAAAGTATAAGAGGAGGCTTGAGGGGCACTTGGAGTATATACTGAAGGAGATCAGTTAGTTCAATTTCTGGAGCGGGGTTTGCTAAGAAATTGAACCAATGGTCTAGATAGCAATGAGGAGGCAGCAAGTACGGAACAGAGAGACGGGAGATTAGCACAGAGACAGAAGAGGCAGACGCGGAGCCAGAGGAAGCCACGTAGAGGCACCAAAGACTGCGCAAAGCCAAAAGGGCCTGCGTCATCCACGCAAAGGCTGCAAGAGTGACACAGAAGGCCAGAGAGGCTGCGCAGAGCCTCAAAAGGCTTACGCAGAGGGTTTTAAGCTGACACAGAGGTAAATGGGGCCTACACAGGATTCAGAAGAACTGTTGAAAATTTGTCTATTTGTGGGTAAGCCAGTTTGGCACCCTGTTGTATTAGAAAATCGCTAAATAATAAAATCCTCCCTTGCTGCACCGGTTTTCCCACGTTGGGTTTTTCCAAGGACATTAGTCCAAAATAGCTGTGTCAATGTGTGCATATGTTTGTTTCTGTATTACAGTGTCATATCTGCAACAGTATTTATTTTAATGTTTGTTGAAGTAATTTCATGAATAACTTATGATGAAATAAGTAAGAAAAGTAAATTAGTTGTTGCAGTGATAGAATTTTCACATGGTATTAGAGGAGGTAATCAGAGACAGAAAGGGAAAATCAGTTATGGGTCGAGACCACGATGCAGAGGCATCCACCTCAGAAGACTCACAGATTTTCAGAAGATTGTACAAGAGAGAGATTTCGATTTCTCTATGTTGACTTCCAGGTTGGAAGAAGAAGTGGCGTGCATGACTAGTGTTGCATCATCAGAAGTATGGTATATAGACAATGGAGCTTCGTGGCATTTGACAGGAATCAGACACTTTTTCTCCGAATATCGAGAAGAGAAGATGAACTTTCAGATCACCATGGGGAATAAGGCAAAGTGTACTAGAGTAGGAAAAGGTACCATAGTTTTTCAGACAGAACTGGGAGAATGGTTCTGTGCCACAAATGTACTGCATGTACCAGGATTGGGGATGAACTTACTTTTCATGTCACAACTACAAAGGCAAGGGCTATGACGTCTACTTCATCAAGGAAAAGGTATATGTCAAAAATCCGAGCTGGAAAAAGAAAGTGCAGATCAGGATCAAAAGTAATCGGTTGTATAGACTACAACTAGAATCTCCAATGGCACTAATAGGCAGTCATGGGGACAAAGGCCTGAACGAACTATGGCACAGAAGGATGGGTCACTTGCACCATGGAGCTCTGAGAATTCTTAGGAGCACTGTTACAGGAGTTCTGGATCTGAGTACAGAATGAGATGATGTATGCAGGGGATGCGCTCTAGGAAAGTATGCCAAGGCGGCATTTCCTAGGAGCAACCACAGGGCCAAGAGTATACTAGGATTGATACACTCAGATATCTGCGAACCTACGTTCGTCAAAGCTCTCAGCAGTGTCGAGTATTTCCTTATCTTCATTGATCACCACTCAAGGAAAACTTGGATCTATTTTTTGTAAACCAAGAATGAGGTTTTCTGTCAATGCAAAGAGTTCAAGGCTCTAGTGGAGAATCTGACAAGTAAGAAAATAAAAGTCTTGTGCTCAGATAATGGTGGAGAGTATGCCGATAAGGACTTCACCAATTATTGCGCTAAGGAGGACATCAAAAGAGAGTGGACAGCTCCCTACAATCCGGAGCAAAATGGGGTGGCATAAAGGAAAAACATGACTATTGTAGAAGCAACTAGAGCCATGTTGTATGATCAGAATATGCCAAAATTCTTGTGGGCGGAAGCATGCAACACAGCTATCTACCGTTCAGAATAGGACTCCTCATCGGGCATTGGGCAAGATTACTCCAGAGAAATTCTTCACTGGGAAGACACCTGAAGTCAGTCATTTCAGGATATTTGGGAGTTTGGCATATTGTCACATACCCAAAGAAAAGAGCAAGACGTTGGATCAAAGTACATAAAAGGGGTATCTGGCAAGATATAGCGAGAACGCTAAGGCATACAGGATATATCTTCCAGGGAGCAGAAAGGTAGTAGTACGACGAGATGAAAAGTTCATGGAGGACAGAGCTTTCAAAACATCTCGCGAAATGCCTTCCAAGGAGCAGTCGAAAGAGGATTCGTTGGTCATGCCTCTTCAACCAACAAAAGTGAAGAATTCTTCCTCAGATCAGGAAGATTCTCAGGATGAGGAAGAGGAGCGTACAGAAGCACCTGTTGACAGAGGAAGAACCAACAACGAACTTCGTCAGATTCGCGTGATCCAGAAAACTTCATTGGAGTGCCAAGGAATAGTAAAAGGGAGCAAAAACAGCCAGACAGGTATCTGGCATTAGTAGCTCAGGATGGAGAGCCTGCCAGCTTCAAGGAGGCAGCTCAACATCAGGTCTGGCTAGATGCGATGGTGGAACAGTATAACTCCATAATGGTAAACGATGTCTGGGAGGTGGTGTCAAGGCCTCAAGACAAATCTGTGTTAGGTTCAAGATGGATCTACAAGATCAGATATGTTGCGGACAACAATGTTGAAAAATACAAGGCCATGTTTGTAGCTAAGGGGTATGCTCAAAAGGAAGGGATTGACTATGAGGAAACCTTCGCCCCGATAGCCAGGTATACATCTATTAAAACCGTGATATCTCTTGCAGCCCAGATGGGATGGAGATCCATCAGATGGATGTCAAGACGACATTTCTAAACGGGGTAATAGAAGAAGAAGTATACATTGAACAACCAAAGGGTTCTGAAACTCATGAGAAGAAGTCTCATGTATGCAGACTGAAGAAAGCCTTGTATGGGTTGAAGCAGGCACCAAGAACGTGGTATGGTCGAATAGCTGGCTACTTGCAAAAGATGGGGTTTGTCAAGAGTGACATGGATCTGAATCTCTACTATCTGGTCATAGAGAGAAAACCACTCATCTTAGTATTATATGTGGATGATCTCTTCCTGATAGGATCATCCAGACTCATTGAAGACTGCAAGAAGAATCTAGCCACAGAGTTCGACATGAAGGGCCTGGGACGAATGCACTATTTCCTAGGGTTGGAGGTTTGGTAGCAGAAAGGAGAAATCTTCCTTGGGCAAGGAAGGTATGTTACAAAAATCCTGAAAAGGTTCAGGATGGGAGACTGTAGACCTATGGCTATGCCAATGATCACCAACTGGAAGAAGATTGATACATCAGAAGACAAGGATGTCGATCCCACCCTATACCGACAACTCATAAGGTCCCTAATGTATCTAGTCAATATTAGGCCAGATATTTCTACGTTGTCAACACCCTCAGTCAGTTCATGGTGGAACCAAAGAGGGCTCATTGGGTAGCAGCCAAGCACGTTCTCAGGTATTTACAGGGAACGGTTGATTATGGGCTCTTGTACAACAAGGGGAAGGATATCAGTTTGAGTGGATTTACTGATGCAAATTGGGCAGGAAGTTCAGTGGACCGGAAAAGTACCTCTGGGTATTGTTTCAACATTGGATCAGGAATGACCTCCTGGTGTAGTAGGAAACAAAAGTTCGTGGCTCTGAGCTTGTCTAAGGCAGAATATATGGCAGCAAGCAAAGCTTCGTGTGAGGCCATATGGCTTAGAAAACTGTTGGTAAGCCTATTTAGAAGAAATATGGAGGCAACCAAGATCATGTGTGATAATCAGAGTTGCATCAAACTCTTTGAGAATCTAGTATTCCATGATAGGTCGAAGCATATTGATATCCGGTGTCACTTTGTTAGAGATTGTGTCCAACGAGGAGCAGTACAGTTGAGCTACACTCCTATAGGGGAACAAGTGGCAGATATCCTCACCAAGGCCCTTGGAAAGCCAAAATTTGACCACTTTAGGGAAAAGATGGGGATGGTAAAGAACCCCTTTCAGAAGTAGTGTGTTAGCAACATGAACAAAGAGGGAGTTGCAGTGTAGATACAGCGTTGGGAGAAAGGACCAGCAACAGCACGGATGCAGAGGGAGTTGTCGAACAGATGCACCAGTGGCAATAGCAGAGTCATGGGCAGCAGTACAAGAGGCAGCAGTGCAGAGGATGTTGGGCAGGAAGGCCTAGCATCAACAAAGGTACCGATGCCGAATGATCAGAGTAATACTCAGTGAGGAGGATTGCTAGAGCACAGTCCTCGCTAAGAGGGAGTGTTGAATTGGGGTAGAATCATATGTGCTCTAACCACGAAATTTGGTGGAGAGGTTGGGGCTCATGAGATCTCCTATATCCAGAAAGGGTTTGGGCAATTTCTAAACAGATCAGGAGATATTAAAATAGTTAATATTTTTAATGGATTCCCTAAGTCTAAACTTAGGCAAAATAAAATATTAATGTGTATTAATATGAATCTGTGTTAGAATGGTCCAAAAGACATGGATCAAGCCAGATCTAATCTTAGTTGTTGATTAGGGACTTAATCTCAGCCGTTGAGATGCCAACAGGAAAAGTATAAGAGGAGGCTTGAGGGGCACTTGGAGTCTATACTGAGGGAGACCAGTCAATTCAATTTCTAGAGCGGGGTTTGCTGAGAAATTGAACCAGTGGTCTAGAGAGTAGTGAGGAGGCAACAAATACGGAACAGAGAGACAGGAGATCAGCACAGAGGCAGAAGAGGCAGACGCAAAGCCAGAGGAACCACGCAGAGGCAGCAGAGATTGCGCAGAGCCAAAAGGGCCTGTGTCATCCACGCAGAGGCTGCAGGAGTGACGCAGAAGGCCAGAGAGGCTACGCAGAGCCTCAGTAGGCTGACGCAGAGGGTTTCAGGCTGACGCAGAAGTCAGTGGGGCCTATGCAGGATTCAGAAGAACAGTTGAAAATTTGTCTCTTTGTGGGTAAGCCAGTTTGGCACCCTGTTGTACTAGAAAATTGTTGAATAATTAAATCCTCCTTGTTGCACCCGTTTTCGCACATTGGGTTTTTCTGGGGACATTAGTCCAAAATAATTGTGTCAATGTGTGCATATGTATGTTTTTGTATTACAGTGTGATATCTGCAACAATTTTTATTTTAATGTTTGTTGAAGTAATTTCATGAATAACTTATGATGAAATAAGTAGGAAAAGTAAATCAATTGTTGCAGTAATATAATTTTCACAGAACCCATGATTGTCCCAACCCCTAGAGGGCAATGAACTGCCCTACCTCAAAAGGGGTAATCACTGTTATATTATACACATCATGCTCTTGTCCTTTGAGCCCCAAGCAATTAATTAAAGAAAATTCATATAAGGCAAAAGGCATATAAAGAAGGGTGGAAAAATCAAGACCGGGGCACCTCATGTACCACGATTGCTCCCTCCTATACATTACATACCCAAGTGTGTGCTTCCCATTATCCAGCTACCCCTATGCCCCATTATGTGGGCTAGGGATGCCCCTTTCATTCCCGATTCCATCTCACCTATTTGTCACTTGCCACCCCCATTAGAAGGATGTACCTTGGACATACTATCATGTCTAAGGGTTGAAACCACCTAATAAGGTACTTGGCTAACCCCCTTTGGAGCTTGGAGACACTAGCACATGCCAAAGCCCACTACGAAAGGGCATGCCATTATGAAGTGCCCACTTTATTATCCATGGCTTGTAAGCTCTTTTACTCGATTATTCTAATGATTGATTGTACTAGAAGCCTAGGGGACGCATTGGATCTTATGCAGGATTGCAGGTGGTTTCCATTTGGGTTTAGCTTCCCTATATGGGATCCTGACCCGCAGAGATCCACATTGGCACATGTAGGGTGTGCATAGAGAGCCATGGGCCTCCACAGCAACAGACAGCACTCCACGGATCTTCATGGATGTTCAGAGACGACTAGCGATCCACTTTTGGGACGATGGTGACATGATTGGTACACTATGCCCAACAAGCCCCCACAGGAGCCCAACACTCTTGGCAGGTGTCCTAGCACTTGTACGATGTTATGGCAGCATTCATTTCACCACTTGGAACATTGCAGAGGATCTACAGGCATCTCAAATTCATATGGAGACCCATGGGACCATTGATGTGCCCTCAAACCCGTTGGGAGAACCACAGGTCTACTACTTGGAAAACAAGGGGCCACCCCCTTGTCCATCATATTCTAAGGAATTTATTCCTCAATATGGCACTTCAGGATGTTATTGAGCCTTTGGAGGGCCCTACGACATGAGCACATTATTATTTGGCCCCTTGTGAGGGCTTATTTTTATATTTATGAGCTAGTTTGGTGGGCTTGTCACCAATAGGGTTATTATTTGCACATTATTTTATCTTTAGGGGCCCATAGGCTAATTTGAATTCCTTAGGAGGCTATATATTGATGTTAGATACATTCATTTGCCTCATCACTCGACATGCAATCAAAGAACTTTGCATTTTTTTTCCTTGGTGGATTATTTTGGAGGATGGATGAATTTTGATGTATGGATTTGGGCTATTTCTATCTTGGAGCTTCTTATTTGCAAACAAAAAGCTGGTTGAATATATTCTATAACGTTGTAAGTAAATTTTGACGTGGTTATTCTTGTTGCTGCATACTGCTAAAATTAGGGCTAGTTGTTGCATAATTGAAATGTGGAATTAAGCATGTTTTAGCTAATTTAATGTATGGACCAATGTTATATAAATGAAATGTCCCAGAGATTCATTTGTCTCGGTAAGCTTGCATCATTTTCTTTGAAGTATAAATGCTTGAAGGTCACTTTTCTTTTCTTTCTCTCAACATTGGACAAAGTTGACTTTTTGGGCCTCCTTGATCAAGAATCCAAGTTCTCACTCAGCAATATCCTTGACTCCATATCCCCAAGTGAACTAGGCACTGATCCCACAAAAGGGAGATCATGCCAACCCCCCTTTAAAACCATTTTCCCCTTCTTCCCCAAGTCTATCCCCATTAGGTCACCTAGGGCATCCATTTCTCGATAATTGGCCCATGGAAAAAATTCAATCTCCTCTAGGCTATTGCATTGATGGGTCCCCTCTGTCTACTCCAAATTTGAGGCCATTCTCACACTGGAATCGTCGGGAATCCCAAGCCCTAGCTCTAGGACCGAATCTTGCCAAGGCATCCCCAAGGCTAGACACTAATAGGATCAATTCAACCTTTTAAAGTGAATTTTTTTGTTTGGTCCTTTCCCCTAACCTTGTCCAGGATAGGAACATCATTGGTTGTTACATTCCATCTCCAAACCTCGATCGGGGCCACTTGGACCCGTGTGGTCCCACTTCTCAATAAAAACTCTTTGTCAAAGACCATTTGGGAGTCCAAGTTTCCAAGGATTATAGGGATTGAGAAACTCCTTTATAAGCCTATTCTTTCTCCCTCAACCCTCCAATCCTCACCCCTTACCCCTAGTGGACCAGGTCCCTTGCTCAAAGAGTAAGCAAGCTCCATTTTTTCATTCCATCCTTCGGAAAGGGTTTTTAGGGTCACTTCATACCTAATCATTGACATCTACTTTACAAAGTGATCCCTACACTACCAGGACCCCTCCCATCGATGAAAATCGTAAAGAGAAGGGAGACTTAGCTGTGGTGACAGTGGGCTAAGCCTCCACCATTGCCCTTGACCTAGAAGTTTCCCTCTTAGGAACCCCCCTTTAGGTCCCCTGCTAGTTTGACTGGTAATAGTAACCAAGAGATTGTTGGAGTTCTCATGACCTCCCATTCCAATAGCTTCGCCCACTTCTTCGAGAGATCACGTCCCAGATGGAGCCAGATGTTACCCACCATTTTGTGGGTGATATCCGTAGGAGAATTTTGTTTCTCCAAGATGGTCCTCAGTCGGCAGTGTTGTCGCGCGGATTGACACGACAACGCTCAGACCGGGGGCTGTCACTCTGATCCCCAATCCCTCCGTTTAAGCCTGTCTCCCGCGACTAAGGGGGGTAGTCCCTGTGAGATGATGAGACCAACTGTCGACCAGTTGGTTGGGAGACACGAGATACGCTATAAAAAGGACGCGATGGATTTGATTAATTGAGCAGACCAGTGCCTTAAGAGATTGATGTAGAAACGATTACTTGTTAAATGATATAGGAACATGGACCATGGACAGCAACCATCTATCATCAGCTAAATCACATGACCAAAACGATATCCAGCGATTAAAAAAAAAACTTCGAAAAGATGAATGTGCTAAAATGAAACCAAAAAAAAAAACCCTAAACCCTAATAAAAAAATTGCATAAAGCAAAAATTAAAACCCTAGATCAGCTAATTAATTTACAAATTTGGCCCCTTAACAGCCAGATTCAGCAATAAGCATGGAAAACATTTTAAAGAACAGAAATTTCAGATCGTCACTATGAAGAACTTCAGAAAATCTCTCATGCAAACTTAGAAAAATAAACCGAATGATAGACCCAGGATCAAGTCCAACTGGGCTCAGCAAAAAAAATGCTTGCGGGAGTTGGCTGGTTCAGCTGAGAACTTCCCCGAACGCCCACAAATTTCCTTCAGAAAATGTTTTCTGCACAGCTCAAAACAACTGTCAACCAAGAGGGCAAAAATGCTGCTAGATCTCAAACAGTAATGGAGATACCTGCCATTACTTCAGAAACCCTAACAGCACCCAAACCCCAGCAAGTGAACAAGATACCTGTGCTCACAATACTCTACGAAAAGCTATTATTAATGGCTGAAAATAACATATGCAGAAAATGAAATGATCTCACAGCATTCCAAGAGAGTAACACCAGCAAGATATGGACCCCAAAGTCTTCCTTTATTAACCATAAACAAATTTACAAGAGAGCTTCTTCAGTATCTGACTCACAGATCCAATGAATCTGAAATGACCACCTAAGACCCTATATAAAGGAAATGATCCCAACGGCTAGTTTGAATGATCCATGTAGAAATGATCTCGACCGTTGATGAAGATCAAGACATCTCTTGATCTCATCCGTCGATTTATTCAATTAATTTTTTATTATTATTTTTAAAATTTCTTATTATTTATTATTTTATTATTATTTTTTAAATTTTAAAATTTTTTTTTTATTATTTTTATTTATTTCATTTTTTTTAATTTTTAAATTTTTTAAATTTTTTTTTATTATTTTTTATTTTTTTCATTTTTTAAAATTTTTTTATTATTTATTATTTTATTATTATTTTTTAAATTTTTAATTTTTAATTTTTATTATTTTTTATTTATTTCATTTTTTAAAATTTTTAAATTTTTTATTAAAATTTTTTTTTATTATTTTTTATTTATTTCATTTTTTTTAATTTTTAAATTTTTTATTTATTTTATTATTTTATTTCATTTTTTAGATGGATCATCGAACTAAACCTTTGGAAACATCACCCAGGACCTAGGACTTAGGACTCACGAGGGGATTTAAAACATTTTTCGACCCTCAAGACACATTACATCATGACTTTTACAACTTACATCTCAAGGGGACAAGCCCACTTAACATAGACCCTCATAAATCACCCAGTTCTGCGACACAACTATAATCTAGCATATTAACACACTAGGATTCTCCTAAAGTTCTAATGACAAAATCCATCCCGGCTTTGGGGTCAGGTTTGAAAGAAAACTCTGCCGATCCATGGATCGGTGAGACGAAAAACCTTCCGGGACATAGATTATCATAGAAAGTTAGGTCCACCTAGGCAATTTTACATACATGACTCTGATCTGCTTAGATTATTTACAATTCATACATGCAGACTGGGTTTACAATTGAAATGATCAAGTTGCTGATGACTGTAGGCTGGCACGGACACGTCGTTCAGGTGCTACCCCTTTCTGCCAAGAAAAGAGGGTGTACTGCATGGGAAGTTGACCAGTAGAGGTCAACATCTGGCTCTACTTGGGGACACGTTGCTGCTTGCAGGAATGTGAGAATCCAGAATCTGCATCCATACAACACAAAAATAAGTAGCGTCCATCCAAAATCATCATATACATTAAGCACAATAAAGATACAAGCTCTTCATTTATTAACTATCTAAAGCAGAAACGAAAATGCGGAAAAAACAAGGAGTAGGGTTAGAAATACGATACAAAGGATGCCCTACGGCATCAGATGTGTTCAATATAGTGCATACTAAGCATTTGCCTGCTTTCAGGCAAATCTGTCGGCTGCTTGTCGGATGTGCCATGTCCCATTTTGCATATGGTAGGACTCTTTCCTATCCGAAAATCAAGCTGCTTGCGGCCGTCTGATGCGTCAAATCTTCTTCTCATTTTCTTTCTCTTGCGCTTTTTCTTTCTGGCTGGTTGAATTACTGATGACCTGATACTTTCTGTTTCAAAGCTATCAGATGAAGTATGTAAGATATGTGTGCTATGTCTTTCTTCATCTTGCATCTGATCTTTATCATTCTTAAGTCTGTCTGGATCACCCTCAATCAACCATCTTTCAATCGAATCAACAACCTCCCAATAATAAGATGAATCTTGTTGCAGCAAATGAGAAGACTCCTGATCTGTTGATGTTTGCTGGTTTCTCTTATCTTCCAATTGTTGAATCCTTTGAACCTGTATTCTAATGGCATTTATCTGTCTAGAGCATTCATCCCTTATAGCACTGATTTGTATGGCATGGTGCTCTTGCATGTGTTTTATTACTTTATCATTCTTTTCTTTTATGTCCATCAAGCAATGTTGCATGAAATTTATTTCTTCTTCATGATTCGCTTGCATGTCAGCCAACTGATTGTTATGATTGAACGTTATGATAGTCATTTCCTTATCCATAGTTAATAAATTGTTTTGCATAGAGTCAATTTCCCTATCATGATCAGCTTTAATGGTCACCATATTCTCTTCTAAGACTGACATCTTGCTATGCATGTTTCCAATTTCTATTTCATATTTAGTTTTCATGGCCTCAATTTCTCTAGCATGGTGACTTTGCGTGACCTCAATCTCCCTATTACGTTTTTCCAGGTGGGCGCATAAAGTTTTCACATCATTGACATAATTAGTTTGGTTGATTTCCATATTCCTTACCAGCTGATCCAGGTGGATATTGGTGGCCACCTGCCAGGTCCACCTGGACCCCCACCATTGTCTTTCTCAGCATTTTCAGTTTCCTTAATTGTAGCACAGTTTACTATTTTTAGCAGTTTTTCGGGTCCTGAACTTCCGGAGCCGTTTTGAGGCCCTAAACGACGTTTTTTTGGAATTCTGGGGCGACCGAGCCCTATGTTGCCCCCCAAAGTGGTAGTACTCGGATAGATCTTTCTAACGAGCTATCGTACGCGTCAAACGGAGATCGTATGCCAAAGTTACGACCCCGGGAAATTGATGTACCAATTTACCCAAACGGGGCCCACAATTTGGCGTTTCATCTTCTAGGGTTAGGTTTCGGTATGTGAAGGGTTTTCCATTGTTTCTCAACAATAAATAGGCCTTCGAGCCTCATTGTAATACAGTTCGGAACAGTTCAGAGGCATGTAGCCGCCACATCTCTTCTCAAAGATAAGCTACCATCGCCCTAGCTGGTTTCTTTCCATTTCTGTTTGTAAGCATATTTCAATATTTTACAGTAATGAAATGAAGTATTATTTCCGCTGCATCTCTATTTTTATGGTTATCGCATCTCTGTATTTATGGTTATCTCTGTAATTTGTTGCGTTCCTGTTTAAAATCCGGATCAGTGGTATCAGAGCGGTCTGCTTTTTCTCTGTTTTTCTTTGCATGTCCCCAACGAGGTCGGGATATAAGGAGTTAGGGCTTGAACTGGTCTAACCTTTGCAAGACCGGCCTCGAAAATCCCGACGGCCTCCCATGGCGGATGAGAAGAAAGACGAGGGGGCAGGAGATCCTATCAAAATCTTGCTCGAAGAAGCCCTCGAGCGACAACGGAACGCGATGATGGATAGCTTTGCGCAGATCCTTCAGCGGCTACCCAGAGGCGACGCATCGGCTTCCAACAGCGACTCTGGAAATGCCACACCCTTCAAGGTACAAGTTAATTTTGAAATCCCCATATTCGAGGGTCAAATAGACGCAGATGCCGTAGATAAATGGTTAAATCTGCTAGATGGGTATTTTTCTGTTCATGAATTTTCAAGTCGGGAAAAGATTGTTTTTGCTCTTCTCAAAGCAGCCCCCCACGTCAAGGACTGGTGGGAAGCCTACTGCGAGCAGAAGGATGAAAATACAGGCTCACTATTTTCAGCCGCACCCACTTGGAATGACTTCCGGGATGCCATCAAAGAGCAGTACTACCCTGTCGGAAGCTATGAGGACAAATACATCAAATGGACCACACTGCGACAGGGACGAGACCAAGATGTGCCGGAGTTCACAAACATTTTTCATACCCTTCGCACACAGTTGGGTATCAAAGATTCTGAGCTGCATCTGGTACTCAAATACCGCGGCTGCCTGCACAAATACATCCAAGAAGAGATGGTGTTCTTGAACATCTCCTCACTCGGCACAGCATACCGATACGCTGTCAAAATCGAGCAAAAGTTCAAACAGAGGAAGCGAGACTTTGGATCTACAAATCCGAAGCCCAAAGGACAAAGCCAAGGCGGGGTGACCCAAGATAACCCGTCGAAGCCACAAGAAAAGAACAACACCACGAAACCGAAGAAGGACACAGGAAAGTGGTGTGAGTTCCACAAGAGTCCCACTCATAACACAAGTGAGTGTCGGACCAAGCAGTCGTTGGTGGCCGAGTTGAAGGCTTCCGAATCAGATGCATATTCTGACCCTGAGCCAGAACCCGACAAGGGGAATGGCAAAGGGAAGCAGATCATTGATGCGGATCCCAGCGCCACTGTTGCCACTGCCAAGATCAAGAAAAATGAGCCCGAAGATCCAGAGGAGGGGGAGCGTCTTTTCCACTCACAGATGTGGGTGAAGGGTTCTCCGCTGCAATTCATTGTCGACAGTGGTAGCCAAAAGAACCTGGTTTCAGCAGAGGTCGTGAAGCGGTTGGGCCTACCGACTACACCACACCCACAACCATACAGTATCGGGTGGCTTCATGAAGGACGAGATCTGAAAGTTCGCCAGCAGTGCCGCCTTCCCTACAGCATCAAACCCTTCACAGACGAGGTATTGTGTGATGTTACACCTCTGGATGTTTGTGATGTACTATTAGGCCAGCCATACTTATGGAGGCGACATGCTGTGTATGAGTCAAGGCCTCGTGCTGTCATTATTTCTTTGAATAATTCATTATACAGGATACCAGAGGTAGCCCCACCTACTGCCACATCCTTGATCACTACCAAGAAAGGCAGCAAGCTCATATCACAGACCAGGAAATTCATCTGTCTGGTTCACTCCCAAAATAAGGGGAAGATCGTTGCCACATCCATGACCCCTGCAAAGGGTTCCTCCACGCAGTAGCAGCAGAAAAGGGATACGGTCATGACAGAACACAGGAACAACTTCTCCTCACCCAAAGGGGTACCACACAAGTTTCAGGTGGGCAACAATGTCTGGTGGCATCGACAGAAAGAACGCCTTACCAGAGCCCATCAGAAGCTCAGACCACACCGACATGGTCCTTACAGCAGTACCAAGGCTATGGGGAACAATGCTTTGGAGCACATCATTCCTCCATTCCTTCGCCTGCACCAAATGTTCAATGTGGACCATCGTCGACCATGCTTCCCACCATCACTGGACCCATCAGAGATTGCAGGACAAGTTCAGCAGATGGAGGAACTCAACGCAATGGAGACCATTGCTTCCTAAGGAGGGAGGAATGATCTAGGTGGATATTGGTGGCCACCTGCCAGGTCCACCTGGACCCCCACCATTGTCTTTCTCAGCATTTTCAGTTTCCTTAATTGTAGCACAGTTTACTATTTTTAGCAGTTTTTCGGGTCCTGAACTTCCGGAGCCGTTTTGAGGCCCTAAACGACGTTTTTTTGGAATTCTGGGGCGACCGAGCCCTATGTTACCCCCGAAAGTGGTAGTACTCGGATAGATCTTTCTAACGAGCTATCGTACGCGTCAAACGGAGATCGTATGCCAAAGTTACGACCCCGGGAAATTGATGTACCAATTTACCCAAACGGGGCCCACAATTTGGCGTTTCATCTTCTAGGGTTAGGTTTCGGTATGTGAAGGGTTTTCCATTGTTTCTCAACAATAAATAGGCCTTCGAGCCTCATTGTAATACAGTTCGGAACAGTTCAGAGGCATGTAGCCGCCACATCTCTTCTCAGAGATAAGCTACCATCGCCCTAGCTGGTTTCTTTCAATTTCTGTTTGTAAGCATATTTCAATATTTTACAGTAATGAAATGAAGTATTATTTCCGCTGCATCTCTATTTTTATGGTTATCGCATCTCTGTATTTATGGTTATCTCTGTAATTTGTTGCGTTCCTGTTTAAAATCCGGATCACCAGCATCATTAGATTTCGTAAAATTTGTTTTTACTCTTCCCTTTCATTGTCATTTGTCCCTGATTTTTCACTATCATGAACTTGATCTGCAATATTTCCGGTGGATGGCACATTCTGACATGATGAATCGTCTTGGGATCTTTCAGCTGGACCACTTATCAAATTACTTACATTCTGTTGCACAATTTTAGACGCAGAAGGCAAGCTGTTTGGACTATCATATCTATCTTTAAAAGCATTGAGAATGTCTTGTAAAGAAGTGAAAAATTCATTAGGAAAATTATTAAACCAATTCAAGGCATCACCCTCTAAAGAATGGACAAATAGACGCATCTTGAAATCTTCATGATTATATTGAGGAAATCTACAATATAAGATCATTACACAAGTAAACCTGTTTAAATGTTGTCCAACAGTGACCGAATCACCACCCGAGAACTTAAATAATTTACCAATGGCCTCTTTCGGAAGATCATGGAGATTATCAGTAAAATGACATGGTTTAAATGAATAATCCATGATGAACAATAAGGGATCAACTGGATGATAGAAAAAGATTTCTGCTCAAGAAAATTAAGAGATGAGAGAAGTGGAGTCGCCACTTGAACAATGAATCTGATTCTAGGATCCAAAAAGTAACCACAAGCAGATATGAGGAAAGCTTCTTGTCTGGGAAAAATGAGAAAGTGGAGTCGCCACCCAAACAAGAAACAAACCCAGGAGATGTTGCTGATATGGGATGAAAAGATGCCAAAAATATTGAATCTGCCAGCTCAACTGAGAGATAAGAGATGAGAAGATGAATGTCGATGAAACTCCAGGAACAGGAAAACTCTGTCCCCGGCAACGGCGACAAAAAATGTTGGCGTTGCCGGCTCAAATGAAAGATAAAAAGATGAATGATGAAAAGTCGTTGAAACACCAAGGACAGAAAAACTCTATCCCCGGCAACGGCGCCAAAAAATGTTGGCGTTGCCGGGCCAGATGAAAAGATAAAAATGAGAAGGATGATTTTTCGTTTGAAACGCCGAGAAAACAATCTCCCCGGCAACGGCGCCAAAAAATGTTGTCGCGCGGATTGACACGACAACGCTCAGACCAGGGGCTGTCACTCTGATCCCCGATCCCTACGTTTAAGCCTGTCTCCCGCGACTAAGGGGGGTAGTCCCTGTGAAGTGATGAGACCAACTGTCGACCAATTGGTTGGGAGACACGAGATACGCTATAAAAAGGACGCGATGGATTTGATTAATTGAGCAGACCAGTGCCTTAAGAGATTGATGTAGAAACGATTACTTGTTAAATGATATAGGAACATGGACCATGGACAGCAACCATCTATCATCAGCTAAATCACATGACCAAAACGATATCCAGCGATTAAAAAAAAAACTTCGAAAAGATGAATGTGCTAAAATGAAACCAAAAAAAAAAACCCTAAACCCTAATAAAAAAACTGCATAAAGCAAAAATTAAAACCCTAGATCAGCTAATTAATTTACAGATTTGGCCCCTTAACAGCCAGATTCAGCAATAAGCATGGAAAACATTTTAAAGAACAGAAATTTCAGATCGTCACTATGAAGAACTTCAGAAAATCTCTCATGCAAACTTAGAAAAATAAACCGAATGATAGACCCAGGATCAAGTCCAACTGGGCTCAGCAAAAAAAATGCTTGCGGGAGTTGGCTGGTTCAGCCGAAAACTTCCCCGAACGCCCACAAATTTCCTTCAGAAAATGTTTTCTGCACAGCTCAAAACAACTGTCAACCAAGAGGGCAAAAATGCTGCTAGATCTCAAACAGTAATGGAAATACCTGCCATTACTTCAGAAACCCTAACAGCACCCAAACCCCAGCAAGTGAACAAGATACCTGTGCTCACAATACTCTACGAAAAGCTATTATTAATGGCTGAAAATAACATATGCAGAAAATAAAATGATCTCACAGCATTCCAAGAGAGTAACACCAGCAAGATATGGACCCCAAAGTCTTCCTTTATTAACCAGAAACAGATTTACAAGAGAGCTTCTTCAGTATCTGACTCACAGATCCAATGAATCTGAAATGACCACCTAAGACCCTATATAAAGGAAATGATCCCAACGGCTAGTTCGAATGATCCATGTAGAAATGATCTCGACCGTTGATGAAGATCAAGACATCTCTAGATCTCATCCGTCGATTTATTCAATTAATTTTTTATTATTATTTTTTAAATTTTTTAAATTTCTTATTATTTATTATTTTTAAAATTTTAAAATTTTAAAATTTTTTTTTTATTATTTTTTATTTATTTCATTTTTTTAAATTTTAAAATTTTAAAATTTTTTAAATTTTTTTTTATTATTTTTTATTTATTTCATTTTTTAAAATTTTAAAATTTTTTAATTTTTTTATTATTTTTTATTTATTTCATTTTTTAAAATTTTTAAATTTTTTATTTATTTTATTATTTTATTTCATTTTTTAGATGGATCATCGAACTAAACCTTTGGAAACATCACCCAGGACCTAGGACTTAGGACTCACGAGGGGATTTAAAACATTTTTCGACCCACAAGACACATTACATCATGACTTTTACAACTTACATCTCAAGGGGACAAGCCCACTTAACATAGACCCTCATAAATCACCCAGTTCTGCGACACAACTATAATCTAGCATATTAACACACTAGGATTCTCCTAAAGTTCTAATGACAAAATCCATCCCGGCTTTGGGGTCAAGTTTGAAGGAAAACTCTGCCGATCCATGGATCGGTGAGACGAAAAACCTTCCGGGACATAGATTATCATAGAAAGTTAGGTCCACCTAGGCAATTTTACATACATGACTCTGATCTGCTTAGATTATTTACAATTCATACATGCAGACTGGGTTTACAATTGAAATGATCAAGCTGCTGATGATTGTAGGCTGGCACGGACACGTCGTTCAGGTGCTACCCCTTTCTGCCAAGAAAAGAGGGTGTATTGCATGGGAAGTTGACCAGTAGAGGTCAACAGGCAGCCACCATCTAGCTCATTGTGCCATTTCTTCACAACCTCTCGCCCATCTGCCATAATCGTATGTTTGAAGGTGGACCTCCCAAACCTAAAGTTATGCCTTGTCATTTGCTAATTGAGTATTGTAGTTTGCTTATCATGGACACTTTTGGGCATGAATTAATGGGGGGATTCGGTGGAAAGAACTGGTTAGGTCTGTGCCCTTGTCCCCTACACCCTTTTTGGATATTAACCTTGCATTCTAGCCCCGTGGGATCTCTTTTACTAACCATTTGGCTCTAGGGATGGTATTTCATGGGAAACCCTGATTTTGGTTGTGTGGTCCCGCTCCCTTATCTGCCTATATTACCCTCTTTCCACTCATTATTACCCCATTCATCATTTCTCCCACCTGGGTCCACATTCCTCCACTAGATCCACATAGGGTCAGTTTGCCCCTTCTCCTTGCCCACACCTTGGGTCATGACCTGGAATGAAGTTTGGAGGTTGATGCAGCTAAAAAGAAAGATAAAAGCATATTTGGCCACACTCCACGAGAAAATGTACCACAAAATGCAGAAGATGGTAGGGACAAACACATTTAGCACATGTGCAAAAGACAATACATGAGCTCTACCCCATCATCATGGCCATCACCCTTGTTCCTACAGGTTCTATGAGCCTCCTTCATCAGATAGGAACCCATGATTGTCCCAACCTCAAGTGGGCAATGAACCGCCCTACCTTAAAAGAGGGTATTCACTGCTATATCTTATGCATCATGCTCTTACCCCTTGAGCCCCGAATAGTTAATCAAAGAAAATCATAAAAAAGCAAGAGGCATATAAAAAAGGCTGAAAAAATCAAGGTCAAGGCACCTCATGTACCACGATTGCTCCCTCCTATACACTATAAACCCAAGTGAGGGCTTCCCTTTTATTAGCTACCCTTGTAACCCAGCATGTGGCCAAGGGCTGCCCCTTCTCATCCCTACTTTAACCTATTTGTCACATGCCACCACCTTTTGAACGATGTAGCTTGAACATATTATCCCCTTTAGAAGTAGAAGCCACCTAATAGGATACTTGGTGAACCCCATTTGGATATAGGAGACATTGGCACATCCTTTAGCCCATTATGGAAGGGCAGACGATTATGAAGCCCCCACCTGTGGTCCATGGTTGGTAAGCTCATTTACACGATTTCTCTAATGACTTTTTGTACTGGAAGGCTAGGGAAAGCATTGGATCTTATGCATGATTGTAGATGGTCTCCATCTTGGGTTTGGTCTCCTATACAGGATCCAAATCCTCCAGAGGGCTACATTGGCACATGTAGGGTGTGTGTTAACAGCCATAGGCCTCCACAACAGTAGACAACACTCCATGGATCCCCGAGGATAGTCAAAGGTGTTCACAATACTCCCATTGGACGAGGAAGATGCACCTGGTTCACCTTTTCCTAGCTAGCCCCACAGATGTACCATGCACTTGGAATCTGACCCAAGACTTGTAGGATGATGTGGCATCTCCTACACCATCATCAGAGCCCTTGCAGAGATCTACAGGCATCTTCGACTCATTTGGGCCACCGCACCCATTGGGAGCACCATGGGTTTAGTGTTTGGAGAACAAGGGGCCAACCCCTTGTCCATCACTTTTGAGGGTCCTACTCTTCATTATGGCACCCATGGACCTCGGCAGGCCTCTTAGAGGGCTATACGACATGTATTATTCATCAATTGACCTCTTAAGAGGCATATTATTTCATTTGTGAGCTAGTTGGGTGGGTTTGTCACCAAAAGTTAGAATATTAGCACATTATTTTATTTTTGGGGCTTATGTAGGCCAAGGAAGCTAATTCGAACTCCTCATTAGTGTATAAATACAAATGAGATGAGTTCATTTTCTCATCATCACTTTGGATTGGAAATTTTATCTCTTGAGAATCTCACACTTTTTCTAGAGGATGAATTAGAGCTTGATGGATGAATTTTGATGTGTGGATATTAGTCTATCTTATCTTGGAGCTTCTCTTTTGCCAATTGTGGATGGTTGGATATATTTTGTTACATGTAAGTACATTCTTTTAATGTTATTCTTGTTTTACTTTGTCATATACATTGGACTGGGATTTTCGCTATTTTTGAGGCTAATTGTTGCATGCATTTACTGCTTAAATTGTGGAATTTTGTCTCTATTATAGTGTCTCTCAATGTGCGAGACATGTAATGTGAACGAAATCTCCTAGGGGTAATTCTATCAACGAATTGACCTTGGTAGGCCATCCCCTTTGTACATCGAAGTATAAAAGCTGCAAGATTGCTTCTCTTTGACCTAGAAGGCTAACGAAGTAGTCTTGATGCCTCCCAACAACCAAATGCCCTCACTCATATTCATCATAGACTCCATTCTCCCAAGACTAAGGCACTGATCTACCAAGAGGTGGTCACCTAAAATCACATCTTTTTCACCTTTTCCCAAGTCTAGCTAAGTTGGGTCACTTATGGCATCATTTTCCCAACAAACTACCCATCCAAAAAGTTTGATCTCTTAGGGTCTCCTGCGTTGGTGCTTCCTCAAGACCTCCTCTAAATTTGAGGCCATTTTGATAGTGGGGTTGTGAGAAAAGCCAAGCCCTAGCTTAGGGATCAAACTTTGCCCTAGCATGCCCAAAGGCCAGTACCTTATTGGATCATTTCAAACCTTTAAGTGGATATTCTAACTTTGATCCATTTCCATACCTTGTCCAGGTTAGAGATAATCATTGGTTTCCATACTCTTCTCCCCTACCCTAGACTGGGTCCACTTGGTCCCGTGTGGTCCCGTTCCTTTGAAAAGACAATTCTTCAAGAACCATCCAGGATACCAATTTCAATAAGGATTTTAGGGATTGGGAAATTCCTTCATAAGTCATATCCCATAAACCTAACCCTCAAATCCTCCCTTCCTTTCCCTAGAAGATATTGTACCTTGCTTAGAAAGCAAGCAAGCTCTATATTTCTAACTCTTTCGAGAAAGGGATTATTTGGGTCACTCTGCATCCTTTCCTTGACTTATCCTTCATCGTTGACTCCATAACATACCGAGTCTCTTCCCATTGGT
The DNA here is from genome assembly GCA_031772625.1 of Pinus tabuliformis. Taxonomy (NCBI): domain Eukaryota; kingdom Viridiplantae; phylum Streptophyta; class Pinopsida; order Pinales; family Pinaceae; genus Pinus; species Pinus tabuliformis. The sequence goes on along the minus strand of CM062817.1, from coordinate 1,892,541,992 downwards.
GGAAGTTCGTAAATAGAAGGGAGTCTTAGTTGAGATGACAGTGGGCTAAGTCTCCATTTGTTGCCCTTGGTCTAGCATTTGGCCCTTTAGAAATCCCCCTTGTAAAAATTTGTTGCAATAATTGATTTATTTCTCTTACCAAAATAAATTCAATTGCAAACTTCAAAAATTAGAACTGAAAATTAAATGGCAAGAGAAACATCAGCATATAAACAATCACATTGACACACTTGTTTTTGGACAATTGTCCTCGAAAAACCCAATGTGGAAAAACCGGTGTAGCAGATCCGAGGATTCTTATTATTGGTAGTAAATATCTAAATCCAATCTAGGATGCTCATCTAGCAATCCTTTACAAAGAAAATACTAGGGGAAAATCTGAGTGAGATTTACCTCACTTCACCCGGCAGAATTCCGGCTGATCCAGCACAAGACTGGCTAACCCCAGCTATTTCTATGTTGGCTCTGCATCAGCCCTACGTCACCTTCTCTGCTCTCTGCGTCAGCTCTCCCGACTGTTCCCAGAGTTCCGACAGTTCCCGACAATTCCGGCAACTCCGGCAGCTCTGGCAGTTCCTGGCAGTTACGGCTGTTCTAGCAGATTTGGCTTCTGCGTGAGAGAAAGTTTTTTTGCTTTGCACTGGCCCTTTTGGCTCTGTGTTAGGACTGCGTGGGCACAGACTGGCCCAGCGTCAGCTCTCCAGCTACTGCGCTGCTTATCTGTAAGCTCTCTTTGCCTCTTTGTTTTGTATTTTCCAGAAAGTCCTTCTCCCAGATTCTCTCTACCCCTCAGCTGCAAGATCTCTCCAATCGATTTTCTTCCTGAGAACTTCTCACCTCAGAAAATCGATTTCCTCAATCTCTTGTGTGTTTTCAAATGAACCCCAAACCTCCATTTTATACTTTTCCTGTTGAGTCTTCAACGGCCAAGATTAAGTCTCTAATCAATGGCTAAGATTAAAACATGACTTGATCCGCCTTCTAGATCATTCTCACCCATATTTTGATTAATACCCATTAATATTTTAATTTCCCTAAGTAGACTTAGGAACTCCATTAAAAATATTAATTATTTTAATAAAATACAATCTGGGTAGAATTTCACCAAACGGTTTTTGGGTTCTTTAGAACTCATGTGCCTTAACCTCTCCACCAATTTTCAAGGCTAGAGCACTTCCTATGATACCAAAAACTAACACTCCCTCTTAGCGATGAAATTGCTCTAACAACAATGTCCACCTTCATGCTACTCTGAATCTAAAGCATCTCCGTTCTGTACTGCTGCTGCCACCAACACTGTGCTACTGCTAGTACTGTACTGCAGCCCATGACACTGCCTTAGCCTCTCCACCAATTTCCAAGGCTAGAGTACTTTCGATGCTACCAAAACCTAACACTCCCTCTTAGCAAGGAAAATGCTCTAGCAACAATGTCCACCTTCATGCTGCTTTGTTTCTGAAGCATCTCCCTTCTACACTGTTATTGCCACCAACATTGTGCTACTACTGCTATTGTACTGTTGCCCATGACACCGCCACTGCCACTGCGGCATCTGTACTATAGCTCCCTCTCAAACGCTGCATCATTCTATTGAAAGGGATTTTCCAACATACCCATCTGTTCCTGAAATTGAACAAACTTGGCTCTTCCTAGAGCCTTGGTGAGTATGTCTGCCACCTGATTTCCTGTGGGAGTGTACTCCAACTATACCGCTCCACGCTGAACATAGTCTCTGATAAAGTGACACCGAATATCGATGTGTTTGGAGCGATCATGAAATACTGGATTTTCAGAGAGCTTGATACAACTTTGATTATCACAAAAGATCTTTTTCACTTCCATCCTTCTCCTGAATAGATTTACAAGCAGTCTCCTAAGCCATATAGCTTCACATGTTTCTTTGCTAGATGCCATATACTCAGCTTCAGTAGAGCTCAGAGCTACAGACTTTTGCTTCTTACTGCACCAGGAGGTCATCCCAGATCCAATATTGAAGCAATATCCAGTGGTACTTTTCCTATCTACTGAACTTCCTGCCCAATCTACATCAGTGAATCTACTCAATTCGATATCATTGCCCTTGGTGTACCTTAATCCAAAATTTACTATTCCACGCACATACCTGAGAATGTGCTTTGTTGCTGCCTAGTGCGCCCTTTTTGGTTCCACCATGAACTGACTAAGGGTGTTGACAGCATAACACAAGTCTGGCCTAGTGTTGACCAAATACATAAGTGATCCAATGAGTTGTCTATATAAGGTGGGATCCACTTCCTTGTCTCCCGAAGCATCTATTTTCTTCCAATTGGTAATCATACGCATAACCATAGGTTGATAATCCTGCATTCTGAATCTTTTCAAAATTTCTGATGCATATATCCTTGGCCAAGGAAGATCTCACCATCCTGCTGCCAAACTTCCAATCCCAGAAAATAGTGCATTAGCCCCAAATCCTTCTTATCAAACTCAGTTTCCAGATTCTTACAATCCTCTATGAGTCTGGATGATCCTGTCAAAAAATAGATCATCCACATACAATACCAGAATCAACGACTCACCTTCTACCAACAGATAATAAAGATTGGGAGCAGCATCGCTCTTGATAAATCCCAATTGCTGTAAGTAGTTGTCAATTCGACCATACAAAGCTTTGGGTGCTTGTTTTAGCCCGTACAAGGCTCTCTTCAACCTACACACAAGATTTCTCTTTTCACCTCTTTGATATATACCACTTCTTCTATCACCCCATTCAAGAACATTGTCTTAACATCCATTTGGTGAATCTCCCATCCCATCTGTGCTGCAAGGGATATAATGGATCTGATAGAGGTATATCGAGCTACTGGGGCAAAGGTTTCATCATAGTCTATTCCTTCCTTTTGCGCATATCCTTTTGCGACAAACCTAGCCTTGTACTTATCTACACTGCCATCTACAGCATACTTGATCTTGTAGATCCATCCCGAACCTACAATTGATTTGTTCTCTGGTCTTGGTACAATTTCCCAGACATCATTTGTCATGATAGAACTGTATTCTTCTACCATGGCATCCACCCATACCTGGTGTTGTACGGCTTCTTGAAAACTAGAGGGTTCTTCGACCTAAGCTACCAATGCTTGGTACTTGTCAGGTTGTCTACATTGCCTTTTCTCGGCTCTAGGAGATCCAACGAATTCCTCTGCATCACTCAGAGGTTCCATCTGTTCCTCTTCCTGTACCTGTTGTGACACTCCTAGCTCCTCTTCTCTTGCGGAGATGTTAGTTCTGGCTACAGTGCTTGAACCAGATGCTTGTCTTCCTGCCAGATCTGATCCCCGTTACTAGACTAGAGGAGCATCCTTGTCCTGTTCTTCAAATGGCATCTCACGAGATTTCCTAAAGGCTCTATCTTCCATGAACTTCGCATCCCACCTTACTACAATCTTTCTACGGCTTGGAATGTAGATCTGATACGCCTTTGAAGTCTCACTGTAACCTAATAGATACCCAACTTCGGCAGTCTGCTCTAACTTGCTCCACTTCTATTTTGGAATATGGCAATAAGCTAAACTTTCGAATATCCTGAGGTGACTTACTTCTAGCTTCTTTCCCGTGAAAACTCCCTCTGGTGTCTTATTTCCTAAAGCCCTATGAGGAGGCCTGTTCTGAATGTGTACAGTTGTGTTGCATGCTTCTGCCCATAAAAAATTGGGTAGATTTTGATCATATAACATCGCCTTTGTTTCTCCAACAATAGTTTTGTTCTTCCTTTCTGCAACTCCATTCTGCTCTGGATTATCGGGTGCTACCCATTCTCTTTGGATCCCTTCTCTTGCACAGAAACCAATGGAGTTCTTATTTGTGTATTCTCTGCCAATGTCTGAGCGCAATATCTTGATCTTCCTTGCTGTCAGGTTTTCCACTAGAGCCTTAAACTCTTTAAACTGATCAAAGACCTTATCGTTGGTTCTCAAAAAATAGATCCAAGTTTTCCTGGAATGGTCATCTATGAAGGTAACAAAATACACTCTTAGCTTTATTGTTGCTTCTGGAATATGTTGTTTTGGCATACTTACCTAGAACGCAGCCTTTGCATGTATCATCACGCTTGGTAGTAAGCACTGGAACCCCTGTAACAATTTCCTTGAGCATCCGTAATGCCCCATGATGTAAGTGTCCCATCTTCCGATGCCATAGCTCATTTAATTCTTTTTCTCCATCAACATTATTGCTTGTCAGTGCCATTGGAGACTCGAGTTGCAACTTGTATAATCTGTTGCTTCAAGTTCCAATCTGGGCCCTATTTTTCCACCTTGGATGCTTGACATATACTCTATTACCAATGAAGTATACATCATATCCCTTATCTTGTAATTGAGAGACAAAAATCAAATTCATTCCCATACCTGGCACATGCAGTACATTCGTGGCCCGAAGACTATCTCTTGCTGCTGTTTGGAATATAACGGTTCCTTTTCCTATTGGGGTGCACTTCGTCCTATTACCCATTGTGATTTGAAAGTTCATCTGTTCCTCCTGATAGCTCGAGAAATATTCTCGTTCTCTAGTCATATGAGCTGAAGCCCCGCTATCAATGTACCAATCCTTGATTGACGCAAAACTTGATAGGCAAGCAAACTCCTCTTCCATCCTGGAAGCTAATTCGAAAATATTTTGATCCCTACTATTCTTCATGCCCTTTTTCTTTGCTTCCATCTTGCCTAAACCTTGCTCTAATACCATATGAAAATTTGCTGCAATAATTGATTTATTTATCCTACTTATTTATGATAAGTTATTTACCAATACTTCAGTAAATACCAAAATAAATTCAGTTGCAGACTTCACAAACTAGAATTGAAAATTAAACGACAAGAGAAACATCAACACATTAACACACCTGTTTTTGGACAATTGTCCCCGAAAAACCCCAATGTGGGAAAACTGGTGCAACAAATCTGAGGATTCTTATTATTGGCAGTAAATATCTGAATACAATCTAGGATGCTCAGTTAGCAATCCTTTACAGAGAAAATATTGGCGGAAAATCTGAGTGAGTTTTACCTCACTTCACCCGGAAAAATTCCGGCTGATCTGGCACAAGACTGGCTAACCCCGGTATTTCTGCGTTGGCTCTGCATCAACCCTATGTCACCTTCTTTGCCCTCTGCGTCAGCTCTCCTGGTTGTTCCGACAGTTCCGGCAGTTCCCGGTAGTTCTAGCAGTTCCCAACAGTTCTACCTGTTTCGACAGTTCTGGATTCTGCGTGATAGACAGCTTTTCTGCTCTGGACTGGCCTTTCTGGCTCTCCGTCGAGACTATGTGGGCCCAGACTGGCCCAGCATCAGCTCTCCCGGCTACTGCATTGCTTCTCTGCAAGCTCTCTCCACCTCTCTGTTCTGTATTTTCCAGAAAGTCCACCCAGATTCTCTCTACCGCTCAGATGCAAGATCTCCCCAACTGATTTTCCTCCTGAGAACTTCTCACCTTAGAAAATCTATTTCCTCAATCTCTCGTGTGTTTTCAAATGAACCCCAGGCCTCCATTTCATACTTTTTATGTTGAGTCTTCAACGACCGAGATTAAGTCTCTAATCAACGGCTAATATTAAAACATGACTTTCTCTGCCTTCTAGATCATTCTCACCCATATTTTGATTAATAACCATTAATATTTTAATTTCTCTAAGTTTAGACTTAGGAACTCCATTAAAAATATTAATTATTTTAATAAAATACAATCTGGGTGGAATTTCACCAAACGGTATTTTAGCCTCTCCATCAATTTTCAGGGCTAGAGCACTTCCGATGCTACCAAAAACTAACACCCCTTAGGTCCCATGCTAATTTGAGGGGTAATATTTTGGCGTCATTGTCGGGGATGCGAAACGTGTGTTTTGTTCCCCATATGACATATTGAAATATCATTATTTGCGAGTTCCATTGGAAGAACAAAGCCCTAGTTCTTCATTGAACTTTAAGGTCGATTCTTGTAGGGTGAAGCAAGCATTTTTCTAAGCATCTTTAATTTAACCCTGGCGACTCCTACATATTTTTCATTTGTACCTCAAACAAGTTGTCTGTCTTTGATAAATTTCCCACTTTGGACATTGCTAGCATCCCTGGGCATCCTAATCATGTCGCGGGAAGGATGGTACATAGGGTGCCCATGTTTGATGGTGATCCACTATCCGCAATTGACTACGTAGGAAGATTTAATGCACATGCTTCAAGAGAGAAGATTGTTCACCAAGTTGTCCTTATATTATGGTTCATGGGATCTCTCGGTGGTCATAACTCATGGTTGCATGATCATGAACCTAGGAGTATCTCATCTATTGAAGAGTTCGTTGATGGCTTTCTTAGACATTTTCAAGTACACCCTGCATTAAGCATCCAAGAGGAAGCCTTCATCGAGCACCATCAAGACATTAAAAATCTAGGTAATGAGCAAGAAGATGAGTCCTCCTTGGGTCCACATGATGAAAATGATGATTTTGAGGACACATGTGCTAGGAAGGATGAGTTTATAGAAATTGAGACCAACCTTACCTTTCTCAAGGATATTACTCTTGATGAATCCTATTTTGAAAACCTTAAGAAAGATGATCCCATTAGCCCCTTGGAAGCTGACAATGAAGATTATTTCCACATTGAAAAGGAGAAATGGGAAATTATTGGTCCTTAGTTTGATTGTGCTACCATTTACGACACCAACAAGGAGGGTGAGGATGAGATTGGTCTTCCCTTCCCCTCAGGCACTATTCATGATGACATAACCATTGATACCCTTGGGAAGGAGAACTTTCATTCTCCTTTGCGTAAAGAGAGAGTTGGAAGTGATCAATTTTCCTTTTAAGAGAGACCCAATCTTTGATACTAAGGAAATTGATAAGGCTCCCGCTTCTCCTGAGTATGATTCTATGTTCAAATCACTTGAGCCTTTATATTATGATTTCGGGAAAGCAAAACTCGTTGAATACAATACTTATTTCTCCCTTTTTCCTGTTGGTCATCATCTTGGGTCTTCATCAAGTGATTCCCTCACCCCTAGTAATATGTTATCTAGTAATATGTCATCTCAAGTAATAGTGAGCCCTTCCCCCCCCACCCCAACCCCCACCAAGTATAGTGTCAAGGAAAAGCCCATCATTGATTATACTTTCGTCCTTAGACACACCCTCAAGGTTTTGATCGCTGCATAGTCTCCCCTCTCCAGTGTAATCATCATGTGCAACCTACTTGTGTTTCTCCATCTCGTTGACCACTCTTTCCTGCTAATGATAGCCCAGTGAAGACCATAAGCCATGATGTAAATAATAAGGACAATGATGGAAGTGATATGCCGAAGGTCGCTATCCATCGAAAGTTTATGAGCTTGGTTGTTAACATCTTATTTTGGTTGTAAGAGAAGATCTCATGGACTAGATTACATCCTTTTCTTACCTCTTCTCACATAATCATCCATATGCGGTCATCATATTTTCCCAACTCCCGCCCACAGCATCCTCCATGTGTTAGGTTTGCATTCGCTTTTGGACTTGTTGCATGAGTAATCATATAGGCAAGCATATTTATATTGACTTGATGATATGTTGGTTGCACTGGCTTTATGATTACACTTAATAATAGCTTTGGCATATGCGTGTTAGGGTAGAATGCATTGCATGCTCATTTCCGCATTAGAATTAACATCATATGATATTTCTCATGGTAGATATATGCATATTTGCATATTTTATTTTCTGTTGATTTTATGGCCTAACAGATAGCATGTATGATCATGAGACGCCACAAAATCATGTTTCCACCTGTTTTTCATCTATCATATGTGCAGGTGACAGGTCTATGGTAACCACTAGATTGTTGGATTTCTCGTGACCTCCCGTTCGAGTAGCTTCGCGCACTTCTTTGAGAGATCACATCCCAGTTGGAGCCAAATGTTACCCACCATTTTGTGGGTGCCCTAGGAGAAATTTTTTTCTCCAAGATGGTCCTCAGTCGACAATCAGCAGCCCCTTGCAGCCACTAGCCAGCTCATTGTGCCATTTCTCTGCCACCTGAGTCAACCATGTGGTCCCTCATCCATCTACCATGATCGTATGTTTGAAGGTGGGCCTCCCGAACCTAAAGGTATGCCTTGTCATTTGGTAATTGAGTATTGTAGTTTGTTTATCATGGACACGTCTCGGCATGGATTAATGGGGGGGTTCAGAGGAAAGAATGGGTTAGGTTTGTGCCCTTGTCCTCTACACCCCTTTTAGATATTAAGCTCGCATTCTAGTCCTATGGGATCTCTTGTACTGACCATTTGTCTCTAGGGATGGTATTTCATGGGAAACCCCGATTTTGGTTGCATGGTCCTGCTCCCTTATCCACTTATATTACCCTCTTTCCACTCATTATTACCCCATTCATCATTTCTCCCAACTGGGTCCACATTCCTCCATGGAGTAGTCTTCTGTCGTGCTATACCACACTTCTTACAAAACTCTTCAAATTCTTTCTTGCAAAACTCTCTGCCATTATCTATCCGCAACACCTTAATCTTCTTCTTTGTCTAATTTTCAACTAGAGCCTTAAATTCTTTAAACCTATCAAAGACTTTAGATTTCTTCCTAAGGATATATATCCATGTATTCCTTGAGAAGTCATCTACAAATGAGACATAGCACACAGACTTACCCAATGATGGAACCGACACAGGTCCAAACACATCACTGTGCACAAGCTCTAATATCCCTGTTGACCACTACCGGTCAACTACCCATGCAGTACACCCCCTTTTTCTTTGCAAAAAGGGGTAGCACCTGATCGACGTGTCCGTGCCATCCTGTAGTCATCAGCAGCTTGATCATTTTAATTGTAAACCCAGTCTGCATGTATGAATTGTAAATAATCTTAGCAGATATGAGTCGTGTATGTAAATTGCCTAGGTGGACCTAACTTTCTAATGGTAATCTACGTCCCGGAAGGTTTTTCGTCTCACCGATCCATGATCGGCAGAGTTTTCCTTCAGCCTGACCCCAAAGCCGGGATGGATTTTGTCATTCGAATTTTAGGAGAATCCTAGTGTGTTAATCTGCTAGATTATAGTTGTGTCGCAGAACTGGGTGGTTTATGAGGGTCTATGTTAAATGGGTTTTTCCCCTTAAGATGTAAAATTGTAAAAGTCATGATGTAAAGTGTCTTGAGGGTTGGAAAATGTTTTAATCCCCTTCATGAGTCCTAAGTCCTAGGTCCTAGGGAATTTTTTCCAAAGGCTAAGTTCGAGGATCCATTTAGAAAATGATTTAAAAAATAAAAAATAAATAAATAAATAACTGAAAAATAAAAATAATAAAAAATAAAAAAATTATAAAATAAAGCAAAAACCCTAAAAAATAAAATAATAATATTTTGAGTAAATACATGCAAAATTTCATTTTTTTTAATGAATTAATAATTTCGATGGATGAGATTAAGAGATGTCTTGATCCTCATCGACGGTCGAGATCATTTCGACATGGATCACTCGAACTAGCCGTTGGGATCATTTCCTTTAAGTAGGGTGCTAGGGGTCATTTCAATATCATTCGATCTGTGAGTCTGGTACTGAAGAAGCTCTCTTGTAATCTGTTTCTGGTTAATAAAAGAAGACTTTGGGGTCCAAATCTAGCTGGTGTTACTCTCTGGAAGTGCTGTGAGCTGTTTTATTTTCTGCATATTTTATTTTTCAGCCACTAGTAATAGCTTATTGTAGAGTATTGTGAGCACAGGTATCTTGTTCACTTGCTAGGGCTTGAGTGGTGTTAGGGTTTCTGAAGTAATGGCAGGTATCTCCATTACTTTTTGAGATCTAGCAACATTTTGCCCTCTTTACTGATGGTTGCTTTGAGCTGTGTAGAAAACCCTTACTGAAGAAAATTGGTGGGCGTTTGAGGAAGTTCTCGGCTGAACCAGCCAACTCCCGCAAGCATTTTTTGCTGAGCCCAGTTGGATTTGATCCTGGGTCTATCATTCAGTTTATTTTTCCTAATTTGCATGAGAGATTTTCTGAAGTTTTTCATAGTGAAAACCTGAAATTTTTTTAAAATATTTCTGTTCTTATTGCTGAATCTGGCTGTTAAAGGGGCCAAAATCAGTAAATTAATCAAGCTAATCTGGGGTTTCAAATTTTTGCTTTATACAGTTTTAATTAGGTTTTTCAGTTTTGGTTTTAGGCATATATCATTCCTTGGGTGATCTTGTCCATTGCAGGTACAAGATTATCTTTTCGGTAGCAAGGGTTTTGCAGAGGCTGCAAAGCATACATTGAAAATCCTGGGCGAATTTTTTGGGACGTCAATAGTGGGAGCTTTGGGCTAACAAGTCAGCGATACACCATACGCCTCTCATGCTGTCACCGCCAGAAAAATCCAGTTCTTGTGAACGTGCGTTGGATTTTTTGCGTGTGGGCATCAAGTGAATGAAGCAACGACTGAAACCTTTCACGTGAGCCGCTTTTTTCCCGAACACCAGGTATCAAAATCTAAATCCGATCTAAACACGCCGTCGAGGGTATCCGCAGACAGGTAAGAGACGCAGTGTTCGACAGCATCGGACGTGATCCGTCATTTTCGATCAGGCAACAAACCTAGTCTCAAATCGATTCAGCAATCCGTCTGTCGACTTCACCATCGGGCCAGTTTCTCATGCAAATCGTTCATGCCATCGTTTGAAAGCAATATGCGGCCATAAGTGTAACTCAATTCCACTGTGCGTTCATACGTGGGAGCTTTCAGTAAACGTCCAGGTTATCTGCCATATTCAACGTCGGCCCAGCATCAAAAAACTGTTACATCAACCTCAAACTCAGAAATCCGCTTCCACGCCGTCACTTGCAGAAAATCATTTACGGGCCAGGTAAAATCTTGGGTGAGCTGTTCCTTTCAGCGTAAGTGCGATTAAAGAGTTTCAGATTTCGTTTCTTTTTTAGGTTCAAGTCGCAGTTCAGGATCAGCGTGGTCAAGATCGTATTTTGAAATACGCCTGGGATAGGGTTTTTACATTCTGATTTAGTCATTAGAATTATTCGATTTAGGACTTATTTTTTTTATATATAATTTCATTTTTGGTTATTAGTATAGTGTTGTATGTAGTTTTGAATTTTGTTTATTTAGTTTTTTTTTAGTTGGCACATTTAAAATTTTAAATAAAAAGAGTTTATTTTTTTACTTTATAAAAAAAAAAAAATCATAAAAATTTTATAAAAAAATATAAAAAGGTTCCTTTTATTTTAGATTAGATTTTGTAAATTTTTGTTTTAAGTTTTAATTTAGATTTTGATTTAGTTTTAGATTTAATGTCATTTAGATTATTTTTAGATTTTTCTTTTTAGGTTGATGTGGAATAAATGTTTATCGTTTTATGCGAGTCTGCACATGAATGATCATTTTGAGGATTAGCTGCATGAATGTGATATCTGGTTAATGTTCATAATTGCGTGGTCATTTAAAGTATTTATCTTTCGAAATTTTTAATCGCTGGATATCGTTATTGAGCTCTAATCATTATAAGAACATTGTGGTTTTACTGGATATTTTGCATCTTTCAAGTTATTTGATGATAAATGATTGTTGTACATGGTTTACATCTCTGCGACATCTAGTAAATAATCGTTTAAACATCAAACCCACAAGGCACTGGTCTTTTAACTTCTAAATCCATTTAGCGCTTTTCATATCGTGTCTCCCAACCAACTGGTCGACAGTTGGTCATCGTCATATCATAGGGTCTACCCCCCTTAGCCGCGGGAGACAGGCTTAAAAGGAGAGATCGGGGATCAGAGTGACAGCCCCTGGTCTGATCCTTGTCGTGTCAATCTGTGCGACAACATTTTTTGGCGTCGTTGTCGGGGACAGAGTTTTTCTGTTCCTGGAGTTTCATCGACATTCATTTTCTCATCTTTCTCATCTCTCATTTTGAGCTGGCAGATTCAACCTTTGGGGTTATCATTTGGATCTTTTATTGCCTTATTTTTCGCCATATCAGTAGCATCTCTTCGGTTTGTTTCTTGTTTGGGTGGCGACTCCATTTTCTCATTTTTCCCAGACAAGAAGCTTTCCTCATATCTGCTTGTGGTTACTTTTTGGATCCTAGAATCAGATTCATTGTTCAAGTGGCGACTCCACTCCTTTCATCTATTGATTTTCTTGAGCAGAGATCTCGTTCTATCATCCATCTGATCCCTTATTATTCATCATGGATTATTCATTTAAACCATATCATTTTACTGACCGTCTCCATGATTTTCCGGAGGAGGCCATTTTTAAATTACCTATATTCTCGGGTGGTGATTCAATCGCTGTTAAAAGGCATCTAGGCTTGTTGGCTCGTATAATGATCATATATTGTAGACCCCCTCAGTTTAATCATGAAGATATCAAAATGCGTCTTTTTGTCTTTTCTTTAGAGGGTGATGCCTTGAATTGGTTTAATAATTTTCCTAAGGATTTTTTCACTTCTTTACAAGACATTGTCAATGCTTTTAAAGATAGATATGATAGTCCAAACAGCTTGCCTTCTGCCCCTAAAATTGTGCAACAGAATGAAAGTAATTTGATAAAAGGTCTAGCTGTCGGTGAAAGATTCCAAGACTATTCTTCATATCAGAATGTGTCATCCACCTGTACTATTGCAGATCAAATTCATGATAATGGAAAAGCAGGGATAAGTGACAACGAAAAGGAAGATCAGAAGCAAATTATACAAGAACTAATGATGCTGGTAAAAAATATGGAGATTAACCAAACTAATTACGTCAATGATGTGAGAACTTTATGCACCCACCTGGAAAAGCGTAATAGGGAGATGGAGATTATGCAAAGTTAGCATGCTAAGGAAATTGAGGCCATGAAGACTAAATATGGCACAGAAATTAGTTTCATGCAAAGCAAAATGTCAAACTTAGAGGAAAATATGGCGACCATGAAAGCTGATCATGATAGGGAAATTAATTCTATGCAAAACAAGTTATTAACTATGGATGAAGAAATGACTATCATGACGTTCGATCATAATAATCAGTTGGCCACCATGCAAGCAAATCATAAAGAAGAAATAAACTCCATGCAGCATTGCTTGATGAACATAAAGGAAAAGAACGATAAAGTAATAAAAGATATGGAAGAACATCATGCCAGGCAAATCAGTGCTATAAAGATTGAACACTCTTGTCAGATGGATGCCATTAAAATACAGGTTCAAAAGTTCCAACAATGGTCAGAGGATAAGAGAAACCAGGGGACATCAACAGATCAGGAGCCTTCTCATTTGTCACAACAAGTTCCATCTTATTATGAGGAGGTCCTTGGTTCGATTGAAAGATGGTTAATTGAAGGAGATCCAAATAGACTTGAAAATGATAAAGATCAGATGCAGGATAAAGAAAGACATGTCACGCATATCTTACATACTTCATCTAATAGCTTTGAAACAGAAAGTTACATGTCATCAGTAATACAACCTGCCACAAAGAAAAAACGCAAGAGAAAGAAAATGAGAAGAAGATTTGATGCATCAAACGGCCGTGAGCAGCTTGATTTTCGGATAGGAAAAAGTCCTACCATATGCAGAATTGGACATGGCACATCCGACAAGCAGCCGACAGATTTGCCTGAAAGCAGCCAAATGCTCAGTATACACTATATTGAACACATCTGATGCCACGGGGCATCCTTTGTATTGTATTTCTATCCCTACTCATTGTCTTTTCAGCATTTCATTTATGTTTTAGGATTAGATTCACTTTTCATGTTACTAGATAGTTAATAAATGAAGAGCTTTTATCTTTCCTGTGCTTAATGTATATGATGATTTTTGGGATGGACGCTACTTATATTTTATTGTGTGTTGCGTGGATGCAGATTCTGGATTCTCACATTCCTACAGTGCAGCAACGTGTCCCCAAGTAGAGCCAGATGTTGACCACTACCGGTCAACTACCCATGCAGTACACCCCCTTTTTCTTTGCAAAAAGGGGTAGCACCTGATCGATGTGTCCATGCCATCCTGTAGTCATCAGCAGCTTGATCATTTTAATTGTAAACCCAGTCTGCATGTATGAATTGTAAATAATCTTAGCAAATATGAGTCGTGTATGTAAATTGCCTAGGTGGACCTAACTTTCTAATGGTAATCTACGTCTCGGAAGGTTTTTCGTCTCACCGATCCATGATCGGCAGAGTTTTCCTTCAGCCTGACCCCAAAGCCGGGATGGATTTTGTCATTCGAATTTTAGGAGAATCCTAGTGTGTTAATCTGCTAGATTATAGTTGTGTCACAGAACTGGGTGGTTTATGAGGGTCTATGTTAAATGGGTTTTTCCCCTTAAGATGTAAAATTGTAAAAGTCATGATGTAAAGTGTCTTGAGGGTTGGAAAATGTTTTAATCCCCCTCATGAGTCCTAAGTCCTAGGTCCTAGGGAATTTTTTCCAAAGGCTAAGTTCGAGGATCCATTTAGAAAATGATTTAAAAATTAAAAAATAAATAAATAACTTAAAAATAAAAATAATAATAAATAATAAATAATTATAAAATAAAGCAAAATCCCTAAAAAATAAAATAATAATATTTTGAGTAAATACATGCAAAATTTCATTTTTTTTAATGAATTAATAATTTTGACGGATGAGATTAAGAGATGTCTTGATCCTCATCGACGGTCGAGATCATTTCGACATGGATCACTCGAACTAACCGTTGGGATCATTTCCTTTAAGTAGGGTGCTAGGGGTCATTTCAATATCATTCGATCTGTGAGTCTGGTACTGAAGAAGCTCTCTTGTAATCTGTTTCTGGTTAATAAAAGAAGACTTTGGGGTCCAAATCTAGCTGGTGTTACTCTTTGGAAGTGCTGTGAGCTGTTTTATTTTCTACATATTTTATTTTTCAGCCATTAATAATAGCTTATTGTAGAGTATTGTGAGCACAGGTATCTTGTTCACTTGCTAGGGTTTGAGTGGTGTTAGGGTTTCTGAAGTAATGGCAGGTATTTCCATTACTTTTTGAGATCTAGCAGCATTTTGCCCTCTTTACTGATGGTTGTTTTGAGCTGTGTAGAAAACCCTTACTGAAGAAAATTGGTGGGCGTTTGGGGAAGTTCTCGACTGAACCAACCAACTCCCGCAAGCATTTTTTGCTGAGCCCAGTTGGATTTGATCCTGGGTCTATCATTCAGTTTATTTTTCCTAATTTTCATGAGAGATTTTCTGAAGTTATTCATAGTGAAAACCTGAAATTTTTTTAAAATATTTCTGTTCTTATTGCTGAATCTGGCTGTTAAAGGGGCCAAAATCTGTAAATTAATCAAGCTGATCTGGGGTTTCAAATTTTTGCTTTATACAGTTTTAATTAGGGTTTTCAGTTTTGGTTTTAGGCATATATCATTCCTTGGGTGATCTTGTCCATTGCAGGTACAGGATTATCTTTTCAGTAGCAAGGGTTTTGCAGAGGTTGCAAAGCATACATTGAAAAGTCCTGGGCGAATTTTTTGGGCCGTCAACAGTGGGAGCTTTGGGCTAACAAGTCAGCAATACACCATACGCCTCTCACACTGTCACCGCCAGAAAAATCCAGTTCTTGTGAACGTGCGTTGGATTTTCTGCGTGTGGGCATCAAGTGAATGAAGCAACGACTGAAACCTTTCACGTGAGCCGCTTTTTTCCCAAACACCGGGTATCAAAATCTAAATCCGACCTAAACACGCCGCCGAGGGTATCCGCAGACAGGTAAGAGACGCAATGTTTGAAAGCATCGGACGTGATCCGTCATTTTTGATCAGGCAGCAAACCTAGTCTCAAATCGATTAACCAATCCATCTGTCGACTTCACCATCGGGCCAATTTCTCATGCAAATCGTTCATGCAATCGTTTGAAAGCAATATGCGGCCATAAGTGTAAATCAATTCCACTGTGCGTTTATACGTGGGAGCTTTTAGTAAACGTCCAGGTTATCTACCATATTCAACGTCGGCCCAGCATCAAAAAACTGTTACATCAACCTCAAACTCAGAAATCTGCTTCCACGTCGTCACTTGCAGAAAATCATTTACGGGCCAGGTAAAATCTTGGGTGAGTTGTTCCTTTCAGCGTAAGTGCGATTAAAGAGTTTCAGATTTCGTTTCTTTTTTAGGTTCAAGTCGCAGTTCAGGATCAGCGCGGTCAAGATCGTATTTTGAAATACGCCTGGGATAGGGTTTTACATTCTGATTTAGTCATTAGAATTATTCGATTTAGGACTTATTTTTATTTTATATATAATTTCATTTTTGGTTATTAGTATAGTGTTGTATGTAGTTTTGAATTTTGTTTATTTAGTTTTTTTTTAGTTGGCACATTTAAAATTTTAAATAAAAAGAGTTTATTTTTTTTTACTTTATAAAAAAAAAAAAAATTAAAATCATAAAAATTTTATAAAAAAATATAAAAAGGTTCCTTTTATTTTAGATTAGATTTTGTAAATTTTTGTTTTAAGTTTTAATTTAGATTTAGATTTAATGTCATTTAGATTATTTTTAGATTTTTCTTTTTAGGTTCATTCAACGCTAATTTTTTAATTTTTTATCTAAAAAAAAAATAAAAATAAAAAATTGGAAATATTTTGCCAGATTCAGTCTTGGCTCAGGGATTTTATCACATTTTATCTTTCCTGCTAAGGCTAAAATTTTTGATGTGGAATAAATGTTTATCGTTTTATGCGAGTCTGCACATGAATGATCATTTTGAGGATTAGCTGCATGAATGTGATATCTGGTTAATGTTCATAATTGCGTGGTCGTTTAAAGTATTTATCTTTCGAAATTTTTAATCGCTGGATATCGTTATTGAGCTCTAATCATTATAAGAACATTGTGGTTTTACTGGATATCTTGCATCTTTCAAGTTATTTGATGATAAATGATTGCTGTACATGGTTTACATCTCTGCGACATCTAGTAAATAATCGTTTAAACATCAAACCCACAAGGCACTGGTCTTTTAACTTCTAAATCCATTCAGCACTTTTCATATCGTGTCTCCCAACCAACTGGTCGACAATTGGTCATCGTCATATCATAGGGTCTACCCCCCTTAGCCACGGGAGACAGGCTTAAACGAAGAGATCGGGGATCAGAGTGACAGCCCCAGGTCTGATCGTTGTCGTGTCAATCTGTGCGACAACAATCCCTTTTGCCCTCATATCACCAAAGGGGAAAGTCACCTGATTTTGCTTCTCATATACACAATGTTCACAAAAATCGAAATCCAGAGAGAAATTAGACATACCTTCTACCATACCATTACCATGCAGTATTGAAAGGCCCTCCTCTCCAATATGTCAAAGCCTTTGATGCCATAGCATGGTCTTTTCTCTAGAGGCCACTAGGTTTTCTTCTCCACTTTCACGAACCACAGAAATGTTGCACCCATCAATAATAGTGCTACCCGGAAGCTTGTACAGAGTTACAATCCGAACTCCCTGCGTTAATACCAGTGCTCCCCGAACCATCTTGCGGGTATCTTTCTTAACACTGTTTTTACACCTACATCATCCATCTTGCTTAGAGAAATCAGATTTCTGGCAAATGCAGGAATATGCAAAACACCAAGGAGTGTTCTATTCCTTTCACCTTGCAACTTCAGCTTGAATTTTCTGCGTTCGATGATTCTGGCCTTCCTATCACCCCCAACAAGACATCACCACCATCATATTTCTCGTACTCGCAGAACGAATCCCTATGGGGAGTGAAGTGAAAGGATGCGCCTGAGTCAATCAACCATGCTTCATGATCTACATGCGTACTTGAAGAAGAAGCCAAGTACACATCCCCACCTTCATCTGAGCTGGTTTTCACCTCTGCAGAAGGAGAATCATCAAATCCCTTTCCTTTCTCAAGAGCTTTAGATCTACAGTCCTTTTTGTAGTGCTCTTCCTTTCCGCATTTCCAGCACACCTTTATAAGTTTTCCTGGAGATTTAGATCTCCGTCTAGATTTAGATCTCCCACTCGAGGACTTAATTTTGTTTATGTTTTGGGACCGTCCTCGTACAGACAAGGCATCTCCATTCTAGCTATCCATGTATTTCCATCTCATCTCCTTTGACAACAAGGATGAGACTATTTCATCAAAATTCAAGGTAGTTGTATTGCTACCTATTGCAACAACTAGACTATCCCACGAATATGGTAGAGAACATAGCAAATTGATGCACTTATCTTCGTCTAAAATTTTTATATAAACAGATAACAACTGGCTTACCACAATATTAAAGGCGTTCAGATGCTCTGTCACCGAGTCTCCATCCTTCATCTTCAAGTTATACATCTTTTTTTGCAGAAACAGTTTGTTCACCAGAGACTTAGATTGGTACAAAGTCCCTAACTTGTCCCACAAAGCCTTCATCGTAGCCTCCCCTGATACATTCAACAATATTGAATCTGAGATACACAATCGTATTGTGCTCTTTGCCTTCTAATCCAACTTCGCCCAGTGTTCTGCTGACATTGTCGTTGGTTTAGTACCTGGATCTACCGCGATCCACTGATCTTTATCCACCAACAAATCCTCCATCTTGAGCTTCTGCAACTCAAAACTTTGTCCATTGAATTCCTCGATCTCTATCTTTTCACTGTTCGCCATCTTCTTTCACCACAAGAATTGATCCCGCAGATCTCCCACTGTAACAGGGTCTACCACAAGCCCAAGCAAAACCCCTCAGCAGCAAAGGTGTCCCCTTGAAGCCAAAACAACTCTAACACCAAATATAGGTTTTAACCCTGTTCAGAAATTACTTGCAAATGAATTCTTGAAACAAAAAAATAAACAATGGCAAGAACATAAAACAAATATACACATAGATTTTCCCTTAGATCCCAAAACCAGGACTGCTAGATTGATTTTTAATTATGTTCCTTTCAATGTTACAATACATATATATATACATGTTGAAGCATTCATAAACCCCAATCCATTAACCCTAACCCTGGATTAGAACATAATCATAGTTCCCTTGACCGGATCTACAAAATACCATAGGCAGAAAACCATCAATACCAAAACCATGTGCAAAACCCATGCACAAAACCATGGGTAGGTCCGCCCACCATCTTTGGGTCCACCCTCCATCCTTGGGTCCACCCAACTATTATTGGGTCCGCATAAGAAAGAAATTCCTTGAGAGGGGGGTTGCGCCCCCCATAGTTCCCTTGACTGGATCTACAAAAATACCATGGGCATAAAACCATCATGCCCAAAACCATGTGCAAAACCCATGCACAAAACCATGGGTTGGTCCACCCACCATCTTTGGGTCCACCCCCCCATCCTTGGGTCTGCCCAACTATTATTGGGTCCGCATTAAAAAGAAATTCCTTGAGAGGGGGAGTTGTCGCCCCCCTGTAGATCATTCAGATCTTCCATTGGGTTTTAGTGATTCGTTGAAGACATGGGGAACTTGACCAGTATGGCAATGATGATCAGTAGGAGGAGATCAGGGGGAGTTCATTCAGGCGAGTATTCATCTCCACAAGGGTTGGATTGTATCTTCCAGAGTCTACTCTTGAAGTGCATGAGATTGATTACTCTATAGGCCAGCTTCTCAAGGAGTTGATCAGGGCTTTACATTACTATGTTTCTCTACTTACTCGCGAGATGCAAAGGCCTTCTGGTGACTATATCTTATTGGATAGCGAGTGGAGTGGAGGGGGTTTCACATGGATTAGGATGGTTTGGGACCCTCGTATCATGCGATTTGTTCATGTTGAGGTGGCATTAGCTGGATCAGATTGAGGAGTAGTAGCATATAGTGAAATTGCTTTAAGACAAACAATTTTTGGTGGGGAGGACTGTAATATCCCCAATTTTTTTAGCATGGGAATCACTAAGGAGTTTTGCCCAATTTTGGTAATATTAAATAAAAGGGGGAGGGAAAATATTAGTGTTTGAGAAAGGCGACCAATATTATTTTATTAGAGAATGGCAACAAGTATTATTTTATTGGAAAATGGCTGCAAATATTATTTTATTGGAGAATGGCGGCAAAAAGTGACTTAGTGGAAAGTGGCCACCACCAATAAAATAATATTTAAAAAAGGGGAATCTAGAAGCTTGGAGAGACTCGATGAGAAATTATAAAAGGAAGGTGGACTCATTTGCTATTCATTCTATTCTAGCTGATCATTTCTCATTGTTATTGAAGAGAAACTCAAGCAAGTTTTAAATCGAGGGCTTCAAGTGAAATCCTCACCCTAGCTTCGGAGGATCTCATTGCCACCCCAGTTAGTTTTCCTTCAATTTCAGTGGATGCTCTCTTGCCACCCTATTGGATCCTTTTTCCAGAGATTATATGAAGATCTAATTGTGTCTAATTTGCTGACAATCTTCAGCACCTTGGCCAATTTGCAGGGGTTTGAGTTTCATATTTTTCCAAGGTTGAGTTTGTCTAAAGAGAGGGTCGAATCTCCTCAAATATGAAGCAATGCAAAAAAACTGGGGTTTGAAATCTTCATTATTCAGTTGTGCTAATAGAAGAAGAGGCTGAATTACACCATTGAAGAGGGTATGCACTTGGTCAAAAACTTCCTGGGTCGAAATGGTCATATCTGGGCTCACTATGACTGAGTTTTCTTGCTAAATAGAGGGTCGAACTCCTTCATTGCTGCCCAGGTCAAGTCTGCTTCATGAAGAGACGAGTTTCCTTGGTTCTGGAGGTCAAAAATCATCCATACATTTATTGTTGGACGTGCTGACTTGTGGTGGCCAAGTTCAGGGTGTTGAAGAGTCATTTTCCTTAACAAAACAGAGGTTGTGGTCTTTCCTTGTTTGTTGATGTATTGAACCAGAGTTACATCTTTTTTGAGGCCGAGTTTGAGATCTCTCGCTGGTTGCTTACCCACAGAGCTGAAGTTGGGTCATATTAATGGCCGCTGGTCAAATTAGTCCACTCCTGGGGTCAATGACAGAGTTTCCATAAGACACAGTCATATCATGTACATTCATATCAGTCTCTAAAGAAAGTCCTATAGCGTACTTTGGTTGTAGCTAAGTGTTAACTCAGAGAAAAGAAGGGGCTGAAGTTGTTCAGTCATCTCTGTTGATATATATGTCAAAGACCAAGTCTTGAATTGTTATGTCAATAAGAAATAATGCAATGAGTGCCATATGGTTATTCTTCTATATGTTGTGTTGTTATATGAGCATTTGCATGGACCTGGGAAATTACTTTTGATGAACAAACAAGAAAAATATATTGTTCTGTTTCTTGGAAGCACACATGCTGGCCATATATATATATATATATATATATGTCAACGAAACAGGAAGAGGTATACCTACAGCAGTTGTTGACCAAGTGTTTGACCAAATACCTCACCGAAAGACTCATTGAAACTCAGTTAAAACTTTGATATTCTGAATGCGAATTTGGAACAATTCAGTTGGGAACATTACATTTCCTAAGATATTATGTAAACACCCTAAGCCTTGGCCCACTGTTATTTCCTTTGTGCTTTTGTCTAAGAAAGGGGGTTTGCAGTATTGGCTCTGTTGATTTTTGGGGTCCCATTGGCAGCAGTTTTTTGTGCAAGATTTTTCTTCTTGTAGCCCAGTTAGCAACACCACGTCAACGTGGGCAGGTGAGAAGGGGAGTTGGTGAGAGAGGGCAATGTGATGGCCACATTCTGGGTGACCTTGGCTACGGTGAGGTTGTTGACCCCATCCCAGCTTATCCACCTGTCATTGAGACACAACCACCCTCTCTGGAGACTCTTGACAGCCAGCTTCGACACATAGCTCTTCTATTGGAGCAGCTCTGACCAGAACACGGCCATTAGCTTCATGAATGATATCCAACGAAATCAGTGGCATATGCAAGACTGTTTGGCCAGAATGCTGAGGGGGTGTTGTCGCGCAGATTGGCACGACAACGCTCGGACCGGGGGCTGTCACTCTGATCCCCGATCCCTCCGTTTAAGCCTGTCTCCCGCGGCTAAGGGGGGTAGACCCTGTGAGGTGATGAGACCAACTGTCGACCAGTTGGTTGGGAGACACGAGATACGATAATAAAAAGCACTTGAAAGATTTGATTAATTTAACAGACCAGTGCCTTAAGAGATTATTATTTGATCGATTACTTATTAGATGATATAGAAACATGAACTGTGAACATCAATCATTAATCATCAACTAAATCACAATGCTCAAAACGATATCCAGCAACTGAAAGTTTCGAAAAGATAAATGCTTTAAACCACCACGAATCATAAACCATCAACCAGATATCAATTTCGCATCTCGGCTTTAAAATTCAGCATGAAAGATGTAACAGGAAAACAACTGAATCTCGCAAAAATAATTTTCCACAATTTTTTTTTTTTATTTTTTTTTTTTTAAAGTAAAATAAAAAGAAATCTAAAAAAAACTAAACTATATTTAAAAAAAAAAAAAAATAAAGCTAAAGCTAAAATCTAAACAATTTTTACAAATGAATCCCTTTTTATATTTTTTTATTTCTCATTTTTTATATTATAAAAATCCTAAAATAATAAAAAAAATCTAAAACTAAAGTCTAAAACATTAGAATACAAATCTAAAAATAAAAATTTTAAAATCATTAAATCTAAAAAATAAAATAAAAAAAACTAACATAAAATTTATTTAAATAACTTTTTGATTTTTCATAAATTTAATTCTAACTAGAACTATTTTAAATATAAAACAAAACCTAAAAAAATTTACATCTAAAGCATAAACTAGTCTAAAGAAAAACCCCAAAATATACCTATGCTATCAAAACGCATCAAATTTTTTTTTTGTAAATGAATCTTTTTACATTTTATTAAAACTATATGAAAGCCCAAATAAAATAAATAAAAAGCAATCTAAAAAAAACTGAACGTATTCAAAAAAATGAAACCTACGGCAAACGAGAAGAGACCCACGCAGAGAATTTAGGGAAGCAATCGACTTACGATATTACCTGAGCTGCCGAGAAAGAAAAACGTAACCCAGCCTCAGAACCAGAAGAAATTCGATGCGCTGAGACCATAGACCATTGAAAAGATGAATGCTGAGCGTTTATCCTTGGAACGGTTTTGACTGAGAAATTCTGCAGCAAATAATTTCGTTTTGAATCGGATCTGCCGCTTGATCAAAATGACGAATCACGTCAAAGGCTCATGAACCCTGCAGCTTCCACGTTGAATAGCCACACTTGGACGCAGAAAGGAAATTGTTGAACGCTTTTAGAAATCCTTATTTCTGCGATGAAAGACTGCAGCTTGAAGAATGCCGAATGGGATCGATTAAATCAGATAATGATACCGCGAAAATACCCTCTTGATCCTTTCGGCATTCTAAAAGAAAAAAAAAAACAATGCAGAGCTTGCAAACACAATGAAGCTGACGGCTGTAGATGGAAACGGTTTACTCAGTCACGCCTTCGCCAAAATAGAAACCGAGACCCTAAATATTTGAATTGAAGTGCAGGTTGCTGGCGTTAAAAAATCTTAAATCGATTCCACGCATGTGTGTTTGTTTGTCTGCGTAAATGAAAACGACGGCAGCCACGCTCTATGCCTTTGATTTGCCCTTTATACAATGGCAATGAATGCGATTTGGAGCTGCACGCTATTATCTTCTCATGGTTTTGATACCCAGGCCCACGTTTTTGCAGTTTCCGGCACTAGATAGAGGCGTTTAGGCAAATCATCTGAGTTGTTTGCAGGTATGCGGGCTGGATCAGAATGCAGACATGCTGGGTTCCGAAATTCGATCAATCCCTTTATGATTTCGAGAGTCTCTTTCTGAAAATTTGATCTTGCTGAAAACCCTGTACAAGAAAACAAAACTCAAATGAAAAACTAAATAAAACAAAAATTTGAAAACCCTAGATCAGCTAATTTAATGTACAGATTTGGCCCCTTAGCAACCAGATTTAGCAGTAAACACAGAAAATTTTTAAAGATAAGAAATTTCAGATTGTCACTGTAAAAAAAAGCTTCAGAAATTTTCTCATGCAGATCAGAAAGATAAAACCGAATGATAAACCCAGGATCAAATCCACTGGGCTCAGCAGAAAATGCTTGCGGGAGTTGGCTGGTTCAGCCGAGAACTTCCCCGAACGCCCACAAATTCCTTCGGAAAATGTTATTCTGCACAGCTCAAAACAATCGTCAATAAAGAGGGCAAAATGCTGCTAGATCTCAAACAGTAATGGAGATACCTGCCATTACTCCTGAAACCCTAGCGGCACCCAAACCCTAGCAAGTGAGCAAGATACCTGTACCCACAATACTCTAGAAAAGCTATTATTAACAGCTGAAAATAACATATGCAGAAAATGAAATGATCTCACAGCATTCCAAGAGAGTAACACCAGCAAGATATGGACCCCAAAGTCTTCCTTTATTAACCAGAAACAGATTTACAAGAGAGCTTCTTTAGCCTTAGACTCACAGATCCAATGACTTGAAATGACCCACTAAGACCCTATATAAAGGAAATGATCCTAACGGCTAGTTCAGTGATCCATGTAGAAATGATCTCGACCGTTGATGAGGATCAAGACATCTCTTGATCTCATCCGTCGATTTATTAACTTAAAATATTATTATTTTATTAGTTAGGGTTTTTGCTTCATTTTTTAATTTTTTATTATTTTTCATTATTTTATTATTTTTATTCATTTTTTAATTTTTTAAATCATTTTAAAATGGATCACTGAACTAAGCCTTCGGAAACATCACCTAGGACCTAGGACCTAGGACTCATGAGGGGATTTAAAACATTTCTCGACCCTCAGGACACATTACATCATGATTTTTACAAAATTACACCTTAAGGGACAAACCCATTTAATACAGACCCTCATAAACCACCCAGTTCTGCGACACCACGATAATCTAGCAGATCAACACACTAGGATTCTCCTAAAGTTCTAATGACAAAATCAATCCCGGCTTTGGGGTCAGGTTTGAAGGAAAACTCTGCCGATCCGTGGATCGGTGAGACAAAAAACCTTCCGGGACGTAGATTATCATCAGAAAGTTAGGTCCACCTAGGCAAATTACATACATGACTTCATGTCTGCTAAGATTATTTACAATTAATACATGCAGACTGGGTTTACAATCAGAAAGATCAAACTGCTGATGATGGCATGGCACGGACATGCTGATCAGGTGCTGCTTCTTCTTGTCAAGAAAAGACGGGGTGCACTGCATGGGAAGTTGACCAGTAGGGGTCAACAGGGGGCAATGGCAAATACAAGAGAACATGAGCACATTGAAGGAAGGCTGGCCCATATGGCAAAGCATGTCCACTATCACTTCAGACCTCCTCCATCACCTGGCTTCGGTCAGGACCATCCTGCTTCGGTCAACTCTGACTTTTAATGGTCGATGGTTGTATTCTGATTTTGAAGGTCTTCTAGTATCACCTACCTTTCAGGTTTTGGTTACTAAGGTTGTTTTGGCAACTAGCTATTTGTCCTGGAATTCACCTACTGGCCAATAAATCTGGTAAAAGTGAGTCCAATAGGATTTTGAGAACATGTAATCAAAAATGTAATCTTTTGGCATAATAGAAACTTATCAAATTACGAAAAAAAAAAAAAAAAAAAATTAAAAAAAAAAATAAAAAAAAAATTAAAGGATTGAAATAAATAATTCTAAGCGATAGATTAAAGATAGAAATTGATAGAATAGATCTGAGCTAATACAAGGAAAAATTAAGAACGAACTTGATTTATAGTCTTGTTTAATACTTCATTAGTGAAATCAACAATCTAGAAATTTATAACAATAATCTGTAGTTGCATACACACATAAAACTAGATATATCAGTGTAAAATATGCAAAATAATTCAAGGAAACCAAATATACCTATCCCTTGGGTAAGATTTTAAACAATGTATTTTTTCTCCAAGGATTTACTAGCTAAAGGATATGAAAATTAAAACAAGCTAGTAAAATAGAACAAAAAATATAAATTTAAAAGAAATGTTGTTTTAGAATTCTTATGAATAGGTGGTTGAGAAGGAAAACTTGTCTTTTCTCACCAATTTGCATAATTACGATCACAACCCTATTTTTCTCAGCATTCAAGTACTAAGAGTGGATGAGGAGTTAGGTGTGAAGCTATCCCACTCAAATGTTGAAGTTTCTAAGTTTACCTAGTTAGAAACCCTCCATGCACTTTATCTGATTTATTCCTACCTACTTGTTATTTTCCTTAACAAGTTATTTACAATGTAAATACTGAAAATAAACACTAGTGCATGCTCAACATATTACAGATCAACAACTAAAAGAAACAAAAACAAACATACCATATGACACCGTTATTTTTGGACTAATGTCCCTAGAAAAACCCAATGTGGGAAAACCGGTGCAGCTATCTGAGGGTTTCCTTATTAAGCAATATCAGAGTACAATCTGGGTGCCGAAACTGGCCTACCCAACAGAGAATTTCCTTAGCAGTAATACCTCTTCGTTTCTGACAAATCTACTGGCTGAAACCCCAGATAATCCTTTTGGCAGCTACTCAGCACCAATTTGCTCCAGAAACCCCAGTGTCTGCCCAATCTAGACAGCATCAGCCTCTCCTAGCTCAGTGTTGGCCCGGCATCAGCTCTCTGAGCCTCTACGTCAGCTACGCTAGCCTCTCTGGTGCTCTACGCAGCACTTAGCTGCCTCTGCGTGGCCCTGCGTGAGCACTGGTTGCTCCTACGTCACTCTCTCTGGTTGCTCTGCTACTTTCCCGGCACTATCTCTGCCTCTTTGTCTCTCTGTACTCAATGCCCCTCAGCGGCTCTTTGATCACTGATCCTATCTCTCTTAGCAATCCCCGCTCTAGAAAATAGAATGACTAATCACTCTGGTGTATTCTCCAAGTGACCCTCAAGCCTCCTCTTATACTTTTCTTGTTGACATCTCAATTGTCGAGATTAAGTCCCTAATCAACGACTAAGATTAGATCTAGCTTGATCCATATCTTTTGAACCATTCTAACACGGATTCATATTAATAAACATTAATAGTTTATGTTCCTTGAGTTTAGACTTAGGGACTCCATTAAAAATATTAATTATTTTAATATCTCATGATCTGTTTAGAATCTGCCCAAACCCTTTCTGGGTATTGGAGATCTCATGTGCCCCAACCTCTCCACCAAATTTTGAGGCTAGAGCACATCCAATGCTACCCCAAATCAACATCAAACTAGTCTAGAATATCCTGTAAAGAAAATCAAATCCCACTAGGAGGGTTTACTCCTTCAATATGCCCCAATTATTACAGCAACAGTGCCACCGATGCCCCACAAATTTGGTTGAAAATTCTCCCTAGAGGGATTTTCCAATAATTAGATTTGTATCTTCTCGATGACAGCTAAGGGTGAGATGAGAATTGCCCATCCCACGAGACCATTTGTCGCTCAATGGATAACTACAAAAATTTTGTGATAATCAAACCTATACCTGCAAGTTAGTCTATTAAGCATAAATTAAAATTTAAGGCTAAGAAAAGAAAGCATAGAAAAATCAATCCAATACACAAGACGGCATTTTGCAAAATGTGGTTTCTTATTCCATAGCATAAATGATCTCGTAGTCAACGACAATTGCTATAAGAGAGGCTGGCCTTTCATAAAACATTTTTTAACGACGAGATAATGACTAGCTAATATTGACTTTTCCAGCTATATTGACTTTTCCAACAGTTATTTTTTATTTGACTTGACTTTTTTATGCATTTCCATACCAAATTTCCACCTCATCAAGATCTCTAACACCCTAACCCACTTGGCCAAGCATTCCACATTATTCTACTACTATTTCCCACCTAGTGCCATGTCAAACGCTGAATTACCCAAAAGGTCCAAGGCATTGCCACATAAGCTTAGTCAAACCCTTGAAAACTTGGTCAAATCTTGGATCTTCAACACCCTTGAGGATAAAATTTTATAATGTCATACACCTCACTTGGATTATGGTTGGAATAGGGGAGTGACAGCATACACTTGACCCCTCCATAATTGACTTTCATATCAATGAATTGTTATTCATTGCATTGGAAGCTTATTGAACTAAACTAGAAATGCAAGGCCAATATGGATTCACAAATAAGAAAAGTTGAATGTAGAAT
This sequence comes from Pinus tabuliformis, assembly GCA_031772625.1. NCBI lineage: Eukaryota > Viridiplantae > Streptophyta > Pinopsida > Pinales > Pinaceae > Pinus > Pinus tabuliformis. The sequence continues at coordinate 1,892,513,866 of CM062817.1, read as the reverse complement.
CAACATGGGAACATCAACTACCCTTTCCTGGAAAAAGTCAAAATTTGTCCGACTATGAGGATTAATAATGGTTACCAGAGCTTTTTGAAGAATATAGATTTTGCTTTTAAATGGTTGAATATTGTGACTAGATTGTTCATTTTGCCATGTGTATGGTCAAAGGAAGAGTATAGACATTTCGTGTTCTACTAACGAAAATAAAATTTCTTTTTCTAAACTAGAGAGAAAAAGAGTTTACCGCCCGAATATTTACACGAAGAGATGCTGCTGGTCCAGAACGCAACAAAGATCTACTATCTGCATACTTCGGCTTATCAGATTGTAGTTCTTGTTCTGCATCAAATATAGAAAAAGAGTACCATTAAAAACATGCTTTGACTAATTGAACAACTCAATCGAACCCCAAGAGATGACAAATTGAAATAAATCACAATTATTCTTCTGCACAAATTCTTTTTACCAAATTTGCGTAGTGTTGGCGAGGACAATGTAATTAAAATTGCTAAATGGGTATTGACATTAAAAAAAAATGCATTCTAAAACTTCTTCAGAATACAATCACTTTTTAGGCCACAGCCCATGGATACATCCAGTTAATAGCATCAAAAACATCTATAGAAAGCATAGCTGGTTTCTTTTTGTATTTTTGACTCACATGATATACTGTTGAAAATTTGGTCAATCAAGAGATGTCAATCATACTTGATGATTTTAAAGGAAATGTTGATTTTTCTAGGGTGGACTTAGAATTAAAAAATTTCCTTCTCAATGATAACTATTTTCAATGATCAGTTAGCATACATAACATTCATTTGAAATCATTAAGCAGTCATATAGAAGAAAATATCAACCATTAAACCATGAATGAGCAGTAAAAAAATAATCATGAAACCATGAGACAAGAGACACAGAAATTAGGTTTGAGGCCAGGGGAAAACCCATAAATTCTTCCTTATGAGAGAGAGAATTCATAGATCACTACATATAGGAGAAACAGAAAATTTGTTTGTTCATCTGAAACTAGAGGGCCATGCCCTGACCTGGTTAGAAAGCCACATGAAAACCTTGAGGCTGGAGGGAGATCCTCTAGTGACAAAGTGGGAGGGTTCTACTCTATCGTGTATGTAGAGGACTAATGGATCTGATGGCATTACTTCAGGTAGAGACAAGGGCAGAGTGTACAGAAGTATACCTTCAAATTTAGGAAGAAGGAAATAATGTTAACCCAAACATACTTCTCAATTATCTAGGGGGTCTACATAGCCATCTTCAGAAGCAAGTGATGTTGTTTAAACCCAAAATGGTGGATGAGGTTTGTGTACAGGTGTAGTACCCGAAGAACATAGGCCAAAAGAAAGGGAAATCAAGTGGGTCAAAGGAAAAGGAACACCAGGAAGCTTCCAAGGAGGGGAAGAAGTAAAAATGGGGAAAGGACAAAAAGACAATAGCTACAACACACCAGTGCAAATATCTCAGCAACCACTGTAACATTGATGGTCATACAAAGGAGAAGTGTTGGAAGTTGCATCCAAAGCTCAACATGGAAAACCGAAGTAAATATGCTAAGAAGAAAAATCTCATGGCCATAGATCAAGTAATCAAATGGAAAGCAGCTCAGACATGGATGAGAAGATTGTTTCTACATTAGTGCAAAAGGGAGTGAATCTGAGTAGCCTTCAGTTGTTGATTTTTTTTGAGGCAATAGGAGGTATTCCTGCATGCCAAGGAGGTCTCCAAGTCGGCCTAAGAAAATTAAAATAACAAACTGGTCAAATTGGTCAAAATTTAGCTTGTGTCTCCTGCGGTCAACCTATGGTTGACTGCAGTCAAACTCAATGCTTTCACAACTCGGACAACCTTAGTCAAACAAAATCAATCAAAGAGAGAAACAACTTGGTAAAAAATAGTCAATTCGTCCTCCTTTTCTCCTCAAGTGCGGTTGTCCAAGAGACCTCATAAATGAAGAAACTTGTTTGCTTGACAGCAAAAATGAAATGTCACATCATGTATTTATACTTATCAAATGGGCTAAAATAAGCCAAGGGACACACTCCTTCACTTGAATGGGTCGACTTGATTTCCTGGATAGGAGTGTGTCCCTTGGTTTATTTTAGCCCATTCGACAAGTATAAATACATGATGTGACATTTCATTTTTATCATCAATCAAACAAGTTTCTTCATTTATGAGGTCTCTTGGACAACCGCACTTGAGGAGAAAAGGAGGACGAATTGACTATTTTTCACCGAGTTGTTTCTCTCTCTGATTGATTGAGTTTGACTAGGGTTGACCAAGTTGTGAAAGTGTTGAGTTTGACTGCAGTCAACCATAGGTTGACCACAGGAGCCATAGGCTAAATTTTGACTAATTTGACCATAGGTTGACTGCAAGAGCCATAGGTCAAAGTTTGACCAATTTGATCATAGGTAACCATAGGTTTGACCACAAGAGCTGCAAGCCGAAGTTTGAATAGTTTGATTGAAGTCAACCACAGATTGACTGCAAGAGCCGCAAGGCCGATTTCGACCAAAGTTGACTAGTTTGACTGATTTTGACCAGTGTTATCTAGTCGTTGATTTTGACGAGGCTTGATTGGTATTTTTGAATTGGACATTGGCATAGATTTCTATACAAATTGAATTTGTAAACCTTGTTGAAGAATAATTGATCCTAAAAGAAAATTTGTTGGGCTTTCTTTCAAGGTTGGGTTTCCCAGGGTAAAATTATTGTCTTTATTGTGCACGGTTGTCTTTCTATGATCTTTACTATTTCTGCTGCATTTACTATTGAGATTTTATGTTTATAATTGCTCAATGATATCTGTGGCATGAGATTGTTTGAAGATCATTAGATAGTAATTATCAAATCAAAAAATTGGTTTCTACTATGCATCTTGTAGAAAATTCAACATGGAATCAAATCCTTGTTGTTGAAAGTGCATCCATTGAAATCAACCTAAGAGACAAGTGTTTTGTAGCTTGACTAGATTTTTTTGATCTCTTGTGGAACCAATTTTAGGAGTTGAAGACAGGTTAGATGATGCCATCAACTTGACTGGTGCCATCACTATAGATGGGATTTGATTGTTTGGGTTGACATTCTGCAGCAGGACAGTTTGACTTTGTTTGACCGAGTTCCTCTCCTTTGTTTGACTTTGTATGTAGTACCCTACTTTCTTATTACAGCAACCAGAGAAATAACCATAAAATTCAAAGAAAAACAGTAATGCATAGAACTGAAATCTGCACCTACCTGTATTGCTGGCTGACCTCCGATGCTGCTGCTGAACTGGCAATTCTGAACTGCTGGCTGATTTGATCCAATTTCGGGATGGCCAAAACCACCCTACCAGACAGAGCAACCTGGTTGCTCAATCCAGAGAAGCTCTCCACAGAGGCTCTCTGTCCCTCCGTGCCCAGAACTCAGATCACTCAAGGCTCTTCCACTGCAAGATTACTTCTCCTGGTTTCTGCTGATCAATCCACAATTCTCTGGTTATTTTCCCCCCTTCTTCAGGTCCAGACCTCCACTATTTATTCCCGGGCATGGCGGTGGCCGCCCTCCCACTTGCAGCCACCGCCTCCCACGCATTGATGGCTCTCTCATCTTCTTACTGTCCTCGGCGCTCTGCAATAACTACTTAGCTGGTTCCACCCACTTTATTAAAGAACTGGTATACATATATAGATTCTTTTCTTAGGGTAGTTGATATTTACGCTCATGACATTTCCTTTATATGTTATAACATTTTATAACTGATACTTTTATATGTTATAACATTTTATAACTGATACCTTTTATATGTTATAACATTATAATGCTATAAAGTTTTATGTGATATACTTTATAACCTTTAAATTATATATGATATAAAGTCAATTAATATATTTTATAAATTCATATTATAAGGTCTAACCATATACTTTATAAAATTTAATACATAGATATATATTATAAAGTTTAAGTTCTAAAATTTTATTAACGGGTTGTTACATTGTATGACAACCAAAAGTTTGATCTTGGAGGGCCGAGTTGTTGGGCACAAAAATCAAGGAAATTTGTGCAGGTTGACCTACATTGATCGCAATCCTGTGTTGACTAATTTGACCACAAGGTTGACTTTTTGTTTGACCGAGTTTAACTGCTCCTTTGTTGATTGTTTTTGCTGCTAGTTAATCTTCAAGGAAGGTCGAGTCAGCTTGACCTTGACTGAGCTCAACGAGGACACTTTTACTGCTACGTTGACCACTGTTGACTTCCTGGTTGGGGTTGTTTGACTGTTGTTGACTTAGAGCAGAATTGCAGATTTTGATTGGGCTATTTATTTGTCTAAGGTTAGTGGTATTGGATCATCTATTTGGCAAGTCAACTTTGACTGACTTTGTATCATTGTACTCCATTGGATATTCTCTCTGCTGAACATATTTGATAATAAGAAGGATTGATCAAAGGTTTTCCCCATCTTGGGGATTTTCTCTGGCTTGAGCCAATTCTTGTGTTCTCTTGTCTTGTTAGATGTATGATCCAAGGTACATAAATTAATATATAATTATTAAAAGTTTTCTTAGATTAATTATTTAGAGTCTTCTTAGAATATCTATTTGTTATAAAAGATATGACATCTAGAAAGGTGTCGTTTCTTAGGAACTAATTTAGGAAAATAGTTAGGAGTGTTGTTACAAGTGCATTAAATGTAAATGGACACTTGTAAATGAAATAAGTGATCCATAACAAAATTAGTTTAGGACACCAGCTTATTTAAAGCTTGTTTCTCTCCATTTGCAAAAGCAAGTGATCGTGTGTAAGCTCTTGTAGATTTTATGTAATTTTTCTTTTCCTTATTAATAAAATTTGTGTCTGAGGACACTTCTGCTATTATTGTGGTATCAAAGCTACAGTTATGCAGATGGTATGAAGAGGAGATTCGAGCTCTACAGGCTCTTGGAAATCTCTATCGAATTGTTTAGTGGTTGAATGGTATGAAAAGTTCCCAGTTTTATTAAGGAAAAGAAATTTGGTTTCATAATTTTTAAATCTGGAAATATATTTTATTATCAATATTTTTTATTTGAATATCCCCCTAAGTCAAAAAGGCACAGCCGAGTGTGAAAGCGTTGTTGAGAGATTGATAACTGTTTCTTTGTGTGAGTCTGATTGCTAGAAAATTCATGGAATATGAGAGAGATCACTATTGGTTTGGAGCCCGAATAGTTGAAGAGCATATTCATTTTTGGATGCAATATGTTCTCTATACTCGTGCCAATGGAGTCGAGGTCTTTAGCAGATCTCATCAATGTTTGAAGGTCAGCGCCAAGTTTTAGATATAAATAGACCTTCATAAATAGACCTCACAGTTACAGCCAAGAAGACATTACTAGACGTGATATTGATGAGAATGTAGCTAAACAGCGGCGTTCAGCGTGAAGGAAGTGTAACCGGCTTTGAAGACCTACGTGGAAGATCCCAACATTGAGCCAATGTGCAGCCAGGGCAAAACCATTTGCGTACAACCTCCCCACAAACAGTAGATTTATGGTTTGAAAAGGAGCCAACATCATAGAGGAACTAGCGGAAAAGGAAGAGCCAGTGTTTGCCAGGGGAAAACCTGTGTGAACTATGTTGAAAGGTTGTGGTGCGTAATTTATTTCTCCAACGAAGTAATTCGTTTCTCCAACTAAATACATATGTATGGTTTTCTATTCTTATATGTGATGAGGCTCATCAATAGGTATATCACAAGGGTCATAATGCCATCCTCCATCTTTAGAATTATCTCTTTCTCACATTTATTTACAATTTTTGTTATATTATACTTAGTGAGGAGGATAAAAGATGTGTTGCTATGTCATGTGGCCTAACATGGTTTAAATGCAGGAATTGGGACAATTTTGAGATAATTTCAATGTAGGAGCTTGGAGTAGACAGCAGGGAGAGATTCTAGGAGGTTGTCTACCTCCTTAACTCCTTCAATCAGCCAAGATCACCACTTTGTCTCTCATCAACTCGGATTCATTGGCAACCAAGCAAGACGAGGTCATTGGCAGCCAAGCCAGTGCAGTTCAAGGAAGATCTAGATCTACCTTTCTCGAGTTTTGGGAGACAAACATCTCTATTTTCTAGGGAGTTGTTGGTAGCTACCCTTTTGTATAAATAAACATGCCAAGGAACTCATTAGGATTCGAATTTTTGTTGCAGCTAAGAAGTTATTGAGCTCAAGCACTTGTGATTGCTATTTTTTACTTATTATGTGATGTATTTGACATTTCTGCAATGATAATGAGAAGTTTCTTATTGATCCATCACTAAGTTAGTTCAGAGGGTTGAGGCTCTTGGGTTTGGGCCCAACCCCAGTAGCTTAGGTCCCTCTTGTGTATTGATATTCTTCTTTAGCTTAGAATGTTTATTAGTTGTTGCATTTTAGTAGAATATAATTCCTCAAAAAGCCTGTGATTGTGCCTCTATCTCATCTCTCTCATGGGAGCTTGACTAGAGGAATCCACAATCACAGCCCAAAAACATTATGTGATGATTTCTTGGAAAAAGATCTACATTAGTTATCTTGTTTCACATATGATTGTTGTAGCTTAGAAGTTAATTCATTGCATAGATCAGAGTTTTTAGCATCAGTTAGATAGTTTCCAAATTCAACTCATCTTTTCCACCATTGGTTATAATATTTTGCAAATGAAAAGAAGAACAGGTGCATGTGATGTTGCAAGATTGTTGGACTTGCAAGCAAGGGACCTTTTCACCATCTCCATCTAGGACTTCTCCACTCTCTTTTGATGAATCCCAACCATTGTCTTGATCTTTGTTTTTTGGTCACCATGAGCAACCCTCTTAGTCCAAAGTTGGCCTTCCTGAAGTGTTGAGCTTGGCTAGGGGTGTTGGTCACCTTCCATCCATCCACCACAACCTTCATCCATCTTGCCATCACTTTATCCCATCATCCTTACCCTCCAAACCCTCTCAGCAAACTTCCTGTAGCATTTCAAGACTTCCTGTAGCAATACAGGAATCTTGTAGCAGCTTCCTATAGCATGCCTGTAGCAGCCTGTTTTGCCCTTGTTTTGACCTGTAATGCCAGTGTAGCTTAGTTTAGGAGTAGGTTGACCCCCCAGCTTGGACTCCATGATCAGAGGTACCACCTAGGCCATTCCCTCCATTCCTTTTCCTTCACTGCAAGAGAAAATAGCATTAGTTTCTTCATCATAGATTTGGCAAATAGGACATTACTTAATATGCAAGTGTGAATTAGATAAATGATGCATGAAATCTTGAGTTGTGAGTTGGTAGAATAATCTTTTGTTTTCAAGTGAATTTGATAGCTAGATGGTTGATTGCAATTAGTGTAGTTTCCTTTCTACAGGTAGCATAACTCTTGTGTTTTTTTCATGAATTGATTCAGTAGCATTTACAAGTGGATAGCTTTTACAAGTTGGATTTGAGAAGCATTTACTTTTTCTACACTAGGGCTAGCTTTTGAATTGCACTTTCAGTAGTTAATTCCCCCTAATTCAGTAGAAGAATGGTCTTGGAACCCTAATGATCAAATGACCTAGTTGAGGGTGGCATGAGTAGAATTCCATCTACTGTGTATACAACATTGTCACCTCGAAGTTTGTACGAACCCTGAGTTGATAAATGGAGTTGAGGAGCCTCTGGGAGTTGTAGCACTCTTGTGCAATACCAAGGCTCACCAATATGCTTAAAGTTTAAAGCTTGAAATGTTAATTCACTTTTTAAAAGTGATTTCATAAAGGTTAATTCACTTTTTAAAAGTGATTTCATAAAGGTTAATTCACTTTTTAAAGTGACTTCATTTAAAAAAATTAATGGAACTCTAAAAAGGGATGATTATTAAAGATTTTTAATGGAGAGATAACATGTGGAGAAATAAGATGTGGTTTTTAATTTTTTATTTTGTTGTGATTTTCATATTGAAATTTGTAATTTATTGGAGTAATAAGGTGTAATTTAAAAAAAAAATGGAGTGATAAGGTGTGATTTTTTTTAATTTAGAGTGATAAGGTGTAATTTGTAAGTTTGGAGCAATAAGTTGTAATCTTTTATTTTTTTGAGGGAAACAAATTGTAACTCAAAGTAACTTTTACATTGAGTGGGGCCTAGAGTCAAAGAAGTCAAATTGCAAGAGCATTGTAAAAAATCAAATTTTGAAAGTTTTATTGCAACATTTCAGAGAAGTTGTCTAGAGCCAGGTGCAAAGCTTAGTCACTTTTCTCCTCAAACGAGTATACTATTGAGAAATGTAGGGCATCAATAGTCAGGTGATTTCTCTTGATTAGTAACTACTTGTGAATATCTTTTACTTCATTAGATTAGGATCTTCTCTTTGCTTAACTTATTAGTGTTCTTCTTCATCAAACAGCTACCAATGCATGAACATAAATAGACAAGAGACACAAGATGTAGGCTATCAGCCAAAGCCAAAACCTCTCACTTTTTGAGAGGAAAACCCGCAACAAATCTTCTTATAGAGATTCCAATTGACAAATACCAAAACCAAGACCCTTGACCTATTAGCCACTCCAAGACCAAGACACTAGTTCTATGTTCTTCTTCTTGACTCCTCTTCCTCTTCGACCTTCCTCACACTGAGATCATCTCTTCAACGAACTGTAGATATACTAGCCATGACATCGAAACATGTCAAAGTAATGTCACCAAAATGTGACCTCTGCAGCAGCACTAAAACACAATGATACAACACTAAACAATAGTGTTGAAGAAAAGTGTAACTAGGTTCAGTATTTGTCAATGTAATTTTGATCTTTGTACTTGTCAAGAAAAAAAATATTATTTTTATAAATTATATGAATGAGTTTCTTTCTCATTCCATAGGTCTAGGAAGTCAAAGAGTCAAAATAATGTTAAAGAGCTCTTCTTGAGCATTTATGTAATGTACATGTGTCAACCTAGTGTCAAGTAGCCCTCCAAGACAAGCACTGTCCTCCAAAGAAGAAGTTTGCCTGCAAAAACAATGAGAAAGACAGCCAAGTCGGCCTATAAATGACAACTCGGCTCAGAGAATAAGGCACAACGATTCACCATGACATGTCGGCTTAAATAGGTGGGTCAAACCACTATAAATAGGCATGTGAACTCAGAGTCAAAACCAAGGAAAAATTTGGATACATCTCTGAAACTTCGGATGGCACAATGGGTACAGGTATCTCGCATGAAGACAAGGTTATAGGGTTTCGATTGAAGAAGAACTCGATGATATTCGATGGGTATTACAGTAGCATATACTCTTGACATGAAGATGATCTCACTACAATCTCAGCACTCTGTCTCGGTGAAGGAGGAAATACTTTGTCTCGACATCCTTATGCAAACACTGTCTCGGCATTCATGTCTTAACGCAATCACTGTCTCAGTCTCTTCATGATTATAGTATTCAACACAGTCACTGTGAGATATGTTTTTGACATACTCGTGGATGAAAAGATACTGTGAGACATATTCTCGAAATATAAAACGCAGTCATATATTCTCAGCATACAGACGCAGTCATTGGGAGATATATTCTCAACATACTTGCAGATGCAGTCAATCATTATCTCTACATAGTGACAATGATGATAATCATGATTCTGAAGAAGATAAGGTGAAGATCTCAGTAATAAAGCAGCAATCATGATCTAGATGAAGATTTCATTGAAGGAACAGCAGTGTGACAGCAGTAATGGAGATCTCAGTGGCACAGTAGAGATAGCTTCAGTAGTACAGCAATGATGATGACCTCAGCAATGTCAAAGAAGAGGATTGGTGTCTTGGTCATGGAGTAGCTGAATAGGTCAAGGGTCGTGGTCTTGGTGTTCGTCAATGAGAATCTCTATAAGAAGAATTTTGTTCGGGTTTTCCTCTCCAAGAGGGGGAGGTGTTGACCCTGGCAGAATGCCAATTTCTCGTGTTCTTGTCTCTTTGTTCTAATAGCTATTTGATAAATTAAGAACTACGCACACTAATGATATCAAGAAAATATTGTGTTAATGATCTAAAGATAAAATAACTCACAAATAGTTATCATGTAACAAAGAATCTCATTAACTCCCTGCCTTAGATTCTTCAACAAATAACTACTTCACTAGACAAAACTTTGTTGTCCCTTCATCACTCCTCGCTGACCCATCCGCATTGTTCTCCTTTTCTGTGATCTGAATCTCAGAGGGATCCAAATTCCCTTGACTGTGAGACAACACCGTACAGTAGTTTCCATCTTGCTACTACCCATCTAAAATTACAGAGATGTATCCGAACTTCACTCTACCTCTGTCCACCCGAATTCAGAGATCCAAACTTCAGAGATAGATATCCGAATCACTATACTATGTAAATGCAAAGAATCTGCCCACGTATTTATAGTGGTTTGTCCCATAAATAATCCGACCTATGTTTTGTGAAAATTCGAGAATCCCACCCAAATCTACTACTGCAAAAACTGATTAAACTTCTCCTATTTGTTAATTACTGAAACAAATTATTTACTGCTTCCTACAGCAAATATCGAAGCTAATACAACTGCAAGCTTCACTTAATTAATTAATTTTCACAAAACAAGAATAGAAAAATAGAGAAAGATACACACAAGTGACACTGTATTTTCTAGACAAATGTCCCTGGAAAAACCCAATGCGGGAAAACCGATGCAACAGCTCTGAGGGTTTTTATTATTATGCAGTAATTCTTTTAATACAACTCTGGATGCCCTCCCGACAATCAAGTTATAGAGAAATACAACTGGCAGAAGAAATTTGTGACATTACCTCACTCTACCCGGCAAGTCCCGACTGATCCGACAACGAACCTGCAAGTTCCCCGACTACTTCTGCATTGCCCCTGCATGGGCCCTGCGTCAGCTCAACTGGGGATCGATTTGCCTTTGGAGCAATTTCCAGCCCTCCCAGTTCAGAAATGTCAGCTCCCTCAGCACATTCAGACTTTTGCTTGGACACTGCACTACTTTTGCATGAGCCCTTCTGGCTCAGCATCAATCCCTCCTGGGTCCTACGCTGCCTCCTTCTGGTGTCTCTCTCTGCCTCTCTATTAGGTATCCTGGCTTAGGAGAAGACTCTCCAACCAAATTATCCCTGCTCCTCACTGCACAAGCTCACTATCGATATTCTCCCAGCAGCTGCTCTGCTTTAGAAAATCGAACTTCTGAACTCTCTCTCTCTCTGTTCCAAGTGACCCTTAAGCCTCCTTAAATTATCTTCTCGTTGATATTCAACGAACCAGATTAGAAGCTAATCAATGGCTAAGATCATTTCTGCTTGATCCTCGTCTTCTTCTAGAAGTTACACCCACAGATTATATTAATACCCTTTAATTATTTTATTTTCCTAAGTTAAGACTTACGGTCCCTTTAAAAATAATTAATTATTTTAATACAATGATTTCTAGGTGGAATTTCCCAAAACACCTTCTAGGTTCTTTGGAATACATGTGCCTAAGCCTCTCTGCAAAATTTGAGACTTAGATCACATCCGATGCTACCAGAAATCAACACTCCCTCTTAGCGAGGAATGTGCTCTAGCAATGCCTTCAATCTGAAACATCTCACTGACTTCATAACATCGTCCTCTATGTTGTTGATGTCTGACATATTGTCCATCAACTGTTGCGCAAATGTTGCATCTGTACTGTTGTTGACCCTGCCATTGTCAACACTGCAACCGTACTGCAACTCCCAAACTGGCACTACCATTGCACTGCAAACTGTTACTACTACTTCATCAGCAACGGAAAAACATCCCAAATTACTGAATTAATTGTGTTTACTATGATACCATGTGAATGTTGGAGCCTGATTGCTACTAGTCTTTATGTTGACCCTCTGAATCTACCACACTGCTGCTAACCTCTGATCTATGCCATTTGCACTGCTGCCAACTCTGTTCTGCGTTGTTCAGTATCTGGAGCTCCAATCCACTGCAATTGTCTCTCTAACACTCCTCAGCACCATTTGACACTAGTCCATCCTGCTACTTCTGATTTGGGGTCCGATAACAAGGAATTGATCCAAGAGGTGAGCTCCTCAAGGATCCTGCCCATCTGTAGCTCTTTTGAACTACAGCTCCAAATCAGCCCACCTCCCTCTTGGAGGTATCTCAGTTGTCATGGCGAACTCCTCCTCCTCGATCTTCGTGGGCGCAACCTTCGGATCGTGCTTCTCATCTTTTTCCTTCTTCCTGAGAGGACACTGAGTTGCATAGTGACCCATCTCACCACACCTAGAGCACTTTATCTTCGAGATGTCCTTATTCCGCCTCCACTGCTCCTGCTGTCCCTTACATGCAAGGGTTGCATTATCCTCCTCCTCCTTGGGCTTCGACCCACTGTTATTGCTTCTGTCAAGTTTACACTTGACCAAGTCTCTCCTCAGCTCCTCTTGCTTGGGAGTTTCCCACATCTCATCCCAATTCGGCAAAGTCACCTTGCCCAAGATACTCTAGACAAAGACTTACCACTCATCTGTGTTGAAGTTTCTAAGTTTACTTAGTTTAGAAACCCTTCATGCACTTTTTCTAATTTATTCCTACCTACTTGTTTTTTTTTTTTTAACAAGTTATTTACAAAGTAAATACTGAAAATAAACACCAGTGCATGCTCAACACATTACAAATCAGCAACTAAAAGAAACAAGAACAAACACACCACATGACACCATTATTTTTGGACCAATGTCCCCGGAAAAACCCAATGCGAGAAAACTAGTGCAACTATCTGAGGGTTTTCTTATTAAGCAATATCAGAGTACAATTTGGGTGCCGAAACTGACCTACCTAACAGAGAATTTCCTTAGCAACTATACCTCACAGTTTGAGAGGATTCTCCTGGCTGAAACCCCAGAAAATCCTTCCGGCAGCGCCTCAACACAAAACTGCTCTGCAACCCCGGCATCTACCCAATCTGGACTGCGTCAACCCCTCTCTGTCTCATGCTGGCCCTACGTCAGCCTTTATTGGTCTGCATTAGCTCCAGGAGGCCCTGCGTCAACTTTCTGGGCCTCTGCGTCAGACACGTTGGCCTCTCTGGTGCTCTGCACGGCACTTGGCTGCCTCTACATGGCCCTGCGTGAGCCCTTGCTGGCTCTGCATCACTCTCCTTGGCTGTTGCGCTGCTCTCCCGGCACAATCTCTGCCTTCTCTGTTTCTCTGTACTCAATGCCCCTCAGCTGCTCTCTCGATCATTGATTCTATCTCTCTTAGCAAACCCCGCTCTAGAGAATAGAATGACTGATCACTCTAGTGTCTTCTCCAAGTGACCCTCAAGCCTCCTCTTATACTTTTCCTGTTGACATCTCAACGACCGAGATTAAGTCCCTAATCAATGGCTAAGATTAGATTTGGCTTGATCCATGTCTTTTGGACCATTCTAACACATATTCATATTAATACACATTAATATTTTATTTTCCCTAAGTTTAGACTTAGGGAATCCATTGAAAATATTAATTATTTTAATATCTCCTGATCTGTTTAGAATCTGCTCAAACCCTTTCTGAGTATTGGAGATCTCATGTGCCCCAACCTCTCCACCAAATTTTGTGGCTAGAGCACATCTAATGATACCCCAAATCAACACTCCCTCTTAGCGAGGACTGTGCTCTAGCAATACTCCTCGCTGAGTATTACTCTGATCATTCAGCATCGGTACCTGTGTTGATGATAGGCCTTCCTGCCCAACATACTTTGCATTGTTGCCCATGGTTCTGCCACTGCCACTGCTGCATTTGTACAACAGCTCCCTCTGCATCCATGTTGCTGCTAGTCCTTCCTCCCAGCACTGCATCTGCACTGCACCTCCTCTCATCATGTTGCATCGTGCTGCCCACTACTGCACTGCAACTCAGTTACTGAGAAGTAAGTAATTGATCTCCCAACTGACCTCTCTGTTGGGCTAGAAACACCCACTGATGTTGAAGCTCCCTCTGCCGCTGACAAGTGCTCCCTCTCTCTGACCTCTACGCTACTGCAACAACACCCTACATCTCGCACCGTTGCACACCTCGCTGTGCCTTCCTGCACTGGTGCAACACTCCTGCGCCTCTCGCACTGTTGTAACCTGCTAGCTCTGCGATGTCTTAGGACTCCTGCACTGTAGCTCTCTCTGCCGCTCCATCTGCATCTGTCTCTAACCACCCAGCTAGTCCTGTTACACATCTTCGAGGCTCCCGTAGCAAGTTCTAATCCAAGAGGTTGGGTACCTCGAGGATCCTGCCCCTCATTGCCTGTAATCCATCTGACTACAACTCGATGTCTCCCCACTTCCGCTCAAGTGGTGCGTGTGCACTCATGGCACAGTCATCATTTGTCAAAACTTCCTTCTCTGCTCGTGTTGGCGCTGCCTTGGTCTCGAAAGACTCTCCCTTACTCTTCTTCCTTGGGCACTGGGTCACATAATGACCCATCTCCCTGGAAGCACTTGATCTTGGAGAGATCTTTCTTCTTCCGCTTCTCTTGCTTTCCCTCAAGATGTTAGGGCCACATCCTCCTCCTCTTGCTTGACCTTGATCCCTTTGTTGCTGCTACCTATCTTTGGCTGTTGGCTGATCTCTTCCTGGCAAAGAGTTGCCCACATCTCGTCCCAAGGTGGGACAGTCCCTCTACCCAGGATACTCTGGACAAACACTTCCCAATCTTCTAAGATAGCATTCAGGTTTGTCCTCAACATAAACTCCTAATCCGGTGTTGCTCCTATAGCAGTCAACTGGTCTCGGATCTCATTCAATCCTCCGAGGAAGGTGTCAATCGATTGACCCTTCTTCATCTGATACGACCTCATATGGTTCTCGAGCGCCATTCTTCTCTGCACAAAAGTATGCTGGTACAGGTTCTTGAGAGCCTTCCACATCTCAATTGTCGTATCCTTCTCGGTTATATGTGGTACCACATGATCCTTGACCCCATCAAGGATAATGCACTTGGCCCTCGCCATCGCCTCTTCGTATTGTTGTTATCATTGGGGTCGACTAGGATAGCTATAACCTTCAAGGCGAAGTTCTTGACACGATTCTTGTCAAGCACTGATAAGATTCTGGCCTTCCAGATTGTGAAGTTCGATGCTTTGTCCAGTCTATCCTGGTCTCTTACCCAGTGTAGTGCCATGACGCTCCTCTACTTCCCTCCTGGAAGTTCTATGTTCGACTCCTATGAGTCTCTACTTCCCATCTGGAAGTTCTCTTATGGACTCCCTCTGAGTCCTGATTTCCCTCCTGGAAATTCGTCTACCGCTTGTCGAGATGCCCCCTGCTCTGATCGTCTTGTGCAACTGCACTGTTGATCTAGGTTCCTCGGCTAGAAACCCTCAATAACAACTCCTCTAGCCCTGCTCTGTCAAGTATTGTTCTGACTACAATACCTCACCAGCTCCACTCTACAATATTTCTGCAGCCTTCCAGGCTCCAACAACTGCCTCTCTGTGGACTGCATCGGGCCCTCTCTGCCTCACGCTGGCTCTGCGTCAGCCCAGATGGGTATGCGTCAGCCCTTGGATGCCCTGCGGCAACCCTCTGGCCCTCTGCGTCAGCAATGCTGGCCTCTCTGAGGCTCTGCGCAGCTCCTGACTTCTTCTGCGTGGCTCTGGCTGGCTCTGCGTCACACTTCTTGGCTTCTGCGCTAATAGAAACAGCTTTTGTCACCTCGGGACAGTTGTTTTCTGTTGTTATTGCTCCACTCGGCTGATGTCTTTTAGTCCTCCTGTGATCTGCATTCACCCTCTGATACCATGTTGAAATTTCTAAGTTTAATTAGTTTAGAAACCCTTCATGCAATTTTTTTGATTTATTCCTACCTACTTGTTATTTTATTTTTTAACAAGTTATTTATAAAGTAAATACTGAAAATAAACAGTAGTGCATGCTCAACATATTACAGATCAGCAACTAAAAGAAACAAGAACAAAGTTACAAACACACCACATGACACCATTATTTTTGGACCAATGTCCCCAGAAAAACCCAATGCGGGAAAATCGATGCAGCGATCCGAGGGTTTTCTTATTAAGCAATATTAGAGTACAATCTAGATGCCGAAACTGGCCTACCCAACAGAGAATTTCCTTAGCAGCTATACCTCACAGTTTGAGAAAAATCTCCTGGTTGAAACCCCGGAAAATCCTTCTGGTAGCTCCTCAGCACAAAACTGCTCTGCAACCCCCGCGTCTACCCAATCTAGACTGCGTCATGCCCTCTCTGTCTCACGTTGGCCCTGCGTCAGCCTTTCTTGGCTTGTGTTAGCCCCAGGAGGCCCTGCGTTAGCTTTCTGGGCCTCTGCGTTAGACAAGCTGGCCTCTCTGATGCTCTACACAGCACTTGGCTGCCTCTGCATGGCCCTGTGTGAGCCCTTGCACCAAATTTCGACCAAATTTCGTGGCTAGAGCACATCTGATGCTACCCCAAATCAACAATCTGAGATAGATTTGAGGGCTAGTATAACCAACTTTGAGTCTTGAGGTGTAGACCCCATAGCAGATAACTCATCACGGGTCTCCTGAAGCTTCGTGAGGAATGGATCCACACACTCCCCCTTTGGATCTGAATGGATCTCAGTTTCTGCTCAAGGTACATCTTCCGCTGCTCGGAAGATCCCTGATACAGCGTAGGCAACGCATCCCACATCTCCTTAGTAGTCCCTCTGCTAGCGATGTGACAGACAACATGATCCTTCACTCCGTCAAGGATCATTCTTTTTGCCTTCGCCATCATGGCCTTGTATTTCTTCAATAGATCCGCATCTGTAGGCACAGCCACCACGTTGTCGACATATGTCTTGAGGGAATGCTCATCTAGAAGGAATAACATCCTTGCCTTCCAGATGACATATTTGGATGCTCCGTCCAATCTATCCTGATCCCCAAACCACTGGTTCTCATCTCTGCCACGAAAATTGTCGAATGACCTCCTCTCTCCTCTGCACAACACTAGACTGGCCTACGCACTCCCTGCTAGAGCTTGTAGATCTGCCCCTCTCCGCTGCTGCTCAGCAAGTGAGAATTCGAACTCCTTTGTTGGAAGTCCTCTGAGAAAGAAATTCCCTCAAACGTGCTTATTCCTTCTCTTTTGATGTCTTTCTGTGCATCAAAACAGCCTGCAGAAAAGACTATGTCCCACCAACTTCTCCTTACGTTGAGGCTTCAGTGCTGCTCTCTCTACCACGACAAGATTTCGATCTGGAAGCCCTTCTCTCTATTGACTCACTCAAAGAGAGACAACCTCGAAATTCAGCCCTCCGGCTAGGATGGCGCAAACCCCTCTGGGGATTCGAACTGCTACCTCCTGTAACTTTTTTGATCTCCCTCTTCTACTCAACACTGAGTTCTCTGGCACTATTCTTCTTGCATCACCTACGTTGCTCTGATACCATGTGAAAATTCGAGGATACTATTGATTTCGGGTAGCATCGAATGTACTCTAAGTCTCAAATTTTGCAAAAAGGCTTAGGCACATGTATTCCAAAGAACCTAGAAAGCATTTTGGGAAATTCCACCCAGAAACAGTGGTATTAAAATAATTAATTCTTTTTAAAGGGAACCTAACTCTAAACATAGAAAAATAAAATAATTAAAGGGTATTAATATAAATTGTGGGTGTAACTTCGAGAAGAATATGAGGATCAAGCAGAAATGATCTTAGCCATTGATTAGCTTCTAATCTGGGTCGTTGAATATCAACAAAGAGATTATTTAAGGAGGATTGAGGGTCACTTGGAACACACACATAGAGGATCAAGCAGAAATGATCTTAGCCATTGATTAGCTTCTAATCTGGGTCGTTGAATATCAACAAAGAGATTATTTAAGGAGGATTGAGGGTCACTTGGAACACACACATAGAGTTCAGAAGTTCGAATTTTTGAAGCAGAGCAACTGCTAGGAGAGTAACGATAGTGAGCTTATGCAGTGAAGGGCAAGGATAATTTGGTTGGAAAGTCTTCTCCTGAGTCAGGATACGTAGCAGAGAGGTAGAGAGACACCAGAAGGAGGCAGCGCAAGACTCAGGACGGGTTGATGTTGAGCCAGAAGGGCTCACGCAGAGGTTGACGCTGAACTAGAAGGGCTCACGCAGAAGCAGCGCAATGTCACTTGGAACACACACATAGAGTTCAGAAGTTCGAATTTTTGAAGCAGAGCAACTGCTAGGAGAGTAACGATAGTGAGCTTATGCAGTGAAGGGCAAGGATAATTTGGTTGGAAAGTCTTCTCCTGAGCCAGGATACGTAGTAGAGAGGTAGAGAGACACCAGAAGGAGGCAGCGCAAGACTCGGGACGGGTTGACGTTGAGCCAGAAGGGCTCACGCAGAGGTTGGCGCTGAGCTAGAAGGGCTCACGCAGAAGCAGCGCAGTGTCCAAGCAGAAGTTTGAATTTGCTGAGGGCGCTGACATTTCTGAGACAGGAGGACTAAACACTGCTCCAGAAGGCAAATTTATTTATTTATTCTTTTTCTTTATTATTTCTATTTATTTATTTTATTTTATTTTTATTTGTATTTATATTTTTCGAGTGTTATTTTAATTTTAGTGTGATTTCTATTTATTGTTTTCTCCTTTCTTTCTATTTCTTCTGATATTTTAAGGCCCTCTTATTTTGAGGTCCCTCTTATAACTAATTTTGTTCCTTATATGTTTAACTAATAGGGTCCTTTTTGACCTTTTTGTATTCATGATACTTATAAATAATATTATTTTATTTATTCTTTATATTCTATTGAGGCAATTACCTTTTTCATAAGGTCATTTTCCTATTAACTTATGGTTATTAACTTTGATTTCTAACTTAATTTCCTTTGATTTATTAATGATATTTAAATAAAATTATTATTTTCATATTAATAAAATGTAAATAAAATTATTATTTTAGGTCATTTATTTAGCAAACTGCCCTTTAAATTATTAATCAACTTATAATTTTTAATGATTCTTTTAATTATACATTCTATTGAGGCTTTTACCTTTTTCATAGGGTCATGTATTTAACTAATTTTCCCCTAACTTATGATAATTAACTTTGATTTTCTAACTTAATTACCTTTTATCTATTAATAAAAATTTAAATAAAATTATTATTATTTTTATTAATAAAATTTAAATAAAATTATTACTTTCTATATTACTTTTTAGGTATTCTATTATTTTAAGGCCATTTATTCAACTAACTTTCCTTTAAATTATTAATTAACCTATAATTTTTTATAATTAAACGATTATAATAATTTTGACCCCTGTCCTTGAGTCAAACTAGCCGTTAGAAAGGATAGTTGTTGGAGGCTCCGCTTAGTCTATTTAACATGATGAGCTTGATCTGTTTCTTCAACTTGTCCTGACGATGAACCACACTGGTTGGTTCGAAACGCGTCGACAAATGATATTCCATGTGATTTTCGCCGAAGAATCTTTCTTAAGTTGATATGGATCACACAAGCCTAAACTCTATTATTGATCTATAAATCTGATAATATGGGTAACACTGATGTCTGAATAGTTGAAAGGGTGAATTATCTATAGATCTGTACACAGGTTCGACACATCAGAGGCGCGTATACACGCTAGTTTAGTAAATCAAAACAACGTATACGCTGGTTGGCCTTAATACAGAAGCGTATGCACGCAGGTTTCTGCATATTGAAGTAGCGTACGTCTCTTGAAATATGTTTTAGCTACTTTTGTTTATTGCTGCAGTGTTCTGGGTTCAAAATTGGTGTTTGGTTACTGTTACTATTTTCTGGGTACAACATTCAGAGAAGTGACTATTTGATTCAGTTTGTTTGGTGCAAAGGAGATTGGTTGATACAGATATACTTGATGCTTGATCGATGTTATTCATGGATCCAGTCTGAAAAATTATGAAATGTGGTCCCTGGAAGAAAAGAGAAGGTTGTAGCCTTCTATAGGTCAGCACCTATGTACTAGTACCTCAGCGAGTACAAGAGCTAAAGGGGTCATAGCTCCCTTCCAGGAGAAGCTGGAGAACGAGAGAAGGTTGTAGCCTTCTGCAGGTAGCAGCCTGCATACTGGTATAAGACTGCACCAGTACAAAATCATTGTAAAAAGAAGTTTCCAATTAAAAGAAGATAGAGACGAATTGCAACAGGTGGTTTTCACCCACATTGGGTTTCCACCTTATATCTGTGTGTCCATGTGTGTGATCATCTGTTTTGTTTTACTGCTCCTGTTTGCTGCT
This sequence comes from Pinus tabuliformis, assembly GCA_031772625.1. Lineage (NCBI taxonomy): Eukaryota > Viridiplantae > Streptophyta > Pinopsida > Pinales > Pinaceae > Pinus > Pinus tabuliformis. Next base: position 1,892,493,663 of record CM062817.1, on the reverse strand, counting down.
CTTATGATTAATGAAGTCCTGATGCACTGATTAAAGATCAACAATTAATGAATCTTAAGTTTTCTGGTATACGTTGGTTTCTTTAGACACAGTAGCATATATACGCAATTTCCCATAGCTGAAGTAGCGTATACAAATCTGATTGTGAAATGAAAAATAATTGATTTAATAATATTGATTCACCCTCCCTCTCAGTATTATTTCCAATAATTGGTATCAGAACAGGTCCTTCAGAAAAAGCTTGATCGCTTGAAGGAAGATCTATCATCATGAGCAACTATGAGAAAGAAGCATCGATCAGGCCACCAATTTTTGATGGGAGCAACTGTTAAAATTGGCAACCAGGGCAAAACTTCCTGTGGGTCATCTTATTCATGGCTAATAATATTTTTATTAGATTCCTCTCATCGAGAGGTGTAGGATTGATATAAAGATCATCCAATTCCGATAAGTATTCATGGAGATATGAATTTATTTTGATTATGGAATTATTATCAAGCTGACCTACAACTCATGTAGGCTCAGAAGCCCAATAGTCGCATCTATTCACCCACCAACGTTGTGTATAAATATAAGAGGACTTTTCCTCATTCGGACTCACTCATCTCATCACATCTCTCTCTCTCTCTACTGCGCAGATATGAGTCTCTTCTCTACAGCGCTGAAATGGGTCTCTCTCTCTCACACATATGAAGCCGGAAGCTGTTGAATTTGAAGCTGCAACTGCAGAAGTAAAGATTGACTTGCGTGGCCTAGAAGATCTCCTCTTTGGAACTGCGTTGTAGGTTCATCTGAACCTCCTTTGAAAGCCGCAACTTTTGGTGGTGGAATGAAGTCAATCCGACGAACGGTTTGCAAGATATCGACTGCCCTAGTTTGAAGCCGGAAACTGCTGAAACTGAAGCTGCAACTGCAGAAGTAAAGATTGACTTGCGTGGCCTAGAAGATCTCCTCATCTGAACAGGGTTGTAGGTTCATCTGAACCTCCTCTGGAAGCCGAAACTTTTGGTGGTGGAATGAAGTCAATCCGACTGTCGGTTTGTGAGATATGGTCTGCCCTAGTTTGATAATGAAGCCGCTAATGCTGATGCTATTGATCTAGGGTTTGCTACTACTGATATGAATCAGATTTATTGTACTATTTCTCTTTGCTGAATTATTGAAGATAAAAGAAGATTTGATCAAAGGGTTTCTCCACACAGTGTGGGGTTTGTCCTTGGCTAGCCGCCACATCTTGTGTCTCTTGTCTTGGCTTGTTTTCTGTCGATCGTTTAATGTTCTATCTGCACTTTACTTTATGTACATGTGATTGCTAATCGGTGGAATATAATAAGAAAAAGAAGTAATCTGTTATAAGCATAGAACATACCATAACTTAACATGGTATCAGAGCCAAGGTGAAGACAAAGCCCGAGCAAGAGCAAGAGCAATCATTGAAGAGAAGATTGGCAAGGCTATCCTAAAAGAACTATGGGGTCCTCAACACTCTTTCCTGCCGAAGACAAGCTCCATGAGAAAGCTAACTATCACGGATGGAAGATGTCTATCAATCTAACCCTTGAAGATCAAGGAGTGTTGGACCATGTAAGAGGCAATATTGTTGAGCCTTCATCAAATGCATCTGCTGCTGCCTGGAACAAATGGAAAAATGGAGAAGTCAAAACAAAGAAGATCATCTGGGACTCTATCGACAAGCGTTTGGTGGCCTACATCTTTGATCTAGACACCTCCAAGGAAATCTACGACAGACTGGTGAGTTTATTTAAAGTTAATGATGCAAATCAAGTTTTGTTTCTTAGAAATAAGTTGAGGGAAATCAAGAAGGGTAAAGATGAAAGTATGCAAGCATACTTCTTAAGAATCACCGAGATCAAGAACGATCTCCTATCTATTGGGGAAACCATTACTAACAGAGAAATGGCACTCACAACTCTCGGAGGATTACCATCTGAATGGTATGTGTTCAGGACTACTCTTTTGAACAATAATGTAATTCCTAGTTTCGAGGAATTAATGGCTAGATGCATTCAAGAACAAACAAGGGTAGAAGAGCAGGAAATGCCCTTGCCTAAAGGTCCTCCTGCTGCTTTTTCTTCTCATGCTAAGAAAAGAAATAATTTGGGTCTAAATCGAAAAGAAAGGCTGGATTTAAGGGTGGAAGAAAAGGACAATGTTTCATTTGCAATAAAGCAGGTCACTATGCAAGGGAATGCCCTGATAGAAAGGACTCTCACCGTGACGATGATCAAAATACCTCTCATGGTAATCGAAGGAATGGAAAATTCAACAACAAAGGAAAAAGGAATGCGGGAAATCAAGGAAGAAGGCAACCATTCAAGAAGGCTAGAAATTCCAGGTATGAATCTAACACTGTTGACGATAAGCAGGCTGAATATTATCTACCAGCTGCTTTATCTACCTCCGCTCCTTCGGACTCAATGGGAATTTGGCTCATTGATAGTGGTGCCTCAAGACACTTCACTGGTTACAAAGAAGTACTCTATAATCTGGTAGAGAAAGAAACTAACCTGGAAATTGTCCTTGGAGATGACATAAAAGGTGTAGGCAATGTTTCTCTTAAACTGAATCAAGGTAATACGATTCACTTACAAGATGTATTATATGTACCTGATCTCAAAAAGAACCTGGTATCCATCTCGGCAATAGAAGACAAAGTCTATAAGGTAACCTTCAGCGATGGTAAGGTACGCATATGGAAAAATAATGTTAAAGATGCTTTCACTCTTGGGTTTCGAGTTGATTCTTTATATCAAGTCGGTGGAAGTCCGCTAGGTGTCATGTCTTGTGATAGAACGCTTCAGTCCGAACTTTGGCATCAGAGGTTTGTCCACCTTCATTACAAAGCTCTACCCGATGTAAGACAGATGGTAACAGGGATGCCTGAATTCCAAGTAGAGAAAGAAGGTGTATGTCCGGGATGTGCCGAAGGAAAGCTCAAAAGGGGACCATTCCCTTCAAGTCAAAGCAAGACCTCCGATATATTACAACTAGTTCACTCAGACATATCAGGTATGATGCCTGTGAACTCCTTGGGAGGATACTCATATTATCTCACTTTTACAGATGACCATTCTCGAAAGACCTAGATAAACCTCTTGAAAAAGAAGGATGAAGTGTTCCCTTGGTTCCGACACTTCAAAACCCTAATCGAGAATCAAACCGAAAAGAAGATCAAGATCTTAAGAACTGACAATGGGACGGAATATGAATCTAATGAGTTCCATGATTTTTGTAAAGAGGCTGGCATCAAGAGGGAGACTACTACACCATATACTCCTGAACAAAATGGTGTGGCAAAAAGGAAGAACCGCACAATTATGGAAGCTATCCAGGCCATGCTACATGATCAAAGTCTTCCTAAGTTTCTACGGGCTGAAGCTGCAAACACTGTCGTATATGTACAAAATCGATGTCCTCATCAAGCATTGGGTTCCAAGACTCCTGAAGAAAAATTCACCGGTAAGAAACCTGATGTTTCTCATTTTAAAATTTTTGGAAGCCCTGTATACTTTCATGTGCCGAAAGAGAAAAGAAATAAATTGGGAGCATCTGGAAAGAAGGGAATTTTCGTGGGCTATGGTGAAAATACTAAAGGCTATAGAATCTATGTAGCCGGTCAAAGGGAAGTCATAATTAGTCATGATGTCACCTTTGACGAAGATATGGCTCTCAGCAAGGTGATCAATCTTCCGACTTTGAGGAGCTCTCAAGAAGCCGACACCAGGGATCCGAAGAAAAGGATGATGAATCAATGCCTGATGTAGAAGAACCCATGGATCTGATTGATCCTCCTCCATATGAGCCTTCCTCTTCTAGGAAGAGGCCTTCATGGCTTAAGGGGTTACTTGATGATGCTGAAGGACATGCTGCACCCCGAGGAACCTTTCGTGAAAGTAAGAAACCTAATAGGTATCAAGGATACCTGACCATCATGAGCACGATCATACAAAATGAGCCTTCGTCATTCTCAGATGCCATCAAGCATCAAGTATGGAAGGATGCTATGACCGAAGAATATGAGTCTATCATAAAGAATGATGTTTGGGAAGTAGTTCCCAAACCCCAGGAAAAGACTGTTGTTACTTCCAAATGGCTTTACAAGATAAAGCATGCAGCAGATGGAAGTACGGAAAAGTATAAGGCTCGTTTTGTTGCTCGAGGTTTCTCCCAAAAGGAAGGTATAGACTATGATGAGATATTTGCACATGTTGCCAGATATACGACCATCCGCTCGATCATAGCCCTTGTCGCTTCACGAGGATGGAACCTACATCAGATGGATGTCAAGACTGCATTCTTGCATGGCTCGATCAAAGAAGAGGTCTACGTGGAGCAACCCGAAGGATTTGAGATTTATGATCGAAAATCTCATGTATGCAAGTTGAAGAAAGCTCTCTATGGGCTGAAGCAAGCACCCCGAGCATGGTATGAGAGGATCGATAGCTACTTGATGAAGCTAGGATTCACTAGGAGTGAAGCCGATCCTAACCTTTACTTTAAGGTTGAAGATGACAAGCCTCTCATACTGGTGTTGTATGTGGATGACCTCTTTCTAACAGGTGCAGACCCTCTCATTCACAAATGTAAGAGGGAGCTGGCCTCTGAATTTGAAATGAAAGACCTAGGACTGATGCACTACTTCCTAGGACTTGAAGTGTGGCAAAAGCCAGGAGAAATTTTCCTATCTCAAGGAAAATATGTGGTGAAGATATTGGAAAGATTCAGAATGGTGGACTGCAAGCCTGTAACTACTCTGATGGAGCTTGACTTCAAGAAGTTAAGCGGTAGTGCTGCTGGACCTGTTTTACGAAATGCTACCGAGTATCGGCAACTCGTCGGAGCATTAATGTTCTTAGTGAACTCCCGTCCAGATATATGCTTTGCAGTCAACACGTTGAGCCAGCATATGGTTGAACCCCACCACATACACTGGATTGGTGCCAAGAATCTGCTGAGATATCTTCGTGGCACTATCACTTATGGGTTAAGATACATTGCCAGAGATGTGAGACTATTTGGATACACAGATGCAGACTGGGCAGGCAATGTGGAGGACCGTAAGAGCACTTTCGGGTGTTGTTTCTCCTTGGGATCTGCTTTGATATCCTGGATGAGCAGGAAACAAAAGTCGGTGGCTTTGAGCACCGCCGAAGCAGAGTATATTGCTGCTAACATGGCTTCTTGTGAGGCAGTTTGGTTGCGAAAGCTCTTCAGTGAGTTGTTTGGATTCACATTGGATACCACTGTGATCCTTTGTGACAACCAAAGTGGGATTCGTTTGTCAGAGAATCCCGTATTCCATGATCGCTCCAAGCATATTGATATCAGATACCATTATATTCGAGATATGGTGCAACAGGGAGCTATAAGGCTCCATCATATCGGTACAGATGAACAGGTCGCCGACATTCTGATAAAACCCTTGGGAAAGTAAAATTTCTGACTTTTCGTGAACAACTTGGAGTTGTTCAAAGACCCTCCAATGAGGGTCATGTATGATGCATTGAGCTCTGAGAGCTCCAGGGGGGTGCGGGGTGCTTCTTGGAGCAGCATATGACCATAGGATTATTCACTATCCCCTGGTGGTATACATGTACACCCGTGGCGACATTGTAGCAGGATTGATGTGTTCTCCTGTGAGGCCTGGATTGATGTGTTCTCCATGGCAGCCTGGATTGATGTGTTCTCCATGGCAATTGTAGCAGGATTGATGTGCTCTCCTGTGAGGCCTGGATTGATGTGTTCTCCATGGCAATTGTAGCAGGATTGATGTGTTCTCCTGTGAGGACAGGATTGATTAATTCTCCTGTCGAGGCATCCTACCCATGCAGTCTGGGACTCATGGGAAGTACCTCTCATCTGATCAATGAGCAGGGAAATGAAGTTAGGGACCATAGTAGTACCGATGGACGCATCGTTGTAATTACCGTACTCCCTACGCTAGGATGACCTCCATTGATCTGGGATCAATGATACTGGTCTGGGACCAGTGGTAGGAGTTGTACCATACTATGACGCTGACTTCGGGTCGGTTGAGACTGGTCTAGGATCAGTGGTACATACTCTGAGACTGACTTTGAGTCAGTGGAGGATGATATTGGTCTGGGACCATTGGAGTTGTACTCACTATGACGCTGACTTTGGGTTGGTTGAGACTGGTCTGGGACCAGTGGTACATACTCTGAAACTGACTTTGAGTCAGTATGATACATCCTCGATCATTTCTTCTTCTTCATAATTCGGACAAAACCAGAGTAGAACAGAACAATGCAAGAGCAGAGCAGAACATAACAAAATAGTACAGATCAGTGCAGGGCAGAACAAGACAAAGCAGAACAGGTAAAATAGAGCAGAGCAGGGCAAGGGTTAGGCTGTACAAGGCAGTGCATTTGATGGATGAATAGTAACGACCGATAGACAGATTGCAGATGAAGTTCTCCATGGTTGAGAGGGAGTGTTAAAATTGGAAACCAGGGAAAAACTTCATGTGGGTCATCTTATTCATGGCTAATAATATTTTTATTAGATTCCTCTTGTCGAGAGGTGTAGGATTGATATAAAGATCATCCAATTCCGATAAGTATTCATGGAGATATGAATTTATTTTGATTATGGAATTATTATCAAGCCGACCTACAACTCATGTAGGCTCAGAAGCCCAACAGTCGCATCTATTCACCCACCAACGTTGTGTATAAATATAAGAGGACTTTTCCTCAATTGGACTCACTCATCTCATCACATCTCTCTCTCTACTGCGCAGATATGAGTCTCTTCTCTACTGCGCTGAAATGGGTCTCTCTCTCTCACACATGTGAAGCCGGAAGCTGTTGAATTTGAAGCTGCAACTGCAGAAGTAAAGATTGACTTGCGTGGCCTAGAAGATCTCCTCTTTGGAACTGCGTTGTAGGTTCATCTGAACCTCCTTTGAAAGCCGCAAATTTTGGTGGTGGAATGAAGTCAATGCGACGAACGGTTTGCAAGATATCGACTGCCCTAGTTTGAAGCCGAAAACTGCTGAAACTGAAGCTGCAACTGCAGAAGTAAAGATTGACTTGCGTGGCCTAGAAGATCTCCTCATCTGAAATGCGTTGTAGGTTCATCTGAACCTCCTCTGGAAGCCGAAACTTTTGGTGGTGGAATGAAGTCAATCCGACTATCGGTTTGTGAGATATGGTCTGCCCTAGTTTGATAATGAAGTCGCTAATGCTGATGCTATTGATCTAGGGTTTGCTACTGCTGATATGAATCAGATTTATTGTACTATTTCTCTCTGCTGAATTACTGAAGATAAAAGAAAAATTGATCAAAGGGTTTCCCCACACAGTGTGGGGTTTGTCCCTGGCTAGCCGCCACATCTTGTGTCTCTTGTCTTGGCTTGTTTTCTGTCGATCGTTTAATGTTCTATCTGCACTTTACTTTATGTACATGTGATTGCTAATCGGTGGAATATAATAGAAAAAAGAAGTAATCTATTATAAGCATAGAACATACCATAACTTAACAGCAACTTCGTCTATTGGAAGGTAAGAATCACAGCATATCTTCAATCTCTTGGTACAAAAGTCTGGGATATCGTGGAAACAGGATACACATTTCCATCAGCAACTCCTACAGATACAGTTGGTAAGAAGCAGTATGAAACAAATGCAAACGCTGTCAATACTCTATTAGGGAGTCTATCTCAATCAGAATTCGTCAAGGTCATGCAGCTCAAAACGGCAAAAGAAATATGGGACAAGATCGTTCTGAGCTATGAAGGAGATGATCAGGTAAAACGAGCAAAACTACAAACTCTCAGAATTCAATATGAAAATCTCAGAATGCACAATGATGAAAGTGTGGCTAATTATTTCCTACGTATAGATGAGATTGTTAATTGTATGAAAAAATTGGGTGAAGAAATAAAAGAAGTTGTTTTGGTTGAAAAGGTTCTAAGATCTTTGTCTTCTAAGTTTGAATCAAAAGTTTTTGCCATAGAAAAAAAACATAATCTACAGAGCATTACCATGTCATAGCTACACGAAATCCTAACCGCTTATGAAATGAGAAAAGAGGGACCATTAGACAAGAGAGAAGCCACATTCAAAGCCTCAGGAAAAGGAGATTACAATGACTCAGGACATATGTCAGAAGAAGAGGAAGAATCAAATTTTGTCAAGAACCTTCAACGGGGTTCTGGAAGATTCAGAGGTAAGCTACCTTTCAAATGTTTTGCTTGTGGAAGAGTCGGTCACTATGCTGCCAAGTGTCCTCATAAAGATAAGCTTGACAAAGGTAAGGAACCAGTTAGATGGAACAGAAAACAAAATGTAAGTAAGAAGAGCTACTACACACATGAAGACAATGATGGATTTTCAAATAGTGATAAAGATGAACAAGGTAATGATTATAGACTTTTGATGGCTTTTGAAGATTATGATTTCTTGGATGCTATAGATGAAGAAGGTATTTATGAAGAATTTTCTAAACTCAAAATGTGTTTAGAAGAAAAGAATATGATTATAGATACTTTGACATTCCAACTTGCTGAAAGGGAAAAACACAATGAAAAGTTAGAATGTGAAATTGTGGGACTTAGAAAGGACATTGAAAAAACAAAAGCTCTTAATCTTATATTTGCTAAAGGATCTAAAACTTTAGATGAGATTATCAAAGTGCAGCGTTCTCCTCTAATCAAGACAGGTCTTGGGTATACTGAAGAAACATCTGAAGCACAGAAGCCATCTACCTCCAAAAGTTATCTTGAAGCAGCAAGGAGAAGTGAACAGGTTGACAATCGACAGCAAAGGCACAATGAAGATCATCAGGGAAATCAGGGACAATTTACTTCAAGAATGAACAAAGATCACCAAGTAAATCGAGGGCAATCTACTTCAAGGATGAATAGAAGCTACAACCAACCACAGGTAAATCATTCTCAATTTTCCTCAAGAAGGAATGGCTATTACAATCGCCTAGACGGAAGATTTGATGATCGCAGGAACTTCTTCAATGGCCAATGTTTCTCTTGTCACAACTTTGGACATAAAGCAGCTCAATGTGTTGCCTACAAGACCATCATGACCAAAGAAGCACGAAATCAAAGGAGTATGACTGGAATTGTGAAAAGAACCTACAATAACTTTTTTGCTCTTGAAAATAAAATAGAATGTTCTATTTGTAACAACTTTGGTCATAAAGATTCTGAATGTAGGAGTAGGTTTCGGCAAACAACTCAGAAGGAGCAAGCTTCATTGAGCCCCAAAACATGGAGGAAGAAAGAACCGCAACCAGAAAGATACGGTATAGCTTTATGCGGAAGGGCAGGAAAACCAATGGTACATCGATAGTGGATGCTCGAAACATATGACAGGTGATAAAGAAAAACTTCAATCATATAGTACTTTAGAAAAGGAAAAGAAGGTCTCATTTGGAAATGACACTCCTGCATTCATAAAAGGTAAAGGTTCTGTTCTTTTGAAAGAAAAGGTCAAAGTTGAGAATGTTATGTATGTTGATGGCTTAAAGCATAATCTATTAAGTGCCAGTCAAATGTGTGATCAAAGAAATGAGGTAATATTTCGATCAAATGGATGTATTGTTCGTGAGCTTGATACAGGAGAAATAGTGATCAAAGGCATAAGAACACCAAATAATTTATACATACTCAAGGGAGGACAACAACAATGCTATCTAAGCAAGAATGATGAACATTGGCCATGGCACATAAGATTGGGGCATCTAAGCTTCTCTCAAATAAGGAAAGCATGCAAATATCAGGCGGTTCGTGATCTCCCTGACATCAGAATTCGAGACAATACAATATGCAAATCATGTTAGTTTGGGAAGCAAACCAGAACTAATTTCCCTGAGAAGGAACGATCAGCTAGTAAGCCACTTGAACTTGTCCATACTGATGTATGTGGTCCATCTAGGAAAAAGTCACCTCGAGGAGAATAATACTTTATATTGTTCATTGACGACTTTTCTAAGATGTAATGGATAGGACTTATGAAGCATAAAGACGAAGCTTTCGAAAAGTTCAAAACATTCAAAGCCTTGGTTGAAAACGAATCAGATCGCAGAATCAAATGTCTCAGGTCTGATAGAGGTGGGGAATTTACCTCGGATGAATTTTTCGATTTTTGTGAAGAACATGGAATTAGAAGGGAATTCTCTACGGAAAGGACTCCTCAGCAAAATGTAGTGGAAAGGATGAACAAAATGGTTCAATAAATGGCTCGTGCTATGCTTGATGAGTCTGGAACTCCCAAAACCTTCTGGGGTGAAGCCGCATTTGCTGCAGTTACTATTCTCAACAAGACAAACATCCGAGTAAATAGCATTCAAACTCCTCATGAACTTTGGTATGGTAAGACTCCCACAGTAAAGTACTTCAAAAATTTTGGAAGCAAATGTTACATCAAAAAGACTGATGAAAACCTTGGTAAGTTTGAACCTAGAGCAGATGAAGGTATTCTTCTTGGTTACTCTCCCCACAGCAAAGCATATAAGTGTTACAATAAAAGTCTTGGAAAAATTGTTGAAAGTATTGATGTAGTGGTTGATGAAGAAGGAAACATTCCTAGGCAAGTAAAATCTGAAGATTTCAAAGATGATGAGGACTATCCTTCAACATCAAATCAGAATTATGATGAAGAAGAAACCCATGAGGCACCAGAAGAGCAAATAAGGATAGAAGAAAAGACTCCATCCAGATTCGTTCAAAAGAATCATCCATAAACTCAAATTTTGGGGCAGAAAGAGGCAGGTGTACAAATAAGAAGAACTATTTCAGAAGCTTCAAGCTATCTAGCATTGCTCTCCTCCACTGAACCACAAAATGTAAGTGAAGCATGCAAAGATGAATGCTAGGTCAAGGCCATGAATGAAGAACTTGAGCAAATTGAAAAGAATAACACTTGGGAGTTGGTTCCTAGACCAAACGATAAGAATGTCATAGGGACAAAGTGGATATTCAAAAACAAGCTGAATGAAAATGGAGATGTTATTAGAAACAAGGCCAGACTTGTTTGTAAAGGGTATGCTCAACAAGAAGGTATAGACTTTGAATAAACTTTTGCACCAGTTGCTAGACTTGAAGCCATAAGAATGTTCCTTGCTCTTTCTAGCTTTCAAAAATTCAAATTTTTACAAATGGATGTGAAATCTGCCAATGGAGACTTGGAAGAAGAAGTGTATATTGAGCAACCAGATGGATTCATCCTTGGAAGTGATCCAAAACTTGTATGCAGACTTAAAAAGGCACTCTATGGTCTTAAACAGGCTCCAAGGGCTTGGTATTATCGCTTGGGCAAATACCTCCATCAACAAGGTTTTTCAAAAGGATCAGCAGATAGCAATCTATATGTAAAAATTGATAATGATAAATTGCTAATACTTGTCGTATATGTTGATGATATCATCTTTGGTAGCAATGAAAAAGCCATGAGTCAAAACTTTGCATTGGTGATGCAGAAAGAATTTGAAATGTCCTTGCTTGGTGAGCTGACATATTTTCTTGGTTTACAAGTCCAACAAAATAAAGACGATATCTTTTTATCACAAACCAAGTACCTCATGGAGATCTTGAAGAAATATGGCATGGAAGATTCGAAACTAGTATGTACTCCTATGGTAACAAGATGCAGCCTCAGCGCAAATGATGATTCAACAGTAGTACATCAACCAACCTATAGATCCATGATTGGTAATCTGCTCAATCTGACAGGTACCCGATCGGACATCATGCATGCAGTGGGAATAGTTGGAAGATTCCAGGCAAATCCGAAAGAAACACACCTTCAGGCAGTTAAAAGAATCTTCAAATATCTTCAAGGGACACAAAACTATGGCTTATGGTATCCTAGAGATACAAATCTCACACTTCATGCATATACAGATGCAGATTGGGCAGGAAGCGTGGATGACAGAAAAAACACTAGTGGTGGTGCATTCTTTATGGGTTCTAGATTAGTCTCTTGGTTCAGCAAGAAGCAAAGTTCAATTGCTTTATCTACAGCTGAAGCGGAATATGTGGCTGTTGCATCTTGCTGCACACAACTCCTTTGGATGATGCAAATTTTACAAGATTTTCAAATCACTTGTACTCCACCTATCTCTATTTTATGTGATAATACAAGTGCAATCAGCATTTCAAAAAATTCAGTCATGCATTCAAAGACCAAGCACATACCTATCAAATATCATTTTCTCCGAGAACAGGTGCTTGAAAAAAAGGTCAAATTGGAGTTTATTCCCTCCAAGGAAAATATCGTTGATATACTCACCAAACCACTACCCAGGGAGACATTTGAATACCTCAGACAAAAGCTCGGAGTAGTTGATGCATCATCTTGCTGTTGAAACTTGTCTGTTTCAGAGAAAAGTGGTTGTACGCGAGTTTAATGAGGAGAATCCGCGTACATACGCCGGTTTATGTGGTTACAGTCGCGTATATGTTGGTTTGAAGACAAACAGTGGGCCAGGCTCAGGATGAAAAGAGTCTGATATGGGTCTGATAGAGACCATCTGGCACAGGTTCAGGGGGAGCATATATATTCTTCTAATAATGCATTTTTGGCATTATCCTAGAAGATCTTGGTTCAAGATCACAGTGTTTTGATTTCAGGGGGAACAGGTGCAGAAGGAGAACATGGTTGTTGGTCTGAATGATGATTGACAGATGCTGCTAATGATAGTTGTTGATAACTATCATAGTCTGGTTGTAGATATTTCGTCTCTATGTCATGTATTTCTTTTCTTATCAAGGTCATGTAACGGCCTACTTTGGTTTCCCCACTATGCCTGGGATGGATGATGTAATGTTCTTGTTTTATCTTGTGTAAACTTTTGGTGTATCCCCACTTGGTTGGGTGGATGAGTCAATATTGGTATATCCCCACTTGGTTGGGAGATGTATGTATGTATGAGTCTTTGGTGATAGGAAGGTCGCTTATGATGTATAGAGTCATGGTCTTTCTTATAGATCATTTTTCTGCAGACCTTGCCTACAGTCAGGGGGAGCATGGACAGCACAGCAAAGCAGAGATTTCAGCATGTACTCAGGGGGAGCATAACCCTTTGCCCTTGATGTCAAAGGGGGAGAATGACTTTGAATGATTTGGGGTTGCCATCAAGTCCAAAGGGGGAGATTGTTGGCATTATGACACAGGTTTGGCACTATGGCACAGGTGTTGTCCTTGATGGCAACTCACTCAGATGGCAGATCACAGTTCAAGCTCTCAAAATGGAAGAAAAATACATATACGTAGGTTCCTCTTGACCAGATCGCATATACACGCAGGATTGATGATCAAAAGTCGTGTATGCGCATGCATGCACTTTCATGCACGGAAAAGCACGTACATGTGGGAAATCTTATTTTTGGGTCCATGGTATTTGGACCTATGGTTTTGGACCTTGGTATTGCGTCCGAAGTATTGAACCCAAGTATTTGGTTCCTAGTATTGGTTCTCTATGGTTTTGGACCATGGTTTGAGTAAGGCCTTAGACTATAAAATGGAGGAGATCATTTGGCAAAGGCATCGACTCAAGTATTGAACATCTTATGAAGAGCGAGATCTGGAATTCTGGTGATTGGTTTATGGTGCATAGATGAATCTGAATCAAGGAGGAACCTGAGCGCAAGAAGATGGATAAGTTCTATTGATGGGTCAAAACTCAAGTCTTGAATAGTAGTATCTTTGTGATTTTGATCTGTTATATTTGGCGCATGACTTGATCTATAAATCTAATAATCTGGGTATAACTGATGTCTGAATAGTTGAAAGGGTGAATTATCTTTTATAGATCTGTACGCAGGTTCGACACATCAGAGGCACGTATACACGCTGGTTTAGTAAATCAAAACAGCGTATACGTTGGTTGGCCTTAATACACTGGTTGAAATATGTTTAGCTACTTGTGTTTATTGTTGCAGTGTTCTAGGTTCAAACTTGGTGTCTGGTTACTGTTACTATTTTCTGGGTATAGCATTCAGAGAAGTAACCATTTGATTCAGTTTGTTTGGTGCAAAGGAGATTAGTTGATACAGATATACTTGATGCTTGATTGATGTTATTCATGGATCCAGTGTGAAAATTTATGAAACGTGGTCCCTGGAAGAAAAGAGAAGGTTGTAGCCTTCTATAGGTCAGCACCTACGTACTAGTACCTCAGCTAGTACAAGAGCTAAGGGGTTGTAGCTCCCTTCCAGGAGAAGCTAGAGAACGAGAGAAGGTTGTAGCCTTCTGCAGGTAGCAGCCTGTGTACTGGTATAAGACTGCACCAGTACAAAATCATTGTAAAAAGAAGTTTCTAATTAAAAGAAGATAGAGACGAATTGCAACAGGTGGTTTTCACCCACATTGGGTTTCCACCTTATATCTATGTGTCCATGTGTGTGATGATCTGTTCTGCTTTATTGCTCCTGTTTATTGTTCTTATGATTGATGAAGTCCTGATGCACTGATTAAAGATCAACAATTAATGAATCTTAAGTTTTCTGGTATACGCTGGTTTCTTTAGACACTGTAGCATATATACGCAGTTTCCCATAGCTGAAGTAGCGTATAAAAATCTGATTGTGAAATGAAAAATAATTAATTTAATAATACTGATTCACCCCTCCCTCAATATTATTTCCAACACTTGAATGATGTATTTCATGTTTCATGTCTCAACAAATGTTTAGATTCCACCAAAGACCCCCACTCCAACTTTTCAACCCTATATATGCTCCTCTAACTCCAACGCACAAGAACTCATGGATGTATAAGTAGTAACATGGTTTATTTAGATGTAGTTTAACAAAATACTACATAAGCAAGCATTTGAAAATGGATGCTTTGATTCCTTGCATGCAAGGAGGCTATACACTACCCCTTGCTTAGAAGTATAGGGTTTCCTGGTATTTGTGCAAAAGGGGGCACTTTTATGTTTTGATGCCTAGTTTCAAATATGAAGATTCAGAGATGAATCGGGTATTGAGTCCACAGTGTTATGAAGGACATGGATCAAGCACTTTCAAAATGTTTGACGTGGTCAAGAATGGACTTTAGTTGAGAACATTTGTTTGCACTTCAATACAAATATTCCACCAAATGTGCTTTGAAAATTATTAGTTTTTGTAGCATCGGATGTGTTCTAGTCACGAAACTTGGTAGAGAGACTAGAATACATGAAATCTCCATAACCCACAAATCGTTTCTGGAAATTCCACCTAGAGATGGCTTTATTAGATTATTAACCTATTTTTTTAATGTTTCCTAAGTCTAAACTTAGGAAAACTGGTTAATTAATCAGAATTAATTAAGTCAAGGTGAGAATTATCTAGAAACTCGCATGGATTGATCCAGAAATGATCTGAGCCATCGATTAAGATCTAATCTTGGTTGTTGGAGTCCTAATATGAAGATATAAGGGATCGATGTGGTGATGGAGAGGAGACACTGGAGCAACAATTCTTGTGCAGACGAACTAGCAGCACTAGAGTTTGAGCAAAGAGGGATGCAGTATCAGTGAGGGGCAGGGATAGTGATCCGGAGAGGCAGTAGCAAGAGGTTTCCCAGTGCAGGAACGCAAGTGCAGGAATGTGCGAGTGTGGGAATGCACGAGTGAGGAACGCGCGAGTGTAGACAGCGTGAGTGTTGGGGTTGCTTAGGGAATATCTTTGCCAGATTTTCTTTTTATGGATTGTCAGTTTCGGCATCCAGATTATACTCAGAGTTTCACTGCTACATAATAATAAAAACCCTCACTGTTGCACAGGTTTTCCCACACTGGGTTTTCCCGGGACATTTTTCCAAAAATAATTGTGTAAAATTTATGTTGTGTGTGTGTTAGATTTTCTTGGTTTCCAGCACTATTTTCTTCCGCAATTTATTTGTAAAAATCACAGTGTGAATTATTTGATATTTGCCATAGCAGACAACAAATAAATTGCTAAATAAATTAACAATTAGAAAAATAATTTCCAATTGTTGTGATAAATGATTTCACAAAAATATAAGTTCATTCCACATATTTGCAAATGTATTCCATTTGTTGGAAATATTGTTACGTTGTGTTAACATTTGGAGGTTGTGTTTACCATTACGATAACAATGCGTTTGGTGTTTCTTTAAATGAGGATTGAAGGGTTTTACATTGTGTTAATAAACCTTTGTATGTTTTTATATCATGGAATGCAACAACTTGTTGATGATGGAGTTTTTAACCTGGTTGAGGCTTTCTCCATTCTAGTCCCAACACCATCCTCCTTCATTGATGTTGTTTGTTGTGTATGTGTTGTTTACTCTTATGCCATTAATTTCTGCAATATTCATACGCATTTACATTTTCAAACAGAAAGTATCCATTCATATTTATGCTATATTACCCAGGTTACACAGCTATGATATAGATATAAAGTCTTTTATATATACCTCCTCTTCATCACTGAGAATGAAAAAGGACACCAAAAACCCTAGACAAACAAATTAAAGTAAATCACCCTACTATATTCCTTAACAAGTAAACCATAGTTATTTACAAAATAGTTTATTATGCCATGTCATAAGATCACACACGCACAATGAGATCTTGAAGGTATAACAATTACAGAGTAATATTAATAAATTGATAAATGACTTGAAAAAGGAAAATTCTTACCAAAAGTGGTAAAAGGATACAATAAACTAAAACAAGAAAATTTATACGAATTTGTTTGGCCATTTTTTCTCATATTCTGCATATGACTTTTATATACTCTTATATGTGAGCCTATTTGATCTCCATTTCTATTTTTCACTTCTGCTTTCTTATACATCTAATAGATATAGGGGAAAGATTGGCTAATGGTGAATACAACCAAAATTTATTAGGGATTTTTTAAAAATTGGGAGAAGATACAAATAAAATTACTGTAGCAGCATCAAGATCTTACCTATGTCTTCAAATTGATCTTGGCTCAACAATATAGCAGGCACATAGGTTTCAAGTGGATCCAACTTTTTCCTAGCACCAACCAAAACAATAAAATTATTGAAAACAATTAAGAAATAAGTAAAATAGGTTCAACGCAATGTCAAAACAAAGTCAATATCATTCATATGCCTCAAATAAGCATCAGTTAGATTGGAGAAAAATCATCAATTATACTTACCTAATTATTATGTAGTAATTTTCCTATTTTATCTATTCCTTTCTTTGGAAACGTTAAAAAGAACTCCAAACTGGAACTCTTTAAATTATTTTAAAGCATGGAAATTACTATAAGCTCATGCAGATCACAATAAATACAAGCATCCAGTCAAGACAGCTCTCTATATTTGGCTAGTAAATAATAACGACAATTACTACTATTTCATGGCATCTTTTTCCATAACTATTTGAAATTATAACAGCTATTTGTTTCGAAAAGTGCTTAAGGGCATGAAAATAAGTGTGTCAGGCCATAAAATCATTGACGGAAGAAGTTATATTTTGAGACCATGCTTTAACCCTAAAAATGTGGAAAAGGATAGGGTGATGTAGTGGAAGACAAAAAAATGAATAATAAAAAGCATGTTAACAAATGACCAAAACAACGGGTGGCATGAGCAGAAGGGGTTATCTCTAACCATGATGGAAATCAAGAATCTGTCTATGTTTGTGGGCTTGGAATTGCAACAAACAACCAAGCGGAAGCATACACTCTATTTCAAGGCTTAGCTATCACAATTAGCTTGGGAATAAAATAAATGGTCATTGGAGACTCCTGATAGTCATAAAGTCTTTCACTTAGCAAAAACCTCCAAGTGACTCCTAACTAGCCACAATATTCTCCAAAATTGCAAAGCTCACTCAGAGATTAGTCAAAATCTCGCTCTGTCATGTCCTAAGAGAGCTCAATTGCAAGGTGGATGATTTAGCTAAAGGAAGCCTCTGGTTCTCCTCCAGGAATTATGACGAAAAATGGGGTCATGTATACTTCCTCAATTCCCTAAATCCACCCCTCAAGATTGTTGATTTTTGTGTAGCATCGGGAGGTATTCCCACATGCCAAGAGGTCACCTAAGTCGGCCTAGAAGAATTGCGAAAATTAAAATCAAAAAATATATATTTTTTTGAGCATCATGTAGGCCCAAAAAGGACAAGTCAGCCCCACCACGAAAGGGTGTGTCCCTTGTTCAAAATTTAAGCCATCTGACTTGTATATATACATGATGTGACACATCATTTTGACCATTCATTATCACATCATCTCTCTTCTAGAGCAGTAGCACGTGTGACAAAAGGAGGTCGAATTGACATAAATTTGACAGAGTTGAAAGAGGGAAGGTTGACCACATTTGATCGAGCTGTAGAAGCCGAGTTTGATCCCAGTTGCCCGAACTGCAAAGGTTCAGTTTGACCGCAATTGACCGAGCTGCAAGAGCCATAATTGATCCCTGGAGCTGCAGGGTCGTGTTGTCGCATAAGATGTACACCCAAACGTGGGAAAAGTTTCCAACCCCACAAGGTATAGTCTTTATGGCGCAACACTCAAAGTAGGGGTTGTCACCTATTCCCTACTCACTTTGTTTAAGCTCTCTCCTAGGCAAGCTACGGAGCATAGTCCCTTAAAGATAGAAAAACTAAGGAAAAACTTGTTGAAACAACAAGTCTAGGAGCGTAGTCCCTAAAGATAGAAAAACTAAGGAAAAACTTGTTGAAACAAGAAGTCTAGGAGATCTAAGGGAAAGGCAATCACTTCTCTTAGTAAATTGAATTAAGATTAGATGGCAAGCGAGATTTATAACACTTAAGATGAAGTAGTGAAAGAACAGTGCCTTAGTAAGTATAAGAAATCAATAGATCAAGATAGTCAAATATATGAGCATTAGCAATAAACTTTAGAGAACACTTGCAAAAAAAAGAGACTTGTGCTTTCAAGTAAAGATGATATTCAAAGGACAATAAACTTGAAATGGCAATTATAACAATGTAAAACTTGCAAGTGCAAATTGAGCTCACAATTCCAATTACAATGATTAATGATGGTGGATGAATGCAAGATCTATCTAATGTGAACTGCAAGATCTTGGTTAATTTTAATTATATGCCTATCCTGAGGGTGAAGGCCTTCTCCTCAATTATCGAAGCAAGTCTTAAACAAGGTTGTAGAAAGAACTATTGGGAAAGGACGCTAAGGCCTCATTAACGGTAACTACTTAGGAGTTCTAATGACCCAAGTGCCTTTGTTCCTACAAGGGATTGCCCACAAGAGAATTGCAAGGTCACTTGTTTTAACCGTTGAGTAAGGGTCAAGCTTCTCAAATCGGATATGAAGGTGGTCCTAACTTTCTATACAACCAAGCTTATGCTTGGAGATAATTTTTATAATGCAAGTCTGGATCTTCAGATGATAATGTAGATGGCAATGACAATGAGATGAAATTGTTTCAATGAGACAAGATGCTTCAATGTAAGAAACGTTAGATTACTTATAACCAAGATTATAGAATATCACTTAAAACACAAGATTATAAGATTTCAATAGTGAACAAATGAAGCACCTTAAAGATTTACTCAATGACAACAATTCAAATGCCTTTAGTTATAATGCTTATTAAGATGTTCTTCACTTATATGATATAACAATTGAAACAAGTGAGAATTAAATGATGCAAGCACAAGTAAATAATGGCAAATGAGATTGCTAACAAGATAAAACAAGATAATGCAACTCAAAGACTAGATCTAACTTATGATATCAATGAAATTCTAATCTAATCAAATGAGAGCAATAGAAAAGATTAGTATCTAAATCTAAAACTAGAACAAAGAGAAACTAACTAAGAAGATGAAGGCTCCTCCCTTTTAATAAGGAGGGGGATACCATGGGATTGAATCCCAAGCTCCCTTCAAGCAAGAAAATCAATTTTATTATTAACTTCACAATGAAGAAGAAGCCTTTAGGATAATGAGAAAGGCTATTCCAACACCTTGAGGAGATTACAAAGATTATTGCTAAGTTGCAGGAAACGTGGGGGGAGGGGTCGTTTCAGGCACGAAACGGAAACGAAACTGGGAAACGCGTACGGTACGGCCTGGAAAGGCGTTTCCGGCCGTACTGCCACGTTTCCCGAAACGGAAACGTGGCAGTACGGCCGGAAATGCGTTTCCAGGCCGTACAAGCCACGTTTCCCAGTTTTAATGTGTTTTTTTTTAAAAAAAAAAATTATTTGTTTTTAAATTTTTTTTAGGTTTCCGGTAAAAAAAATTTAGGTTTTTAGCATTGTGCTGCTTCTAATTTTGATGAGGATTGTTATGATGAGGATTAGTCTTTTGTGACTTGTCTCTATAGTTCTTGCAGCCTTATAGTCTTTATTGTACTTGCAGCCTCATATACTAATATAAATAAAGGCTGATTTTGGATTTTCCTATATTTTTATTTTCATTATGTGATCATTCATGACTCATGAGTAAATGTGATGTAAATTTAATCTTAATGTTTAAATGTAATAAATTATAATCATATAATGTAAATGTATCATTAATGCTTTATGATTGCACATATATATAATAATAATTTTTAAATATTTTTAATATATATATATATATATATATATATATATATTCGCGTTTCCCCGTTTCCAAAATTTGGGGAGGTCGCATTTCGTTTCGCTTCCCGTTTCGGAAACTCGTTTCCATTTCCCCGTTTCGTGCAACTTAGGATTATTGCCACTTCTACAACAAACAATCACTCCTCAAGTCACCAAATGTCAAAGATGAGGGCACAATCCAATAGATAACGAGCTTCAATGAGAGCCGACTTGTTCCAAACCCTCACCAAGCTCACAACCTTGATGAAGATGACCTCAAAGCCCACGCCTAGCAAAGAAAAGGCTAGAAAAGAATTTTAATAAAATTATGCGATAAGTTATAAGTGTTTTCAAGCCTTAAACTCTTGAAGTTAAATGTCAAAACTATCCAAATAAAATCACTTTTAGATCAGAAGGGTATGTGTCCCTCCTTTAAGCTCACGGCTAGGAGGAACGAGGCCTCAAAGGCCTTGTGGCTAGTCTCCAAAAATAGTCTTCAATAATCAGTTTCAAGAGTCTAGTCCTAAGCTCAAAAATGAGAGATAAAACCCCTTTATTGTATGAATATAAGCCTACAAGAATCCAAGGGTTAGTCCTTAGATCAAATGACAAGATGAGAAACCTTAGGAGGCTTGTGGCTAGAAGTAACAAGCTCCAATAGGCATGCGTCTAGGTTAGAAATAGA
Source organism: Pinus tabuliformis (assembly GCA_031772625.1). Classification (NCBI taxonomy): domain Eukaryota; kingdom Viridiplantae; phylum Streptophyta; class Pinopsida; order Pinales; family Pinaceae; genus Pinus; species Pinus tabuliformis. The sequence goes on along the minus strand of CM062817.1, from coordinate 1,892,472,426 downwards.
TCAAAAGGCTAGCAGCTAGCCAAAGGAAGATGTATGGTTAAGAATTGAGCCACAAAAATGTCTATAAGCCTACAAAATCGAAACCCAAGTCAAAATTTCAATGAAAATATGGAGAATATATATATATATATATAGATACATATATATATGAAATTTTAAATTAAAAATCCTTGTCGAAAATCAATTTCCAATGTGAGAAAGGGCTTCAAACCCTTGCGGCTCCCTTAAAAAAAATTCGTTGATGAGGTAAGGCCACAAAAAAATTTGAATCGATCCCTTTGAGATGCCTAAAAGAGGCCTAGAAGCATGCAGCCCTAAAGAGAGAAGATGATAGGCTAGACGACCCTTAAAAGATGAAGCGTTGAGCTAGAAACCCTAGTTGTCTAGGCTAGGTGAGGGTTAGAACCTTCACAAATCAATTTCTCTTTGATCCTTGAGATAGATCCACCTGCAAACAAAAATCAAAAGAGAAACTCTAGATGTCTCCTCAAATCTGCAAAAGAAAACCCCAAATCGATATATACAAGATATACAAATTTATACAAGGGTTACAAATTATATACAAGAAATTTGTTTACAAAAATTACAAAGGCTAGATCAAAGAATGAGGGTTCCTTGATTAGAAAAATAATAGCTCTTATCAACAGATTCATTTAGTTAATGCACAAAGAAATAAGGATAGATGATTGAAATAAGATTAATAGATGAGCAATATAGAAGAATCTCTGCAAAACAAATTGTCAGATAAGTCTTTGAAATTTAACAAAATTGGCTCTTAAGCTTTCTTGTCATGGGAGTTGGCTAGTCCAACCAAAGACTTCCTGTCACGCACAAGATCTGAATATCAATGAGATCTCTACACACTTAAGATCAAGATCAACAAAGGTTAGATAACACAATAAATATCAAGATCTAGAGATACCTCCTCGATCAATCGAATTAAAATGCTTCTCTAAACCCAATAATTAATGCAAGATGCCTGTGCAAATATTTAATCCAACAATTGGCTAATGAAATAACAACTAATAAAATTTAATTCAGTAGAGCATTAAGAACATAATTCAAAAAATCATTACCCACAAGAAGTAGAAGAGGAACACCACCATGAATAAACCCCAAAGACTTCTTTATTATTTCCATAAAAGTATTACAAACCAGCAGAGCTTGACTAAGAGCTCAAAGATGATTTTCTCATGATACAATGAGGAGCAATAGCTTCCTTATATAAAAAAAATGAGAGCACGAAGCCCCTCCAAGTGGAAAAACAGCTACTTGACTTGATCCATGGCTTGATCCTCTTCAAAAAAAAAATTGAACCTTTGATTACTGTTGCACATATCTCCAGAAAAAATTGTCTTCCTTGATGGGTGTGTTGGACGGACCAATCTTTGACTTCTAGATGGTTTTGGACCACTGGAAAATCATTAAAAATAATTTTCTTGGAATTCCCTCATTCGAAATAACCACCTGGACCAAAAAAAATTGATTTTCCTTGAGAATTATTTTTCTTCTAGCCCAATGAATTTTGTGGGTCTTTTTTGCTTTGGAAATGCGACCTTTCTCAGTTTTTTGACTTGATTCCTTTTTGGGGAAGGTCCTCATCAATTTCTAATAATTTTTCCACTTGGAGAGAATTTTATCTTCACTCATTTTAATTTTTTTTTACAAATTTCTGGCTAATTATTTTGCCATTTTTTGTCGAAAAATAAAATAAATGACTCTAGAGGGGTTGACATAAATTTTCCACCCTCCAAGTGTGTCTAGATAGAAAGTTTAGGAATTGAGGTGTTAAATCAAGTACTCATACCCCTTATAACTTCTATAGAGAACACATTTTTTTTACATCAAAATTTACATAGACATCCCATCGAAAGGGAAAATTTGACAAATAAAAAAATATAACTTCTAGACATAACCAAATTCTGCGACATTTGACAGATGACCTAGTATGATAATATACATAAACGTGATAACACTAGGACTCACCTAAGACCTTACCATCGAGCCCCACTCTAGCATTGGGGTATGTGCAAGAGAAAACTCTACTAATTATTTGCAGTTGAAAAACACAAATAATTAGTGAAGGAAAAAAACTCCCTAGAGTGAAACTCTTTGCTAAAAATCATAGCTTTACCTAGATGTTTTACATGGCTTCATAAACATAGAATCATTTTACAACAATGTTGGAATTTCTAAGTCTATCTGACAGAAATTCTTCCTGTACTATCTGATTTATTTCTTCCTACTTGTTCATTTACATAAGTTATTTACCATGTAAATGCTGAAAATAAATACAAGTACAATATCAACACATACAGATCATCAATTGAAAGAAACAAGAACACAAGTGACATAGTTATTTTTGGAATAATGTCCCCGGAAAAAACCAATGCGGGAAAATCGGTGCAGCTATCAGAGGGTTTTATTATTAAACAGTTTCATAATACAATTTGGGTGCCAGAAATGGCTCAACCAATAGAGGATGCCCTGGGCAGTAGTACCTCTCAGTCGAAGACAAATATCAGCCCCAATTTGCCCCACGAAATCTCCCAACATCAACCTCTAGTGTCTGCGTCAGCCTCTCTGGCCTTGCGTCAGCCTCTCGGGGCTTTGCGTCATCCTCTGGAGCCTCTGCGTCTCCCACGCTGGCGCTCCTCAAGCTCTGTGCAGCTCCTAGCTGCCTCTATGTGGCCTCTGGCTACCTCCGTGTGGCCTCTAGCTGGCTCTGCGTCAACCCTATCCCAGCTTCTGCATTGATGCTCCCGGTACTCTCTCTGCCTCTCTGCTACTGTATTCACTGCCCCTCAGCTACAACTCTGATCACTCCTTCGATTTCCTCAGCAAGCCCTGCCCCAGAAAATCGAATTCTTGATCAACTCAATGTGTTCTCCAACTGACCCTCAAGCCTCTTCTTATACTTTTCTCGTTGACAATTCAACGGTCGAGATTAAGTCCCTAATCAACAGCTAAGATTAGATATGGCTTGATCCATGACTTTTGGACCATTCTAACTCAATTTTATATTAATTCACATTAATATTTTATTTTCCCTAAGTTTAGACTTAGGGACTCCATTAAAAATATTAATTATTTTAATATCTCCCAAACTGGTTAGATTCTGCCCAAACCATTTCTGGGTCTTGGAGATCTCATGTGCTTTAGCCTCTCCACCAATTTTCAAGGCTAAAGCACATCCGATGCTACCCCAAATCAACAAACAAAGGCCCATAGGGCTGCAAAATTTGGGATTACAATGAAAATCTAGAAGTTGTATGATGATGATATTTTGAAAAAAATCATTTGTTCTGCCATGTACATTACATCTTGGGATGGTTGACAAGTGTGGTCAACAGGTCGAGTTTGACCGCAGAGCTAACTATAGGTCCGAGTTTGACTGAACTAGTTTGACAATGGATTTTGGTCAATTTGACCAACATTGACTTTTGATTATTTTGGATAGGTTGAACGGCCTTGACTTGTTGGAGTTTGACCAGATTTATCTGGTATTTTAACTTGGGCATTGGCAAAGATTTCTAGAAAAATTATTGATTTGTAAACCTTGTTGAAGAATAATTTCTCCTAAAGAGAAGTTGATGGGTTTTCTCCCAAGGTAAAATTTGTTGTCTCTATTGTGCATAGTTGTCTCTTTATGATCTTTATTGTTTCCACTGCATTTACTGTTGATATTTTATGTGTATAATTGCTCAATGATATCAATGACACAAGATAAATTGATTGAAGATCATTAAGTTAGTAATTATCAGATCAGAATATTGGTTTCTACTATGCATCTTTGATTTGTTTGGAGACCCATGAGGACACTTGTGTGCCCCCACATGTCATTTGGAGCACCACAGGTTATTACAAGGGGCCAACCCCTTGTCCACTGCTTTTGAGGGTCCTATTCTTCATTGTGGCACCCATGGACCTCATTAGGCCTCCTAGAGGGCCCTACGACATGCATAGATTATTTTTGACCTCTTGAGAGGCATACCTTCTTATTTATGAGCTAGTTTGGTGGGCTTGTCACCAAAAGTTGAATTATTAGAACATTATTTTATTTTTGGGCTTATGTAGGCCAAGGAGGCTAATTCGAACTCCTAAGTTATGTATAAATACAAGTGAGATGAGCTCATTTGCTCATCATCACTTTGGTTTGTATCATTTCTCTCTCTTGAGATTTTCGCACTTTTTCTAGAGGATGAATTGGAGCTTTATGGATGAATTTTGATGTGTGGATATTGGTTTATCTTCTCTTAGAGCTTCTCTCTTGTCAATTATGAATGGTTGGATATACTATGTTACAAGTAAGTACCCGCGTTTTAATGTTATTCTTGTTTGCTTTTGTCATATACGTTGGCTGGGATTTTCATTGTTCTAGGGCTAATTGCTGCATGCATTTATTACTTAAAAATTGTGGAATTTGTCTCAATTATAACATCTCTCAATGTATGGGCTATGTAGTATGAGCGAAATCTCCTAGAGTTAATTCTATTAAAAAATTTGACCTTGATAAGCCATTCCCTTTGCACAATCGAAGTATAAAAGCTACAAGGTTGCTTCTTCTTGACCTAGAAGGCTAACGAAGTGATCTTGAGACCTCCTTGACTGGAAACCAAGAAATCCTACTCATATTCATCATAGACCCCATTCTCCCAAAGATTAAGGCACTGATCTACCAAGGGTGGTCACTAAAACTCATATTCTTTCACCTCCTTCCAGATCTATCCAAGTTGGGGTACCTAAGGCATCAATTTCCTAACAAGCTAACCATCAAAAAAATTCGATCTCCTAGGGTCTCCTGCATTGGCCTTTACTCAAGCTCTACTCCAATTTTGAGGCCATTCCAATGGTGGAGTTGGGAGAAAAGCCAAGCCCTAGCTCTAGAATCAAAACTTGCCCTACCATCCCCAAGGCTAGTACTTCATAGGGTCAAAACATCTTGAAGTGAAAATACTTTCTTTGATCCTTTCCCCACCTTGTCTAGGGTAAGAATATCATTGGTTGCTACACTCTTTCCTCATACCCTAGATTGGGTCCTCTTGGCCCCGTGTTGTCCCCGCTCGTTTGAAAGATCATTCTTCAAGAACCATTCGGGATACCAATTCTAATAAGGATTTTAGGGATCGAGGAACTCCTTCATGAGTCTTATCCCATAAACCTAACCTTTAAATCCTCTCTTCCTTTTCCTAGAATACATAGTACCTTGATTAAAAAGCAAGCAAGCTCCATCCTTCAAACTCATCTAGGAAAGGGTTCCTTTGGGTCACTCATATCCATTGACTTATCCTTCATTAGTGACCCCATAAATATCGAGTCTCCTCCCATCTGTGAAAGTCTGTAAATAGCAGGGAACCTTAGCCGAGGTGACAGTGGGCTAAGTCTCTGTTTGTTGCCCTTGGCCTAACATTTGCCCTTTAGGGATCCAACTTAGGTCCCCTGCTAGTTTGAGCAGTAACAGGTAACAGATAGGGGCAATACCCTATTGTCTAGAGATCCCTCAACCCCAGGAGCCCTCCATCTCAATTCCTCACCCTGAGAGCTCAGACAAGGGGGCAGAGTTGGCTCAGTGTTCTCGATCAATGATGCCCCTTGTCAAGAGGGGTCACATCCATCAGTCCAAGTTGTTCTCTGAAAACCAAGAACTCCCTTTTAGTAAAGCCTTGGTGAGAATATATGCAATCTGCTCATCTGTCGATATATGATGGAGTCTACCGACTCCTCTCTGCACCATATCTCGAATGTAATCATATCGGATCTCTAAGTGCTTGGACTTGTCAAGAAATACGGGATTATCTGCTTGTAATGTTCCAAATTGGAATTTTAACATTGATAAGTAAGCAAGAACACAATGCAACATAGATAATTCAAACAACAATTAACACCCATAAAATTTACACCAGAAATGCGCCAAACTTAGCCATTTTATTATCAAGAGGAGAGTACAAATATATGTAATATGTGCACCTGGGCTTGCCAAAGCAAGCTAAACAACCTTGGGTGGTAAAATATGTAGCCCAGATGTAAGAAAATGTTTTCTCTTCAAGTTCTGCGCTGCCCCTGGAATTCTACAAATGTTGGCTAGAAAGAACCCTTGTTTGAGCCCCCTAGAATGCTCTGAAAATTCTGCCAAATTAATCTTAGGCTCTCCTCCACAAACCCATAAAAACCCATAAAGGGTTTCGGCAAATTCTACCGACCACCCAGGACCCAAAATTTCAGATCACTCCTCCCCACCGTCTACCAAATAATTCTATTGTTTGGGGCAACAAAACTCCCCCAAAAATTCTGCAAAATTAGGAGCCAACTTGCTGACCCCTGACTAACAAAACACAGAAATGTTTTGGGCTAATTCTGACCTACCGGAATTACCCAAAATTGGTGCTATGCCCTCCTTCGCAGAAACTGTGTCCCCCACAACCACAACTAGTAAATATGGCACTTATCCCTCCTCAATCCGTTGTAGAACCGCCCTAAAAATTTACCCGGAAAAAGTGAGAGGATTTCCTTCCAAAATCCAGCACAAGAGAAATGAATCCAGCCCCACGAACACTGCCCAGTGACACTTCTGCGCAATCCCTAGAATGGCAAAATTTGGCTCTCTCAAGAGCAGCAACTTCCAGCCTTGAAATTCTCCACAATTGTTGGTCCACCCTTCTTAAAATTTCTCCTAAATCCTCCGGCCAAAATACCCCTTGAAACTCCCTCAACTCAGTGGTACGATTTCTGCTACTACATCCTCCTGTAAACTCAAATTTGTTGAAGCAAGAGCTGATATGACCCACGAACTCCAGCAAACCTCTTCCCACTAAGTCCTGAAATTCTCTCCTAGGTGGGCACTCTAAGTCCACCAAAGAAAGAGTTGAGATTTCTGCCCGCAAATCTCCTTGTGCTAAGCAGCACTGGTAGTCTTGGCTAAGCAGCTCAAGAGTACTCTAATTCATAAATTCAAATTGTCAAAAAGCCCCCAAAATGATCCCTCTTCTTTCTAATTATCTTTGTTTCCCTCTTTCTCTCCTTGTGGACCCCACCAATTCGACCTCCTTCTCCCTAGCTCGATTTTCCTAAGGGGTTCAAATTCCCCTTTTTGGGTGGCCCCCACATCCCACTACGAATTTAACTTTTCCTTTTCTCTAATGTTGGTGGCCTCCATCTCTCCAAAAATTAAGTGGAGACGCCCTCCACCCACTTTTCCTAAGTTTACCTGCCAAAATATCTCCCAACACCCAATGGCAAAAATGGAATTTATTCTTAGCAAAATTAATTTAATTGGGGACATTACAATCCTCCCCATCAAAAATTGCTTGTCCTCGAGCAATGCCTGAACAAGAACCCTCTCATTTCGCTGAACCCAACAATCTCTGCACACAATACCGGGGTACCAAATGTACCACCCATCCATCCCTGATCTCTGCCCCTGTCCTGCCAAGATCCCAAGCCATCCTGATCAACATGAGGTATCCCTTGCTTCACTTGTTGTCCAGCTCATCATAGGCACCAGACACCCTTTGCATACTACCACTAAGGAGAGCATTGTGGTAGTATAAGATCCTGATCATCTCCTCGTGAAACTGCTCTACCAAATAGTCCCTCTCGTGTGCTTCAGGAGTGGACTCCTAAAGATGCAATCCAATCTTGGTGGGATTGAACCCTCGTCTTCCTGAGCTTCCCCTAATCTCCTCTTGCTAATCACCCTGCCACACCGATGAAGTTCCCCACACCGTCAACGAATCACTAAAACCCAATGGAATATTTGGATGACCTTCCCCTGTAGAAACCAACTCACCTCTACAAGTAGTTGAACTGCTAAGCCTGTTATGCCAAAATCCCCTGCCCGTCACAGAAGGAACCCATCCTGCTGACACCGTGACACCCCGATAATGCCCAACTGCTCAACATGCTCGTACCAGATCCTCCACTCCAGTAATGCTCAACCACTATATCTATCTCGATCAGCGCTAGGACCAACCTGCCAAGGCAACTTTGCAATGCTCGAGTCCACCACTCCATGTCTAGCCTCGATCCTGAGCAGCGACCTGACTCGCCATATAACGAAGGTCTCAGTGACTCCCCATGTCTCAACCTAGGAAAGCATTGGATCACCCTCCATCGTAACCCTATCCATCAAGAGGTGGAGTGGTCCACTCGCCAACCAGATCCTTGGATCCCCCAATCGTACTAGGAGCTCACAACTCCCACTCCTCATGGGTTGCTGCTGCGTAGCACTGCTACTTGCTAGAACCCACTTGGCCTTCATCTCTGACCCCGTATGTATCCCATAAGTGGACCCTAAGTATCAGGACTCTGTCCCACGCATGCCAATCTACCCTGCCCTTGCCAAACCTCACATTGAAATCTGTTACCCCAACTCCTAATGGTGCACCCAAACGTTGTTGGGAGTCTAGACACCCTCCTGTAGATGAGGTCTACCATCCACTGTCCCTCATGCATATGTAGCACCTCAGACTACCTCGCCAAAAGTGTATCATGCAGCTCCCTAGCAATCACCTCCCAAAGTGTGAGCCCAAGGGTGGAACATATGCTCCCTCGTAAGTAGACCACGCTATCCTTAAGCCGGTATCCATCAACTCGTGCACCCACCAAATGCCTCAACTGAAGCATCTCCCTCCTGCCCATGAAACATTATGTCTCATCCAACTGTCTAAGGTGAGCCTCCCATGTCCTGTTATCAGTACTGACGGCATCATGGGGTAGCAACCCAACCCTCAGCAACTATAATCGATGCTAGAGAGCGATAGGTATGTAAGTCCCCACGAGTATGACCAAGATCCGCATGGACACCGAAAGGTAATCCCATTGATGCCCCTCTCTGTCCTGGTCCTGCTGATAACTCCATCGAAGACCTGACTCTGTTGAGCAGGATGTCCCCAGATGCTCAACAGCACCCCCATCCATACGGGGTGAGCTGCATCCAATGGTATGCCTCCTCTCACTCCATGTTGTAAGCTCGCGCACCACAACACACCGCCATGCATTTGCGTGCTCGCTAGCAAACCACTGTTGAATGCTACATGCTCCTACATGCCACTGAATGTCAGGATCTAAAACTGAGATAGTACACATCAGTCGCACCCTACCGATGTTGCCTCCTCCACTGTCGTATCACCATACCCTCTGATGCATGGGCCTCGCCTCCAAATCCTCCCTGAGAGACACAAGAGGAGAATCCCCGTATGTACTAGTGGTGATGCCACCACTGTGCTGCTCCTCAGTGACTGTTGAGTCCCAACTAACTACAGAGAGTCCCTGGCCCCAACAAGGTACTATCTGGTGGCTTGCCAATGCCACCTCCAACAAACTCCTGCTAGAGTATGTTGATCATCCTGTGATCCCATGTACGACCATCATACCAAAACAACCTAGGGAGTCCCCTCACAAACTGACCAGCCACTGTCGTTGATTGAGACTCCCTTAACGAATGCTTGTGCTCAATCGCTGGGTCAAATATACCACCAATGTTGTAGTCAATCTACATATCTAGTAAGTGGTAGGTAGTCCCACTTAGATCACAATGCCAACCTAGGTCTCCAGTATCCACGATGCCTGAATGCGCCTACTGATTCTCACCCTGACCTATGACCAACTCCATACACCTAGCCCACTGCATAGAGCACCAACTCAAAATCTCTCGCCATCCAACCCCAAGGGAAGGATCAAGAGCATGAACTCCCATACACGGAACTAACCCTCCATCCTACAAAGGTTGCACCCTGTGCAGCTCATGTCGCCTCATCTCACCATCCTGGTCAACACATACAATCTATCAAGGTGACTCCGCCTCTCCCTCTCCAATGTGCAGTGGCAACCTACTAGTGCTACCAACATCATCTATGTATGTCTGAGTAGGGCTACCCTATCGCTCCAATGTGCACTCCAGTTGAACCATGAGGGAACCCAACCATTCCCCAACGCGAGACAGTTTGGCCGTTGACTCGGCACAAACTGCTCTCGTGCCCTCCAGCTCCTCATTCTACTGCACAATGGCCTCTCGCACTATCGTGGCCTTCTTTCTCAACGCTAGAAGGTCGGCCTAAAACTAATGAAATTGGGGAGGGCAGTTATCATCTGTAAACCCGGTCACTGCTTTGGGCCCCTCCATCTCTTCTGATACCTTGTCAACGACGTGTATGCCTCCAGGCACCTCATCAACTTGTTGTGGGCGACTATCACCTAGAACCTCGGTCATAGCACTGGGTACCTCATCAATCGTCGGCATCTCATCAATAGATGGCCCTCCTAGTGTATGCTCTACTCCCTCAACCAAGGTGTTAGCTGGAACTACCAAAGATGTTTCCAACAATGGTGACTCCTGCGCCACACTGGGTATATCGATGTGCCCCTCACCATCCTGCATGCCCTCTTGCTCAACCTCCTCCTCAAGCTCCTGACATCTAAATCCCAATCTCCACCAACAGAAATGCCCCTTGGTCTCACCCTCTAACTGCCCTCCTCTACAAGATGATCTCGTCCTTGACTTATGCTTCTCCTTCTCTGGCTCATCCAGAAAATGAGGCATGGTAGGACAGCCAAATTGGCCATACGTATGGGTGTTGTACTGTTGGGTTGTGTGTGCTTGGCTTCTTTGCTAGTTTTGTACCATTTGCTACATCCCCTCTAAGACCTGTTGGTTTTGCCTCCTCAACTTTCGATTTTGCCTCATCAACTCCTCCATGATCTCCTATGTACTTTTCCCTTACTGTGTCATTGGAGTGCCCATAAATTCACTAGTCAATATGCATGCATGGCCAAAACCTTCATGATCTTGCTAGCTTCCCAACAGTTGGCCAAGATCATGCTCTGATACCACTGTAATGTTTCAAATTGGAATCTTAACAATGATATTTAAGCAAGAACACAATGCAACACAGAAAACTCAAACAACAATTAACACCCATAAAATTTACACCAGAAACGCGCCAAACTAAGCCATTTTATTATCAAGAGGAGAGTTTTCCAAAGCAAGCTAAACAACCCCAGGTGGGAAAATATGTTGCCTGGATGTAAGAAAATGTTTTCTCCTCAAGTTCTGCATTGGCCCTGGATTTCTGCGACTGTTGGTTGGAAAGAACCCCTATTTGAGCCCCCTAGAATGCTTAGAAAATTCTACCAAATTAATCTTAGGCTCTCCCCCACAAACCCATAAAAGCCCAGAAAGGGTTTTGGCAAATTCTACCAACCACCTAGGACCCAAAATTTCAACTCACTTCTCCCCACTGTCTGCCAAATATTTGTTGTTTGGGGCACCAAAACTCCCCCAAAAATTCTGCAAAATTAGGAGCCAACTCCTTAACCCCTGACTGACAAAACCCATAAATGTTTTGGGCTAATTCTGACCTCCCGGAATTACCCAAAAATGGTGCTACGCCCTCCTTGGCAGAAACTGTGTCCTTCACAACCACAACTGCTAAATATGGCACTTATCCTTCCTCAATCCGTTGTAGAACTGCCCTAAAAATTTACCTGGAAGAAGTGAGAATTTCCTTCCAAAATTCGGCACAAGAGAGATGAATCCAGCCCCACGAATTTTGCCCAGTGACACTTCTGCGCAGGCCCTAGAATGGCAAATTTGGCTCTCTCAAGAGCAGCAACTTCCAGCCTTGAAATTCTCCACAATTGTTGGTCCACCCTTAGTGAAATTTCTCCTAAATCCTCTAGCCAAAATACCCCTTGAAACTCCCTCAACTCAGTGGTACGATTTATGCTACTGCATCCTCCTGTAAGCTCAAATTTGCTGAAGCAAGAGCTGATATGACCCACAAACTCCAGCAAATCTCTTCCCACTAAGTCCTAAAATTCTCTTCTAGGGCGGCACTCTACGTCCACCAAATAAAGAGCTGAGATTTTTGCCTGGAAATTGCCTTGTGCTAAGCAACAATGGTAGTCTTGGCTAAACAGCTCAAGAGTACTCTAATTCATAAATTCAAATTGTCAAAAAGCCCCCAAAATGATGCCTCTTCCTCATATTTATCTTTGCTTCCCCCTTTCTCTCCTTGTGGGCCCTACCAATTCGACCTCCTTCTCCCTAGCTCGATATTCCTAAGGGGTTTGAATTCCCCTTTTTGGGCGGCCCCTACATCCCACTACTAATTTAATTTTTCCTTTTCTCTAATGTTGGTGGCCTCCATCTATCCAAAAATTAAGTGGAGACTCCCTCCACCTACTTTTCCTAAGTTTACCTGCCAAAATATTTCCCAACACCCAATGGAAAAAATGGAAATTCTTCTTAGCAAAATTAATTTAATTGGGGACATTACACTGCCAATTGAATCCCAATCTTCTTGTCGCAATATATCACTATAGTGTCTAAGACCTGCTCGAATAGCTCTCCAAAGAGCTTCCTCAACCAAACTGCTTCGCAGCTAGCCATGTTGGTGGCAATGTACTCTGCCTTAGCAATAGTCAGTGCTACGGACTTCTGCTTGTTGCTCATCCAAGATATCGCGACAAATTCAAGGCTAAAACAACATCCAGACATATTCTTCTTGTCAACAACGTTTCTTGCCCAGTCAACATCGATATATCCATGAAGTTGAACATCTCTAGCAAAATATCTCAAACCAAGGGTGATCATCCCATGCAAATATCTCAAAATGTGTTTGGCAGCAACCCAATGTGCATGGAGAGGCTCGGTCATGAATTGACTCAACATGTTCACTGCATAGCATATGTCCGGATGGGTGTTTACTAGGAACATCAGAGCACAATCAACTGTCTATATTCAGATGGATTCACCAAATCAAGTCCTACTGGTTCTCCTTATAGCTTCTTGAAATTCATTTCCATCGGTCTGGGTAGGGACTTGCATTCTGTCATTCCAAATCTCTCCAACAATTTCACGACATATTTTCCTTATGAAAGGAAAATATCATCAGGCCTCTGCCACACCTCGAGGCCTAGAAAGTAGTGCATGAGTCCAAGGACCTTCATCTTGAATTTAGAGGCTAACTCCCTCTTACACTCGATCATCAAGGGCTCACTACCGATCAAGAATAGATCGTGAACTTATAAAACCAAAATCAACAGCATACCTTGGACTACCTTGAAGTAGAGGCTGGGATCGGCATTTCTTCTTGTGAATCCCAGCTTCACCAAGTAATTGACTATGCGGGCGTACCATGCTCTAGGGGCTTGCTTCAAACCATACAATGCCTTCTTCAACCTACAAACATGTGTCTTTCGGTCCTCTACTTCAAATCCATGTGGTTGTTCAACGTAGACTTCTTCCTGTAACATGTCATGAAGGAATGTTGCCTTCACATCTATCTGATGAAGGGTCCATCCTTGACTTGTAGCATGAGCAACTATCGAACGAATGGTTGTATATCGAGCCATAGGTACAAATATATCGTCATAATCTTCTCCCTCTTTCTAGGAGACACCTCTGGCCACGAACCTTGCCTTACATTTCCCAATGCTTCCATCAACACCATGTTTAATCTTGAATAGCCATTTGGAAGTCACCGCAGATTTCCCCTTCGGTCTCGGCATAACATCCCATACGTCAATCTTCATAATTTATTCATATTCTTCAGTGGTGGCATCCTTCCAAACTTGTTCTTTCACGGCTTCTTCAAAGGTGGGAGGTTCGGCTTGAATCATAATGCTCATAGTTGCAACTTATCCCTAGTACCTGCATGGCTTCTTACTTTCTCTAAATGATCTTCTAACGAGAATGCATCTCTTGTCATCCTGTAATGTGTCACGAAGCCAAAGTGGCCTCTTCCTAGCAAGATGATCAATGTCTCTCTCGGATTTAGGCATGGAAGGACCATCTAAAATATTTATATCATCATTCTTCTTCTCAGGAGGAGGAGGTGGAGGAAGGTCCCTTACTTTCCCAAGGGCAACATCTTCGTTAAACATTACATCCCTGTTAATTTCAACCTTCCTTTAACTAGGAATATATATTTGTTTTAGAATCTTCACAATATCCAACAAACTTATCTTTTCTTCCCATGACTTCCAACTTGTTTATTTTGTCCTTCGGCACATGGAAATATATGGGGCTACCAAAGATATGAAGATGACCAACATTGGGCTTGATACCTGTGAATACTTCTTCAGGGGTCTTGTTGTCCAATGCTTGATGAGGCACCCTGTTTTGAACATATACAACAGCATTTGTTGCTTCTCCCCAAAGGAACTTTGGTAACTTTTGATCATGGAGCATGGAACGAGCGGCTTCTATAATAGACCTAATATTTCTTTCAGCCACTCCATTTTGTTCGGGATTATAGGGCAGAATTCTCTTTCTTGATACCTTCCTTCATACAAAAATCAATGAACTCATTCGAAATGTACTCTTCACAGTGGTCGAACCTAAAGATCTTAATTTTCTTCCCTGTTTGATTTTCAACCAAAGCTTTGAACTCCTTGAACATTTCGAAGACTTCATCCTTGTGCTTCAAATAATATATCCACGTCTTTTTTGAGAAGTCATCAATGAAGGTGATGTAGTAGAGATGACCACCAATAGAATGTATGGCCATCGGTCCACATATGTCAGAATGAATGAGTTGGAGGATGTCATTCGTATTATTCTTGCTAGATGTGAAAATTTTTGAATCTAACACATCAGAAACCCCTACTGCATTTTCTGGTTTATTATCTCCTACTTGTTCTTTACATTAACAAGTTATTTAAATGCACAAATATCGAAGTAAACACAAATGCAGCGTTCACAAATATGCAGATCAACAATTGAAATAAACTGAGACAACATAAGGGGCACCATTATTTTTGTACAATCGTCCCCGAAAAAACCCAATGCGGGAAAACCGGTGCAGCATGTAGAGGGTTTTATTATTAAGCAGATTCTGAATACAACTAAGGTGCTAGAAATGGCTCACCCTTCAAAGAATATCCTTGGCAGCAATACCTCTATCCAGAGATAGATATTCCAGCAAATCAGCAGCCGGATGAACAATCCTCCAGTGATTGCGGTTGTTCCTTGTGTTGGACAGTGAAAGCTGCTCCACACACTCCTCTGGAACTGCGTCACCCTCTTCAAAACTGCGACACCCTCTCCCAACTAATCTGCTCTTAGTCTGCTCCACAAACTTCCTCAGCACAGCCTCTGAAGCTCTTTGTGTCAATTGCATCATCCTCTATGGCCTATGTGTCAATTTCTTTAGCCCTCTGCGTCCTCTACGTTGACCTCCTTAGCCTCTGCGTCAACCCTTGTTGCCTCTGTGTCAGCCTTCTTAGGCTCTGCGTTGCCTCTTCCAGCACTATGTTGCCTCTTTGGTATGTATTCTTCGGCTTCCTGCCAAACTGCTCCTCATTGCAACTGATCAATTGTTCAATTTCCTCAGCAAACCTCGCCCCAAAAAATCAAATTGACTGATCTCTCTTGGTGTCTTGGTGTGTCTCCAACAGACCCTCAAGCCTCCTCTTATATTTTTCCCATTGACAATTCAACAGCCGAGATTAACTCCCTAATCAATGGCTAAGATTAGATCTGGCTTGATCCTCGTTATTTAGAGCTTTCTCACCCATATTATATAATACACATTAATATTTTAATTTCCTAAGTTTAGACTTAGGAACCCCATTAAAAATATTAATTATTTTAATATCTCTTCATCTGGGTGGAATTTCTCCAAACGATTTATAGGTCTTGGAGATCTCATGTGCCTTAGCCTCTCCACCAATTTTCATGGCTAGAGCACATCCGATGCTACCAAAAATCAACACTCCTTCTTAGCGAGGAATGTGCTCTAGTAATGCTTCACCATAGAAACATCACACTGATCCTTCGCATCAGTACCTGTGTTGATGCTCGGCCTGTTGCCTCACACCCCTGCACTGCTACTTCCTGTACTACCGCCCATGACACTGCCACTGCCACTGCTACATCTATACTATAGTTCCCTCTCAAAATGTTGCCCCATGCTGCCCATAGCACTGCCACTACTAATTGTTGCACTGCAACTCAGTTACCGAGAAGTAAGTAACTGACTTCAACCAAACACTGACATCTTGGTCAATCTGGAAGCCCCGTGATGTTGAAGCTACCTCAGCTGCTATCGTGTGCTCCCCTGCTGCCACTACGTTGTTGTAAACACCTATGTGCCTCTCGCACTACTACAACCTCCACTGCGCTGCATCAGATTTTGGCACTCTAGCACTGTTATTGTTGCTTCATCACACCTTGCTCCACCTGACACCTGTCATCATGCTATTGTCTTTAAGGGCTCCCGTAGCCGAATATGATCCAAGAGTTTGAGCACCTCAAGGATCCTGCCCCTAGTATGTAGTCCTCTTGAATATAACTCGATGTCTCCCACCTCTTCTCTAGAGGTGCATGAGCACTCATGGCACGGTCGTAATCAGTCTCAACCTCTTTCTCCACCTTAGCTGGAGCTACCTTCGAATCGGAAGCCTCTCCCTAGTTTTTCTTCCTGGGACACTGGGATGCATAATGTCCCAGCTCCCCACAGTGGAAGCACTTCACCTTGGAGATGTCCTTCTTCTTCCTTTTCCCTTGATGTCCCGCAGATGCTAGAGCCGCATCCTCCTCCTCCTCTTTCTTGACTCGAACTCCCTTACCTCTACTCCCCGCCTTGGTCAACCTCCTGATCTCTTCCTATTGAAGAGCTGCCCACATCTCTTCCCAACTAGGGAGAGTTGCTCTGCCCAAAATGCTTTGAACAAACATCTCCCAGTCCTCGAAGACTGCATTCAGAACAATCATGACCATAAACTCTGGATCCGGTGTAGATCCTACGGAAGTAAGTTGGTCGCAAATTCCTTGCAACCTGAGGAGGAAGTAATCTATCTCCTCTCCTTTCTGCATCTGATATGACAGCTAATTTTCCAATAGCATCTTTCGTTGCACGACAGAGCCCTGGTATAACGTGGTCAGCGCCTCCCACATCTCCCTTGTTGTGTTCTTCTCAGCAATATGTGGTATGACATGATCTTTGACCTCGTCTAAGATCATGCATTTCGCCTTCGCCATGGCCTCCTCATACTTCTCATTTGCATTCGGGTCAACTAGGACAGCTACGGTTTTCAAGGCATAGTCCTTGATGCAATGTTTATCCAAGATTGCCAGGATCATGGCCTTCCAAATGACAAAATTGGAAACCCCATCCAATCTGTCATGATCCCTCAATCTGTTTACTGTCATCTTTGCTCCTCTTCTAGACTCCCTCCGAGTCTCGACTTCCCTCCTGGAAATCCTCTTTCCAACTATCAAATCACTCCTCTCCAATCCCCCTTTGCTGCTACAACTCAGATTTGGATTTCTTGGCTAGAAATTCGTCGAGGTAGTGCTTCCCTCTACCTTGGCTTTGTCTCCTTAGACATTGTTCTGCTCAGACAGAAACATCGTCCCACCAGCTCCTCAAATCACAATTTGCACAGCTCCCTTAGCCCCGACAACTGAAGAATCTGAGCCCTTCTAGCTCTGCGCAATCACAGTGAGAGTTGGATCAGCGCCTCCTGGCCTCAGCGTCAATCCTTCCTGACTGAGAAAGATGATTGGGCACTGCATAGGCCTAATATGCCCCTCCTCTGCCTCTGCACTGGCTCTCCTCCTAGCTCAGAATGCTGACGCAGGCTCTGCGTGAGCCTCTGCATCACCCTCTTAGCACTGCGTCACTCCTCTTGCCTCTTCAGCTCTGGAACAACGCTCTCTCGGGACAACTGCTTCACTACTACAAATCCTCAGATTTCTCCTGTTGGTGTCTAGAGCCCTCCTTGATCTACAATCGCTCTGATACCATGTGAAAAATTTTGAATCTAACACATCAAAAACCCCAACTGCATTTTCTGGTTTACTATCTCCTACTTGTTCTTTACATTAACAAGTTATTTAAATGCATAAATATCGAAGCAAACACAAATGCAGCCTGCACAAATATACAGGTCAACAACTAAAATAAATTGAGACAACACAAAGAACACCATTATTTTTGGACAATTGTTTTTCCAAAAATCAAATGCAGGAAAACCGATGCATCATGTAGAGGGTTTTATTATTAAGCAGATTTTGAATACAACTAGGGTGCCAGAAATGGCTCACCCTTCAGAGAATATCCTTGGCAGCAATACCTTTATCCCGAGCCAGATATTCTGGCAAATCGGCAGCCAGATGAACAATCCTCCAGTGATTGCAGTTGTTCCTTGTGCTAGACAGCGAAAGCTACTCCACGCACTCCTCTGGAACTGCGTCACCCTCTCCCGGCTAATCTGCTCTCAGTCTACCCCATAGACTTCCTCAGCGCAGCCTCTGAAGCTCTCTGCGTCAGCCACTATGGCCTCTACATCAGCTTCTTTGGCCCTTTGCGTCCTCTGTGTTGGCCTCCTTAGCCTTTGCGTCAACCCTTGTTGCCTCTGTGTCAGCCTTCTTAGGCTATGTGCTGCCTCTTCCAACACTCTGTTGCCTCTCTGATATGTATTCTTCGGCCTCCCGCCGAACTGCCCCTCACTACAACTGATCACTTGTTCGATTTCCTCAGCAAACCTCGCCCCAGAAAATCGAACTGACTAATCACTCTTGGTGTCTTGGTGTCTTGGTGTCTTGGTCTGTCTCCAACTAACCCTCAAGCCTCCTCTTATACTTTTCCTGTTGACAATTCAAAAGCCGAGATTAAGTCCCTAATCAACGGCTAAGATTAGATTTGGCTTGATCCTCGTTATTTAGACTTTCTCACCCATATTATATTAATACACATTAATATTTAATTTTCCTAAGTTTAGACTTAGGAACCCCATTAAAAATATTAATTATTTTAATATCTCTTCATCCTGGTGGAATTTCTCCAAACAATTTTTGGGTCTTGGAGATCTCATGTGCCTTATCCTCTCCACCAATTTTCATGGCTAGAGCACATTCGATGCTACCAAAAATCAACACTAGAGGGGAATGGTCCCCTTGTCTTCTTTCCACTGGCACAAACTGGACATACTCCATCATGATGGGCTTGAACATCATGAATTCTAGAGACCAATTTCTTCAATTTCAAGAGAGCATCATCATGAAGATTGGCCAATCTTTGGTGCCATATCTTGCTTAGATGATTAGTATCATGGACCAATGCTAGAAGATGTCTACTAGTGACTCTATAGAGTCCTTCAAATCTCGATCCCAATGTGAATGCATCTCTCATAAAGGATCCAGCAAGCCAAGTAAGAACATTTCCCTTGATGAAGGCAACCCTCATCCTTGTCTTCCAAAGCAGATATTGATACCAAATTCTTCTTAAACCCTGGTACATACATTACATCATGGAGCAAAACAAATTCCCCATAATCCAAATGAAATTTGACAGACCCAAAACCTTTAATGGGATGAGTGGAGTTGTCTCCAAGAATAATTTTCAAATTTGACTCCCTCTCTACCAAATTAGAGAGAACTTCCTTATACCTAGAGAAATGATGAGTGGCCCCAATATCAACCAACCAACTACCCCACAAATCCAGAGGAGAGGAGCTAGTGAGAGTAGAAATAATGATATATTCAGATTGATTAGCAACCTTACTTTCATACCTGGAATATCTTGACTTCTT
Source organism: Pinus tabuliformis (assembly GCA_031772625.1). Classification (NCBI taxonomy): domain Eukaryota; kingdom Viridiplantae; phylum Streptophyta; class Pinopsida; order Pinales; family Pinaceae; genus Pinus; species Pinus tabuliformis. Next base: position 1,892,452,887 of record CM062817.1, on the reverse strand, counting down.
TTGAGGACGATGATATTCTTCATGATCACTTTGAGCATCTCTTCTTCTTCTTTCATCTCTTCCATTGCAATCATTCCTTTGATAATCTCTTCTTCAATCATTGAACCTGTTATTGTTGCTTCTAGTGTTGTAGCGTAGCCCATGTTCTTCTCAGGGCAATCTAGAAAATAGTGACCTTTCTTGTGAAAATTGTAGCATTCATTGTGCGATGATTCTCTTTCATTCCTTCTTTTTGAATTTCGAGGAGGAGACTTCCTTGAATTTGATGAACCTCCTTTTCCTTTCTTCTTCTTGTTATGAGTGACGAATGCAACAGGTTCTCCTTCTTCATGCTTTTGTAGCTTGCCTCTTGATATCATCCTTGATTCTTCTTGAGTGAGTTTTCCAACAATCTCATCAAATGACGGGAAACTATTGTTGTTGTTGATAGTGTTGACCTCTACTGGTCAACTACCCATGCAGTACCCCCCCTTTCTTTGCGAAAAGGGGCAGCACCTGATCGACATATCCGTGCCATCCTGCAGTCATCAGCAGCTTGATCAATCTAATTGTAAACCCAGTCTGCATGTATTAATTGTAAATAATCTTAGCAGACATGAGTCGTGTATGTGAATTGCCTAGGTGGACCTAACTTTCTAGTGGTAATCTACGTCCCAGAAGGTTTTTCGTCTCACCGATCCATGGATCGGCAGAGTTTTCCTTCAAACCTGACCCCAAAGCCGGGATGGATTTTGTCATTGGAATTTTAGGAGAATCCTAGTGTGTTGATCTGCTAGATTATAGTTGTGTCACAGAACTGGGTGATTTGTGACGGTCTATGTTAAAGGGGTTTTTCTCTCTTAAGATGTAAATTGTAAAAGTCATGATGTAATGTGTCCTGAGGGTCGAAAAATGTTTTAAATCCCCTCATGAGTCCTAAGTCCTAGGTCCTAGGTGATGTTTCCGAAGGCTTAGTTCGATGATCCATTTTAAAATGAATTAAAAAATGAATAAAAATAATAAAATAAATAAAAATTAAAAAATGAAATAAATTAAAAATTAAAAAAATAAAGCAAAAACCTAACTAATAAAATAATAATTTTTAAGAGAATAAATCGACAGATGAGATCAAGAGATGTCTTGATCCTCATCAACGGTCGAGATCATTTCTACATGGATCACTCGAACTAGCCGTTGGAGTCATTTCCTTTAAGTAGGGTGCTAGGGGTCAGTTCAGATCATTCGATCTGTGAGTCTAAGACTAAAGAAGCTCTCTTGTAAATCTGTTCCTGGTTAATAAAAGAAGACTTTGGGGTCCATATCTTGCTGGTGTTACTCTCTTAAAATGCTGAGATTGTTTCATTTTCTGCATATGTTATTTTACGCCGTTAATAATAGCTTTTTGTAGAGTATTGTGAGCACAGGTATCTTGTTCACTTGCTGGGGTTTGGGTGCTGTTAGGGTTTCTGAAGTAATGGCAGGTATCTCCATTACTTCCTGAGATCTAGCAGCATTTTTTCCCTCTTTATTGACAGTTGTTTTGAGCTGTGCAGAAAACATCATTGAAGGAAATTTTGTGGGCGTTCGGGGAAGTTCTCGGCTGAACCAGCCAACTCCCGCAAGCATTTTTTGTTGAGCCCAGTTGGATTTGATCCTGGGTCTATCATTCGGTTTTATTTTTCTGATCTGCATGAGAAAATTTCTGAAGTTTTTTCACAGTGACAATCTGAAATTTCTTTTCTTTAAATATTTTGTGCTTACTGCTAAATCTGGCTGCTAAGGGGCTAAATCTGTAAATTAACCAGCTGTCTTAGGGTTTCAATTTTCTCTGATCTAGGGTTTCAAATTCTTGCTTTTTGCAGTTTTCATTAGGGTTTTGTTTTTTTTTTGTGTTTGAGGCTACAGGATTTTCATCAAGAAGCATTTTTTTTGAAGGAGTTAAAGGCTGCCCAGCAAGACGGCTGCAAGCACTTTTGGTGTAGTTTTTTTTGTTTTTATCAAAGAAACAAAAACAGAAATCTGTGACCCTACAGCATACCCATGCTGCTGCTACAAGTCAAGAAACCTGTTCATTCGAAAACGCATCAGGCTTTTCAGTGCCAGCGACCAATGAGAATTTTGATTCCAAGTTTTTGAGGGTCAGCGCAGTTTTGGAATTTGCCTGGGGTTTCACTGGGAAATGAAGTTCTAAATGGCATCTCGACTGTTCATCACCATCGACTGAGGCAAGGCTTCGGCTCATCGTATGGGCAAATCGCTTCATATACCAGTGTGTCGGCTGGGTAATTTCTTCTTCAAAGTTATCAACAGTAAAAAAAAAAAAAATTCTCTGCGACGGCTTTCCAAGCGTGACTGCGATTCTCCTTACGATTTGCTGCGTATTGGGTATGGTAAGGGTTCGGTAGTGTTCATAAACGCTCAGTTCATTCAGCGTCGGCATCGTAGCAGGTTCCATCCACGTTAATCCGATAGCAGCACCGTCGACTGTCGAGATTCAACGTTGGCTATCCGTCGAAGACTTTAAACCGTCACGCAGGTGAATAGAAATCCATCACGCAGGTAAAAATCGCTTCATTGCCGCAGGTATCATTGCATTCAAAGGCGTACTTCAGCATATCGTTGTCGATTTATTTACACGTTTACGTTTGCAGCTAGGGCCTTTTTTTTTATGCGTTTCGATCCTTTCTTTATTTCATGTTATGAATTTTATAAATAGCTGTTAGTTTAGTTTTTGTTTCGTTTAATTTTTTAGATTTTAAATTCTAACTTTAATTTGTTTAGCGTAGGTCCTTTTGGGGCTTTATAAAAATTAAAATCAAATTTTCATTTTTTTTTTTAGGTGTTATCGTTTTCCTTTATTAGTTTTGGGGTTTCTCATGTGTATAAATGGATAGGCTAGCGTAGATTTTTTTGGATTTTAATTTGTTTTATTTTAGTTATGTATTTTAATTTTTAGATTTTAATTTTTTTATAGTTTCGTTTTTTTTATATAGATTCATAAAAAATCAAAAATTAAAATGTTTAGGTTTGATTCATATTAGTTTAGATTTTAATTATTAAATTTTTTTTAATGTTTTAGATTTTAGTTAGAATTACATTTTAAGTTTTTTGTGAAGTTTTATAAATTTAAAAAAAAAAAAAAAAAAAATCTTTTAAACTTTTGAAAAGTATAAAAAGTTTTGTGGAAATTTTCTTTGCCAGATCCAGTTATTTTTTCGAGAAATTATCATGTTATATCTTTCATGTTGAGATCTAAGTCAGGATACAAATACGATGTCTAGTTAATAATTCATGATTCTCGTGGTGACTTAAGGCATTTATCTCTTCAAAATTTTCAGTTGCCGGATATCGTTTTGGTCATGTGATTTAGCTGATGACAAATGATTGTTGTTCACGGTTTATGTTTTCCACATCGTCTAACAAGTAATCATTGTAATAACAATCTCTCAAGGCACTGGTCTGCTAACTAATCAAATCATTTTAGTGCTTATCTTAATCGTGTCTCGTGTCTCCCAACCAACTGTTTGGCAGTTGGTCTTCATCATCTCGCAGGGTCTACCCCCCTTAGCCGCGGGAGACAGGCTTAAACGGAGGGATCGGGGATCAGAGTGACAGCCCCCGGTCTGAGCGTTGTCGTGTCAATCCGCGCGACAACATTTTTTGGCGTCGTTGCCGGGGAAATTGTTTTCTCGGCGTTTCAAACGAAAAATCATCCTTCTCATTTCTATCTTTTCATCTGGCCCGGCAACGCCAACATTTTTTGGCGCCGTTGCCGGGGTTACTTTGTTCTTGGTGTTTCAAACGACAATCATTCATCTCTCATTCAGGCTGGCATATTCAACTTTTGGGTTATCATTTGGATCTTTCATTGCCTTATCAGCATCTTTTGGATTTATTTCTTGTTTGGGTGGCGACTCCACTTTCTCATTTTTTCCAGACAAGAAGCTTCCCTCATATTTGCTTGTGGTTACCTTTTTGGATCTTAGAATCAGATTCATTGTTCAAGTGGTGGCTCCACTTCTTTCATTTTTTGATTTTCTTGAGCAAAGAGCTAGTTCTATCATCCATCTGATCCCTTATTGTTCATCATGGATTATTCATTTAAACCATGTCGTTTTACTCACCGTCTCCATGATTTGCCGGAGGAGGCCATTCCTGAATTACCTATTTTTTCAGATGGTGATCCAATCGCTGCTAAAAGGCATATAGACTTGTTTATTCGCATCATGATCATATATTGCAGATCCCCTCAGTTTAGGCATGATGATATCAAAATGCGTCTATTTGTCCTTTCTTTAGAAGATGATGCTTTGAATTGGTTTAACAATTTTCCTAAGGATTCTTTTACTTCTTTAAATGACATTGTAAATGCTTTTGAAGATAGATATGGTTATCTAAACAGCTTGCCTTCTGCCTCTAAAATTGTGCAACAGAATAAAAATAGTTTAATAAGAGGTCCAACTGATGGTGAAAGATCCCAAGACGACTCTTCATATCAGAATGTGTCATCCACCGAAAATATTGCAGATCAAGTTCATAACAATGAAAAGGAGGAGCAAAAGCAAATAATACAAGATTTAATGATGCTGGTGAAAAATATGGAAAGCAATCAAACTAATAACGTCAATGATGTCAAAACTTTATGCACACATCTGGAAAAACGTAATAGGGAGATTGAGGTCACGCAAAATCAGCATGCTAAGGAAATTGAGGCCATAAAAACTAATTATGAAACAGAAATTAGAATCATGCAAATCAGGTTGTCAGGATTAGAGGAAAATATGGTGACCATGAAAGCTGATCATGATAGGGAAATTGACTCTATGCAAAACAAGTTATTAACTATGGATGAGGAAATGACTATCATGACGTTCAATCATAATAATCAATTGGCTGACATGCAAGCGAATCATAAAGAAGAAATAAATTTCATGCAGCATTACTTGATGGACATAAAGGAAAAGAACAATAAAGTGATAAAAGACATGGAAGAACATCATGCCAGACAAATCGGTGATATAAAGGTTGAACACTCTAGACAGATGGATGCCATTAGAATACAGGTTCAAAGGTTTCAGCAATTGGAAGATGAAAGAAACCAGGTGACATCAATAGATCAGGAGCCTTCTCATGTGCTGCAACAAGCTCCATCTTATTATGAGGAGGTTATTGATTCGATTGAAAGATGGTTAATTGAAGGTGATCCGGATAGACTTAAGAATGATAAAGATCAGATGCGGGATAAAGAAAGACATATCACGCATACTTCATCTGATAGTTTTGAAACAGAAAGTTCCAGGTCATCAGTAATTAAACCAGCCAGAAAGAAAAAGCGCAAGAAAAAGAAAATGAGAAGAAGATTTGACGCATCAGACGGCCGTGAGCAGCTTGATTTTCGGATAGGAAAAAGTCCTACCATATGCAAAATTGGACACGGCACATCCGACAAGCAGCCGACAGATTTGCCTGAAAGCAGGCAAATGCTCAGTATGCACTATATTGAACACATCTGATGCCATGGGGCATCTTTTGTATCGTATTTCTAACCCTACTCCTTGTTTTTTCCGCATTTCTATTTCTGTTTTAGGATTAGATTTGCTTTCCTAGATTAGTTAATAAATGAAGAGTTTTTATCTTTCTTGTGCTTAATGTATATGATGATTTTTGGATGGACGCTACTTATTTTTGTGTTGTATGGATGCAGATTCTGGATTCTCACATTCCTGCAAGCAGCAAAGTGTCCCCAAGTAGAGCCAGATGTTGACCTCTACTGGTAAACTACCCATGCAGTACCCCCCCTTCTTTTTCTTTGTAAAAAGGGGCAGCACCTGATCGACATATCCGTTCCATCCTGCAGTCATCAGCAGCTTGATCAATCTAATTGTAAACCCAGTCTGCATGTATTAATTGTAAATAATCTTAGCAGACATGAGTCGTGTATGTGAATTGCCTAGGTGGACCTAACTTTCTAGTGGTAATCTACGTCCCGGAAGGTTTTTCGTCTCACCGATCCATGGATCGGCAGAGTTTTCCTTCAAACCTGACCCCAAAGCCGGGATGGATTTTGTCATTGGAATTTTAGGAGAATCCTAGTGTGTTGATCTGCTAGATTATAGTTGTGTCGCAGAACTGGGTGATTTGTGAGGGTCTATGTTAAAGGGGTTTTTCTCCCTTAAGATGTAAATTGTAAAAGTCATGATGTAATGTGTCCTGAGGGTCGAAAAATGTTTTAAATCCCCTCATGAGTCCTAAGTCCTAGGTCCTAGGTGATGTTTCCGAAGGCTTAGTTCGATGATCCATTTTAAAATGAATTAAAAAATGAATAAAAATAATAAAATAAATAAAAATTAAATAAATAAAAAATTAAAAAAATAAAGCAAAAACCCTAACTACTAAATAATAATTTTTAAGTGAATAAATCGACAGATGAGATCAAGAGATGTCTTGATCCTCATCAACGGTCGAGATCATTTCTACATGGATCACTCGAACTAGCCGTTGGAGTCATTTCATTTAAGTAGGGTGCTAGGGGTCAGTTTAGATCATTCGATCTGTGAGTCTAAGACTAAAGAAGCTCTCTTGTAAATCTGTTCCTGGTTAATAAAAGAAGACTTTGGGGTCCATATCTTGCTGGTGTTACTCTCTTAAAATGTTGTGAGATTGTTTCATTTTCTGCATATGTTATTTTACGCCGTTAATAATAGCTTTTTGTAGAGTATTGTGAGCACAGGTATCTTGTTCACTTGCTGGGGTTTGGGTGCTGTTAGGGTTTCTGAAGTAATGGCAGGTATCTCCATTACTTCCTAAGATCTAGCAGCATTTTTGCCCTCTTTATTGACAGTTGTTTTGAGCTGTGCAGAAAACATCATTGAAGGAAATTTTGTGGGCGTTCGGGGAAGTTCTCGGCTGAACCAGCCAACTCCCGCAAGCATTTTTTGCTGAGCCCAGTTGGATTTGATCCTGGGTCTATCATTCGGTTTTATTTTTCTGATCTGCATGAGAAAATTTCTGAAGTTTTTTCACAGTGACAATCTGAAATTTCTTTTCTTTAAAATATTTTGTGCTTACTGCTAAATCTGGCTGCTAAGGGGCTAAATCTGTAAATTAACCAGCTGTCTTAGGGTTTCAATTTTCTCTGATCTAGGGTTTCAAATTCTTGCTTTTTGCAGTTTTCATTAGGGTTTTGGTTTTTTTTTGTGTTTGAGGCTACAGGATTTTCATCAAGAAGCATTTTTTTTGAAGGAGTTAAAGGTTGCCCAGCAAGACGGCTGCAAGCACTTTTGGTGTAGTTTTTTTTGTTTTTATCAAAGAAACAAAAACAGAAATCTGTGACCCTACAGCATACCCATGCTGCTACTACAAGTCAAGAAACCTGTTCATTCGAAAACGCATCAGGCTTTTCAGTGCCAGCGACCAATGAGAATTTTGATTTCAAGTTTTTGAGGGTCAGCGCAGTTTTGGAATTTGCCTGGGGTTTCACTGGGAAATGAAGTTCTAAATGGCATCTCGACTGTTCATCACCATCGACTGAGGCAAGGCTTCGGCTCATCGTATGGGCAAATCGCTTCATATACCAGTGTGTCGGCTGGGTAATTTCCTCTTCAAAGTTATCAACAGATCTCTGCGACGGCTTTCCAAGCGTGACTGCGATGTCTCCTTACGATTTGCTGCGTAGTGGGTATGGTAAGGGTTCGGTAGTGTTCATAAACAGGGCGAATCTCATGAACCAAGTGTCAGTTTGGAAGCTTCCTGGGCAGTTGACACCTTGCAGGATGACTGTGCCACTTGGCCAATCTCGCCCAGCGCAGGTAGCCTTCATTAATCTTGACTTCCAGCGCAGGTACAGAGTAGGACAGCTGCATTCTAGCGCAGAAGCTCAGTGGAGCAGCTGACATGATCCAAAATAAGCCTGTTTTGAAGTGTTTTCAGGTGGAGAACTGATTGGAAGTGCTGTTGGTTGATGACCTTGTTCTTTTAGGGGTAAGAACAACATGTTTAGGGACTGAGGATCCCTGTAATTATTGACATTCCATGCTCCTTGACGCGAGGAACAAAAATGTCTATAACAGTTGCCCCCTAAAGTGTGAGGCCGTTTATCGGGTGAAATGCTTTAGCTAGAGGGTCCGAAGTTCGTTCCAGTGCTGAGGAGAGTGCCCTGTAATACAATACAATACAATACATTATCTTTCATTCAATTTTCATGGTCTAGCTGAGGCGGGCATTCCCATGCTCAGCTTTTATAAATACATTTTGGTACATATGACAGATGATCGTCTGATGACAGACTGATAATCTTCTGCTGAAATTATCATCCTTTGATAGGATGATCATCTGCTGCAATGATGTACATGGCAAATGTTTTTATATTTCCTGAATATATATCGCAGCCCGGATGGATGAAACTAGATCCGGGGTCTTCAAACTCGTTCGATCTTCACTCTAAGTACAAGTCAATCCATGTGAGAATTGTGCTGAAGTCGAACATGGAAAGACATCGCTTGATTACCGGTCAATAATGAAAACCGTTAACAAGCGCGAGAGGAATCACCAATAATGTCAATGACCCTCAAGGTACTGCAGTACAATTCACGTGGCGTGAATAAAGGACTTGGCGTCGAACGCCACGCAAAATCTTCTGGTCGAAGGTCATTGATGTATACCTGTCGCCGGAAGTGAGAAACTTGCCATTGAGGCATGCAAGCTTCAAAGTACTGATGGGGGTGTTCCTAGATCAACTTCTTGGATAATGAGCTGATGTCGACAAGAAGCGATCCGTCAAAGGAGGGCCTTAATGAATCCCACATCAATGACACGGAACGGAGCTAATGATTTAGTGGAGGTAAAAACAAACTGTGACATATGATTCAGGGTGGCGATCACGAATGGATGAAGGATAATGTATGGCAGTGGATGGGACACGGTTGACACTTTCAGAATGACCCCTCTTGAACATATAACGACACTGATGCGATGGATCGGTAGCATTACCCCAAATGTGGATGGTGTGGCGAGGACCATGGTGATGAGACCGGTGAATGAAACAACCCAACCCGATGTGGTACGGAGGAAAAGTGTCATGTTCAAGAGTGACTTGCTACCTTTAAACTTTGATGTTCTCCCAATTTTTCCCCAGTCATTTCTGACCAGTACCTCTTTATTTTTGTCAAGCTTGAGGAGGATAACATATGCTTGTTCTATAACCTGCCCTTCGGGCAAGCCCATCGCTAAGATTTAACGAGCCTAGCGATAGGGAAACTCGTTCTCGTCTAAAGACAAGTTTGTCGCTATTTAATCATTTTAGCGAGTCTAACGACAAAGAAAACTCGGTCCTTTTCATTTTTAGAGAGTCTGAAAAGGTACAGAAAGTCAACTCCATAATTCCTTTTTCGTCAGCATATCCCTTAAGTCCGAAAAAGTATAAAACAATACAGAAGGGATGGCTGTTCGGTACTTTTAACGAGCCGAACAAGACAAGCGCTCGATCCTTTTGTGCAATAATCCCTCAGGTCCAAAAAGATTAAAATTTAGAGGAGGGATAGCGTTTCGGTTCTTTAACGAGCTGGAAGGCCAAAACTCGGCAAACTTTTCATATTTTACGAGTCAGTGAAAAGAGCTGAAAGAAGACTCGTCTTTTGAGGAACGAGTGATAAACAGGGATAGCTACAGATTCCAGGTACAGGTTGGAATTTTCCAATCACGGCAGTGTCACAAGGATGGCTAGGTGAAATCACTCTTCGCAGCTGTTTCTCAAAAGAGGTAAACACACAAATGGAAGTGAATGATCGGCCAAAATGAATGATGGAGGTGATGGATGACAACACGATCAAGGTTTTTATGGCTGATGAATTTACGATCTCAAAAGGTTATTTACCGGTTCATTTTTTCCATGAGCTTGAACTCTGGGGGAAACTTTTGCTCGCACTTTTCTATTTTTTAACGAGCATAGATTCAGGCCTAAAACTGCTCGGATTTGTGTTTATTTTTTAACGAGCATGAACTATATGCTAAAACTGCTCGATTCTTGCGTTTATTTTTTAACGAGCATGAACTATGTGCTAAAACTGCTCAATGATTTGCATGCCCCCAGCATCATAATGACGCATGTCAAAGCATGCCCCCAGCATCATGATGACGCATGTCAAAGGAGGGTGCCCCCCAAGCTTCATTGCATTCAACTTGGTGATTGGAATGAAGGTTTACCTTTGAATTTTGAAAAAGGGGACTTGTTTCATTTTTTAACGAGGTTGAATTGATCCAGTTGGATGAAAACCGTCGTGACGCCGCTTTGGCGAACGAGGCTCATAAGAAACGAGTCAAAGCGCAGTTCGACAAGAATGTCAAACCTCGCGTCTTCTCTGAAGGTGACTTGGTTTTGCTTTACGACCAAGAATCCGATAAATTAGGAGCAGGGAAATTTCAGTCCTTATGGATGGGTCCTTATATTGTTAAAAGGGTGTTAGCAAAAGGAGCCTACGAGTTAATGGATTATGACGGAATACCACTGGCGCAACCCCGTAACGGGTTGTACCTCAAGCGTTACTATGCCTGAATAGTAACCTGAGTGCTTTTGTTGTATTTTGTTTTCGCTAAAATGTTTGTTTCGGTTAAGTAATCCACCCTTCTCGTTTGTTGCAGATGTCGAATTATTCTGAAACATATGTGGGATATGCCGACGGTGCGAGTCGTAGTACGCGGGGTTTGTCCTCCGCAGCCTGGGCCATTTTTGATCCAAGCGGCGAGTTAGTGAGTTTCAGAGGTGTGTGTATTGGTCGATCAACAAACAATATCGCTGAGTATAGTGCGTTGATTGAACTCCTCTCTGATACCATTGCCCATGGTATACGCCAACTAATTGTTAGGCTAGACTCACAACTTGTGATACTACAACTCAGTGGTATATATTCAGTCCGCAATCCAGCTATTTATCGAATGTTTCTAAGGGTTAAGATTTTGGAAAGAGAGTTTGATTCAATCCAATACCAACATATTTCCAGAAACTTGAACACATTAACAGATTCATTAGCAAACTATGTATTAGATAGACATCTACGACATATATAAAAGAGATGCATCGGTGCTATGCAAGTGGATCACAAATAAACCAAAATAAACTCCGAAAATCAAAATATATATAAAGCTGTTTATAGTTCATACATAATGTGCTGAAGTCAAAACAAAATTGGTCATATGACCTAGAACTCAAAAAGATGCTAGGGGGCACCCTAGCCTAGTGGTGCTCATGAAAGTACGTCACGGTCTGTGCAATCATGCGCAAGAGACGAGTCCATCGTCTAGGCACACCGATGGTGTGTCGCTGCAACTGTAAAGGTAACTCGTCAATCTGTACATCCGGAAGACCACGAGTAAGGCTCTCAACCTGCTCCTGCACAGCTGCAAGTATCTCAGTATCACCAAGGTCGCGAATAACAACTCTCCTAGCAGGCTCTGCTGCTGGGGCAGCAACTGGCGATCGTGGACGAGCTACTGGACGAACAGGACCGACATCTGCATGCACCCAAGAGTTTGATCAGTTTTGAACAGTAACATCATGAATAAAAACAATAAACAGTGATATGGTCAGAGATTTTACCTATAGCGCCCCATTGCTCGCCATCCGGAAGCACCAAGTCCGGATCACCTCGGTAGTCCATACCCACATATGGATACTCAGAAAATGCCATCTCCTGACGCTCGAACCACCTAAAGAAGGACTCAGTGAGAGTAATATGAGGTTGACCAGCATGCCGGGACATATGGTCAACCCACCTCTGCATGCGTGGCTCGGTCGGAGAAGGAAAATCAAGCATGATGTACTGAGGTTGCATCAATGGGACTTTCTCCAAGACAAAGGCAGTCAAGATAGAACCAAATCCAAAGTTCTTCAGCCCCCCGTCCTTTACCTTGGTCAATTGACTTTTCATCTGAACAAGTACTACATTTGAAAAGAGAAAAGCTAGTAAAAGTAAAAATTAAATTTGACCATGAATCGAGCAGTTTTACCACGGAATTTATGCTCGTTAAAAAATAGAAAAGTGTGAGCAGAGTTTCCAGCAGAGTCCAAGCTCATTAAAAAATGAACCTATCCCGGTAAACAACCATTGCGATCGTAAAGCTATTAGCCTTTAAAAACCCTGGTCGTGTTTTCATCCATCACCTCCACTGTCATTTGGCCGATCGTTCACCCCCATATGTGTGTTTACCCCTTTTGAGGAACATCTGCAAAGAGTGATTTCACCTAGCCATCCTTGTGACATTACCGTGATTGGAAAATTCCAATTTGTACCTGGAATCTGTAGCTATCCCTGTTTATCACTCGTTCCTCAAAAGACGAGTCTTCTTTGAGCTCTTTTCACTGACTCGTAAAATATGAAAAGTTTGCCGAGTTTTGGCCTTCCAGCTCGTTAAAAGACCGGAACGCTATCCCCCTTCTAGATTTTAATCTTTTTGGACCTGAGGGATTATTGCACAAAAAGATCGAGCGCTTGTCTTGTTCAGCTCGTAAAAGCACCGAACAGCCATCCCTTCTGTATTGTTTTATACTTTTTCGGACTTAAGGGATTAGATGACGAAAAAGGAACTATAGAGTTAACTTTCTGTACCTTTTCAGACTCTCTAAAAATGAAAAGGACCGAGTTTTCTTTGTCGTTAGACTCGTTAAAATGATTAAATAGCGACAAACTTGTCTTTAGACGAGAACGAGTTTCCCTATCGCTAGGCTCGTTAAATCTTAGCGATGGGCTTGCCCGAAGGGCAGGTTATAGAACAAGCATATGTTATCCTCCTCAAGCTTGACAAAAATAAAGAGGTACTGGTCAGAAATGACTGGGGAAAAATTGGGAGAACATCAAAGTTTAAAGGTAGCAAGTCACTCTTGAACATGACACTTTTCCTCCGTACCACATCGGGTTGGGTTGTTTCATTCACCGGTCTCATCACCATGGTCCTCGCCACACCATCCACATTTGGGGTAATGCTACCGATCCATCGCATCAGTGTCGTTATATGTTCAAGAGGGGTCATTCTGAAAGTGTCAACCGTGTCCCATCCACTGCCATACATTATCCTTCATCCATTCGTGATCGCCACCCCAGTCCATTCAGCGTTGGCATCATAGCAGGTTCCATCCACGTTAATCCGATAGCAGCGTCGTCGACTGTTGAGATTCAACGTTGGCTATCCGTCGAAGACTTTAAACCGTCACGCAAGTAAATAGAAATCCATCACGCAGGTAAAAATCGCTTCATTGCCGCAGGTATCATTGCATTCAAAGGCGTACTTCAGCATATCGTTGTCGATTTATTTACACGTTTACGTTTGCAGCTAGGGCCTTTTTTTTTATGCGTTTCGATCCTTTCTTTATTTCATGTTATGAATTTTATAAATAGCTGTTAGTTTAGTTTTTGTTTCGTTTAATTTTTTAGATTTTAAATTCTAACTTTAATTTGTTTAGCGTAGGTCCTTTTGGGGCTTTATAAAAATTAAAATCAAATTTTCATTTTTTTTTTTTAGGTGTTATCGTTTTCCTTTATTAGTTTTGGGGTTTCTCATGTGTATAAATGGATAGGTTAGCGTAGATTTTTTTTGGGATTTTAATTTGTTTTATTTTAGTTATGTATTTTAATTTTTAGATTTTAATTTTTTTATAGTTTCGTTTTTTTATATAGATTCATAAAAAAATAAAAAATAAAACAAAAATTAAAATGTTTAGGTTTGATCCATATTAGTTTAGATTTTAATTATTAAATTTTTTTTAATGTTTTAGATTTTAGTTAGAATTACATTTTAAGTTTTTTGTGAAGTTTTATAAATTAAAAAAAAAAAAAAAAAAAAAAAAAAAAAAAAAAAAAAAATTCTTTTAAATTTTTGAAAAGTATAAAAAGTTTTGTGGAAATTTTCTTTGCCAGATCCAGTTATTTTTTCGAGAAATTATCATGTTATATCTTTCATGCTGAGATCTAAGTCGGGATACGAATACGATATCTAGTTAATAATTCATGATTCTCGTGGTGACTTAAGGCATTTATCTCTTCAAAATTTTCAGTTGTCGGATATCGTTTTGGTCATGTGATTTAGCTGATGACAAATGATTGTTGTTCATGGTTTATGTTTTCCACATCGTCTAACAAGTAATCATTGTAATAAAAATCTCTCAAGGCACTGGTTTGCTAACTAATCAAATCATTTTAGTGCTTATCTTAATCGTGTCTCGTGTCTCCCAACCAACTGTTTGGCAGTTGGTCTTCATCATCTCGCAGGGTCTACCCCCCTTAGCCGCGGGAGACAGGCTTAAACGGAGGGATCGGGGATCAGAGTGACAGCCCCCGGTCTGAGCGTTGTCGTGTCAATCCGCGCGACAACAGATAGCAGTAATGAAGTTTGCCCAAATAGGAGGGAGACCTCTAAGGGTTACAATCACCAATTCCCTGTCAGACATAGTTTCCCCAACTCTCTGCAATTGATCTTTAAGACGAGATATCCTCATAATGTAGGATTGCATAGATTCTCCTTTATTCATCTTCATATCTTTGAGTTGATATTTCAAAGAGAGGATTTCATTCAAATTGTGGACTTCATACATGCCAGCTAGCTTATCGCACATGTCCTTAGACTTCTTCAAATTCCCAACATAAGCAAGTAAATTATCTTATAAACCATCAGCTAAAATTTGCTTTGCTTTTAACTCACCTTTCTTGTACTTATTCTTGGCAACAACAGAAGCATTCTCTGAAGGCTCGGGTACCTTTCCTTGAATGTATTCCAAAACATCATTGTTATCAACTATGATCTCCAACTTGATCTTCCAAGCAGCAAAGTTAGATGAGTCACCCAACTTCTCATTTTCCTTGAAGAAAGAGGAAGACATCTTGACTTGATTAGATAGGCTCCTTCAACTTTCCAAAGATGATTGCTTCAATTCTTGTCTCCTTTTGGGCTTGTCCTTCACCTTAGCTCTAATACCATGTTAAATTTCACACTGCTCTATGTTGATTCAATTACTTTAGCCCAATTCAATTCTTCAATTAGTAATCTTTCAACAATAATTAATATTTCCAATCATCAACAGTAATTGAAGATAGAACAGTAAATGCAATGACAAAGGAGACAATTAACACATCAACAAGAGACACCAGATTTTCATTCAATGACCAAGGAAAAACCCACTATGGGGAAAACCCTTTGAAATTCTTATTCTATTAGATTGTCATAAAATGTTCAACAGAGAGTACAATGAGCCAATACAAAATCATCTAGCAAAATTAACCCAACAACATTCAGAAATATGTTCCCAACATCAATATTTATCAGAGACAACTTTTCTTGCTTGCGGTCAAATGTCAAATTGTAACCCTAGATCCCAACCGCGTGGAGGAGGAGATATGCATGCGGTTGAGAGCTTCCAACCACACGGATGAGCTTGTGTGCCTACGATTGTAACCAAAATTTGTCTGTGTCAAGCCTACGGTTGGAAATTCAAACCCTAAACACACATGTGAGCTTCAAACCCTACAATTTCGGACTTGTACGAACTAATCTTCGCGACCCAACCTCATACTTGTGCAAACCGATCAATGAAGAAGAGAAGAAAAAGATGTTTGGTGATGGCCAAATGAGCTTGAGGTCACTTGTATTTATAGGCTTACAAGGGTGTCCATTTCCCTATTAGCGCCGACCTGTCCTTCTGTCACTTGTATTTATAGGCTTATGCTAGGGTTTCATAAATGTATACAAGGACTTGCTGACTTCTAGGGCTTGCCATTATCAATGACACAAAGGACTAGCTTCAACAATGCTAATGACATCATATTGACATCAATGGCAACCTTATCCAATCCTACTCGTGCCCCTCCTAGATAAGGAAAGAAAAGCCCAAGGATAATTACATTTGAATAAAAGGAACTGATGACCACCAAAGTGAAATAAAGTAACAAGCATAACTTCCAACATCATGATTCATTCTCTGACTTCAACCCATAATCCTTACTTAAATGCCTAATACATTAAATGTAAACACTTGGTATGAGACAATGACTAATGTACCTCATGTGTGTTAAACCACCATCATCGGATGAGTATGTTGATCAGGTGAATGAGCTGAGCATATGAAGAATAAGAGGCATCTCAGGAGCTGCTGTATGTGGAGAATGCTGGTCATCATCTCTACAATGATATTTTCTGTCAAGAATATGTGTAGCTGCTAGCTAGAAATCTGTATCATTCTCCTGAGGTTACCCATGTATATGGATGGGTAACATGGCTTTGTTTTGTATTGTTCCCTTCTAGTTATATTATCTAATTTTCTGACCATTGACACTAACAGGAGTGACAGTAGTTGGAAATGATTGGAAAACATTGATTAAGGCACTTATCTGATAACAGAAACAGATGCCTCATAATTATATCAAAAAGTCCTCTATGTAAAGATGATCTTAGCTACAGCCCATCCACTGACAGTCCTGGGACCTTTCCTCCACCACCTTCTACCACTGAAGGAACTGGTTGCTAGATTTGCTTTTTTATTACTATCATAAATACAGAGGAATGAAACAACAGAAACCTGCACAGTTTTTTTGTTGGATGCATAAAAGATATCTAAAATACATCATCCAACAGCTCTCTTTTAGTACAACTTACTATGGTAACATATGACATGAATTTAGCCCCGAGCGCTAGCTCAATTGGGCAAGTTCCCATCACTAAAGCACCTCGCTAATGGAGGTCATGGGATCAAATCTCCTCGACGTGCTCGGGGTTAGGCTCTGCTATTAAGCCGGTGGAATGTGAACCCTTCAGGTGGATCTGCCCAGATATTTCCTTGGAAAAAAAACATATGACATGAATTTTGAGATATAGTAATACTTCAGATAAAAGGAAGCATATTGTCATTCCTTACCTCTTGACATATTTGTCCAAGGCCTTGGGCAACTCAGTAGCTTTGACATCTGAGAAAAGAAGACAAGTGAGAAAGCACTTTCTTACAACAAATACTAGAAAATAATAGTTGTGAAATTCAAGCAACAGTCTATGTGTTTTAACCTTATGCAAACTCTGAAGTTAAGGAAAAATATGCTTAAATTACTCTTATTAAACTACAATCAAAATACAGCATATTACAAAATGTCGGGTTACAAATGGACCATCACCATGATGCCAAAATAGGGGTAACATTATAAATCCCCTGTTCATAAATGCCTAGTCCCAAATGGGATGTCAACAAAACCAACCATTGGCCCAAATTTCAGCACAACTGTAAAATAATATGAAGTCTGAAATCAAAGTCCCAAAGGGTGAGGCAAATCAACATCATGTGTTAGAAAAACGTGCTCTAATACTATGTTAGAAAACAAAGAGAGGAAAGCTCAACAATCGTTTAATCTCCTATAAGCATGCATCATTAAGATAAGAAAATCAAGAGAATAAATTACAAGAGACAAGCACCAGTACTGATAGAGGTAAAATCCCTACAATGTGTAGAGGCAGCATCCACTATCAAAGATGAATCACTTCATTAATATCCAAATGCTGTTCCAATAAAATTCCATGATTCCTCGACCATAGTGATCCATAAAATGTCACAGGCATCCCGATGTACATTTTGTCACCTTAGATCTTAATACTTTCAATCAACTTCTTTGGCTTACGACAAGATTTTCCTTCATTCTGTGCATTTTAATTTCAATTTTGTCATCTTATGTCAACAGATATTACTGCAGTACTCTAGCCAGAGTTGTGCTCTATTCACTTAATGCTATTGTGTACTCTAATCAAAGAACTTGTTGCAACAAATTCACCAATCACATACAAAATAGAAGTTAGGACCAATGTTGCAAATATCATTTTGGTGAATATGTCATTGAAGGTGTAGAAAGAACATCTCAAAAATATTAATAAAATATCAAAAATTATCAGAAAAAATCGATAACAATAAGCTTAGACCTACAGAACTCTTAAAATGTCAGACAAATCAGAAACCTGAAAAATTTGGGAGAAATTGGAGAAATTTGCAACACTGATTAGAACATAGACAATTTACCCTATGAGAAAACTCCAACAACAAATAAGAGGCTTGCTCAACTCTTTATTAATTTTCCAAAAATGTAAGTTAGAAAGAGATCTATTGCCCCCTCGAGGGTAACTACTTCCAGAGCCACCCTTTCATGGAGTGTGGTATTGTTGCTTGCATCAGCTCTCTTGCTTATCTCCTCTGGACCTCAGACTTGTTCTTTCAGTTTTCTCCTTCAAATATATGATGATTTTATCTCACTCCTCCATAGTTTTTCAAATAACTCAGATATGGTATATCAGCTCCTTTCTTCTCTTAAACCTCAAGTGACACGTGCACTTACACATGGTGCACTGTGCTTTCATTGCACATGATCATGCTACTTTGGTTTAGTTTGTTCACTTTAGTTGTTGTGCTACGGCCTCATGTGTGGTTTCCGGCTTAGATATGGTGTGATGGCTTCTTATCTAGTTGTGAACATGGCAAACATTTAGTAACACTTCATAAACTAGCAATTTTATTAGTTGTCTCATTGTACCATGGGAGACATAATTTTCCTTTAGATAAGCATTGTCACATCTTAAGTCAAGTCATACCACTAGAGATTCGATGCAATGGCACCAATGCTATCATGAGTGGATACCTAGATTCAATGGCACTAACGCTATCACTACTGAAAAGCACATACATGATTTCTATTGGGCAGTGAGTGCTAGGCTTATAATGGAAGAAGATATTGTCATGATGCTATTTTCCCTCACATTTGATGGGAATGCTCGAGATTGGTATCTTAGTTTGCCTCAAGGTAGCATTCCTAATTGGGATACCTTTCATGATGCATTCAAGAAGAGATGGGCTTCGGCATTAGATGGAGGTCTTATCCTTGAGAGATTCCTTGTAGCCACAAAAACTAAGAAAGAAACTATGAAGGAATTCACTCAAAGATTTGATAACCTCCTTAGAGAGATCCCTAATAGATTTAGACCTTCTGATGATGCTATTCTTGATAGATATATTAGATCTCTCCATGGACATCTGACATATGCCCTTAGGGACAAGAACCCCAAGGACTTAGTAGAGGCTAAGAAGATCATTGTTGAAGTTGAGCAGAATTTGAATGCTTCAAGAATTGAACTATTTAACTATCCTAGGGTTAGGATTGATCCTAAGACCAAATCTAGCTCTTAAGTTGATCCAGTCATACAAGCATTTTCTCAAAAGTTTGATAAGCTCACTAATGAGTTGATCCAAGGTCAAAAGACACTAATGAACAAAATGTCCATGATAGAGGGAAAAGGGATCTCAGCCTAGTTTTCCTCCTAAAGCTCAATTCAATAAGGACAAGTCCTTCAATAGAAAGACTACTGAGGGAGACCATGCCACTCAACAAAGTGTTCCAAACACCCTTGCCCCAACCAGCCTAGTTGGACAAGGAGAGTTCCCTTAGTGCCAACCTTCTGAGGAGCCTCAATCCCAAGAAGATAGTCTTTATAATCAAGAAGAGGAGGTAAAAAAGCCTTAGCACTTGAATAAAGTAAATGATATTGCTCCCTTCAATATATTGCTTAGGGACACCTACTTCCACCCAGAGCCCAACCAAGACGATAATGCTACCAATAGTAATCAAGCTAAACCTGTGCTAGCAATTGAAAATGGTGGAAGATTTAAAGGTATCCAATATTCTAGAAGGAATAATGATCAAGCCCAAGCAAGTGCTAGTTCAAGTAATCCATCTCAAGGGAAGGACAATTCCCAAGTGCAGCCTCAAAATAAACCGAAGCCAAAACCCAGGAATAATGATATTGCACTAGATGTTGACATGAGTAATGTTTTGGCCAAGGTGAATGTTCAAGTCCCCCCAATGGAGATGGCAAAACTTCCTCCCCAAAGGAAGCAAATTAGGAAGGCTTTGGTTTTGAAGATGAGCCTAATGACCCTCCTGTTATTTTACAAAATATGTCCTTTAACAAGAAAAATGGAGGTCATGAGCCCTTCTTATTGTCCCTAGTGATTAATAACCTTATACTTCATAATTGCATGCTTGATTCAGGTGCCTTTGCTAATGTCATGCCATTGAAGGTCATGCATCAGTTGGAAATGAACATCACTAGGCCATATAAGAATGTGTGTGGTTTTGACTCCAAGTCTATTCCTGTGCATGATCTCATTAAAAATGTGAAGGTATCTCTAGCAGCTAATAAGGACATTGTCATATTAATGGATAATGTAGTCATTCATGTGTCGGATACCTGGGGCATGTTATTATCAAGAAAACGGCATGCTTCAATAGGTGGACAATTACAAATGGATCTATCATATGCCACTATTCCCAATTCTTAAAGGACACCATTTGTGCTCTATAGGGAACCTCAGTTGCCTGATCATGTTGAAGAAATTGAACCATTCCCTTTTCCCACTCCTATTAGCAGTGAGATCAATGTCATCAAAAAGCCAAATGTTGTGAGTCAAAAGCCTCCTAGTAGCTCCTCAAAATCAATAAAGCCTCCTGCTTCTCAAGAGGTCTGCCATATCAAGGAATCTAACTCAAGGTCAACCATTTCTAAGAAGCAATGAATCGAAAACCCAAAAGGGAATACCAAGTAGGTGATCTCGCTTTGGTGGATAAGGACCTTTGTTAGAATCCATGGGAAAGTAAGTATGGGATACTTTTACATTTCCAAACTGGATGGTGAACTTTTTCCTTCTCTGTTGAAAGGGAGCCACCATACTTTCTTTGATGGAAACTGACACATATTTATCAAGCATAGTAGTTAGTTGCATTGCATATTGTTTGAGCATTCTAACATCATTCATATCATGTTTCATGCTAGAATAGTTTGCACTTAGAATATATTTTATTTGTTGTATGGGTTTTATTATCTTCATATAAAACAATACCCTACACCCAATGCACATACTCCCAAACAAGTTGATTGCAATGTGCAGGTTACAAGTCTACAAGCCCAGGGATTGTTGGAGTTTTTATGAACTCCCCGTTCGAGCATATGAATCATGCACTCTACAATGAACTCATGTCCCCGAGTTGGAGCCAGATGTTACCCACCAAAATGGGTAACCCCATAGGATAAAACTTTTCTCCTATTCTTGACAGCCAACCAGTCAGCCATGCAGCCAAAAGCCCTTGACAACCACCACTAGCTGATAATATTCCATGTATCTCTACCAGTTGCATTAGCGATCTACTCCTCATCCATCCGGCATGAGCACATGGACAAAGGTGGGCTTCCTCTCAAAATGTACTTTGATTATTTTGCAATCAAGTGATTATGCTTGTTTGTCGTTGGGAATTTGATAATGATTATGGGGTGATCTGGAAGAAGGATGGGCTTTGGTCGTGATCTTGTTCTCTCACCTTAAATAGGGGATTAATATACGATCCTAATCCAGTGGGACCTCCCTTAATGACCCAAACGGTATAGGAGGGGCACTACTCGGGAAACCCTGGTTGAGATAGTGTAGTTCCATTCCCCCATATATCATACTTAACACTTTCCATCTTACATGGCAAGTCCATATCTCACCTCCATTCTTCAGGTTCAACATGTCACAAGTTATTTGGACTTTGGCACCCATATGTCCACATACCAAGGTAGGGCCTAGAAACTTTTCCCTAGGAGGTTGATGCAACTAAAATAAATAGAAAGATCATATAATGGCCATAGCAAAACTAAAAGAAAGAAAATCAAAATGGAAAATATGGTCAGGGACATACAAATTAATGTGGGCAAAAGCCTAGCATGAGCTCTACCTCACTCATATGGCCATCACCCGATTCATGGGTACATGTTGCTCCATTACATCAAAAGGAGGAACCCTTGCATGTCCCAACCTCGATGAGCAATGAACCAACTCATCATTAAGGGGCTGCTATATCATTCAAAGCAAGCTCTAACCCTTGAGCTATGAGCAGTACTACAAAGAAAAATCAAGAAACAGTAAAAGGCACATGAAAGGGGTGGAAAAACAAAGGCCAAGTTTGCAACTCATGCATCGACGAATGCTCCCTCCTCACATCTATACACTCAAGATGTGGATACCCCCATCATTTAGTCCCTTTGACCTTGGCACTTGGCCATGAAGCCTTATCCCCTCTGTTACCATCATTATTATTCACTAACACCTATCAATGAAGGGTGAACTAAGGAAATGTTGCTTCCCCTTAGGGGTTGGAAACATTTAATAGGATTGTCCTTTAGCCACTCCTACCTAGGGTGAAAACACCATTGCGAGTTCAAGGCCTTGATTTTTGAAGGGCATCCTTATCTGAAGTATTAAATAGTCCATGACATTCAAGTTTGGCCACTTAGATACAGTAATGATCTTTGTCCCTAACGAATGGTTGTTTTCACTAGAATTTGTGTTTTGATTGTTAGGTGGTTCACCACCCCATGTCTTGGGCACCTTGTCCATAGGTACCCAGGCCATTAGATAAGTATACCGGCACAAACAAGTAAGCGTTGAGACTTTAGGTCCTCCTAGCAGTAGTAACTTATGACACATGTTCCAGAGCACCTCCTGCACCCACAACATTGGATGCCCTTGCATCGGATTTGATGATTCTTCAAGATGACACACTTGGACCCAGCATGCCTCTAGGCCAGTCTTAGCACCAATTGATGGATGGTACCTAATTCAGAGCCCAAATGAGGATGGTCTCACCTTCAGAGACTAGGGAGGTCTAGTTGCAGTTGAGAAGCCCTCAACGTTGGACCAAGGAAGGCCACTTTGAGCAGTTGGAGACCCATGGAGACCACTTTGCGGTGCCCCAAATTGATCTTGGGACCATATAGGCGCCATTAAGGTGAATTTGAGGGCCAACCCTCAAATCTTGATTTTTACATGCTTCTACATCATCTTGGACACCTCATATCACTTGGACATGGCATTTGGAGTTCATTCTTATCATGACATCAACCCTAGAGAGCTAGCAGCTCACACGTGTGGCCTAATTAGGGCATTTAATGTTGAAGCTAGTGGGTTGGTTTGTAACCCAAGGTTGTGTTGTAATCACACTTGTTTTCTAGGGGCTTTTAGGCTAATTAGCTCTTGTCCTCGTATAAATAGAAGAGAGGATCATTCATTTATTTTCAATATCACTTTCCAGTCGTGACATAATTCAACCTCCTCGAGAATTTCGGTCCTTTTGTGTCTTAGAGAGATGTGATTCTATGGAGAACTTTGTTTGTTGAAGTTATTTTCTTGGCACTGGAGAAATTATCTTGGATCAATAGTGGATTATACATGCATTTTATCTTGTAAATGAACATTGTTCTTGATAAATTCTTGATCTTGTATCTAATGTATGGAATGCATTGATTATCTAGGGTTTTTCTATTGCACTATTTGTTATTGAAGATCAATTGTATAGAATTTAGATATCATCGTTGTATGCATTTCTCACGAATGAAATGTGAATGGTAATCCCCTTGGTGAAACTTTTTAATAGCTCTCCAAAGTGATATTAATCCCTCACAAAGATATTAGTTAGGGTTTTGTACTTGGACATCATACTCCTTTGCAAGATTTAGCCAATTTATCACACCCACAAACTACATCATCCCAAGGACTAGGCATTGGCCTTGTCAATTTGGTGATCAAACCTCTTTTTATCCATAAACTCTCTCTCTCTCTCTCTCTCTCTCTCTCTCTCTCTCTCAATTTCAATTTCAACCCTCTTAAGGATAAGCAACCGATCTAGGGCTTGGTGTGAATTAGCGAATTAGCCTAGAAGGTAGATTTTAGGTTGTGGAAGGATTCAACATTAAGGGAAGAATAGGTTGCCTCAAAATCAACCTCCCTTAGTGGCCATTCTTTCCATTTCAAGCTCTAATACTCTTGCCCGAGGATAACCCTAGTTTTGTTAAGCTTCAACTTGAGGACTTTTTGATGGTTTCTTATGCCATTGGCTTATTAATATGCATTTTTGGGAAACCTTTTCTTGGCATATTGACCTTAGGATACTCCATTTTGCTTGTTATTTTTCAATCCCTAGGTCTAGTGTGCCCTAATTTGGCCTTTCTAAAGGATGTGTATTACCTCATTTTCCTTGGTTGAACCTAATACTTAAGAAGAGCCATCCTCTAGTAGCCTCTAGTGTCACCTTAACCGTTAAAACCTAGAATATCTCTAATAGGTGACCCAATAATGAGAAGCCTCCCACTGGTGAAAATTCATAAAGAGCAAGGGGTAGTGGTTGTGGTGACAGTGGGCCACACCTCATTGTTGTCACTTAGTCTAGTGCTTGTCTTGTAGGGTACCCCTCTACAAGACCTGCTAGATGTTGATGAAAGTCCACATCTACAATAAATTTGTATTTTATCCTTTTTATATATTTATAGCTTGTATCTAACTTGCCTCATTATAACTATTTTGTAGGGAAGCTCACTCACCTAACTTTGTACTTTTTATTAGGAACCCTATGATACCTAGTCAAAGATGATCACTTGCCATAATTTTTGTAATATCTATGTGTGTGGACACACACACATCATCAATTGGGTTTACCCAAGTGATTGGGGAACAATGTTATCCTCCCTGTTAGTGTCCTATATTATAGTAGTAAAAGAAACAAGTTTAGTCTTTTAAATTTATTTTGGTAAATGTGTAAAGGTTTTTCTATGATCTCTTAAAGATCAAGCTACTAGTCTATGTAAAGAATGTAAGATTTGATTATTGATGTAATTATGCTAGAGTGTGTGAGTGATAATGCTAAGATAGTCATTGTTTCCCTAAAATATTGATTTAAATGAGTGTAGGGTCAATGTCTCATACAAAATCATGAGTGAGGTCATAGTTGTGAAAATTTGAGAATCACACCCGAATCTACTACTGCAGCAACTGATTAAACTTCTATTTGTTAATTATTGAAACAGATTATTTACTGCTTCCTACAACAAATATTGAAGCTATTACAACTGCAGCCTTCACTTAATTAATTAATTTACCCAAAATAAGAACAGAACAATAGAGAAAGATACACATAAGTGACAGTATTTTTTGGACAAATGTCCTCCGAAAAGCCCAATGCGGGAAAACCGGTGCAACAAATCTGAGGGTTTTTATTATTATGCAAAAGTATTCTGAATACAACTCTAGATGCCCTCCCGGCAATCCAGTTACAGAGAAAATCACTTGGCAAGAAAGACTAGTGAGATTACCTCACTCAACACTTATGATCTCGGCTGATCCGACAGCTGAACTGCAAGTTCCCCAGCTACTTCTACGCTACCCCTACGTGGGCCCTACGTCAGCCTTTAAGTCACTGCATCAGCCCAACTAAGAATCGATTTGCCTTCAGGGGCCTTTTCCAGCTCTCCCGGCTCAGAAACGACAGCTCCTTAGCAAATTCGAACCTTTGCTCTGCTCTGCGTGAGCCCTACCTAGCTTTGTGTCACCCACTCTGCCCTCTGCACTGCCTCCTCTGTTTGCCTTTCTGCCTCTCTACTGAGTATTCTTGGCTCCAGAGATGATCCTCCAGCCAAAACTCTCTTTGCCCCTCTCTACAACAGCTCACTATCGAAATTCACCCAGCAGTTACTCTGCTCCAGAAAATCAAACTTTTGAACTCTCTATGTGTATATTTCCAAGTGACCCTCAAGCCTCTTTAAATAATCTCCTCGTTGACATTCAATGGCCCAAATTAGAAGCTAATCAATGGCTAAGATCATTTCTTCTTGATCCTCGTCTTCTTCTAGAAGTTACACCTGCAGTTTATATTAATATACTTTAATTATTTTATTTTCCTAAGTTTAGACTTAGGGTCCCTTTAAAAATAATTAATTATTTTAATACAACGGTTTCTGGGTGGAATTTCCCAAAACACTTTCTGGGTTCTTTGGAATACCTATGCCCAAGCCTCCTTGCAAAATTTGAGACCTAGAGCACATTCGATGCTACCAGAAATCAACACTCCCTCTTAGCGAGGAATGTGCTCTAGCAATGCAACATGTTGAAGCATCACTCTGTTATGTAACATCTCCCTCTATGTTGTTGATGTCTGACATGCTATCCAACAACCATTGCGCAAATGTTGCATCTGCATTGTTGCTAACCCTGCCACTGTCAACACTGCATTTGTACTGCAACTCCCTCTGAATTTCTGCATCTGTGCTGCTGCTGGCACTAGCACTGCCAACTGCCTCTACACTGCAAATTGTTGTTGCTACTCCATCAACAACGGAAAAACATCCCAAAATACTGAACTAACTGTGCTTAGTTTGATACCATGTGAATGTTGTAGCCTAGTTGTTGCTAGTCTCTGCGCTGACCCTCTGAATCTACTGTGTTGTTGCTGACCTCTGCTTTGTGTCATCTGCACTGCTACCAAATCTGCTCTACGCTATTCAGTCTCTGGCGCTCCTAGCCACTCAACTATATCTCTAAGACTCCTCAGCACCATCCGACACTAGTCCATCCTGCTATCACAAAACTAGCTCTCATAGCAAGGTAATGATCCAAGAGGTGGGCTCCTCAAGGATCATGCCCATCTGTAGTGTGAAAATTCCTGATCCTCAAGGAACCCCCACTGCAGCAAATATGAATCTACTTCACCTACTTTATTTTAATATACATTCATCAAGTTATTCTCTGAATACTGAAGCAAATTACTTCTGCAACCTACACTACTTAAAATTTGATTACATGAAATAGAAAACTGAGCAAAGAACAAGATACGTAGGACACAGTTATTTTTGGACAAAATAGTCCCCGGAAAAACCCAATGCGGGAAAACCAGTGCAGCAGCTCTGAAGATTTTCTATTATTAAGCAATAATTTTGAATAAAAATGTTGGTAGCCCTCCCGGCAAACTAGTGACAGAGAAATACAATGGCGGAAAAATTGAGTGAGTTTTAAGTTTTACCTCACTTCACCCGGCAAATTCCAGCTGATCCGACAACAAAACTGGCTAACCCCGACTACTTCTGCACTGGCCCTGCGTAGGCCCTACGTCAGCCCTACAGGCTCTGCATCAACTCTGCGTTGTCTTTTATGCCCACTACGTCAATTTTCCCAACAGTTCCAGCTTTCTGCGAGGAGGGCAGCGTCAGCTTCTACACTGGCCCTTTTGGCTCTGCATCAGGCCTGCGTGGGCCCAGATTGGCCCAGCGTCAGTCCTCTTAGTTGTTGCGCTGCCTCCAGTAGCTTCTCTCTGCCTCTCTGTCAGTACTCCCGAACTATCCCTACCCCTTTGTTGCAGAATGATCACCTAGTTCGAATTCTCAGCTTCCTAGCCCCAGAAATCGAACTCCAGATCAATTCGTTCTCTCCGTGTACGTTTCTAAATGAGCCCCAAGTCTCCTTCTTATACTTTTCTCGTTGAGACTTCAACGGCCAAGATTAAGTCTCTAATCAACAGCTAAGATTAAAACTTGACTTGATCCACCTTCTAGATCATTCTCACCCATATTTTGATTAATACCCATTAATATTTTAATTTTCCTAAATTTAGACTTAGGAACCCCATTAAAAATATTAATTATTTTAATAAAATACAAGCCAGGGGGAATTTCACCAAATGGTTTCTGGGTTCTTTAGAACTCATGTGCTTTAATCTCTCCACCAATTTTCATGGCTAGAGCACATCCGATGCTACTAAAAACTAACACTCCCCCTTAGCGAGGAATGTGCTCTAGCAACAATGTCCAATTGCATGTTGCTCTGTTTCTGAAGCATCTCCTTTCCGCAGTGTTGTCGCCACCAACATTGTGTTGTTGCTGCTACTGTACTACTACCCATGACACTGCCACTGCTACATCTGTACTATAGTTGCCTCTCAAATGCTACATCTGCTATGTTGCTAGCACTACCACTGCTAACATTGCATTCATACTGCAACTCATTTGCTGAAAGAAGCAACTTAAAAACATCCAAAATTAATGAACTTAACTGTGTTCAGCATAATAACATGAATGATGGAATCTGACTGCTACTAGTCTCTGACCCCCTGAATCTTCTGTGTTGTTGTTGACTTCTGCACTGCTGCCAACCTTACTCTGTGTTGATCAAACTCTGGTCTCAGACTATTGCATCTGTCTCTCCAACCAATCCACTGCATCATCTAACACTAGTCCATCTCGTTATTGTTGAATCTTGGGCTCCCGTAGCAAAGAATTGAGGTGGACTCCTCGTTATGAAACCAGCTCACAAAAAGATAGAAAAGATAGATCAACACTTTAAAAATAAGCCTCTTTGAGGGGGCAACCTCCTTTACATAACACAAATGAACAATTATTAGATGATTCAAATGACAAAACCTCCTTTCTATATATAGGAGTCTAAGGGGTCACAATATAACCAAAGCTGACCTAACAATAATAATATAAAGGCACTAAAATTCTCATCCTCCTATGTGGAATCTTCAACGGGTAAGTTCTTCTACTTGATGAGATACTCTGAAATTGATAGATTTCGTAGTTGTCGAGTTCTTGTTTCTTTGACTGCTTCAGGTTCCAATATGATTTTTCCTTCCTCATCAAGTTCTGGCAATATTGTTTGAACTGGAAGCTTGCCACCTACAACCTTCTTTAAGCATGAAACATGGAAAACTGGGTGCACTCGGGAAGCTGCAGGAAGCTCCAATTTGTATATCATGGTACCTAGCTTTTGCAACACCTTGTACAGATCATAATACTTTGGTGATAATTTATTATCCTTCTTAGCTTGCTTGAGTGGCATTTGTTTATATGGTTGTAGCCGTAGAAATACCCAATCACCTACATCAAAACTTCTTTCGTTGCGATGTTGATATACCTGCTGTTTCATTTTATTCTGCGCCAAGGTGAGGATATCCTTTAAGAGTTGAAAAACTTGTTGCTGACGCTCAATGTGATCTTCCATTGCTTGAACCTTAGAATTTTCTCTTAAATATGATGTGATGGATGGTGGATGATATCCATAAAGTGCCATAAATGGGGTCATTTTTGTTGCAGTATGGAAGGAAGTGTTATACCACCATTCAGCCAGATGCAACCATTTGACCCATTGTGTCTGTTTATCAAATACAAAGCAATGAAGATATCCTTCCAAACATTTGTTTACTATCTCAGTTTGCCCATCAGATTGAGGATGATAAGATGAGCTATGAGCTAACTGAGTACCAAGACAAGAAAATAATTTTGTCCAAAAATTTCCAGTGAAAATGGGATCTTTGTCGCTTACAATAATCTTTGGGTTTCCATGTAGCTTTTGAATTGTTTCCATAATGCAGTAGAAATTGCACTCGCTTTAAATGGATGAGATAATGCACAAAAGTGTGCATACTTGGTAAGTCTATCAACTACCACCATGATAACACTCTTTCCTTCGAACTTGGGTAAACCTGTGATAAAATCCATTGAAACCTCCTCCCAACGTTGGCTTGGAATGGATAAAGGTTGTAATAGTCTTGGGGTCTTAATTGTTTCAACTTTATTTTGTTGGAAAACCAAACATTCCGCCACAAACTTTTGAATATCTGATTTAACGCCATCCCAAATAAAAACCTTCTTAACCCTATGGTAGGTTTTTAGGAATCCTGAGTGCCCTCCTAAGGGAGAGGTGTGCAATTCCCTAAGAATCTTTTGTTTGAGTTGGGAATTCTTGCATAGGTATAACCAATCCTTGTACCATAACGAATCATTTTTCAATCTAAGGTATCAGATGTACTCGGATCTTGTTGTATCTTTTGAATGAGTGCCCACACTTCCTCGTCATTCTTCCATTCATCCCTTGCTTTGTTTATCCAATCTGGTTGGACAATAGAAATGGCGCAAAAAAATGCCTCCACACCATCATCCTTTCTTGAGAATGCATCTACCACAACATTTTGCTTCCCTTTTTTGTAGATGATTTCAAAATCATAACCCCACATCTTTGTGACCCATTTTTGCTGCTCTTCTGAAAATAATCTTTGTTCTAAAAAGTATTTAAGACTATCATGATCTGTTTTTACCTTGAAGTGTCTTCCCATTAGGTAGGGTCGCCATTTCTTAAGTGCATGTAGGATTGCCAACATTTCCTTCTCATAAATAGCTTTGTGTAAATACTTTCCTTTGATTGGATGACCTTCAAAAGCAAGGGGTCTTTCTTCTTGCATTAAAACAGCACCAATTCCATTTCTTGAGGTATCACATTCCACAATAAAGGTTTTTGTGAAGTCCTGTGTAGCTAAGATTGGTGCTTGGCACATTGCCTCTTTAAGATATTCAAAGGCCTTCGTTGCTTCTGGAGTCCATGAAAATGCATCTTTCTTCAATAATGTTGTTAGAGGTGCTACTATTCTCCCATAATTCTTAACAAACTTGTGATAATACCCTGTCAACCTGAGAAATCCTCGTAGATGCTTTATGGATATGGGGATTTTCCATTCCTTAATGGTTTTAATTTTGCTAAGGTCTACCTTAACACCTTCATGAGATACAATATGACCCAAATATTCCACCTCTTGTACTCCAAAGAAACATTTGGAGATTTTTGCATATAATTGTTTCTCCACCAATAGTTTGAGCACCATGTCAACATGTTGGACATGATCCTTCCAAGAGTTGTTGTAGATTAGTATATCATCAAAAAATACTAAAACAAATTTTCTAAGGAAGGATTTGAAATGGAATTCATCAAACCTTGAAATGTAGAAGGTGCATTAGTAAGGCCAAAAGGCATGACCAAAAATTCATAATGACCCTCATGAGTTCTAAATGTTGTTTTTGGAATGTCTTCAGTCTTCATTCTGATTTGATGATATCCTGATCCAACTTGGTGAAGTGAATTGATCCATGCAATTCATCAATAATTCATTAATGACAAGAATGGGAAATTTATCTTTAATAGTGAGCTTGTTGAGCTTCCTATAATCTGGACACATGCGCCATGATCCATCCTTCTTGTGAACCAATACTACTAGAGCAGAGAAAGAACTTTCACTAGGTTGAATTATACCAGCCTCTAGCATTTCTGCAACCATATGTTCAATTTCACTCTTTTGGACATAGGGATATATGTAAGGCCTGATGTTTGGAGGAACACTTCCTGGAATCAAATTAATAGCATGATCATGATCACGAATAGGTGGGAGGCCTTTGGGAGTCTCAAATACCTTGGAATGATTGTCCAATACTTTTTGGAGATCTAGAGAAATGGATGATTTCGATGTGGGAACCTCTAGTGAACATAATTGTGCAATTATGCCTCGTTGTTCTTTCTTTAGAAGCTTTGTCATTCCGTTAGAACTGATTATCTTTCCCAGTTTGCCTGCAATACCCCCTAATTCAACTTCATTTCTTTCTAAAGAGAATTGCATGAAAAGTTCTTGAAAATTAAAAGCTATTGTACCCAAGGATTGTAGCCATTGAACTCCTAGTACAACATCAGCACCACCCATTGGAATGGAAATCATTGGGCTATTCAATACATATTCTCCCATGGATAGCTTGATATTATGGTACTTTCCTGAGCAATTTATGGTTCCTCCACTTGCAACCATCACATGACACTCTGGTGCTGGATATAGGAAGCAATTCAATTCCTTGGCTATCTTACGATGAATAAAATTATGGGTACTTCCCGAATCAATCAACACTATTACCTTTTTCTTCTTGATATGCCCTTCTATCTTGATAGTTTGAGGAGTGGTAATTCCAACCAATGCATTACAAGATATGGTTGGATTCATTTCTTCTTTTTCTAGGGTGTGTTCCTGGTGTATATCCTCCTATTTTGATGTTTCTTGTTCCTTTTCTTCCTCCTCTTCACAATCTATGTAAAATAGTTTCTTCTCGACACACTTATGACTTTTAGTGTACTTACTATCACAACTATAACAAAGCCTTTATGCTCTTTTTTCTTCCAATTGTTGTGGTGTCAACCTTGTAGGTTGTGGATGGCTAGGGGCAGCAACACTTCCATCTTTATGATTGTGAGTGGTAGGCTTCCTTGTTGCCATAATTTTGCTTTCCGTTTTTCTTGCCAACCTAAATGCCTTCTCCAATGAATCTAGTTCCCAAAGGCGAACCTCATGTTGGATGTTATCTTTTAAAGTCCCTATGAACACATCAATCCATGCTCCTCTAGAATATCTTTTACCCTTATATTCAATTTTTGGAAGTCCTCAATGTGCTCCATCATTGAACCCTTTTGTTTGAGATTTATCAATTGGCTAAAAAAAGTGTTGCTTTTTGTATCCTCATAATGTGCTATCATTTCATCTGTAAAAATAGCCCAAGTGACAATTTGTTTATGAGAGCAAAGCCATCGATACCATACAAACTGATTTGGTTCCAAATATAAAGTTGCAATGCATACCTTTTGTGTGTTTTGCATATTATGGAGATCAAAAAATTGCTCCATCTATAGTATCCATGTTCCAGGATCCTTGCCATCAAACTTCCTCATATCGATCTTTGGAACATGGTGGTTCTTCGATCCAACGTTAGAGTCTATGAAATCATGATTAACATTTATTTTGTTCTCATCATGAGTTTCCTTTACTACCCTTTCGCCATTAGTAAGCATTTCTTGTAAAAACTTTGTCAAATCTGTCTTCAAATCTTCCATGCCTTTCGTTAAATCATCCATCTTAGCTTCTGTTACTTTTTGTGCAAAAAAAAATTGTTGCACTTGGTCTCGTAATTTTGATATATCATGTGCATTTCTTCCTCTTCTTCATGAGTCATGCTAGAGCTTTCGGGTTGCTTACTAGGTGTTTCCATTTCTTTCTTTGGGGCATCAATTACCGATAATAATGCTTCATTATGTCCTTTGAATTCCTTCAAACTAATTTTTCAAACCAAGCTTATGCAAAAATTAAAAAAAAAACTACACATCTTTTTTTCACTTTGTAGGAGCTCGATATTGAATCTAATGTATCTCTGTAATTTTGGATCTCGAAGGTCTAAAATTTCTTCCTGCAGTAACCCTCTGAGTAGTATTTTTAACCCCACAAGTCTGATCAAGATTAGATTCTCCAATGAAGAGTTATGTCAAATCTCCCACGATGACCTGAGTATAGACTGGTTCAGTATAGCGAACTTGTACAACGTGCCGCGAGTCTCTGTTTCAACCTTAGTTCTAAAAATGATACCAAAAAAACTACAGTCCGTCCTCTTTCTGTAACTTCTTACGAAAATTCAATCTGATGCTCAGAGCGAAAGTTATGACGATTTTCCCAAGGTCACCTGTTTGGAATGTAATTCAGGGGTCTGCAAAAACCCTAACTTCCTCAGATTATATCTTCGAAAATATAGCAAGACAAGATCTGAAATTTGGGCCCAAGGTTCAGACCGATTCCATCTCAAATGGGTTTTTTTTAGCTTCTGAAACTTTGTAGCGAAAAAGTTATAGCAAAAATGCCACGATGCCCTGTTTGGAGCAGCGAAACCCTAGAATCCAAAGCTCTAATACCAAATGTTATGAAACCAGCTCACAAAAAGATAGAAAAGATAGATCAACGCCTTAGAAATAAGCCTCTTCGAGGGGGCAACCTCCTTTACATTACACAAATGAACAATTCTTAGATGATTCAAATGACAAAACCTCCTTTCTATATATAGGAGTCTAAGGGGTCACAATATAACCAAAGCCAACCTAACAATAATAATATAAAGGCACAAAAATAACAATAGTGGGATTCTATGGGGCACAATAATAACAATATGGGGACAATAGGGGCACAACAATAACAATAAGGGATACAACTACCCTCCAAAAAGCAGTGTGATAAAGCATAAGAATCATCCTGATTCATTCAAGCAAGATTGAAGGAATTTAGTTTATGAAGGAGAAAGAGCTTCGGGTCAGTGGAACTACACCCTATCCATCCTTTAGACAAAGGAGCTACCACTTAGACGACTCATTATTTCGGGGGCAGAAAACAGTCTTACCGAAGGGAGCATACTTAGCTCCACTCAGACATCCGGCTACATACAATAGGGACACTGCGAATCTCTACACGTGCAATTCCTCCATAATTCGAGGAGCTCTTTATATGCGTTCGTGCATAGTTTTCAATCTCTGTAGAATACCACTTTTGGGTATTCTAAGAATCGCATCAGGACAAGGTATTATTCTTTTTTCCCATTCTTTATCACACATTCCGATGCTACTACCGTACTATCGAGAGGATTAGCTGCGAAGGGTATCTATCCAGCAGTGGATCCTTTAGATTCAACATCGACTATGCTCCAACCTTGGATCGTAGGCGAAGAACATTACGAAACTGCACAAGGGGTCAAAATCAATTGCTTCCACTGCTTGCATTGGCCGTTTTGACGTAAGGGATGAGTAGAAAAGCAGTAGAAACATAAACTCCATCACCCAGTGATGGAAGATCGGCATATCTCTGAGCGGGCAACCAACCTGATACCTTGATGAATTGGCGTCTTAATTCTGGCGACAATAGTAATGGGGGAATCACTAGTATTATAGGGACCTAACACTCCTCAAGGATCCTTCCCACATGTAGTTCTCCCGAATATAGCTCAATATCACCCCATTTCCCTCCTGGAGATGCGTGAGCACTCATGGAAAACTCATCTTCGTCAATCTTTGTTGGAGCAGCCTTACGATCATGTTTCTCATGCTTATCCTTTTGCTTCAAAGGACATTGGGATGCAAAGTGGTCCATCTCGCCACATCTGAAACATTTCACCTTCGAAATGTCCTTCTTCTGCTTTTTCTTTTGTTGTCCCTTTGATGCTAGAGCTGTGTTCTCCTCCTCCTCCTTAGTCTTTGTGCCACTCCCACTGCTGCCATTGAGGTTGACCATTACTAGGTCCCTCCGTAATTCCTCCTGTTGAAGGGTTGCCCACATCTCCTCCCATGAAAGTAGTCTTTCCCTACCCAATATACTTTGGACAAAGACTTTCCATTCATTTGAAACTCCATTCAGGGTTGTCCTTACCATCGCAGTAGACTGAGGAGTAGACCCCACTGCAGCAAGTTGGTCTTTGGTGTCTTGAAGATGTTGAAGATAGGAGTTAACTCCTTGTCCCTTCTGCATCAATGTCCGCTGCAAATTTTGTTCTAGGTACATCTTTCGTTGCTCGGAAGAGCCTTCATACAGTGAAGACAAAGCTTCCCACATCTGTCGTGCTGTAACTTTGCCCTGCAAGTGTGAAACCACGTGATCTCGAACTCCATCGAGTATGAACCTCTTTGCCTTCCCATGCTCGGCCTTGTACTTCTTCTTTTGATAATTGTCAATGGGAACAGCCACAACACTCTTGACGTAGGCTTCAAAATCGTATTCCTCTAGAACAGCTAAGATTTTGGTCTTCCATATGACATAGTTGGAAGCTCCTTCCAACCTGTCCTGATCTTTGAGCCCATGTGATGCCATCTCACCCAAGCTATCGAACTGACTCCTCTAGTCACTGCTCGGCACTGCTGCCTAGCAAGTGAGAAATTCGAACTTTTGGCGAGAAAAGTTCTCTAAGGAGAAAATTCCCCTTCTATGTGTCTTTGTTCTTTTCCAACGGATTTCTGCCCCGGAAGAAATTGCGCCCTTCAAGCATTGCACTGAGGCTCTACGTCACTCCCTCTGCCTCTGCAAACTCACGAACTGGAAATCGTACCTCTATCAACTCTCTCAGAGAGAGATTTCCTCGAAATCGTTGCTTCCTGGCATGGATCGTGCAGTCCTTTCAAGGGGATTTGAATTGTTGCCAAATGCAGTTGTTGGCCTCTCTGCTCAGCGCTGGATCTGCTCTTCTTGTTTCAAAATCAATCCTCTAATACCATGTGAAAATTCCTAATCCTCGAGTGTTAAGTTATGGTATGTTCTATGCAGCAACTCTGAGGGTTTTCTATTATTAAGCAGTAATTATGAATACAAATGTTGGTAGCCCTCTCGGCAAACTAGTGAGAGAGAAATACAATGGCGGAAAAACTGAGTGAGCTTTACCTCACTTCACCCAGCATATTTCGGCTGATCCGGCAACAAAACTGGCTAACCCTGGCTACTTCTGCGCCGACCCTACCTAGGCCCTGCGTCAGCCCTACAAGCTCTGATTCAGCTCTACGCTGTCTCTTCTACCCATTGTGTCAGCTTTCTCGATTGTTCCAGATTTCTACGTGGAGGGAAGCTTCAGCTTCTGCGCTGACCCTTCTAGCTTTGCGTCAGCCCTGCATGGGCTCAGATTGGCCCAGCGTCAGTCCTCTTAGCTGCTGCACTGCCTCTAGTAGCTCCTCTCCGCCTCTCTATCAATACTCCTGAACTATCCCTGCCCCTCGCTTGTAGAATGATCACCTAGTTCGAATTCTCAGCTTCCTAACCCCAAAAATCGAACTCCAGAGCAATTCGTTCTCTACGTGTATGTTTCTAAATGAACCCCAAGCCACCTTCTTACACTTTTCTCGTTGAAACTTCAATGGAAAAGATTAAGTCTCTAATCAACGGCTAAGATTAAAACTTAACTTGATCCGCCTTCTAGATCATTCTCACCCATATTTTGATTAGTACCTATTAATATTTTAATTATCCTAAGTTTAGACTTAAGAACCCCATAAAAAATATTAATTATTTTAATAAAATACAACCCGGGTGGAATTTCACCAAACGGTTTATGGGTTCTTTAGAACTCATGTGCCTTAGCCTCTCCACCAATTTTCATGGCTAGAGCACATCCGATGATACCAAAAACTAACATGTAGCTCCTTCGAACTATAGCGCCAAATCAACCCACCTCCATCCTGGAGGTATCTCGGTTGTCATGGCAAACTCCTCTTCCTCAATCTTCGTAGACACAGCCTTTAGATCATGCTTCTCATCTTTGTCCTTCTTCTTGAGAGGACATTGAGTTGCGTAGTGACCCATCTCACCACACCTGAAGCACTTTATCTTTGAGACGTCCTTCTTACATCTTCGTTGCTCCTATTGCCCCTTCGATGCAAGGGCTACATTATCCTCCTCCTCCTTGGGCTTCGACCCACTGCTGCTGCTTCCGTCAAGCTTACACTTGACCAAGTCTCTCCTCAACTCCTCTTGCTTGAGAGCTGCCCACATCTCATCCCAATTTGGCAAATTCGCCCTACCCAAGATACTCTGGAAAAAGAATTGCCACTCATCTGAGACAGAATTGAGGGCCAGTCTAACCAACTCTGAGTCTTGAGATGTAGATCCCACAGCAAATAACTCATCACGGGTCTCCTGAAGCTTCGTGAGGAATGGATCCACACGCTCCACCTTCTGCATCTGAGCAGATCTCAACTTCTGCTCCAAGTACATCTCCCGCTGCTCAGAAGATCCTTGATACAACGTAGATAATGTGTCCCACATCTCCTTAGCAATCCCTCTGCTAGTGATGTGACAAACAACATGATCCTTCACTCCGTCGAGGATCATTCCTTTTTCCTTCGCCATCTCAACTCAATACTTCTTCAACGGATTTGCATCTGCAGGCACAACCACCACGTTGTTGACATATGTCTTAAGAGCATGCTCATCTAGAAGGAATGACATCCTTGCCTCCCAGATGACATAGTTGTATGCTCCGTCCAACCTATCCTGATCCCTCAATCCACTGGTTGCCATCTCTGCCACAAATGTCGAAAATTTCCTCTCTGGTTCTTACTGTTGTTGCTCAGCCAATAAGAAAATGGACTTCTTGGTAGGAAGTCTTCTGAGGAAAAGTTCCCTCCCTACGCTTCTTTTCTCTTCTGACATCTTTCTACCCAGCAAAACGACCTGTAGAAAATACTGCGTCCTACCAGCTTTTCTTCACGATGAGGCTTCAACGCTACTCCCTCTGCCCCAACAAATTTTCAAACTGGGAGTCCTTCCTCTCTGTCAACTCACTCAGAGAGAGACTGCCTCAAAAATCAGACTCCGGCTAGGACTGCGCAAACCCTCTAGGGTTTTGAACTGTTGCCTCATGCAGCTTTTTCGACCTCCTTTCTTGCACAGTGCTGGTTCTCTGGCACTATTCTTCTTACTTCACCTGCACTCCCTCTGATACCATGTGAAAATTCGAGAATCCCACCCGAATCTACTACTACAGCAATTGATTAAACTTCTCCTATTTGTTATTTATTGAAACAAGTTATTTATTGCTTCCTACAGCAAATATTGAAGCTAATACAACTGCAGCTTTCACTTAATTAATTAATTTTCCCAAAACAAGAACTGAACAATAGAGAAAGATACACACAAGTGACACAGTATTTTTTGGACAAATGTCCCCAGAAAATTCCAATGCGAGGAAACCGGTGCAGCCAATCTGAGGGTTTTTTTATTATGCAAAAGTATCCTGAATACGACTCTGGATGCCCTCCTGGCAATCCAGTTATAGAGAAAATCACTTGGCAAGAAAGACTGGTGAGATTACCTCACTCAATACTGATGATCTTGGCTGATCCAGCAGCTGAACTGCGAGTTCCCCAGCTACTTCTGCGCTGCCCCTGCGTGGGCTCTGCGTCAACCCAACTGAGAATCGATTTGCCTTTAGGGGCCTTTTCTAGCCCTTCCGACTCAGAAACGACAGCTCCTTCAGCAAATTCGAACCTCTGCGCTGGAAGCTACTACACTACTCTACGTGGGGCCTGCGTGAGCCTTTCCTGCTTTGCGTCACCCTCTCTGCCCTTTGCGCTGCCTCCTCTGTTTGCCTTTTTACCTCTCTGCTAAGTATTCTTGGCTCCAGAGAAGATCCTCCAGCCAAAACTCTCTTTGCCCTTCTCTGCAACAGCTCACTATCGAAATTCACCCGGCAGTTGCTCTGCTTCAGAAAATCAAATTTCTAAACTCTCTGTGTGTATATTTCCAAGTGACCCTCAAGCCTCCTTAAATAATCTCCTCGTTGACATTCAATGGCCCAGATTAGAAGCTAATCAATAGCTAAGATCATTTTTCCTTGACCCTCATCTTCTTCTAGAAGTTACACCCACAGTTTATATTAATACCCTTTAATTATTTTATTTTCCTAAGTTTAGACTTAGGGTCCCTTCAAAAATAGTTAATTATTTTAATACAACTATTTCTGGGTGGAATTTCCCAAAACGCTTTCTGTGTTCTTTAGAATACATATGCCCAAGCCTCCCTACAAAACTTGAGAAGTAAAGCACATCCGATGCTACCAAAACTCAACAATAGTGAGTCTTGTTTCCTCATCATTGGGACAAAGTAGTAGGATCAGTTCAGTCAGTTAGGTTGTCAAATCAATTGTGCTATGACATCACCTCCAGTACAATGGTTATGAGACATGTTGCGCATCTTTCATTTGCTGCATTTTCATGATTAAACCTCCAAATCGCAATGAGTGTTCATGAAGGTGGGTTTGGTCATCCTGGGAGTTCAAAATTTTGTTTTAGCATCCAAGAAACACGAGATCTATTTTTTATTCCATCGAAAGCATTCTGGACATCATTTGGAGTTCGTTGCGCTAAGTCTGCAGGGGAGGAGTTGCACTCAAGGACAATCGTTGCACTTCCTCAAGTCAAGAGGTTATCACCACTTCCAAGTTTCAAATCCTCATTTTCTTGAATTATTCATCTTGCATGTTGTCCAATTTTCCATTACCTGTCGAGGAAAACGCTTAGATGACCTTGCAAACTTAAAACTCTTAGCTCATTGTGTTTTCCTTGTTGTGCCTGAAGAACTCATTGTGCTTTCACACAGTCATTGTTTTGTTTTTGTTTTACTTGTGCCAAACATTCAAAACTTTACTTGCCACCTATATCCTGTGTTGAGAAATCTGAAGGCTTGATATATTAATGATTTCTCTTTCTTAGATAACGGCTTGTGAAGTGTTTTATCATTTCATTCATTCAAACAAGAATTATCATATATGTATGTGTGTCAACTTCATCAACCAGCTATCATGCATAATAAACAAAAGAACAATAACACAAGATATAGGCAGCAACCAGGGCAAAAACCTCTCCAAACCTAAGAGGAAAACCCACGGTAATTCTTCTTATAGAATCTTCTCTTTACAAAATTTCCAAGATCAATACAAAGACCCTTTGACTAAGTTGACTCCAAGAACAAGGCTAGAATCTTCTCTTACTGTTGTCCTCTGATTTGCTGCAACATGGATCAGATCTGGACTTGTGGATCAGCTTCTTCCTCCCTTCCTCCTTTCTTCAAACTTCACTTGCCCAAAGTAATACACTAGCCCAGCTGATTTTCATCAATGCTAGACTTGAAACAAAGTGATCTACTTCATAGACATGGACTAATCAATAACTCTTACAGTAGATCTGAAGAAGTCTCTATCCTTCCACGTGGGTGTGATCTTCTTGGTCTAGTAATCTCCTCCTTGCTTCACTATGCTAGAAGCTTCCTTCTAGGCCCACAACCGAATCCTTTAGGCCTCAAATCAACCTCAAGCAAGAAGATGACATAGGACTGTAACACAGCCCTAATGGTGACATGTACCTTCGCACGTGTGGGAGGTTTAGGGCTCTTCTAGCCCTCCTAAACCTTCGCCTTCTTCGCACAGATCTGCCTTTAGAATAGACCCAAGACCGAATGTTTTCCTTGACAATGAGGGCAGATAGAATGATGCCCTAGCCTCGCACGTGTGGAAGAGCTTCCTGCGGTTATGGGTGACAGAACAGACTTCTCTACGGCTCCTTGATCTTCTCCTTTACCTCGCACCCTTAGACAGACTTCTTCGCATGGATTGAGACCGAATTGATCTTGTGATTGTGTCCTAATGAGAGAGGAGAGACCCATATTTATAGTCTCCTTAACGTTGCTCATTAGGCCGACATAACTTGAGTTTAGGCCGACTTACATAATGATATCTAGCCGACATGAATGGATATATATAAATATATTTAGGCCGAAAATATATTGCTTCTTTTATCTTCGCTTGGAGGAGTCTTTCACTAGCCATTTGATCTTGAACTTGAAGGAGTTTTTCCACGTGATTCTGCCCTTGACCTTGGAGTCATACATTATACATTTTCAAGTGTAAACATTTACATCAATGGCACACACCTATCACCTAGCCTAGAGCTCATGAGGAGAGCTACTAAAACAAATACATTTTGAGCATGAAACCCATGACTCAAACTTACAAAAATTTGCTAGATAAAAATTACATCATTTTCATTGGCATGTGTCATTACGAAGACCGAATGTAGTTACACTTTCTTCAACACTCCCTCTTAACTAGGGAGGTATTCATACATACATGATCATTGGACAATTTTTCAAGTTCACAAAAGAATTCTCATAAGAAGATTGGATTTGCAATCCATCTGTTATAGCATCATTTCAACCAAAATTGTTTTCACATAGCAAGGCCTTGACTAATAGCTCTATCTCTCACTTAGGTCAGAGCACAATGTTGGCGAGACCAATGACTAATAGACACACATCATCATTGTCTCTCTTAGGGTCATACCCACTCGGGTGTTCTTCGAATATGCCCTACTAGGACTATTCTCATCTTGGGTTCCCATCCCTCAAGAATATCGGTCCTCTTGCCCACTCTTATCTTGGATGCCCTACCACATCATCAAAGAGTGTTGGATGCCAAATGATTCCACAATCCTCCATTCTTTCTTCCAAACTGAAGACAATAATGTCATGTCTAACTCTCCCTCTTAAACCAGGGATGAGTTCCAAGTTTCTCTTTACTCAGAAACTTACTCATTTTCCTTTTCTCATAGGAACCTTCCAGAGCTCCCTCTTAAATAGGGACTCTATCATCAATACTTTATAGGGTCTTCTAGTTGACTGATGATCCAACACCTTGATGTCATCAATTTCTTCATATGTAGGGTTCAGCCATCCATCACTTTCCTTCATCATGTCATTCCTTCTTTCTTGGAAAGTATCCTCCTTGGATCTGCATCTAGGGCTTCCTTCATAGGGCCATCTAGCTCCACCTTTCTTTCAGCGGTGATTGCTCTATATCACGAGGTACATAGTTGTGACATCCTTCACAACTCTTCTTACCAAGGCCCTGCACACATACCCAGACTTATCCAAAAAGTCAGAAACCAAAAACAAATCACATATTACCTTTTTGGTGATGGCCTTTTTCCAGTGACATCTCCTTGTAGGTATCAACACCCTACATACATGTTGACACATCTCCCAAAGATATATGTTGTCAAGGGTCTTCATCTTTTCAGACTTCTATCAGAGTCTCCATATCTTTCTAGGAGATTTCCTTGTCAAATCTTCTTGGTTCTCTGGATGTTGACTGCCTTCATCATGGTTGCTTATTTCATGATCTCTACCATCCTCACACCCTTCATTCCCAGGGGCTTCCAATCAGAGTTCCTTAATTGTAGTCAACTACCTCATACTCCATATGAGGACATATTATGTTGATTTCATCTTTAAACCTTTCAGAGGATGAGATCCTGTTTCTCTAGATCATGCTTGATCCAAGCTACCTGCAACCATGTGACATGATATTATAATATTAAACAAAAGTATACATACCTCATTTGTCTTGAATCATACTATGATTCTTGCAGCAGACTTCTTGGGAGATCTTTGACCTGCAACGGAGTTGACTGGATCCTTACAGGTTCTCTTGGTACCATCATTCTGACCTGGATTCTTTATAGAGGATATTTGCCTGTAGAAATTCTTCAAAGATTCGGAGAACCAAGATGTTCTCATCTTAGAATTTCCTACACATAACAATTTCATTTCTACCTAGAATCCTTACATAAAGAAATACAATATACATTAATCATAACCATTAACAGTATTTCCAGAGGATTCAACATATCCTCATTCATCAAATGTTCATCAATTGTTCATCCATGGATGTTACTGAATCCATAGTCAGTTCATTCTTTAAAAGAGTTACTTAAACAACACATAAGAATGTTCATGAATCACAACATGCTATGCTAACTAAGACCTATGAAAGAAAACAGGAGGTGATCTTTTAATCATAGTAAAGATCCTGAGGCTCCTCCTTCTTCGGCTTCTTTTCATTGTCTTGAATTTCCTGAGCGACATGAGCTGCTTCATGTTTCCTCTTGCCATTCTTCTTTCGCTTGGGACAATCTCTTTGGTAGTGTCCATATTCGTGACATTCAAAGCATTAAATCTTTGACATGTCTTTCTTGGGATGTTGCTGATGACTAGATCTCTCAAACTTTCCAAACTTCCCTTTTCTCTTAAACTTGGCAGCAAATGCTTGCTCTTTGGATCCAACTGCAATATCTTCCTTGGCCTTTAATTGGGCTTCTTCCACTTTGCATATTTCCCATAGATCATTGAGTGAGGATGCCTCCTTCTTAGCCCATATGCTAGCTGTAAAGTTTCCCCATTCCTCAGGTAGTGCATTCAGCACTATCATAGTCATCTCTTGATCAGACATGATTTCTCCTCGTTCCTACAACTGATCTCTTATTTCAGAGACCCTCATGAAATATGAAGCTATACCCTCTTCTTTGTTGATCTTCATCTTGTATAACTCATTCCTTAGAGAGATTCCTTCTCCAGCAGTGCTGACAGA
This sequence comes from Pinus tabuliformis, assembly GCA_031772625.1. Taxonomy (NCBI): domain Eukaryota; kingdom Viridiplantae; phylum Streptophyta; class Pinopsida; order Pinales; family Pinaceae; genus Pinus; species Pinus tabuliformis. The sequence continues at coordinate 1,892,409,480 of CM062817.1, read as the reverse complement.
GAATAAATCTATCAATTTGTCATAGATTTCCTTGGCTGTTTCAAGCTTGGCTACATAAGGAATCAGAGAGTCCTTGATAGATTCTATGAGAATCTTTTGAGCTCTCACTTCATTCTTGTTATGCTTAGCCAATTCTTGACTATCAGAAGGAGCAGCAATTTTCTTTTGTACATAATTGTAACAACCCATCTCAAATCACGAACAACATAGCAATATTAGCATGCATGTGAGGCATACATATGATAGCTACATATGCATGCATCATATACATTGCACTAGTATGTATATAAATATATATATACATCGACTATATATCGACTATTCATGGAGAATGTCTAAATATAAGATAAATGAATTAATTATCAAAGGTGTAAATTAAATACCTAATTCTCGTAAATAGAAGAAATATACACTCAGTAAGAAATATAGTTGAGTTTATTCATATGTTTACATATATAACCCAAAATGTGTACTAATAAACTAAACCCATAAACCTTATGATTAAACTTGATATTTTATAAAACATAAAATAAATATGTAATATTTAAAATCATCATGGTCTTATACTATTTAAATTAAAGTACCAACTGTCATGATTAAAATGACACCATTCGATGTTGTGAAGATCTGATTCAATTAAAGGCAAATATCATGACAAAGCAGTCACCGCCTAACAAAATCTTATCCTTTCATAAAGGCGGTGAACAGTTGCGTAGAGGGGGAGGAACCTCTGCTATTTAAAGGGAGGGAGGAGGATTTCAAAGGGGGCTGTTGTTCTTTGCCTGTGGATGGGGAAGGTTGTATTTACTGTGAGTGGAAAAACTGAGCCGGGTGCTGTTGAAGGAAGAAGGAGAGTGTTGTTGAAGGAAGGAGAGGAAATTTATCCATACTGCTTATAATTCGGAACTATTGAGCCTTACTTGTTTTGAAGTCTCTGGGCACGGGGGAACGGTATGCATCGGTTGAGAAGCATACTGGATTGAGTATCTAGGTATACTCGGTTTGGCTGGGTGGTTTTGGTCATTCGGTAACGGGAGCGCTGGAGAAGTTCTGCAGCATCCTCATCGCAACAGCCGTAGCAGATCAGGTAAGTACTTCGTCAAATCTATTAATACCATTTCAGACAGTTTCAGCAATCTTTATAGTTTCACAGTTCAGTAATGGCTCTTAATTTAGTACGGCCACTACATATGGTATCAGAGCCCGTCGTTCAAACCCTGCGACCTCACAGGCCCTACGGTCGTGTAGATTTTGTGGTTAAAATCTGCTGGGTAAAATTGGCCATTGTGAAGCTTGATTTTGTGAAATTTCTAACCTATTTGGTACTGGTATTGCTCCCGTGATGCAATTTCAAACCCCTGCCCTTGTGACCAGGGAAATTTTATTAAATAAGCATAATGGTTTAGTAATCGAAGCCTCTCGAAGGCTAAACATGCTGTAAAATGCAGAGCTTTGAGGAATTTATGAAACGCAGGCAGAAGGAATTGCAGCGTAGTGTGGTTCTTTGACAGTTACTGTGCTTTATTTGAAGAAAATTAGTATTATTTTTGAAGTTTTATAAACCTAGGGTCCGGAAAATGGCCGCAGAGGAAGTTTGCTGCAACGCAAAGTTCTGGATTTATATTCTCATAATTCTGCTGCTGGTTCTTTTCGCGGGTATGATGTCCGGCTTGACTCTAGGTCTCATAGCGAGATGATAATAATGAGGTCGAAAGCTTTTGGCTATTACATGAAGGAAATGAGCCAACGATGCGACAAAAACCAGAGTAGGTATGGCCTAGGGGCGGCGCCATCGGTAAGATAAAAAGGAGTTGGAGAAGGTCGGCGAGAATGTACGGGACGATCATAAGCTGAGAATTCTATGAATTAAAGCGAAATAGGGGCTTTGGAGTCCGCGTAACCAGGGAAAGGGAAGGGAATGAGATGTGTGGGAGATAGATCGGAGAGCCGAGGAGCGACATATGGCGTTTGAAGTGAAATGTTGAATGATTTGTCATTGTGCTGATCTCCTGCTGCCAAATTTCGGCCTTTCCACCGATTCTCAGATCTGTGGATGTCGTTGCCATTGCCGGAAGGTGTCCTAAACGCACGACGTCTGACGCTCCTTCAACGGTCCGGACTGAGAGCCGCAACGTCACGTGTTCGAAACGCGCTCCGTCGCGTCCCGAGGGGCCTGCCGGCCGGTCAAATGCCGCGGCCGTTTCGTGGATGCTGTTAGGGAGCAGCGTTGCGCAGGCGAAATCATGAGGTGAGGGTGCGAACGTCCCGACCTCGGCGGCTGCGGAAGGCGAAGGCGACGACGGCTACGGCTGTCGAATCCCGACGGTGCCTTCCTTTTGTGGTTTGTATTATTCTCGAGGTGTTTTATGAGCTTAGCGGAAGGAAGCGCAGCACCGACATCTCAGAATTCGGGCTCTTTTAGCATGTATTCGGTCGGGCCGTCTGATTCACCGAGCGACCTTTTCAGCCCAACAGATTTCAAGTCTAGCTCCACGGCGGTCCTCCAGGGTTATCGAATCGAGGCACATTTGAAATTTCCAGCACAACAAACATTCCTTCTCCCCAGAAAACCGAGGCCACGCGACGGCAAGCAGATTTAGCAAAGGGGCACCACGGATCAAAACCTTCAAGGACAGAAAATTCTACTACAGGTGATGCAAATGAGAGGGTGATTCATATCAATGATCCGGAGTTGACAAACGACAAATATGAGTTCACAGGAAATGAGATCCGGACTAGCAAGTACACTGTCATAACATTTTTGCCAAAGAATTTATTTGTTCAGTTTCATCGTGTGCATATATCTACTTTCTGGTAATTGTTGCTTTGAATTAGCTTCCTTGGCTTGCAGTTTTTGGGAGGACTGTATCACTTTTCCCTCTTCTGTTTGTTTTATGTGTGACGGCCATCAAAGATGGGTATGAGGATTGGCGCAGGCATCGTTCTGATAGGAAAGAAAATAACAGGAACAAGTGACCCGAGTGGAATTGCATATGTTCAGACCATTAATCTCGATGGGGAGTCAAATCTGAAAACCAGATATGCGAGGCAAGAGACTGCATCGAAGAAGCCTGAAACGGAACCTCCTTCGGGCATCATTCGTTGTGAACAACCAAACAGAAACATATATGGTTTTGTTGCGAACATGGAAGTTGAAGTTGGCGGGAGAAGCATTCCTCTTGTACCGTCCAATATTCTTCTCCGGGGTTGTCAGCTGAAAAATACTGATTGGGCAGTGGGGGGGGCTGTTTATGCTGGCCAAGAAACAAAAGCAATGCTGAATAGCTCAGGGACACCCTCGAAGAGAAGCAGATTGGAAGCATACATGAACAGAGAGACATTGTGGTTGTCTGTCTTTCTATTCATTATGTGTGGAGTTGTTGCAATAGGAATGGGTCAGTGGCTAGAACGCCACAGGGACCAACTTGATACTTCCCCATATTTTAGGAAGAAGTATTTTACTAGCGGTGATGACAATGGAGAGAAATGCAATTATTTTGGTGTACTCATGGAAATCCTTATCTCATTTCTGAGTTCTGTGATAGTTTTTCAGATAATGATTCCAATATCCCTATATATATCCATGGAATTGGTCCGTTTGGGGCAGTCGTATTTCATGATTGGGGATACAAGGATGTATGACAGCAATTCAAATTCAAGGTTCCAGTGTCGTTCATTAAATATAGATGAAGACTTAGGTCAAATAAAATATGTATTTTCTGATAAGACGGGTACTCTGACAGAAAACAAGATGGAATTTCGTAATGCAAGTATATATGGGGTGAATTACTGCAATGGGAAAGTTACGATGGACTCTGTGGGCCAAGAATCAACTGGCAGGCATGAAGAGAAGGAAAGCATCGCAGAGGCACTACAGAAGTACTGGATAGACAGGTTTGGAGGCCAAAGATTGAGGTAAAAGTGGATGCTGAGCTTGTTCGGTTGTTAGGTAAAAGTTTTTCTACACAGGAGAGAAAGGTTGCACATGAATACTTCCTCACTATGGCAGCTTGCAATACAATAGTCCCTACCATAATAGAAGGTGAAAGATCGATTGATTATCAGGGGGAGTCTCCCGATGAACAGGCTCTGGTATCGGCTGCTGCTGCTTATGGATACGCCCTTATTGAGCGAACTTCTGGACACATTGTGATTGATATATTGGGTGTAAGACAAAGATTGGATGTGTTGGGATTGCATGAGTTTGACAGTGTGCGCAAAAGAATGTCAGTAGTAGTTCGATGTCCTGACAATACTGTGAAAGTTTTGGTAAAAGGGGCAGATAGTTCAATGCTTAATATTGTGTCCAAAACTCCTAATAACAATCAAGTAACATATATGGAAGCAACAGAGAACCATCTGCATGAATATGCATCACAGGGTTTACGAACACTTGTTGTGGGAGCAAAAAAAAAAAAACCTTAGTGATGAAGAGCTTGAAGAATGGCAGCATTCTTATCAGGAAGCCAGTACAGCATTAATTGATAGGACAACATTGCTTAGGGAAGCTGCAAGTCTAATTGAATGCAATCTCAACCTACTAGGGGCCACAGGGATTGAAGATAAATTGCAAGATGGGGTCCCAGAAACAATAGAATCATTGAGAGAAGCGGGGATTAAGGTTTGGGTTCTGACTGGAGATAAGCCAGAAACTGCAATTTCTATTGGTCTTTCATGTAAGCTTCTTACTCATAATATGCAGCAGGTTATTATCAATGGCACCTCTAAAGATGCTTGCAAGAAACTTTTAGAAGAGGCAAAAGCTACATACAGAATAAGTCGAGTAGAGACAAGAAAAAGCTTTTCAAAAAGGCAGAAAAGTATTGATATTGCTCAGGCTGAGGGTATACAAGAAACTGAGGGTATACAGGCCTTTCCTGAGTCCAGGTCACATGTTATCAGACAGATTACAGATATCAATGATATCCCTAAGGACCATGGTACGGTAGGTGCAGCAGAGAGGCATCCACCCTTGGCACTTATAATTGATGGCACCAGCCTTGTCTACATATTGGAAAGTGACTTGGAGCAAGAGCTCTTTGATTTGGCAATATCATGTAGAGTAGTTCTTTGCTGTCGAGTTGCTCCTTTGCAAAAAGCTGGTGTTGTTGACCTCATAAAGAGCAGGACAAATGACATGACACTGGCCATTGGTGATGGAGCAAATGACGTTTCTATGATTCAGATGGCAGATGTTGGAGTAGCCTTTTCTACAACATCTGCCTTAACTGATTGGAGCAGTGTGTTCTATTCTGTCATCTATACGTCAGTGCCGACAATTATAGTTGGCATTCTTGATAAAGATTTGAGTCACAAAACTCTGCTTCGCTATCCTAAACTTTATGGGTCTGGACACAGGCAGGAAAGTTACAACTTGGAACTTTTTTTGGCTGACGATGGCCGATACGCTATGGCAAAGTCTTGTTCTTTTCTATGTACCTTACTTATCATACGAGAACAGTACAATTGACATTTGGAGCATGGGGAGTTTGTGGACGATTGCAGTTGTTGTGTTAGTTAATGTTCATTTGTCAATGGATATTCAACGTTGGGCATTAATCACTCATGTTGCTGTATGGGGCTCGATTATTGTTACATATGCCTGTCTTCTTGTCTTGGATTCACTGCCTGGACTTCCAAACTACTGGACAATATATCAAATAGCAAAGTCATCATCTTATTGGCTAAATATTATCCTTATAACTTTTTTAGCACTGCTCCCTCGCTTTCTTTTGAAAGTTTTGAAGCAAAGGTTCTGGCCTTCTGATATTCAGATAGCTCGAGAAGCAGAAATACTGAGAAAAACGCCTGGCCATTTGTCTGTGAAGCTGACTGAAACTAAAGATTTACCTGGGCACTAGATTTTATTGAGGATGGGGTTCGTTTGTCCTGCCCAAGTAGCACTATATCAGCTAATAGCTTCTTTATCGAACGAAAATGTAGTGTGATAATTCAAGTGCGATTGCAAAGAAAGCAAGAACAAATTTGATTGGGAAACTATATCGAAGAATACAAATGTAGAAGATTGTAGATTAAAAAGAGAAAGGGACTCAAATACCAAGGATGCTGTGAATTGGGATGCAGTCAGATATGCTGATCTTGAAGATACTGCAGATGCCATCAAGGAACGAGGGATGAACACTGTTCTTGCAGGGAGAATAAAACGGTTTCTTGAGATGCTTCACACAGACATTGGCAGCATTGACCTAGAGTGGTTGAAGGATATTCCACCTGATGATGCAAACTGGCCTTTCCTGCCGATGATGATATGGACTCCTTGATGCTGTGAATTCCTTGATGATATGGACTTCCTGATGATGATAATATGGACGAGATTAACTCCTTGAAGAGTTGAACGAAAAGGAGTTGACGTATTCTCTAGAGATAAGTACTTTCTTGAATATTTTGATATTATGCTTTTAATTATTATTAGTCTCTTGTAATTGTAAATTTTGCTTGGATGGATTCGTTTTTACTATTATTTATGCTCCAGTAACAAACAAGTGGTAATGATGTTTATATTCTTACAAACTTCTAGATATTCATTTTGTTTAGTCATCCTCCTTTATAATTACTAGGGGACTCACTCCTCAACCTGTCTTCTTCTATCTTGCATAGAAACCACAAGTTGTTGAATGGTTAGAATCTGCTCTTGCCTTTTATAATCAATGGTGCTCTGTAATGATATATTCTTCACTGTTGGATTGATGCAATTTAGGAACATCTTTAACAATTGTTTGAAGGCTAGTTCTGTTGTTACATGCCTACCTCATACATGAACAGAACCATCACATAAACCTTAAACCTCACACATTCTACTGCTGGTGCATTTGATTACAGTTAATACAGTCTTTTGTTATTGGCTCCTGTAGTTAATGTTCGGGACATTTCAATCTCTAAGATATTTTGCTGAGATGTGATGATAATTCTACTCTACTACAACCACGTAGATATTTCCCCTTGATAATTGAGTTTGTATAAAGTTCCTCTATGAGACCTTTCTTCAAGTTCGTATGAAAACTTCTGTAGGTGTTTTCTTAATAGTTTTTACTTCAGAAAATATATATATACTGTGGACAAATAACATTCAATGAGGCCTCTAAAGAGTCACATATAATATCTTCCTTACTCAAAATTACCCCAGCTGTTATACATAATTTAGCCATATTATTATCACAATACCACAGTAAAAGATGTAGAATTCCCTCCTGTATATTCTCTTAGTTTCTAATAAATTTCTGAGTTTTGTGTGAAGGTTACAGTGATCCCTTTTGCACATCAGTTGTTATCTGTTAGCTGTAGGTAAACAGTTTTCCACTATACTTCCAGTTAAATGATAACAGAACCAGCCAATTGAGCTCAAGCGGTTATATATACCATTCACAATTATTCAACAAGGAATACACTGCTATTAAACACCATGTGATGAGGAACTAACTCAGAATTGCAAACAGCCATTAACTCATTCATATAGAGGCATAAAAAAATAACTGGTATAATGCATAGAACTTAAGTTCAGACCCTGGAATGTGCGCTGGCAAAAGATCTGGAAACAGTAGTTCACTTGGCATGAATATCAACTCCTTGGTAGTGAATCAGTCAATAGGATCGGATACTACGCAACATTCAGACCTAATTTAGCAATAAGATAAGTGATGAATACAACCTGAGCAAAGGTTCCATGAGCATAAATTCAACCCATAGGGCCAAGGTATTGAAAGAGTACTACCATTTAAACATAAAGCAATGTTTGGTGTATTATTGTTAAAGGAAATGTTGAGTTCAAAATATGTTCCCCAAATGTGTTAAATACCATACTTTGAGCTAGGTATTTCAATCAATTTATATATGAAAGAACACAACAAATAACAGTATTGTTAAGAAGAAGGAATTGAGATTTGTCTTTGCTAATGACTGTCCATATGATGCATTTTGTTACCAAGTAAGACAATAACCCAGTTAGTTGTTACTGGAGCAAACACATACAGATCAATGAAAGTTTGGAACATAACGATATGTGCTCGTAAGATCAAATATCAAGTGTTAGTTAGCAATTTAAAGTCATGAGTTTTATGCACAAACAATACACGAAAGAATGATTATATTGTAAATATGAAAGCTAATGACATGAATAGATTATGGCAAGGTATGTTATACTTTAGATGACATGTATGAAATATACATAAGCTATGTGTTTTTGAAAATATTAATGCACATGTTATAAATGCATGGACAAGTGTTTATGATTGCAGATAAAATCCGTTACCAAAATGACCACGTGATGACAGAAACTTCAGAACAATTAAGGCTCAAAGAGATTCCATGATAGGGTATTAACCCTGATTCTACTGGGAGGGGTGGAGGTGTTGCCCACCGTTTATCCTCTAAAACCTGGGGTCATGGGAGGATTGTGCGAGTCACGCTCCCCTAGATGTGTGATGATGATTGCCGGATGCCTACTAGGAAATCAGGTCGATATAGTCGACGCTGCCATCCTTAGAGTTTATGCATGGTTAGGTCAGTATAGCTGACGCCATGGCATACTCTAGTAGAGGACGGATGGGATGGGAGCGGAAGAGATTAGGAAGGATAGGATGATTTTTAGAATAGCTTGGGAACCTGGTTTGGGCAAGGCAGGACCATTAAAATTAGAAATCTATCAGCGTTCAAAATCACAAATTTTAAAGTGTCCTCACGATCATAAATGAAAATTCAATCACATAATATAATCCTTACATACCCTAAAGGAATTATCAATATACTTTATAAACCCTTAACTTCGGGACGAAGTTCTTTTGAAGGAGGGGTGTATGTAACAACCCATCTCAAATCACGAACAATATAGCAATATTAGCATGCATGTGAGGCATACATATGATAGCTACATATGCATGCATCATATACATTGCACTAGTATGTATATAAATATATATATACATCGACTATATATCGACTATTCATGGAGAATGTCTAAATATAAGATAAATGAATTAATTATCAAAGGTGTAAATTAAATACCTAATTCTCGTAAATAGAAGAAATATACACTCAGTAAGAAATATAGTTGAGTTTATTCATATGTTTACATATATAACCCAAAATGTGTACTAATAAACTAAACCCATAAACCTTATGATTAAACTTGATATTTTATAAAACATAAAATAATATGTAATATTTAAAATCATCATGGTCTTATACTATTTAAATTAAAGTACCAACTGTCATGATTAAAATGACACCATTCGATGTTGTGAAGATCTGATTCAATTAAAGGCAGATATCATGACAAAGCAGTCACCGCCTAACAAAATCTTATCCTTTCATAAAGGCGGTGAACAGTTGCGTAGAGGGGGAGGAACCTCTGCTATTTAAAGGGAGGGAGGAGGATTTCAAAGGGGGCTGTTGTTCTTTGCCTGTGGATGGGGAAGGTTGTATTTACTGTGAGTGGAAAAACTAAGCCGGGTGCTGTTGAAGGAAGAAGGAGAGTGTTGTTGAAGGAAGGAGGGGAAATTTATCCATACGGCTTATAATTCGGAACTATTGAGCCTTACTTGTTTTGAAGTCTCTGGGCACGGGGGAACGGTATGCATCGGTTGAGAAGCATACTGGATTGAGTATCTAGGTATACTCGGTTTGGCTGGGTGGTTTTGGTCATTCGGTAACGGGAGCGCTGGAGAAGTTCTGCAGCATCCTCATCGCAACAGCCGTAGCAGATCAGGTAAGTACTTCGTCAAATCTATTTATACCATTTCAGACAGTTTCAGCAATCTTTATAGTTTCACAGTTCAGTAATGGCTCTTAATTTAGTACGGCCAATACAATAATCAATAACTTCTTGTTCTTTCAAATTAAGGTCAGTTCTCTTCTTCCAAGCAAGGAAGTTGGCAACTCCAACTAACTTATTGCTTTCCTTGCAAGAAGACATCCTTTTCAAAATTAGTCTTGCTCAAATGAATAAGATACTTACTTGATGTGATGATTCTTGAAGCTTGATTTTAGATGGCTGCCTTGAATGAGCTTGAGGAAGCTTGACTGTCCTTGAATGTTAGTGAACCTGAGATCTGCTTGACTTATCCTTGAGGATCTGCTCTTCAACTGAAGTGAGATGTAGATCTGCCCGAATGATAGATCTTTGACAGATCTTGGAGTTTCAGAATGTGGATCTGAATCTAGCTTTCCCTTCAACTTCAACTGCCTTGCCTCTTCTTTAATGTTCTTTATCAGCCTTTCCTTGATGTGCTACCAACCCTTTTATACCATGTTGAGAAATCTGAAGGCTTGATATATTAATGATTTCTCTTTCTTAGATAATTGCTTGTGAAGTACTTTATCCTTTCATTCATTCAAACAAGAATTATCATACATGTATGTGTGTTAACTTCATCAACCAGCTATCATGCATAATAAACAAAAGAACAATAACACAAGATATAGGCAGCAGCCAGGGCAAAAACCTCTCCAAACCTGAGAGGAAAACCCACGGTAATTCTTCTTATAGAATCTTCTCTTGACAAAATTTCCAAGATCAATACAAAGACCCTTTGACTAAGTTGACTCCAAGATCAAGGCTAGAATCTTCTCTTACTGCTGTCCTCTGATTTGCTGCAACATGGATCAGATCTGGAACTTGTGGATCAACTTCCTTCTCCCTTCCTCCTTTCTTCAAACTTCACTTGCCCAAAGTAATACACTAGCCCAGCTGATTGTCATCAATGCTAGACTTGAAACAAAGTGATCTGCTTCATAGACATGGACTGATCAATAACCCTTACAGAAGATCTGAAGATGTCTCTATCTTTCCACGTGGGAGTGATCTTCTTGGTCTAGTAATCTCCTCCTTGCTTCACTATGATATAAGCTTCCTTCTAGGCCTACAATCGAATCCTTTAGGCCTCAAATCAACTTCAGGCAATGAGATGACATAGGACTATAACACAGCCCTAATGGTGACCAGTACCCTCACATGAGTTGGAAGTTCAGGGCTCTTCTAGCCCTCCTAAACCTTCGCTCCACTAGTCAATCTTCTTTGCACAGATCTGCCTTTAGAATAGACCCAAGACCGAATGTTTTCCTTGACAATGAGGGCAGATAGAATGATGCCTTAGCTTCACACGTGTGGAAGAGATTCCTGCAGTTATGGGTGACAGAACAGACTTCTCTGCAGCTCCTTCATCTTCTCCTTTACCTGGCACCCTTAGACAGACTTCTTCGCATGGATTGAGAATGAATTGATCTTGTGATTGTGTCTCAATGAGAGAGGAGAGACCCATATATAGTCTTCTTAACATTGTCCATTAAGCCGACATAACTTGAGTTTAGGCCGACTTACATAATGATATCTAGCCGACATGAATGGATATATATAAATATATTTAGGCTGAAAATATATTGCTTCTTTTATCTTCACTTGGAGGAGTCTTTCACTAGCCATTTGATCTTGAACTTGGAGGAGTTTTTCCACGTGATTCTGCCCTTGATCTTGGAGTCATACATTATACATTTTCAAGTGTAAACATTTACATCAATGACACAAACCTATCACCTAGCCTAGAGCTCATGATGAGAGCTACTAAAACAAATACATTTTGAGCATGAAACCCATGACTCAAATTTACAAAAATTTGCTAGATACAAATTACATCATTTTCATTTGCATGTGTCATTATGAAGACCGAACCTAGTTACACTTTCTTCAACATCCTGGAGTCTGACAATTCAATATAAATGGTCTGGAGTCTCACAGCCTTGTTGTTGTTGCCTTAGAGCATCAAGAAACTTTTTCCCTCATGCATTGTGCTTTTTCGCTGCGCCCGTGAATTTGAATTTCCAACTGTAGGTAAAAACAACAAGTTGTTGCATTTGAGTCTAAGAATTCAGTTTTTCTATTTGAATTTGTTAATATAGGTATTTCATTAAGATTTAGCCATAAAGCTCTCATATAAAGCCCTAATTCCATAGCTGCTACACTACTTGTTGTGCTAATTGTCAAACACTGAAATTGCATTGAAAAGCCCAAGAATTCATCTTTTGTTGTGAGTCATGACAACTCCAAATAGAAAGAAGCACAAAAGAGGAGACATAGTCAAGTTTGAGCCTCAAGACCTTGCCTTGATAAACTCAAATCCGGCAATTAGAGTTGCATTTGAACACGCTAGCTGTATCAAGTTTTGTGAGAAGATCTAGGGTTATAGTGTTTAGTTGACTAAAGATTTTGCCTTAAACTTCACTGGGTTAGATGTTAAGGTTGGAGAATTAAGTTTTCCAGTGTCAGATGTTACCATTTCAGCTACTACAGAAATCCCTCTACAAGGAGAACAGTGGTTCAAGGGCATGCCTCTAGACATAGTCAACTACAAGGATTTCCTAAAGCCAAAGTATAAAAACAAGGAATATGGAGCTATTGTGCCAAGGGAATATCTGCTTGAACCCTACAGCAAACTTCTTAAGGTCATCCAGAGATATTTCACTTGTGAAGGCAGATTTGGGAGAATTTATCAGTATCATTTTAGGCTATTAATGCATTTCACAGGAAAAATCCCTTTGAATCTGCCTTTCTATTTGTTCAGAAGCCTTGGTAAGATGGCAGATAAGGTTCAAGGTAAGCAAAGTCAAGTAGAGCCTAGTCTCTTTCATTTCTCTTTGACTAAATTGTTAGTGGTGGAAGAATTGAAAAAGAAAAATCAGACATGGCAGGCATTCATAGATTCATCCAGTTTGGCAGCTGAGTTTCCAACTAACCCCTGGAGTAAAAAGGATACACCTTCATCTATGGCAAGGGATGTACAATCACCAGTCGAGAGCTCAATAAGAAGGCCATCAACTTTAGTTGACTCACCAGACAAGAAAAAGGGTAAGAAGCTTCATTTCTCTCTTGAGGTATTGGAAGTTCCCAAGAAGCCACTCACAAGAGTTGCTGCAAAGAAATTGCCCATGGAACAAACACCTGAATAGCCAACTGAAGTTCTAGATACCATACTAGAGGATATTGTTTTAGAAGATAAGGATAAAGAAATCTTAGAACTACAGGAACAGTTGGAAAAAGGGTCACTTAGTCATTGCCCAACTACAGCATGACAATAGGGAGTTGAAGAAGACTGCTTTGGAAAAGACACCTAAGATTGGTGAAACAGAACCAGTGATGAAGACAACTCCATCCATCACTAAGTCCAAAGGTAAAGAGAAGGTAGTGACGAAGAATATTCAAGAGTTAGAGGCCTCATCGATAAGAATTCTTGTTACTAGGTCTTCAGCTAGGAAGTTGCAGTGGAAAAAGGAAGAGTCAGCACAAGAAGAGAAGAAGGCTGAAATGGATGAAGGGCAGCATACTTTCCATAGGCTGAGGAAGCAATTGAAGAAAGCTCAAAATGAGATCACTAGTAACTACACTTAAGAAACAAGATGAAAGGGCCAGATAGAAGATACATGATCATTTGAACATCTATGAGCCAGCATTGTTAAATGCTAAGTATATGTTAAAAAAAAACTCTGCCCTTACACAGGCAGCTCAAGAACATCTGCAGACAAAACCTCACCTTGAAGAAGAAGCTAAGGGCTACTAAACAACAGTTGCAAGAGGCATTACATGAAATACAAGAGAAAGGTAGAGGAAAGCTTGATCCACTAGCTAAGGTAGCTATAGTCTGAGTCTTGAACAGGTAATTAAAACAGTTTTGTTTTTTGTCTTTTTGCCTGAGTATACTAGTTGAATGAAGTTGGATAAGGAGGTTGAGAGGTTTATATTTTGCATGAAGTCCTTTTGGGAGCACAATCAGTCAGATTTCTGAAACTTATGAAACTTTTTGCAAAAGGAGCAGCTCACACAGTAATGTTGCACTATTGACAAAGCATTAGGGTTTGATAGAAATGTGAGGTTTTGCATCTTTTTTGTGTGTGGGAACTTGAAAAGGGTTTACAAGACTGTCAGCATCACCAACAAGTTGTTTGCTTTATTCAAAGACCCCAGTACTAGTCAAAATTGTGAAGGTAAACTTTTGTTGCACTTTCACACAAGCGTTGCGCTTTTACTGAAGGTGGTGTTTTTGCAGGATGGAAGATTTACAGTATAAAAAGAGGCTTTTCAAGGGGAATTTAATGATATCTAGGTTATTTTTTATATGTATGACTCAGTCAGAAGCTCAAAAAGTGATCAGTAGTAGACAAACCATCAACTCGTTGCACTTCTATTGTTGTGTTTCTACTAAAGAAGCAAGTGCTTCGCTTCCACATAGTCAACAATTTGACTTTGCATTTCGAGTCTAAACTTCACCAAACCAATTTTTGCGGTCGTGGCAAATGTCTTGAGGTACATTGGAAGTTTGAGCTCCATCTTTGTGCAGGGATTTAATGTAATTTGTTGAAGATTCTTTTGGTCAAAACAACTTCCTTGTTTCTATAAATTAGTTCTATTTTCGTTGCTATAGGGAGAAACTGAAATATTTTTTGGGAATTCGGTTCCTAAAGGAAGGAACTAATTGTCTTTGATGTATATATGATGTAATTTTGATGAAGTAAAGGGTTGGTCAGGGTTAGATAAAGAAAGCATTGTGCATTGTACTTTTCATTTCAAAAAGCTTTTTCAGTGAATGAACAAGACCGAGGTCTGCTTTTACAAGGATTCATGCGTCAATTTCTAATGGTGATGTGCTCTCCTGTATTGTAAGTTGTCTCTCCTGTTATCATCATGCTTGAATGTTATGTCTTCATGTTTAGTTTAGCAAGGATTTATTTTAGAATTCATTGTTAAAGTGCTTTGTCATAGCTTACTGAACATTTAATGTTTTCCTTCCATTATGACATTTAGAATTCATCCTCAATCAGATGCTTTAGATGTCATTATTCCACCATTCCTCTGCTTGCCCCTCTACAACGAAATTGATTAAAAACACCAAAAAGATTGCCTACCTTGCTCAGTCATCTAGGTGACTGAAAATTCATATAGAGAGAGCCCTCTCTCAAGCTGGAAGGGCTAGATTCCAATTTCAAAGTGGTTTGTGGTTACCTTTGGGTTCCTCTCTTCAGCCAGGAGAAATTACAGAGTGCTAACACTCCCCACCCAAGTTTTATTCTCATAAGTGACATGTTAAGCTCATAATGAGTATATTGTCGAAACATCTTTCAGCCCTATTGTTGGCATGGCCTTTGTGCCCTAAAAAATCTAGGGTTTACCCTAGGTACCATCCTCAAAATGAGGAGAAGTGCTCAGGTATTTCCCCAAGATATATTGCCTAGAAAAGAAAATGTGTGAGTGTGTTTGTATTTATGTGTGTGTGTGTGTGTACACACACATATAGAGAGAGAGAGAGATTGGAGCATGTACATTTGCAACAATCTCCTCTAAATACTTGCATACTTCTTGTGTGTTTTGTGTTGATGATGCATCTTTTATAGTAATAAAGGGCTTTATATAGCTTGTAAGAAGGTTGTGGTACATCTAAAGTCACTTGCCTCCTAGAAAGACATGTCCTTCAATTTAAATAGGTCTCACATGACTAAATATTAGGTCAAGATTCAACAGCTAATTAGGTACATTTAAAGATGATTGAGGCTTAATTAAGAGGAATCAAACACTAATTAGATCTATTTAGGCTTCTATAAGGGCATTATCAAACCTTGTTAGGGTGAATAAAGCCCTCTTATCAAGACGTTATATAGGTTATGGATCTTGATACATATAGCACCAATAGTTTCATAGCCACACAAAATAATAATTATGTTGCGCTTCGAGATGAGTATAGTTAAATAATGGGATTTGAAGTTCAAATCCCTATAATTATTTCCACAATTGAGTGATGATGATGATTACCTTAAGGGAATTGATAAGCAATTAATTAATAGGTTTTAACACTTTGTATCTATGATCAAAAAAATTGGAGACAAACTTTTCTAGCTCTCAAAGGTTTTCATGAGTTACCAACTTATTAAGCTTAATAGTCTTACAGATATTGTGACATTTCGAAACCAAGTAAATGTCCTAGCAACATTGTCACATACAAAGCATCCAAGACCAGGTGAAAGTCCTAGCAGCATTGAGAACACACAGATGCAACTCACTTCAACTAACAATACCAAGTGCAAGTAATTGGTGAATTTGGCAATAACCCGATAACATGGCATCTAAGCCAAAGCTAGAATCCTGTGGGGTGATTTACCAGAGGGGGTTCAAAAAAAAAACAACTTATGTCAAAGGTTGAATTTGCCAATCAGCAAGAAAATTATGGAAGATAAGACTATTCTCAACAAAAGGCATCCAAGATGTAACTAAATCAGACTCAGAACAGTTGAATTCACAATCATTCGTCGGTAATTGAGAAGTTACACTTAGATTAGGTGGGGAGGACAAGTTACAGCAAATATAAACAAAGCAGTCGATGTATACATTTATATATACACAAACTCGATCCTTGTTGACGATAAAACTAATAGAAGGCCAGAAATAGAAATACCTGCAGGCAAGGCATTCGCATAAAATTGGTGAAGTATGAACAGCGTGGTGGTTGAGAGCTGCCTCCTTCCGCATGATAATGCTGATGATAAGCTGCATCTCAATCGCCCTTTATGTGTTCTGCACAGAGAGTGAGTGTGGGGAGGACATCGAGTAGGAGACAATGGCAGCGATGCCAATAATCTATTAGGAACACATCCCTCTAACGTGGCCATGAAGCTCGCGACGCCGGTTTGCATATGTGTGAAGGGGACGATAACGTTCAGTTATTTGTTGAAACGATAACGCAAAAGTTAATTAAAGGGGATCATGTGAATTGAGGGCCAATAATAATTAAATAAACAAGGAGAGCACAGTGGTTAATCTATAGATTTGATTTTTTTGGTCTAAGTAGATTTATATTAAAATGAATTTTAGTTTGTTTAATTATTAACTATAAATATAATTATTAATTTTATATTTTATATTTTTTTTACTAAATTAAAATGTTGAAAATTACATTATAATATTTCTTTTATAATTTCATTTTATTTTTATTTTTTTTAATTTTAGATTATTTTTATTTTGTTTTGTTTTATTTTAATATAGTCAAAATGTTTAATAGACATGACAATATCTTTACCATATTAAGTTGGAGGATGCAAACACATTCTAATAAGAACTTTAATTTGTGACAATGGTGTTTAGATACCTACATTATATGATTTTGTTAATTTAAAGTTCATATTTATATCTTTGTATTCTATGTTATTGTTAACTTTTAATAACTTAGTGTTAAGTTAAAGGTGATATAATCTTTTCCATATTAAAATATATCTTGTTTTAAGGGTTGGTTTTGTCTTGTAATTTATGTTTGTGTAATGGATTAAAAGTTATTACTAGAATGACTTGTTTTTATCGTGCAAATATTTTCCAAGTTAATAATTATTCTACATAATTTGAAATTTACAACATTACAAGTTTAGCTCTTAAAGAGATACACGTGGTCTTCAAAATGATGACATATATTTCTTAGTCAATTGATCTCGAATAGAGCTAACCTTTAATAAGTTTTTGCATGTGATTGAATTCAGCCCTTTAACTTACTATTTTTCTTTCCTACCTAATTGGCATGCATTGGCCCATCAATGCTTTCCAAGCGACCTTTCAAAGCCTTTAATGGCTTCCTAAGGCCCAAAATCACATGATTTAATCATTTTTCTATTGTAATTTAGCAATAGCATCTATTCTCATAATTGCAAGCACAATGGTTCTACCCAAAGGTGATTTGAGAGTTCATTTCAAAAGGTACTTTGAAGCCATACCAATTTCCCTAAAGAAATCCCCATTGATATTATGGTTTATGAATATGACGATGTCAACAATTTGTATAGAAAGCATGTGTTTCTTCTGTACTTTATCAGTCATTCACCTATAAATGTCATGATGAGGGGTTGGGGTTGATGAGATATAGGAACCATGTGGATGTCATTACATTGGTACTCAAGTGCCTGAATAAAAACTTTTTTCCATGTTTCCTATATAGACAAATTGCATTATGTTACCTGTTAGGAGAGGAATTTTGGATTGTGAAAATTTCAACTCTAAAATCCTATTGCAGCAATTGGGATTATTTCTTCTAATTGTCAAATGGAATTTGTAGGATCAAAGTAAGGGGTTTTTGAACCAATCATCATAATGGGAGACATGTTTCACATGCGTAATGTCTTATATGGGAGGCTGGTGACTATTAGATGGAATATCCATCGATGTTGAGATCAAAGCGACCTCAAAAATAGAAGGGGTTTCTAAAGGTTCATATTCAAATGCTTTGGAAGAGTCTAAAGGTGTCAATCCCATGGATGATAGGAGATAAAGGATGGGTATGGCATTCTCTGTGATCTCTATATCAAGAGGAACAATCACAATAGTGGGATGATTGGTCTCCTACCTTGACATTGGAGAGGTGTCAAGGGCCCAAAGTAGAGGATAATAATGGGTACTACGAGGGACATCAAGATCGCGAAGAACAATAAGAGTATTGCGAAAATTAGGGAGATGAGGGCAACAATACTAATAATGACCATACATTTTTCACAAAGCACATGGGTAATTTGTGTGTAAGCCTTTGTTCTTCTTGGATGATTCAAGCAAAGTGACTTGCACTTCAGGAACATTTGGGTCTGGTTGAAGTTCATCCAAGGAAATGAATTCTTTCAATCAGAGCAAAGTAGGGAAATTATTGGTGGCATGGCCATGTAGATCACACAAAGCACATGGATGAGTAGGCTTATGTGTTGATGGATGAGTGGCTACAACTTGGGTTGCCTTATCTTTGCCCCCTTTTTCTTGGCTTTCCCCCCTCATTAGTTTCTTTGGTAGTAGGAGCGGGCTCCTATTGAGGTTGCACTGGAATTGAAGCAGTGGGAGGGGCAGTGGGAACTGATTGTATTGAGATCAAAACCACATAAGGTTTAAGATGATTAGGAGGTTTTTGGGAGGATGATCAATGTACCTTACTAGGATCCCCAAGGTAGAATTTGGCAAACTCAACATAGCCATCATAGGTGTGTTGACTATTCTTGGGAGTTGAAACAGGAAAGGTATTTGAGCTAATGAATTACGCTTAGGAGGAACCCCTCCTGAGGCACTAGATAAGTTTGGAGTAGCAAATTTTTTATGAGTTGGCTGCTGAGAAGAGGTATTAGGTTGTTGAACAACTCGTGATCCTTAGAGCGTGTAAACATTAGAAGTGTTAGGCTCAACCTTAACACATAGTGGGACATAATATGCCCCAAGCAATGAGGAATCTCTATAGACTCCTGGATTGATTTCAATGAAGGAAGGCACCATATCATTGCTCGCCATTGAGGAAATTAAATTCCTAGGAGATGCCTGAAGTTGAGGATCATAGTATGTTAGTTGATCAATGGTGACGATCTTCTAGTTACGAGGGAAGCTCATAGTACGATAGACAAAATAAGCGACTACCTTCATGGTGTACATTAAGCTACGTCCTAGCAGGAGATTATAGTATAAAGGGGCGTCAATAACCTCCACGTCGATAAATATTCCTTTCAAGTTGTTATCACTCAGAAATTTTCCCTAGAAGTTATCAAAAGAAGGAAAAGACCGAGGTAACCCCAAACCAATCTTTTAAGTATAGGCTCTAGCCAACCTATGCCTCAAAGAGGGATCTCTCTATATGATTTAGCTTTTCTTGCTGGGATTTTAGGCTAGTTCTTAAATTTTAGGGGGTTTTGATTTGTATTGAAGGTTGGATGGTGGAATCCTTAAAATAGATGGATAGAATGATGTCACTAGACTATTGGGCTATGGAGTCAAAGAAGGGTAGCAGAACTGGAATTAACTCATTAAAGGGAGTGTTCAAAGGGCAAGCTAGCAGAGCAAAGTTCAGGTCTGTGGGCCAGATGGATGGAATGAATCTTAACCAAGGTGGGAGAGCACTTAAGAATTCTCAAACCGGGATTAAAATGAGGAACAAAGGTTAATCACGAGCAAATGGCAATTAAGAATCCTTTACTATAGATCATAGGGTGACTACCTAGACTAAGGAGCAATTAAGAATTCCTTAATTTAGATAATTTGCATAAAACACTAAAATGCATAATAGTTAAAACATAGTGAAATGAAGCAAATTCTGAGATATCATTCCATAATATAGCATTCAGATTTAAGATACATTAATGATTATGGAAAAACTTTTAAAGAAAGATAACAACACAAGAGAAAATACTTGTATGTACTTCACACTACACATGAATCCAGTGAAATGTCTTGACTTTGTTCATTAACCCATCTTGCTGGTCCAAACAGTGATACAATAGCTTACAGTCTTTTGATCGAAAAAGTCTATAGAAATGTCTAAGAATCCACCCTACATACTTCGAATGGTGAAGTATTTATACAAAAACTATTACAAAATATCTCAAAACAAACTTGAGATTTATTCTAGGAAATACAAGTATCTTCTTGCAAGAAGATAGAGACAGTTATTGAATTGTTTCATGTTGTCCCTTTTATTGTGGTACTGCTGGCTTTTATGGTTGGATTTGTAGCCCTTTATGCTGGCTTGCAGTTGTGGTCTTTTCATGATGGAATCTTCTTCAATTTTGATCTTTCACCTAATACTCTTTGACCGGGTTGTCCTGTTTTCATCTATTTTACCTGGCTATTCTATTTTTACTATGCAGTAACTTTTTGTTGTAAATTTCTCTTAGTAAATCAGTCATTGTTTCCCACCATTTTGCATAATTTGACATTCATCATCCTCCTATATATCTCATCGGCCTCTGTATACTTGGCAAAATTGGGCTTTGTGATGAATAAGTGTTTAATCTCATGCTAGAGAAAAAACAAGCTCTCAAAGGTGTTATACACAACTTTGCTTGTTGACATTGCTTTTATAGATGAAGTGCTAGTTTTTTCCTTAGCCAACTGCCTTAATATGTTATCATAGTTCAGTTGTGTCATAAGTTTATCATTGATGACCAATGGACTAGGCAATCCTTTCTCCCTTAAAATCAGGAATTTGGCCATGAATCTATCAATGGCCACCTGCATGTTAGGGCACTTTTCTTCTAGGTTCAGCATCAGGTTTCTTTTGGAAAGGACCTTCCTTATCTCCAAAATGGTTTCAGTCTTTTCTTCTATATTGAGCTCCTGAAGCTCATATCTGTTTTTGTTGTTAAGGAAATGGATGAGTCTATTGGCATCCTCTGGCTTATCCCCCAATTCCTCTTTGACTTTATGAATAGCTACTATAGCTATCTTTATCAGTTATGTTTGCTAAAAAATAACTTGAATAGATGGCCAAATATCCTTGACGGAGTCAATGATATTGGCCCATAACAATTCCTTGGCTTGCCCAAGGGGTTTCTATAATGTCAACTCTTTCTCCAAGGCTTTGACCCTTTCACTCATTTTGTTGGCCTTCTGAGTTTCTTATTTTTTCAAGTTTATAGTCAGTCTCTAAACTTGCCAACTTTTCCTTTAGTATTTTCATTTATGTAGCCTAAATTGACATCTCTTCCATGGCTTTAACTAATTCTGCACCCTTTTCTCCTGATACATCTGTTGTTGTGGTATATTTTGTTGTTACTGGCAATGTTGTAGCAAGTGGAGCTGTTGGTGCAAGTGAAGCTACCAGTGTAGAAGGGACTGTTGTAGACACAGTAGGGATGACACTTGCAGAAGTTGATGCAATGTCAGTCTGTTTCAATTGGATCAAGCTATCCAATTCTTTTTTTGTCTCCTTGAGTTGCTCATTGAGCTTTAAGACCAAGTCCATCAACTCTTCATGTTTGGTTTGGTTCTCTATGACTTCCAGTGTTTGAGGATGTTGTAGTTGGGGAATTTTCAATTGCTTCTTCAGTGCAACAATATCATCATTCTTCTACTTTATCAGCTGCTCAGTAGCTTTAATATCCTTGGGATCGTGTCCGAATTCAATAATTAAGTTTTCCAAAGACTTAATCCTCGTATCCTTGGCCTGTGAGGAGGCTTTCTCCAACTGAAACTGCGCTGAGATGTTGTTTACTGAATTTTGTAGATGATGGGCAACTATGGCTTTACCTGTTAGGGTGGAGTATATCATCTCTCCATCCTGTTTGTGTAGTTCTATTTGGTATATGGGATGAATATCCCATGTTAATACTTCAATGTCAACCCTCTTATATCTGATGATGTTTTGGGCTGCTGAGTTGTAGGTTTGATAAAGGACATCTGTAGCTTTCCCTCCTTGATGTCAAACGCAGACATTAGCCTTGTTTGATTTTTGGGAGTGAGCTTTAGGTATTGGGCATATGCTTGGGCTTTAAGCCTCTCATTCTTCATTTTGATTTCCTTATACATGTCCTTTATATCCTGGTCTTTGTCAGCAGGCCTACTAAAGGAAGACACTTCCACACTAAGTTGCCTTTCCAACATCTAAGTCTGTGATGTGGAAGGCTCTCGTATGTCTTCAGATGGAGTAGTGGGCCTACTTCTTTCTACCTTTGTACCTCTGTGTTGGTAACCTGTGCTTATCCTTATGTGTATTCCTGTTCAGAGGCCGGATTGAGCCTTTACCTCTTGTTGTGACTTATTTCTTGTTGCAAATTAGAGGTGTCCATTCCTGAAGTGGAAGCTCCCTCTCTATTTCTCTTTGGATTTTTCTCCTCATTCTGAGGAGTTTGTGTGACTGGAGGGGTGCTCATGGCTCTTTCTTGCTCTTCTGGTACCTACTGTTAGTTCCAGTCTTCGTAGCCTGTCACCAGGGATCAACATGAGCTCTTACTATGTCTGGTTTTGTTAGATGTTTTTCACATGTTGTTCAACACAAAACATGTCAAAAGTGTGTCCATCAGAAGAAGCTCGGAAAAATATTTCCAACGGTATATCACACTCCCGTAACCAGTTCCTGGATTAGAAGAAATGAATGAGTGATTCTTGGTTATGCATGTTTTGAAGTCAGTTGCTGCACACAATGCAAGTTTAGTACAAAATCAATTTCTGAAATAATAGTAAGGAATTTTTCAAAAGTGAAAGACATTTTTGTTCATCACATACTAAATAACAAACACCTCCTTCATTTTATGCACATGTGCTACTATGTGGGAGATATACATTGATATTTGGAGCCTACATTAAAACAAAGCAAATTTTTCATATTTTTTACTGTTTTAGTCATTTTAGTGCGGGACCATTTTATATCAGATGGAAAGTAATTTTGCAAAACCCAAGGAGGTTTTTGTTAAAAATGAGGCATATAACAAAAACCCCTTTCAGTTTATTCACAGGTGTCATGGATTGGGATATGTGACTAGATCTTTACAGCTCATTTTCACAGAATTAAATTTTTAATGATTTTATGTTTTAGAGATGATTTTGTGGAACAGATTACGAGCTACTGGAAACGAATTTCCCAAATTTGAGAGAGGTTTTTCTCTATAACGACCTTATCTACAAAAAACTCTTTCAGGTTTGTAACAGGTGTTATGGTTTAGGAGATACAAGTTCATCTTCAGCACCTATTTTCAGAAATTCAACCCAAGTTTAATGTAACTAATTCTATTTTGAAGAAAATGGTTGAGCTCAATCCCTTAGTACAAGGATGAGAAAATGTATATATTTTATGAATTTCATAGTGTAGGGGTTGGATTTTTGTAGAAGGTTGGACACTTGGGATTGCTTAGTACTTCATTGTACATTTCATTTCTGCAATTTTGGCAAAGGAAAGACCAGGGTTTTGCAACACTTGTTGGGATCCATGTGGCTTTATGTTTTGATGGTGTGTTACTCTATGTATTTGTAAGTTCATTAATGTTATTGTGTATCATTTTCCCTTCTCTTGTCTTCTGCAATTAAACAAAAGAGTGATTAAGGTAGAATTCATGGACTGTTATGCTCTGCCTGGATATTTTGTTTAATTCTTCATGTTTTCATATGTTTGAGGAGGACTCTTAAGACCTTCTTGCCCTCCTTGGCTCCTCACCGGTCTGATCCACCCATTCATTCAATTCAAAGCATCAAGACGATTGCCTTCCTTTCCCCAATCAGAACTCTGCAAAAATCTGGCCTCATCCCCGAACCCAAATTTGCCTTTCCCTTTTTTCCAACAAAACCCCAAAAATAAAATCTAATCCTAGCCTAAGATCAGTTGTTAAATCAGTCATCTCAAGCCCCATCGATTATCTTTTGCTGAGATTGACCCAGAGAGAGCCCTCTCTTGTCCTCGTAGGGCTAGCTACGAGGCTGAGCGTGGTTTGATGTGGACCTAGAACCTTGCCTTTTCAGCCTGAGGCAAATCTAGGCTCTAACATAGTGGCGACCGTACTGGGGAAGAAAATTTTATTTGTTTGTTAGTGTTCTTTGTTTTATAGACTACAGATGGAGCCTGAAGTTAGCCAGGTAGCCTTCGAAACGCTCTTGCTTTGCATTAGCGAAAGTAGATAAAAGTTGCTTCAGTCAATCTCCGGTCTAGTCTTATAAACGGAATATCTAACTTGCAAATTGCCCCAGTACATGTATCAAGTTAGATCTGATTGTTGATGGTGGACAACAGTCAGATACATATGAAGGTTGAAACATTCACCTGGCGACTCCAACTCAATCCAGAGATTCCAGCGCTCACTGATCCGTTCATGCACTAAAATAAAATGGTAGGGTATGTGGCAGACCCTGTGTTTTGTGAAGCTTTCAAAGAAGTTAGAGATCAGTTAGTGGATATTGAAATTAATGAAGCATTTTTCATTGTTGTTCTTCAATGTTTGAGATCTCCGAAGTTTCCTCCTAAAGTTAAAGCTGGTTTCTTTGAGTTAGTTGTTGAAAAATTTGAGAAGGAGATTCAGTATTTAAATGATAAGATCCAATCATATGAATTCTGAGATCCCAAAAAGTTCTTGGAAACTCTCCCTCCTTCAAAACAAGAAACAATAGAGCTGCCCGTAGATGTTTGCATTGACAGTTTGCAGTTGGAGGTCTGTGTTGAGGAATTAGGGCAGCAAAAAGAGTCTGGTTTCTTTGATCCTATTGCAACATACATGGAAATTTTTTTCAGTTTGAATGATAGATCAAATTGTCTTTTACACAACCAAACTCATTATGTGCATGTATGGCTGTCAGCATTTACATCTGTGTCCTGGTTTGAGCACTTCTAAGCAGCATCCTTGTCACAGTTATTTGATTGGTTGATCTGGCATTACAACGTTACTTGATCTATCAATTTTGCAGCAAAGTGGGTTAGATTTGTACATAAATAAGCTGGCCAAGGCAACATTTCAATTTTCGGTATTTGTTTATGTACAAGTTGCAGTATGTATATGTTTTTGGATTAGTATGAGTTGTTTTGGGTTTGCAGTTGTTTGACCATCCATGCCCAATGGAAGAGGCACTGTCTAATTTCGAGAGATATGTAGTTCTTGGCACCTCCAAGGAGCTACCATCCCCATTGGATCCGATGTTAGTTCCAGTCTTCGCAGCCTGTCACCAGGGATCAACATGAGCTCTTACTATGTCTGGTTTTGTTAGATGTTTTGCACATGATGTTTAGCACAAAACATGTCAAAAGTGTTTCCATCAGAAGAAGCTCGGAAAAATCTTTCCAACGGTATATCACACTCCCGTAACTGGTTCCTCGATTAGAAGAAATGAATGAGTGATTCTTGGTTATGCATGTTTTGAAGTCAGTTGCTGCACACAATGACAAGTTTAGTACAAAATCAGTTTCTGAAATAATGGTAAGAAATTTTTCAAAAGTGAAAGAGGTTTTTGTTCATCACATACTAAATAACAAAACCTCCTTCATTTTATGCACAGGTGCTACTATGTGGGAGATATACAGTGATATTTGGAGCCTACATTAAAACAAAGCAAATTTTTCATATTTTTTACTGTTTTAGTCATTTTAGTGTGAGACCATTTTACATCAAATGGAAAGTAATTTTGTAAAACGCAAGGAGGTTTTTGTTAAGCACGAGCCATATAACAAAAAAATATTTCAGTTTATTCGCAGGTGTCATGGATTGGGATATGTGACTAGATATTTACAACTCATTTTCACAGAATTAAATTTTTAATGATTTTCTGTTTTAGAGATGATTTTGTGGAACAGATTGTGAGCTACTGGAAACGAATTTCCCAAATTTGAGAGATTTTTTCTCTAGAATGACCTTATCTACAAAAACCTCTTTCATTTTTGTAACAATTGTTATGGTTTAGGAGATACGAGTTCATCTTCAACACCTATTTTCAGAAATTCGGCCCAAGTTTAATGTAACTAATTCTATTTTGAAGAAAATGGTTGAGCTCAATCCCTTAGTACAAGGATGAGAAAATGTATATATTTTATGAATTTCATAGTGTAGGGGTTGGATTTTGGTAGAAGGTTGGACACTTGGGATTGCTTAGCACTTCATTGTACATTTCATTTCTGCAATTTTGGCAAAGGAAAGACCAGGGTTTTGCAGCACTTGTTGGGATCCATGTGGCTTTATGTTTTGATGGTGTGTTACTCTATGTATTTGTAAGTTCATTGATGTTATTGTGTATCATTTTCCCTTCTCTTGTCTTCTGCAATTAAACAAATGAGTACTTAAGGTGGAATTCATAAACTGATATGCTCTGCCTTTGACCTTTGTTTAGTTTTATATGTTTTCTTCAGTTTGTAGAGGATCCCTGATATAATCTTGCCCTCTTCAGCTTCTCAGAAATCCTTTCTATCCATTCATTCAATTTAAGGCATCCAAACCATTGCTTTCCTCACCCCAACTTGAACTCTGCAAGAACTGGTCCTCATCCCCGGACCCAAAATTTGCTTGTCCCTTTTTCCAACAAAAATATTCCAAAACTCAAATCAATCCTTGCACTTCATACCTAGCCTAAGATTAGTTGTTAAATTGGTCATCTTAAGCCCCATCTGATTATCCTTTGCTGAGATTGACCCGGAGAGAGCCCTCTCCTGTCCTCGTAGGGCTAGCTACGAGGCTGAGCGTGGTTTGATGTGGACCTAGAACCTTGTCTTTTCAGCCTGAGGCAAATCTAGGCTCTAACACCTACAAGAAAGTGCTCTCATCAAGCTGCTTTTCCAAATCAATCAAAGCATTTTCTACATCTACCCTTGTACTGTCACTGTCTACTAGGGTATTTTCCATCCATTCTGTTTGATTTGCATATGCCTCTATCTCTGCTATGGGGTGGTGGATAAAAGGTCCTAGCTTGACCTTTTGCATTTTCTTGGAAATGAACTCTAAAGGGTCATATCTCCATACGAAACTTCTTTGGAATTTCAGGCTTTGCACAATTAGGTCTACCTCTTTCCCTACCTCTATGGAATTACATATGAAGGGACCTAACTAATCTTTGATTTTGAAATGGGCCTTCTTCTTGGCATTGACAAAGTTGACCTCATATGCATTAATGATCTGTCTATAATATTATATGGCAAACAACCTCATGGGGAGGTATCTTGGCAACTTGTATGGTGCAAGTAGGCAACCATATATTCTGATTTCTATGTGGTTTTGGTAAAGGTACCAATCACCCACTTTGGTTTGCTTGGAAAGCTGGAGGACTCTCTTTATCTCTGGGCTTATCCTAGGTGGAGGATTCCTAGTGAGCATAGTCATGATTGGATGCACAAAAGAGTCTATGAAGTCAGAGTATGTATAAGGTGATCTAAACTCATGGAAAAGTGGGGTCCAAAAGATGACAGATCTGGGCTGGCCCCTGGTGTCAAGCTTTTGGAGAGTAAAGGGAAACTTATCTGATTGATAATACAAAAATAGATGGTACAAAACATAGGAGTATTTGAATACTCTCTCATTTCCCATTCTTGTGAACTTCTCATGCATCCTATCAGCTATGAAATTGGCAAAGTCATATATGATTGTAGGAGGCTGCCCTGGGGTATAGATGGACATGAAAGCAAGAATAAGTTCATCAATGTATTCACTGGTAGAGTAACCCAAAACACAGGATATCATGGTTACAATGTTCTGGCCCCATTGAGAGAAAATAGTTGCTATGTATGGAGGGGGGTCCTTAGGGATATGCTTTTCTTCTCTGATGAAGGTCTGAAACAACTGGGCCAATCTTGATGGGCTTAGCTTAGGATACTGGTCCAACAGGTCTCCAATTGAGAGTGGGGTGAGGTTTGACCCTGGTTGAAATTGCAGCATTTCATTAATTGACTCAGCTGTGATAGTGAATAGAACCTTCTGGTCATGAGACATTATGGCTCTATGGCTTGGGACATAGCATGCATAGCACATATGGATGATTTCTGGAAAGATGTGAACTTGGGGGAACTGGTATCTAGGTAAATTGGACTCCCAGAGGCCAATATCATCTATATGGTTTAGGTATATGTCTTTGCTTAAGCAATGGATTTTAAGTAGGAGTTCTATTGCAGTTGTGTCCTTGATTTGGAAATCCCTGTCAGCCAAGGGAAGGTGTCTAGGTCTAAATGTGGAGTAGTAATGGGTCTAACATCCATAGAAAGAGGGTCAGCCATAATTCAGTTCTTATGGATTTGAATTATGCTCTCGGGGGGTTTATTAGAGGTTTTAGGCGAGTAATTTCTTTAATTGACAATATTTTTACTCAATTTCTTAATTCAAAATACTGCAAAGGCTAAAGGTTTTGAAGTTTTGCAGGGGTAAGAGGTATTTCGTGGTGAAATACCTGGCATTAGGTGATTTGGCTCTAAAATTGCTGGTTCATGGCAGCTGCAGTGGTTGGCGTAATACTGGTACGGTCTAAAAAGGTTGGCCAGCTGTCTACAACATCTTCTGGAGCGGAATTGGAAGTCTGTGGATAAATTAGGCATTTGCAGTGGTTGGAAATGGTTTTTAGAATTTACACAGAGAATGCGTGAAAAAGGGAAAAAGAAGGCTTCGTGGTCTTTTATAGAGAAAACAGTTAACTTTTGGCAGGTTCACTTTCAGATGAATAGTGACGGTTTTTCAGTTAAGTTGGGGAAGCAGTTTTGGAGGGCCATCGCACCGCTTTCATGGTGCGGGCAGTATTCAGGAGGGGTTGCCCGTGCCATACATCGTCTGACACATAACATCGGGGACTGGGAGGAAAACCACTTTATTGGGTGGTTATTGTTCATCCATCGGGCGCGACCGATATGATTGTGCGTCATTGGACGTGGTGGGAGGGAAGATCAATGACAGCCGGGAGGCAAAGCTGCGCGGGGGAAAATGACGGGGTTGATGGGGGGCCTAGGGATTTAGTTATGGTCGTTTGAGATTAGTTTAGGGACTAATCAAGGGTTAAGTGATCGGGTCGGGCTTTAATGAGGGATTAGGGAGTCGGGTGAAGCCGATGCGGGATTAACTTAAATTTCACCGGGGTTAGGTAAATTAAGTGAGATTATATCGGGATAAGGGGTAATTTATATTAGTTTTTATTTAAAACTAAGGGGTTGGGATATTCTATATAGGGTTTTAATTATTTACGGGAAAAGGGTTATAATGGGTTTCTATAATAGAGTTAGTTAATTAATATGAAAGTGATGGCGGAGTGGGTTTTCCTAAAAAAAAGGGGTAAAGTATATGCAATTGCGTGTTTAGATTTATACTTAGGATAAAAACTTTTGGTGGGTTTTTTGTGTGAAAGGGTTTTACAAGGGGGTTCCCACTTTTCCTAGGTAAATGATGTCAACCATAGGAAAGTGTGATTTTATTAGGGAAATGAGGGGAAATGAAGGGGGAATGTGTTTTTATGAAGGGGGTTCTAGTACTTGTCCCCTAAGTCATTAAGCCGAGGGTTCGGTCCCTCCAAAAGTCAGAGAAATGCTCTGAGCCTTTTTGACTTGTAGGATTTAAGTACTAGAACTTATTTATGGGAAATTAGTGAAGTAAAGGGGTGAAATGAATGAGGGGATGTTAAATAAACCATATTGTGAACCATTGTCTTTGCTTTGTTTACTGCTTATGCTCATTTGAAAGATGCATTTAAAACCATGGCATAAATGCTTTTGTGTAATCACTTGATATTTCTGCAACCTTTCTACTACTTACCCATTTACTCATCCTACCATTTTTTCTTCATTTTATTTGGGTGCATTTAGGCTACCAAACCCTTATCAATCTTTTTCTTTTCTTTTACAAAGTAAACCATCTAATTCTAACCTTATCACATCCAAGGGCTCAGATTAAACTGATGAGCTGCTTTCATTTACTCTACCTATCTAATGATCTGCCAATATTACATTGTTTGGTCATATTTTATTCACTAACTATAAACATAAAATTCAAAGCATGGTATAATCAAGATTAAACAATTTGATTACCATGGATTGTGGCATGAGTAACAAGCTGCACACAATCATTATTATGCATAAAAGTAAATAGCAATGGCATTTTGACTTGCACACTTTCATGGTCTCTTTTTGTCTTTTGGGGTTCATATATCTTTCTTTTTTGACCTTTTATTATTCTTTTTGTCCTTTGATTATTCTTTTAGTACATACCCTCTTTACATTTTTTAATTTTTTAATATGGAAAACATTTATAGAAAGCAAAGGTATGTACAATATTACAAGGTTTCACCTTAGTCATTCAAAATTATGACTCCTATTGATATAGGAACCTAACAGTGGTTCCACTTGGGGATGGCATTTTCTATTGAAATGTCAAGAACTTTCTAGATCAGTAGCCTTTGAATTTTTGTTGATGTTTCCTTGAAAAATTTTCCTCTATGCCTCCACATTATTGATACTTATGATAGTAGATATTTTAAAGCTTAGGGCCTTCTCTTCGAGCTTCAACTTCAAAAATCACCATCCAATCCAAACTAGACTTTTGAAAATAGAATATGTACAAATGGGAAATGAAAAATTAGTAACTAGGCTCAAAATAATGTTTTAGCATTCGACCATTCACTGGCCCACCTTCTGCTTCTGTACCATCTAGCTGTCTCAGGAAGAAAGCATTATTACCTCTGAAAGCATAAATGACATATGGGCCTTTCCATAGGAAATCAAATTTCCCATGTTTACCTTTGTCTTCCCTCCTTGAATCCCACTTGAGCACCTTGTCACCAAGGTAGAAATCTTTAGCCTTGGTTCTTTTATCAAAAATATTTTTAACCCTTTCCTGCACAACTTGAGACCTGATATAAACTTCTTCCCTGGTTTGTTGAAGATGAATTGTTTGGTTGATTCTTCTATGGATACTATTTGATTCAACCTGCATTTCTTGAAGCAATTTCATCACTGGTGTTCCCAAGGAAGATGGAAAAACAACTTCCATCCCATAAAATAGTTGATAGGGAGAAGTACCAATTGATTTCTTAGTGGTTAGTCAGTCTGCCCATAGGGCATTGACTAGCTTCTTGTTCCATGTTTTCTTATTTTCCTCTAGCAACTTTTGATGATGTTTACTAGGATTTTGTTTGAGGATTCTGCCAATCCATTTCCTTGAGGATAATAGGTCGTGGAATGGCCCAGGGTAATATGATACTTGTTTTAGAAATCTATCATTCTTTTGGATTTAAAGGCTGCTACATTATCAATAATGAACTTAGTTGGACATCCAAATCTTGATAGAATATTGGTTTCAAGGAAGGTTATGATAACAATGTCTGTGGCTTGCCTTGAAGGTATGGCCTCTATCCATTTTGTGAAATAGTCTGTGGCTATGAGGATCCATTTGTGTTGGGCAGAGGAGGGTGGGTGAATTTCACCAATGAAGTCTAAACCCCATTGTTGAAAAGGTATTTCGGCAGAGATTGGCTTGAGGGGTAAAGGTAAAAGCTTTTTCTTTTCCTCAAAAAATTGGCATTTGTGACAGGAGGTCACATATTTCTTAACATCAAACAACAAGTTAGGCCAGTAGAAACCAGCTCTAAGGATCTTATCTACAGTGGTCTTCCAGTAAATGTGTCCTCCACAATTACTTGCATGAAACTCTTGCAAAAATTTGTCAGATTCATCTTTTAATAAGCAATTGAGAATAATGCCTTCATGATCTCTCCAAAACAAAGCATTGTCTAATATACAAAATTTTAAGGATTTCATCTTTAAAAACCTACTTTTAGTTCTAGATAATTTGGGAGGAGCTTGTAAGTTTTGTAAAACATAAATAATATCAGCATACCAAGGTGATTCAATAAAGGCCTGACTGATTAGTGGAGTCACCATCTCCTCTCCATCATCTATTGCTGCAATAAAGTTTATATCCAAGGCCTGATAGTTCGATTCAGCCATGAGTTTGGCTAAACCTTGGCCCTTGATTAACTTAGTTGGTTTGATTTCTATATCATACTCTAAAATAGTAGCAATCCACTTTCCCCTCTTTCCATCTGGACCTTCTTGAGTTAGGATGTCTTTGACTACTGAATTTGGAACGTAGGCCACTATATGAGAATATAAAATGTATAGCCTGAAATCCTTAATGACTTTGACTAAAGCCAATGCTTGTTTTTCCATTATATTGTATTTTAAGGGGGCATCTCTCAGGGCTTTGCTAAAGAAAGAAATAGGTTGTTCATAGCCCTAGTCATTTTTTGCAATAGAACTGCAACTATTGTATGCTCAGAAGCAAAGGAAAATAAGATGAAATCTCTATCAAATTTTGGACTGATTAACGCAAGTGTTTTGGTTAAGGCCAGTTTAATGTCTTCAAAAGATTTTTTAGCCTCAACAGTCCATTTTATGGTCGAATCCTTCTTCAACATATTGTTAAGTGATATAATTAATTCTGCCAGATTAGATATAAATCTTCTAAGAAAGTTATTTTTTCCTAAAAAAACTTGTAATTCTCTAATGTTCCTTGGGTGTTGTATTTGCAAGATGGCTTCTATTCTCGCAGGGTCTATTCTTATGCCATCTTTTGAGATTATGTGACCTAACAACTTTCCTTCTTCTAACCCAAACAAATATTTCTTGGGGTTTAAGGAGATTCCATATTTCCTGCATTTAATAAAAACTTGCCTTAGATGATCCAAATGTTGATTGTCAATTTTTGAAAAAATAGTAATGTCATCTAGGTATATCACAAGGAAATCATGAATTTATTTTGCAAAGGCTATATCCATAGCCCTCTGGAAAGTTGCTCCTGCATTCATTAGCCCAAAAGGCATTTTCACATACATAAATGTGCCCCAAGGAGTAGTGAAGGCAGTCTTGGGTTGGTCATCTGGATGAACCAAAATTAGATTGTAACCAGAAAACCCATCCAATAATGAGATTCTGGTTGATCCAACTACCCTTTGTAAAATGTGATCCATCTTGTGGGGAGGGTTATTGTATTTTAGTGACATTTTGTTGAGGTTTCTGAGATCCACACAAAGTCTGATCTCACCAGTTTTCGTCCTGGTTGGCACCAATTTTGAGACCTAATCAAACAAATCGATTGGTGCAATTATTTTGGCATCAAACATCCTCTGAATTTCTTTTTCAATTGAAGGTAATAAGATAGAATTGATCCTTCTAAGTTTTTGTCTGAAAGGCTTTTGATTTTCTTTAATAGGGATTGTGTGTTGGATGATGTTGGTGTCATAGGATTTGAGGTCCTCATAACTCCAAGCAAAAACATCCCAAAATTCTTTCAACAACTCAATGTATTTTACTTTTTCAGTGGGAGATAATGATTTTGAAAGTTTGATCAGTCTAGGATTTTCACTAGTGCCTATATTACATTCCTCTATATCAGACCTTATTGGTTCCATTTTATGTTTCCTAGGAACATCATTTGAATCAAATAAATCTTCCAGAGGGGTTAATCCATTTGGTAAGAAGTTATCCTTGAGATTAATTAATTCGGTTTCTTCACTTATTATTTCATCAATCTGAATTCGCTCTAAGTTATCTACATATGATTTAGTAAATTTAGTTGGGTTAAATCTATCTAGTTCATCACCTTCTATCCCATTAGTTTCTAACTCATCCTTAGAGTCAGGATCCATGGATGTATCAATATCTATGTTGTGATTTGCAAATTCTTCTTCTAAATTTAAAAAGTTATTTATTTGTTTATCATTAGAAATACTTGCCAATTCTTCAAATTATCTGGAATTGCTGGTCTATGCCTAACTTCAGCAGTATACTGATGGTTAGGTTGGAAGGGTAACTTGCAAGTGCTGGTAAACATTACTAAACTATGGGCTTGCATATTGTGTTTTCTGGGGATTACTGCAAGCTTGGTTTCTAAGAAAGTATTAAGTATTTCTACAATAGTTCCTCTATAACAACTTAATCTAGGGTCCTTTGTCATATATGCATCATCAATCTGATTTATAACTAGTTCAGAGTTTCCCATGATAGAAACTCTTTTAGCTCCAAGATTCCTAACTAATTTAAGACCTAAAATTAATGCTTCATACTCGGCCATATTGTTAGTACATTTAAAATTCAATCTGCATGCATGGCCTTATGAGTGATTATTCTCCAAATTATATATCCACACACCTACTCCTGCTCCAAACTTATTGACTAACCCATCAAATTCAAGATGCCATAATATCTCATGCTCATAATTTTCACTATCTGGTGCAACAAACTTTTCATCACTTACAACAATTTGGCCACTTTGTTCATTGAAAAATTATGAAGTTTGGTTAGTTTCAATTTGTGTAGAAACTGCAATTTCTTTTGGTTCTGTATTAATACTGTCTAAAATTTCTTGTGTGTGATCAACATTATACAAAATAAAAGAATCAATGTCTGAATGTACGGAGTAGATGGGAAAGTTTTGAGGCCGATCCTGGCTACTTACCATGTATTTCATTAAGGTTTCTCGGTATAGTTTCTTAGGTTGTCCAAAAACAGAAATTATTGCATATGACATATCTAGTTGTAAGGATCCCTGAAGTTTGGCTCCCCATGATCTGGACAACAACATGCCATACTTTGGTGGGATGTCAGCCACTACAATATCCATAAGGATGCTTTTGGTAGGATATTGGACTAAAGTAACACACAAATCTTTAATCAATCCTAGACACTTTACTTGACTCGAGTCAAATGAGAATAAGCCCTTGTAAGGTCTTGTAATGTCTAGGTTTAATTTCTCCATTACTGATTTGGGCATTAAGTTGTGAGAGGCCCCAGGATCCAACATTGCATTGTGTAGAATTTTATCATGGATACCAAGGCTGATGTAAAAAGGTGGTACTCCTCCTTCTAGTGGTTTTCCATTAACATCTGGACCAAATATGAGTTTTGGTTGGTCATCAAACAGGTTAACAGAATCCTCATTTTCAGCAATGTTTAAGGTTTGGTTTATCTGTGATTTGTAAGTTTCATTCTCGATTAGTTCTGTTAAAGGGACTGAAATCTTTAGCTTAGCCACCTCTGCTCCCAGATTGAATGGCAAAGGGGCTTTTTCTGTTTGAGGGTTTTGAATTTTCACAGCAGGGATTTGAGTAGGATGGTCTTCTTTTCCTTTATTGGGGACCTCTTTTTGTGGGTTTTCAAATTTGGTGTTTTGAGGTTTGTCCATTGGTTCTTTAGGGGGAATTGAAGTGGATGGCTGATCATTAGAAGGTTGATTAGGGGTTGTATCTACAATGGTGGGGCCAGAAGGATTCTGGTTCTGTCTGGGGAGAATTTGGAGGATTTTAGAAACCGGGGTGTCGTGGCGGAAAAAGTCATTTGGGCTGACACAACTGACCTCCCTAGGAGTTTACACTCTCTAGCGACAAACAAGACAAAATGGAGTGATCTTTCTCTAAATATACCTTTTACAACATGAAAAGTACAAGTGTTTAGGCTTACCTTATTCCAAAACGCTGTTGTTGTAGTTCGTCCTTGCCAATCCGGATGAGCTCCTCCTTCAAGTCAATTCCTGCAACCACAAACAATCAAACAATTACCGAGCACTTGTATTTCATATAATAAAACATACATTCAACATGCAGACCAAGGAACACATGAAATAACTCATTAACACAAGCTATTGAGAAAAATAAACCAGTTTGTATTAATAACGAAACAAAGAAACTCTTACAACCTGGCCTTGGTGTTGTGCAAGTTCCTCCCAGGGTCCATCAAGTGTTTTCCTCTACTTTGACAAAGCTCACCCTCTTCCAAGTAGAATCATGTAAAGATAATCTCTCCTCACAAAGGTTCTAATGGAAGACCTAAATCCTACAACATTTACCCAAAGAAAATGTATAGCTCCAACCTCCCCTCCTTCTGGCTCAATGCCTTCATTTATAGTGCTGTAAAGAGGTTATTCAGGTCCACTATCAATGGGATCATCCCCCTCTATGGGTGGGATAGCTCCCTTATTGATGGGATAAGCTCCCTCTTAATAGAGATACATGAACCAACTGGAGGCGCATCCATTTCATCAAACCGACCTCTAGAATGTTCTAGAAGTAACCACAAGTAACTTTCTCAAGATAAAACTTGCGCATTTTGCCTTTTACAGGAGGACGCACCTGTCCTTTAACATACAGAGCGTCCATGGACGCAGCTTTTGTGAACATTGCCTGCGTCCCCGCAGGTAAGGCTAGAGAGAACCTGCGACCCCAGAGATAAACATAGTTTTTACAAGACTTTCTCTCTTCTTTGAGTTTGAGATGGATAACAGAGGCATAAAGACTTGCCTAAGAGGGTAGCATGACTGTTGATTTGAGTCATACTAACTGTAAGTAGTCAAGGTGACATTTTTTAGTGTAACAGATTGCCCCCTAAAGTGCGAAGCCTGGAATAGATTGGTGTTTTATAATTCTAGGAAGGGTGAAGCGCTTTATCATTTCAAGGATTGACTTGTGGATGACCTGGTTGGAACCTGCAATTTTCAACACAAAATACATGTATAAGATTATATCATCACTGAGGTAGGCATTCCCATACTCAGATTCAAAACTTTAACTAATGGACTAACTATTCTGATACATGAATGATCTTGCAGTACATCATTTTTATAGACTTTTGTAGACACAGTATGGACGCAACCATCTGTTTATGATTAGTCTACATAGACAATGAATACAAAACTCCTCGCAGCCTGGATGGTAGAAACTAGATCCAGGGTCTTCACTTCTACTTCCTGAATTGGTACGATTCTAAACATGTGATTAAATGATTCGATGTCGAACATGTTAGAAACCACTTGATTACCAGTCGATGATGTAAACTGTTAACAAGCGTGAGAGAGACCACCAGTAATGTCAATGGTTCTCAAAGTACCAAGCACAGCCCGTGAAATGTGAATAGATGTTTTGATGTCGAACACTCCACGGAATCCTTTGATCGAAAGTCAATGATGTAAACTGTCGTCAAAGGCGAGAAACCTACCATTGATGCATGCAGACTTCAAGGTACTATCGATTCCTAAGTCATCTTTCTAGATAATGTGTCGATGTCGATAGAAAGCGACTCGTTGCAGGCAAGCCTACAACACGAAATCATTGTTCAAGTTGAAGAAATGTTGCTGTAAGGACTGACTCAGGGATGGTCAAATGGATGATAAGTATTTTGTAGATGAAAGTTTTGCTTGCAGACCTCTTGAACACATAACGACACAACAGATGGTTTGGTAACGAATAACTCAAAGTTAATCCCTGAACCCGGTTAAAGATTTTCAAAGTGATTTAGTCAACTGTGAGGTAAAAGATTTCCCAACCCAGGTGAAATGCAAAAGTGTCGTGTTCAAGAGTGGTAATAAAGTTTCGTTTGAGACAAAAGGTGACAAATAGGTTCATTCTTCTCTCTTTTCCCCCACCATTTCTGGCAAGTACCTCTTTATTTTTAACAAGCTTGAGGAGGATAACATATGCTTGGTTATAAGCTCATCCTTCGGACGAGTCCAACCTAGTTTAAATTCGAACCCTAGGAAGGAGTGGTTCGTTCCCGTTTGTAATTGAACAGGTCCTTTACTGTAAAAGTTTAACGAGCCCAGTATAGGAGAAACTCGGCGTTTTTCAATTTTAGAGAGTCTGAAAAACTTAAGGAAACTCCACGTTGAACTTTTTCGTAAGTTTGTGTCCCTCAAGCCCGAAAAAGTATAAAATAATACCTGGGGGAACCGCTTGATCTTGCGACCAAGGAGTACTTTCATAATAGTGTCGTTGACCTGAAAAGTAAAAAGCGATCAAAGACACGTCGTTTTAGTTCCTTATCGAGTTTGAAACGATAAAAACCCGGCAATCTTTTCCTGATTTCACGGTCAGAAAAGAGATAAAAGGGGACCCTCTTTTAATTCCGTTTTAACGAGTGAAAAAAGAGACACTCGGCGATCTTTTCATGTTTTAGGAGTCAGAAAAGGGCTTAAAAGATGACTCTGATATTTTTATTTGTGAAAATTACAACTTCCCTCGAAATCCCTTTGTCCTGCACAAAAGCGACACATTACTCATACCTGTTTAAAATAGGCAAAAATACGTCGAAAAACATCTTTTCATGGTAAAAAATGAACTCATTCACCCAAAAAACCTATAAAAAGACCTTTTACCATGTCATTTTTACCGTTTGACTTTGGAGGTTGAAAAAGGAGCTTTTGACAAGAAACTTCCCGTGGTCGCTGCGGAAAATCTGACCGTCGGAATCGAACGCCGCTTCACCCAGGTATTTTACACATCCTACTCTGCATTTCTATCCGTTTAGAATTTAGTTTTTGGTCTCTGTTTCATTTTTTGGGGGGGTTTTGGGTTTAAAATGCGCCTCTCGGCGGACGCAGGTGCCCTTCGGGTGACCTGCGTCCCCCGACTTTTTCTCACACGGGAAAATGGTCGGGGGACGCAGCCCGCCTTCAGGCAAGCTGCGTCCGGACGCCCTGTGCTACAAAGCCGGGGTGCGTCCTCCGAGTAATGCGCATTTGAAAACCCCAACTCTCTCAAAAAACCACCAAATTTCTTCAAATTAATTTCTAACTGTCTTTTTTGATATGCAGGGCATTAATCATGTTAGACTGGAGAGAGAGAGAGCACGTAGAAGAGGATGAAGCTGCAATAAACCACCAGCCTTCTCTGGATGCCTTAAGAACATGCGGGTTGTATAAATATTGGACCATACCGGGCATGAGGGGCCAGGTAAGATTTTTGGAATGG
The DNA here is from genome assembly GCA_031772625.1 of Pinus tabuliformis. Classification (NCBI taxonomy): domain Eukaryota; kingdom Viridiplantae; phylum Streptophyta; class Pinopsida; order Pinales; family Pinaceae; genus Pinus; species Pinus tabuliformis. Next base: position 1,892,370,548 of record CM062817.1, on the reverse strand, counting down.
CTGGTTGAGCGATGGAACGTTCAAGATCAATGCTTTTACATAGGAGGGCACCAGCTCGAGATAGAGCCCTCGGATGTATACTTTCTTACTGGCTTGCCAAACAGAGGTGAGCAACTCAATCTTGCGGGGACCAGGCCGGGTGGCCAATCCCTTGATGATCTCCGCGAGGAGTGGTGCAGACCCGGGACTCGCCATAAAAAAGGCGTAGAGATAAAACACATCGCTCTACCGGAACTCAGAGTTATTGCGTTCACGGTTACCAGAATTTGCGGCGCGGCCGCTTTACACATTGCTTCCGGATCCCAAATGCGGATGGCAGTTGACTGTTACCAAGGCACCATCTTCAACTGGTGTGAAGCTGTGTTGGCTCATATGAAGAGCCAACTGACCAAGGCAAAGAACGGACGACTAAAGACTTTTGGATATGGGCCTATAGTCGTGAGCTTTGCCTTGGAGAGAGTTCCAATGCTGATCCCTCAGCAACTCACTGTTGATGATTTGGGTCCTCAGCAGCCAAAGCTGATTCGATGGGTTGCGGTGATGGCCCGGCATCCTGACGAGGGCGCGGCAGTGGTTCGATTCTCAGACAGTTACTTTGACTGGTTAGAGGGCCAGCTTTTTGTGATACAAGACTTTCCATATGCCGGAATGGATTTCAGAGGTGATCCGGACATGGTTCTTCCACAGGGAGAACAATGGGATGACAGAGGTACTTTCATTTTCACAAGTTTTCTAGTTATGTATTTTTTATTTTTCATATATATCGTCTCAAACTAACAGTAAAATTTTAAAAATGCAGATGTTGGTCCACAGCGTCCAGCCAATCTCCGGCCTTATGATAGACGACATCCAGCTGCACCGGCACCGGCCCCACAGGACGCAGCTGCAGACGTATTAGCTGAATTGGAGCATGACCTAGATCGTCTCACGGTAGACATACCTGAGACTACTATGGACGACATTCCTATCAGGCTTCAACGTTTTGTAGTTGCAGTCCCTGGACCATTTAGGAGATTTCTGCGTAAGGTAGCCCGCGCAGTGGTGTCGTACAGAGAGCACCACCAGTGATTGACTAGTCACTTTTGTAGTCACATGTGACATTTTTGACTTTTTGTACTATCATTTTGCCGATCATAAGGTGTGTTAAACCTATGATCGAAGACGATGTATATATTTTTGGACACACTTCTATCTATATCTATATATCACTATTACCGGCTTATCTTGTTTAACATGTATGATGAAATGTCTTTAAATTTACTTGCATGATTATTATAAATGTCTGTCCAACACTCGAGAAGCAATTGCATCTGCTAATGTATTCAGGGACCTTGGAATATGTTGATATTCAATGTAATCAAATTCACGTTCCAAGAGACGCACTCTCAAAAACAACCTTAACAACACAGGATTTCTAATGGCATAAACTCTATTAAGCTGTAATACAACAAGTTCAGAATCTAACCTCACAATCAAACGTCGAATTCCAAATGAAATAGATTCGGATAATAATTCAACCACTGCACTGTATTCTGCAATGTTATTCGTTGTTTGACCGAGGCTTACCCCATGCATAGAAACTAACTCGTCAGAGGGTGAATAGATAACCCAAGCTGCGGAAGAGATATTCCGTGTACTACGACAAGCACCATCAGCAAATCCAATGTATGTTTGGAGAGGCGTCGACATCTACAATATCAAGAGTAAAACCAAGATAAGCCAGAATAATGACGAAAACCACACTCGCTAAACTAAGCACACTGACTAAACTAACACACTTGCTAGCTAGAAAGGAAATCTAACCTATCTAAAAATTTCTCCATCCATCATTTTAAGCATAATACCTCTTTAGGTAAAGTCCATTTCTGGGTTTGCCCAAAGAGTCCCCATCAAAATCAACTAACTCATAAGCCCCTTTTGCTAGCTTTCGCTTTACAATGTAGGGCCCATGCCACATGGGAACGAATTTTCCGGCACCTAGCTTATCGTTAGCTTGATCATATAATAGTACTAGGTCTCCTTCCGAAAAACTTCGAGGAGTTACATTTTTATCGTACTGGGCTTTCATTCGTTTTACGTGAGTCTCGATAGCTAAAGTAGCGTCACGTCGAGTCTCATCTAATTTAGCCAAGTATAACAACCGTTTCTCCTCTTCGGAAGTAGCTGGAAGTAATTCGACAGCCATTTGAAGTGATGGGATTTCGCATTCAATAGGTAACACAGCTTCTAAGCCATAAACTAGCTGGAAAGGGGTGAAACCTGTTGAATTTTTCACTGAAGTTCGATATGCCCATAGCGCCGAAAATAACATGTTATGCCAATTCGTTCGATGGATACCAATGATCCGTCGAATCATGATGACTAGAACTTTGTTGATTGACTCAACCAAACCGTTGGCTTGCGGATAATAAGGTGTAGAGCTATCGTGGCGCAAACCAAGCTGGCTTGTAAGTTCAGTCATCATGACATTTCGAAAATGGCTCCCATGGTCAGTAATGATTGCTTGTGGGACACCAAACCTAGTTATGATATGATTGAATACGAAAAGTGCAGCTGTCTTGCCGCTTGCGTCGAATGTAGGCATCGCCTCGGCCCACTTAGTAAAATAATCAACCGCGAGGATGATATACGCATGCCCCCCGGCCGAGTGAGGGTTACAAGTAATAAAGTCAATGCCCCATTTGGCGAATGGACCAGCGGCAATTATAGGGTGGAGAGGAGCAGGTGGAGCGCGCATCTTTCGATCAAACACTTGACAGTTGTGGCATTTTCTGACGGCAAGGATACAATCTTTAAACATAGACGGCCAGAAATAGCCAGCGCGCAACACCTTCTGAGCTGTGGCATACCCAGACATATGACCGCCACATGCTCCAGAGTGACAATCATTCAAAACTCTCTCAGCCTCATCGTGAGTTAAACAACGTCGAAAAACTAAGTCTGCCCCCAGGCGATAAAGTGTATCTCCAATAATTCTGTATTGCTGGGATTGAAACCGAATTTTTCGACGGTCTTCCTTGGAAGCTTCAGGCCGAAAGGTTTGGGTTTGGAGATAGATGATTATATCCCCATACCACGGATCTACAGTGCTAATAAGAAACAAAGATTCGTCCGCAATGGACTCCTCTGCCACAGTCTCTGTGTCAGCACTTGGGAAATCACACATCAATTCCGCGAAGACTAAAGATTTCTTAGACTTGGATTTCTCAAACTCCAAGTCGAACTCTTGCAGGATGACAATCCATTTAGAGTACTTGCCCCCTAGCAGTTGTTTTGTCAAGATATAAATCATAGGGTTGCAATCCGAAATAACAGTAGTTTTGCGGAGAAGAATGTAGTGACGAAAACGCTGGACAGCTTGAACGGCTGCCAGGGCCAATTTCTCCACATGCGAATATTTTAACTCAGTTGGATTTAAGGTTCTGCTAAGATAATATATCACATGCTCTGCCTTGAATTCATCTTCTTGAACTAACACCATTCCAATGGTGGAATGCGAAGCTGCGAGGTATAAGAAGTAGTCCTGGTTGTAGTTGGGAGGATGCAATAACGGTGCATGGGTCAACGCGTGTTTCAGTGCATCAAAAGATTGTTGGGCAATCTCGTCCCAAAAGAATTGTACGTTCTGTTTCAACAACCGTGTAAAACCTTTAGTGACCTCGGCGTAGTTAGGGATGAATCGGCGTAAAAAGTTCGCTTTCCCTTGCAAACTTTGGAGTTGGCGCAAACTCGAAGGAGGAGGCAATTGAATGATAGCCTCGACTTTCGAGGGATCGACGCGAATGCCGGCTTTTGAAACAACAAATCCCAGCAATCGACCTGTTTCTATACAGAAAACACACTTGTGGGGATTCAACCGAATTCGATAATGCCTACACCTCATAAAGATTGCTCGTAAATGGACAAGGTGATCAGCTCGGTGTAAAGAATGAGCAGGCAAATCATCGAGATAGGGTTGCACAATGTGCTTGATGTCATGAAACGCATAAGACATAGCCCGTTGAAAAGTAGCGCCAGCATTCTTAAGCCCAAAAGGTAATTTGCAATAAGCAAATGTCCCCCATGGACAAATGAATGCCGTTTTTGGTTGATCGGCAGGTAGAATATTGATTTGATTATAACCTGAGAAACCATCCATGAAGGAAAACATCTCACTTCCGGCACAATCATCAATTATTTGATCGATATAAGGCGTAGGATAGTTGTCTTTTGGACAAGCTCGATTGATATCCCTATAATCGATACAGATTCTTATTGTTCCTTGTTTTTTATTGACGGGAACAATATTCGATACCCAATCCGTTAACGGGATCGGATAAATGAAACCTGCTTTCAACAGCTTTTCGACTTCTGCTTTGATTGCAGCTGCTTTTCGAGGGTGAATCTGACGCAACCGTTGCCGAATGGGTTTAGCATCCGGGTAGGTTTTGATTTCATGAACAACAATGGCAGGATCGATTCCTGGCATTTCCTCGTAGGACCAGGCAAACACGTCGCGGAATTCTTGGAATAGGGCCTTGTAAGTTTGGATTTCTTCTTCAGTACATGCGGCACCTATATGAATGTTCTCCTCAATTCCGGGCTTCACTGATATATCAATGGGAACAGTACGAGAAATATTCCCTAAATTCAGCTCTGAATCAGAATGTTTCGTTGGATCCTGAGCGTCTTTGACATAGTCAGCGGTAAAGATAGATGAAAAATCATTTTCAAATGCATCACCCTTAGGTAAAAACGAAGATCTGTGATGGAGATCTTCCCATGGTAGATCATCTACACTTAGGATTTCGCGAAGTCGTTCGTCAGATGACACTTCTTCGGGAAACGTTATCCGTTCTAAAGGTGAGGTGAAAAGTGACTCTTCACTGACCACATTCATTTGGTCGGGTTCGGTTGAATGAAAATCAGTAAAAGACATAAGAGCTTCATAAGCAATTTCATACGGACTCAACGGCATAACATCACCGAGTGAATCTAGCTCAGAGTCAGAGGGAACATACCAAGGATCATCGTGAATAATGTTTTCTGACGTGATCATATGAATCGTTGCAAATGAAGGATCTACATTGAGTGGAGGAAGAGGAAAAGTTCCCAGTAAACCGGAATCCTTAACTAAACCTACACCAATGTCCTTGTAAGGGATTGTCGTTTTACCAACATGTTGGATAGTTTCTGAAGAGGATGGGTCGGATGAAAAGTATGTCAGCTGATCAATAGTCACGATCTTACCGTTATGTGGAAATTTAATGACTCTGAAGACCGATGAAACGACCGCTGTCATAGCATATGACCAACTTCGACCCAAAAGAAGGTTGTAGTCTAGAGGGGCATCAACCACTTCCACATCCAGACTAACGGTTTTACCTTCGACCCCTATAGGCAATTCTTGTAGAATACCAAACGGACGGAACCCACGGCCATCAAAGGCCTTAAGGATGGTGGGGGATTGGTTCAACGAAGGAGAACCAAGCGATCTCCAACATTGAATCGACATAATACACGTAGAAGCTCCCTCATCAATCACAGTCCGATGAATAGGCCTGTTTTTGACTATCACTGGGATTTGGAAAGCCATTTGATGGGGGAGACGTGGTGTACTATTTTCTAGATCAAAGATCATTAGGTTCGGGTCCTGAACATCGACAGCTCCAATAGCCGACAAAAGCAATTTTCGTTGCGCTGGACATGATTGCAGCACTTCGAGTGCCGACATTGCTGAAGGTGAAACAGCTAAGTCTTCAACAATGTTGTAATTCTGGGCTGCTCTCGCATGTGGGTTGAAAGCAGACCTTCGAAGTACACCCTTGGCGGGCGGCTTAATCACTAAGTCTGGGTTAGGTTTCTCGATCTGTAGTGGATCGGAACCAGGAGTTGAGGTTGATGGGTTAGAGTGAGAAGATTCTGCTTCTTTACCATCAACAGGAGCCTTACTACCATAATCTTGCGATCGAGTCGCAATCCTGACATGAGACATCATCAAAATGGGTTCTTCACTGGCATTCGAAGAAGAACCTATCATCTTATTCTCCTGCTCTGGAAATGGATTTTTTAACACAGCAGGAGTGGCGGAACCTTTAACTATTTTCACTACCTCGGCCCGATGAGGGCAGTCTCTCGTAAAATGATCTTCTTCACAAATGAGACAAGGATAACGAGGTTTGCGCTTTTCGTCATTGGTTTCCGACTTTTCTACTTTCTCCTTTGGAGCCTTGTCTGCTTTGGTCTTCTTCTTTCCTTTCTTCTTTCCACCGTTTTTTGGTTTGGCCGTAGATGACTCTACGGCGTGAATGTCGGCGGTGAGTTCAGGAGAAGACTCTCCTGTCGGAGAATCAGGCAAAGTGATAATTGGAGTAGTTGAAGCTTTGGAAGACTTCTTCTTGCTCTTCGTAGTCACGATACCAATCATACCATCAGCGGCATGAGATCCCGAAGGAGCAGCAGCGATTTGGTTTGACTTGGGAAGATCCGGAATTTTCTCATGTAACGTACCCGACTGAGTATAAACTAAGTCAAGGTACTGTGCTTGAGCAATGACTTGCTCCTCAGTAACTACTCCGGCCTTAGCTACATCTTCAGTAATTCGTGGTAATAATGATTTGACAAACCATTCAGCTAAGATTTGGTCCGGGATAAAAACTTTCACTAATCTTCTTCGACGTCTCCACTCATGGATGTGATCAGAAATGTACGTGGATGTCGATTGTTTTAGCGAAGTTAATAATTCTGTAACATTATCATATCTGACTGGTAACTGAAAATGAGTTAAGAACGAGGTAGCTAACTGGCTAAAGTTGTAAAAAGAGGCCCGTGGCAACTCAATGTACCACTTGGCTGCGAGACCAATGAGTGTACGCTGGAAAAGACGTAAGCGGATGGAATCATCTGAGATGGAATTTGATGCACACTAGAGGTGGTAAGTCATCACGTGATTGGATGGATCCTCTCCAGACTTACCTTCAAACTTAGGTATATCGCTGGGCAACTTATTTGGCATTGGCGGCCAGAACTGTTGATATTGAATTGGATCGTTTGTTAGGCGCGTCAAGTCGGGTAAATCTAAAGTTGCAATAAACGGTAACTGACGGTTAGGATCTCGAAAATTCTGAGTCACAAGACCAGCCCCAGGAGGAGGATATCCAGGATAACTAGGAACAGGAATCGCATTGGGGATATTATATCCTCCTGGAAAACCAGGATTAACCGGACCATACTGGGGTTGTTGAGGTTGATGATAAGTGTACCCAGGATACGGTTGATACTGGTAAGCCGGTTGTTGGGCAGCTTGCCCAGGTTGATACGGTCCCTGGTACGGAGGTTGAACAAATTGAGGTTGAGTAGTAACAACCGTACTTGTACCAGGCGGTCCTACAGGCATCTGGACTGTGGTTTGGACTGTAGGTCCAGACAACGGAACAGATGTCTGAGGAGTGGTTACAGGGACGGTAGAAATCGGAGCTGCCGATACTCCAGAAGTAAGCATGGTAGATGAAGCGGTAGTTGCTGCAGCCGTGTGAGGTGGAGTACCGGGTGCAATTGGCGGCTGAGTAATTACCGAAGTTACAGGGGTCTGAACACTTGACTGGACAGGTTGCGGTTGCTGGGGTGGACCAGGAACTACAGGTTGTCCTGCTTGAGGTGCCGACTGTATACTTGGCTGCAACATCTGTTGACCCTGTGACGGATCCCATGTTAACAATCCAGGGTACTGACTCGTAACAGGTTGAGGATACTGAGATCCATAGCCATATTGAGGATAGGGTTGATAACTGTAAGGTGCAGTCCCATATGATTGCCCTTGAGGTGGTTGATAACTTTGACCAGGGTATTGACCCGTAGGTTGATAACCTTGAGGTAAATACGAATACTGGGGTTGACCTTGACCTTGAGGTTGGTATCCTTGAGGTTGATATCCTTGGGGTTGATACCCTTGAGGTTGCCATCCTTGAGGTTGCCATCCTTGAGGTGGATATTGATACTGAGGTTGACTTTGGGGTACATATTGAGGCTGGGGTTGATACCCTTTGGGTTGATACCCTTGAGGTTGCCCCCCAGACGCGAATGAAGTACCTTGAGGTTGCCCCCCAGGCATTAACGAAGGTTGCCCCCCAGGCGGTAATTGGCCACCTTGAGGTTGGTTAACGGGAGTTGAACCTGACATCATATAAACATCACCTATACTCAATGGTACATTACCACTGTTTCCAACTAATAACCCAAGTTCAACGGGTTGACGAGATGCTCCCGCAAAGGTACCAGAAAGTGATTGATACCCAGCAGGAACAGAAGGACCACCATGTAAAAATGATTCAGGACTTTGCGTAAACACAGATGACGGACCAGACATATTTACAGGATTATGAATTCCTCCGGGTGGAAAAGGAGTACGAGGTGTGGAAAAAGCTACTGAGTTGTCTAAAAAATTGGTTAAAGAAAGGTACCAAGGTTCACTTCTAGGAGGACTGTAAAAGATAGACTCACGCTCCCTTAGATCAAGGGTAATTATATCTTCAGAATCAGAAACACCTAGTTCTTCCTCTGGAACAAGTTCTTCTATAGCAATTAACCCAACAGGAAGATTTTCGGTGATAATTCTTTCTATTCTTGGTGAATCAGGAACACTAGGAGTTGGAGTAACAGGTTCGGAAATTTCAGGTTCTTCGCCTGTTTCACTGGCAGATGAAAAACTACCAGCAAGCTCGGAAACTGTAACAGCTTCGGGATTGTAACCTGTTTCTAAACTTTGGTAATCTGGATGGACTACCAAGGAAGATTCTCCTTCTTCAGGTGAACCTACTCTACTGCCACTAGGAGGAGTTACAAGGACCTTTAAACCCTCTAAATTACCCGGACTGTCTTCAGAAGATTCACCCCGCGATTGACGGAGTTTTCTTAATAAATCTAATCCGGTGACAATTTCAGGAGACTGGCCCCCAATTCGACGGGACCGTCTCGGTAATTCCGCCACAATTAATGATTTTAACTACAACACACGAAAACAAAATAAAAAATTTCAAATCAAACCACCTAAGTCTTCTAAAGAACCAAACAAATTTGAAGCATACGCCTAAATAATCTAGAGTGTCAAAGCACACACAAACAGTATCTTCCGGACCAAAAGCGCTAGTTGGTGATTAGGCCCAACCTCGCAGGATTCAGTACAGAAATGGCGGGTGGAACAGTTACGCCGACAACCTGCTTAATGAATAGACTGGACCAAGTACCTCCACTTTAACCGTCTCGAAGTGAAGCGTACCCCCCAGAAAATCCAAGTGAGTATAGCCGACGTCTGCTCCAGGTACAGTGGGACCTTCCCTCCACCGTCACCTTGGGTAGAATCCTAGATATTATGGCCACTAAGGTTACCAATCACAACAATTACACCTGGGGGAACAGTCTAAACTCCGACAGCACGCAAGGGCAGAGTAACAAGCTCCAATCCCCTTACCGGCTCCTTGACAGTAATCCAAGGTTTACCGATAAGTGACCCCTGGCTCCTCGACAATGGTTAATCCGAGGTTTACCGTTTTTAATACGTACTGCCTGGCGTCGTTCCCAACGAGGGAGGAATGATCCCCTCACTGGTTCGGACACGAGCTCGTGCTTCTCCTTTAAGAGGAGCTTTCCCAGAATGTAACTGAACCAATTGGATTTGTTCTACTCAAGATAGACTAACTGTTTGGTTTTGTAGTCTTGGAGAGTTAAGTACTCACCTACTCCAAGACCCTAGCCTAAGCTATGTTGGTGCTTCAGAACCCTAGAAAATAAAAGTTACTAGATCAATTTTAATTTAAGCGTTACTTTTAAGGTTGTTCTTTAAGTCAAAAGGTGATGGAAGTGAAACTAGTGGTGTGTTGACTCGACTCGAAACCACTACAAAATGCACCTAGGATGATTTATCCACTACTTTTGCTTTTTCGATGAATTGTTTTAACTAAAAAGTTGAGAGAATGCAATCTTTATAAAAGCAACTTCTTAATTGAAGACAATCAAAGAAACAATTCGATTTTCTTTTCCAAGCATAAAAACATAACTTCTCTTTACATGCACGAAAAAACTCTTTTCTTCTTTGAAAAACAAAAAGCTACTTGAAACAAGACTTTTAAAGAAGATGTTTTTGTATTTTTCTTTTAACAAAGCAAATAAAACTAATATAACCAAAAAGCAATCTTTAACAACTATCAAAATCTATGAAAATCCACTCATAAGCAAACTAAAGGCAAATTTATTCTAAGCAATTCTAACAAGGTCAAAACTAACAATGATTATTCTAAGGTGTTTTACTTGATCACAATCAAATCAAGGACTAGCTTATTGCAGAACCAAAAACTAGTCAAAACAAAATTCTAATCTTTTTGTTCTTTTTGTAAAATGGAAATCAACACTTTATAAACAAGCAATTCGAAATTTGACCCAAAACAACTCAAATGGCAAGTTGCTCAAACAAGGAGACTTTACGACAGGCCCGACTTCTAAGAAGGTTGACTAACCAGAGGTATCTAAGGCTGGACAACTTTCTAAGCTCAAAGTCACTACAGAACCTATTCAAAAATCAAACCCTAGGTCTAAACTTCGTTGAAATCCACTAAAACACTCAAAGCTCACAAAACCAGTTCAGGTGAGAATTCTTGACAGGGTACTAAAGGATCTGGGCAGAAAACACTAAGGAAAAACAAAATCTAAAAGCAATTTAAAGCAAAAATGGAATTTTCTTAACTTTTACAGGAAGACGCAGGCCACCCGTTGTCACAGGTGCGGGCCCGCACTGTGCAGTCGACAACAGCGCGTCCAAGGACGCACTGTGCAACACACAGAGAGTGCGTCCTTCTGGAAAAAGAAAGAAAAACCAAAGCTAACTAAATCTAAAGCTAAGCCACCCAAATACTATTTCTCACAGTCAAAAACCAGAAAATAAAAATGATTTTCACAAAGCAAAGTTCATATAAAGGAAAAGACTCATTCATTAATGGATTCCCCAGTGGAGTCGCCAATTTGTCGTGGCGGAAAAAGTCATTTGGGCTGACACAACTGACCTCCCTAGGAGTTTACACTCTCTAGCGACAAACAAGACAAAATGGAGTGATCTTTCTCTAAATATACCTTTTACAACATGAAAAGTACAAGTGTTTAGGCTTACCTTATTCCAAAACGCTGTTGTTGTAGTTCGTCCTTGCCAATCCAGATGAGCTCCTCCTTCAAGTCAATTCCTGCAACCACAAACAATCAAACAATTACCGAGCACTTGTATTTCATATAATAAAACATACATTCAACATGCAGACCAAGGAACACATGAAATAACTCATTAACACAAGCTATTGAGAAAAATAAACCAGTTTGTATTAATAACGAAACAAAGAAACTCTTACAACCTGGCCTTGGTGTTGTGCAAGTTCCTCCCAGGGTCCATCAAGTGTTTTCCTCTACTTTGACAAAGCTCACCCTCTTCCAAGTAGAATCATGTAAAGACAATCTCTCCTCACAAAGGTTCTAATGGAAGACCTAAATCCTGCAGCATTTACCCAAAGAAAATGTATAGCTCCAACCTCCCCTCCTTCTGGCTCAATGCCTTCATTTATAGTGCTGTAAAGAGGTTATTCAGGTCCACTATCAATGGGATCATCCCCCTCTATGGGTGGGATAGCTCCCTTATTGATGGGATAAGCTCCCTCTTAATAGAGATACATGAACCAACTGGAGGCGCATCCATTTCATCAAACCGACCTCTAGAATGTTCTAGAAGTAACCACAAGTAACTTTCTCAAGATAAAACTTGCGCATTTTGCCTTTTATAGGAGGACGCACCTGTCCTTTAACATACAGAGCGTCCATGGACGCAGCTTTTGTGAACATTGCCTGCGTCCCCGCAGGTAAGGCTAGAGAGAACCTGCGACCCCAGAGATAAACATAGTTTTTACAAGACTTTCTCTCTTCTTTGAGTTTGAGATGGATAACAGAGGCATAAAGACTTGCCTAAGAGGGTAGCATGACTGTTGATTTGAGTCATACTAACTGTAAGTAGTCAAGGTGACATTTTTTAGTGTAACACGGGGCTTCTTTGATTTTCTTAGGTTGATTTTGCACTGTTTTCTTGGTTTGGTCAGGAACATCAGTGTTCTTTCTACTTCTTAGATTACATTGTTTATGCACTTCAAAGATGGCAGAATCATAACCTTGTTTATAATCAAATAACTCTCCAAACTGGATTTGCAATTGCTGCAGCATATGCAATTCCTTCTCATCTTGGGTTAAAAAAACAGTATCCTCATCATCTAATCCCATTAAATTGATCTGTGTGTCTTGTTCTGGGTCTTTAGGATGGGATGTTTCTGCATAATTTTCTTGAAAAGGAGGCCTAATGTTCTGATCCAATCCATTTTTCCCAATGTTTTGATTTTGTTTTTTCGTAAAGTTTGGGTTTCTAACTGGAGGTGCTTGTTAGTTATCCCATTGGGGTTTCCTTTCTATGTTATCTATTCTATCCATTAGTCTTTCCATACTTTTGGCTAAACTATCTATTTTGATGTCAAATGGTGAAGCTTCATCTTTAGCAGTTCCTCTCTTTTCATTTCTAACTCTAGCTCTTTTAGCTAACAAATTAGCTTCAACACTAACAACTACACTTTGCATTTCTTCTAATGTTGGGGGGTTTCTTTCCCTAAGTTGGAATGCCATATCTATGTCAAAACCATCAGGGAACTTTATTAAGGCTAAGTCAGGTGGGGGTTTAATATTAACTGGGATTGCGTTATATATATTGTTGAATCTAGTGTAGTAATCTTGAACAGTTTCATTAGGTCCCCTTCTAATATTTTCATACTCTGAAAGGATCGTAGGGGATTTTTATTCTTTTCCCATCTGTTCAAAAATTGCTGATGAAATGCTTCTAAACTATCATTACTATTATCAGGCAATGCTCTAAACCATTTCCTAACATCACCAGCTAAAGTCTGAGCAAATAGTCTCATTTGAACATCACAATATCAATTTCATGTAGTTCAATGTAATCTGTCATCTTATTGACATGGTGCTATGCAGTGTGGTGTCCTGTGCCATCAAATTGAACAATGTTTTCCCGGTAGTCTGCTAGCATAGCACCAAGTGGGGTAGGTAAAATAAGAGGAGCATATCTTTTTGCCATGGTTGTAGGCTGGGAGGGGTTAAGATGTGGATGAAGAATGGATGAAGAACCAGGACTAGTAGGTGGTGAATGGGATATGATAGGTTGGTGAGGAAGAGTAGGTACAAATGGTGGTGAAGAATGGACTTTGGAAGGTATTATTGATGAAGTTGATGGAAACAATGGTGAACTTAAAGTGATGGAAGATTGTTCAGAAAGCTCAGGGGTTGTGGAAGTATTAACAGATGATTGTGGAGATTTCAGAATGTACTCATCAATGGATTTGTTGGCCTGTTGAACTTCAAGGTCTACAACGAATTCAGGATCTAGAATAGTTTCACTGAGTGCACTTTCATATTTTGTTCTAAATAACGAAAGATCAAATGACTCATCAAATTCAAGTTCTTCTAGAAATAACCATTCATGAGGGCATGAATTAGCTTTAATTAAAGGTGTATGATTAACTAAACTTTCTTCTTTTTTGATTTTCTTGAAATCAGGTTGGAATTATCAAATATTGGGGTAGGATTTGGGTCTGGATTAGCCCTAGTAAAATGAGTCTTCCTGGAAGCCAGAATTTCAAACTTTTTAATTGTTTTTGTGAGATTTTTTTGAAAGAACTTCTAAAAAATGACTTTAGAAGACTTAAAATAAAAATTTAGGATTTTCTTAAAGCTTTATTAAGATTGAGGATTCAAATTCCCTAGTATGGTCGCCACCACTATGTTATCACTCAGAAATTTTCCCTAGAAGTTATTAGAAGAAGGAAAAGACCGAGGTAACCACAAACCAATATTTTAAGTATAGACTCTAGCCAGCCTATGACTCAGAGAGGGCTCTCTCTATATGATTTAGCTTTGCTTGTTGGGATTTTAGGTTAGTCCTTAAATTTCAGGGGGTTTTGATTTGTATTGAAGGTTGGATGGTGGAATCCTTAAAACAGATGGATAGAATGATGTCTCAGGACTATTGGGCTATGGAGTCAAAGAAGGGCAGCAAAACTAGAATTAACTCATTAAAGGGAGTGTTCAAAGGGCAAGCTAGTAGAGTAAAGTGCAGGTCTTGGGCCAGAAGGATGGAATGAATCTTAACTAAGGTGGATGAGCACTTAAGAATTCTCAGACCGGGATTAAAATAAGAACAAAGGTTAATCACGAGCATAGGGCAATTAAGAATCCTTTACTATAGATCAGAGGGTGACTACCTAGACTAAGGAGCAACTAAGAATTCCTTAATTTAGATAATTTGTAGAAAACATTAAAATGCATAATAGTTAAAACAGAGTGCAATGAAGCAAATTTTGAGATATCATTCCATATTATAGCATTCAGATTTTAGATACATTAAAGATTATGGAAAAACTTTTAAAGAAAGATAACAACACAAGAGAAAATACTTGTTTGTACTTCGCACTACACTTGAATCCAGTGAAATTTCTTGACTTTATTCATTAATCCAGCTTGCTAGTCCAAACAGTGATACAATAGCTTACAGTATTTTGATCGAGAAATTCTATAGAAATGTCTAAGAATCCACCCTACATACTTCGAATGTTGAAGTATTTATACAAAAATATTACAAAATATCTCAAAACAAACTTGAGATTTATTCTAGGAAATACAAGTATCTTCTTGCAAGAAGATAGAGACGGCTATTGAATTGTTTCATGTTGTCCCTTTTATTGTGGTACTGCTGGCTTTTATGGTTGGATTTGTAGCCCTTTATGTTGGCTTGCAGTTGTGGTCTTTTCACGCTGGAATATTCTTCAATTTTGATCTTTCACCTGATACTCTTTGACCCTGCTGTCCTGTTTTCATCTATTTTACCTGGCTGTTCTATTTTTACTGTGCAGTAACTTTTTGCTGTAAATTTCTCACAGTAAATCAGTCATTGTCTCCCACCATTCTGCATCAGGTAATTTGACATTCATCATCCTCCTATATATCTCATCAGCCTCGGTATACTTGGAAAAATTAGGCTTTGTGATGAATAAGTGTTTAATCTCATGTTGGAGAAAAAACAAGTTCTCAAAGGTGTTATACAAAACTTTGCCTGTTGGCATTGCTTTTATAGATGAAGTGCTAGTTTGTTCCTTAGCCAACTGCCTTAATCTGTTATCATAGTCCAATTGTGTCATAAGTTTATCATTGATGACCAATGGACTAGGCAATCCTTTCTCCCTCAAAATTTGGAATTTGGCCATGAATCTATCAATGGCCACCTGCATGTTATGACACTTTTCTTCTAAGTCAAGCATCGGGTTTCTTTTGGAAAGGACCTTCCTTATTTCCAAAATGGTTTCAGTCATGTCTTCTATATTGAGGTCTTGAAGCTCATATATGTTTTTGCTGTTAAGGAAATGGATGAGTCTATTGGCATCCTCTGGCTTATCCCCCAATTCCTCTTTGACTTTCTGAATAGCTACTATAGCTATCTTTATCAGTTCTGTTTGCTCAAAAATAACTTGAATAGATGGCCAAATATCCTTGACAGAGTCAATGATATTGGCCCATAACAGTTCCTTGGCTTGCCCAAGGGGTTTCTCTAATGTCAAGTCTTTCTCCAAGGCTTTGACCCTTTCACTCATTATGTTGGCCTTCTGAGTTTCTTCTTTTTGCATAATTTGTGCAAGTTTATAATCAGTCTCTAAACTTGCCACCTTTTCCTTTAGTCTTTTCATTTCTGTAGCCTAAATTGACATCTCTTCCATGGCTTTAACTAATTCTACAACCCTTTCTCCTGATACATCTGTTGCTGTGGTAGATTCTATTGTTACTGGCAATGTTGTAGCAGGTGGATCTATTGGTGCAAGTGAAGCTGCCAATGTAGAAGGGACTGTTGTAGACACAATAGGGATGACACTTGCAGAAGTTGATGCAATGTCAGTCTGTTTAAATTGGATCAAGCTATCCAATTCTTTTTCTATCTCCTTGAGTTGATCATTGAGCTTTAGGACCAAGTCCATCAACTCTTAATGTTTGGTTTGGTTCTATATGACTTCCAATCTTTGAGGATGTTGCAGCGGGGGAATTTTCAATTGCTTTCTCAGTGCAGCAATATCATCATTCTTTTTCTTTATCAATTGCTCAATAGCTTTAATATCCTTGGGATCATGTCCCAATTCAATAATTAAGTTTTCAAAAGACTTAATCCTCATATCCTTGGCCTGTGAGGAGGCCTTCTCCAACTGAAATTGGGCTGAGATGTCGTTTACTAAATTTTGCAGCTGATGGGTAGCTATGGCTTTACCTGTTAGAGTGGAGTATATCATCTATCCATCCTGTTTGTGCAGTTCTATTTGGTCTATGGGATGAATATCCCTTGCCAACACTTCAAAGTCAACCCTCTTGTAATCTGATGATGTTTTGGGCTACTGAGTTGTAGGTTTGATAAAGGACATATGCAACTTTCCCTCCTTGATGTCAAAGGCAGACATTAGCCTTGTTTGATTTGTGGGAGTGAGCTTTAGGTATTGGGCATATGTTTGGGCTTTAAGCCTCTCATTCCTCATTTTGATTTCCTTATACCTCTCCTTTATATCCTAGTCTTTGTTAGCAGGCCTACTGAAGGAAGACACTTCCACATTAAGTTTCCTTTCCAACAACTAAGTCTGTGATATGGAAGGCTCTTGTATGTCTTCAGATGGAGTAGTGGGCCTACTTCTTTCTACCTCTGTGTTGGTAACCTATGTTGATCCTTCTATGTATTCCTGTTCAGAGGCTGAAGTGAGCCTTTGCCTCTTGTTGTGACTTGTTTCCTATTGCAAATAAGAGGTGTCCATTCCTGAAGTGGAATCTCCCTCTCTGTTTCTTTCTGGATTTTTCTCCTCATTCTGAGGAGTCTGTGTGACTGAAGGGGTGCTCATGGCTCTTTCTTTCTCTTTTGGTACTTGTAGGAAAGTTCTCTCATCAAGCTGCTTTTCCAAATCAATCAGAGCATTTTCTACATCTACCCTTGTACTGTCACTATTTACTAGGGTATTTTTCACCCATTCTGTTTGATTTGCATATGCCTCTATCTCTGGTATGGGGTGGTGGATAAAAGGTCCTAGCTTGACCTTTTGCCTTTTCTTGGTAATGAACTCTAAAGGGTCATATCTCCATATGAAACTTCTTTGGAATTTCAGGCTTTGCAGGATTAGGTCTGCCTCTTTCCCTGCCTCTCTGGAATTGCATATGAAGGGACCTAACTGATCTTTGATTTTGAAATTGGCCTTCTTCTTGGCATTGACAAAGTTGACCTCATCTGCATTGATGATCTATCTGTAATATTCTAAGGCAAACAACCTCATGGGGAGGTATCTTGGCAACTTATATGGTGCAAGTAGGCAACCATATATTCTGATTTCTGTGTGGTTTTGGTAAAGGTACCAATCACCCACTTTGGTTTGCTTGGAAAGCTGGAGGACTCTCTTTATCTCTGGGCTTATCCTAGGTGGAGGATTCCCAGTGAGCATAGTCATGATTGGATGCACAAAAGAGTCTATGAAGTCAGAGTATGTATAAGGTGATCTAAACTCATGGAAAAGTGGGGTCCAAAAGATGACAGATCTGGGCTGGCCCCTGGCGTCAAGATTTTACAGAGTAAAGGGAAACTTATTTGATTCATAATACAAAAATATATGGTACAGAACAAAGGAGTATTTGAATACTCTCTCATTTCCCATTCTTGTGAATTGCTCATGCATCCTATCAGCTATGAAACTGGCAAAGTCATATATGATTGTAGGAGGCTGCTCTGGGGTATAGATGGACATGAAAGAAAGAATAAGTTCATCAATGTATTCATTGGTAGAGTAACCCAAAACACGGGATATCATGGTTACAATGTTATGGCCCCATTGATAGAAAATAGTTGCTACGTATGGAGGGGGTCCTTAGTGATATGATTTTCTTCTTTGATGAAGGTCTGAAACAACTGGGCCAATCTTGATGGGCTTAGCTTAGGATACTAGTCCAACAAGTCTCCAATTGAGAGTGGGGTTAGGTTTGACCCTGGTTGAAACTGCAACATTTCATTAATTGACTTAGTTGTGATAGTGAATATAACCTTCTGGTCATGAGACATTATGGCTCCATGGCTTGGGAAATAGCATGCATAACACATATGGATGATTTCGGGAAAGATGTGAACTTGGGGGAACTGGTATTTGGGTAAATTGGACTCCCAGAGGCGAATATCATCTGTATGGTTCAGGTATATGTCTTTGCTTAAGCAATGGATTTTAAGTAGGAGCTCTATTGTAGTTGTGTCCTTGATTTGGAAATCCTTGTCAGCCAATGGAAGGTGGTCCAGGTCTAAATGTGGAGTAGTAATGGGTCTAACATCCATAGAAACAGGGGCAGCCATAATTCAGTTCTTGTGGATTTGAATTATGCTCTTGGGGGTTTATTAGAGGTTTTAGGCAAGTAATTTATTTAATTGACAGTATTTTTACTCAATTTCTTAATTCAAAATACTACACAGGCCAAAGGTTTTGAAATTTTGCAGGGGTAAGAGGTATTTCGTGGTGAAATACCTGGAATTAGGTGATTTGGCTCTGAAATTTCTGGTTCACGGCAGCTGCAATGGTTGGCATAGTCTTGGTACTGTCTGAAAAGGTTGGTTGGCTGTCTGTAGCATCTTCTGGAGAGGAATTGGAAGTTTGTGGGTAAATTAGGCGTTTGTAATGGTTGGCAATGGTTTTTAGAATTTACACATGGAATGCACGAAAAAGGGCAAAAAAAGGCTTTGCGGTCTTTCATAGAGAAAATGGTTAATTTTTGGTAGGTTCACTTTCGGATGAATAGTGACGGTTTTTCGGTTAAGTGGGGAAGCGGTTTTGGAGGGCCATTACACCACTTTCATGGTGCGGGCAGTATTCGAGAGGGGTCACCCGATGCCATACATCATTTGACACGTAGCATCGGGGACTGGGAGGAAAACCACTTTATCGGGCGATTGTTATTCATCCATCGGGCGCAACCGATATGATTTTGCGCCATTGGATTTGGGGGAGGGAAGATCAATGACAGTCAGGAGGTGAAGCTGCGCGGGGTAAAGTGACGGGGGTTGATGGGGGGCCTAGGGATTTAGTTATGGTGGTTCAGGATTAGTTTAGGGACTAATCCAGGGTTAAGTGATCGAGTTGGGCTTTAATGAGGGATTAGGGAGTCGAGTGAGGTCAATGCGGGATTAACTTAAATTTTACTGGGGTTAGGTAAATTAAGTGAGATTATATCGGGATAAGGGGTAATTTATATTACTTTTTATTTAAAACTAAGGGGTTGGGATATTCTATATAGGGTTTTAATTATTTATGGGAAAAGGGTTATAATGGGTTTATATAATAGAGTTAGTTAATTAATATGAAAGTGATGGCGGAGTGGGTTTTCCTAAAAAAGGGGTAAAGTATATGCGATTGCGTGTTTAGATTTATACTTAGGACAAAAACTTTTGGTGGGTTTTTTTGTGAAAGAGTTTTACAAGGGGGTTCCCACTATTCCTAGGTAAATGATGTCAACCATAGGAAAGTGTGATTTTATTAGGGAAATGAGGGGAAATGAAGGGGGAATGTGTTTTTATGAAGGGGGTTCTAGTACTTGTCCCCCTAAGTCATTAAGCTGAGGGTTTGGTCCCTCCAAAAGTCAGATAAATTCTCTGAGCCTTTTTGACTTGTAGGATTTAAGTACTAGAACTTATTTATGGGAATTTAGTGAAGTAAAGGGGTGAAATGAATGAGGGGATTTTAAATAAACCATATTGTGAACCATTGTCTTTGCTTTGTTTACTGCTTATGCTCATTTGAAATATGCATTTAAAACCATGACGTAAATGCTTTTGTGTAATCACATGATATTTTTGCAACCTTTCTACTACTTACCCATTTACTCATCCTACCATTTTTTCTTCATTTTATTCGGGTGCATTTAGGCTAGCAAACCCTTATCAATCTTTTTATTTTCTTTTACAAAGTAAACCATCTAATTCTAACCTTATCACATCCAAGGGCTCAGATTAAACTGATGAGCTCCTTTCATTTACTCTACCTATCTAATGATCTGCCAAGATTACACTGTTTGGTCAGATTTTATTCACTAACTATAAACATAAAATTCAAAGCATGGTATAATCAAGATTAAACATTTTGATTACCATGGATTGTGGCATGAGTAACAAGTTGCACACAATCATTATTATGCATAAAAGTAAATAGCAGTGGCATTTTGACTTGCACACTTTCATGGTCTCTTTTTGTCTTTTGGGGTTCATATATCTTTCTTTTTTGACCTTTTCTTATTCTTTTGTCCTTTGATTATTCTTTTAGGACATACCCTCTTTACATTTTTTAATTTTTTAATATGGAAAACATTTGCAGAAAGCAAAGGTATGTACAATATTACAAGGTTTCACCTTAGTCATTCAAAATTATGACTCCTATTGATATAGGAACCTAACACAAGCCAACCTGATTGGGTAATTATGGTACAAAACTACAGGCCGTGAAGGGTGATCATCATATACATGAAGGGTGATGGTAGATGGTGAAAGTTTAGGAGAACTAAGTTGCTTCTAGACTTAGGCATACATAACACTAGTTGATGTGCCTTCATTGATGATACATCACTAAAATATGGCATTCATGATGGAGACTGGGATTTGGTAGGTAACATTGGGGTAGATGAGGATGATTTGACTTGTCAATATCAAAGATAAACATGCGATCGTCTGAAGGGTCCACAATTCCCAAAGCAGATAGTAGAGCCTTTCGTTGTGATGGGCATGTCTGGAGAACTTCTAGCATTGACATGGAAATAGGAGATTGTGTTAGTTCACCTATTATGTTATAGGTATGGGCAGGCCAAGAGTTGGCACTATTTCAATGTAATGGTTCTTTGATGATTTCAGGAGTAACCTCTACCTTAGGTGGAGGAATTTGTAAGGTACCATTAGTGACGAAATAGGCTTTACGATCACTTTCAATTGCACCTCAAGAGGTGGATCATATTGACGTGTTGAGTTTGAAGGTTGAGTTTTTCGAAATCCATTATGAAGATTTGGTAAGATCCATTCTCGGTTGGATTGGGGGGGAGTGGGAGGATTTTGACCATCCTTGGTGGCCTCATATCCTTGGTTGGGAAAAGGATTCTTAAGCACTACTGGCTTCGTGAAGGGAGGGGCGTATGAAGGTATAGGCTACTTCCCTCTAGAGGTAGCTTCTTAGTCTTCCCCTACTATCCGCGTCTAAGGGAGAAGGGGGTAGTCATGTGTGTAATGACCATAAATATTGCAAAATGCACAAGGCTTATTTGTGTGAAGGGCCTTGTTTTGCTTAGGTTGAGTGCCCTGTTGTTGCTTTGCAGTATTAGACTAATCACCCATATTGGCATTAGGTTGACGACCTTGGTTGCTTGGGTTTCCATGAGATTGTCTGGTTACCCTTCCCTTTATTCCTTTTCTTCAGATTTGGTGGATGAGCAACATTTTGTTGAGTGTACACCTACCCCTACAGAGGCAATGGTTGTTGCAAGAAAGGGGTTGAGCCATGGGAGGCTGAGATGTCAATGCCATTTGGGTTGGATCATTAGGCAATGCATAAGGATAATATGGGTTTTCAATCATATTCTGGTAACTAGGCTTAGTACTAGCTTTCCCTGGCATCGACTGATGGTAGTGGGGAAATGTGTAAGAAGTACTTGTGCCTTGGTATGAGTGAACATGAGAACATGGGGAGGATAAGTGTATGTGGTATTAGGCCCCCATTAAGGTTGGTCATATCCCATTAATCCTTGCAGATATGGGGAGGGATGTTGGTGAGAGATCGATCCAATCACATTGTTTACGATATGAGATGCCCCTAGTGTAGAAGAAGCATCAGGTCGAGGAAGGTCGAGAAGAACTGTGTAAACATAACCTGATTGGGCATAGATTAGATCGAATTGCAAAGTCTTTTGTATGGCTTCTTCTTTGGTTTGAGGGAAAGTGGATGCAACATATTTTCGAATGGGCACAAGGGGGGATATGAGGAACCAATCCAGAAAGAAATGGTCTTCGAACTATAAAGTATTACACAAGATCTACCTTATGCACCATTCCTAAACATGATCGAAAAGATGAGTTGCAGAGGTTTGTCAAAAAGTGATCAAAAGTTTAGCGTCGGTATCTTAACAAACAAGTAACTAAAACTGTGCTAAAAACACACTCGCAATAGTTACAAACACTTCGTGTGACGCATGGGGTTGGTCTACATACCACTTCGCGGTAGAGTCGATGAGGGTGCATTGAAAGAGGCACAGACAAATGGAATCCTCCGTTATGGAATTGGAGGAACACCACATATGGAAATACCTAATTTGATTAGTGTGATCAAACCCAGAGTTCCCTTTGAATTTGGGGATGTCATATAGGAGCTTGGTTTGAATGGGTGGCTAATTAGGATCATGTTGATGAGGATCATGATGATATGCTTAAAATTAGCAAGGTTTAAACCAACCATGTGGTGAAGGAAGGGTTGTGAATCTTCTTATGTTACCTCCATGAGGGGGACCATGAGTATTACCAACATTTCCAACAATATTTCCTCCACTATTGGTGTCCGCACTATGGCCGGAGTTATTGAGAAATCAATGCTAGTAACAATTAGGGTTTTTGTTCCTCTTCTTTATAATTACTTGTGAATAATGTTTCCTTCTTTTACTTATTTATTAAATTATGTTTCATCAATAAGTATCAAATTATAAGTGTATGAATATCATAAGAACAAGAGACATAAGATGTAGGCTGACAACTAGGGAAAAACCTCTATGAGGGGTGTTACACAGTAATTTGTCACCATTGGTCACCGTCCCTGTTGCCCCTTTCCCGCACCTTGGAAGACTCATTTCGGGACCTGTGAGCAGTGACATAACTTAAAAACACTTGCATTATGTTCCCCTAAGTATGGACTTCATGTGCCTTGAAGACATCTCCTGCAAAATATCCCTGAAAAGTGCCCTTTTTCCATTAGTGTGGGTCCACAATGTACTACCCGCGCCAATGAAGGAAATCCTCAAAAGAAGGCGCGCCAGTTGGTGCTCTGTCTTAGAGTTACACCCGCGCCAACCGAGTTTGGAAAATATTTTTAACAAATGCACGCCCGGATGTTTTTTCCCTTCAAATCATGAAGTTTTTGAGGATAATGCTAATCTCTTGGATGTCGAGATTCATCATCTATCCCTTACATCTATCCACAATGGCTTTTGGGGATAATGCCAATCCATAATGGGTGTATTGATTCATTGTATCTTCTTCGCCTCCTCCATCTATAAAAGCCTGTCCTCATGCATTTGACAAGCTAGTGATAGTGCTAGTTTTTGAGTGATAGTAAGAGTTTTGGAGCATAGGGAGATTATACTGTCAGAAGTTTGAGCTTTGCATTCATAATCAAAGAGAGGGAAAGGCTTGTTGCAAGACATATGTAGCTGTTCGCCCAGCCAGAGGAGGGATTCAACGTCAGAACCTTGGTTGTACTTTTCTCTGTTGATTACCATTAATAATAATAAAGAGTAAAAAGACAAATTTCACTCAATGAAAATACAATCAAGTCCGTAAATACCAAGGCAGTCCTTCAGAACCAAGAGAAGATCTCAAAGACCTCAATGGGCCATGTAATCTAAGCCCAAAACGAAGCCAAGCGAAATCCAAGCGAAAAGAAGAGAATCACTCGAATAACGCAATAAAAAGTTTAACAACCACTAAACGAGTGCAATGGAGTAATCAAAAAGTCGACTGGACTGATAGAAGACCAAAAACTCAACATGCAAAGCCACTAGATATCATAGGGCTAAAATGTGAAATTGATAGAAAATGGCAAACACCCAAAGTATGCAAATGTAATCTATGCACACTTTTCATTCATATCCTGAAAATGAGAATTCTAATTATGCAAGTGTGATCTATGCAAGAGAATTCTCAAACACACGATGATTCTAATGTAATCTAAGAACCAATCAAGTGCAAATCAAGGAAAACGGGTGAGAGTTCCAAAGATCATAAACTAAAAACACTCAAAGGCGATTAACACTCATACAAAATTTAGCCCCCCCCCGGCGAATGAGGGGGGATTTTTTTTTGCAAAAACAAAAGCAAAAAGATGCAAAATTGTGAAAAGATCGAGACAAACCTCCAAGTAATGATAAAAGGAAATCAAATTAATAATTTGCCAAAAAAAAAAAAACTCAAAACCAGTCAAACAAGACTCTGACACACTCCAGTGATTGAAAAAGGTGTAGCTAGTCACAAAACCCAAGCTTGGAAGGCTGCAAACAAGCAAACTGGAAAAATTCACAGGCCTGGTGCGACTGTCAGGCGGAAAATTGCACTAATTAAGGATTGGCGCGAGCTGTACACTGGCAAATGGCGCCAATTGGCGTGACTGTCATGAAAAAAAGGGCGCCAATCAAGTTTGCTAGCTTAAAAATAAAAACAAGCAGTCCAGGGTCTGATCGACAGTATCCAGACAGAACAGGTAGCAAGAAACAACTTAAAAATCCAACCCAGAAAGCTTATCTAAGCAAGCAAACAAGAGAAAACCAAAGTGCAAGACAAACTCCAAGCTGTTCGGTTCGTAAACCAAACCGGAGATTGACTGAAGTGGTGTTGATCTACTTCGCTAATGCAGAGCAATAGCGTTTCGAAGGCTACCTGGCCGTACTTCAGGCTCCGTCCAAAGTTTACGAATCAAACAACAAATAGCTTCCCCAGTGGAGTCGCCAAATTGTTGGAGAGGTAAATCCCCTCTGCGGGCAGAGGCGATCCCACTAGTTATTAGATCCATAGTTATTAGATACGTCTATTATTGTTCATAGTTATTAGATCCATTATTATGAAGTTATTAGATCCATTATGTAATAATCCATTATCTATTATGTACTCTGTTATGGATGGCTGCGACCATACCACATATATCATGTACTTGAGCTATCAATTGTATCTCTCTGTGCAGATTCTCCGGCGGCAGCTGCATGTGTTCTTGTAAAGCATTTCACCCCTCTCTCTCTCTCGGGCCTCATGCTTTAGGGGGCATCTGTTACACAGTAATATGTCACCATTTGTCACCGTCCCTGTTACCCCTTTCCCGCATCTTGGAGGACTCATTACGGGACCTGTGAGCAGTGACATAACTTAAAAACACTTGCATTATGTTCCCCTAAGTATGGACTTCATGTGCCTTGAAGACATCTCCTGCAAAATATCCCTGAAAAGTGCCCTTTTTCCATTAGCGCGGGTCCACAATGTACTACCCGCGCCAATGAAGGAAATCCTCAAAAGAAGGCGCGCCAGTTGGCGCTCTGTCTTAGAGTTACACCCGCGCCAACCGAGTTTGGAAAAGATTTTTAACAAACGCGCGCCCGAATGTTTTTTCCCTTCAAATCATGAAGTTTTTGAGGATAATGCTAATCTCTTGGATGTCGAGATTCATCATCTATCCCTTACATCTATCCACAATGGCTTTTTGGGGATAATGCCAATCCATAATGGGTGTCTTGATTCATTGTATCTTCTTCCCCTCCTCCATCTATAAAAGCCTGTCCTCATGCATTTGACAAACTAGTGATAGTGCTAGTTTTTGAGTGATAGTAAGAGTTTTGGAGCATAGGGAGATTATACTGTCAGAAGTCTGAGCTTTGCATTCATAATCAAAGAGAGAGAAAGGCTTGTTGCAAGATATATGTAGCTGTTCCCCCAGCCAGAGGAGGGATTCAGCGTCAAAACCTTCGTTGTACTTTTCTCTCTTGATTACCATTAATAAACGACTATCATTATGGTTCCGATCTTATTGTTCATTATGATAATGCTTGATCTATATCTTTTCTGACTGATATATGGTTGTATTTAGTGGATTTTATGCTTGTATTCACTTCATTCTTTGCATGTGCAAGTATCCATTCGCGGAGATCGTGGGGATCGTGACCTACTGGAGCAAGGGAATGGGAGTATCAACTCTTCCACGACACTAGCGTTGGACTTCAGGTTGGTTCTCATAATCCACTTTCAATTTGCAACTAGGAATTTGCATGGTAGCGTTGATTGATTGTTGCTAGACCCATTTTGGGCTAGTGGGATCGCCTCTGTCCGCAGAGGGGATTTACCTCTCCAACAATTTGGCGACTCCACTGGGGACAACTATTTGTTGTTTGATTCATAAACCTTGGACGGAGCCTGAAGTACGGCCAGGCAGCCTTTGAAACGCTATTTCTTTGCATTAGCGGAGTAGATCAACGCCACTTCAGTCAATCTCTGGGTTGGTTTACGAACCAAACAGCTTGGAGTTTGTCATGCACCTTGATCTCTCTTGTTTGCTTGCTTAGATGAGTTTTCTGAGCTGGATTTTTATGCTTGGTCTGCCTGTCTGTATATTTGATCTGTCTGGTTTCTGTTAGTCAAGCCGTGGACTGTTGGTCAAGCCGTGAACTGTTGGTTTTTATTTTTTTAGTCGGCAAATTTGATTAGCGCGTTTTTAGGCTGAACAGTCGCGCCAGTTGGCGCAGGTTGCACATTGACAGACCGCGCCAATCCTTAATTAGCGCAGTTTTCTTCCTGACAGTCGTGCCAACCCTGTGAACTTGTTCATTTTGCTTGTTTACAGCCTCCCAAGCTTGGGTTTCATGTTTTGTTCAATCATATGAATGTATCAGAGTCTTTTTTGACTGGTTTTGATTCTTTTTTTGGCAAATTATTAATTTGATTTCCTTTGATCATTACTTGGAGGTTTGTCTCGATCTTTTGATCATTACTTGGAGGATTTTATGCTTGTATTCGCTTCGTTCTTTGCATGTGCAGGTATCCATTAGCGGAGATCGTGGGGATCGTGACCTGCTGGAGAAATGGAATGGGAGTATCAACTCTTCCACGACACTAGCATTGGATTTCAGGTTGGTTCTCATAATCCACTTTCAATTTGCAACTAGGAACTTGCATGGTAGCGTTGATTGATTGTTGCTAGACCCATTTTGGGCTAGTGGGATCGCCTCTGTCCGCAGAGGGGATTTGTCACCATTGGTCACCGTCCCTGTTATCCCTTTCCCGCACTTTGGAGGACTCATTCCGGGACCTGTGAGCAGTGACATAACTTAAAAACACTTGCATTATGTTCCCCTAAGTATGGACTTCATGTGCCTTGAAGACATCTCCTGCAAAATATCCCTGAAAAGTGCCTTTTTCCATTAGCGCAGGTCCACAATGTACTACCCGCGCCAATGAAGGAAATCCTCAAAAGAGGGTGCACCAGTTGGCGCTCTGTCTTAGAGTTACACCCGCACCAACCGAGTTTGGAAAATATTTTAAAAAAACGCGCGCCCGGATGTTTTTTCCCTTCAAATCATGAAGTTTTTGAGGATAATGCTAATCTCTTGGATGTCGAGATTCATCATCTATCCCTTACATCTATCCACAATGGCTTTTTGGGGATAATGCCAATCCATAATGGGTGTCTTGATTCATTGTATCTTCTTCCCCTCCTCTATCTATAAAAGCTTGTCCTCATGCATTTGACAAGCTAGTGATAACGCTAGTTTTGAGTGAAAGTAAGAGTCTTGGAGCATAGGGAGATTATACTATCAGAAGTCTGAGCTCTGCATTCATAATCAAAGAGAGAGAAAGGTTTATTGCAAGACATATGTAGCTGTTCGCCCAGCCAGAGGAGGGATTTAACGTCAGAACCTTGGTTGTACTTTTCTCTGTTGATTACTCATTAATAAACGACTATCATTATGGTTCCGATCTTATTGTTCATTATGATAATGCTTGATCTATATCTTTTTCGACCGATATATGGTTGTATTTAGTGGATTTTATGCTTGTATTCGCTTCGTTCTTTGCATGTGCAGGTATCCATTCGCGGAGATCGTGGGGATCGTGACCTACTGGAGCAAGGGAATGGGAGTATCAACTCTTCCACGACACTAGCGTTGGACTTCAGGTTGGTTCTCATAATCCACTTTCAATTTGCAACTAGGAACTTGCATGGTAGCGTTGATTGATTGTTGCTAGACCCATTTTGGGCTAGTGGGATCGCCTCTGTCCGCAGAGGGGATTTACCTCTCCAACAATTTGGCAACTCCACTGGGGAAGCTATTTGTTGTTTGATTCGTAAACTTTGGACGGAGCCTGAAGTACGGCCAGGTAGCCTTCGAAACGCTATTGCTCTGCATTAGCGAAGTAGATCAACGCCACTTCAGTCAATCTCCGGTTTGGTTTATGAACCGAACAGCTTGGAGTTTGTCTTGCACTTTGGTTTTCTCTTGTTTGCTTGCTTAGATAAGTTTTCTGGGTTGGATTTTTAAGTTGTTTCTTGCTGCCTGGTCTGTCTGGATACAGTCGATTAGACCCTGGACTGCTTGTTTTTATTTTTAAGCTAGAAAACTTGATTGGCACCATTTTTTTCATGACAGTCGTGCCAATTGGCGCCATTTGCCAGTGTACAGCTCGCGCCAATCCTTAATTAGCGCAATTTTCTGCCTGACAGTCGCGCCAGGCCTGTGAATTTTTCCAGTTTGCTTGTTTGCAGCCTTCCAAGCTTGGGTTTTGTGACTAGCTACACCTTTTTCAATCACTGGAGTGTGTCAGAGTTTTGTTTGACTGGTTTTGAGTTTTTTTTTTTTTGGCAAATTATTAATTTGATTTCCTTTGATCATTACTTGGAGGTTTGTCTCGATCTTTTCACAATTTTGCATCTTTTTGCTTTTGATTTTGCAAAAAAAAATTCCCCCTCATTCGCCGGGGGGGGGGGGGGGGGGGCTAAATTTTGCATGAGTGTTAATCGCCTTTGAGTGTTTTTAGTTTATGATCTTTGGAACTCTCGCCCGTTTTCCTTGATTTGCACTTGATTGGTTCTTAGATTACATTAGAATCATCGTGTGTTTGAGAATTCTCTTGCATAGATCACACTTGCATAATTAGAATTCTCATTTTCAGGATATGAATGAAAAGTGTGCATAGATTACATTTGCATACTTTGGGTGTTTGCCATTTTCTATCAATTTCACATTTTAGCCCTATGATATCTAGTGGCTTTGCATGTTTATTTTTTGGTCTTCTATCAGTCCAGTCGACTTTTTGATTACTCCATTTCACTCGTTTAGTGGTTGTTAAACTTTTTATTGCGTTATTCGAGTGATTCTCTTCTTTTCGATTGGATTTCGCTTGGCTTCGTTTTGGGCTTAGATTACATGGCCCATTGAGGTCTTTGAGATCTTCTCTTGGTTCTGAAGGACTGCCTTGGTATTTACGAACTTGATTGTATTTTCATTGAGTGAAATTTGTCTTTTTACTCTTTGTTATTATTTCTCAAAATTTGTTTAATGCATTTTGCCATTGAAAAAGAAACGAACAATCTCTTTTGCTTTGCATTAGTTAATGGAAATTAGAGCTTTTCGTTGTTATTAGCGATTAGTAACTTTAGAGAAAAGTTTTGTTAATTGCCATTAGCTGCATTAGATTTATTGTTTATTGTTTTATGGTCATTTTGTTTGATTGAAAGCTCTCAACTCTCTCGTAGCTAGCGTTCATCGAATGAAATGATATATTTTGGCATATAGTTTGCATTTAGGAAATTGTGAGAAATTACATACGGTAAGGCCTAAAAATCGAAACCTAATCCAAGATCAACCATAAAATGAACTGAAAGAATCTAACAACGCATTGGAACATAACGCACACATTTAGAGGTCTAGGCTACAGACGTGTTCCGGCGTCGTTAAACCTAGTCACTGTTGTTTTAGATTATGGTTGGGTGATTCCTCCTTTTGTGACTCGATAGTGGTCTAGCACGGATTTGTGCTCCCACGTACCGTCGAGTATATGTGGAGACCCCACTAGGTTATCATCCTTTATCCACAGGAAGCCGTGTCTGCCGCCTTACAAGCCGTAATGCACTGAACACAACATTTGGGAAGATTGACTGTCGTACGGGAAGTACTTGGTTTTCATCTAATTGCCAAGGTGTATAAGTAGTTTTACGGATTGTTTGGTAAACCTTTTGCCTAGTTCTCCAGAGTAGTCACTTTTGACCCTTTTCGGACTGCCTAAAAGAAAAGGTTCACTTGAGCATTTATCACTTCGGGCTCACTAAATATTCGAAGGAGACTAGAGTCATCTTTTTGTCCTTTTCTCGACTCTTAAAAAATGAAAAGGTCAAGTTATGTCCTCGCGTCTTAAAATTTATTCGGCCACGATTCACATTTACCCAGTTAGATCTTGTTTGCGTTAGCTTGAGTAGGGTTCTTTCTCGTTTTCAATGGCAACCTCCCCCGAGTCTACCGGCCAAGGTGTTCCCCCGGATGGAAACCCTGGTCCATTTCCTTCTTTTGGAAATGCTAGTGCTCCGTATATGGCAACGTTGTCCCTCCCAGGGTTAACTGTTGGGTTGCATGTTTGGTTGTTTTCAACCTCTTTGGTCCCTACCGTATCGACTGCTAGTCCCTCCACTTGAACAACATCATGTTGATTCTAAGGTGGACCTCTCCCCTTCTTCGACTGCTTCTACGTCCTCATCTTCTACTTCGCCTAGTGAAAGTCTTGATTCGAGTAACCAGGTGGCTAAGAAGAAGAAGAAGAAAACGAAGAAGAAGAAGTCTCCTAAGGGAGAGGCTAAAAGTGCCGCTACTCCTCCGGGTCCACCTCAAGTCGGGCCACCTTCTGCTCCTCCGCGGAAGGTCAAGTTTCCTTGTAGATTATTCAAGGATGACCACCTTCTTCGCGATTGTCCTGGCATTCCTAGGGTCTTAGAAGTATGGTCTCGTGATCCGGCCCGCCCCTCATCATCCTCTGAAGTTCACGGCGATGCTACCCTATCAGCTGGAAATGGTAATGGAAAAGGGAAGATTCGAATCCCCTGTAGACTTTGTGAAGGCAATCATCCCCTTCACCTTTGTCCGCTCATGGATAAAGCCTCTGTTGTCTTGGAAAGTCTTACAGCTTCCTCACCCCAACTTCCTGTTGGTTATCAACGTCTCTCTGCATATGCAGATCATCCCCTTGTTGACAAAGAGATTGACTTAGATTATTCTCTTGTCCAGGATCCTCTTCCTGAACCTGGCTTTGCCAAGCCTGTTCCAGACCAACCATTGGTCGGAAAGAGTGTCGACTCGAGTTCACCACCCGTTGACCACTCTATTTCGGAAGAGCATCTTTCCCATGTTCTTCTCGTCTCCTCAGATTCTCCTGAGTCCAAAAATGACTCTCCTATCCGAGCTGCTCTCGAGAGTCCTACTTCGGTCCCTTTAGAGCAGGGGGGCAATCATACGATTCCCCCACCAAGTAGTTCAGTTGTTTCCTTCGACTGGAGTCGTTTGACCACCTCCCGCCTTCTATCCCATGTGCCTTTCTGGGTTACGGTACACGCCTATAATAAGGAGATACCTGGCATTATTTTGGATGAGGGTGCATCTGTCAGTCTTATGCCTGCCACTACTTGGCAAGCGTTGGGTTCCCCACAGCTTGTGCCAGTCGCACCGAATCTGATGGCTTTTGACGGAGGAACTAGCCAACCATTAGGGATCCTTCCAAAGTTCCCTATTACTTTGGGAGGCAAAACCGTCTATATAGACGTATCGGTTACCCAAGGTGCTTTAGATTTCAGTCTTCTCCTTGGCTGTGACTATGTTTATGCCATGGGGGCCCTTGTCTCTTCACTTTTCCATGTGGTTTGCTTTCCACACGATGGAAGAATTGTGACTATCGATCAATTATCGTTCATTCGTCCACGGGTCCCTCCTGCGCAGTCGTCATCCCCTCCTGGTTTTCATCCACCAGTTGCATCTGCCCCACCACATATCAACTACGTGGCCACCTATCCCATGCCTGTATCCAACGATGTCGCCGTCGTGCACAGTGTCCTGGGGGCATTAGGTCCTGACTTCTGAGATGTTGTCCTTCCTCCGGGAGTGGCACTCTTGGAAGCCCTGACTTCCTGTTCATTATGATGAAGTTTGGTCAGAGCATAGTTCCTTTCCTATGTCAAGCTCCTTAAAAAATGAAACTGGTACTGGTCGGAGCATAGTTCCTTTCTTGTGTCACGCTCCTTAAAAAAATGAAACTGGTACTAGTCGGAGCATAGTTCGTTTTCCTATGTCAAGCTCCTTAAAAAATGAAACTAGGTCTAGCCGAGGATAGTTTTGATCTTGTGGCGACCTCGTTTAAAAATGAAACAAAGGTTATGAGGATAGTTCTTTTCCTCTGTCAACCTCATTAAAAAATGAAACAACTCCCTTTCCAAATCGAGTCTTTTGATTAAGATCTCGTAAAATACAAAGTCGAGTCTTTCATAGATCTCGAGAGTGAACCTTCATTCCATCCACTTTGTTGAATGCAATGAAGCTTGGGGGGCATGTACCTGGATTTGCGTTATTATGCTGGGGGCATGCGAACTTATAACAAGCATAGTTTTCGTTTCAAGCTTGTGTAAACATGAAACCGAATCCAAGCAGAGTTCTCCATGGTTCAAGCTTGTGTAAAAATGAACCCATAACCGATTTACATCTCGTGATTGCCGCCTAATCGCTAAATTTTGTTAGATGAGCCTTGGTTGTTTCATTCCATCGCCACCATCTCTTTGGCCGATCATATGCTTTCACTTGGTTGTTTATCCTTTCCTGAGGAACCGCAGTGATGAGTGGTTTTATTAGCCAGCCTCTTGACCATTATATGTTTTGAGTAGTTCCACCATTACCGAAATCAGTTGCTACCCTTTATACCACTCGTTCCTCCAGGACGAGTCTCCTTTTAAGCTCTTTTCTGACTCGTAAAAAATGAAAAGATTGCCAAGTATTTTTCCCTTTTTGACTCGTTAAAGAGAATAAAAATGGAGGTCTGCTTTCAGCTCTTTTCTGACCGTTTAAAGATGAAAAGATTGCTGAGTTATCCCTCTTGACTCGTTAAACATAAATAAGAGGCGGTCATATTTAAACTCTTTTCCGACTGTGTAAAAATGAAAAGATCGTCTGACCTTTGTCATTTCAGGTTCGTTAACGGTTTCGAAACGACGTGGTTTCGATCGCTTTTTTACTTTTTCGGGTCGAAATCACTACTTATGAAAAGTACTCCTCGATCGTAATGGTCGGGCGGTTCTTTCGAGCATTGTTTTATACTTTTTCGGGCTCGAGAGACACAACTTTACGAAAAAGGACACCCTTGGAGTTTTCTTTTCCGCAGTCTTTTCAAACTCTCTAAACATGAAAAGACGCCGAGTTTTTCCTTTTTCAGACTTGTTAAAACTTGATGACATTGGAGTCCGTCAAGATGACGTTACAAGCATATGCTATCCCCATCAAGCTTGTAAATAAAAATAATTGGGGTACTCGCCAGAAATGGTAGGGAAAATGGAACCATAAGTATTGTCGTGTCGGCAGTATGTCGCTCTTGAACATGGCACCTGTCTGCTTTCGTGTCTGGGTGGGGATATCTCATCTGATTTTTCGCTTGCCTCCGTGGATTTGGGTAATCCTGTTTGACCTCTCATCTGCTCATTGCCTCGTCACCATGACCTCTGATCCATTGACGTAAAATACTGCCAATTCCACTGTCGTGCCGCCGATATGTTCAAGAGAAGTTGACCTCTGCAGAGTAACAACCTCTTTCTGATAGCTCACACAATTTTGATCCACCACAATATTCTTTCTCTGTCTCGTGTCGATGATGTGGGAAACACTATGGCCCACCTTCGATCAAGGTCACTTCCTGTCGACTTCAGCTCATTATCCAGGAAGCTGATCTAGAGACTCCCTTCCGGTGCCTTGGAGCCTGCATGCCTCAATGGAAGGTTCTTCGTGTTCGACGTGAGGTTTTCATCATTGGCCTCCGATCAAATGATTCTACGGGTGTTCGACGCCAGCTCACTAATTCGCACGCCGTAGATTGTACCTATAGTACCTTGAGGGCCATTGTCATTATTGGTGGTACCTCTTGCGTCTGTTAACAGTTTTCATTAGCGACTGGTAATCAGACGATGTTCATGCATGTTCGACTTCAGCTCATGTATTCGCATGCTTGAACTTGTACTTTTGTTCGGGTCGAGATGGAGCGCAAGGCCCTGGATTTTGTCTGTTGGAATCCAGGCTGTGATTTTGTGGATTCTTGTTACATGACTCATTCACTGGATGGCTGCGACCATACCTGAGTCTATTCATCGATCCTAACCAGATGGCTGCGCCCATACTACAGATCTAGATTATTATGTACTATGTTATGGATGGCTGCGACCATACCACATATATCATGTACTTGAGCTATCAGTTGTATCTCTCTGTGCAGATTCTCCGGCGGCAGCTGCATGTGTTCTTGTAAAGCATTTCACCCCTCTCTCTCTCTAGGGCCTCATGCTTTAGGGGGCATCTGTTACACAGTAATTTGTCACCATTGGTCACCGTCCCTGTTACCCCTTTCCCACACTTTGGAGGACTCATTCCGGGACCTGTGAGCAGTGACATAACTTAAAAACACTTGCATTATGTTCCCCTAAGTATGGACTTCATGTGCCTTGAAGACATCTCCTGCAAAATATCCCTGAAAAGTGACCTTTTTCCATTAGCGCGGGTCCACAATGTACTACCCGCGCCAATGAAGGAAATCCTCAAAAGAGGGTGTGCCAGTTGGTGCTCTGTCTTAGAGTTACACCCGCACCAACCGAGTTTGGAAACGATTTTTAACAAACACGCGCCCGGATGTTTTTTCCCTTCAAATCATGAAGTTTTTGAGGATAATGCTAATCTCTTGGATGTCGAGATTCATCATCTATCCCTTACATCTATCCACAATGGCTTTTTGGGGATAATGCCAATCCATAATGGGTGTCTTGATTCATTGTATCTTCTTCCCCTCCTCTATCTATAAAAGCCTGTCCTCATGCATTTGACAAGCTAGTGATAACGCTAGTTTTGAGTGAAAGTAAGAGTCTTGGAGCATAGGGAGATTATACTGTCAGAAGTCTGAGCTCTGCATTCATAATCAAAGAGAGAGAAAGGTTTATTGCAAGACATATGTAGCTGTTCGCCTAGCCAGAGGAGGGATTCAACGTCAGAACCTTGGTTGTACTTTTCTCTGTTGATTACTCATTAATAAACGACTATCATTATGGTTCCGATCTTATTGTTCATTATGATAATGCTTGATCTATATCTTTTCTGACCGATATATGGTTGTATTTAGTGGATTTTATGCTTGTATTCGCTTCGTTCTTTGCATGTGCAGGTATCCATTCGCGAATATCGTGGGGATCGTGACCTGCTGGAGCAAGGGAACGGGAGTATCAACTCTTCCACGACACTAGTAAATCAAGCATTATCATAATACAGGGACTATATTACCATAACTAATAATTATAATTATTATAATAATAATCTATTATGGGACGTATTATGGAAGGGATCATTATCATAAGCATTACTAGTAATGGGTATGGATTTTATAGTTATTAAGACTTGTAAATATCTCTAATTACAAGACTCTTACTTTGGAAGGATCCCTAATGGTTGACTAGTTCCTCCGTCAAAAGCCGTCAGATTCGGCGCGATTGGCACAAGCTGTGGGGAACCCAAAGCTTGCCAAGTAGTGGCAGGCATAAGACTGACAGATGCACCCTCATCCAAAATAGTGCCAGGTATTGCCCTATTATAGGCATGTACCGTGACCCAGAAAGGCACATGGGATGGAAGGCGAGAGGTGGTCAAACGACTCCAGTCGAAGGAAACGACTGAACTACTTGGTGGGGGAATCGTATGATTTCCCCCCTGCTCTAAAGGGACCGAAGCACGACTCTCGGGAGCAGTTGGGATAGGAGAGTCATTTCCGGACTTAGGAGAATCTGAGGAGACGAGAAGAACATGGGAAGGATGCTCTTCCGAAACAGAGTGGTCGATGGGTGGTGAACTCGAGTCGACACTCTTTCCGACCAATGGTTGGTCTGGAATAGGCTGGGCACAGCGAGGTTCGGGAAGAGGGGCCTGGACAAGAGAAGAATGTGAATAAATCTCTTGGTCAATAGGGGGACGATCTGCGGCTACAGAGAGACGTTGATAACCAACGACAAGTTGGGGTGAAGGAGCTGTAAGACTTTCCAAGACAACAGAGGCTTTATCCATGAGTGGACAAAGGTGAAGGGGATGATTACCTTCACAAAGTTTACAAGGGATTCGAATCTTCCCTTTTCCCTTACCATTTCCAGCTAATAGAGTAGCATCGCCGTGAGCTTCAGAGGATGATGAGGGGCGGGCTGGATCATGAGACCATACTTCTAAGACCTTGGGAATGCCAGGACAATCACGAAGAAGATGGTCCTCCTTGCACAACCTACAAGGAAATTTGACCTTCCGCAGAGGAGCAGAAAGTGGATCGACTTGAGTTGTACGTTTAACCTCTCGCTTAGGAGTCTTCTTCTTCTTCTTCTTAGCCACCTGGTTACTTGAATCCAGACTTTCGCCAGGCGAAGTAGAAGATGAGGACGCAGAAACAAGCGAAGAAGGGGAGAGGTCCACCTTGGAATCAACATGATGTTGTTCGGGTGGAGGAGACGGTGGAACAGGAGTCAT
This sequence comes from Pinus tabuliformis, assembly GCA_031772625.1. Lineage (NCBI taxonomy): Eukaryota > Viridiplantae > Streptophyta > Pinopsida > Pinales > Pinaceae > Pinus > Pinus tabuliformis. The sequence continues at coordinate 1,892,333,891 of CM062817.1, read as the reverse complement.
CACACTCGGGACCACCGAGGTTGAAAACAACCATACGGGCAAACCGATGGTTAACCCAGGCAAAGACAAAGTTGCCATATACGGAGCACCAACATTTCCAAAAGAAGGAAATGGACTAGGGTTTCCATCCGGGGGAACACCTTGGCCGGTAGACTCGGGGAAGGTTTCCATTGAAAATGAGAAAGAACCCTACTCAAGCTAATGCAAACAAGATCTAACCGGGTAAATGTGAATCATGGCCGAATAAATTTTAAGACGCGAGGACATAACTTGACCTTTTCATGTTTTAAGAGTCGAGAAAAGGACAAAAATATGACTCTAGTCTCCTTCGAATATTTAGTGAGCCCGAAGTGACAAAATGCTCAGTTGAACCTTTTCTTTTAGGGAGTCCGTAAAGGGTCAAAAGTGACTACTCTGGAGAACTATGCAAAAGGTTTACCAAACAATCCGTAAAACTGCATATACACCTTGGCAATCATATGAAAACCAAGGACTTCCCGTACGGCAATCAATCTTCCCGAATGCTGTGTTCAGTGCATTACGGCTTGTAAGGCGGCAGACACGGCTTCCTATGGATAAAGGATGATAACCTAGTGGGGTCTCCCCATATACTCGACGGTACGTGGGAGCTCAAATCTGTGCTAGACCACTATTGCGTCATGAAAGGAGGAATCACCCAACCTTGAGTGAAACAAAAGTGACTAGGTTTAACGACGCCGGAGCACGTCTCTAACCTAGACCTCTAAATGTGTGCGTTAAGTTCCAATGCGTTGTTAGATTCATTCAGTTCATTTTATGGTTGATCTTTGATTAGGTTTCGATTTTCAGGCCTTACCGTATGTAATATCTCAAAATTTCCTAGATGCAAACTATATGCCAAAATGGTAAGGCAAAAGGGAAGATTCGAATCCCTTGTAGACTTTGTGAAGGCAATCATCCCCTTCACCTTTGTTCGCTCATGGATAAAGCCTCTGTTGTCTTGGAAAGTCTTATAGCTCCTTCACCCCAACTTGCCGTTGGTTATCAACGTCTCTCTGCAGTCGCAGATCGTCCCCCTGCTGACCAAGAGATTGATTCACATTCTTTGTCCAGACCCCTCTTCTCGAACCTGGCTGTGCCCAGCCTGTTCCAGACTAACCATTGGTCGGAAAGAGTGTCGACTCGAGTTCACCACCCATCGACCACTCTGTTTTGGAAGAGCATCCTTCCCGTGTTCTTCTCGTCTCCTCAGATTATCCTAAGTCCGGAAATGACTCTCCTATCCCAGCTGCTCCCAAGAGTCCTGCTTCGATCCCTTTAGAGCAGGGGGGCAATCATACGATTCCCCCACCAATTAGTTCAGTCGTTTCCTTCGACTGGAGTCGTTTGACCACTTCCCGCCTTCCATCCCATGTGCCTTTCTGGGTCACGGTACACGCCTATAATAGGGAAATACCTGGCACTATTTTTGATGAGGGTGCATCTGTCAGTATTATGCTTGCCACTACTTGGCAAGCTTTGGGTTCCCCACAACTTGTGCTAGTCGCGCCGAATCTGACGGCTTTTGACAGAGGAACTAGTCAACCATTAGGGATTCTTCCAAAGTTCCCTATTACTTTGGGAGGAAAAACCGTCTATATAGACGTATCGGTTACCCAAGGTGCTTTAGATTTCAGTCTTCTCCTTGGCCGTGACTATGTTTACGCCATGGGGGCCCTTGTCTCTTCACTTTTCTGTGTGGTTTGCTTTCCACACGATGGAAGAATTGTGACTATCGATCAATTATTGTTCGTTCGTCCACGGGTCCCTCCTGCGCAGTCGTCATCCCCTCCTGGTTTTCATCCACCAGTTGCATCTGCCCCACCACAGATCAACTACGTGGCCACCTATCCCGTGCCTGTATCCAGCGCTGCCACCGTCGTGCACAGTGTCCTGGGGGTATTGGGTCCTGACTTCTGAGATGTTTTCCTTCCTCCGGGAGTGGTACTCTTGGAAGCCCCGACTTCCTGTTCATTGTGATGAAGTTTGGTCGGAGCATAGTTCCTTTCCTGTGTCAAGCTCCTTAAAAAATGAAACTGGTACTGGTCGGAGCATAGTTACTTTCCTGTGTCACGCTCCTTAAAAAAATGAAACTGGTACTAGTAGGAGCATAGTTCGTTTTCCTATGTCAAGCTCCTTAAAAAATGAAACTAGGTCTGGCCGAGGAGAGTTTTGATCTTGTGGCGACCTCGTTTAAAAATGAAACAAAGGTTATGAGGATAGTTCTTTTCCTCTGTCAACCTCATTAAAAAATGAAACAACTCCCTTTCCAAATCGAGTCTTTTGATTAAGATCTCGTAAAATACAAAGTCGAGTCTTTCATAGATCTCGAGAGTGAACCTTCATTCCATCCACTTTGTTGAATGCAATGAAGCTTGGGGGGCATGTACCTCGATTTGCGTTATTATGCTGGGGGCATGCGAACTTATAACAAGCATAGTTTTTCATTTTTACACAAGGGGAAAACCCAGTCATAACTCTTCCTTCAGTAGATTCAAAGACAAGATGAGATAATCCAAGACTCTTTGACCTAGACATAGACTTCCTCCAATCACCAAGTCAACCCTTCCTTCTTCTCCAAGTGATAACTTCCCAGCAGTATCTTCGACCTTATAGCAACAAAATTTAATCCTCCTTGCAACAAAACTTCGACCTGCAATAGAATTCAGATTTTTGACCCGTGAAAATGCCCAGTAACTTCGCATGTGTGAGAGATACATGGCCCAAAACTTTGATTTTGTCTTTCCCTGCAATCTTCTTTCTTCTCTAGCAACTTCACACTTTTTTTGCCTCTCTTTCTTGTGTATTGAACTTGTTGAGTGATTGATGCAAATGGTTTGAACTGTGTTTCTATATATAGCCTCTTATGTGGGTATAATTGCCCTAATGTAGGTCGACTTCATCAGGATAGGGACGACTTGGTGTGGAGGTGTCAAATGACCTATTTGACTAAAAAATAATTATTTTTACATAATACAAAAGCCCAAGAAGGGTCTAATAAAATTGACAAGGAATTTATTGACTCAATATAAAACCTAAAAGCCTACAATGGAGGATTTTTCCTAAAAAATGATGATCCAAGCATGAAACCCATGCTTTAATAAGTCATTTTTATTAATAATAAAATTTATTCTGACAAATAAATTATATTATACAATTATGAAGACCGAATATAGTTACATTCTTCAATACTCCCTCTTAACTAAGGAGGTATTCATACATATATATACAAGTACATGGAAGATTTCAAAAACACATGAATTATGAAGAGTTCATGCACACTCAGTGCCACAAACTAGATACCAGACCAAGTTTATCTATCCGGGTGGGACTAAGATGGCCTAAAGCTTTCAACCAGTCTAGGTACCATCAGGCTTACTAACTAACCATCGACCCAGGGATCTAGGTGCATATCCAAGGTCAGAGCTCCAACACCAACGCCATCCTCCCTCTTCCGAATCAGGACATCAAACACACATAGGTCAGCCAATTTTCCTCCCAAGCATCCGCCATTATATGCTTCATCTCTCCTTATCAACTAAATATGCAATGTCAACCAATCCAATCATGCTTCTAAAATATTCAAACTTCTTATTCGAAAGAGACTTCGTCAGCACATCAAATACTTGTTCATCTGTCCAAATATATTGTAGCTTTATGACCCCCTCTTGTACCAAACTCCTAATGTAGTTGTACATGCTATTTATATGCTTCGTCCTTGCACGAAATATAAGGTCTTTAAACATATTGATGCCGCTTTGATTATCACAATTTATTATAGTAGGATCCGGAGGCTTTCCAAATAAAACCGACAAGAGTTTTCTTAACCAAACAACTTCCTTTCCTACTTCACATGTAGCAACATATTCGGATTCAACACTACTTAATGCAACATGATCTTGCTTTCTACTCATCCACGAAATCATTGCAGACCCTAAACTGAAACATCCACTGATAGTGCTTCTTCAATCAGTTTCACGGGCACCACAAACTTAATCTATAAAACATATTAACTTAACTTCCTTTCCATCATATTTTAGGGAGTGATGTATAGTGCCACAAAGATATATAAGAATATGCTTAGCATATATCCAATATTTTTGACGAGGCTCCAACTGAAATTGACTAAGAATATTTACAGCAAAACATGTATCAGGTCTTGTATTTACCAGGTACATCAAAGATCCCACCAACTTACAATAGCTAGTGGGATCGACGAGACTGGAGTCAAAGCTTCTCAACTTATTGAGATTAGTGCTCATGGGAGTAGTCATAGGCTTGGAATCCGTCATACTAAATCTTTGTAAAATCTCAATTATGTATTTACCTTGACCCAGATATATTTCTCTAGGTTTCTGCCAGACTTTCAAACCCAAGTAATAGTTCATAAGTCCCAAATATTTCATTTCGAATTCAGCTGCCAACATATTATTTCATTCTTGTATTTTGCGCTTCATACCTATAATAAACAAATAATCTACATAAAGTAGTATAATGACTGGTTCATTGTTCACTACCTTGATGTAGAGATTTGGATTTCCAGAACTTTTGACGAACCCAATTCTGAAGAGATATGCATCCATCCTTGCATACCATGCCCTAGGAGCTTGCTTTAAGCCATGTATATCTTTCTTAAGTCTACAAACGTGTGTGCCTTGATATTTATTTCAAAGACCTCGGGTTTTTCATTGTATACTTCTTCATAAATGGTCCCATTCAAAAATGTTGTTTTTATGTCCATTTGATGAATATTCCATCCCATTGTAGCAACTAGAAAAACTAACGATCTTATAGTATTGTATATAGCAGTAGGTGCAAATGTTTCTTCATAGTCTATACCTTCCTTTTGAGAGAAGCCCCTTGCAACAAATATAGATTTGTATTTATCTATACTTCCATCAATAGTATGTTTGAATTTTTAAATCCATTTTGAAGTGACAATTGATTTGTCACTTGGCCTAGGAATGATTTCCCATACTCCATTATTCACGATGGATTAATATTATTCTTGCATCGCCTTCTTCCATTCTTCTTGATGAGAAACTCATTCAAATGTAGTCAGTTCAATTTCTATCAATTTTGTCATGTATGTTGCATATCCTGAATATATTTTTGGTATTTTTCTTTCTCTAAAAGTTCCTTTAGCAGCTCCATGTCCTTCGACATCTTCAAGGGTATCTTTCAACCAATTTGGCCTCCTACTTGTTTAAGGTATGATCATAGGTTGAATCAGCTCACTTGGTCCTTCATCTTCTTCTTCTTGGGTTGTATTTTTATTATTATGGTGTTCTTCTTATTCAAATAGTGGTGTATCTTCGTCATCAGAATCAATTGGAATATCCTTGGATCTTTGGTAGGATTGATTCTCATCGAATATAACATCCTTGCTTACTTCAATTTGTCCTCCTTCTTTAATGTAGATTCTATATGCCTTTCAAGAAAGATTGTAGCAAACTAAGATCCCTTTAATGTTGTCGAATCTAGTTTCTTTCGCTTGTCCTTTGGAACATGGATGTACGCGATGCACCCAAATATTCGAAGATGGTCCACACATGGCTTCTTCCCCATGAATTCTTCTTAAGGTGTCATATTCTCAAGGATTCTATGAGGACTTCTATTTTGTATATATATATATATTGTTGTCATAGTTGCTTCACGCCACATAAACTTTGGAAGATCTTGATCAAATATCATAGTTCATATACATTCTTCAATTGTTCTATTTTTCCTTTTTGCAACTCCATTTTGTTCGGGATTGTAGGGAACAATGAGCTCCCTCTTAGTACCTGCTTCATTACAATAAGAAACCAATTCTTTTAAAGTGTATTCCTGACCATTATCGGATCTCAAGGTCTTTATCTTTCTTTTGGTTAATGTCTCCACTTCAGATCTAAACTCCTTGAAATTTTCAAATACTTCAACCTTTCTCTTGAGAAGGTAGAGCCATGTATTTCTAGAGTGATCATAAATGAAGGTCACATAATAAATATGGCCTCCAAGTGATTTGTTAGACATAGGCCCACACACATTGGAATGAATGAGGTCTAATATTTCTTTAGACCTTGTATCGTTGCTTGTAAAAGGATTCCTTGTATTCTTTCCCAAAGTGCATCCCTTACATACTCCTTCACGATCTTCCTTGATGTTAGGGATGCCATTTACCATTTGATTGAGAGAGGGAATGATCTTGTAGTGTATATGCCCATATCTTCTATGCCATAGTTCGATAGGATTGATTTCCATGTGAACTAGGGCTTGAGGAGATGGTGTTATAATTCTATATAGTGTTCCTTCATGAACTCCAATAACTTTCACCTTTTCAATGCTTGAATCCTTTCCCCAAACCAAGAATTTACCATCCACAGAGGTAACCATATGTCCTTTATCTTATAAACAAGAAATTGAAAGTAAATTCTTTTTCAAACATGGAACATAGAGTATATTGTTGAGGTGTAGCTTTGCTCTGTTTTCCAGCTTTAAAGATGTAGATCCAATCCAAGGCCCTTGATGGCATAATTGTTGTTGTCTCCTAGCTCCACTGCATGAGATGATTGTTCCTTTGATAGAGTATGAATTTGTCTGCTTTCACCAATCATATGTCTTAATGCTCCACTATCAATGATCCATGCATTTCCATCATCAAGGTACCTGTAAGTGCAACCAAGAACCCTTCGCTTTTGAGTTTCTTAGATAAGTTGCAGATGATCCTTCCAATCTAGTTTCCTGCAATTCTTATGATATTGAACCCCATATTCAAGTAACTTGTCATGGAGGGAGTAGCCTTCCTTTTCAAACCAACAAAGTGATATCCAACCTTTTTTGACATTAGCTCTGATACCATGTTGAGAAATCAATGCTCATAAGAAATAGGATTTTGATTCCTCTTCTTGATAATTGCTTGTGAATAATGTTGGCTTCTATTACTTATTTTTTAAATTATGTTTCATCAAGCAATTATAAAATTATATGTGTATAAATATCACAAGAACAAGAGACACAAGATGTAGGTAGACACAAACTTCCTCCAATCACCAAGTCAATCATTCCTTCTTCTCCAAGTGATAACTTCCCAGCAACAACTTTGACCTTGTAGCAGTAGAATTTCATCCTCCTTGCAACATAACTTCGACGTGTAGTAAAATTCATATTTTCAACCCCTGCAAAAGCACAGTAACTTTGCACGTGTGAGAGATAGATGGCCCAAAACTTCGATTTTGCCTTTCCTTGCAATCTTCTTCCTTCTCTAGAAATTTTACACTTTTTTTGCCTCTCTTTCTTGTCTATTGAACTTGTTGAGTGATTGATGCAAATGGATCAAACTACCTTTCTATATATAGCCTCTTATGTGGGTAGAACTACCCTAATGTAGGCCGACTTCATCAATATAGGGTCGACTTTGTGTGGAGGTTTCAAATGACCTATTTGACTAAAAAATAATTGTTATTACATGATACAAAAGCCCAAGAAGGGTCTAATAAAATTGGCAATGACTCTGTTGACTCATCATAAAACCTAGAAGCCTACAATGGAGGCTTTGTTCTAAAAAATGATGACCCAAGCATGAAATCCATGCTTTAATAAGTCTTTTTTATTAATAATAAAATTTCTTTTGACAAATAAATTACATTATACAATTATGAAGACCGAACCTAGTTACATTCTTCAACAAATGTTTCTACTAACATTGACACTAGACATGGTAACGACTTGGGATTGAGAGGTTTCAGAATCTGAGGAATAATTGGATGACTTTGAAGAACTATAATATGAAGGAAAACTAGGGGACCACACCCTAACTTGTCTAGCAGGTGTAAGCGAATGTCCTAACATAAGCTAAAGATGAATATCATGGAGTATATAGAGTGACGCCTAGGGGGCACAATGGTGTTCAGACAATAATGGATCTAAAAGGATAGAGGAAAAGGATGATAAAATAAAATAACAGAGAGAAAGCAGAACACTAAGTGCAGTGGTGCAAATTGAGTCTATGATCTATTTTTATTATAAATCAAGCAAATTCATCCTATCAAAGGAAAATGATTCCTAGCCTAAAGGATAACTACACCTCAAACAAATCATAGTCTATGTTTTGATGGCCTTCCAAAAATTTTCTTACTTGCAGGGTTTGGGTCGTAAGCAAAGCATATAATGAAAGATAGGGTAAAGGTATGGTTTCTTCTTAGAACCAAGACCTATAGGGTGCATGAGCCTAATGGCAGGAAATTATCATTACCTCTGTCCAATGGAAGCGACCAAACCTCAACTTCTAGGTGTTAGTTGTAGACCCAGATTGTTGACCAAGAAGTGGGAGCTTCAAGGGGAACCATCGGAATCCTTGACCTAGGCCTTATCCCCTATAATGGGTTTTTTCTTATCATTGAATTTGGACCATTCGATTATGGACGATTTCAAGCAACCTAAGAGGACAACTACTATGTCTCAAATATAGAGTGATTGGTGGGCATTATGGGATGCCTACCCTACCAACCCTAACTTAAGTATTTTAATTTTTTTCCTAGTGCCCAAGTGGGCTTAAATCTATGTTGGTTAGATTAAGTGATTAATTTTATTGTCTTGTCTTAGCGGTTTGAAATAATCTCACGTTCACTTTAGGTGTGAAGTGTGTGCAAATGTGTATAGTGATATTGGTTTGCATAAAATGTAAATATGTGTTGTTGAAAAGTAAAATACTAAATTGAAAACTTAACTAAAATAAAATAGAAAGTGAATAGATTTGAACGATACTCTACTTCCCACCCAAGAAGGCTAAAAAGAACTCAAAAATGGCAAAGAGAGCAACAAAATTAAGACAAGAAGATCGAGAACCAGAGGAGTTGGGATCTATGGTCAAGATGCCTACTTTATGCAGAGAATAACAACAAAGAACAAGTGGATTCCTAGCTAAAATAACAACAAAAAAGCCAATTTATGATGATGCAACTAAAAAGAAATTTGAATGATAATGCAACAAAGGGCCTAAATGGGGCCTAATTAAAGTTTGAAAGTCTAAAAAGAGGATAAATCAAAATGTTTAATTCATTGGAATAACAGTGTTATGCAGCTCTAAACACTAGACTACCAAATTAGAAAAACCCCTCTTTATTTGGTGGAGGTGAATTTTAAACCCTATAAGGGATTTTTTTCCTTCTATAAGTGGGAAAACCAAAGAGATTAAGGCCTAATTCTTACTGAAGAGAAGAGTACAAAAACTCCCTATCAAACACCTAGAACTGAAACTAAGCAAAAAGTTGAAAAACTGCAAATCTTTGGATAGTTCGGAAATCTTACCTTTTCTTGCGTTACTATGCAGGATGTGGACTATTTCCTGCATTAGGCCATCACTTGTAAATCCAAAGAAGTTGTGTCAGGGCTCCTGTTATCCTGATTTGAGGGTTTGATTAGATCCTCTCGTCTCCTATGTGGTTGGTACTTGTAACCTGCGAAACCCATACATAAATGTAGAAATAAAAGTTTTTGTTCAAAAAACCATTAAAAAATAAAATTAAAAATCAGAAAGAGAAGAAATGTGGGAAAACAATGAAGTCACCGGGGATCTTGAGTTTAGCACAATGGTGTCGTCATTTGTTAGGAGAGAAATTATGGTTGAATGTGTCAAAAAATCTAGTTTTAATGTTGGTGACTAAACAACCTAAAACTAAGAAAATTGTAAAATAAACTCGAAAACCCTGCAATACTCAACAATTGTCTTCATATCTGCATAAAATATTAGTGGAAAAACTGAAAAAACTCATAGAACCTTAAAACAAATGCTAAACATTACATAGATAAAACCTAATAGAAAGACAAAGCTTTTATTTTATCAATGAAAAAATAACACCTGTGGAGAATTGTTTACTAACGTGGGTTTGTAAAGTCCCTCTCCATGGGAGGGTTCTTTTATGTCCCTATGTTGCAAGTGGTTGCTTGTCTTTCCTCTGTTTGCAAGTGGGCAATGGAATTATGAGTGAGGATATGGGTGAAGTCAAGATGGAGAGATCGAATGTTGAAAGATCAAGATGATGACGATGATAGTGATCATGTGTCCATGATGTGGGAAAAACCTCTTTATTTATAATAAAATGCTAGATTAGACTATATCTTGTTAGATAATAAAATATTTGGTTGACAAGATCAAATTGTAATGAGTATTTTATTATTTTTGGGAGAGAAAATTATTAGAGAAATGGCCAATAATCTTTATTTAGTTAACTAACTCAAATAATAAAAAGTAATAGAGTTGAATAAGAAAAATGGTTGAAATAATTAATTGTAATAGCCCTAGTGAAAATTCCATGTAATAAAAGTTTAAAAAAGGAAAAATAATAATCAGGGTTGATGGGACACTTATTCCAAGCTGAATATTGGGCAAGACATCCTAGCGTGGGTGTTCATTTGGTTATTAATGGCTAAGGAAATTGGCAAAGGCAATGACTAAGGCTTTGGAAAGGCAAAATGACATTTTTGGCACATTTATTTATGAAAATAATGAAAATTAGGAGAAAAGGGAGGTGAAAGGTCTCAAGTTTCACGTGAGAAGGAAAATAATGGAAAATTAAGAAAATAGAGGCCTCATTCATAAAAAATCTTCTGAGGATCAGTCGATAACTTTTTCCAGTTCACTTTTGGAGCTATCTCATTATTCTTTCTCTCTCATACTCTTGGATACTTAGAGTTTTCTTGGAGCGCTCTTGGAGGGTGTGGCATACTTGGATTTTTGGAGTAATAAGGCAAAGGAAGAGCAGGAAAGTGCAAGGGGACATCGGGATCAACATCTACAGTGGGATTTGCTTGTAGGTACTGAGTTGCATGTATGTTTTCCTCACTAGTTTTGGCATGCATGGCATATGCATGTGGATTTTTGGTCATGATATGTCACTAGCATGGAGGATCGTTTGGATTGAAAATGGATTTCCTGTCCTTGCCATTTCCTAGATAGACATGGAGATTGTGGGTTTATTTCATTGTTTTGTTTTGGTTGGTTCTCATGTTTCCTTAGCTTAGGTTGAGTTATTAGTTCTTGAAGCCTTGGTTGTGTTGTTCCTTAAGAAACCAATTTCACGGCTGTAGGGAAATTGTGCTTAAGACATTAATAAAGATTATTTACTGTCACTTATTGTTTATTATATTCCCAAATGAAGGACTTAGAAAACTTGGCCTTAGACTCTTAATACATGTATGACCAGAACATCTCAGAATGCCATTTGTTGCTAAATATAAATAATGAATGAGGAAAGTTTGAAGGGGAAGTTAAAGACAATATGTTGATCTCTCATAGGAACTATTATCTATAACTTAGAGGAATTATGATCATGAGAAATAAATCATAGACAATATGTTGGTCTTTCACAAAAACTACTATTTATAACTTGGAAAGGAAGTGAGGATTTTAAGTATAGGAGCGCTCTTTAAGGGATTTTACCCTGCAGCTTCATTACTACACTTAAAAAGAACATTGCATGACACATGATAGTGAAACTTACAAATTTATATGTAACAACTCCTGGAAACTTATGGTTGTTTCATTAATCAATGATGTTATCAGGAATACAGTGGCCTGGTTCTCCAAAATTCCAACCACCAACCCTTTCTCTGTAAATTTTCCTCCCTTTATACTTTTGTGAAACAATTGCTGATCTCTGCAACTGTCAAAATACTAAACTGTTCCCTAACTATCTGAATTAAAAACCTATTACAGAATTTTACAGAGGTTTAAAGACACCTCAAAGAACATAAAATAATAGAAAACAACTGATTTTAAAAGAAGACAATAATTGTTGACTTGCTCTATTAATCCGCTACTAAGTTTCTCTGTATATGCCTTAATCTGCTTTAATTATAATAAACTGTGTTTAACTTGTGCAAAACCAGAGCTTACGCATGTGTTAGATTCGACCAACTGCCTTTTTCTTCAATTCTGGCCATATCACTGATCTTCCATTTATATAATGAAAATAATGCAAACCTTTAGTTTACCATGAAACTCAAAAGGTATTAAATCTATTTCATAAATCCATCAGATCCGAACTCCCATCACATATCACAATCGAAATTTTCCATATATATCAACATTTCCATATATATCAATGTAATGTTGGACTCACACATAAATCCTTATAAACTGCGCTTTTTCCATTATATACTTTTATAACAAAAATATACCATAAAATGTGCTTTTTCATCGCAATCGGCACAGGAACCATATGTATATAAATGTTATGCAATGACGATGGACCCGACGGAACTATAAATCATAATACATATGATATCGGGTCCGGCCTACAATCGCAAATTGGCAGAAACAACCACTATATGGCTTTGCGGACCCAAAGGAATTATAGATCGGAGCGTAATCCATATCGGGTCCGCCCTGCCGTTATCGCAGACACGCCAAAATTATAAACGCAACACATAATTTTTTGGGTCCGGCCTACCCATATCACTATTGGAATAGTTATATGTGTATGTATTAAGAATTATGCGATAACGCGGACTTTCCAGCTTATAAAATATAACATATATGTGTTTCGGGTCCGCCATCGCGATTCACAATCAGCGGATCCCAACGTTCATGGCTCTGTGTAAGGGTGGACCCGACGTGACTTTAAACCACGATATGTTTACCTTTTGGGTCCGACCCTTCAATACTTTAACGCTGGTTTCTTTATAAATCAAATATATTACATATATATGTATATATCGGTCATGGCTCCATTTTATGTTGCGATTTAACTTTATTACATGGGCCAAGTCCTTTATACTTATTCCTTTTGCGATTTTGATATATTATAAATACCTCATTTTCTTTAGTCTTTGCAGAGTGGAAAATATAAAAGATTTTAACGAGGTTGAACCCCCTTTAATGATTTTAGGTAACACATTATGATAAAATTTATAAATAAGGCTTAAATCACAATATAAGCTACAACATCTGGCTCCACCTGGGGATAGTGCTTTTTCCCCAGAAGCACTAAGAACCGCAGATCAGTGCTTTATCCTTTGGGCATGGAGTCACATATTGCTTTTCCAAGCTTAATTGTGTGAAAATCTGTACAGTGATTAGATGCTTGCGCTCTGATAACAAAATATTGAGAATCATAGATCATTAGCCTTAGTTGGGCATGGAGTACCAAAACTGTAAAAATCCTGAAATCTGGCAACTGAAACCTGACAATCTTGAAGTCTGACACCTCTGCAAACCAGTTTCCAACTATGAAAGTCACCCTTATTCATCAACTAGTGATTAAACTGAAGAACTGCAACTGGAAACCAAATGCTCAACACATGAGCTTATTTATGTACAAGTTCCTATATATGAACATGATTGACCTCAATCAGGTGAAGTCAATCTTCCAATGATACCAGATTAGCATTTGAGTGCTTAATCCAGAACCACTTTGCTAGTGAATCTTTAAAATGCCATTCATCCTAAACAAAAAATAAATTATGCATAATCTTTAAGAAAATAATCTATGTCACTTCCATGTTTCCACTCTTCATCTCTAAGCTTTGACTAAAAATAACTTGTAATTGTAACCTCAGGAAGAAAAAGGAATTTTTTCACGTTACTATATGACATACAATCAAGTTCAAATAGATTGTTTACCTCTGATCCATGAGCATCATTGTGTTCTTCAATGCAATGATATACAATCTCTTTATCAACTTCCTTTTTACATGAGATAGCTTCTTTTGCTATGATAAATGGCTCAATATATTGTTGTCCAACATATTCCACTTGCTGGTTTCTTCTTGTAGGTGCAACATCTCACTGATGAACTTGAAGGGCTTTGTCCTATTCCTCATTTAAATCATTTTGATTATAAATAGGAGGATCATCAAACTCGTCAAAATAATATCCCTGGGGATTTATTTGCAACTTAATTGTTTCTTCCTTTTCTTGACTACTGAGCAGAGATTCTTGATGCATGTTTGAACTTTCCTCCATCTGAATACTCTCTTGATTTGCTTGAAACAGAGTCAACTGATTCTCTGCTTGGGAGATTATTGAAGAAAACTGTTCTATAACCCTCTCCACATCATTTTGAGAAAGTGATAATTCCTCGCTTTCAGAGACCTACTCATAACTCTGAATGCTCAATATACTATCAACAAAATCATTAGTTTCATTGACAAGATTATCTTGAACCTTTAAAGTTTCTTTAGCATTATAATATTCACAACAACCTTAAAAAATAAACTTGTGTGGATAATAAGTTTTACAAGAAGAATTAAACACTGAATGGAAATCTTTCAAAGATGAAATGCTTGAAAGAGGCAGAGACCTGAACCAAGTCCTAGCTTCTTGATCCAAAGAAAACATAAACAGTTTCATCTTAACATCTTCATGAATGATGCCCTGCTGCTCCATGCATTCATGAAGCTCTTGGAGGTGCTAAGTTGGATCTTCATATTCCTTTCTATTGAATCTTGGAAGAAACTCATTCCACACAGAAAATGTAGGCATATCATGGGGATAGCCAGTGATCCCAGTAAAATCAAATGGATCAAATTTATGGACTAAGAATGCAGGGAGAGCCATCAAAAAAAAAAAAAAAACTTCAAAATACACTGGAGTCGCCAATCAATATTGTAAGTGAAAAGCACAGGTGTGAATGTATGACCAACTACTGAAACTTGTCACTCTCAAGAATCAGCTTCAAACTTAATAAATTCAAGAAAAAGTGTTCTTATTCTATTTCTTTGCAGACTGTGGTCTTTGTTACAATGGAGTCTCCTTTTATTTCTTTTATTCGAAATAGGCAAGTATTTCCTCCTTACTGAACAACCAGAGGAAAATATTGAAACCCAGGGAAAAATCTTCTTGTCTTCTCTCCTCGGAAATGATGCCAATTAATGTTGTTCCTTAAGAAACCAATTTCCTGGCTATAGGGAAATTGTGCTTAAGACATTAATAAAGATTATTTACTGTCACTTATTGTTTATTATATTCCCAAATGAAGGACTTGGAAAACTTGGCCTTAGACTCTTAATACATGTATGACCAGAACATCTCAGAATGCCATTTGTTGCTAAATATAAATGATGAATGAGGAAAGTTTGAAGGGGAAGTTAAAGACAATATGCTGATCTCTCACAGGAACTATTATCTGTAACTTAGAGGAATTATGATCATGAGAAATAAATCATAGACAATATGCTGGTCTTTCACAAAAACTACTATCTATAACTTGGAAAGGAAGTGAGGACTTTAAGTATAGGAGCACTCTTTAAGGGATTTTACCCTGCAGCTTCATTACTACACTTAAAAAGAAGAAAACATTGCATGACACATGATAGTGAAACTTACAAATTATATGTAACAACTCTTGGAAACTTCTGGTTGTTTCATTAATCAATGATGTTATCAGGAATACAGTGGATTGGTTCTCCAAAATTCCAACCACCAACCCTTTCTTTGTAAATTTTCCTCCCTTTATACATTTGTGAAACAGTTGTTGATCTCTGCAACTGTCAAACTACTAAACTGTTCCCTAACTATCTGAATTAAAAACCTATTAAAGAATTTTACAGAGGTTTAAAGACACCTCAAAGAACATAAAATAACATAAAACAATTGATTTTAAAAGAAGACAATAATCGCTAACTTGCTTTGTTAATCCGCTGATAAGTTTCTCTGTATATGCCCTAATCTGCTTTAATTATAATAAACTGTGTTTAACTTGTGCAAAACTTGGGTTTACGCATGTGTCAGATTCGACCAACTGCCTTTTTCTTTAATTCTGGCCATATCACTGATCTTCCCTTTATATAATGAAAATAATGCAAACCTTTAGTTTACCGTGAAACTCAAAAGGTATTAAATCTGTTTCATAAATCCATCAGATCCAAACTCCCATCGCATATTGCAATCAACATTTTCCATATATATCAACGTTTCCATATATATCAACGCGCTTTTTCCATTATATACTTTTATAACGAAAATATACCATAAAATGTGCTTTTTCATCGCAATCGACACAGGAACCATATATATATATATAGATATGTGCTTTTTCATCGCAATCGACACAGGAACCATATATATATATATATATATATAAATGCTATGCAATGACCACGAACCTGACGGAACTATAAATCATAATACATATGATATCAGGTCCGGCCTGCAATCGCAAATCAACAGAAACAACCACTATATGGCTTTGTGGACCCAATTATAGATCAGAGCATAATCGATATCGGGTCCGACCTGCCGTTACTGCGGACACGCCGAAATTATAAACACAACACATAATTTTTCGGGTTCGGCCTACCCATATCGCTATCGACATAGTTATATGTGTATGTATTAAGAATTATGCGATAATGCGGACCCGCCGGCTTATAAAATATAACATATATGTGTTTCGGATCCGCCATTGCGAGTCGCAATCAGCGGATCCCAATGTTCATGGCTCTGTGTAAGGGCGGACCTGACGGGACTTTAAACCACGATATATTTACCTTTCGGGTCCGGACCTTCAATACTTTAACACTTGTTTCTTTATAAATCCGATATATTACATATATATGTATATATCGGTTATGGCTCCATTTTACGTTGCGATTTAACTTTATTACATGGGCCAATTCCTTTATACTTATTCCTTTTGCGATTTTGATATATTATAAATACCTCAATATCTTTAGTCTTTATGAAGTGGAAAATATAGAGGATTTTAATGAGGTTGAACCCCCTTTAATGATTTTAGGCCATACATTATGATAAAATTTATAAATAAGGCTTAAATCACAATATAAGCTACAACAGGTTGGAAAAATGCTGTGGAAGCCCTGTAATAGCTTGGGTTGAGTTACTAATCGTGGAAGCCTTGGTTGGAAAAATGCTCTGGAAGCCCTTGGTGGGTTGAGTTACTGGTCCTGCAAGCCTTGGTTGGAAAAATTCTCTGGAAGCCCGACGATAGCTGTTGAGTCTCAAAATTATCATCCATATTTCCATCATTTCATAACCATTTATCCCTCATTTCATAACTAGCTAGCCTAAAACCCTACATCAAGCGACCATCTTCATGATTATATGGGTTAGGATCCTTGTTTTCCAAAGTTAGTTATTTTATGTATTTAAAGTGAATTTATGATTACAAACTAGGAAATTAACATGGTTTCATATATCTATATATGTGTTATGAGTTTTGTGACATGTGTAGGCTTATTTGGAGGTTCTAGAAGGGTCTTACTTGGCCTCCCGAGATCAAATTCGAATTTCAACTCAAGAGGTGGACCATATTCTAAGGAGAAGGATCTTGAAGATATTGATGTGTCATAAGATTTGTATCTAGCATTTAGGGATAAGTTGCGACAAGTATGGATCTAGTATATATTTAAGGGATCTACATTTATTGAGTAGATATCCCTAATTCATGTATAAATAGGAGGAGCGTCCTTCAAAGGAAGCTAACAGTTGTCAGATAATCATTAACATCAGATTTATGATTGTTCATTCAACATGAATAATATCATTTTCTCCAAATCATGAGTTATGAGTGTTGTTTGATTCTTAGGATGTGATAGCTGTTCAAGTGTGCTCGTTAAGGAATGGAGGCCCCCCATACCAATCCAAGTAAACTTTTTTGTATGATTTTTATATTTGTGCATATTCTAGTTTAGTTCTTCATGTTTATTATATTCATTTGTTGTAAATATTTGTAAATATATTTAATGTGCATTCATTTTATGTCCATGTGTTAATTTAGATGTGTGAAGATTTCTTATGCTTACTGGATGATTCTTAGTTTAATTCTAATATTCATATGAAGGGACAAACAAGGGTTTAAGTTAAATTCTCCTTCTATCTGATCACGAACAATAACTAAAATTCATTGTCTTTTCCTTGTTTGAGTTATTTCTGAATCTTTAGTTTTAATGCAATGGTAACAATGATGGAATAGAATTGTAAGGAAGGACAACATGGATCTCCTAAGTTAGGAGCCTCTTCCCTTGCTATCTACACATCATCAACCATTGCACTTTAGTTTCTTTTCTTGGGGACAATGCTGAGAGGAAGGATAACCAAGACCTCCTAAGTTAAGAGCCTCTTCTCTTGCTTGCTGCATCTTGAACTAGAAACTTTTTAGTTTTAGAAGTTATTTGTAATATGCATTTCCGTTCATTCTTTCCATCCTAAACAAACCTTCTACAATAGTTGCATCTGAGGTCCCATATATTTTAGTTTGCTTCTAAGTTTACGAAACCCTTGAGTTGACATATTAAAATAACAAGGGATTTAACATACCATTAAATCACCCAATAACAACTGTGGGTTGAGTTACTAGTCTTGGAAGCCTTGGTTGGAACAAACGCTCTGGAAGCCCTAGAAGGCTTGGATGGAGACCAATCTGATGAAGGTTTTTGTGATGTCCGACCGTGAGGTGGAATCACTGTTTGATGGGTTGAGGTGGATGGCCTCTGGAAGCCTTGGATGGTTTTGGATTGATGTATTCTATGAGATCCCACGTTCATGCTTGGAACATGGCACAAGGGTGAATTGCTGAAGAGAGATTTGGCTCAACCATTCTACGACTTGGTGGAATGTGGAAGTCCCATCCCCGATTTGGATTTTGCATCATCAATAAGAGGTTATTTCTCCTTGTATTTCTATGAGTATTATAATGGTTTTTATGTGAATCATATGGTTGTGATTTAATTGGTGTTTCTATTGCTATTATGTTGGTTATATATATGTTTTATGACAAAAGCTATGTTTGACTCTCATCATTTTTTTACTGGTAAATGAATGAACAATGTATCTATGACCTAATGGATGAAATGGTAGTTGATGTGTTGAGCCATCAATGCCTCATAGCGAATCTCAGCTAAGTATGAGACCCCTATGCTCGGATATGCTATTTACACCTGTATATTACATATTCATGATATGTTTGATGAAATGCATGTCATGGATAATAGGGGTCTAGTAAAGGTATTATTCAAGTAATTTCTTTTGCATTGTCATTTCCCTGTTATCTTATTGTTCTGAAGATGTCATTCTATCCTGGGCAGTGACATGGACTATGGGCTTGAAAAAGGTGCTCAAATCCCAGGGACGCTGGTACAACATTATGCAAACAAGTACTTAGATGCTGGCTTGCAGGCCCGTGAGAGCGTCCAGAGGTCCCTGGTGTTGGCATGACCATGTCATGAGAGCGTCCAAAGGTCAAGTGGTCTAAAATCTCAGTGGGACCTAGGGGATAGTTGGCAGAAAGGTTGGATTGGTTCCTCAGGGTCCTAATGCTGATGTTGAATGTTTGTATGGTGTGTTTCCATCAGTTCCACTTCCTTAACATGATTTAGGAGGTCAAATTATATCATAGTGGCCTCTCATCAGATGTTTACCCCAGCTGGCCGGTTGCTTGGGTAGATGTGGGAGGAGGGTGTGATAGAGTGGTATCAGAGCTAGGTTCACCCCTTGGACTGGATGGGTTGTGTGTTGGTCATGCATGCATGTCAGTTGCATGTGTGTCTCTTACACTTGCATTCCATGTGCTTGTTGCATTTGCATAATGTTGATCATGGTTGTAGTGATGTCGCCATGTGGAAGTTGATGTTGTTATTGCGGGATACATCGTCGTGGGTATATGACTGGTTACATATTGTTATATGTTGTTTACATGTAAAATTTTGCATGCTTGGTTACATTCTTGTATGTTTGTTTACATTCTTGTATGCTTGGTTACATGTATCATTCTTGTAGGTTGGTTACAAGTATTGTTTGTTTATGCTTGATTACATGTGTTTATGCATGTGTGTGGTTGGTTACGCATTGCTTATGCATGTTAGTGTTTGTATTAGGTCAAGTGTACAATGATGTAGTGGTTGTTTTCATGCATGAGGTTGTGGTGTGTGTTATTGTTAAGGTCATGCATTGATGGTTGGACCCTAGCTAGAATGATGGTTGCATCGTTATATGCTTATGTACTATGTTTCTATATGCTATCATGATTATATTATACATGTATCACACCGATTTGTTGATCTTGCAGACAAGGTATCCTCCATGAGCTATACTAAGGTACGTTGGTTTATTGGGATTTGGTTTAGCTAACATAATATACCTTGCAGGAAGAAATATCAAATGGCTAGCAAGATGGTAGAATACAAAGACTCCCCCTATGAATTAGAAGAACCGTATGGTGTTGGGAACTCTTTGGATTTGGCAGATACATTGAGAAGCTTATAGGAAAAAACAAGGAATTGTAAGGAAGATAATGACATAATCATGCGGGAACATGAGAAACAAGCAGAGGTAAATGCAGTGATACTTCAGAGTTTGTCAGATTTGCAGCGACAAGGATCATGTCGGATCAGCTATGAGTAGGAGGACAAAACTAATGGGGCATATGGTAGTAGGTTGCATGGTGGCACATGTCAGATAGATATGACACAACTAGAGATGGCAGGTTGTTGGATACTCCAGAGAGGAGAAGGGATAGACACAAGTATTATTCTAGTTTTGATTCAGATAGGCACTATGATCGTCATCGTTATCATCCTTATAGGAGGAGTGATAGGGGATACTTGCTAGATGAATTTAAGAAAGCAAAGCTACCTACTTTCGATGGAGATATGAAGAAACCAGAGGATGCGGAGGCATTTTTGCTTGGCATGAGGAAGTTCTCCAGGTTACATGATTATTTAGAGAACAAGAAAGCTAGAGTAGATACATTCAACCTCAAAGGTAAAGTAGACATTTGGTGGGAAGATGTGAAGAATGTTAGGTGTATTCACGAGGAAGACTTGACTTGGAGTGAGTTTGATTGGCTATTCAAGAAGAAGTATCTATCAAAGAGGTACTTTGATGATAGGGAAAAAAAATTATATGAGCTAAAGATGGGATCAATGATGAGGAGTACACTAGCAGGTTCTTGGAGTTATTGAGGTATGTGCCTTATCTCGCGGAGGAGAAGGCCAAGATTTAGAGGTTCATTATTGGATTATCGGTTGCATTCAAAGACATGATTGAGTTTGTTGAGCCTAGATCATTGGAGAAGGACATTCAAAAGTTAAGGCATTTTTATGAACAATCGAAGCGCATATTTGAGACTAAGCCAGACTAGAAAGTTAATGCAAAGAAAAGAGGAAAATGGGACAGAAAGCAAGAAATACCTCAGGGTACAGATAATAAAGAGAATGTTGCACCATCTAAGAAGTTCAATGCATCAAATAGAGGACAGGGACATCGATATGAGGAGTAGAACAAGGATGTTGGTCGTAAGCCTATAGAGTGTTCGAATTGTGGGAAGAATCATCGGAAGAGAGATTGTCCACATAATCAGGGTGGTAGGCCTCAGATATATAGTGAATAAGATGCACAGAATGTTGGGGATGTTGGTCAGAGCATCCCTTATATTTATGAAACATTGGATAACGAACATGCAGGCCATCGGGTATCTATCATTGAGATAGACGATAAGCTTTGTGATCAAGTTATTTCTATTTTGATTGACCTTGTCTAATTATAGCTATGTTAGTCCTAAATTGGTGGATAAGTGTGGTTTGAGTAAGGAATTATATGCAAAATATTGGTTAGTGCAGTTGGCTACAGGTATAAAGAAGTGAGTTCATCATTGGGTAAGAGCTTGTGCATTTGATTTGAATGGTATTCCTACCACTGCCCATCATATGGCATTTTACTCGTATTTGATGTTTAAAAATTTTTATGCCCATTTTTCCTAATGTGCTTGGCATTATGGAAAATGTATTTTTGACTGTTAATAATTTTTTGAAAACATCATTAATGCTTATTTATTTTCTCTTTATTTTCCAATAACTGGGGAAGCTCTATGGCCAAGGGGTTATTGCAAACTTAGCATAAATTCTCAAATTCCAGTGGCGCAAGGACAATCAACAACTATAAGACGTGCTGTGATACTAAGTATAGGATAGGCTTAGGCTAGGCAATTTTACTGGTGATGAAGATTTTGGTAAATGTAATTAATGCCAACATTAGTTAACTTAAACAGAGATAGAGGGATGAAATTGAACAACCATGGACATGTTTTGATAATATGCAATCCAAATGTAGCTCGTGCTACGAATGTTGCGTGTTGTGATGTACCCTACGGTTGCAACATTTAGTTCCAGAGTAGCAAGTCCGCCTTCTTCAATTTGGAAATATGGAAGAATATCAATACCAGTAGCATTGTACAAAATTCATATTGGGTGCGGAAAATTTGTCATTCCACATTTTGGGGGAGAATATCAATTAG
The DNA here is from genome assembly GCA_031772625.1 of Pinus tabuliformis. Lineage (NCBI taxonomy): Eukaryota > Viridiplantae > Streptophyta > Pinopsida > Pinales > Pinaceae > Pinus > Pinus tabuliformis. The sequence continues at coordinate 1,892,311,641 of CM062817.1, read as the reverse complement.
AGTAGCCAATGAACAACTTCCAAAATAGGATCCACATTTTGGGGGAGAATATCAATTAGAGTTTCCAGTAGACAAATTCCAAAATAGGATCCTTCCAAATGCACAAATCACATGTTTCTCGTTAGAGATCACGGGTTCACAGTGTAAACAACCAAATTAATTTTTACCTTTAATGTATTCAAAGTAATTTTCTTTGCTAAAGTTCAGAAGATGTTTTAGATTTATTCAAATGAAAGTATTGTTTATAAACATGAATCATGACACCTTGTAAACAAATCTCAAATGTAGAAAAGAAGAATCCCGTGAATTAAGTAAATAGAAGAAACTTTAGGTTTTAGTGTAAGTGCATGCTGAAATTCATAACTTAGGTTATTACAAAACCATATAAAAGTTGTGAAGATGTTATTAAAAAGGCTCAGCTACTACTCAGGAAAGGCCAACATATATACAAACAGAAGATAAATATACATGAAGATACAAATATCTGGTAATTATTACATTTCATAAATATCCTAGATATAGCCCATTAAGATGTAGAATAAAAAATATAATCCTAGGCTAGGAAATTTCTCACTGAAGAAACTGAGGTTGTATATAGAGTATTCAACCCTCCTTTGATTAACATTAAGGAAATGTCATTTGAGAAGTTGAAAAACATCCTTGATAAGTATCCACCATTAGCTCCTAATGCCATTTTTGAGCCAAGCATGTAAGATAAATGGCATAAAAGTATTTTTGAAAGCATGAAGTCATGGATTCGAGTGGTAGAGTGTCACCATTATAGTTGCCAATTGCATGTCTTGGGATGTTTTTCAATGACTTGATAAACATTAGAGAGACTAAATAATAGTCTCGACTAGTGGTGATGACTCTACTACTCTAGTTGGACCAATACTTTAGTGTCTTTATTAGTATTTCATGTGGCTCTCTACATATTCATGCACCCCCTAACATACTTCAGGAATGGTAAACCGCATGCAAAAGGAAATGGCAACATACTTAATTTTCATAAGGACATGTGTATTAGCAGGAGCCCAATAGGATATTTGTTTAATTTAACATATCAAAGGCAAAAGAAAAGAAAAATATATGTATCAATCTTGCATTCATAAAGAGCAGAAGAATGTGCAAAAGGTATTGAACAGAAATAAAAATTTCATGATGCATCACACTAGAAAGCAAAGCAGACAAATAGGTAGAAATAGATTTTGGAAGGAATGGATGAATATGCTTGATAGAAATCCCAATATTCAAATAAAAAACAACATTTCGTAAGGAAAACAAAAGCATTGAAGGAATTTGATCCATCCATGATGACGATGGACTCTCAATAAGCAAACAAACTGGCAATCATAGATTACATGGTTGGAGAAAAAAATTAGAAAACATCTAAAAAGTTTTGTACCAAAACTAGAAAACTGAAACCATTAAATTGAACAGGCATTCATGGATTGAGCTATTATTTAGAATCACTTTTTTGAGAAGTGATACATTTTCATTTCCAAGAAACCAACTTCTTCTAAAAATCTATTTGACTTCTTCAGCATTGTATCATGCCCCTCTTTTTCACTGACAGGTTGGTTCTCTTTTCCCTGCAATTGTTGAACTTTCCTTTTCATGGAAAATTGTTGTCTAGTGCATCTGTTGTGCTAAATATATTGTCAATGTTATTGGAATTAGCAATGTTGTCAATAGCTTTCAGAGGTCGATGCGATCAGGGGTTAGAAGATCAAACCCTAACGGCGCCGTCGGCTCTGTACAGCAGGCGCATCAGGCAAGCAAACACAGTGCTGCAGCGTGACAGAGCTGCAGGATCTTAGCCAGGGCAATGGAAAAGCCCCAGGGGGGGGCGTCAGAGCCCTCCCCCACACATCGCCCATCTGAATCGACAGTCATCTTTGGCTCAGTGAGTCAGGAAATTTTGAACAGAGGGAAACAACAGTACACGAAGGACAATGAGAAGGATCACCAGACAAATGAGGACAGTCACGAACCAGAAGGAAATGATATTCCGGATCAAAGACAAAAAGTCTTCTCTTCCACATGTCGACCTGTCGCCAAGGAAAAGCCGAGAATAGAGTTGCCAGGAGAAATAATAGATGAAAGAATAGAGTATATGACAGAGCATGCCCTCATAGGGAAATTCATTGGTTTCTGGCCAACCGAACGGGCCTTATATGGGTGGATAGCGGCAAAGTGGAAACCCAAAGGGGACGTTACCCTTCAGTTGGGGCCAAAGGGTTTCTTCACTGCTATCTTTGTATGTCTAGAGGACAAATATAGAATCCTGGAAGGAGGGCCTTACTTCTTCAATGCAGCAGGACTTTATCTCAGGGATTGGATCCCTAGATTCAACCCAGACAAAGAAGATCTGAATCACGCCCCGGTCTGGATCCGACTTTATTCCCTGCCGGATGAATACTGGGACGAAAGAATCTTCAAAAGCATTGGAGATAGAGTGGGAGAATACATCAAAACAGCTGAAGAAACCAAAATGCGTAAGTACATATCCTATGCACGAATTTGTGTTTTCATTCGATTGAATGAAGCTCTACCAGAATCAATCACACTCTCCCATAGAGATGAAGAATGGTCCCAGCCGCTGGATTACGAGCATGTCCCCTTCAGATGCAGAAGATGCCATGCTTTAGGACATCTCTTCAGGGACTGCCCTCTCAATGTCAATGACTCTACCCATGCACCCCCTGAAAACCAATCTCAGGATGGTTTCACCAAAGTCACTCACAGAAAACGCATGCATAAGAAGCCTCAGAATGGTCCTAAACCTAAGCCCAACCAGCCCTTCAATGCAGCATCCAAGAATAGCTTTGACATTCTCGCCCAGACCTCTGAGGACCAACCCCTCACCTCGGATCCCTTCCCCTCGCGCCCATCTTCTTCATCCCATCCCCCTCCCACCGATCCGCCCACCAAATCCTCCGCCCCTACCGCTCCCTCAACCGTCCTCAGCACTAACCCTGAGCAGCCAAACAAGAATATGGAGGTGGATGGAAAGGAGGATGTCTACCAAGACTCAGAGCATCACAAGGATGAGGATGAATCAGTGCAGCAAATGGATGAGGGAACGGAAGGTATGGATCTCAACGGTCTAGATATTCAGGAGCTAGAAACAGCATGCAGGAAAAGGGCTTACGAATCTATCTCAGAGCTACAACTCGACAAGCTCGAAATGGTTATCTCCAAAGCCTTTCAGCAACACCAACTTGGGATACAACCAGGCAGTCACTGGGACAGCCACCTAAAGCCAAAAGACTTCAAGAAAAGAGGACGGAAGACATATCTTCAGCGAACCATCGAAGTTGGAAAGATCCTGGTTGATTCAGGTAGATATGCAAAGCTAACGAAGTACTACAGTCCCTCCACAAGTAGTTGATAAATGAAGCTCACATCATGGAATCTAAGAGGGCTTAATAGCCCCGGAAAATTACGGATGCTGAAGAATATGATAAAAATGGAAAAGCCTCAGATGTGCTTTCTCCAGGAAACAAAATGCAACAGTACCACCCTAGAAGAGATACTTTCCAAGGCTTGGCCAGGATGTAGATCTGTATCTGTTGATGCTATAGGGGCCTCAGGGGGGCTAGCTATAGTCTGGAATTCCCAAGCGGTTGCACTCAAAGACTTTCACGCCTCTCATCATTTCATTCAAGCAGCCTTCCACATCCTGGGTACCAACATTCATGGCAACCTAACCAACGTCTACTTTCCGCAAGACACAGGCAGCAAAATCAGGCTCCTCGACACAATCGAAGCCCTCAGCCACAACAGAAGCCACCCATTATGGATAATGGCAGGGGATTTTAATATGATTACTAAAAGTGAGGAAAAGCTGGGCGGAAGACACAGACTGGAGCCGGATGCAGCACACTTCAAAGACTTCATCCAAGCAACTTCCCTCATCGACATGCCATTCTACAATGGAACCTTTACTTGGAGCAACCGCAGAGCTGGTAACTCCCGTATTGCCTCCAAACTGGACCGATTTCTTATTTCTGATAACTCAGTGCACCTTGGCGGCGACTTCTCAGCGGAAATTCTCGCCCACTCGGGATCGGATCATTGGCCCATAGCTCTGCAATGGAGAAGACCCGGAGATCAGACAAAAAGACCATTTCGATTCGAAAGCTTCTGGCTAACTCATCCTGCATTCAAGGACTTCGTCAAAACAACCTGGACCTCATTTGTCCCACCGGAAGGCGCTAGGATGTATCAATTTCAACAGAAATTGCGATTCCTCAAAAATCAACTCAAAAGGTGGAATCGGGAAATCTTTGGAAATATCTTCACGGCGCAGCAAGAGCTACAACAAGAACTGAAAAATCTCCAACAAAAAATAATTACAGAGGGACATTCGGAGACCACCCTGGAGCAAGAACGACTCATCAACAGTCAAATGGAAACTAGGAGGAAACAGGAGGAAATTTACTGGAGACAAAAATCCAGGGTAAGGTGGCTGAAAGAAGGGGAGCGCAACACAAAGTTTTTCCACAGAACCACGGTGCAAAGAAGAACACACAACTCCATCCCCTTCATCCAAAAACCGACAGGGGAAAAAGTAGAATCGCATGAAGAAATTGAAGAAGCACTCCTGAGTCATTTCCAGCTTGTCCATAAGGAGCCAGCAAATGATAGGCAGCCGGCAATTGAAAAGATAATCAGCAATGTGCCTAAACTCATAACGGAGGATCACAACCAACTTCTCATGAGTCCCATTCTTCCCCAGGAGGTTGACGAAGCAATGAAGCAGCTCAAAGAGGGAAAAGCCCCAGGCCCGGACGGATTTACCTCCACTTTCTTCCATGCTTTCTGGGACCTGATCAAACAAGAGGTGTGGCAAATTGTTGAGGAATCCAGAACTACAAGATGGCTCCTCCCCTCCCTCAACTCCACTTTCATCGCCCTCATCCCCAAAGAGGAGAACTCCATCACACCTGACAAGTTTAGACCCATTGCCCTATGCAATGTCATTTACAAAGTCATAACCAAAGTCATTGCCAACAGATTGAAGCCCCTGCTTCCTATGCTAATCTCGCCGGAACAGTCAGGGTATGTGGAAGGGCGTCAAATAATGGATGGCATCCTCCTCACGCATGAGATCATCCATTCCCTCAAGCACTCAAAGCAAGCAGGTATGATTCTCAAACTGGATCTCTCAAAAGCCTTTGATAAGCTTAGTTGGTCTTACATTCAGCAGATGTTAAAAGCCTTTGGATTTGACACTTTGTGGATCCGTTGGATCATGAACCTCATAACCTCCTCGCACTTTTCCATCCTGATTAATGGTATCCCTTCCCGCCCCTTCAAGCCTTCGCGTGGTATAAGGCAAGGGGATCCCTTATCCCCCTTCCTCTTTGTGCTGATGGCGGAGGGTCTTGGCAGACACATAAAGCATGCTCTCCACACGCATAAGCTCAAGGGCATCTCGATCCATCAAACCCCTGCCTCTTCTCATCAACAATTTGTTGATGACACTATGCTCTATGGCTATCCCTCTGCCCAGGAAGCAGCTCAATTCAAATCCCTCCTTAACGATTTTGCTGAGGCTTCTGGCACCCATGTCAATGCTTCCAAATCGCAGATTTTTTTCTTTCACACCCCGCCTCAAGTCAAATCTGCCATCACTCGCATTCTGGGCATCCCTGCAGCAACGCTTCCCTCCAAATATCTTGGCGCTCCCCTCACTGCCTCTGCCTTAAAACAGCCAGCTTGGAACATCCTTCTTGAAAAGCTTGACGCCCGCCTCAATCACTGGACCTTCAGATCTCTCAACCTAGCCAGCAGGGTAGTGCTTATTAAATCCGTCCTTCAATCCATGCCGCTCTATCTTTTTTCAGTTCTTGCAGCTCCTAAGTGGGTCATCAAAAGAATCAGAAACCTACAGCGCGCATTTCTCTGGGGCAGCTCAGCCACAAACCGCAAATGGGCTCTGGTTAAATGGTCCACTGCTTGCCAGCCCAAAGGCAATGGTGGCATTGGCCTACGGGATCCAGAACTCAGTAATGCTATCATGAATGCCAAGATCTGGTGGCAATGGATGACGAACCAGGAAAAGCCTTGGGTCAAAATCTGGACGGCCAAGTATGCCAACCACAGGCCTCCAGAAGAACTCATCAGGTTCACGCCCACGGAGAAAGGGTCCTCAATTTGGAATGCTGCCAAGCAGCACTATCAATTAATCCAACAGCATAGCTTCTGGGAGATCAGGAATGGGAAATTCGCAAGATTTTGGTCTGATGCATGGAATCAAATGCCCAGGCTAACCAGCACTCTCACGCCAACTCTAATTCCAACAAGACAGGAGCAGCTAAGGGAAAATATTCATCTCTTCTGGACACAGGAAGGGGAGCAGGGATACAGGACTTGGAAACAAGGTAATCAAATTCTCACTCACGCCAACAGCAGAGACGTAGAGGACCTTGAGGAAGTATTAAGGAAACGAAGAATTCGTTATCATGAGGGCCTTGACATTCTCAGATGGGGGTATAAACCCAAAGGAACCTACACCGCAGCAGAAGCCTACAAGCTGATCAGTAACCCTCCTCCTACTACTGATCCTCTATGGAGCAATCTATGGAATATAGGAGCTTGGCCCAAAATCTCCCACTTCCTCTGGCTAGTAGGGCACAGGAAAATTCTCACTTGGGACAAACTCAGACGAAGAGGCTTTCAAGGCCCTTCCCTATGTCATAACTGCTTTCAACATGAAGAAAACCTCCAGCACCTTCTAGCTTCCTGCCCTCTAGCCAACAAGATATGGGAAAAAATAAGTTTCAGATGTCAAAAAAGATGCAATGCAGATGACGACATCATCAACACTCTCAGGCTGTGGCCAAAAAGTCCTTACAACTGTGAGCTCCTCAACCACTTATGGAGAATTATCCCAGGCATAGCCCTTTGGAACATCTGGAAGGAAAGGAATAAGCGCATCTTCAAAAATGCAAGCTCCCGCTTTGAGGAAATCTGGCACAGAATTCAGGCAAATCTTCAGGAAACCATAATGCTCAGAAATTGGTCGAAGGAAGATTACCCCTCTGCTGACAATGAACGAAACATCCTCAACAATTGGCAGTTACAATTACCTCATATAGACAACAGGCAGCAATCTTCCAGAGGCACCAGTGCAGAGGATAGCTGCTGGAACCCCCCCCCCAACAACTCCTTCAAACTCAACTTTGATGGCGCGTCCAAAGGAAATCCGGGGGAGGCAGGATTTGGAGGAATCTTAAGAAACCATACAGGCACTACCTTGCAAATCTACTTTGGATACATGGGGTGGGACACCAATAATTCGGCCGAGCTAGAGGGCTTATGGCAAGGTCTCCTATTACTGGACCAGCTCAATCTCTAGCCCCTGATCGTGGAAGGGGATTCCCAACTTCTCATCAACATTGCTACTCACCTACAGAATGGATCCCAAGCCAGAAAAATCGCCCCAAGTTGGAGACTAGAAGCCAGGCTACAGATCATGGAGCAATTTCTCAGAAATAACAAGGCCATTTCTTTCACTCACACACGGAGAGAAGGCAATAAGATTGCAGATTTATTAGCCAATGTTGGGGTTGAAAACAACCAGATCATCTGCTCAGGATCTTTGGCCATCATTCAAAACCAACAACAAGCAAAGGATCTCATTGGCCTCATCCAGAAAGATGCAGGCCACCCGGATGCGGGTGAAAGGACTGAAAGCACGGTAAGGCCACATGGCCAGCAAGAGCTGCCACGAGCCAGCCCGTGGAGGGACGAGGCACATCAGGCCGAGGGCATAAATGAGGGAGCCTCTGCTCCAGATCTTAATGAGCATTAATGCTGGCAGAAGGTGAGAGAGAAGCGCATTCATGGCGCTCAGGTTCCAAGAGAGGGCTGCGGATTTTAAAGCTGGAGCAAGGATGTTGCAGCGACATTCTTGGCAAGTTCAGTTTCAAGTGCAATCGAGCAGGAACATTCTCTGCTCGCGGAAGACTCTGGAGATTGGGAATTCGATTCGTGAGGCGGGCATTCTGGGTAGTTTCTCTGTTCGTATGGCAAGAACAAGAGAAAGACAGCCATGTCGAAGAGGGCCTGGTCGTGGGGCTCCTTCTCGCCCTCCTGCAGTGGCAGAAGAGCATCACCACTGTTGTTGCTCCTATTGTTTTCGTAGAATTGGAATTCCCCACCTGCAAGTATCTCAGTTCATGGACACCTCCAACCCGAATGAGGGACCGCCAAGGCAGCCTGCGCTTCCAGCGTTCGGCACAGCAGTCTTTAAGCTGGGCAATCTTAATGCCCATGTTTCAATCCTTTTTGTCAGAGACGCAGAGGAGGACCTCGAGGGAGCACGCAACAGCGAATTACCCTCTGCGAATCCGCTGGACAAAGTCGAAGATCAAGCAGTTGATGCAAAAGGGAAGACGCCCATCCAGGCGGCGTCATCGTCCAAAGCGGGAGCGACATCGTCCAGCGCGGAAGCGAAAGAGGTCCAGGAAGACCCCTTCGAAGGCTTTGGGTACCCGATCGTGGAGATGGACCCGAAAGATTTGGAGCCAGAAGAATAGCACCATCATCCTCCCTCCTTTCAGGTCCTGTTTTGTTGTCTTCTGTCTTGGTCTCTTGGTCCTGTTTTGCGGTCCTCTGTCTTGGTCGCATATTATGAATGGGTCTGGTAATCTTAGTATAGGTCCTGCTCTGTTTTCAATTACGTCCCCTAGTTTATTATGGAAGTCTGCTAATATACAGGGTCGCCCCTGCGTGGGTAGTGTTTTTGAGTCTCAGCCCCTGCTTGGGCATTGTCAAAGTTAAAACAGTGACTTTCTGTTAAGGTTTTGGGGCATCCAGCGCTCAATGCAAGCAACTGTCAGCTGCCACACCACAGTGCCATCGATGGCCTTGGAAAACTTGTTTCACTGCATGTAATTTCTCTCTGTATATAATATAATTTCCTAGAGTAGTCTTACTGAGAAAAAAAAAATAGCTTTCAGAGGTCTTTATTTGGGGAAACTAATGGAGTAGCCACATTCAATAACTGTGATTTGATATGTCATTTCATCTAGAGAATAATTAATAGTGTTTAGGTTTGATGAATTAATGGAGTTATCTTTGATAGAAGTAATGGGAATTGTTGCTCCCGAATCAGGAGGCAAAGGGAGATCCCTTCTTGATCATGTTCTCTCGATTTCCACAATTTTTTCAGAAGCATCCTTCTTGCTGGGATATGATTTGACCTTTTTCTTCATATCATAGGGGACTTTTGGTTTCCTACTATAGCTCCTCCTCTTGGAAGGAATTTTTGATATGAGAGAAGGTAAATATTGGATGTTTGAGGCAACGTACTACTTAAGCAACAACGGAATATTGTAAGTGACATGAGATGAATCAAAATATAATGACCTTCTAAGGAAACAAACTAGTTTCCTTGGAGATGCAACATGTTTAGAGCACTTGCTTTTGAAGGGGGAAGAGAACCTGGGAAATTTAGAGGGTGAGGCACATTTAGGAATTTTGTTTTTTAAAGGAGAAAATAACTTTATGTATTTGGGGGATAAGGCATTCTTAGGAGTTTTTTTTCTCAAGGGAGAAAATATTTGGAGAATTTGGAGGATGTAACATCTTTCAGACTCTTTTTTCTAGAGGAGATAAGAACTTGCAGAATTTAAAGTATTTTTGACTTGTAGTAGAGCATGGGGTATTTCTAGAAGGATTGGAAGCAACACAAATTTTAACCCCAGCAGAATGTCGAATTGTCCTAACCAGTTTTCTAATTGCCACTTTCGACGAAGGGGAACGTTTCTTTATATTTGGGGCATTTAGGTTGAATGGAGACTCAAGAGTATCTATGTTTTGAGGAACTCATTTGTTTCACCTACATAGAGGAGAAGACCATCTCAATTTTGGTGTATTGAATACATTTAGAGAAGGCAATGATTTCCTTGTTTCCATTGAGGTAGCGGTAGAACAGGTTGTGCATCTGGTCCTTTGTTAAGGTCTTGTGGAATTATTTTGGCAATCAGAAGGTGAGGGAATAAAAGTTCGATTGGGAAACATGATTGCCTTATTGGACCTATGATGTATAATTCGTGGTGTGTGCTGGTGTAATTTGGTCAACTTTTACCAAAATGTTGTGGGGAAAAGTATCCGATGCGGATGACCCTAACCCTTTCTAGATGTGACAGTATCTAGCAACAACTGAATGATAAAGTTTTCATGTTCTTCTTTATGAGTATACAGATAGAATGGAAAGAGGGTCAACCAACCTGGTGTCTTGCGCTTGATTGATCCTTATCCTTCTTCCTTTGTATCCAGCTCCCAGCTCTTTGCTCTCCAAGCCGATCCAGCTACACACAAGACCTGCACAACAAGAGAGAGCAAACTAACAGATACAAGCACTCATAATCAAATCATGGATTAGATTGCATCAAATACACATGTAAACACAAAGCATCTATGTAAAACAAGTGAATAGGAGAACATGCAAACTTTATTGATAGAAAGTAACAGGGTTCCAGAGGAAGTTACAACCAATGATGTTGGCTCCAATCCAGCAGCACCTCCTCGGCAGCAAGAACTCTCTTCTTGACCTCTAGTAAAACAATCACCCAATAATCCTGGCGGTATACCAACAACACCTCCTTGCTTATACAAAATTTCAGCCTCCCTAGCTCTCATAGAAGAGCTCTATATATAGGGTAGAAGAGGAACAGATGAGTCAGCTTGAGACTGACATGAAGCTGCCTTGTGTCCTCTCCATCTTCAGTTAATCTTCAGTTCCTGTGTCCACTTGGAGATCCTTGGTTACACATGGTGATCAAGTACCTCTTACTCATCACAGGGCGAATCTTATGACCCAAGTGTCAGTTTGGAAGCTTCCTGGGCAATTGACACCTTGCAGGATGACTGTGCCACTTGGCCAATCTCGCCCAGCGCAGGTAGCCTTCATAGTTTTTGACTTCCAGCGCAGGTACAGAGTGGGACAGTTGCAATACAGCGCAGAAGCTCAGTTTAGCAGCTGACATGATCCAAAATAAGCCTGTTCTGAAGTGTTTTCAGGTGGAGAACTGATTGGAAGTGCTGTTGGTTGATGACCTTGTTCTTTTAGGGGTAAGAACAACATGTTTAGGGACTGAGGATCCCTGTAATTATCGACATTCCTTGCTCCTTGACGCGAGGCACAAAAATGTCTATAACAGTTGCCCCCTAAAGTATGAGGCCGTTAATCGGGTGAAATGCTTTAGCTAGAGGGTCCGAAGTTCGTTCCAGTACCGGAGGAGAGTGCCCTGTAATACAATACAATACAATACATTATCTTTCATTCAATTTCATGGTCTGGCTGAGGCGGGCATTCCCATGCTCAGCTTTTATAAATACATTTTGATACATATGACAGACGATCGTCTGTGGACAGACTGATAATCTTCTGCTGAAATTATCATCCTTTGATAGGATGATCATCTGCTGCAATGATGTACATGGCAAATGTTTTTATATTTCCTGAATATATATCGTAGCCCGGATGGATGAAACTAGATCCGGGGTCTTCAAACTCGTTTGATCTTCACTCTAAGTACAAGTCGATCCATGTGAGAATTGCGTCGAAGTCGAACATGGAAAGACATCGCTTGATTACCAGCCAATAATGAAAACCGTTAACAAGCGCGAGAGGAATCACCAATAATGACAATGACCCTCAAGGTACTGTAGTACAATTCACGTGGCGTGAATAAAGGACTTGGCGTCGAACGCCACGCAAAATCTTCTGGTCGAAGGTCATTGAGGTATACCTGTCGCCGGAAGTGAGAAACTTGCCATTGAGGCATGCAAGCTTCAAAGTACTGATGGGGGTGTTCCTAGATCAACTTCTTGGATAATGAGCTGATGTCGACAAGAAGCGATCCGTCAAAGGAGGGCCTTAATGAATCCCACATCAATGACACGGAGCGGAGCTAATGATTTAGTGGAGGTGGAAACAAACTGTGATATATGAATCAGGGTGGCGATCATGAAAATGGATGAAGGATGATGTATGGTAGTGGATGGGACATGGTTGACATTTTCTGAATGACCCCTCTTGAACATATAACGACACTGATGCGATGGATCGGTAGCATTACCCCAAATGGATGGTGTGGCGAGGACCATGGTGACGAGACCGGTGAATGAGACAACCCAACCCGATGTGATACGGAGGAAAAGTGTCATGTTCAAGAGTGACTTGCTACCTCTAAACTTTGATGTTCTCCCAATTTTTCCCCAGTCATTTCTGACCAGTACCTCTTTATTTTTGTCAAGTTTGAGGAGGATAACATATGCTTGTTCTATAACCTGCCCTTCGAGCAAGCCCATCGCTAAGATTTAACGAGCCTAGCGATAGGGAAACTCGTTCTCGTCTAAAGACAAGTTTGTCGCTATTTAATCATTTTAACGAGTCTAACGACAAAGAAAACTCGGTCCTTTTCATTTTTAGAGAGTCTAAAAAGGTACAGAAAGCTAACTCCATTGTTCCTTTTTCGTCAACATATCCCTTAAATCCGAAAAAGTATAAAACAATACAGAAGGGATGGCTGTTCGATACTTTTACGAGCTGAACAAGACAAGCGCTCGATCCTTTTGTGTAATAATCCCTCAGGTCCAAAAAGATTAAAATTTAGAGGAGGGATAGCGTTCCGGTCCTTTAACGAGCTGGAAGGCCAAAACTCGGCAAACTTTTCATATTTTACGAGTCAGTGAAAAGAGCTGAAAGAAGACTCGTCTTTTGAGAAACGAGTGATGAACAGGGATAGCTACAGATTCCAGGTACAGTTTGGAATTTCCAATCACGGCAGTGTCACAAGGATGGCTAGGTGAAATCACTCTTCGCAGCTGTTTCTCAAAAGAGGTAAACACACAAATGGAAGTGAATGCTCGGCCAAATGAACGATGGAGGTGGTGGATGAAAACACGATCAAGGTTCTTATGGCTAATGAATTTACGATCTCAAAAGGTTATTTACCGGTTCATTTTTTCCATGAGCTTGAACTCTGGGGGAAACTTTTGCTCACCCTCTTCTATTTTTTAACGAGCATGGATTCAGGCCTAAAACTGCTCGAATTTGCGTTTATTTTTTAACGAGCATGAACTATACGCTAAAACTGCTCGATATACCAGTCATAAGAACGCCTCCTATAAGGACCAATTTTTATAGAGCTTATGCCTTACTACAGCTATGCTCTTATTTTGGCAAATTTTACTTTTGCCCCACAGGCTTTCTTTGTGCAAGTTCGGAAACGGCTAATCCTACGAGTTTAAAGGGTTAGACCTACAGGTTTAAAGGGAGGACCTAAAAATTTAAAAAATCAATAGTCGTCCCTTGCTTGCATTCCAAAAGGTTGCATGCCCCCAGGTATAGGATAGAATTTCGAGGTTGCCCCTCCTCTCTTCTACTTTTGTTTTTCTTTGGGTGTTCACAGTTACTTGTCATCTTGCCAATCTAATGTTAACGATACTAGTCTTCTCGTTATTTTAAGGGGTCTTACGCAGTACTCAGACTTCCTGTCGGCCCACTTTTAACAAACAGCTATTGTGACAATAGAAGAACACTACTCAAAGATAAAACATAGGTATTATCGAGGGAGGCTTGCCTCTTTCTTATTATCCGAAGAGGGTTCGTTTTGCTGCCGCAAATCAATCCCTTCCTTCGGCGATGTTTATCATTGGGTTGTCCTAAGATGGTTACCTTCTGTCAAAACAAAATAGTCCCCTTCCTTGTAAGCTGCCCCTGCTTATCCTTCAAAACAGATGTTTTGATGGGCGAGGCTGGAATTCAAGGATGTTTACTATTTGTTGCAATAAGGAAAATCCCACTTGGGCATTGCCCACTTTTTTAAACAAAGGGGAATGACTCTTTTGCCAAACACATAACTTTAACAAAAGATTATTATTCCAGAACAACCCCACTTCCTTCCACGGACGGGGTACGGACTAGTCATATTCTTTTGCGGAAATTCTTCCTTATACCCGGAGTTTCTTCTGCCCGAAGCAGACCAGGGTGCATGCCCCCTGGGTCCTAGTCTTTCTTTCCGAATCACTCGCATTCATCGGGAAGGAGGACTGGGGGCGGAGGCGAATCTTGAGCGAACAGACCATTTAGGATTGGTATTTGACTATTTGCGATGTGAGATCTCGGAAATGAAAGTTGGTCTATGAGCTTGACCATTCTTCCTTCGTGTGGAAAACACATTACTCTAAAGAGTGAGGAGACTATCGCTCCCATGCAATAAATATAGTCGCGTCCAAGGAGTAGGTTATAATCCAAGGGTCCTTGAACTACCAACACGTTCATCCTGACGGTCTTCCCCTTCAATGTAACAGGTACATCGGGGAGGATTCCTAATGGTCGACTGGTTCCTTTATCAAAACCTGAGAGATTTCTTAACTCAGGTAAAAGCGCTGGGGAACCCAGTGCTTTCCAAGCAATAGAGGAAAGGATACTCACAGATGCCCCTTCATCAATGATAGTACCAGCCATGATCATTCTATAGATCTGGACAATGATTCTGAATGGTATACTGGCTGGTAACCGGGGTCTGCCTAGTTGATTCCAATCAAAGGATACAACCAGGTTGCTTGGTGGTGGGACCGAATATACGGCCGGATACGACTCTGATGATGTTCCTTCCTGCGATAAAGGAATGGGCGCATTGCCCAGATGCTCGTCGGAGTCGGTGCTGATAAAGAGAACCTGGATGGTGTCATCCTTGTTCTCATCAGTGAGAGTGCCACATGAAGATGACTCTTCGGTGACGGTGTCATTTGAAGACGGGTCTTCAACGACGGGGTCATTGGACGATAGAACCTCTGAAGGAAGAACCGGGTCAACTGCCGTTTCGACCTTTAGACTTTCGTCTGGTCTAGATTCTGTAGGTTCATTGTCGATGACCGACACATCAGCTGACCACTTAAGAGGGCCAACTGGATTTACAACTGTCGAGGGATTAGGCGCGAGTTTTTTATATCCAGGCGGAAGTCGCAACGGTGACACCGGGTGATCTTCCAAAACTCTCTTGGCCTCATCTAAGAATGGACATTTGTGGATGGCATGACTACCTTCACACAATAGACAGGGTGATCTTGGTCCCCTTCTTCGTCCTTCACTCTCGCTAGTTGACGGAATGCAATCAACTTGACAACCAGAGGTTGATGCTACCGGATTGTGCAACCTTGGGGACCAGTCCTTCAGTATCCGGGGAATACAAGGACAATCACGATGGAAATGGATCCCTTT
Organism: Pinus tabuliformis; assembly: GCA_031772625.1. Classification (NCBI taxonomy): domain Eukaryota; kingdom Viridiplantae; phylum Streptophyta; class Pinopsida; order Pinales; family Pinaceae; genus Pinus; species Pinus tabuliformis. Next base: position 1,892,296,391 of record CM062817.1, on the reverse strand, counting down.
GCAAATGACACATGGCGATTTAGGCCCGGTCGGTGCAGTGTGTGGGTTTTTGTCAGTTTTCTTCTGCTTGCCCCCAGTCGCCTTCGCCAGAGGCTCCTTCTGCTTCTTTCCTCTCTTCTTCTTCTCCTTCTTCTCCTTGGGAGGCTGACTTTTGCCGGCTCTACCCTGTGAAGATGAAGGATCAGAGGAAGTATCATAAGAAGTGGAAGGTTGGTGGGTAGTTCTAGATGGTTCTGACTGTTGATTCGATTGCTCAGGATTGGTGGCGATTTGGACTACATTAGTTGAAAAGAGCCAAACAGGAAGGCCAATTGTCAATCCTGGAAGCGACAATGTAGCCATATGAGGCGCACCAACATCTCCCCAAGAGGAGAAGGGATTTGGACTTCCGCCAAGGTTACTTCCTTGGTTGGTGGGCTCCATACTTTTCAACTGAAAGATCAACGTGGGAATAACAGGTGATTATGTTCCACTTTAAGATAAATTTTATTTACGACGCTTTTAGACACAAACTTGCTTTTTCATGTTTTAAGAGTCGAGAAAAAGCTAAAGATGACTCTAGTCGCCTTCGATGTATTAACGAGCCCGAAGTGACAAATGCTCGGTTGGACTTTTTCAGTTATAGAGTTTGAAAAAGGCCAAAAGAAACTGCTCTGGAGATCTAGGCAGAGGGAGTGCCAAACTTTTCGCGAAACCACAGAATACGTTTTACGGTACGGGTGGTCGATCTTCGTGAATGCTGTGTTCACTGCATCGCGATCAGTAGGGCGGTCGACACGGCTTCCTAAGGATAAAAGGATAAAAGCCTATAGGGGTCTCCCAATATACTCGACGGTACGCGGGAGCTCAAATCCGTGTTAGTGCCACCGACTCTCAGGAGGAATCACCCACCTTCGTAGAGATCGACAGTCACTATGTTTAACGACGCCGGAACACGTCTCTACCTAGACCTCTAGATGTTTGCGTTAAATTCCAAAGCGTTGTTATGTAAATTGAATTTATTTTAATGTTGATCTTTCTTAGTAGTTTGCCTTTCAGGTTCGCCACGAGATGTATATATACAACTTCCTATATGCAATCTAAGAATGAGAAGCAAAATCTTTTCAGTCTTTCAACTTTGAAAACCTTAATCTACTTGAGGAAAGAGTAAGACACAACTTTTCCACAGATCAAAGAACACACACTATAATGCACATTTCCCTAAATCATCATATATACAGTCAAATGCAAAATGCACAATGCATGTATTTCTTTTCGTTTTCCTTAATGTTGATGCTTAACAAAAGGAAAATGTTGTATGATTTTTGAATCAACTTTTCAAATATGAATAAACAAGCTTGTCCACAATCAGAAGAACACCTTATGAAAGACTTGTTTAAAATACAAGAAAAATACAGATTCAAACCATAAAGTGAAAGCAAATCAATCCAAAACAGCTATGAACAGCAATAACACTAACTCATAAGATCGCAATCTAAGAGGTCAAGGCTGTAGGCTTGCTTTTCACTATGGGAAATTGTAACTGAAACAAGAAATACTGAAAGAACGTTTACAATTTCATCACACAACTGAGGCAAAATGAAGTCAAGGAGATGAGGTATACAACAAATACATTAACCAGCAATCAATCAGCCAAAAACAAGTGCAAACAGGGCCAAGACACAGAGGAAGAGTTAAGCTAGCCTAAGGCCAACTGGACCAGCGCAGGTACTGCTCTGCCAGTTTCACTCTCAGCGCAGTTCCCGAAGGGGCTACCTGCGCTGTAATGCAGACTGCCTGTGGACAGCCTGCACTGACTTACGAGAGTTACGTCTGCTAACAATTCCGGGTCATAAAAAGCTCAAAAATGTACTGTTTTGACTGAAACAAAATGCTATGGGTTAAGTACAGGTAGAGGGATGATCAAGAGGACTAAGATCTATCACAAAGAGTAAAGATCTACCTGTAGATTAGCTCTTTAAATCTTGAAGTTGCTCAGCAAAGGAGCAAGAGTAGCAAACCCTCTACTTCGCTTTTGATATAGTCAAAAGCTTTTCGATTCGGTACTCGGTTCTTCAAGATAGAAATAGCAAAATACTACAAATAACAACAACAAGATACTAGGATCTCCCCAGCGGAGTCGCCAGTTTGTTGTGGGGAAAAGTATCCGATGCGGATGACCCTAACCCTTTCTAGATGTGACAGTATCTAGCAACAACTGAATGATAAAGTTTTCATGTTCTTCTTTATGAGTATACAGATAGAATGGAAAGAGGGTCAACCAACCTGGTGTCTTGCGCTTGATTGATCCTTATCCTTCTTCCTTTGTATCCAGCTCCCAGCTCTTTGCTCTCCAAGCCGATCCAGCTACACACAAGACCTGAACAACAAGAGAGAGCAAACTAACAGATACAAGCACTCATAATCAAAGCATGGATTAGATTGCATCAAATACACATGTAAACACAAAGCATCTATGTAAAACAAGTGAATAGGAGAACATGCAAACTTTATTGATAGAAAGTAACAGGGTTCCAGAGGAAGTTACAACCAATGATGTTGGCTCCAATCCAGCAGCACCTCCTCGGCAGCAAGAACTCTCTTCTTGACCTCTAGTAAAACAATCACCCAATAATCCTGGCGGTATACCAACATCACCTCCTTGCTTATACAAAATTTCAGCCTCCCTAGCTCTCATAGAAGAGCTCTATATATAGGGTAGAAGAGGAACAGATGAGTCAGCTTGAGACTGACATGAAGCTGCCTTGTGTCCTCTCCATCTTCAGTTAATCTTCAGTTCCTGTGTCCACTTGGAGATCCTTGGTTACACATGGTGATCAAGTACCTCTTACTCATCACAGGGCGAATCTTATGACCCAAGTGTCAGTTTGGAAGCTTCCTGGGCAATTGACACCTTGCAGGATGACTGTGCCACTTGGCCAATCTCGCCCAGCGCAGGTAGCCTTCATAGTTTTTGACTTCCAGCGCAGGTACAGAGTGGGACAGTTGCAATACAGCGCAGAAGCTCAGTTTAGCAGCTGACATGATCCAAAATAAGCCTGTTCTGAAGTGTTTTCAGGTGGAGAACTGATTGGAAGTGCTGTTGGTTGATGACCTTGTTCTTTTAGGGGTAAGAACAACATGTTTAGGGACTGAGGATCCCTGTAATTATCGACATTCCTTGCTCCTTGACGCGAGGCACAAAAATGTCTATAACACAAAAGCTTTGGAGTAGCACCTATTTTTTCTTCTATACTCCTTGTAGGGGAAGTGCAACAATGAACAAATGCTTATGTAGCAATAATTATGTTATTGAAGGGTAATTTTTAATCATTTTTTTATCAGCGAAGGGTTAATTTATTATGAGAACATCATTCTTGAAGGCGTTGTCATTCTATATTTTTGAGGTTGAGGGAGTAAACACATTGGACAACATCAAAACCACTTTGGAAGCTGGGATCTAGCCTTGCCAGCTTCAGAGAAGGATCTCTCTATTTAATTTAGCTTTGTTTTCTATGTGAATTTTAGGCTAGTTATGATTGTGCTTGTTTGTTTATTTGTTTAAAAGGTTTGGTTGATTTGAGTATTATAATTCCATTGGGATATGGACTCTATAAACTAAATTGGAGTTTTGCATCAATTTTTAGAGGAGTTCTCACAGGGCCAGATAGGTTGCAGTAAATGGATCTTTTTAGAATTTGAATGGATGGTGGAAAAGCAGAAGTGTAAGGTTCAATAGAGACCAAAGAGCAATTAAGAATTCTTTGACTTGACTTTAGTGGAAAACATTAAAATTAACAACAGCCAAAATAGGGCATTCTTGATAACGAACCCTATTTATCACAATTTATGTTGATTAATTCAGATATTTAGAATAACAGAGGAAAGAAATAACAACGTTTAAACAAATAAAGACAAGAAACACATCACCATTTAACACACCACATGAATCCTATGAAAGGTCCCTGTATTATTGATGCTCCAGTACTTCAAAATTACAATATGCAGCAGAAATTACATTCAGAAATCAACACTAATACTTCAAATAGTGAAGTATTTATAATAAAAATTACAATAATGCTTTACAAAATCGATATCAAACCAACAATGTATTATTAGCCTAATTACAAACTAATAACATCTAATCTTGGCAAAAGAATAGGCCACGTAGGCTATTGAGGAAAACGGTGGCCCTATTTGGGTGGTTTCTATTGTTGATTCATCCAAAACAGAATGTGATGCTGAACTGAATCTTGCGCTGGCTGCTGTGCTGGCAGAAACTTTTACTGCTCTTGACTTATTCCTAGTCTAGTAAATCAAGTAAATCTTCCCATCTCTTTTCATCTGACACTGTTAACTTTGTCACCCTGCGGTAGATTTCATCTACCTTTGTATATTTAGCAAAAGTTGGTTTCACGGTAAAAATATGTTTTACCTATTCTGCACATGGAAGTTGTTTGACATCACCATTTAACACACCAGATGAATCTTGTGAAAGGTCCCTATATTATTGATGCTCCAGTACTTCAAAATTACAATATGCAACAGAAATTACATTCGGAAATCAACACTAATACTTCAAACAATGAAGTATTTATAATAAAAATTACAATAATGCTTTACAAAATCGATGTCAAACCGACAGTGTATTATTAGCCTAATTACAAACTAATAACATCTAATCTTGGAAAAAGAATAGGCCACGTAGATTATTGAGGAAAACAATGGCCCTATTTGGGTGGTTTTTGTTGTTGATTCATCCAAAACAGAATGTGACGTTGAACTGAACCTTGTGCTGGCTGTTGTGCTAGCAAAAACTTTTACTGCTCTTGAGTTATTCCTTAGTCCAGTAAATCAAGTAACTCTTCCCATCTCTTTTCATCTAGCACTGTTAACTTTGTCACCCTGCGGTAGATTTCATCTACCTCTGTATATTTAGAAAAAGTTGGTTTCACGGTAAAAATATGTTTTACCTCATTATGCACATGGAAGTCGTTTGACATGGTCTCTAGAAATGCCTTTGCTGTCATACTCCCTTTGATTCCACTGAACTTAATGCTGATTTTGGCTACCTCTTTCATCTTTAGGATATAGTCCTCCTGAGTGATCAGCTTGTCATTGATGACATAGATACTGGGTAGTCCCTTCTGCATTAAGGCTTCAATCTTGTTTGTAAATATGTTCACATGCAACTCCAAGGTTTCACACCTTTCCTCCAACTGGTCAATCAGATTTCTCTTAGTCAAGACTTTCTTGACTTCCAGAATGGTGGTAGTTCTATCACTGACTCCCACTTCCTCGAGCTCATATTTGGACTTTGAATTTAAGAACTTGATAATATTGGTAGCTTCAATTGGAATTTCTCCATGTTTTTCCCTTCCTTGCACAATGGTCTCAGTGGCCTTCTCTATTAATTCTTTTTGTTCAAATATAATTTGGATAGAAGGCCAAATCACATTCATTGAGTCAAGTATGTTAATCCAAATTGTTTTGTCTTGGGCCAAGGTCTGGCCAATTAAAGTGTCTCTATCTACCTGGAGCAGTTTTTCCAAAAGTCTTTGAGATTTGTCCAATTCAGCAGTTCGAGCAGCTTCATCTTTGGCCTTTTGGACTTCCAAAGCTTTGAGTTGGCCTTGCAAGGTCTCAATTTCCTTTGACTACAATGACATGTTTTGCAGTGTCTGTGCTACTTGTTCAACACTAGGTGTCTGAGTTGAAGTGGTAGGTGCAACAAAGAGGTACAACATCGAAGGTAACAATGGCGATTTTCAAGCTACCTTCCTTCTCCTTTATCAGTCTTTCCAACTCTGCTTCCATCTGCCTGATCTGTATGTTTTGGTCAATAATCAGTTTCATCATGTCTGCTTTCTGAGCTTCCCCTTCTTCAATGTCCTTGGTCATTGGATCTTCTGTAGCTGGCAGCTTTAGTTGTTTCCTCAATGTTGTAATGTCCAAGTTCTTTTTCCTGATGATCTCCTCAGCAACATTGACATCTTTAGGGTCATACCCTATTTTGATCACCAAGTCTTCCAAAGACTTGATCCTGTTATCTTTGGCCAAGGAGGAGACCTTATCCATCTTTAACTGTGACTGTACATTTGCAAAAGAAACCTGCAATTTGGATAAGGACATAACAATATTAGTCAGAGTGGAGGATATCATCTCACTAGTTTGTTTGTGCATCTCCAATTGATCAATGGGATGTATGCCCTTTGTACTGAACTCAAAGGTGGTTCTCTTGTAGTTAGTTGTTGATTTGGGTTGTGAAGTCTAGGCCTCAAGAAAGGCCATTTGCATTCTACCATGCTCAGTATCAAACACTGATAGAAGTCTACTTTGTGAACTGGAAGTCTGCTTCCAGAATTGGCTGTAAGTGTTGTTCTTCAAGATTTCATTCCTGAGCTTTATTTTTTTGTACCTATCAAACATTGTCTTCTCTTTTTCTGTCTAGACAGTGTGTGATTCTAACTCAATCTCCTTATGACCCTGTGAAGATGAAGGTTCAAAAGGAGATGTAGTAAACTTGGTGGTTTCTGGTGGTGAATCTGTGATGATGATTGTTCACTGTTCTTCAATCTCTTTGTCTACTTTTAGTTTTTGAGTCACCTTGGTCCTCTTTCTATAAGTGATTCTAAATTCTTTGGCTTCACTTCCGGTTGTAGATGATGACCCTTCCTCCCTCTGCCTTTTGTTGTATTTTTCTTGAGGAACAAGAGTCTGCAAACTGGAAGTGGACACAATCTACTACTCAGCTTCTTGCAGGTTATTTTCTGCCCATTCCAACTGATTGGCATATCGTTCTATGTCTTGCCTAGAAGTATGAATATAGCAAGTGTTCTTATTCTCTACTCTGAGTTTTAAAATGGTGCCACAGGGGTCATAAGACCATGTGAAGCTCAAGCTAAATTTCATTTTCTTCAGTATCTTATCTACCTCCTCACCTACTATTCTTGTGTTGCACACAAATTGGCCCATCTGTGGTTTAATTCTGAATTGTGCCTTCTTCTTGGCCACTACAAAGTGTATATCATCTGAGTTCAACATCTGCCTGATATACTCCAGTGCAAAGATCCTCATTGGGAGGTACTTGGGGAGTTTATAAGGGGCCAATTCACATCCATAGACTCTAATCTCTGTGTAGTTTTGGTACAGGTACCAATCTCCGGTCTTTGCTTGGTCTAATAGATGTAAAATTCTTTTGATCTCCTCATTGATCTTGGGCTGCACTGTACTATGGAGAATGTTCATAGCTAGATGAACAAAGTCTTCTACAAATTGCTTGTAGGTGAACTCCTATTGTTCTTTCATGACCAATGAGGTCCAAAAGATCACTGGTTGTTGGTTCCTTGCATCATCCAATTTCTGCAATGCAAAACTAAACTTTTTTGCTTGATAATATATGAACATGTAAATTAAAACAGAGGTGTAACTGAACACTTGCTCTGTAGGAAACTTGATGAACTGCTCATGGATATTGTTAGCCAAGAATTGATTAAAATTGAAAATTGTAGAGGGCTTGCTGTCTATGGAAAATGTGGAAAGGAATCCTAAAATGGGCTCATCTACCCACTGATCAGAATGATAGCCTAGAATGTGATAAAGAATGGAAATAATATGATTGGCCCGATCAGGGAAAATGGAAGAAGGATAAAGAATTGGGCATTCTTTGGCATGAAAATCTCAAAAATTCTAGCTCTGGTGGCAAAATCCAACTTTTAATAAAGCTGGGCGAGGGATTCTAAGGAGAAATGGGCAACATTTTCCACATAAGGAGCCATCATCATTTGGTCAATAGATTTGGTTGTAATGGTGAATAAAATGTCACCTGTAGGGGCAATTATGGCTCTTTGGGCAGGGACATAACAAGCTTGGCATCTTCTGGTAAATTCTGGGGCTTGAAATGTCAAAGGAAAGATATAGTGAGGGAGGTTTGACTCCCAGAGTCCTATCTCATTAGTTTTATCAGTGTGTTTATCCTCTAACCAACAATATAACTCTAGGAAATCATAGTCAGAGAGAGTTTCAGTTATCTTGTAATCCCTGTCTACTAATGGGATGTGATCTAGGTCTATAGAAGGCAGAATTAATGGATTAATGGCTTGGTCCTAGGTCTTAGTTTTAGGAGGCATGGCTGTAGCAGTGTTTGAACAAAATGAATACACAAAGGAGGCTTATCGGGCTCAGAAATGATAACAGTTTATCAAGGCGAAAAAGAACAGGCAGGTCAGTGAATGTCAGAATCCTGGTGGCGAAGAAGCTCTGATGAGATTGCTGCAAGAAATTATGAATATCAAAAGAAAATGAGAAGTGAAAGATTGGAAATGATAGGCTCTAGATTTATTTAAACATTTTTTGAGAGAGTCCCATTGAAAATGGCGCAGGACCGTTACTGAATGGTTACCAGGAAAATTAAATGAGAAACAAGTATTAAGCTGGAAGGCATTTGATTGGAGAAATGATCTAGATAGGTGGCAGGCGGAGAGTGGTGGAGGAGGAGTGGTGGGGGCACGGTAGGAACAGATAGGGGATAGACAGTTTCTGGAGGGGGTGATGGGCAGTAAGCGCTATCGACAGTTGGGGGGGTATGAAATCACGGCAATGCGCCATGCAGGGGGTAGGGCTCAGCGGGAGAAAACACCTTCCGGACCTCCCCGGTAAAGGGAGAATGGGAAGCGGGGGATAAAAAGGAAAAGGGGCGTGGATGGAGTATGGGATCAAATCCTAAGGCGCTCAAAGTTGCTGACCTTTAACCATAAACGACAAGCATTTTTTTGTCCTTATGCCCTTTTTGATATTAGCTATGTAGACTTAGGATAAGGACGAGTAATGAAAAAGGGAAATTTTTTATCCATAGTGCACTTTGAGTTTTCATACTTTGGATAAGGTAAATATAATTTTGAAATACATTACCCATAGTATGTACATTTCCCTTTTTGCTATATCCTCAGACTTAGGGTAAAATTTTCATAGGCAATTATTTACTCAATTACCTAATCTACCTACCCTCAAGTAGACTAGAATTTTTTATTTTTGTCTCCACGGTGCACTTATACTAGCAAATCAATTTTTATTCTTCTATGCAGAAAGAAAACTATGTGACCTATCCCTTATTTCTCCTATTGCCCCAAATTAAACAGTTGGGTCAATGTCATTTTCTACCTAAATAATGATTTACTCAAATTGAACTATTGGATAAACCTTTATTCTCTATCTAATTCACTAAAATTTAAAGAAGTCTAATCATGATTAAGCAATATGATTAAACTAAAGCTAATGATTATGGAATTTTGAACAAGCTGCACACAACTCGTTTTATAGACATGAAGAAAAAACTATGTATGAGTAGTGGCATTTAGACTTGCAACACTTTCAGTATTATTCCCTTTTTTATTTTCTTTCTTTTGGTGGGGTTCAATCTTTTCCTCTTTTTCAATATTTTTGTTTTTCTCTTTATTTTTCTTCCTTATAACCTCTTTTCATTTTTTATTCTATTTTTATTTTATTTTATTTGGAAATCATTGGCAGATTGACAAGTATTTACAAAATAGGAGTCCTGAGATATAATACTCAATTACCTAGAGATCCTATAAATTATAGGACCTTAACAGAAGGGAAATTTTTTGAACATAACGTTTCTTGACGGGAAGCATAAAGACCCAAAACGTCAAAAAAAAGTTGTATGATGGGTAAAGGAAAATCTAAATTCCAACCCTACCTACCGCAACACATTTGAATGTATTACTGTTGGGATCATACAATATGTTGTTGGGCATGGATTGGTTGTATCTTCATAGAACCAAGGTAGATTGTTATGACAAGGAAATTGAGTGCTTGGATGACAATGGAGAACAAAGAGTCTTACAAGGTAAGAAGAAAGCCACATTAGTTAGGATGGTAACAACTATGCATGCAAAGCGCAGTTGCAGGAAAGGGTGCGTGTTATTTGCAGTGCACATTTCTAGTGACAAAGGTAAGGAAGTTGAGGATGCAGATGTGTTGAGCAAATACCCAATTTTACAATAGTTCAAGGATGTATTTCCTGAGGATATTTTAGAGTTTCCACCTCACAGGGAAGTAGACTTTTCTATTGAGTTAGTGCTAGGGGCAGCTCCAACATCAAAAGCACCTTACAGGATGAGCACACCTGAGTTGGTTGAGTTGAAGCTACAGTTGAAGGAAATGTTGGACAAGGGATACATTAGGCCAAGTGTATCACCTTGGGGCACACCAGTATTGTTTATGAAGAAGAAATATGGTACTCTCAGATTATGCATTGACTACATGCAGTTGAACAAAGTGACCATCAAGAACAGGTATCTGTTGCTGAGGATTAATGACTTGTTCGATTAGTTGAAGGGATCAATAGTGTTCTCGAAGATTGATTTGAGATCTAGATATCATCAAGTACACATCAAAGAGGAGGACATTTACAAGATGACTTTCTGGACTAGGTTTGGGTATTATGAGTTTGTTGTAGTTCCATTTGGCTTAACCAATGCTCTGGTTAAATTTATGTGCTTGACGAATAGTGTGTTGCATCCATATTTGGATAAGTTTGTTATTATGTTCATTGATGACATATTGGTATATTTTAAAAATGATAAAGAGCATGTCGATAATTTAGCAGCAATGTTGAGTTTGTTGAGAGAGCATCACTTATATGCTAAGCTCAACTAGTTTCTTTCTGACTGAGGTACATTACTTGGGACATGTTGTCTCGAAGGATGGAATTGTAGTAGATCTAGAAAAGACAAGGGCCATTATGGAATGGGTGTAGGTTTTAACCTCGTACAAAAATTACTTACATACGAATTCTAAAAAACAGAAAATAAACAATGGCGAGAGCATAAAACATAAAACATATATACATAGAGACTTTCCCCTAGATCCCAAAATCGGGACTACTAGATTGATTTTTCATTATATTCCTTTCAATGTTACAATACATATATATACATGCTGAAGCATCCATAAATCCCAATCCATCAACCTTGGATTAGAACATAACTGTATTTCCCTTGATCAGATCTACAAAATACCATGGAGAGAAAACCATCATGCCCAAAACCATAGGTAGGTATGCCCACCTAATATAGGGTCCAATTTATATACATACATACATACATACATACATACATACATACATACATACATACATACATACATATATATATTTATTTATTTTATCTTATTTTATTTTTTATTATTTATTTATTTGTTTTTATTTTTTATTTTATTATTATTTTATTTTTATTTTTATTTTTATTTATTTATTTATTTTTTTCGTGGTGCCGCCCCGGACTTGCTGCACCTGGGGTAACATACAAAAATGGCTTCCGCCGCCCCTGTGACCGTGCCGTGCATGGGGTAGTCATGGAAAGAATGTAAAACACACCCAACAATGGGTAGCTCCCGATAACGTAAATGAGGTGAGATCTTTCGTGGGGTTGGAAGGCTATTATAGGAGGTTCATCGAGAACTTCTCACAAATTTCTTAACTTATCACATCATTGCAGAGGAAAGGTAAGAAGTTTGAATGTATAGAGGAGTGTGAGGTTAGTTTTGAGAATCTTAAGCAGTTATTGACATATGCACAAGTGTTAAAGATTGCAGATCCGAACAAAGAGTTTGTAGGATGCACAAATTCTTGCAAGAAAGGACTTGGTGGAGTCCTTATGCAGGATGGATAGGTGGTATGCTATGAGTCGTGAAAAATGAATAAGTACGAGAATAACTACCCCACACATGATCTTGAGTTGGCAACAATTATACATGCGTTGAAGATGTGGAGACACTATCTTCTGGTAGGAGGTTTGTGTTTATGAGTGATCACAGTGGTTTGCGGTATCTATTTGACCAATCGAATCTGAATGGAAAGCAGGTTCAGTGGTTGGCCATGATCAGTGAATTCGATTTTGAGATCTAAATATCAAGGGTAAATAGAACATAGTGGTAGATTCTCTTAGCAATCGGATACAGGTAAATCACTTAGCAACTATGATCTCCTTGTTGAAAATGCAACAAGATGATGGAGCTTAGTGAAAAGAAGTCGCCTTCACTAAGTGGGACCGCAGGCTATTTTTGGTGCAAAGTCTATTTTTAGACATATGGATCATGGTCTATGAGTTGCAGGATGCTATTTGTGGATGATTGGTCATGTTGGTAAAAATAGATGGACTTCTATTTTTAGACATATGGGCGGAGTCTATTTTTAGACTACCAGGCTAAAAATAGAACAGTCGAATATTATTAGCTCTTAATAATATTTGGACTATAAACATTATCTTATCCTCTTGGAGCACTTCAGTTCGAGCTACGGATGTGGCACATGTAGCTGTCAGAAGGAAATACATTTTTCTTATGGGTCAGTTGAGCTATTGCATGATGGACTTCAGTTAGAACTCAAGTGATTGAGTTTGGTGGAGTTGATTGAGGAGTTGATGGAGTTGTGTTCAGTTTGACTTAGTTGAACTAGTTGTATTTAGTCTAACTGCAGAATACACTAGTGATGAGTGATGTGAATTAATTGTTAATTAATTCACTAATTATTAACTCATAAAGCAACTAAAGAATACATCAGTTAACTCAGTGCATGGACAGTTCAGTGGAGATAAGTGTTAGAGGTGAGTGAAAGGGCAAGACAGTTGTTAGTTGTGACTATAGTAGTGCATGAGATTTGCACAATCAGTGGATTGAGTACTGCCAATGAGGATTGTGTGGTTTAGCCAAGGGAAATACGAGTTTAGATCAGCCATTCTCATCTATTCTCATGCAGGATTGCGCAGTGGAGGCAGGCAAGCAGCGGAGGAGATTTGAACCTGTGATTGATTCAGATCTGAGCTAGTTTGTGTGTAGCAGGTGGAGATAGTACTGAGTACTTGTGAGGAGTATTTTACTATGTATTGTTACATGTTCTCAATCAATATAATATACAGATAGTTGGGGGTTTTCAGCTGTATGCTTTCCCCGTGATATACTGTGTTGATATGTGTGATTGATGCTTCAATGAGCGCATGCGATTGTTTCTGAATATTGCAAATTGATGATCAATAGTAGAGGAGGTTATGTATTATGCATGCATTCCACAAATAGTGTATAATCAGGATAATCTCTGTGAATAAGTGTCATATTATTCAAAATTTCTACACTCCTATGTGACAGACTTACAGGATAGGATCTTGTAGGCAGGTCAAGAGGATGTCATATATATGGAGATTGTGCATAGGTTGAAGTAGAGTACTGGTACATGTACATGTGATAGTATAGGTATAGGTACAGGTACAGGTGCAGAGGATGTTGACTATTTCCTTACAGTAGATGGATTGGTTAGATTCAGAGATAGGATACATGTGCCAGATAGCAGTGAGATCAAGAAGGTGATATTGAGAGAGTTTCATGCGAAACCATATTCGGGTCACCCAGGTTATCAAACAACACTGACAGTAGTGAAGAGATTTTATTATTGGCCGAACTTGAAGAGGGATGTAGCAGAGTTTTTGGCTAGGTGTTTTGATTATCAGCGTGTGAAGGCACAATGTAGGCACCCAGGAGGAATGATACAGTTGATTGCGATTTCAGAATGGAAATGGGAGGTCATTTCCATGGACTTTATCATAGGTTTGTCGAGGATAGTGAAACAACTTGATTCCATCATGGTTATTGTGGACAATTTGACAAAGGTTGCGCACTTCATTCCAGTGAAGTCTACATTCTCAACCAGCGATGTGGCATAGGTATTCATTAGAGATGTGGTCAGATTGCATAGTGTTCTGAAGAATAATGTATCAGACATGGATGCTAATTTCACTTCCAAGTTTTGGAAGGAGTTATTTGCAGTTTTGAGCACAAAGTTGGCCTTCAGTACAAATTATCATCCACAGATAGATGGGCAGACAAAGAGGGTCAACAGGATATTGGAGGACATGTTGAGGATGTATGTGACCCAAATTTAAACAAGAATGCAATAAATTATAGATATAGCCATAAATACAAAGATGAAAAAAAATAATACTTCACTTCATTAATATCAAATATTGAAATATGCTTACAAACAAAATGGAAATAAGACTAGCTCTGGCGATGGTAGCTTATCTCTTAGAAGAGATGTGGTGGCTACATGCCTTTGAACTATGTTACAATGAGGATCAAAGGCCTATTTATTATTGTGAAACAATGGAAAACCCTAAACATCGAAAAACCTAACCCTAGGAGATGAAGCGCCAAACTATGGGGCCTGTTTAGGTAAATTGGTACATCAACTTCTCGGGATCGTAACTTTGGCATACGATCTTCGTTTGATGCGCACAATACCTCGTTAGAAAATATATCTGAGGAATACAAATGTAGGGTGGCCAACACCAATATAATTGCCATGCTGGCCACAGTTTTCCCAAAAGACATCATTTAGGGCCTCAAAACGGCTCCAGATGTTCAAGACCCGAAAAAATGCCAAAAATAGTAAATTTTGATACAAATAATGAAACAGAAAAAATGAAAGAGACAATGGTGGGGGTCCAAGTGGAATAGGAAAGTGGCCACCAAAATCCACCCAAATCAGTCCTCTCCCCTTAGGAAATAATTGTCCCCATTGCGTTGAGCGCCTCCATGAGGTGGGGAAACTTCTGCTGAACTTGGTCCTGGGTGAGCCACTTGGCTTGGTACAGGAATTGGCTAGTTTTGACAACCTGATATAGTTGGATCTTTTTCTGGCAAGTGTTCTTGACTTGTGTGTCCATAATCCGATCAGTTGCAACATGTTCCATGCAGTTTGGGTTTAACTCAGTTGGTGTGAGATGTTCTGCAATGTCTGATGTGTTCAATAATGGTGGGAAGTGTGGTCGAAGGAGGTCCACATTGAACACTGGGTGTAGGCCAAGGAATGGGGGAATGCTGAGTGCAAAAGCATTGTCTCCCACAAACTTGGTAATGGTGTAAGGACCATATGAGAGTGGTCTGAGCTTGTGATGGGGTCTGGTCATGCCTTCTTTCTGCAAATGCAACCAAAATTTATCACCCACCTTAAACTTGTGTGGCACCCGATGTTGATCATGTTGCTGCTTGTACTTTGCATTTGACTTCTCTAGGATGTCGTGAAATTACTGGTGGATGTGTTGGATGCGTTCAACAAATCTGGTCACTTTATCAGCCTCAGAAAAAACACGTGTGGATTATGTCTGTGTAGTTGCGTGCGACATTGCAACATCAATGAGACACAATGGTTGAAATCCTAGACCCACTTGAAAGGGACTGCGACCAGTCGAGCTATGGAGAGCTCTATTATAACTATGCTGCACATATGGAAGACTCCCATCACAGGTTCGAGGATTTTTGGAGTTGTACATGCGGAGTATGTGCATTATCATCCTATTAACGATCTACGCCTGGTCATCAGTCTCGGGATGGAAGGCAGTTGACTTGGTGATCTTGGTGTCCAATAGTGTCCAGAGGCTTGACCAGAATGTGCTCAGGAACCTACTATCCTGATATGATATAATGGTCTGCAGGATCCCAAAATTTACCCATACTCGTTCAAAGAATAGTTTGGCAGTGTCCTCTGCGGTGATACTCTTCTTGCAGGATGCCAATATAACCATCTTAGAAAATCTATCCATGACTACAAATACACAGTCTTTGCCATGCTTGGTAGAAGCGAGGCCAGACATATAGTACATGGAGATGGATTCCCACATCTGGCTGGGAGTAGGCAGAGGAGTGTACAGGCCTTGCTTCTTGATGGATGGCTTAGCAATGGCGGAGGCAGTGCAGGATCTGATATATTTCCCAACATCCAATCGGATTTTGTTCAATAGAAGTAATTTTGTAGTACAACAACAATTTTCTCCACCCCAAAGTGTCCTGCGATCCAACTGTAGTGTGCCTCCCAAATCAGTTTGGCACACTCGGTTGAAGGAACACAAATGTAGCCTAGGTAGCATAATAATGCATCTTGGAGGTGGAAATCAGGAACTTTCTTCCCATTTACTGGCATCTGGTATGTGGAGGAGAACTATAGATCATTTTTGTATAGTTGTGGCCATCTAGATGTCTCATGACCATAAGAGTTGAGAACAGTAGTCAATGATGCAACTAGGGGCCGACTAAGGTAGTCTGCAACATGATTGGTGCTGCCCTTTTGTATTTAATGTTCAAGTGGAATTGTTGCAGATATGTACACCACTTCCGATGGTGATCATTTTGCAACTTCCCCTATGTCTATATAAACTGAAGAGGTCGGTGATTAGTGTGGATTACCGTCTCCTTCCGCATAATGTAGTGCTTCCATTGTCAGCAAGCCTGCATGATGGAATACATTTCTTTATCATAGGTGGGGTACTTCTGAATTGTATCAGAAAGTGTCTCACTATGATAGGCCAATGGATTCCCGTTTTGGGTGAGGATTGCACCAATAGCATAGTCTGAGGCATCTGTCTCGATTTCAAATGGTTGCTGCAGGTCTGGTAGTGTTAATACCATTACAGAGAAGAGGTGACACTTCAACTGAATGAACACCTTATGTTGGGAATCAGACCAAGAAAACTTTTCTTTCACCCCACCCTTAGTAATCTGACTCAAAGGCCAAGTGATATGGGAGAAACTCAACACGAGCCTCTGATAACAATTTTCAAGGACCAAAAAGTTGCGAATCTCCATTAGAGTGGTTGGGGCTGGCCAATCACGAATCACTTGGATCTTGGTCGGGTCCACATGCATGCCACACTTATCTATGATGTACACCAAGTATTGGACCTGGCTCATGCCAAAGGTGAATTTCTCCAAGATGGCACATATTTTGTGCTACCAAAGGGTTTGAAGGACCTACTGAATGTGTTGGAAGTTTTCTTCCCAACTCTTGTTCAAGGTGGGGATGTCATCCAGATAAACTACCACGAATGAGTTGGTGAAGGGCTACAAGATATCATCCATTAGCCTCATAAAAGTAGCGGGGAAATTTTTCAACCCAAAGGGCATAACCAACCATTCATAAAGCCCTTCCTTGGATTTAAAGGTAGTCTTCCATACATCTCTGGGCTCTATTGGAACCTGGTGATAACCGGACTTTAGATCAATCTTGCTAAAATACTTGGCCCCTTTGAGTTGGTCCAACAGGTCATCAATCTGTGGCATTGGATACATGTTCCTAACAATGATTTTGTTTAATGCCCGAGAATCAATGTAGAGCTTGTAGTTTCTTTCCATCTTCTGTATGATTAGGATCGGGCTCCCACAAGGCGAGGAACTTGGTCGGATGTGCCCTTTTTGCAACAACTCTTGGATTTTCTGCTTGATCTCTCCATTCTCCAGAATGGAGCGACGATATATCGGCTCATCGGGAAAAGGTGCTCCAGGAGTTAGATCGATTGAATGCTTGACCTAACAATGCAAGGGTACCCCTGTGGGTGAGGAGAAGATGTCCCTGTATTCTTCCATGACCGCATCCACCTGCTTCTGCTGCTTGGAGGAACAATTCCCTAGGGACATGGACGTGGCTACGACCTTCCCCTTACTTTGATATTGAATCAGAAAGAAAACAAATTTCCCAGTCTAGGATATGACCTTATTGCATTTCCTAACAGAGATCAAAGAGATGGCGGTAGGTGGGTACACCTTCGATATCCTGTATGACTTAGCATCCAAACAAATAATAACAGAGCAAGGTCTAGACTCATATACAACATGTCACTTCCATAAGTATGGTTGTCCTAATAATACATCAAAAATTTCAATAGGAGAAACATCACACAGTACCTCATCCGTGAAGGGCTTGATGTTGTAGGGAAGGCGAGACTACTGGTTGACGCAAAGATCTCGTCCTTGGAGAATCCACCCAATGGTGTACTACTGTGGATGTGTTGTAGTCGGTAGACCCAACCACTTCAGGACCTCTGCTAAAATGCGGTTCTTTTGGCTCCCGTTGCTGACAATGAGCTGCAGTGGAGAACCCTGCACCCACATCTATGAGTGGAATAGGCGCTCCCCCTCTTATGGATATTCAGGCTCAATATTTTGTATCTTGGTGGTGGCCACCATGGCACTGTGCTCCACGTCAATGTTCTGCTTCCCTTTGTCATTCCCCTTGTCAGGTTCTGACTCAGAGTCGGAACATGCGTCGAACTCAGAAGCCGTCAGCTCATAGTACATTTCCCACCAGTCCTTGACATGAGGGGCGGATTTGGGAAGAGAAAAAAGTAATCTTTTTCGGGCTGGAAAAATCATGAACAGAAAAATATCCTTCGAGTAGATTTAACCATTTATCTACGACGTCCGCATCTATCTGACCCTCAAATATGGGAATGTCAAAGTTAACTTGTACCTTAAAGGGTGTGGTGCTTCTAGAGTAGCTGCTAGAAGTAGATGTGTCACCCCTTGGTAGTCGATCAAGAACCTGGGCAAAGTTGTCCATCATCATGTTCCTTTATCGCTCGAGGGTTTCTTCGAGCAAGATTTTGATAGGATCTCCTACCCGTTCATATTTCTTTTCTTCTACCATGGGATGTTATCGGGATTTGCAATACATGTCTTGAAAAGGTTCGACCAGTCCAAGCCCTAACTCCTTATATCCCAACCTCGTTGGGGACATGCAAAGAAATACAAAGAAAGAGAAGATCGCTCTGAAACCACTGATTCGAATTTAAACAACAACCAACAAATTACAGATATAACCATAAATACAAATATGTAAGAAAAATAACACTTCATTTCATTAATATCAAATACTGAAATATGCTTACAAACAGAATGGAAATAAGACTAGCTCGGGTGATGGTAGCTTATCTCTGAGAAGAGATGCGGTGGCTACATGCCTTTGAAATGTGTTACAATGAGGCTCAAAGGCCTATTTATTATTTATAAACAATGGAAAACCCTAAACATCCAAAAACCTAACCCTAGGAGATGAAGCGCCAAACTATGGGCCCCGTTTAGGTAAATTCGCACATCAACTTCCCGGGGACGTAACTTTGGCATACAATCTTTTTTTGACGCTTACAATACCTTGTTAGAAATATATATCCAAGGAATATAAATTTCAGGTGGCCAACAATCGTGCGGGTGCCATGTTACCCCAATTTTCCAAAAAAACGTTGTTTAGGGCCTCAAAATGGCTCCAGAAGTTGAAGACCCGAAAAACTGCCAAAAATAGTAAATTGTGCTACAAATAAGGAAACTAGAAAACTGAAAGAGACTGTGGTGGGGGTCAAAGTGGAATAGGCATCTTGCCACCAATAGCCACTTGGATTAGTCCTCCCACCTTAGGAAGTAATGGTCCCCATTGTGTTGAGTGCCTCCATGAGGTGGGGAAACTTCTGTTGAACTTGGTCCTTGGGGAGCCACTTGCTTTGGTGCAGGAGGTGGCCACCTTTGACAACCCGATATATTTGGATCTTCTCCTAGTGAATATTCTTGACCTGTGTGTCCATAATTCGATCAATTATGGCTTGTTCCATGCAGTATGGTTTTAACTCTGTTGGTGTGAGTTGCTCTGTTGTGTCTAGTAATGGTGGGAAGTATGGTTGAAGGGGGTCCACATTGAGAACTGGTTGCAAGCCAATGAGTGGGGGAATTCTGAGCTCAAAATAATTGTCTCCCACAACCTTGGTAATGGTGTAAGGACCATATCAGAGTGGTCTGAGCTTCTTATGGGGTCCTGTAAGACGTTCTTTCTACAAATGCAACCAAACTTTGTCGCCCACCTAAAACTTGTGTGGCACCCAATGTTGATCATGTCACTACTTGTACTTTTCATTTGAATTCTCTAGGATGCCGTGAACCTATTGTCGAATGTGTTGGATGTGTTCAATAAATCTAGTCACTTTATCAACCTTGGACAATACATGTGTGGATTATGTCTATGTAGTCGCGTGCTACATGACAACATCAATCAGACACAATGGTTGAAATCCTATACCCACTTGAAAGGGACTGCGACCAGTTGAGCTATGGAGAGCTCTATTATAACTGCGTTGCACACATGGAAGACTCTCATCCCAGGTTCAAGGATGCTTGGAGTTGTACATGTGGAGTATGTGCACTATCATCCTATTGATGACCTTCGTTTGGTCATCAGTCTCGGGATGAAAGGCAGTCGACTTGGTGAGCTTGGTGTTCAATAGTGTCAAGAGGCTTGAACAAAATGTGCTCAAGAACCTGCTATCCCAATCTGATATAATGGTTTGTGGGATCCCAAAATGTATGCATACTTGTTCAAAGAAGACTTTGGTACTGTCCTCTACGGTGATACTCTTCTTGCAGGCCGCTAATATAGCCATCTTAGAAAATTTGTCCATGACCAGAAATACACTGTCATTACCATGTTTGGTAGAAGGGAGTTCAGACATAGAATCCATGGAGATGGATTCCCATGGCTGGTTGGGAGTAGGCAGAGGAGTGTACAGGCCTTGCTTCTTGATGGATGGCTTGGGGATGGCATAGGCAGTGCAGGATCTGATATATTTCCCAACATCCAGTCGGAGTTTGGGCCAATAGAAGTACTTTTGTAGTACAACCACAATTTTCTCCACCCCAAAGTGTCTTGCGATCCGACTGTAGTGCACCTCCCAAATAAGTTTGGCACACTCACTTGAAGGAACATAAATGTGGCCCAACTAGCATACTAATGCATCCTCGAGGGGGAAATCAGGAACTTGCTTCCCATCTACTAGCATCCGGTATGTGGAGGCGAACTTTGGATAATTTTTCTATATTTGCAGCCATCCAGAGGTCTTGCAACCACAAGAGTTGAGAAGAATAGTCAGTGCTGCAACTGGGGGTCGGTTAAGGCAGTCTGCAACATGATTGGTGCTGCCCTTTTTTGTATTTAATTTTCAAGTGGAATTGTTGTATATATGTAGACCACTTCTGATGGTGATTGTTTTGCAACTTCTTGTGTGTCTGTATAAACTAAAGAGGTATTTGATTGATGTGGATGGCTATCTCCTTCCCCAGAATGTAGTGCTTCCACTATCAGCAAGCTTGCACGATGGAATACATTTCTTTATCATAGGGGGGGTAATTTTGAATTGTATTAGAAATTGTATCACTATGATAGGCCCTTGGATTCCTGTGCTAGGTGAGGACTACACCAATATCATACACTGAGGTGTCTGTCTTGATTTCAAATGGCCACAATAGGTTTGGAAGTGTGAGTAATGGTGCAAAGCAGAGGTGATGATTCAACTCAACGAACGCCTTCTGTTGGGACTCGGACTAGGAAAACTTTGCTTTCGCCCCACCCTTATTAATCTGACTCAAAGGCCGAGTGATATGGGAGAATCCCAAGATGAACCTCCGATAAAAATTTGTCAGGACCAAAAAGTTACGAAGCTCTGTTAGAGTGGTCGGTGCTGGCCAATCCCGAGTGACTTGGATCTTAGTCGAGTCCACATGCACGCCACGCTCATCTATGATGAACCCCAAGTATTGGACCTAGCTCATGCCAAAGGTGCATTTCTCCAAGTTGGCACATAGTTTGTGTTGTTAAAGGGTTTGAAGGACCTGTCAAATGTGTTACAAGTGTTCTTCCCAACTCTCGCTGAAGATGAGGATGTCGTCTAGATAACCACAATGAACGAGTGAAGGGCCGCAATATGTCATCCATTAGCCTCATAAACTAGTAGGGGAATTTGTCAACCCGAAGGGCATAAACAACCATTCAAAAAGCCATTCCTTAGATTTAAAGGCAATCTTCCATACATTTATGGGTTCTATTGGAGCCTGGTGATAACCAGACTTCCGATCGATGTTTCTGAAATACTTGGCCCCCTTGAGTTGGTCCAGTAGGTTGTCAATCCATGGGATTCGATACCTATTCCTAATAATGATTTTTTTTAATGCCCGATAATCAATGTAGAGCCTTCAAGTTTCGTCCTTCTTCTATACCAGTACAATCAAGGTCCCACAAGGCGAGGAACTTGGTCGGATGTGTCCTTTTTGCAGCAACTCCTGGATTTGGCACTTGATATCTTCATTCTATAGAATGGAATGACGATGTATCGGCCCTTTGGGCAGAGGTGCTCCGAGAGTCAGATCAATTGAATGCTTGACCTGACAATGCAAGGGTACCTCTGTGGGTGAGGAGAAGATGTCCCTGTATTCTTCCACGACCGCATCCACTTGCTTCTACTGCTTGGAGGAACCCTTCCCGGGGGCCATGGACGTGGCTACGACCTTCCCCTTACTTTGAGAGCGAATTAGAAAGAAAACGAATTTCCGAGTATGGGAGATGACCCTACTGCATTGCTCAACAAAGATCAAAGAGATGGCGGTAGGTGATGCCACCTTCGGTATCCCGTATAACTTAGCACCCAAAGAAATAATAACAAAGATAGGTCTAGACTCATATACAACATGTCTCTTCCACAAGTATGGTCATACTAATAATACATCACAAACTTCTAGAGGAGCAACACCATATAATACCTCGTTTGTGAAGGGCTTGATGTTGTAGGGAAGGCGACACTGCTGGCTGACACAGAGATCTCGTCTTTGGTGAAGCCACTCGATGGTGTACGACTACAGATGTGTTGTAGTCGGTAGGCCCAACCGCTTCATGACCTCTATTGAAATGAGGTTCTTTTGGCTCCCACTGTCGACAATGAACTGTAGTGGAGAACCCTTCATCCACATCTAAGAGTGGAATAGGAGCTCCCCTTCTTCTGGAACTTTAGGCTCAATCTTCTGGATCTTAGTGGTGCCACCATGGCACTAGGCTCCGTGTCAATGATATGTTTCCCTTTGTCATTCCCCTTGTTGGGTTTTGACTTAGAGTCAGAACATATGTCGGACTCAGAAGCCTTCAGCTCAGAGTAGGTTTCCCACTAGTCCTTGATGTGGGTGGCGGATTTGAGAACAACAAAAGTAATCTTTTCTCGCCTGGAAAAATAATGAACATAAAAATATCCTACTAGTAGATTTAACCATTTATTTCCAATGTTTGCATCTATCTGACCCTCAAATATGGGAATGCCAAAGTTAACTTGTACCTTAAAGGGTGTGGTTGTTGTCACCAAAAAATTGATCATCTAGCCTAATTTACTAGATGGATCGAAGTACACCATGTAAAGCCAATTTTACCATAGTAAATTTGCTTTCACTGTGAGAAATTACTTAATAAACCACCTTTGTTAAGTAATTTATAAATAAACGCATGAAAAAGAATTAAATAAATCACTATTTATTTGATTTTCTTGTAGGAATAATTAATTAAACCATTGTTTAATTATTATTCCTTGTCGTATTTGACGCAATCATGAAAAATAAACACATAAATAATTAATTATCTTATTTTTCTCCAATAATAAATAATTAAACACTAATTAATCATTATTCTTTGCTAAATTTGACTAAATCCCTTAGGAATAATTAAACAAATCCTTGTTTATTTATAATTTTCCTTAACTAATTCCTTGAGATGATAAATAAATCATTTATTTATTTACTATTTCTAAATAAAAGTTTAAATATTTTTTCCCTCCTAAACAAATATTATAAAATATTCCAAGTGGTTATTCCAAGAATGGGATCGATAATATTTTATTATTGCTCATCATTCGAGGATAACTCAATATTTTGTTATAAATAGAAGGATTTTCCATTCATTATTCACTTTTGATTATTTTCATTGTTGCACCCAGTGTTGTAACTCTGATTATTTTCATTGTCGCACTCCATATTTTTGTTGGGTTTACACATTATAGAGGAGAGAGACTCTAACAAGCTGAAGATGTTTGAGATAGCCAAGAACCCATCCCATAGAGGGGGACTGGTAACGTCTATTTTTCCCTTCATAGTTGTTATAATAAAATTATTCTTTACATATATGGTTGGATGATTGGAGTTATTACTCTTTCTTTTGGATGTTTAACTATGATTGTGGCATATATCCAGACTTTGGTAGGTTTTGTTTCTATCAGTTGTTGCAGATCTACAATGTTTAGCAACCATTTATATTGTTGAGATTGCTTGTCATCCACAATCTTAAGTGGGTTCTTTTTGTACATCTTTGAGAAGAAAACACTACAACAATGGTACTTCCAGAGTAGTTGTTGTAAGTATATGTGTCGCCCTTGGGTAGTTGTTGAAGGATCTGGGAAAAATTGTCCATCATTGTGTTCCTTTGTCGCTCGAGGGCTTCTTCAAGCAAGATTTTGATAAGATCTCCTACCCCCTCATATTTTTTTTTCTTCCGCCATGGGGAGCTGTCGGGATTTGCAAGGATGGTCTTGCAAAGGTTCAACCAGTTCAAGCCCTAACCCCTTATATCCCAACCTCGCTGCGGACATGAAAATAAAAACAGAGAGAGCAAATTGCTTTGATACCATTGATCCAAATTTAAACAACAATGCAACAAATTACAGATATAACCATAAATACAAAGATGCAGCAGAAATAACACTTCATTTCATTAATATCAAATACTGAAATATGCTTACAAATAGAATGGAAATAAGACTAGATTAGGCGATGGTAGCTTATCTTTGAGAAGAGATGTGGTGGCTACATGCCTCTGAACTGTGTTACAATGAGGCTCAAAGGACTATTTATTATTGAGAAACAATGGAAAACCTTAAACAACCAACAACCTAACCCTAGGAGATGAAGCGCCAAACTATGGGCCCCGTTTGGGTAAATTGGTACATCAACTTCCTAGGTTTGTAACTTTGGCATATGATCTCCATTTGACGTGCAAAATACCTCGTTAGAAAGATCTATCCGAGGAATACAAATTTTGAGTGGATTCCCAAAAAACATCATTTAGGGCCTCAAAATGGCTCCGAAAGTTCAGGACCCAAAAAACTAGCGAAAATAGTAAATTGTGCTACAAATAAGGAAACTGCAAAACTGAAAGTTACAATGGTGGGGGTCCAAGTGGAATAGCTAGGTGGCCACAAACATCCACCCGAATCAATCCTCCCCCTTAGGAAGCAATGGTCCCCATTGCATTGAGCGCCTCCATGAGGTGGGAAACTTCTGCTGAACTTGGTCCCTTGTGAGCCACTTGCCTTGGTGCGGGAGTTGGCCAACTTTGACAACCCGTTATAGTTGGACCTTCTGTTGGTGAGTGTTCATGACTTGTTTGTCCATAATGTGATCAGTTGTGGCATGTTCCATATTGTCTAGGTTTAACTATGTTGGTGTGATTTGTTCTACAATCTTTGATGTGTCTAGTAATGGTGGGAAGTATGGTTGAAGGCGGTCCACATTGAACACTGGGTGTAGGCCAAGGAATGGGGGAATGCTGAGCTCATAATAATTGTCTCCCACAGTTGTGGTAATGATGTAAGGACCATATCGAAGTGGTTTGAGCTTTAGATGGGGTCTAGTAAGGTGTTCTTTCTGCAAATACAACCAAACTTTGTCACCCACTTGAAACTTGTGTGGCACTCGATGTTGATCATGTCGTTGCTTGTACTTTGCATTTGAATTCTCCAAGATGTCATGAACCTGCTAGTGGATGTGTTGGATGCGTTCAATAAATCTTGTCACTTTATCAACCTTAGACAATACATGTGTGGATTCTGTATGTGTAGTTGTGTGCGCTTGACAACATCAACGAGACACAATGGTTGAAATCCTAAAGCCACTCGAAAGGAACTGCAACCAGTCAACTATGGAGAGCTCTATTATAACTGTGATGCACATATGGAAGACTCTCATCCTAGTTTCAAGGATGTTTGGAGTTGTACATGCAGAGTATCTGCACTATCATCCTATTGATGACCTCTGTCTGGCCAGCAGTCTAGAGATGGAAGGCAGTCAACCTGGTGAGCTTGGTGTCCAATAATGTCCATAGGATTGACGAAAATGTGCTCAGGAACCTACTATCCCGATCTACTATAATGGTCTGAAGGATCAAAAAATATACCCATAGTAGTTCAAAGAAGAGTTTGGCAGCGTCCTCTACGCTGATACTCTACTTGCAGGTTGCCAATATAGCCATCTTAGAAAATCTGTCGATGACCACAAATACACTGTCATTACCATGTTTGGTAGAAGGGAGGCCAAACATATAGTCCATGGAGATGGATTCCCATGGCTAGTTGGGAGTAGGCAGAGGAGTGTATAGGCCTTGATTCTTGATGGATTGCTTGGCGATGGTGCATGCAATGCAGGATCTGATATATTTCCCAACATCTAGTCAGATTTTGGGACAATAGAAGTACTTTTGTAGTACAACCACAATTTTCTCCACCCCAAAGTGTCCTGCGAGCCAACTATAGTGCGCCTCTGTGGTGAAGTAAAATTATAAATGTGGACATAAACAAATTCCTCTAGCCCGATAATGGGTCTAGCCACAACAGATACATTCTATGGAAGATTTCCTTAGGTTGGAACCAATTAAGAGGGCCTACCTCTTAGTACATTTATCCCGTTTGATGATGTCCTTGCTTGCTTGCTCCAGCTATCTCTCGCTTCCTTCTTCAAACACTTGAAACAAGTAAACAACATCAAACAACAACCGTGATAATAGACAAATTGTAATTCAACCTACTTAACAAGTCAAGAAACATTAAGCCATCAGTATGTAAGATGGAAAATCATGTAGGAAATCAATCGATAGTTGAATATATTAATATCAAAGAGAGATTACAACCATTGCCTTGATGTTGCAGTCCTCCTTTGACAAGACCAGGTTCCCACACTCTTCCGCTAGCATTCCATGGTGGAATCAATCCACAAGAGTTTTAAGGCTCTTACCTTTAGGCTTCACTCATGATCCAGATTTAAATAGGAACACAACAAATTACAAATATAACCATAAACACAGAGATGTAGTGGAAATAATACTTCATTTCATTAATGTAAAATACTGAAATATGCTTACAAACATAAATGGAAATAAAACCAGCTAGGGCGATGGTAGCTTATCTCTGAGAAGAGATGTGGAGGCTACATGCCTCTGAACTGCCTTACAATGAGGCTCAATGGCCTTTTTATTATTGAATAATAAGAGAAAACCCTAAACAACCAAAACCCTAACCCAAGGAGACGTAACACCAAGAGTTTATGGGCCCCATTGGGGTGAGTTGGACATCCAACTTCCTGGGGTTGCGACTTGGTCATATTATCTCTGTTTGATGCGCATGATAACCCGTTGTAACGATCTCTCCGAGGACTATGACATAAAATATTATTTTAGATAGTAAATTGCTAGCGGTAGATTTCCGAAAAAACGTTCTTTAGGGCCTCAAAACGACGTCGGAAGTTTAGGACCCTAAAGACTGCTAAAAATAGTAAACTGTGTTGAAAAACTGAAAGAAGCAATGGTGGGGTTCCAAGTGGAACTGGCGGGTGGCCACCAATATCCACCTAGATCATTCCTCCCCCCTTAGGAAGCAATGGTCCCCATTGCATTGAGTTCCTCCATGAGATGAGGAAAATTCTGCTGAACTTGGTCCCTAGTGAGCCACTTGCCCTGGTGAAGGAGTTGGCTTACTTTGACAACTCGATATAGTTGGATATTCTGTTGGCAAGTGTGCTTGATATGTGTGTTCATGATCCGATCTATTGCAGCTTGTTCCATGCAATCTAGATTTAACTCTGTGGTTGTGAGCTGTTCTGCAATGTCGGATGTGTCTAGTAATGGTGGAAAGTATGGCTGAAGGTGGTCCAAATTGAACACTGGGTGCAGGCCAAGGAATATTGTGCTCAAATGCATTATCTACCACAACCTTGGTAATGGTGTAAGGACCATATCAGAGTGGTCTGAGTTTCCGATAAGCTCCGGTAAGGCGTTCCTTTGGCAAATGCAACCAGACTTTGTCGCCCACCTGAAACTTGTGTGGCACCTGATGTTGATCATGTCACTGTTTTCACTTTGCATTTGATTTCTCCAGAATGTCATTGGCCTAATGGTGAATATGTTGGAAGTGCTCAATGAAGTTGTTTTCCTTATCTGTTTCAGAATGGACATGAGCCGAATCTGCTTGAGTAGCTGCAAATGGCATGGCCACATTAATGGGACATAGTGGCTGGAATCCCAAGCCCACCTGAAAAGGGCTGTGTCTAGTCGAGTTGTGGAGAGCCCGGTTGTAGCTATACTAAACATAGGGGAGGCTCTCGCCCCATGTGCGTGGATGTTTTGAGTTGTACATGCGCATAATGTGTACGATCATCCTATTGACAACCTCCATTTGGTCATCAGTTTGAGGATGGAAGGCTGTGGAATGAGTGAGTTTGGTGTCCAACATCGACCAGACACTGGACCAAAATGTACTAAGGAACCTGTTGTCCCGATCTAATATGATAGACTGTGGGATCCTAAAGTGTACACACATTCGTTCAAAGAAGAGTTTAGCAGTGGCTTCTGCTGTGATATTCTTCTTGCAGGTTGCCATAATGGCCATCTTCGAGAAACTATTGACGACCACAAAAAAACATTCGTTTCCATGCTTAGTGGAAGGAAGGCATGACATGTAATCCATAGAGATGGATTCCTAAGGTTGACTAGGGGTAGGCAGCGGGGTATATAGGCCTTGCTTCTTGATGGTCGGTTTGGCAATGGTGCAAGCAATGCATGATCTGATGTACTTTCCGACATCCTGTCGAAGATTTGGCCAATAGAAATACTCCTACAATACTGCCACTGTTTTCTCGACCCCGAAATGCCCAACAGCACGACTATAGTGTGCTTCCCAAATCATCTTGGCACGCTCGCTTGAAGGAACACAAAGGTGACCCAGGTGGCATAACAGGGCATCCTGGAGGTGAAAATATGGAACATGCTGACCCTCTAAGAGTGTCTGGTATGTGTGGCCAAATTCTGGGTTTCTTTTGTAGAGAAGTGGCCAATTAGAAGTCTCGTGCCCACAAGAGTTGAGCATGGTGGTTAATGCCATGATCGGTGGTTGCCTAAGGCAATCTGCAACATTATTGGTGCTTCCCTTCTTATACTTGATATTCAAATGGAACTGTTGCAGGGATGTGGACCACTTCTGATGGCAATCATTCTGCAATTTCCCTTGGGTCTGTATGAAATGCAGGGGTCGGTGGTTTGTGTGGATAACCGTTTCCTTCCCCAAAATGTAATGCCTCCATTCTCGACAAGCCTGCAAAATGGAATACATTTCTTTGTCATAAGTGGGATACTTCTAGACTGTGTCTGAAAGTGTCTCATTGTGATATGCCACTGGGTGCCCGTGTTGAGTAAGGATTGCCCCAATAGCATAGTTAGAGGCATCTGTCTCGACTTCAAATGGTTGTTGCAAGTTTGGTAATGTGAGCACTGGTGCCGAGTAGAGGCGATCTTTCAACTCTATGAATGCCTTTTGTTGAGATTCAGACCAAAAGAATTTTGCTTTCGCTCCTCCCTTGGTGACTTGACTCAAGGGCCAAGTGATATGACAAAATCCCAACACGAACCTGCGATAGAAGTTGGCAAGACCTAGAAAGCTGTGAAGCTCTGTCAGAGTGGTTGGAGATGGCCAATCCCGAATGACTTGGATCTTGGATGGATCCACATGTACCCCCTGTTCATCAATAATGTATCCCAAATACTGAACCTGGCTCATGCCATAAGTGCATTTCTCCAAATTGGCACATAACTTGTGTTGCCGTAGTGTTTGGTGAACTTGTCGGATGTGGTGGAGGTAACTATTATGAATAGTGATCTTGTTCAGCGCTTGATAGTCAATACAGAGTCTCCAAGTCCCATCCTTCTTTTCTACCAACACGATCAAGATCCCACAGGGCTATGAACTCGGACAGATGTGACCTTTCTACAGCAGCTCCTGAATTTTTCTCTTGATTTCATCGTTCTCCAGAACGGAGCACCGATAGATTGGTCCATTGGGCAGCGGCGCACCTGGGGTCAGATCGATGGAGTGCTTGACCTGACAGTGTAGAGGAACCCCTGCGGGGGAGGTGAAGATGTCCTCGTACTCCTCCATGACCTTGTCTATCTGTAGTTGTCGTGCGGAGGGGCCCTACCTGGAGGTCGTGGCCACTGTATTCTTCTTTCCTTGAGCGCGTATCATCAGGAAAACAAATTTCCTGGTTTTGGAAATGAGCTTACTGCATTGTTTTGTAGTAACCAAAGAGATGGCGGTAGGCGGTGCTACCTCCGGTATCCTGTACAACTTATTTCCGAAGGTAATAATAACAACACGGGGCCTTGATTCATACACAACATGTTGCTTCCACATGTATGGTTGTCCTAATAATACATCACAAACATCAAGGGGAGCAATGTCACACAATACCTCATCCGTGAAGGGCTTGATGTTGTATGGAAGGCGACACTACTGGCTCACGCAAAGATCTCGTCCTTGGTGAAGCCACCCGATGGTGTATGATTGTGGACGTGTTGTGGTCGGTAAGCCCAGTCGCTTCATGACCTCTACTGAAATGAGTTTCTTTTGGCTCCCGCTGTCGACAATGAACTGTAGCAGGGAACCCTTTACCCACATCTGGTAGTGGAAGAGATGCTCCTCCTCCTCTAGATATTCGGGTTCCTCCTTCTGGATCTTCTTGGTGGGAATGGTGGCGTTGGGCTCTGCATTGATAATTTGCTTCCCTTTGTCATTCCCCTTGTCGGGTTTTGATCCAGAGTCGAAACATGCATCTGATTCTGAAACCTTTAGTTCGACCACTAGTGTTTGCTTGGCCCGAAACTCACTTGTGTTGTGAGTGGAGCTCTTATGGAACTCACACCACTTTCCTGTGTCCTTTTTCGGCTTCGCGACACTTTTCTTTTCTTGCAGCTTTGGCGGGTTGTCTTTGGTTGCCCCGCCTTGGCTTTGTCCTTTGTTCTTTGGTTTGGGGGCACCTTTCCCTTGCTTCAGATTCACAGATCCAAAGTCTCGCTTCTTCTATTTAAACTTTTGCTCGACCTTGACGGCATATCAGTATGTCGTGCCGAGCGAGGAGATGTTCAGGAATTCGATTTCTTCCTGGATGTACTTATGAAGGCAGCCATGGTATTTGAGTACCAAATGCTGCTCCAAATCCTTGATACCCAACTTTGTGCGAAGGGTATGGAAAATATTGGTAAACTTCGGCACATCTTGGTCCCTTCCCTGCCACAACATGGTCCACTTTATGTATTGATCCTTATAGCTTCTGACAGGGTAGTACTACTCCTTGATGGCATCTTGGAATGAATTCCAAGTGGGTGCAGCTGAAAATAGTGAGCCTGTACTTTCATCCTTCTGCTCTTAGTAGGTTTCCCACCAGTCCTTGACGTGGGGGGATACTTTGAGAAGAGTGAAAATAATCCTTTCTCGACTGGACAAATCATGAACAGAAAAATAAACCTCTAGTAGATTTAACCATTTATCAACGACATCCACATCTATCTGACCCTCAAATATGGGGATTTCAAAATTAACTTGTACCTTAAAAAGTGTGGCGTTTCTAGAGTAGCTGTTGGAAGCTGATGCGACGCCCCTGGGCAGCCGCTGAAGGATCTAGGCAAAGCTATCCATCATCGCGTTCCTTTGTCACTCAAGGGATTTTTCGAGCAAGATTTTTATAGGATCTCCTACCCTCTCATCTTTCTTTTCATTCGCCATGGGAGGCCGTCGGGATTTGCGAGGCTGGTCTTGCAAAGGTTCGACCAGTTCAAGTCCTGGCTCCTTATATCTCGACCTCGTTGGTGATGTTAGTGTCGGTCTTGAAAGCCCTCCATCAGTGATCAAAGCTCTTTGCATTTACATTGGTAGGTGTCTCATCAGTGTCAAAATTTGCATCCCGTTAGGCATGTCATAACCCTGTTGGAGGAGCTGGTCTATTCATATCCCTTTTGGCTTTGCTGGATCAGGTCATATCAGGTCATTGAGTTTGTCAAAATGCTCTTGTTTGGTCTTAATGTCAAAATTCTAGGTCTAGGGTTTTGGTCAGTTGTCTTAGCAAGGTTAGCAAGGTCATGTTTATGAGAGTCCTTGAGTGACCAGCAAGCCAAAGGGAGGATGGTAAACATGTTCCTTTGAAATTTTCATCATGTATAGCTCATTTTTAACCTTGGATTTAAAAACCCTGTTTTTAAAGCCAAGGTCATGATAATTTCTGTAAAAAGAATAAGTGTCCAAGAAATCTTCAGAAAGGCAGCAACAACCCTGGTCCCCTTGCCACAGTCCTTCAGATGATTTCCCTGCAAAAAGAATCAGGTCAAAGCACTCAAAAAATCAACTTCAGGATAAAGGAAACCAAGAAAATCAGTGTTTTTAAAAAGTGACCAAATAGACTTTATAAAGTGGGTTTTGGATGAATTTTTTTTTAAAAGTGAGATTATAAAAGGTAATTCTCCCTCCTTTAAGTCTCATTGTGAATTTCGAGCTTCTAAGAGTGATTTTGAGAGCGTGCAAGGAGAAGAAGGCGAAAATATAAGGGTTTCGGGCAGTTTACAGGTGTGCGACCCGTCCAGGCTCGTGCGCGACCTGTTGGGCGGTGCGCGACCCATCCAGCAGCCTCCGGCAGTGAAAAAACACAACGGGCACGACCCGTTGAGCTGTGCACGACCCGTCCAGGGGTGTGCGCGACCCGTCCAGGGGTGTGCGCGACCCGTCCAGGGGTGTGCGCGACCCGTTCATCTGCCAGCTTCCAAAACTGCAAACAAATTCCCTCATTCCTCTTCAAACTTGCTTGATCGGTCGAGGTAGGCTCCTAATCCATGGTTGATGGTATGGATGATGAAAATAATGATGTATGCTATGGTTTTATCTTTTAAATTTGCAAATGAATGGATTAGGTTGTTGCTAATGTTTGTAAAATGCTAGGGTTTTGTGACTGTTTCAAGTGTTTTTTGTCCCATTGATCCCTTCCTTTTTTCCCTCTTTCATTCATAGTCATGCTTGCATCTCTGTCCCATTTCATTTGCACATAAAATGTTGCCTTTTTCCCCCATCCCTAAGTTATAAACCCTACCCCTCTCACAAGCACTCAAACCCTAATTCCCTCTACCATACACATGCAAAACTAAAACAGAAAAAAGAAAAGATACATTTGAAAATAAAGAAAAGAGTCATGTGAAATTAAAATGTTGTTGTATATCAAAAGGCATGTACATAACTCCTATATATCCTTGACATCCCCTTGTACATGAAACACTTTCCCTTGATGTGAAAATGATGAGTATGTACCCCTTAATGTGCATGCACTCCTTAAGAACAGAAAAAGAGCAAAATTTGCCTTATGCCACACATGAACTCCTGCAAGCAAATTTGTGTATGGTGTCCCTATGTCCCTATTGATTCATGTATGCCTCTTCATATTCATTATCATACATGTTTTGTCCCATATGAGATGTTCTTTGCAAATGATTTCCCAATGTTAAAATTGTTCCTATATGCATGACAATTTGTAAAATTTCCCTTGAAAAATTCCCTGTTATTATCATATATTCCCATTCCTTGTTAAGAAGTTCCCTCCCCTAACATTCCCCTCATGTTTTTCCCCTTGAAACAACATAGAGTTCAGTACTTTTGCAGGCAGAGGCAACAGTTCAATTTGTCCTTCAGTTTGCCCACCTTGCTCCAAAACCATGTCAGATACTGAGACTTATGAGCAAGGTGATGACCATTCATCATCTACAGAGATTGAGGAACAGAGGAGGCCTCGTAGAGGGGGTAAAGGAGGTCACTATAAGAGGGAGGAGCCCACTTCATTGGCAGATTTACAGGCTTGTCCTTTGGCACTGAGTTGTTTCCAGTACATGTCATGCTATCAGTTTTGTGAGAGGCTCTCTCAAATTCAGCATCATAGAGAGTTGGCCCACTTATTTGTCTTACACCTCCATGATGGACATGTCACTCTTGCAGGGGTGAATTTCATATTGACACCCGAGGTGATCTCAGAGGCTACAGGTATACCGAATGTGGGAGAGGTGTGGTCTAAGCGCAGACTACTTGATTTTGTTCACTTTGAGCCCTATGTCCGGCCATCAGTTGTGAAACTGTTGGCAGGTGTTTTCCCATTCAGATTCCTTCGGAGTGAGTATGCCCCCCTCATGAGACTCATCATGCATTACTTCACATGTGAGGGTAGATTTTCACAGGTGTATTCATATCACATTCGCCTGTTGATGCATTTCACCCGGGTGAGGATGATGAACCTCCGAGTCTTTCTGTTTCAGAACATTCAGAGGATGGTACCTATGTTGCAGAGGAAGACCCTGGCCCAGCAGTACAGGAGTCTTTGTCACTATGGTTTGATTCAGCTCATTGTTTTGCATCAGTTGACTCAGCAGGGCATCTCATGGGAGGAGTTCATCTCCCGTGAGTTTTTCACAGTTCCACCTCAGCCACATCAGGAGGCTATTCATGAGGAGGGAGGACCATCATAGCAGCCCGATGCTCCCATCACCCGACATGTCAGCTCTACTCCTATGGTCACCTACCAGAAAGGCCCAAGGGCCTTATTTGCAGCAGTTAGGCGAGTACTATCTCCACAGCAGGTGGAAGGGGTCTCGCCTTCATCGTCAGAGCAGCGAGTGTTATCTCCACAGCATGTGGAAGGGGCCTCGCTTTCTTCACCAGCAGATGTATTGCAGAGGGGCAAAGAGCCCATGGTTCATGAGGATCCAGTGATCGATCTTGAGGTCAGTTCTCCTAGCCAGGAGGCAAAGGAGATCATTTAGCAGCTCAGGGCCGAGAATGAGACTTTGCAGCGGAGACTTGAGGGTGCTCAGTGGACCATCACATATTTAGAGCAGCGGAACACTCAGCTGGAGGAGGAGAAGTCCATTGATGAGATTTGGAGGATTCGAAGTGATCGAGTCCTCAACCGTAGGAGGCCCGGTGATCCATTGCCTGTTGACCGGGAGTCTTTGCTTATTCAGGAGAATTCCCACTTGGAGAGGCTGTTGGCTAAGGCCAACCAAGACAAAAGGCTGCTAAGGAACATGAAAAACCATTATTGGGCTAGGATGCACGTTTGTAAAGCAAAGATGAAAATGTTCCAAAGAAGGTTGACCGAGGCTCTCAAGAGGAAGAAGAAGGCCAACCCACTCCGCATCTTGGCCAAGGCTTCTCTCACTCATCATGACACTCACTAGCCTCTTCACAGAATCAAGCACAAAAGTTTTTGGAAGTTTTGGCTCATTTTTGGCATTTTTGGACAATTTACAGGTTTTGGCTTCTCAACGGGTCTCACCCCCGGTGAGACCCTTTGTCATCGTAGCTCCGTTTTGCGGAAACTCAGCATTGGTGGATTTTTCATGCAAAGTTACATATTCCCATCCATTACCTTGAGTTTTCATGGAGTTTTGGGCCTCCAAAAGGTCAAAATACAGTCAAATTTTGACTTTCTGCCCCTTTTTTGAGCTGCAGAAGTAATCTTGGGATAATTGACTTTTGACTGGGAAAATGACCTCCAAATCAAAAAATTCTGGTTTGGTTGGAAATTAGACTTAGAGACCTTTCCAACGAGCTATCTTGCACCTCATTCTGACACCGGGAAGGCCTCCAAACAGGGCTTCAAAGTGCACAACCCGTTGAGGAGTATGTGCGCGACCCGTTGAGCAGATTTGGCCAGTTCAGCCCAGAATTTGCAGATTAGCACCAGTTTGACTTGCTGAGGTCGATGATGATCCTTTTGACTGTACTTGTGGCACTTTTTGGGTACTTTTACTCTTGTTTTACTCTTCTAGAAGTTTCTCTCATGTAAAAGGGTAAAATTGACTATATGAACTCGTTTCCAAGTTTTTAGAGGCAAGTTGTTTTGACTGCCTATTTTGTAGTGCTTAGTTTAGGAGTTGTTCAAACAGCTCCTAGGATAGTGAGCTCGACCCCTAGAGGTGGGGAAAGATGTTAGATCATCTATATTATGTACTTTCATGCTCATTTTCATGGTTGGACTCTTGAGGGAGGAACTATCATTGTATATTTTGCTTGTATCTCTGCAATTTTTGGCTAAGGAAGACCAGGGTTTTGCAGTCATCATTGGGATTCTTGTGGACTCATTGTGTTGATGGTGTGTCTCTTCATGTTATTGTAAGCTTTGTTATGTGATTCATTTCCTTTCTATACTGCTGCATATTAAACAAATGAAGTGATAAAGTTAGAACTCATGCTTGCATGCTCTGCTTTCAAATTTGTTTAATTTCTATGTTTTCTACTGTCTAAAGAGAATTCAAATCCATTGTTTGCTCTCTTTAGCCTTCTTATCTTTCTTCCAGATCACCCACTTCAGCTAAAGACATCTACACAAGCTCCTACCTTGCCCCAAAGACCCCCCTGCAGAAACTGTGTCCAATCCCCGCACCCTAAATTGCAGATCCTCAATTTGCCACCAAAAACCCCAAAAACCCCCAAATCAACCTTTTAATCAGTTTACTAGCCTAATATCAGTGTTACCTTTGATTGGTCATCTCATTTCATTGAAAATTTTCCGAGATTGACCGGAGAGAGCCTTCTCCTGCCCCGTAGGGCTAGCTACGAGGCTGAATGGTTTGATGTAGCTTTGAGATTTGCCTTTTCAGCCTGAGGTGAAATTTCAAACGCTAACAGGTGACATGCAAAGAAAAATGGAGAAAAAAAGCAGACCACTCTGATACCACTGATCCAGATTTAAACAGGAACGCAACAAACTATAGAGATAACCATAAAACAGAGATGCAGCGGAAATAATACTTCATTTCATTAATGTAAAATACTGAAATATGCTTACAAACATAAATGGAAATAAAACCAGCTAGGGCGATGGTAACTTATCTCTAAGAAGAGATGTGGCGGCTACATGCCTCTAAACTGCCTTACAATGAAGCTCAAGGGCCTTTTTATTATTGAACAATAAGAGAAAACCCTAAACAACCAAAACCCTAACCCAAGGAGATGTAACACCAAGAGTTTATGGGCCCCGTTGGGGTGAGTTGGACAGCCAACTTCCCGGGGTCGCGACTTGGTCATATTATCTCTGTTTGACACACATGATAACCCGTTGGAAAGATCTCTCCGTGGAATACAACAGAAAAGATGATTGTAGATACCAAATTTCTGGTGGTAGATTTCCGAAAAAACATCGTTTAGGGCCTCAAAACAGCTCCGGAAGTGTAGGACCTGAAAAACTGCTAAAAATAGTAAACTATGCTGAAAAACTAAAAGAAGAAATGGTGGGGGTTCAAGTGGAATTGGCGGGTGGCCATCAATATCCACCTGGATCAACTCCAAACCAAATCACACTTCTCCCTCACACAACTAGATAGCTACAACTAGGAATAGCTTGTTGTTTACTCCAAACCAAAATAGCACTAGCACACCAACATTAACACTAGCTTGTGCTTGGGAAGAAGGGAGGTTTATATAGCATGAATGGATGGGAGATGGGTCCTCTTCTCATGGGAGAAGGTCTTATCTCTTGAGGTAGTTCCATCCTTATAGGGTAAAGGAGCCCAAACTGACATCCTCAACCCCATCCGGCCAAACCATTTACCAGACTTCCGTTATAAAGCTTCTAGAGCTGGAAGCTTCGACTCCTAATTTAAAAAAATTTCCATAATAGGACCAGCGTGATCGGAACATAGCTCAGTCACTCCTGTCAGCGCTAGGGATAGTGCTAATCTCTACACCTCGACGTGGGGGAGACAAAGGCCATTAGCGTCGATCTTGTAAACTGGGCAAAACAAAAGTTTCAGGGGAAATGGTGCAAAACGGAATTGATATGCTCATGAAGAGGGACACAATGGGAGTTTCTTCATGAAGGCAAAGCATGTAGGGTTCGCTGTAGAAGTCCTCCAGGATTAAGGAATGTGGAGTAAAGGGACAGTAACAAAATTCTATGTAACAGATGCCCCCTAAAGCGTGAAGGCCAAGCTAGAGTGAGGGATGAAATGCTTTATGAATTAGTGCGGGGAACCATAGCCCATCGTCTGAAAACTTGCAAGCAAGTACATATACATATACATAACTGAGAACTTTGTCAAATGATACATGAATCGTGGTATGGATGCAGCCATCTAGAGAATGATCATGTAAATGGATCCAGGTATGGGCACAACCATCCGTCAAAGGGGATCATAATGAAACTGAAGCATGGTCGCAGCCATCCAATAATGAGAAGGATCACATCCGATAACTCATGGTTTGGTCACAGCCATCCATCTGAAAGAGACATGCATATCAACATAACCATGTCACATCATTTCACAACCTGGACTTTTGTGATCTGAGTCCAGGGTCTTGCACTCCAACATGACCCGATCAAAGTACAGATTCTAACATGTGAATAGATGTGTTGACGTCGAACATGCTAGAAAGTTGCTTGATTACTAGTCAATGATGTAAATTGTTAACAAGCGTGAGAGAAACGACCAATAATGACAATGGTGCTCAAGGTACTATCAAAACAATCCATAGAATCTGAATAGAGGAATTGAATATGAACACCCATGAAATCACTCGATCGAAAGCCAATGATGTGAACTTATCATCGAGTTCGAAGAACTTGCCCTTAGGGCATGCAAGCTCTAAGGTACTGGAAGGGAGTCTCTCTGTCAACTTCTCGGATAATGAGTTGAAGTTGACAGGAAATGACCGTGTCGAAGGAGGGCCATAATGTTTCCCACATCATTGACATGAGATGAAAGGATGCAAAATGATTTTGGATGATACAGAGAATCAAAGGTAAGTGTAACTGCAAAAGGACAACTCTTGAACATATCGGTGACACAACTGGAAGTTTGGTAGCTTTTGGATCCATGGGATCAGTGGTCATGATGACGTGGCAGATATAAAATGGAAGGAAAAAATGAACAACCCAAAACCAGGAATGTCAACGATAAAAAGGAGGATATCCCGACCCGATACGAAGCAAAAAGTGTCATGTTCAAGAGTGAGCTTCCGAAACAACTGATAGATTTCCAAATTTTCCCCCACCATTTCTTGTAGGTACCCCAATTATTTTTTAATCGCAAGCTTGAAGGGGATAGCATATGCTTGCAGTGTAAGTTCATCCTTCGGACAAATCCGACCTAGTAAGTTTAACGAGCCCTAGGAAGGAGAAGCTCATGTTCGTCATGGTGACGAGTCCGATTTCGTTTAATAGTTTAACGAGTCTGAAAAAGGTGTATCTTGGTATCTTTTTCATGTTTAGAGAGTTTGAAAAAGACATGGAAAATAAAACTCCACATGGTCCCTTTTTGTACATTTGTGTCTCTCAAGCCCAAAAAGGTAGAAAACAATACTTGAGAGAACCGCTTGACCATTTCAGTCAAGGAGTACCTTTTTCATAAATATGCATCCCAACCTTAAAAATGGGTAAACTTATATTAGGCACATGACGTTTCACATCCTTTAACGAGTTCGAAATGATAAGGGATCGACTATCTTTTCATTTTTAAAGGGTCGGAAAAGAGCTTGAAAGCAGACCCCCCATTTTATTCTCTTTTACGAGTCAAAAGGGAAAAATACTCGACAATCATTTCATTTTTTACGAGTCATAAAAGTGCTTAAATGTGACTTGTCTTGGAGGAACGAGTGGTATAAAGGGTAGTAACTAGTTTCGACAATGAAGGAACATCTAAAAACATGTAATGGTCAAGAGGCTTTCTAACAAAACCACTCATCACTGTGGTTCCTCAGGAAATGAAAACAACCAAGTGAAACCATATGGTTGGCCAAAGAGATGGTGGCGATGGAATAAAGCAACCAAGGCTCATCTAACAGAAATCAGTTGATAGAAACAACAACCACGAGATGTAAATGGGTTCATTTTTACACAAGCTTGAACCATGGAGAACTCTACTTGGATTTGGTTTCATGTTTACACAAGCTTGAAACGAAAAACAATGCTTGCTATAAGTTTGCATTCCCCCGACATAATGACTCAATTCAAGGTACATGCCCCCAAGCTTCATTTCAGTCAACTAGGTGGACGGAATGAAGGTTCACTTTCGAGATCTTGGAAATACTCGACTGGGATTTTACAAGATATTAATCAAAGACTCGATTTGGAAAAGGGAGTTGCTTCATTTTTTAATGAGGTTGACATAGTAAAAGAACTATCCTCGAGACCCTTGTTTCATTTTTTAACGAGGTTGACATAAGACTAGGAACTATCCTCACATGCTATTTCATTTTTTAACAAGATTGACACATGAACAAACTATCCTCGGAATTTGATCATGGACCATATGAGAACATGGCTCCCAAGAGTTCTTCAATAGACAGAAGAACCATGCTATGGGAGGAATACATGTCAATTGGTACCATAGACAGATCGGGGTCCAATGCCCCCAGTACATAATGTACTATACCATTTGTGTGATCATCAACAGATGTTGAGACGGAATAGGTAGCCACATAATTGAATTGTGGAAGGGAAGGTACTCTTTTCAAAAAATTGCCAATAGGGGATGATGGTTTTAAAGGAGGCGTCTGGTGACCAATGAATGACAGTTGATCAATAGTCACAATTCTCCCTTCGTGCGGAAAACAAACCACATCAAAAAGTGAAGAAATAAGAGCTCCCATGACATAAACATAGTCGTGTCCAAGGAGAAGATTGAAATCTAAGGGACTTTGGACTACCATCATGTCTATATAGATAGTATTTCCTCCCAAAGTAATGGGGAACTTGAGAAGGACCCCCAAGGGTTGACTGGTTCCTCTGTTGAAAGCCAACAGATTCTGAGTGACAGGCAGAAGTTGTGGGGAGCCCAAAGCTTGCCAAGTAGTAGAAGACATGATGCTAACAGATGTACCTTCATCTAATATAGTGCCATTTACTACCATATTATAGGCTTGTACTGTGATCTAGAAAGACACATAAGATGGGAGGCGGAAGCAGTAAATGGACCCCAATCGAAAGAGACGACAAAACTACTTGGTGGGGGTATCGTATGATTGCCCCCATGCTATACAAGAATAGGAGAAGGACTCTCCTGAACAACTGAGATGGGAGGGTCACTCTTTGATTCGTGGGAATTTGAGGAGACGAGAAGAACATGAGTAGTATGATCACTACTCTCTTCGTGAACAGAGTGAACAATTGAAGGCGGAGCCAAGTCGACACTCTTTTCGACCAATGGTTGGTTGGGAATAGACGCAAGAGAGTCACACTCAAGAAGAGCAGGACCGGAAAGAGATGAATTCAATTCAATCTCTTTACCAATCGGGAGAGGGTAAAAGGAAAGCCTATGATAACCAACAAGAAGTTGGGGTTGAGGAGCTGCAAAATTTTTCCAAAAGTTTGGAAGCTTTATCCATAAGAGGAAAAAGGTGAAGAAGATGCTCTCCTTCACATAACCTAAAAAGGAATCTAATCTTTCCCTTCTTCTTACCATCATTAGTTGAAGGCGTAGCATTGACATGATCTTCAGAGGTCGATAGGGATGGTCGATCCAGATTTTGACACCATACCTCTAAGATTCTGGGAATGCCAGGACAGTCTCGAAGGAGATGGTCACCCTTACATAGCTTGCAAGGGAATTTGACCTTTCGTGGAGGATCAGAAGGTTTGTCTACGAGAGGTGTATTTGGAGTAACAGCTGCACGGGTGGCCTCTCGCTTATATGACTTCTTCTTCTTTGTCTTCTTCTTCTTATTCTTAGCCTCCTGGTTACTGGATTTCAAACTTTCACTAGGCGAAGTAGAAGAGGAGGGTGAAGAAATGGGAGAAGAAGGCAAGGGGTCAACCTTAGAATCATCGTGATGTGATTAAAATGAAGGACATGGCAGGGCAATAGTTGGGACACTTGGGACCACCGAGGTCGAAAATAACCAGATAGGTAAACCAATGGTTAACCCAGGGAGGGACAACGTTGCCATATAAGGAGCACCAACATTTCCAAAAGAAGGAAAAGGACCAGGATTCCCATCTGAGGGGAACCCTTGACTGGTGGACTCTGGAAATGTTGCCATTGAAATCGACCTTAAATAATTACTAAGGAAGATAAATTTTACTAGGAATATTTCATGGGAAGTTAATTTTAGAATACTCAAGCAAAAATTTACCTTTTCACATTTTAAGAGTCGAGAAAAGGACGAAAGATGACTCTAGTCACTTTCGGAGTTAAAGAGCTTGAAAGGACAAGTGCTCGAATGATCTTTTAATTTTAATGAGTCAAAAAGATCAAATTCTTGCTCTGGATGATCTAGGTAAAAAGGATTACCAAGCAATCGTGAACTGCAAAATACCTCCCAACGAACCAAGAAGTATAGGCAGACAATCTCCCAAAATGCTATGTTCGGTGTATCACGTTTGCAAGGCAGCTGACTCGGATTCCTATGGATAAAGGATTGCAGCCTAGAGGGGTCTCCTGTTATATACTCGATGGTACGGGGAGCACAAATCCATACTAGTGCTGTCTAATGCCGAAGCTAATGATGTTAGGTTTCAAGACTCCGGAACACATCTCTAGCCTAGACCTTCTAGATGTGAGTGTTAATTTTCTATGCTTCCTTAAGTTAATCCAATAAATTTTAATGGTTGATCATGAATGAGGTTTCAATTACAAGGCCCTACCATTGTCATCTGACAAAACTCCTACATGCAGCTATATGAGAAAAGAGATCTTGGTCTTCGATGAAAGTTAACACTAATTGAGAGATAGGGAACACAAAATCAATGCAACAATCAAAGAATGAAATCTTTCTCTAATACATGTCCTAAATGCACTTAATCTTCCCTTAACAACAAAAGAAGTTTCATTTAATTTCCAATGCTTATGATGATGCAATTCTAGCTTCTCAATAATGCTACTAATGCAAGATTTTCACTAAGTAAACTAGAATGATGTTCTTCTTTTCTTAAAATGCAAAATGAATCTTT
Source organism: Pinus tabuliformis (assembly GCA_031772625.1). NCBI lineage: Eukaryota > Viridiplantae > Streptophyta > Pinopsida > Pinales > Pinaceae > Pinus > Pinus tabuliformis. The sequence continues at coordinate 1,892,253,716 of CM062817.1, read as the reverse complement.
CACATAAAGCACTTTAATGAAAATTTTCACAATTCTAAACAAACAAGCATTAATCAAATCCAAAGCATTATAAATGAAACTAAAAGGAACTTAGTCCCTGAATCGAACCAACCAAACACATAAATGCTTCAATCAAGAAACCAAGCATTGTAATCTATTCTTGGAAAGAGAAAAGAGACACTCAAAATAAGAGAACAAATGAGACTCTTTCACTCATTCTATTGAAAATGAAGCAAACAAAGCATCCTAGTCACTTCTGGGAGGAAGAAGAGAGTTTGAGGGTTAAGACACACTCACATTGGAATGGGAGAAATTCTGATTTTTCTTAACTCAGAGAATGAAGCGACTTTTGGGTCAAAAGTAGCGCTGGTCGGCACGACCGGCATGACTTTCAGGCTAAACTAGCACTGATAAGCCTGATCGGCGCATCTGTTTGGCCAAAAATAGCCCTGATCGAGGGATTTAAAGAAAAAACAAAAAAGAACTTCACACAGGGCCAGACTTAACACATCATAGGGTGGGCTAAACCAAGAAAGCACACAAACCAAGCTAAATGCAGCTCTCTAGTCAGAGAGAAAATGCTCTAAAAGGCTTATGGGGTCAAAATCACAAGAGCAGAACACATTGGCCAAGATTAGGGTCAGGCCCTAATATTCACTTACAAGCATCGACGCGATTGCCTAATTGACAACAAGCTCTAGAGGCTGGTCGGCACGACTGTTTCCCAAAAACTCACGCTGATCGGCGTGATTGTCTGCGAATTAAGCGCGCTGATCGAGGGAGCTAAGGAAAAAATATTTTTTTTTGAAATAGGGACCAAATCTACTACTATGAATTTTAGACTCAGGCCAGTAAGTAGGAGAAAAGAAACAAAACCAAAGGGAAAAAGTGGAACTAGAAAAGTTCTCACGAAATCATGAAATCCAAGACAAACAAAAGGATTGGGATCCCCAGTGGAGTCGCCAATTTTTGGTGAAGTAAAATTATAAGTGCGCACACAAAAAAATTCCTCTAGATCGATAATGGGTCTAGCTACAACAGATACATTCTATGGAAGATTTCCTTAGGTTAGAACCAATTAAGAGGGCCTACCTCTTAGCCTGCTTATCCCGTTTGATGATGTCCTTGCTTGCTTGCTCCAGCTATCTCTCGCTTCCTTCTTCAAACACCTGAAACAAGTAAACAATAGCAAAAAACAACCGTGATAATAGACAAATTGTAATTCAACCTATTTAACAAGTCAAGAAACATTAAGCCATGAATATGTAAGATGACAAATCATGTAGGAAATCAATTTATAGTTGCATATATTAATATCAAAGAGAGATTACAACCATTGTCTTGACATTGCATTCCTCCTCTGACAAGATTAGGTTCCCACACTCTTCTGCTAGCATTCCATGATGGCTTCAACCCACAATAGTTTTAAGGCTCTTCACTTTAGGCTTCACTCCAAACCAAATCACACTTCTCCCTCACACAACTAGATATCTACAACTAGGAATAGCTTGATGTTTACTCCAAACCAAAATAGCACTAGCACACCAATATTAACATTAGCTTGTGCTTGGGAAGAAGGGAGGTTTATATAGCATGAATGGATGGGAGATGGATCCTCTTCTCATGGGAGAAGGTCTTATCTCATGAGGTAGTTCCATCCTTATAGGAGAAAGGAGCCGAAACTGACATCCTTGACTCCATCTGGCCAAACCATTTACCAGACTTCTGTTACGAAGCTTCTAGAGCTGGAAGCTTCGGCTCCTAATTTAAAAAACTTTCCATAACAGGACCGACATGACTGGAACACATCTCAGTCGCTCCGATTGGCACTAGGGATAGTGCTAATCTCTACGCCTCAGTGTGGGGGAGACAAAGGCCATTAGCACCGGTCTTGTAAACTGGGAAAAATAGAAGTTTCAGGGGAAATGGTGCAAAAGGGAATTGATCTTCTCATGAAGAGGGACACAATGGGAGTTTATTCATGAAGGAAAAGCATGTGGGGTTCACTGTAGAATTCCTCTAGGATCAAGGAACGGGGAGTATAGGGACAATGACAAAATGCTGTGTAACAACCTCCCAAATCAGTTTGGCTCGCTCGCTTGAAGGAACAAAAATGTTGTCAAGGTAGCATAATAATGCGTCCTAGAGGTGGAAATTAGGAACTTGCTTCCCATCTACTATAATCTGGTATGTGGAGGTGAACTTTGGATCATTTTTGTATAGTTGTGGTCATCCAAAGCTCTCGTGACCACAAGAGTTAAGAATTGCAGTTAGTGCTTCAATTGGGGGCCGGCTGACGCAGTCTGCAACATGATTGGTGCTTCCCTTTTTGTATTTAATGTTCAACTGGAATTGCTGAAGATATGTATACCACTTATGATGGCGGTAGTTCTGCAACTTCCCTTGTGTTTGTATAAACTGAAGAGGTCGGTGATCGGTGTGGATGACTGTCTCCTTCCCCAGAATGTAGTGTTTGCACTGTCGGCAAGCCTGCACGATGGAATACATTTCTTTATCATAAGTGGGGTACTTCCAAATTGTATCGAAAAGTGTCTCACTATGATAGGCCACTAGATGCACGTGTTGGGTGAGGACTACACCAATATCATAGTCTGAGGTGTCTGTCTCGATTTCAAATGGGTGCTCCAGGTCTAGTAGTATGAGTACCGGTGCGAAGCAGAGGTGGCGCTTCAACTGAACGAACGACTTCTGTTAGGACTCAGACCATGAAAAATTTACTTTCACCCTGCCCTTAGTAATTTGACTCAAAGGCCAAGTGATATGGAAGAATCCCAACACAAACCTTCGATAAAAAATTATAAGGCTTAAAAAGTTGTGAAGCTTCGTTAGAGTGGTCGAGGCTGGCCAATCCTGAATGACTTGGATATTGGTCAAGTCCACATGCATGCCACACTCATCTATGATGTACCCCAAGTATTGGATTCGACTAATGCCAAAGGTGCATTTCTCAAAGTTGGCACAGAGTTTGTGCTGCTAAAGGGTTTGAAGGACCTACCGAATGTGTTGCAAGTGTTCTTCTCAACTCTTGCTAAATATGAGGACGTCGTCTAGATAAACCACCACAAACGAGTTGGTGAAGTGCCGCAATATGTCATCCATTAGCCTCATAAAATTAGCGGGGGCATTTATCAACCCAAAGGGCATAACGAACCATTTAAAAATCCCTTCCTTAGATTTAAAGGCAATCTTCCATACATTTGTACTTGGCCCCCTTTAGTTGATCCAATAGGTCATCAATCCATGGGATTGGATACCTATTCCTAACAGTGATTTTGTTTAATGCCCGATAATCAATGCAAAGCCTCAAAGTTCTCTCCTTCTTCTGTACAAGTAAAATCGGGCTCCTACAGGGCAAGGAACTTGGTCAGATATGCCCTTTTTGCAGCAACTCCTAGATTTGCCACTTGATCTCCTCATTCATTAGAATGGAGCGACGATATATCATCTCATTGGGAAGAGGTGCTCCGAGAATCAGATTGGTTGAATGCTTGACCTGACAATGCAAGGGTACCCCTGTGGGTGAGGAGAAGATGTCCCTGTATTCTTCCACGACCGCATCCACCTTCTTTTGCTGCTTGGAGGAACCCTTCTTAAGGTCCATGGACATGGCTATAACATTCCCCTTACTTTGAGAGCGAATCAGAAAGAAAATAATTTCCTAGTCTAGGAGATGACCTTACTGCATTACTTAGCAGAGATCAAAGAGATGGCGATAGGTGGGGCCACCTCCGATATCCTGTATAACTTAGCACCCAAAGAAATAATAACAGAGTGAGGTCTAGACTCATATACAACATGCCGCTTCCATGAGTATGGTTGTCATAATAATACATCACAAAATTCAAGAGGATAAAAATCACACAATACCTCATCCGTGAAAGGTTTGATGCTGTAGGGAAGGCGACACTGCTAGCTGACGCGGAGATCTCGTCCTTGGTGAAGCCAAGCGATGGTGTATGACTGTGGATGTGTTGTAGTGGGTAGGCCCAACCACTTCATGACCTCTACTGAAATGAGGTTCTTTTGGCTCTTTCTGTCGATAATTAACTATAGCGGAGAACCCTTCACCCACATCTATGAGTGGAATAAGCGATCCCCCTCTTATGGATGTTCAGGCTCCATCTTCTGGATCTTGGTGGTGGCCACCTGACAATAGGCTCCATGTCAATGATCTATTTCCCTTTGTCATTCCCCTTGTTAGGTTCTGACTCGGAGTCAAAAAATGCATCAGATTCCAAAGCCTTTAGCTCGCAGTAGGTTTCCCACCAATCCTTGACGTGGGGGGTGGCTTTGAGAAGAGAAAAAGTAATATTTTCCTGGATGGAAAAAAATGAATAGAAAAATATCCTTCTATCAGATTTAACCGTTTATCTATAATGTCTGCATATGTCTGACCCTCAAATATGGGAATGTCAAAGTTAACTTGTACCTTAAAGGGTGTGGTGCTTCCAGACTAGTTGTTGGAAGTAGATGCGTCGCCCCTGGTTATCCGCTGAAGGATCTGGGAAAAGTTGTCCATCATTGTGTTCCTTTGTCATAGAGGGATTCTTTGAGCAAGATTTTGATAGGATCTCCTGCCCCCTCGTCTTTCTTTTCTTCCACCATGGGAGGCCGTCGGGATTTGCGAGGCTAGTCTTGCAAAGGTTCGACCAGTTTAAGCCCTAACTCCTTATATCCTGACCTCGTTGGGGACATGCAAAGAAAAATAGAGAAAGAGTAGACTGCTCTGATAACACTGATCTGAATTTAAATAGGAACACAAAAAATTACAAATATAATCATAAATATAAATATGCAACATAATTAACACTTCATTTCATTAATATCAAATACTGAAATATGCTTACAAACAAAATAGAAATAAGACTAGCTCGGGCGATGGTGGCTTGTCTTTGAGAAGAGATGTGGAAGCTACATGCCTTTGAACTGTGTTACAATGAGGCTCAAATTCCTATTTATTATTGAGAAATAGTGGAAAACCCTAAACATCCAAAAACCTAACCCTAGATATGAAGTGCCAAACTATGGGCCTCGTTTGGGTAAATTGGTACATTAACTTCCCAGGGTCATAACTTTGGCATACGATCTTCGTTTGATGCACAAAATACCTTGTTAGAAAGATCTATCGAAGGACTACAACTTTCGAGTGTCCAACATCAATTAACCACCTATGTTGGCCCTGAGTTTCCCAAAAAACATCGATTAGGGCCTCAAAACGGCTTCGGAAGTTCAAGACCCGAAAAAATGCCAAAAATACTAAATTGTGCTACAAATAAGGAAACTAACAACTAAAAGTGATAGTTGTGGGTATCCAAGTGGAATAGGTAGGTGGCCACCAAACCCCACCTAGATTAGTATGTGATGCATCATTAGTGAAAGTGGGAAGAGTACCTTCGACTGGTAGAGTTCGCTTACAACAACGGGTATCGGCAATCTTTGAGGATGGGTCTGTTTGAGGCATTGTATTGGTGAAGTTGAAATACTCTTGTCACTTGGAGTGATCCAGCTAACAAGGTGTTGATTGAACCAGACATGTTGGCAGACATGGAACAGGAAATCTAGGTGATTAAGAAGAATCTATAGGTAGAATAGGATAGAGAGGAGCTATGAAGACCATAACAGGTTGTTCAAGGAGTTCCAGGTTGGGGAACATGTGTACTTGCGCATCAAACCGAAGAAGAGATCCTTACGGATTGTATCATGTTCATGTTGAGTGCGGAGCTTGATTATCTTCTTTATTTAGAGGTATCACCACATTGGACCCCATTTCGTAATGTGGCGGCTATGCTGCCTGTAAAATGTATGCTGCAAGGGGGGTCCCGGGGGGGGGGGGCAACTGCCTTGTAAAATGTTGTAGTTTCGTAGTTAATCTGGGCCGTTCATTAGGTGGAGATATGATGGTAGAAGTGATTTTTAATTTAGGTATTTTTTCCTTAGAAGGCAACCCCTATCTATATATGAGGGAATTGTATTGCATCTATGTAGATTTGTATTCTGAGTGAGAAAGAGAGAGGGGATTGTGTGAGAGCGAAGAGGGTATTACAGCGGATATGCTGTAGGTTGTATCTATTCAATTTGCTGGATAATATGAAAGGAAGGACTAGCTGTTTCTCCATGGACATAGCCCAAACTGGGTGAACCACGTACATATGTTTCTCTCTTGTTTTATGTGTTTATATTTCTGCAATATTTTATGTGTTCCATTGCTCTGTAATATATAATTTTCTAACAACTGGTATCAGATCTGAAGGTCTATTTGGCTGATAAACTCGTAGGAGAGAAGGGTTCCTGGTGCAGATGGAAGATTATTTGTATTATAAAGATCTATACCTACCATTAAGTAGAAAGATAAAGAAGCCGATGAGTATAATAGACACAGAATGGGATGTTCTCGACAGAAAGGCACTTGGAACAATATGGCTATGCATAACGGCATTGGTAGCCTTTAATAAAAGGAAACGACAACAGAGGGTTTAATGTCGGCATTGGCCAAACTATATAAAATACCCTCGACCTCAAATAAGGTATTTCTTATGAAGCGTTTATTTAATATGAAAATGTGAGAAGGCGGATCCGTTGCTGATCATTTAAATGAATTTAATACAGTTACCAGTCAGTTAAGTTCTGTAGGAGTAACTTTTGATGATGAAGTTAGGGCTCTGTTATTTTTGTGCTCATTGCCAGAAAGTTGGAATGGTTTAGTTATGGCCATTAGTAACTTTGTCTCTGGATCTAGTACTTTAAAGTTTGATGATGTTGTCGGTGCAATCCTTAGCGAGGAAATGCGACGGAAAAGCTCCGTGAGACATCAGGTAATGCTTTGACTGCAAAGACTAAGGGAAGAAAAATGGAAAGAGGAAAGAGCCTAGGATATCACAGTAAGTCAAGGAAAGGCAGATCCAAGTCCAGATCGGGGATAGTGTGCTGGAAATGTGGGAAGAAAGGACACTTGAAGAAAGACTACAAGTCTCGGAAGGGAAAAGAAGGAGACGCACAATAAGAAAACAATCAGGAGGCGAATGCGACAGGTGATGTGTTGCAAGATGCTTTGATTCTTTCATTAATAAATATTATTGATGCCTGGGTGGTAGATTCAGGGGCCTCATTCCATGCCACACCTGATAGGAAACATTTTCATGATTATGTTCAAGGAGATTTTGGACAGGTTCGATTAGGTGATGATAAACCTTGTAAAATCATTGGAATGGGTACAATTTTCATAAAACAGCAGAACAGAAATCAATGGTTGTTGAAGGAGGTAAGGCATGTTCGAGATCTGAAGAAAAATATGATTTCAATAGGGCAGTTGGGAGGTGAAGGTTGTGTAACAAATTTTATAGATAAAACCTAGAAGGTCCCTAAAGGAGCCCTGGTAATAGCAAAAGGAGAAAAGGTTGGTACATTGTATTTACGAAATGGTATTTCTAATTCTGTTAATGCTTTAACCTATACATGAGTAGATACAACATTATGGAATCATAGGCTCAGACACATGAGTGAGAAGGGGATGCATATTCTTCACTCCAAAAATTTGTTATCAGGTTTTAAGCATGTTGATGTAAAATTTTGTGAGAATTGTGTTTATGGAAAACAGAAGAGAGTCAGATTCCTCAGAGTTGGGAAAGAAAAGAAGAGCGAAAAATTAGAGCTTGTGCATACAGATGTATGGGGACTTGCTCAGGTATCATCTCTCGGCCGCTCTCATTATTATGTTACTTTTATGGATGATGCAACCAGAAAAACCTGGATTTATTGTATTTAAAATAAATCTGATGTATTTGATACTTTTGAGAAATGGAAAGCTTTGGTTGAAAATGAGACAGGAAAAAGGTTAAGTGTCTCAGATCAGACAATGGAGGTGAATATTGCAGCAAAGAGTTTGATAGGTACTGTTCAGAGAATGGAATTCGCAGAGATAATACAGTTCCAGGAACACCAGAAGGAAATGGTGTGTTAGAAAGGATGAACAAGACAATCATGGAGCATGCAAGGTGCATGAGATTGTATGCAAGATTTCCTTTACAAGTTTGGGTAGATGCTGTAGATACTGTCGTTTATCTAATAAACAGAGGGCCTTCAAGTTCCTAGGATGGTGGTATTCCAGAGGAGGCATGAACATGCAAAAAGGTAAACTACCCATTTTTAAAGACTTTTGGTTGTGAAGCCTTTGTCCACATTAATAAAGAAAATAGAACAGAGCTTGAGGCAAAATCAAAGAAATGTACCTTTATTGGATATGGTGTTAATGATTTTGGTTATCGCTTTTATTATTATGAAACTCACAAAATCATTAGAAGCAAAGATGTCATATTCAATGAAAAGGTTTTGTATAAGGATCAGATGTACGAAAATAAACAGGAAAAAGAAAACAAAGAATACACAGTGCTTGATGAGATCATAGAAAAAGTGAAGGTGCTTGAAAATCATAATGATCAACATCCAGGACAACAACAAAAACCACAACAACAACAAGCACCTCAAACACCTGAAAGTGGTGTTAGAAGATCTACCAGGATAAGTATACCCCTTGAAAAATACTCTCCTTCATTATATTATGTATTATTGACTGATTCTGGTGAACGAGAGTGTTATGAAGAAGAAATGCAGGTGGCAACCAGGAAGAAGTGGGAGCAAGCCATGAAAGAAGAGATGGACTCCTTAGCACATAACTAGACTTTGGACTTAGTCAAGTTGCCTGCAGGTAAAACAACATTGTAGAATAAATGGGTTTATAGGTTGAAGGAAGAAGATGGAGGTAGAAAAAGGTATAAAGCTAGACTTGTGGTGAAAGGCTTTGCACAGAAAAAGGGTATAGACTTTGATGAGATATTTTCTCCTGTTGTTAAAATGGCTACAATCAGAACTATTTTAATTCTAGTAGCAGCTGAAGAATTGCATCTTGAGCAGTGAGATGTAAAGACAACCTTTCTCCATGGGGATTTGGAGGAAGAGATATATATGCAACAACCATAAGGATATGAGGTAAAAGGGAAGGAGAAACTAGTGTGCAGGTTGAAGAAGAGCTTGTAAACAGGCTCCAAGGCAGTGGTATCTAAAATTTGACAAGTTTATGTCTGAACAAGGTTATACTAGATGTCACTCCGATCATTTTGTTTATCTCAAAAGGAAAAATGATGGCAGCTATATTATATTGTTATTGTATGTAGATGACATGCTTGTTGCAGGTTCTAACATGCAAGAAATAAATGTGCTCAAAAGAGAATTGGCAAACTCATTTGCAATGAAGGATTTGGGTTCTACAAAACAAATCCTTGGTATGAGAATAACTAGAGACAGGAAGAATCACAAATTAACATTGTCTCAGAGTGAGTACATATAAAAGTTGTTGAAAAGGTTTAATATGTAGAATGCAAAACTAGTTAGTATACCTTTGGCTAGCCATTTCAAACTAAGTAAGGAAATGTGTCCAAAGACTCAGGAAGAAATGGATTATATGTCTAAAGTTCCATATGCATCAGCAGTTGGAAGCTTAATGTATGCAATGATCTGCACAAGGCCTGATATTGCACATGTAGTGGGAATTGTAAGCAAGTACATGAACAATCTAAGAAAAAAACATTGGATGGTAGTAAAGTGGATTCTCAGGTATTTGAGAGGTACCACAAATCAATCATTATGCTTTGGTGGTTCAAATATTTCTCTACAGGTATATGTTGATGCAGATATGGCGGGTGATAGAGATAACAGGAGGAGCACCATAGGGTATGGGTTTACTGTAAGTGGAACAACTGCCAGTTGGGTTTCAAAACTGCAAAGTATTATTGCACTCTCAACAATGGAAGTAGAGTATGTTGCTGCTATAGAGGCTAGTAAAGAAATGATTTGTTTGCAAAGGTTTATGGATGAATTGGGTAAGATGCAGGAGTTGGGTAGGTTATACAGTGACATACATCTCGCAAAGAACTCTACATATCATTCCAAGACTAAACATATACAGCTCAAGTACCATTTCATACGGCCAACATTGGAAGATGGAAAGTTGAAGCTGGAAAAGATACACACTAGCCAAAGTCTTGCAGATATGCTAACAAAAGTTGTAACCAGGGAGAAATTGAGATTATGCTCAGTTTCAATTAGTCTTCAAGTATGATGAAGAAGATGAGAAACAACTAGGTCTAAAGTGGAGTCATTGTCCAACAAATGAAGCAACGGTGGAGTCACTATAATCAGTCTCCAAGTGGGAGATTGTTGGGTGGAGCCTGATTATCTTCTTTATTTAGAGGTATCGCCACATTGGACACCATTTCGCAATGTGGCGGCAACGCCACCTATAAAATGTACGTTGTAAGGGGGGTCCAGGGGGGTGAATGCTAAAAATTAATATAAAATTGCCTTGTAAAATGTTGTAATTTCGTAGTCAACCCGTGTTGTTCATTAGGCGGAGATCTGACAGTAGAAGTTATGTTTAATTTAGGGTTTTTTGCCCTAGAAGGCAACCCCTCGCTATATATGAGGATATTGTATTGCGTCTATGTAGATCTGTATTCTGAGTGAGAAAGAGAGAGGAGATTGTGTGAGAGCGAAGAGGGTATTACACCGGATCTGCTTCAGGTTGTATCTATTTAGTTTGCTGGATAATATAAAAGGAAGGACTGGCTGTTTCTCCGTGGATGTAGCCCAAACTGGGTGAACCACGTACATCTCTATCTCTCTTGTTTTCTGTGTTTATATTTCTACAATATTTTATGTGTTCCATTGCTCTGTAATATATAATTTTCTAACAGTTCGAAGATGGCACCACGGTTTTGTGGGCCCTTCAATATTGTTGATAGGATTGAGTGAGTAGCCTATCGACTTGCACTGCCTCCGATAGTGAAAGTCCATGATGTTTTCCATTTGTCATTGCTTAAGAAGTATGTTAAATACGTTGATCATGTGATTGAATGGTCTGTATTGCAGGTGGAACCAGATGGATAATTCCAGCCGTAGACTCATTGTGTATTGCAGAAAAAGGTGCTCATGCTCTAGAACCAAGCAATCGAGCAGGTTAAGGTGTAATGGAAGCACTTTGGGCCCGATGAAGCTATATGGAAGATGGTAGATAAGATGCGGGCTATGTATCCTTGCTTGTTTGTCGGTTGAGGCAAAGCAATTTTGATATGGTGTTTTAGTATATGTGTTGGTATATGTTTTGGTGATGTTTAGTATATGTACATATGTATATGGATGTAAATAGTGCCATGAGATATGTTATAAATCTCCAATAAGTGGTATGGGTGTCATGTCATTATGATGTTATGTTGTTATGTTTTCATGTTGGTTTGCTTCTCAATAGGATGATAATTGTAAATACTGCATCGAGTTAAGTTATAAAGCTCCATTGACAATATATTTTGCTTATAACAGTTTTGTGGTTATAGGTGTTGTTGAACACCGAGGATGGTGTTCCCCCAAGGGGGAGGATTTTGTAACAACCCTGGTGAAAATTTGATGTAATAAAAGTTAAAAAAGGAAAAATAATAACCATGGTTGATGGGACACTTATTCCAAACTGAATGTTGGGCAAGACATCCTAGTGTGGGTGTTCATTTGATCATTAATGGCTAAGGAAATTGGCAAAGGCAATCGCTAAGGCTTTGGAAAGGAAAAATGACATTTTTGGCACATTTATTTATGAAAATAATGGAAATTAGGAGAAAAGGGAGGTGAAAGGTCATAGGTTGCATGTGAGGAAAATGAAGGAAAATAATGGAAAATGAAGAAAATAAAGGCCTCATTCATAAAAAGGCTCATGAGGATTAGCTTTAAACCTTTTGTTAGTTCAGTTTTGGTTCTCTCATTATCCTCTCTCTCTCTCTCTCTCACATATGCTTGGATACTTAGAGTTTTCCTGGAGCACTCTTGGAGGGTGTGGCATACTTGGATTTTTGGAGCAAGAAGGCAAGGGAAGAGAAGGAAAGTGAAAGGGGACATCAGGATCAACAACTACAATGAGATTTTCTTGCAGGTACTAAGTTAGATGTATTTTTTCCTCACTAGATTTGGCATTCATGTGGATTTTTGGTCATGATCTATCACTAGTATGGAGGATTGCCTAGATTGGTAGTGGATTTCCTAGCCTTACCATTTCCTAAATAGCCATGGAGATTGTGGGTTTATTTCATTTTTTTGTTTTGGATGGTTCTTATGTTTCATTAGATTGGGTTGAGTTATTAGTTCTTGTAAGCCCTGGTTGGACAAACGCTCTGGAAGCCCTGTAACAAATTAGGTTGAGTTACTAGTCCTGGAAGCCTTGGTTGGACAAATGCTCTGGATGACCTTGGTGGGTTGAGTTACTAGTACTAGATGCCTTCGTTGGAAAACTCTCAGGAAGGCTGATGAAAGTTGTGGGTTGAGTTACTAGTATCGGAAGCCTTGGTTGGAAAAAACGCTCTAGAAGCCTTGGAAGGCTTGGATGGAGACCAATCTGATGAAGGTTTTTGTGATGGCCGACCATGAGGTGGAATCATTGTTTGATGGGTTGAGGTGGATGGCCTCTAGAAGCCTTGGATGGTTTTGGATTGATGTGTTCTATGAGATCCCACATCCATGCTTGGAATATGGCACGGGGGTGAATGACCAAAGAGAGATTTGGCTGAGCCATTCTACGGTCAGGTGGAATGTGGAAGTCCCATCCCAGGTTTGGATTTTGATTCATCAATAAGAGGTTATTTCTCCGTGGATTTTTATGAGTATTATAATGGTTTATATGTGGATCACATGACTGTGAATCTTTGGAGTGAAAGTTTTTTGGGTTTCCCTAGAGAGAATTTGCAGCGCTTTGGTTGCAGGAGCTCCCACTGTTTTCCTGGTCTGAGTTTGGATAGTTTTATTAGTAGGGGTTTCTGTGTTTTTCTTACTCCTAAGGTTATATTGCCTATGAACTTCATTAATAGAAAATTCATAACCTTGTTTATAATCAAATGACTTTCCAGATTGTAATTGTAATTTTTGTAACATGCATAATTCCTGTTCTTCTTGGGTAAGAAAAATAATATTACCATCTGTTGAGTCCCAAACTTGTATCTTTCCTATACACCTTTCTAGACTTTTTCCATTTACCTGGACCTCCTAAGCTATCAACATCATTGCATATTAGTTTAAAAGAGCATATAAATTGGTTTCTTAACTATGTTTTGTGTCTGCTGTTTGAATTAGATTTTTGCTCATTGAGCTGCGGAATCTTGTCACTTTCTGCAGCGAGTTCAACTTTCTGCAGCCTTTTTGTTAAAGTCTATATTGCAGGTGTCTTCAGGCAAATCGAGCCACATGGGCAAGTTGGAAATGATGTGGACATGGATCGAGTCCTATTGGCTCAGTCGAATTCACCAAAGAAGGCCGTGGTCAAAGGTAGTCAAGCGGTGGTCAACATAAGAGTCCTACTGTGACAGAACTCCGTTTTTCACCACGTGAAGACTTGCGTGGCCGTTCCTAGATCTCAGGGGACATATCAACACCTGTGGACTGCTCCATAAGGCGAATCCAACAGCCACCCTCAATAGATTTAATCACCACGGCAGCCATAATGCTAGATCCCTGGACGTCGATGTTCACGTGTCCTCTATCAGCGCTGTTTTTAGGAAATTAGTTATGTCATCTTCTGTTATAAATAATGCATTCCCATACGCATAATAGCTAGCCTTGGTAATGTAATTTTGTTGTGAAGAAATCCCCCTGTGCTGTGACATTATTCTTTGTTATGACTGCATTTTGAATACATGAGAAGACTCTGTTCATAAGCATAATTCGTGGTTGATAGTTGATTGCCTGAGGTTGTGCAGAGGGCCCCTGTACACACCGAGGTTTTGTTTCATACTGCTGTACATTTCACGCTGTGTTTCTTTACGTTCATGATGCCATAATTATTCACTTGTATATATTGCATTTCTTATGGTATTAACATGTTATTTCTGTCCATAATTTTACATGCTTTTATACTGCTGTTAACTGATCAGTGTCTTTGTTCCAGATTACAGTAGGCAGCCTGGGCATTTGCACATAGTTTTACAATGACTAATGACATGGAATCAGTCTTGTCCTTCTGCTGATTTATTTTTCTTAGTTTTTAATTCCAGCACTGTTTTATTTATTTCAGTTTTGTTCATTTGCTTTATTAGTTAGATTAGATATTGAATTGCTCATGTCATTTTCAGTTACCTCTGAAAGCCATAGCGAGACTAATGGTGAGGGATTGAAGTATGAGTGTGTAGTTTGATATTAGTTTATTTTTCTACAAGTTAGTTATTGAATTGCTCATGTCATTTTCAGTTACCTCTGAAAGCCATAGCGAGACTAATGGTGAGGGATTGAAGTATGAGTGTGTAGTTTGATATTAGTTTATTTTTCTGCAAGTTAGATATTAAATTGCTCATCTCATTATCAGTTACCTCCGAAAGCTATAGCGAGACTAATGGTGATGGATTGAAGTATGAGTGTGTAGTTTGATATTATATTATTTTTCTGCAAATTAGATATCAGATTGCTCAAGTTGTTTATGATTACCTCCGAAAGCCATAGCGAGACTAATGGTGAGGGGTCAGAATATGAGTTGATGTAATTTGATTTTAGCTTTACTTTGCTTGCAATTTTTGGATTTCTTTGAGTTCAGTTTCTCTTGTATTTAGACAACAACAAGGATAATGGGTTTCATGACCAATAGTTCACTAATTCTTTAAATTAGAATAGTGGCACATTTTCATTTTCTTTTAGGAATTAATTTCATCATTGCATGTTTTAAAATCTTTTTGAAAAGTTTGAAGTTTTGGAAATCATTTTAAAGGACATCATTGCCTTGAACATTTATATCCATACTTGTCTTTTAGAATTTCCATCTCACATTAGGAAATCAACAAAGATAAACCCAAAAACGACATAAAAATAAAAAACGCCAAAAAGTAAGAAATAGGTTATCTTGCACATATAGTGCGCCGCACTTCGACAATTTACGACTCCCGGATTGACAATTGATATAGAAATTTAGGACACTTTAAATTGACCAAACATTTTGGTGCCGTTGCCGGGGAAGTGTAACTAGGTAGCCAATTTCTTAAAAAAAAATATTCAAGGAAGGTAAAAATTGATAACTTCTCAAAGTATGCTCTCCTCTTGCACCTAGTGTGATCTAGAGGATGAGAAAAGAGAGTTATTGGTTCAATAATTTCTTGAGTATGCTCTCTTATTACACCTAGAGTGATCTGGAAGATCAAAAAGAGAATTATTAGCCCGACTTGAAGATAAAACTAAAAAATGACACGCATAGAGCAAGAGATTCTAGGGGAGGGTTTATAGCTAGGGCCAAGAGTTCGATTTTTACAACTCCATATACTTCAAGGCATAGACAAGATACACCTCCATCATCTCCAACTCACACTCCTAGCCTTAGGATTCCTAGAATTCAAAGGGCAACAGTTGAATTAGGAGACTCTCCCACACTATCCCCCAAATATGACTTAGGAAAAGAACCTTTCTTGACTTTTATAGGGGAACATATTGTAATCAAATAAGTAGAATCACCTGAAGAAGAAGAGGGAGAAATTCCTCCTCGTTCGCCATTAATAGAAGAACCAGAGGACTCTGAAATCTCTGAGGAAACTATCATGACAGAGGAAATAGTAAATGGATTAGGAGGTGGAGGTAGAGGAGGAGGAAACAATGGAGGAGGTAGAGGTAACAATGGGGAAAATAGGGATGGAGATAACTCATTTGGATTTCCTATAGTTGATGAGGAATCTAATATAACAATGAAAAACATCTCACCATCTGTCCTCCCAAACTTTTATGGGTTGCGAAGTGAGGATCCTGAAACATTTCTATTTGAATTTGAAGTCGTGTGCCGAACTTATGATTATATGGAAGACTCTCAAAAACTCAAATTGTTTCCTTCAACATTGAAGGAATCTGCTTTGAAATGGTTCATGGGATTAGTCACTCAATCTATTAGGACTTGGAATGATATGACACAAACATTTTTGGATAGATACTTGGACTATTTCATGCCCACAAACCATAAGGATGAGGTATTCAAAATGGTGCAAAAATAAGATGAAAACTTGGAGGATTTACTTGAAAGATTTCAATACAACCAGAAAAGAGAAAAAATGAGTAACTTAGATGAGGAAACCTTGAAAGCCCTTCTATTAAAATCCATTAGAGATGAATGGATAGATATTTTAAACATGATGGGAAAGGGAGATATTTCTCAACTTCCACTTCATGACATAGCAGAACTATGTGTCCATCTCTCAAGGGGAAAATCTAAAACTGGAAAAGGGCCTAGAGATCCTTCTCTTATTAGAGCAAACAAATCTGCAACTGGATCAGTAAGTAGGGCATAGATTGGAAATATGCTTGATGAGTTTAAAACTGATATTTTAGGGAGCCTTAGTGAGCAACTAGACACCCTTAAAATAAAAAACAAGCAGAAAGCAGAAGCTGAAGCTTTGGCCATATTTTGTCCAAAATGTAGGAAGAAACATGCTCTAAGGGAATGCCCCTTGGATGTAAAAGTTGTACAAACATGTATGATTTGCTCAGAAAGCTATGAGATGAAGGATTGTCCTTCAATTCCTGGGCTCAAAGCTGTCTTTCAAGAAGATCCAAATTCAATTGAGTCTTTCTGATTTGTTTCAAGGAGACCTTGGCATGGGCAACAAAATCAAAGGTTTAACAACCCCATGAAATTTCAACCCCCACCAAATTGGAATCCTTGGAAACAACCTTGGTCCCAACCACAAAATCCATATCAATCATGGGTACAAGGTATGCAAAATCCTTATGGGGGATTTGCTCAATTTTATCAATATCCTCCATCTTTTCAAAATCAACAAGCTCCACAACTTCCAAATCAAAATCCACAACTTTCATTGCCATTTCCACAACAACAACAACCTTCTCAACAAAATCCAAATTCTCAACTCTTGCTTCCATTCCAACAAAAGACAAATCAACTACAATCCCAGCCATTGCCAAATCCCAATAATAAAAATCCTCAGAATGCTTACATGGTAGAAGGACAACAATTTCCTACCTATATGATTGTTCCTGTCAATGATGTACAACTCAGATCTGGTAGAGTTTTAGAAAAGCCTTCTATAGATGCTCAAAAGCAAAGTATTTCTGAGGAAGATTCCCTTGAAGCCAATAAAAGTTCTGAAGCATCTCTTCAAAACCCAAACACTCAAAAAGAAAAAGGAAAAGAGTCAACTCCCACAACTCCTATAGTTGAGCAACCTGCATCTTCATCCACACCTCCTTTCCCTGAAAGATTACAAATTGACAAAGGAGTGGAAAAACAAATCTTGTTGTCTGACTATGATTTCCTAGGTGAATTAAAGAATGTTTGTACCAAGATTCCCTTGCTACAAGACATTAGAGAGATTCCTGTTCTAGCAAAAACAATAAAAGAGTTGAGTCTCAAAAGACCAGGAAGGAAACCAAGAGATACAAGAAGAATCCACCTGGTAGGAAAAATTGCAGATATCATGATGGGAAAAATTACCATGCAGAAGTATGTAGATCCCGGTAGTCCAATTGCCAAGACACATATAAATGTGGTAGAAATTCTAAATACTTTGATTGACTTAGGGGCTGCTATCAACATTATGAGTAGACGGACTATGGAACAGCTAAAACTTCTTAATCTTCTTTTTACACCTACTTTACTGCAACTTGCAGATCGATCAATTATCAAACCAGATGGTGTATTAGAAGATATTTTAGTCTCCTTAGATTCTTGGGAATATCCAGTAGATTTCATGATTTTGACTCCCAAGAGTAATTTAGGAGGTCACCCACTCATTTTAGGAAGACCTTGGCTAGCCACAGCTGATGCTTTCATTAGTTGTAGATATGGAGATATGTACATTTCTGATGGTAGTTCGATAAAGAAATTCAATTTGTATCCTCCAGCAAAAGAAATTACAGAAGTAGGAGATAATGAATGGGTCGATGATGAGGACACTATACAACCTGTCTTTACCATTTCTGAAATCAGTGAAGATAGTCAAATTCTGAACACATTAGAAAATTTTGAAACATCTTCAGAATATGACCACACACAATTTCAGATAGATTCTGACATTGAGTATCTATCATCTAGACAAATGTCTCTTTACTCTATGGAAGAGTTCGGTAGTTCCGCCATTGAGATTCTTCCAGGTAAAACATTGAATATCAACAAAAACTTGGAAAAATCACAACTGAAAGAGCTAGCTGAAATCTTGCAAAAACATTCTACTGCATTTGCATGGGAGTATACTGATATGAAAGGTATTGACCCTAAGACTTGCATTCATCACATCTACATCGAGGAAAACAATAGACCAATCAGACAACCTTAGAGAAGGATGAATCCAAACCTTAGGGAGATAGTGAAAGAAGAGCTCCAAAAACTACTCAATGTAAACTTCATTTATCCAATTTCAGATAGCCGATGGGTTTCTCCTTTGGTTATAGTACCTAAAAACAATGGTAAATGGAGAGTATGCATTGATTACAGGGAATTGAATAAAGCAACTTTGAAGGATCACTTTCCTTTGCCCTTTATCGATCAGGTATTAGATACACTAGCAGGAAAAAATTACTTTTCATTCTTGGATGGTTTTAGTGGATATAATCAAATTCAGGTAGCACTTGAAGATCAAGATAAGACCACATTTACCTGTCCATGGGGAACTTTTGCTTACCGAGTGCTTCCTTTTGGATTATGTAATGCACCCACAACATTCCAAAGAGCAGTACTAGGAATCTTTTCTGATTTAATCCATGGTTGTGTAGAGGTTTATATGGATGATTTTACAGTTTATGGTAATTCATTTGAAGAGGCATTAGGGAATTTGGAAAAAGTCCTTATAAGATGTAAAGAAACAAACCTTTCATTGAGTCATGAAAAATGCTTTATGATGTTTACTGAAGGTATTGTTTTGGGACATCATATTTCAGGGGATGGGATTAAAGTTGATAGATCAAAAGTTGAAGTCATCTCCAAGTTGCCTATTCCAAATTGTCAAAAATATGTTAGAAGTTTTCTGGGATTTACTGGGTACTATAGAATATTTATAGAGAAATTCACTAAAATAGCATCTCCACTCTTCAAATTTCTCACAAAAGACTGTGAATTCAAATGGGATCCTGATTGCCAATCAGCATTTGAATCTTTGAAAACAAGAATATCTGAAGCACCTATCTTGAGAGGACCAAATTGGAAACTTCCTTTCCATATTTCTACAGATGCTTCAGATACAGCTCTAGGAGCTGTGTTGGGTCAAAAGAATTTAGTTCCTTATGCCATTTACTATACCAGTAAAAAATTAACTCCCACTGAGTTGAACTATACTACGATTGAAAAAGAGTTCTTAGTTGTTGTTCATGCAATCAATAAGTTTAGACATTATATAATAGGATATGAAACTTTTTTCCATACTGATCATTCTGCGATTAGATATCTAATGAACAAACCTGTTACTAATGGCAGAGTTACAAGGTGGCTCTTACTTTTACAGGAATTCAATATTACTGTGTTGGATAGACCAAGGAAACAAAATACAGTAGATGATTTTTGTCTAGGATCCATAATACTAAAGAAGATTCTCCTGTAGAGGATAAGTTTCCGGATGAATATTTATTTGCAGTAGCTACTAAGACTCCTTGGTATGTAGATATTGCTAACTATTTGGTTATAGGGAAACTACCTCTACATCTATTTCCTAGTGAAAGAAGAAAGATTATTCAGAAGATTTCAAATTATTCATGGATTTCTAATTTCTAACGAATTGTTTAAAACAGGGCCAGATCTTGTGATCAGAAGATGTGTTAGGGAAGATGAAATGCCTGACATCCTCAAGGCATGTCATGATGAACCATGCAGAGGACACTTTTCTGACAAAATGACAACCTATAAAATCCTCTCTTTAGGATATCATTGGCCTTCCCTCTTCAAAGATACAAAAGAATATGTCAAAAGGTGTGACAGCTGCCAAAGAGTAGGGAAACCGACTCTTTCAAATGAAATGCCATTGCAACCACAGGTACTCATCGAACCCTTTGAAAAATGGGCTTTAGATTTCATTGGACCTATTAATCCACCATCTAAACAAAAGAAGTATATATTGGTATGTACTGATTATGTCACTAAATGGGTAGAAGCCAAAGCATTACTTTCTGCTACTGAAAATTCAGTTGTTAGTTTTCTTTATGAGGATATTTTTACTCGCTTTGGTGTTCCAAGAGAAATTGTGACAGATCAGGGAAGTCAATTCACATCCAACATGGTGGAGAAGCTGATGGAAGAATACAAAATCAAGCACAGAAAATCTACTCCTTACCATCCGCAAGAAAATGGCCAAGTGGAGTCGACAAACAAAGTTATTGAAGGCATCATCACCAAAAATGTTCATCTACATAGAAGATATTGGGCAGAAAGGCTTCTTGAAGCCTTATGGGCCTACAGAATTACATGGAGGAATACAACAGGACATTCTCCCTATGAAATTGTTTATGGGAAAGAAGTCCTGCTCCCCATTGAGTTCCAAGTCAAAACTTTCAAGATGGCAGTTCAGTTGGGGATGGATCTATCAGAAGCCCAAAAGCACAGAATGGAGCAGTTGAATGAGCTAGATGAGATCAGACAAGAAGCAATCCTAAGAACTTATCTAGTTTAGTATCAAAGAGCTAAGTGGCATGACAAATACATCAAAGAGAAAAAGTTTCAAGAGGGAGATTGGGCATTACTATTTGATTCCAAGTTTAAGTAATGATTCCAAGTTTAAAGACTTCAAAGGTAAATTTCAGACTCATTGGCTTGGGCCATATGAGATTGAAAAAGTCTTTAGCAATGGAGCGGCAAGAATCAAGACCATTGATGAATTTCAAACTCCTCTTATTGTGAATGGACACATTTTAAAGATCTATCATAAGCCACACTCAAAAGAGGAACTTTTCAAAATGTTTCAAGATAGTTCTGCAATAAGGCTGGTGAAGAAGAATCCTTCTTCTCCACCAGCCTAGTCTTTGTTCGTTTCTGTTAAAAAAAAAATTAAAAAAAAAAAAAAATTGTATAAGCCTGAAAACCAATCACTGATTGGTAGTATTCTATAGAAAATATAGAGTGAAAACCAGGAACACTTGACACCCTATATTTTCCAAAAAAAAAAAACCCTCTTTCTCTCCATTTTCATTTCACTTCACCTCATTTTCATTCCACTCAATTTCATTTTCATTTCACTCCACTTCATTACATTCCACTCCATTTCATTTCATTTCATCAATAAAAGTTTCTTTCATGACCATTTTCACTCAGTCAGTTATCATCTCTCCATCTCCATTCAGTCAAGTGGTTGCTGTGTCAGTTTACGTAGCTGGAACTAGTTTCCGCAGCCACCACTCTGTTTTTCAAATTGACAGTCAAGATGTTAGTTCAATAAATGCAGGTATGACCGAGGACATTATTATGAAGACATGGAGCACCTAAAGGCATCAATAAAGAGCAATTGATCAAGGGTTAATGGACAACAAATGGCAAAAATTCCAAGGTATGAGTAAAAATTTCTTTCAAATAGCAATCAAAGCACATTTTGCATAGTTATTAAACCATAAGCTCCACTATATGCAATGATTGCCGTGATAGCTCCATAACCATTCCACAACATTCCTCCACGAACCATGCATTTATTTTCCAAACGGTCTTATGATTAGCCTTCAGATTTAATTTGTGTTGGCTGCATTTTAACACTCCACCTGTAATCATAAGGACGTGGTCGATTTGACTACGACTCTTCTCAGCTGCACAAAAATCCACAGCCGTTTCATGAACATGTTTGCGTCTACTCTGCAGCCACCCAATTTAAAATTTTGCCGGATGCATTGTACTCTCCCTACTATTCTATTAACATCACGGTTGCACTTCCACCGTGTTCACATAAGCCTTCACCCCATTTTACGAATTCACCTCCGCTGCCTGTCCTCTGTTTTTTCCGCCCCCAGTCACTGTTTTTTCCATAGACTCTGTTCATTCCCATAACTAGCCGTCTCACTTCCGCTAAACCCTCCTCAAGCAGACGAATTTTAAGAATAGAAGGAGGGATGGATCTGTTGTTGAGGGTAGAACTGGAAGGGCCTAAGTTTTTAGAAGGATACCCGCAAGTGAAAGACTTACTGAAGAAGGCAAAATGGCTACGTTTCATTCAAAAATTTAAGGGCCACAATAAGGAGATTACAAAGGCTTTTGCGAGGTCTTTTAACGGCCAGGAGGTGCAGATTGGGGACCTTAAGTTTACAGTCACCGAGGCATCCATAGCAGTTGCTACAAAACTTCCCCAGGAAGGTGAACGCTGGTTCAAGAACAAGAGCTTTGACGAGCAGGCTTGGAGAGTCATACTACGCAACCCAGGTATGGACGTAACTATATTCAAACGAGGAATTCCTGTCCATGCTTTAAAAGAGGAGTGGGCCAGCTTACTATTAATCATTCAAAAGTTCATTACTTGTGAAGGCCATTTTGGGGCAATGTATATGTATCATACCCGGTTATTGATGAACTTTTTAGAAGACCAAACCCTCAATCTTCCCTACTTTTTATTGTTGAGCTTGAAAAAGATGTGCAAAACAGTCCAAAATAATATAGAAGACATAGAACCCCATTTGTATCATCATGGGCTTGTGAGAATTCTAATTGAGGACCAATTGAAGAAAAATAGGGACACCTGGGAACGGTTTTTAGTGAGAAACTACTTTCAAGAGCCACTCGAGGTACCTGAAAGCAGTACAGCAAGAAGGAGTAGGAGGAAGGAGAAAAGTGTAATAATTCAAGACCCTCCTATTAGCAAAACCAAAGAAGTTGATCAAGAAGAGAGGCTGGAAAGAACCAAGGATAGAAACCAAAGAAAATAAAAAAGGAAACAAGACATAGAAGTTGTATCTCCAACTGTAGAGCCTTCTCAAAAATAAGATCACCAAACACTGTCCGAAAGGTTAGCTTATCTTAGAGAACAAGTGGGTGCATCCAAGAAGAAACGAAAGGAAAAACAGAGTAAGGAGGAAGATACTAGTCCACAACATGTGAGAAGAAGCTTTAGGCTTTAGGGGAAATTAAAGATAGTAAAAACCAAAGGGCCCCACTTTATTGATTTGGGGAGGAAACCCCAGAAAAGCCTCCAACAACCTCTCGTGATCGTAGCCCACACCATACTTCCATTTCACAGCCAGATGTTGACATGAGTCCTTCTCGGCCAAAGTTTGAAATTAGTCCCTCTCAACAGGATTTTGGGGTTAGCCTAAGGAAGGCTACACCCGAGGTAGACCCAAATCAGTAGGAGATGTATGATTATATAGAATCCTCAGATAAAATAGCTGCAGGTCCAAGCACGTCATCCACTCAGCCTCACACAGCACAAGAAGTTCTAGTCCAATCATTGAAACAAGAAGTCTTTAATTGGAGGTTTTAAATAGACATATTAAAAATAAAATTGAAGCATTAAAGGAGCAAAGCAGATTGGACAAGATCATTCATGACAACACTATGTTACATCTGGGACTGTGGCAGAAAAAGAACAGGAAATTAAAGAAAAAGTGCAAGAAGTTGAGTAGGGAATTGATCAGTCTCAAATTCAGATGCTTGATGAGGAAGCCCAGGATGGTAGTAGTACCAAGGAAGAGGAGAAGAGGATTGGATGTATTGGTAGAAGCTTCAGAGCACATGGACTAAAGGGAGGATGATCAAAATTTTGGTTGCATGGGGACATGCAACACCTTCACAGTGGGGGTATGTTGAGTCCCAAACTTGCATCTTTCCTATACACCTTTCTAGACTTTTTCCATTTACCTGGACCTCCTAAGCTGTCAACATCATTGCATATTAGTTTAAAAGAGCATATAAAGTGGTTTCCTAACTATGTTTTGTGTCTACTGTTTGAATTAGATTTTTGCTCATTGAGCTGCGGAATCTTGTCACTTTCCACAGCCAGTTCAACTTTCCGCAGCCTTTTTGTTAAAGTCTATATTGCAGGTGTCTTCAGGAAAATTGAGCCACATGGGCAAGTTGGAAATGACGTGGACATGGACCGAGTCCTATTGGCTCAGTCGAATTCACCAAATAAGGCCGTGGTCAAAGGTAGTCAAGCGGTGGTCAACATAAGAGTCCTACGGTGACAACTCCGTTTTTCACCACGTGAAGACCTGCATGGCCGTTCCTAGATCCCAAGGGACATATCAACACCTGTGGACTGCTCCATAAGGTGAATCCAACATCCACCCTCAATAGATTTAATCACCACGACAGCCATAATGCTAGATCCCTGGACGTCGATGTTCACGTGTCCTCTATCAGTGTTGTTTTTAGGAAATTAGTTATGTCACCTTCTGTTATAAATAATGCGTTCCCATACGCATAATAGCTAGCCTTGGTAATGTAATTTTGTTGTGAAGAAAGCCCACTGTGCCGTGACATTATTCTTTGTTATGACTGCATTTTGAATACATGAGAAGACTCTGTTCATAAGCATAATTCGTGGTTGATAGTTGATTGCTCGAGGTTGTGCAGAGGGCCCCTGTACACACCGAGGTTTTGTTTCATACTACTGTACATTTCACGTTGTGTTTCTTTACGTTCATGATGCCATAATTATTCACTTGTATATATTGCCTTTCTTATGGTATTAACGTGTTATTTCTGTCCATAATTTTACATGCTTTTATACTTCCGTTAACTGATTAGTGTCTTTGTTCCAGATTACAGTAGGCAGCCTGAGCATTTGCACATAGTTTTACAATGACTAATAACATGGAATCAGTCTTGTCCTTCTGCTGATTTATTTTTCTTAGTTTTTAATTCCAGCACTGTTTTATTTATTTCAGTTTTGTTCATTTGCTTTATTAGTTAGATTAGATATTGAATTTCTCATGTCATTTTCAGTTATCTCTGAAAGCCATAGCGAGACTAATGGTGAGGGATTGAAGTATGAGTGTGTAGTTTGATATTAGTTTATTTTTCTGCAAGTTAGTTATTGAATTTCTCATGTCATTTTTAGTTACCTCCAAAAGCCATAGTGAGACTAATGGTGAGGGATTGAAGTATGAGTGTGTAGTTTGATATTAGTTTATTTTTCTGCAAGTTAGATATTAAATTGCTCATCTCATTATCGGTTACCTCCGAAAGCCATAGTGAGACTAATGGTGAGGGATTGAAGTATGAGTGTGTAGTTTGATATTAGTTTATTTTTCTGCAAATTAGATATCAGATTGCTCAAGTTGTTTATGATTACCTCCGAAAGCCATAGCGAGATTAATGGTGAGGGGTCAGAATATGAGTTGATGTAATTTGTTTTTAGCTTTACTTTTCTTGCAATTTTTGGATTTCTTTGAGTTCAGTTTCTCTTGTATTTAGACAGCAGCAAGGATAATGGGTTTCATGACCAATAGTTCACTGATTATTTAAATTATAATAGTGGAACATTTTCATTTTCTTTTAGGAATTAATTTCATCATTGCATGTTTTAAAATCTTTTTGAAAAGTTTGAAGTTTTGGAAATCATTTTAAAGGACATCATTGCCTTGAACATTTATATCCATACTTGTCTTTTAGAATTTCTATCTCACATTAGGAAATCAACAAAGATAAACCCAAAAACGACATAAAAAATAAAAAACGACAAAAAGTATGAAATAGGTTATCTTGCACATATAGTGCGCCGCACTTTGACAGTTTACAACTCCCGGATTGACAATTAATATAGCAATTTAGGACACTCTAAATTGACCAAACACCATCATTTATTCCCATTAAGTTAATCTGAGTGTCTTCATCTTCTTCATTTTGGTGAGAGCTTTCAACATAGTTTTCTTTGAAAGGTGGTCTAATCTGTTGATCAGGTGGCCCTTCTCTAGGCATACCAGTATTGGGATTCTTCCTAAAGTTTGGATTTCTTATTTGAGGACCTTGTTGTTGATTATCCCATTGTGGTTTTCTTTCCATAATTTCTAATCTATCCACTAACTTTTCTAAACTTTTAGCCAAAGTATCTATCTTAACATCTAAAGTGGATGGTTCTTCCTTAATGGTAACTCTCCTCTCATTCCTCATTCTAGCTCTTTTAGCCAACAAGTTAGATTCTACACTAACTGCATCACTCTGCATCTGTTCTAGATTTAGAGGGTTTCTTTCTCTCAATTGGTAAGACATATTAGTGTCAAAACCATCAGGAAATTTAATTAGTGCCAAGTCTGGTGGAGGTTTGATATTTGCAGGGATTGCATTAAAATTAATGTTAAACCTATTACAATAGTCTTGAATAGATTCATTAGGATCTCTTCTAATGTTTTCATATTCAGATAATATTCGTAAAGGATTTTTCTTCGTTTCCCATCTATTGATAAACAATCTATGGAAAGCAGGGAAATCAACAATATGACCAGCAAGTAAACCTTTAAACCATTTCTTGACATCTCCTGCTAGTGTTTGTGAAAATAATCTCATTTGAACATCTTCTTCATCAATTTCATGTAATTCAAAATTATCATTCATTTTATTTACGTGTTGTTGTGTAGTATATTAACCAATACCATCAAGCTAAAATATTTTGATCTGGTAGTCTTGGCATGGCATGTAGTTGATATGGCAAGGTCAAAGGAGCATATCTGGCAATGATGGCTAAGATTCTAGATTAGATAGGAGGTAAAGTGGTAGTGCTTGAAGATGAACTTGAAGGGCTTACAGTTGAGCTTAAAGGGCTTACAGATGAGCTTGAAGTATTTGGAGATGGAAATAAAACTCTGGGTTGAAGAGGAAGCTTGGGGATGAATGATTCTGTGGAATGAAGTGTAGTGGAAATAATAGATGAGGTGGTACTAAATAAATATGAGTTTACAGACTCTGAAGGAATGATAGAAGGCTTAGGAGTAGCAACAATTAGGGAAGCTAATTCAACTGACTGTTGAAAATAGGCTTCATCTATGTGTCTTATCAAATTTGAGGTTAAAGCATCAAGTTTGTCAAAAGTGTCTAGAACATGTTGATCTAAATCAGGATGTATAGTATTCTTCTTTGATTCAATAAATTGAATAAAGGTCTATTATAATATCATGGACTAAAGTTTCAGATTTGGTATGAAACAATGAATGCTCAAATGATAAATCAAATTGAAGATCCTCTAAGTTTGATAACTCTTTAGGAAGTGAATTTGCTTTGGTTAGCTGACTAATGCTTTCTTGACTTTCTACTTTATTGTTTTTTCTCAAGATTTTGTCTGGATTATCAACAATTATAGTAGGGTTTGGATCTGGATGTGCCCTGGTATAGTATGTTCTTTTGGAAGCTAGAATTTTAATTTTTTAATGAAACCTTTGACAACCCTAAAATGGCCTTAAGGTGCAAAGATGAGATTTAGGATTTCCTTTAAGGTTTATTGAACTGAGGACTGATTCCCCAGTATGGTCACCACTATGTTATCACTCTAAAATTTCCCTAGGGTTGTCATGTTGTGTTTAAAGAAATGATAGAGGTAACCACAAACCTACTTTTGAGATCAGGATCTAGCCTTCCTAATGCTCAGAGAGGGCTCTCTCTTAATGATTTAACTTTGTTGAGTTAATTGATTTTAGGCTAGTTATTTAAGCTAGATTGGGTTTTGATTTGATTTGGTGGTGGAGTCATTGATTCAGATGGATAGATAAGCGTCTTTTTACCATTGGGCCATGGAGTCCAAATGTCAAGGAAACAAGAATCAATCAAGCTCTAAAGATAGTGTTCACAGGGGAAGGTAGCTGAGTAAATTCAGATCTTTTAGGCTGGATGGTGGAGTGGTTTTCCAATCGGGGTCAAGGAGCAATTAAGGATTCCTCGGGGTCAAGGAGCAATTAAGGATTCCTCAAACCGGATAATGAGGGAAATGAAAGAGGTCAATCGAAACTAGGAAGCAATGAAGAATTCCCTACTCTGGATGTCAGAAGAAAACATCAAAATGAATAATTGTTCAAGACAGAGTGTACTTAAACAAATTCTGTAGTAATATTTCAGTTATTTCATTCAAATTGGAAAACATGTATGTTTGTGAAATACTTAAGAAAATAACAATTTAACAAATGAAAGATACTTCACTGAAGTGGCCCAACACATGAATCCTGTAATGCAATTCCTTTATTACTCAGTCCAGTTTGCTGACTTCAAAATGTTACAATAAACCTTCAGGTTTTAGTTCAATATAACTATAGAAATGTTCAACAATCCACACCCTAATACTTCAAATTATGAAGTATTTATACAAAAAACTTATTACAAAATATCCTAAATTGTTTTAGGAATTATTCAAGGAAAAAGAAATATCTTCATGCAAGAAGATAGAGACAAATATGTAACTGATGCAAGCTGTCCCTATTTTATTGTTTGCTGTTTTGATATTTTGCTACTTTCTCTCTTTGGCTGTTGCTCTACGCTGGCCATCCCTTTACTTTGCCTTTGACTTTTAAACTCTGTCTTTTACCTGATACTCTTTGACTTAGTTGATCTGTTAGTCTCTGCTGTTTAACTTGGATGCCCTTGACTGCTCTGTTTTACCTTTCATCTTCATAGTAAATCATTCAACTTTTCCCAAGACGCTACATCTGGTAATTTAATATTTATCATTCTTCGGTAGATTTCATCAGTTTCTGTGTATTTTGCAAAGGTAGGCTTGTTTACAAAGAGATGTTTTACTTCATGCTGGAGGTAAAGAAGGTTCTCAAAATTCTGACAGAGCACTTTTCCTGTAGGAATCCCTTTGATGGAGGAACTATTGGCTTGTTCCTTTTCCACTTTTCTGATTCTTTTATCATAGTCTTCATGTGGCATCAACCTGTCATTAATCACCAATGTATTAGGTAGACCTTTCTACCTCAAAGCATCAAATTTCACCATAAACCTAGCTATTGCTAGCTCCATTGTTTGGCACTTCTCCTCAAGTTGTATCATTAGGTTCCTCTTGGTGATTACCTTCTTTACGTCTAGTATGGTCTCAGTTCTATCAGCTATTCCAAGCTCCTTCAATTCATACTTGTTCTTTGAGTTAAGGAATTGGATTATTCTTGAGGCTTCTTCTAGCTTATTCCCAAGTTCGGCTCTAACCCTTTGAATTGCATCACCAACCTCTTTGACCAAATAATTTTGTTCAAATATCACCTATATAGATGGCCAAATATCATTGACTAAGTCAATGATATTGGCCCATAAAAGTTGTTTTGCTTGGGCTAGTGGCTCTTTCAATGTCAATTCCTTCTCTAACTTTTGTATCCTTTCATTCAACCTGTTTGATTTTTGTGTTTCATTCTTATGCATGATTTGAGCCAATTTCTTTTCATCCTCTTAGACTTTTTATTTGTTCTTTAAGTTTATTTATTTCATTTGTTTGGATGGACATATATTCCATGGCTTTGATCAATTTACTTGCTTCATCACTAGGATGAGTTGTTGTTGTTGTTGAACCTATTGCTGATGTAGTTGCTGATGCAGTGGGAAGTGCTATAGCTACTGGAGCTGTTGTGGCCAGTGAGGCTACCAAAGTAGAAGGAACTGCTGTAGTAACTGTAGGAATAGCAGTGGCAGTAGCTACTTCAATGCTGGCATGTTTCTCATGTACTAACTTATCCATCTCATTCTCCATTTCTTTTAATTGAGCATTTAACTAAAGAATGAGGTCCATCATCTCATCTTTTTGGCTTTGATTCTCTAGGACTTCTTTGGTCTGTGGATGTTCAGAAGGAGGAAATTTTAGCTGCTTCTTCAATGCAACAATTTCTTCATTCTTATTTTTTATTAGATTTTCTGCAGCCTTGATGTCATTTGTATTATATCCAATATTAATAACCAATTCTTTTAGTGATTTAATTCTGTTATCCTTTGTTTGTGAGTATGCCTTCTCTAGTTTAAACTGTGTTGTGATATTCTCTAGAGAATTTTGAAGTTTTTGTACACTCATAGCTTTGTTGGTCATAGTTGAGTATATCATTTCTCCTGCTTGCTTATGAAATTCAATCTGATCTATAGGATGAACATTCTTGGCCAAAACTTCAAATTCTATCTTGTTGTAATCTGTTGATGACTTAGGCTGTTGTACTGTGGGCTGCAAAAAGGTCATTTTCATTTTCCCTGTTTTAATGTCAAAAGATAAAAGTAAACTATTTTGATTGCTAAGATTCTGTTTGAAATATTGGGCATAGGTTTCAACTTTTAATGCTTCATTTCTCAATTTGATTGCTTTATACTTCTCCTTAATATCTTTTTCTTTATCCACTAGTTTGTTGGATGAAGAGACTTCAATACTAAGTTGCTTCTGAATAATCTGAGTATTAGAGGTTGAAGGCTGATGAGTTTCCTCTGAAGCTGCTGGCGCTGTACTCTCTTTGACCACTGTATATGTATCAATGATTTGAACTGTCTCAACTGTCTCAACCATCTCTTCTTGCTCATTTACAGGATTTATCTTGGGCTTCTTCCTATACATGATTTCAAGTCTGTCATCTGTTGTATCCTTGTTTTCGCAAGAACCCTCTTCCCTAGTCCTTTTTGAATTTCTGTCCTGTAGGGCTGGAGTATGCAGAATGGAACTAGTATCCATCTGTTTCTCCATATCTATTAAGGTGTTTTCCAACCACTCTGGTTGGTTGGCATATTTTTCAATGTCTGGCCTGGACTCATGCATAAAAGGGATCAATTTAAACTTGAGTCTTAGTTTGTTTATGACTCTTAAAGAATCATACTGCCATTTGAAATTATTACTGAATTTCATTTCCTGCAAACATTTTTCTGCTTCTTCTCCAGCCTCCCTAATATTGTAGATAAAAGGACCAAGTTGGCTTTTGGTTTTAAATTATGTTTTCTTCCTGGCTGATAGAAAATTCATATCATCTGAATTTATAATCTGCCTGATATACTCTAACGCAAATATCCTCATGGTGAGATATTTGGGCAGGTTATAGGGAGTGAGATGGCATCCATAGACCCTTATATCAGTGTGGTCCCAATATAAATACCAGTCTCCTATTCTACTGTGTTTGGACAAATGTAAAACTTTCTTTATCTCATCACTGATCTTGGGTTGATTGCTACTGCTTAGCATGTTAACCACTAGGTGAACAAATGAATCAATGAACTCCTTGTAGCTGAAAATAGTGGAATATTTTTGGATTAAGGGTGTTTGAAAGATAATAGACCTAAGATTTCCCTTAGTGTCTAGCTTTTGGATGTTAACTGGAAACCTGTCTGATTGGAAATATATGAACATATGGAACAATACTGAAGAGTATTTGAATACTCTTTCATTTAGAAATCTGATCAATTGATCATGGATTTTGTCTGCTAAGAACTGGGAAAAATTGAAAACTGTAGCTGGAGGCTTGCCTGGGAAAAAAATAGAAAGGAAAGCAAGTATAGGCTCATCTACATGCTCATCAGTGGTATATCCTAGAATACAAGACAACATGGTTACAATCTGTCTGGCCCTCTCAGAGAAAATGGTGGCAGAGTATGGAGGACTGTCTATAGGGATATGAGCCTCTTCTAGGATGAAAGTCTGAAAAATTTGAGATCTCTTGGGAAGGTCTAGCTTTAGGTACAACTCAAGTAGGTTTTCAATAGAAAATGGGGTTTCATTGGGCTTTGGCTGTATATGTAACATCTCATTTATTGACTCTGCAGTGATTGTGAATAAAACCTACTGGTTAAGAGAGACTATGGCTCTTTGACTTGGGATATAGAAGAGTTGGCATATGTGGATGATTTAAGGGAACTGGTATACCTGTGGGAACAAGTATTTGGGTAAATTTGATTCCCATAGATGAACGTCGTCATTCTAGTTGAGGAATTTGTCTTTACTCCAACAATGGAGTTTCAATAGATAGCTAGGGAAGGTCGTGTCTTTGATTTGGAAATATTTGTTGGCCAATGGGAGGTGGTCAATGTCCAGGTGAGGGGTTTGTAGGGGTTTTGCATTCAAAATGCTCTAGGAAGCCATAGTTCTATTTATTTTATTGAATTAATTACTATCTG
The DNA here is from genome assembly GCA_031772625.1 of Pinus tabuliformis. Lineage (NCBI taxonomy): Eukaryota > Viridiplantae > Streptophyta > Pinopsida > Pinales > Pinaceae > Pinus > Pinus tabuliformis. The sequence goes on along the minus strand of CM062817.1, from coordinate 1,892,221,690 downwards.
GCTTAAGGAGTAAGCTTAGGACCTTTGGAATAGTGTGAAAGGTGAATACAGTCTGCAGAAAAGGGTTTTTTGGATGCACAGTGGGTTTCTTTAGTTTGGAAAGGTTTTTAATTAGTTCAATTGATTAACCTATTATAAATATTGTGCAAAGCTTTAAGTACAGGGCCTTTCTGGTACTTTCAGGAATACCTGGAAAATGAAGATTTGGTATACAGACAAGTTCTCTGGGGGCAGCAGAGACTTTCTAAGGCTTCAATAGTCTTTATGCTACTTCAAATTGGAGTCTTCAATGTCTTTTGGTCGTAAATGGGGTTAAAATAGTTGAGCAGAGTTTTTGGGGTTTAGAATTGGTCGGCAGAGGTTCTTGGCAATGGAATAACAGTGAAAAGGGTAAAAAGGGTGGCTTTTTGGTTTTTAACCAACAGTGGTTAACCTTTGGGCGTGGGATTAATGTTTGAACAGTTGGCGGTTTCATCTTATGCAGGGAGGCGGTATTTTGGCTTATTGCACCGCTTTTGAGTGTAGGGTGGTAATTTTTCAAAGGACGTGATATAACGTGGGGCTGCCACATAGCAAAAAGGCGATCGAGCAAAACCGCAAATCTCGCATGCTTTTGAGATATTAACAGTTGGACGATCGGAGCGTGCAATATGGGTATGGGCCATTGGATCTAGAGGTGGGTGATCAGAGGGTTATCATGTGGCGGAGTTGTGAGGGTTGAGGGTGTGGGGTCGGGTTTTAATTAAAATGTAAAGGGAAGTAATATATACAATGGGTATTAATAAAATCCGGGACCCGGGAAGAAATATACTAGGGATATAAGTTAAAAGGGTATTGGGGAGGGTTTTTCAATGGGGCCCGATACATTATTTAAACTTAGGATAAGGGGGTTTTAGTGGGTTTAAATAGAAAAGGGAAATTGATAAGGGGAGAATGATTTTTAAAGGGAAATGTCTAGGGAAAGGTGTGAAATAAAGGGAAAAAGGGTTAAAATGAAGGAAAGGGTTTTTACAATGGAAATGTGTTAGAATAAGAGGAAATGAAAAGGGAAGGGTCCTTTGGAATCAAGAAGGGGAAATTAGTGAATGAAAAGTAATGAAGGGGTAATGAAGGGAAATTAATAAATTAGACATGTAAGGGGTTTAGTGAAATGAGAGGAAATTAGTGAATGAGCTTTAGTATTCAGGCCTAAAATTATATAGAACTTTTTAGGGTAAATACCCAAAGTAATATACAACTTTTGTGAATGTCCTTTTTCTTTGATAATTCCTCCTGCACATGAAACATAGGATTAAGCATGATGAAGGTGCATTTGAGCTAGCAACCTTATGCACTCCAAAGCCTCTTTCTTGTACTTACCCTTTATTTACCCTAGCATTTTCTCTTCATTTATTGGGTGCATTTGATCTTGTTGACCCTTTATTTCTTTTCCTTTGATAAGCAAACTATCTAATTCTAATCTTATAACTTCCAATGGCTCAGATTAAACTGATGAGCTCATTATTATTCTCTACCTAACTACTGATATGCCAAGATTAAACAGTTTGGCTAGATCTTTCTTCTCTATCTATCAACATGAAATTTAAAGCATGAATGAATCAAGATTAAACTTTTTGACCATCATGGATTGTGGCATTTTTGACAAGCTGCACACAATCTTATTTTGCAAGGAAAAGTAAAAAGTAGTGGCATTTGAATTTGCATCACTTTCAGAATCTATTTTTGGTGGGGTTCATATTTTATTTTCTTTTTTGATCCTTTTCTTTTAGTCCTTTGATTTTTATTTTAGGACTTACCCTCTTTACATTTTTTATTTTTAATATGGGAAAACATTTTGCAAAAAGCAAAAGTATGTACAATATTACAAGACTAATCATAGCCAATTCAAAATTATGAATCCTATTATTATAGGACCCTAACAGATAGGTTGATAAGAATATTTATATGATGGAATCCTCGTTGCTGTCATAACCTTGGACCCCAAAAACAACCATCTTAGTGTTAACTTGGTAAATTTTATCTTAATTGGTTAATTTACATCGAGCTATGTCAAGGGAAAAGGTGCTATTGCAACTTTGGTTTCCCCCAAATTTTGTCAATCATTAGTATATGAGGAATTTATCCCACTTAAATACTTGTTTAGACTTTGTTGAATTTGGGTTGTTGTATCCTTAGCCTACTCACGTCTTTAAAATCAACAATGTAGATGAATGATCCATCTTTCATAGATGGATTATTGATGAATTGTTGAAATCCCATTGATTAATATATGGGGATTTCATCAATATATGGTTTATTAAAGGAAAATCATGGAATGCACTTTCTACTAGGGTTTCTGAATGAAAACCCTGACATCTTTGCAATATATTCACAACTGCGGTGCTATCACCCACTTGCACACACTACATCCTCACGCATTGATGTAAGAAATGAGTGCACCTGCTGGGAGGTGAGAGCTCCCCTCCTTCTGAAACGTTGTGGTTGGAGAAACAAGTATTGAAGGCATAATGATTGCTGGTAACCAGAGCAGAAATGGGAAAAATCCCTCTGATTCTTGGCACCCTGTGGTAAGCTCACATGCAAGGTCAATGCCTCCCGCGGGCATGTAAAAAACCAAGATTCATAATACTCAGGAACAAATTGGAGACCTACAAGAAGTACATGAATGATCATGTATTAATATGCAAATTTAGCGGGGTATGGCCAACTGAGAGGGACTTGCTAAAGTGGATACAACACAAATGACAACCAAGAGGACATATAGAGCTGAAGTTGGTAGCTAAAGGTTTCTTTACAATAATTTTCACCAGTCTAGAGGATAAGGAAAGGGTTTCCGAAAATGGGCCTTACTTATTCAACAATGGGGGTCTCTTCATGCGGCAATGGGAAGAGTGCTATAACCCTGACTAGGAGAAATTCCTGGCAGCACCAGTTTGGGTCAGACTATTTTCCCTACTGGTAGATTTCTAGGATCCAAACATCCTGGAAGGAATTGGGAACTCCATTGGAAGCTTTGTTAAGGTTGTAGACTCCACGCGGTGGGGAAGGTACACCTCCTATGCTAGGATCTGTGTATACATGAATATAACAAAGCCTCTACCTGAATTCATTGAGCTAGAGTATCATGACAAGGTTTTCCAAAGGCTCGTTGACTACGAACATATTCCCTTTAGATTTCGTAGATGCCATGAGTATGAGTATCTATTTTGTGAGTGTTCGCTAAAATGGTTTGAATCCAAAGAGAATCTTAATGCCAATAGCCAGATCAAATCACGAGAGGATACAAAGGTATTTCAGGAAGTTCAAAGGAAGAAATAGAATAAGAATAACTTGAAAAACACGCTACAGCCACCACCAAGCAAAGGCCTGCGAAACAACAACAGATATGACATCCTTCAGGAGGAGGAAGATGTCACGGAAGTCCAGACTATGTCTCCAGGCCTTGAAAATCACCCAACCCCATAGAAAGGAGGAAATAATACAAAGAGAAAGGCTGAAGAGGAACCATAAGACAAAGAAGTCACTACACAACTAGTAGATCAGGCTTACATAAAGATCGATAGCCAAAAATAGGATATAAGAACAAAGGAATAGGTCATAAGATGGCTGTTGAATGAATGGAGGCATTTGGATGAACGATTCATACCGGAGGATCAGAAACAACTATATAAAGAAACCTTTCAACAATATAAAGCTAAGAAAGGGATGATAGATACAGATCAACCTAAACAACTGGGATCTCAAATAAGCCAAGGTGTAAAACAAGGATCTCATGGAAAAGGAGGAAAGAAGCACGAGAGAAAGAATCTGAATGAGTCCATACAGATGATAGGCGAAATGTTGGTGAATTCAGGAAGGGTGGTGTCGTTGTCGGCGGTCTTCCACCAACTTAACAAACCTCCTAAATGATTATTACATCATGGAATGTAAGAGGCCTCAATAGAAGAGGAAAACAAAGATATCTGAAGAATAGGCTCAAAAGGGGTAAACCCAGTATCACGGTGGTCCAAGAAACTAATATATCAGAAGAAAAGTTAAAGGAAACTATCCAGAGTTTCAAGTCACAGTACGGGGTAGTTTCCCTGGATGCCAGGGGTAGTGCTGGAGGCCTTGCTATCCTCTGGAACCCTGCATAAATACTCTTCAAGGACTAGGTCAGCCTCCCAAGAATCCTCTTCGGAAAATTCTGCCACATTGGATCCAGAGATTGGGTTCTTCTGTTAGGAGTCTATGGGCCTCACATTCCAGGAGAAAAAGGGGTTTTCCTCCAAAACCTTGCAAAATTGAGAAAAGTGTATCCAGAAGATCTCTGGATAGTAGGTGGGGACTTTAACATGATCTTGTTGTTGGACGAGAAGAAAGGGGGAATCTGACGAACAGAGGCAAACATGGAAGCATTCAGTGACCTAATTGCTGATCTACACCTTGTGGACCTACCAACGAACAATGGAGTCTATACTTGGAAAAATAGGAGGGGGGGGGAGTACACTGAATTGCATCACGCTTGGAATGGTTTCTGACTTTGGAGCAGGTAATCAGTCATGATATTTTCATTGAGGCTTCGATCCTCCCATGCATGGGATCATGCCATTGGCCAATCCGACTAGAGATGTATCTAAAAATTGGACCCAAGAACCATCACATTTGAATCCTTCTAGATAAGGAATCCCAATCTCATGAAGAAAGTGGAGAGCTGGTGGAAAGGAAGAAACCACATGCATACCTTCCAATTGAAGCTAAAGGAGCTCAAGAAAAATATCAAGAAATGGAACCAGGAAGAGTTTGGGCACATCATGAAAGACCAACATCAGCTGACCAACAAAATGTAGGAACTCTAATAGAAGGTCATCAATAAGGGTAGATCTGAGGACATAGTATAAGAGGAAGGGTGACTAATCAACCACCTGGAGGAAATAAGGAAACAATAAGATATATTATGGAAGCAAAAATCTTGTGTGAAATGGCTTCATTAAGGAGAATGCAATACACGGTTCTTCCACAAATCCATGATTCAGCATCGCCAACACAACATGATCTACTCACAAAAGGACGAAGCAGGGAATAGACTGGTCCAACATGAGGAAATGGAGGACTTGGTAGTTAACCACTTCCAATCCCTCCTCTCCGAACCGACTTAGGATAGGTCAGAGGCCATTCAAAGAATCACTTGAAACATCCCTCATCTTATCTCAAGGGATCAGAACCTCACCCTTATGAGGGTTTTTATATTAGAATAAATTGAGGAGGTTATCAAATGAATGGTGCAAAACAAAGCCCCTAGTCCAGACAGCTTCACGAAAGAATTTTTCCAAGCAACCTGGAGATTTATAGGACAAGATATCCTAGAGGTCGTGGAGGAATCTCGTTGCAACCAAAAGGTATGTCCATGTCAAAATCCTACTTTCATTGCTTTAATTCCTAAAACATCTAAGTCTGAAGACCCCCAAGGGTTTATACCTATTGCGCTTTGCAATGTCATCTACAAGATCATAGCCATAGTCATTGTCAAGTGCCTCAAGCCCCTGCTCCTGAATCTTATCTCCCTTGAGAAAATGGGTTTTGTTGAAGGTCACCAGATCCTTGACGGCTTTGTCACTTCCAAAGAGATAATGCACTCACTGAAGCATCATAAACTCCCAAGAATGATGATAAAACTAGATCTTTCCAAAGCTTATGATCATCTAAATTGGGATTTCCTCACTAGCATTCTTAAGTATTTTGGTTTCGACAAGAAATGGATCAATTAGGTCCTCACCATGGTTTCCTCCCCTGTGCATTCCATTTTTCTCAATGCCCCCCCACTAGAACCTTTAACCCCTCGCACAGCCTGTGACAAGGAGATCCTATCTCTGACTTCCTTTTCATCCTGGTAGCTGAAGGTATGGGTCGTTACCTAAAGTCGGATGCTAGGGCTTCACAGATCAATGGTATGAGATTGTTGGGCAATGACCTCCCTGTCACGGACCAACAATTCGTGGATGAAATTATGCTTTTATGTCATGTATCTTTGCATGAAGCTCGACACATAAAAGACATCCTCAGAGCCTTTATGGATGCATCAGGGACAATGATAAATAACAATAAATCTTGCATCTTCTTTTTCAACACCCTAGTGAACATTCAGACCTTCCTGGCCCGAGTGTTGGGTTTCAACATTATTTTCTCTCCCCTCCAAGTATCTTGGTATGCCTCTCGTCGTCGTTCTATATTTTTGAGGTTGAGGGAGTAAACACATAGGACAACATCAAAACCACTTTGGAAGCTGAAATCTAGCCCTACCAGCTTCAGAGAGGGATTTCTCTATAAAATTTAACTTTGTTTTATGTAAAATTTAGGCTAGTTATGATTGCACTGATTGTTTTGATTTGAATTGTTTGGTTGATTAAACTGTCATAATTCCATTGGGCTATGGAGTCTATAGATTAAATTGGATTTTGCATCAATTTTTAGAGGAGTTTTCACAGGGAAAGCTAGGTTGCACTATTTGGATCTTTTCAGAAATTAAATGGATGGTGAAATAGAAGAAGTGTAAGGTTCAATAGAAATCAAGGAGAAATTAATAATTCCTTGATTTGACTTTAGTGGAAAACATTAAAATTACAACAGCCAATATAGGGTGTTCCAAGTAACAAGTCCTATTTATCACAGTTTCTGTTGAATAATTCAGAGTTTTAGAATAACAGAGAAAGAAAAACAATGTTTAAACAAATAAACAGAAGGAACACATCACCATTTAGTACACCACATGAATCCTGTGAAAGGTCCTTATATTATTTACGCTCCAGTACTTCGAAAATTACAATATGCAGAAGGAAATTACATTCAGAAATCAACCCTTAATACTTCAAAAAGTGAAGTATATCGATAATTACAAAATTCCTTTACAAAATCACTGTCAAACCGACAATGTATTATTAGCCTAATTACACACAATATGATTTAATCCTAGCAAAAAAATAGGCCACATAGACAGCTGAAAAAAAGGTGGCCCTGTTTTGATGGTTTCATTTGCTGAGTCAACTCGAAACTGTGTTGCGTCCTTGAACTGACTGTCGTGCTGGCCGTTGTCTTACTGCTCCCAAATTACATTTTTAATCCAGTAAATCGACCAGTTCTTCCAATCTCTTTTCATTTGGTCTGGTCAATTTTGTTACCCTACGGTAAATTTCATCTACCTTTGTGTATTTGGCAAAAGTTGGCTTCACGGTAAAAATGTGTTTTACCTCATTCTATATGTAGAAATCATTTGGCATGGTTTCAAAAAACACCCTTGATTTCATACCACCCTTTATTCCACTGACCTTGATACTGCTTCTAGCCATTTCTTTCATCTTCAGGACATAGTCTTATTCAGTGATTAATTTGTCACTTATTTTATAAATACTGGGCAGTCCTTTCTCGATCAATGCTTCAATTCTGTTAGTGAACCTGTTTACTTGCAACTCCAAGGTTTTACATCTTTCTTCCAACTGATCAATAAGGTTCCTCTTTGTCAAGACTTTCTTGACTTCCAAAATAGTAGCAGTTCTATCGCTGATTCCTACTTCTTCAAGTTCATATTTGGACTTAGAATTTAGGAACATAATAATGTTGGAAGCTTCTATGGGCATCTCTCTAAGCTTCTCTCTTCCCTCCACAATAGTTTCTATAGCCTTTTCTATCAACTCTTTCTGCTCAAAGATGATTTGGATAGAAGGCCAAATCTCATTCATAGAGTCTGCTATATTCATCCAAATGGTTTCCTTGGCTTGGGCCAAGGTCTGACCAATTGAAGTGTCCCTTTCCACCTTATACAACTTCTCCAACAATCTCTATGGTTTTTTCATTTCAGTGACATGAGCATCTCCAACTTTCGCCTTTTGTACTTCTAAAGCTTTGAGCTGATCTTGCAAAGTCTTGATTTATTTTGATTGGAGTGACATGTTCTCCACTGTCTTGGTCGCCTGTTCAACAATTGCAGTATGAGTAGAATAAGTGGCTGCAGTGGTTGTTGCTATAGCTGGAAGCTGAGAATTGGGTATGGCATCCAGGGGAATACTGGCCATCTTCTGACTTTCTTCTTTCTCCTTTATCAATTTCTCCATTTATGCCTCCATCTGCCTAATCTGTATTTTCTTCTCTATGATCAACTTCATCATGTCAGCCTTCTATGCTTTATTTTCTTCAATGTCCTTGGTCAATGGATCCTCTGTGGCTGGAAGATTGAGCTTCTTTCTCAAGGCTGCAATGTCTAGATTCTTCTTTTTAATAATCTCCTCAACAACATTGACATCTTTAGGGTCATACCCTATCTTTAGCACCAAATATTTCAAAGATTTGATCCTGTTATCTTTTGCCAAGGAGGACACTTTCTCCATTTTCAACTGTGACTGAACATTGGCAAACGAAACCTACAATTTAGATAGTGACATAGCAGTGTTAGTCAATGTGGAAGATATGATCTCACCAGTTTTCTTTTGAGTCTCCATTTGATCATTGGGATGAATGTCTTTAGTGCTAAACTCAAATGTGGTGCTCTTATAGTCTGCTATTGTTTTTGGCTGTGGAACTTGGGCCTCAAGGAAGGTAATTTGCATGTTTCCATGATTTGTGTTTGTTGACAGGTATAGGGACTGAAAACAACCTACTCTGTGAGTTGTAGGTCTATGTCCAAAATTGAATATAAGTACCGTTTTTTAGAATCTCATTTCTGAGCTTAATCTCCTTGTACCTGTCAAAAACTGTCTTCTCTTTTTATGTTTGTACATTATTTGACTCTAACTTAGTTTCCTTCTAACCTTGTGATGATGAAGGTCTAGTAGGAGATGTTGTGAATTTGTTGGTTGTAGGTGGTGAAACTGTGATTATGATGGCAGTCTTCTCTTCTATTTCTTTGTCCACCTCTACTATAGGAGTCAACTTTGTCCTCTTCCTGTAACTGATCATGAACTCTTTGGCTCCACTTCCAGTTGTTGATGAATATCCTTCCTCCCTCTGTCTTTTGCTTGATTTTTCTTGGGGAGTGGGATTCTGCAAACTGAAAATGGAAAACAGTTGTTCTTCAGCTTCTTGTAAGGTGTTTTATGTCCATTCCAGTTGATTGGCATACTGTTCTATTTTAGGCCTTGAAGTATGAATGTAAGGAGTGCTTTTATTCTCCACTCTAATATTTGAAATAATTCCATAGGGGTCATAAGACCATGTAAAGCTCAGACTGAACTTCATTTCTTTAAGCATTATTTCTGCTTCTTCACGTGCTGTCCTGGTTTTACATACAAATGGGCCCACCTGTGTCTTTATTCTGAATTGTGATTTTTTCTTGGCCACTACAAAATGGATGTCATCTGAATTCAACATTTGTCTAATATACTCCAGGGAAAGAATCCTCATTGGGAGGTATTTAGGGAGTTTGTAGGGTGCCAATTCACAACCATACACCCTAATCTCTGTGTAATTTTGATATAAATACCAATTCCTAGTCTTTTCTTGATTTGTTAGGTGCAAAATTCTCTTGACTTCTTCATTGATTCTGGCTTGAATTACAATGTTAAGGATGTTCATGGCAAGATGAAAAAAATATTCAATAAATTGCTTATAAGAAATCTCTTTCCGTTCTTTCATGACCAATGATGTCCAAAAGATCACTGGCTGCTGATTTCCTGCATCATCAAGTTTCTGCACTGCAAAATTGAATTTGTCTTCCTGATAGTAAATGAAAATATAGATCAAAATGGAGGTGTCACTAAACACATGTTCTGTGGGAAACTTTATGAATTATTCATGAATACTTTCAGCCAAGAATTGACTGAAATTGAACACAATGGAAAGCTTGTTGTCTGTGGAAAATATGGAGAGGAATCCTAAAATGGGCTCATCTACCCACTGATCATAATAATAACATAAAATGTAGGAAATCATGGATATAATTTGTTTGGCATGACCAAGGAAGATGGAGGAAGGATATGGAGGATTATTTTTAGGTAATTAGGCATTCTCGGGAAAGAATATTTCGAAAATTTTAGCTCTGGTAGCAAAATCCAGCTTCTGATAAAGTTGGGTGAGGGCTTCTAAAGAGAAAGGAGTATTATTTTCCACAGTGGGAGCCAACATCATTTTGTCAATGGACTGTGCAATAATTGTGAAGAGAATGTCACGTGAAGGGGCCATGATAGCTCTTTGAGTAGGGACATAACATGCCTGACACTTTCTGGTAAACTCAGGGGTTTGGAATGTCAAGGGGAAAATGTAATGGGGAAGGTTGGACTCCCAGAGCCTAATTTCATTGGCTTTATCTGCATGTTTGTCTTCTAACCAACATTATAATTCAAGAAAATCACAGTCACAATGGGTTTCATTAATCCTGTAATCCCTGTTGTCCAGAGGGATATGATTTAAGTCTATAGAAGGGGAATTTAAAGGATTAACATATTTGTCTTGGGTTTTGGTCTTCGGAGGCATGACTGTAACAATGTGAAGAAAAAGAGGAGTTGATAGAAGATCTTATTGAGGAAAGTGTTTGGGTAACGAACTGTCAGGTGAAAGAAACAGGGAATTGTTAGTTTCAATGTTGTTCTGGTTGCGAAATAGCTCTGAGAGTGATCGCAGTGCAAAGCTGTCAGTTTATAGAGAATCAAGGGTGAAAAGGGAGGAGAGCGATGGGTTTAGAAGATTTTTAAACAATTCAGTGAGAGTCCTGTTGGAATGGTGCGGGACCGTTAGTTTTCAAGCAGTTACTTAGGAAAACGAAATTAATGTCGAACGGTTATTTCTTTACTGGGAATGCATGTAATTGGATAATGGTTATGTGACGTGGTAGGAGGAGAGTGGTAGAGGAATCATGGTGGGAAGCGGTAGAGTGGGTGAGGGAAAGGTGGTTTTTGGAGGGGGTAGGAAGTGGTAAGTGGGATTGGTCGGGGGGGGGGGGGGGGGTGGTGCGTGCAAAATCATGAGAGGGTGACACGTAGGGTATGGGGCCCGACGAGAGAAACAAATTTTTGGACCCCCCCAGCGTTAAAGGCAGGATAGAGAGGGGGGGCTGAAGGCGAATGAGGTTTGTATATTGTGAGAGAGAGCGGATCCCGATGCTTCAACAACGCAACCCTTTAACCACATACGACAGATAGAGTTTGTCGCCATGCACTTTATGTTTTTTCTTTTTGGACTTAGGATAAGGATTAGAAATAAAACATAAAAAACACTTTATCCCATGACACATATTTTGGCCTTTTTTCCATATGATTAAAACTTAGGATAAAAATCACATATGCATATATTTGCAAAATCATCTAATTTACCTACCCATAACTAAACTAGCATTTTTAGTTTTTCTAAAGGGTGCACTTAGACTAGCAAACCCACTTTATTTTCTTTTATACAGAATGAAAAAATATCTAGCCTATCCCTTATTTCTCCTATTGATTCATATTAAATAGTTGAATCAATGTCATTTTCTACCTAACTACTGATTTACCTAGATTAAACTATTGGGCAAATCTTTATTCGCTAACCTAATTTACAGAAATTGAAAGGAGTTTAATCATGATTACATTGTATGATTAAATGAAAAGCTAGTGATTGTGGCATTTTGAACAAGCTTCACACAACCTTTATTTTTCAATGATGAAGCAAAACTATCTATGAGTAGTGGCATTTAGACTTGCAACACTTTTAGTATTATTCTTTTTTGATTTTTCTTTCTTTTGGTGGGGTTCTATATTTTCTTATTTTTCAATATTCTTGTTTTTGTTTTTTGTTTTTTTGTTTTTTTGCTTTGTTTTTTTCTTATTATACCCTCTTTTCATTTTTTATTCTATTTTTTCTTTTATTTGGAAATCATTGATAGATTGACAAGTATTTACAAAATAAGATTCCTTAGATACAATACTCAATTACCTTGAGATCCTATGTTATAGGACCCTAACAGTGGCTCTAGCTGGGGATGTCACTCTCCATGTGAGGTGCCAAGAACATTTGATCAGTAGCCTTGAGTGTTCTATTTCAACAATATCTACCTCTGATTCCTTTTGTTGTAGTACTTATGGTAACATATCAAAGGAATGTTAGGGCCTTCTCTGCGGGATTCAACTTTTGTTAATAGGTCACCCAATCCAAATAATAAAGACAATGATATTTACAATGATAAATCCTAGAAAAACTTCTATTGCTTAGATAAATAGTGTTTGAACATCCTGCCATTGACAGGTCCACCAGGTAATTCTGTCCCATCTAAGTTTATGAGAAAGAATGCATTATTCCCTTTGAAATCATAAATGACATAAGGTCCCATCCATAAATTTTCAAATTTTCCATGCTTCCCTTTGTCTTCTCTTCTGGAATCCCACTTTAAAACTTTATCACCCAAGGTGAAATCATCTGCTTTTGTTCTTCTGTCAAAAAACTTCTTGATATTCTCATGGATGACCTAAGCCTTATTATAAACTTCTTCCTTGGATTGCTGCAACTGGATTGTTTGATCAATTATCCTTTGAATGTCATTTGGCTCAACCTGCAATTCCTAAATTAACTTCATAACTAGAACTCCAAAAGGAGAAGGAAAAACAACATCCATTCCATAAACCAATTGGTATGGTGACATGCAAATTGAATTCTTTTTTTGTGAGCCTATAAGCCCAAAGTGCATTTATCAGCTTGTTGTGCCATGACTTTTTGTTGTCTGCTAACAACTTCTTAATAATATTTACCAGACTCTTATTTGAAGATTCAACCAACCCATTACCTTGTGGGTAATAAGCAGTTGAATGTCCCAAAGTGATATGGTATTTGTTACAGAAATATATCATTTTCTTAGATCTAAAAGCTGCAACATTTTCTGTAATAAGCTTATTTGGACAACCAAATCTAGACAGGATATTGGTTTCTAAGAATTTGATGATAACAACATCCGTGGCTAGTCTAGAAGGAGTGGCCTCAATCCATTTGGTGAAGTAGTTAGTAGCGGTAAGGATCCATTTATGTTGAGCAGAGGATGGTGGATGGATTTCTCCAATGAAATCCAATCCCCACTGTTGGAAAGGGCTTTCAACAAATATGGGCTTCAAAGGTAGAGGCAAAATCTTTCTTTTTCCCTCAAAGATTTGACATTTGTGGCAAGAGGTTACCTTCTTATGAACATTTGGGAAAAGTGTAGGCCAGTAAAAACCAGCTCTGAGGATCTTATTAGCAGTGGTTTTCCAGTATAGATGGCCACCACAGTCACCTTCATGGAATTCTTGCATTGTTCTTTCTGCATCATCTCTCAATAGACACTTTAGTAGAATACCACCAGCATCTTTCCAATATAAAACATTTTCTATGATGCAAAATTTAACTGTTTTTAGCTTAAAAAATCTAGCCTTTGTCTTAATTAGACCAGGAGGAGAATTTAAATTAAATAGAACATAAATAAAGTCTACATACCAGGGTGAGGTCATGAAAGCCTCATCTAGTTGTGGAGTTTCCTGTTCCTCTTGATCATCCAATTCAGCTACAAAGTTGATGTCCAAAGCAGTGAAGTGAGATTCAACCATCAATTTGGCTAATCCTTGTCCATTGATAAGTTTGGTTGGCTTGATTTCCGTATCATATTCAAGAATGATGGCAATCCATTTGCCTTTTTTTCCATCTGGTCCATTATGTGTCAAAATATCCTTAACTATAGAATTTGGTACATAAGAAATTATGTGAGAATGAAGGATATATACTCTGAAACCTTTAGTTGCTTTTATCAATGTGAAAGCCTGTTTTTCCATTATATTATATTTGAGTGCAACATCCCTTAAAGCCTTGCTAAAGAAAGCAATGGTTTGTTCAAATCCTTAATGTTTTTTTTGTTTTTCTTTGTAAAAGGACAGCTACAACAGTATGTTCAGAAGCAATTGAAAAAATTATGAAATCCTTAGTAAAATCTGGACTGATAAGGACTAGTGCTTTTTTCAATGCTTGTTTAGCTTGATCAAACGATTTCCTAGATTCAATGTTTCATCTGATTTTTGAATCTCTTTTTAGCATGTTTGTTATGTTTCTGAGAAGTTCTACAAGGTTAGGGATAAATCTTCTTAGGAAGTTTATTCTACCAATAAATTATTGAAGTTCCTTAATGTTTCTTGGATGATTGATTTTCAGAATAGCTTCAATCCTTTTAGGATCAATTTTAATACCTTCCTTAGATATGATATGACCAAGAAGTTTTCCCTCTTCAAGGCCAAACACTATTTTCTTAGGATTTAGTGAAATCCCAAACCTTCTACATTTTCAAATACTCTTCTTAGATGTGACAAATTTTCTTCATCAGTTTTAGAATATACAGTGATGTCATCTAGATAGATCACAATAAATCTGCCAATTTCATTAGCAAAAGCAATATCCATTGCTCTTTGAAATGTGGCTCCAACATTCATTAACCCAAAAGGCATCTTCACATACATGAAGGTACCCCATGGAGTAGTAAAGGTTGTTTTATATTGATCCTCTGGATGGACTAAAACCTGATTATAACCTGAGAAACCATCTAATAAATAAATCCTAGAAGATCCAACTACCTTTTGCAGAATATGATCCATTTTAGGTAAAGGATAGTTGTCCTTTAGGGAGACTTTATTAAGGTTCCTAAAATCTATGCACAATCTGATTTCACCTGTTTTCTTCCTAGTTGGCACAATATTGGAAACCCATTTAGAGTACCTAAGAGGAACTATGATTTTAGAGTCATACATTCTTTTAATTTCCTTCTCAATTAAAGGCATCAGAACTAGATTTATTCTTCGAAGCTTTTGTTTAAATGGTTTCTGATCTTCTTTAATTGGAATTTTGTGTTGTATAATCTCTGTATCATATGTTTTAAGATCTTCATAGCTCCAGGAAAAAACATCACTAAATTCCTTGAATAAAGCAATGTATTTTTGTTTTTCAGTAGTTGGGAGTGATTTAGATAGTTTTATGATTTTGGGGTCTTTTTCATTGCCTATATTACAGTCTTCTACTGCTGCTCTTGTGGGCTCAATCTTAGGCTTTTTAGCCACATCATTGAAATCAAATAACTCTTCTAATGGAACTAGACCTCTAGGTAAAACATTATCTTTTAGCTGAAGTGTTTCAAACTCTTCTTTTTCTGGGTCTATTTCGAGAAATTCTAATTTATTTACAACTTTATCTATGGGTATATTTACATCTGAATTTTCTGACTGCCTTTCTAAACTAGAATGTACAACTTCCTGATTTTCTAATTCAGATTCCAAATCTATACTATCATCTTGAAATTCATCTTTAGATTGCAGAAAACTTTCAATCTGTTTATCATTTCCAAACACTTGCCAATACCTCATGTTATCTGGTACAACTGGTCGATGTTTCACCTCCAATACATATTCTTGATTAGGATAAGGCATTTTACAGGAGCTGGTTGAAAAGGCCAGATTGTTTGGAATGATATTTTGTTTTCTAGGAATTGCAAAAAGGTCATATTCAAGAAAACTTTCTAGAAAATCAAGCACAACATTTATGTATGCTCTCATCCTAGGGTGTTTAGTTTAATACTCTCCTTTAATTTGTTTTATAATTAATTCAACATCCCCTTGAATGGATATCCTCTTTGCACCTAACTTTTTTAACAACTGCAATCCTAATATAAGGGCTTCATACTCTGCTATATTGTTGGTACATTGGAAGTTTAGCTTGTATGAGTGACCCTCAGCATGATTGTTTCCTATGTTTACCACCCATATTCCTGCTCTAGAACCATGTTTGGTACAAGAGCCATCAAAGCTCATGTTCTAGAGAGGTTCAGGAAGAGTATTTAGTTCTGTTGTTTATGTTCGGGTAGGGTTTGTTTTAGAAATTTTAGTTTCAACATTGATCACCTGAGTGTTGATATCTCCATCATTGTAAAGAATGAAAGAATCCAAATCTGAGTGAAAAAAATAAAGAGGATAGTTGTGAGGTTTCTCTTGACTACTCACCATGAATGTCTTGTGGAATGGCATTGTAAACAATATTAAACCATTCACAGTATTATCCCACACTTTCCTTTGGATTTCTTTTCAGTATTTTATATTCATTTAGGAGTTGAAGTGGATTTTTCTTGATCTCCCATCTAGATAAGAAAGTTTGATGAAATGCATCAAGGTTGGCTATACTTCCTGCAGGTAAACTCATAACCATTTTTTGACATCACCTCCTAAGCTTTTAGCAAACAATCTCATTTTAACATCGACTTCATCTACTTATTGAAGGTCAAAACATCATTCATTCTATCCACATGCTGATGAGTAGTGTGAGAACCAATGTTATCAAAGGTCACAATTTTAGATTGGTAATCTCCATGCATAGCATTTAGCTGGCCTAGTAACACCAAAGGTGCATACCTACCTGCCATAACTAGTCTGGAAGATTGACTAGAAGATGGACCTGATGTAGGTGTAGTTGTGATAACTACAGGGATAGTTAGAATAACAGTTTGAGATATCACATGTGAGGAAGTTGAGACTATGTAACGAGTAGGACTGGGAGGTTATAGATGAATAGACTGGGAATATTGGGTGGACGAAGAGGCTGCTGCAACTGTTAAAGCAGAAAATTCAACAGATTGTTGAATATAAGCTTCTTCAATAGCTTGGTCCAAAACTGAAACTAGGGATTTTATCAAATTGTTGTAGGAATTTTAGATTAGTATCGGTTTTAAGAAGTTGGGTTTGGGGTATATATGGATGCAGTAAGTCTTTATCAATTACAGTCTGATCTACAAAAGTCTCATATTTTGATATAAACAAACTATGATGGAAAGGCAAATCAAACTCTATATCCTGAATAGTTTAAAATTTCTCTGGAAGAGAGTTAGACCTTGACAAAGGACTATTCTTAGGAAGAGAATTGAATCTGGACAAAGGACTATTACTACCCTGACTTTCTGTAAGACTTTTCTTTCTCACACATTTCTCTGGGTTATCTACAATTTCAGCAGGGTTGGGATCAGGGTGAGCTCTAGTGAAAATTCTTTTGGGAGCCAGGTCTATTAAAAATCAAAATCAATGACACACAAAAATATTTACAAAACAAAAACCTCAGATCATGTATTTCATAATGATATATAAATTCTAATTTATAGAAATATTGATTAAATACTAGAGGATAATTATTTTTCAATTTAAAGAGTTTTCTTCCCCCTTATGGTCGCCACTACGTTGTCGTTCTATATTTTTAAGGTTGAGAGAGTAACACATAAGACATCATCATAACCACTTTGGAAGTTGGGATCCAGCCCTTCCAGCTTCAGAGAGGATCTCTCTATAAAATTTAACTTTGTTTTATGTAAATTTTAGGCTTGTTATGACTGCACTGATTGTTTTGATTTAAATGGTTTCGTTGATTAAACTGTCATAATTCCATTGGGCTATGGAGTCTATATATTAAACTAAATTTTGCATAATTTTTTATAGGAGTTCTCACAGGGCAAGCTAGGTTTCACTATTTGGATCTTTTTAGAAATTAAATGGATGGTGAAATAGCAGAAGTGTAAGGTTCAGTAGAAATCAAGGAGCAATTAAGAATTCATTGATTTGACTTCAGTGGAAAACATTAAAATTACCAAAAACCAAAATATGGTGCTCTAAATAACAAATCCTATTTATCACAGTTTCTGTTGAATAATTTAGATTTTTAGAATAATAGAGAAAGACAAACAATGTTTAAACAAATAAACAGAAGGAACACATCATCATTTAGTACACCACATGAATCTTGTGAAAGGTCCTTGTATTATTGACACTCTAGTACTTTGAAAACTACAATATGCAGAAGGAAATTACATTCGGAAATCAACCCTTAATACTTCAAACAATGAAGTATTTATACTGATAATTACAAAAATCCTTTACAAAATCGTTGTAAAACCAACAATGTATTATTAGCCTAATTACAAACAATATGATCTAATCCTGGCAGAAAAATAGGCCACGTAGACAGATGAAAAGAAAGGTGGCCTTGTTTTGATGGTTTCGGTTGTTGAGTCAACCCGAAACTGTGAAGCGTCGCTGAACTGACTGTCATGCTGGCTAATGTGTTGGCCGCTGTCTTACTGCTCCAAAATTACCTTTTTAATCTAGTAAATTGATCAGTTCTTCCCATCTCTTTTCATCTGGTATGGTCAATTTTGTTAACCTGCAGTAAATTTCATCTACCTCTGTGTATTTGGCAAAAGTCGAATTCATAGTAAAAATGTGTTTGACCTCATTCTGTATGTAGAAACCATTTGACATGGTTTCCAAAAATGCCATTGATGTCATACTACCCTTTATTCCACTGGCCTTGATACTGCTTTTGGCCATTTCTTTCATCTTCAGGGCATAGTATTCCTGAGTGATTAATTTGTCATTTATTACATAAATGCTGGGCAGTCCTTTCTGGATCAATGCTTCAATTCAGTTAGTGAACCTGTTTACTTGCAGCTCCAAGGTTTCACATCTTTCTTCCATCTGATCAATAAGGTTCGTCTTTCTCAAGACTTTCTTGACTTCAAAAATATTAGCAGTTCTATTGCTCATTCCTACTTCTTCAAGTTCATATTTGGACTTAGAATTCATGAACTTGATAATGTTGGAAGCTTCTGTGGGCATTTCTCCAAACTTCTTTCTTCCCTGCACAATAGTTTCTATAGCTTTTTCTATCAACTCTTTTTGCTCAAAGATGATTTGGATAGAAGGCCAAATCTCATTCATAGAGTCTAGTATATTCATCCAAATGGTTTCCTTGGATTGGGCCAAGGTCTAACCAGTTGAAGTGTCCCTTTCCACCTTCTACAACTTCTCCAACAATCTCTGTGATTTCTGCATTTCAGTGGCACAAGTAGCTTAAGCTTTGGCCTTTTGTACTTCTAAAGATTTGAGCTGATCTTGCAAAGTCTTGATTTGTTTTGATTGGAGTGACATGTTTTCCCGTGTCTTGGTCACCTGTTCAACACTTGTAGTATTATGTGTGGTTATATCTTCCAGATCCATCGCATTTTGTTGTTTTATGCATCGACGTTTCGAACCATCCTCTGTGGTTCATCATCAGGATTTAGATTTGTGAAGAAGTCAGAAAAAGACGATGATAAATAAATAAAGGTTATGGTAGGTATTGTAAAAAGCCGACAGGTTTTGATGCAGGTGAGGTTTTTAATTTATATATAATTAATTTAATTTAAATTTTTATTTTAAATTTAATTATGATTCATGTTTTAATTTGATATGTTTTTGTAATTTAATTTTGATTTACTATATTTTAATAATTTCATTTAATTTACTTTTTAATTTGACAAAATTTAATTATGATTTAATTCAGTTTAATTTATTTTGTTTTAATTTAATTTAATTTTAATATGATGTGATATAACTTAATTTGATTTGATTTGATTTAATTAATTTTGGTTTGATATAATTTTACATTCTGTTCTTAATTTTATTCTATTTTATTTTAATTTAATCTAATTTTAATTTGATTAATTGATTAACTAATTTATTATTATTATTATTATTTATTTATTATTATTATTATTATTATTATTATTTTTAATAATAAATGTAATAGATGATTTGATTTATTTTAATTTTAGTTATAATTTAAACTAATTTGTTTTAATTTTATTTTTAATTATATTTTTAATATGATTTATTTTAGATTACATGAAATTGAGTTAGGTTTTTTAATTAGATTTATTTTGTTTTATTTAATTAATTTAGTTATAATTTTAAATTTAATTTAATTTAATTTGGTTTAATTTAATTTAATTTAGTTTAATTTAATTAAATTTTGATGGGACTGAGATTAATCTTACTAAAGTTTTTAAGGGGTCGGGATTTGTCTATGAGGTGGTGGAATCCCCTGTTAGCGTGGGAATCCAATTATCACTTATTTTCCAACCGTCATCACGATTTAGGTTATTGGGGTGTTTTCTTATTTCGATAGCTTCTCTAAATTTCCTATGGTGGTAATGCTCTATTTTGGCCACAACACAGGAGTTTTCGATGCAAATGTGATGATTGGTTTTACTAGAGTGATCAGCCAAAGCTGAGGTTTTGGAGCGGTTATGGTTGATGTCAGCAGCATGTTCTTGAATCCTAGTTAATATAGACCGGCCGGTTTCACCAATGTATGTCTTGCCACATGAACAAGGGACCGAATAGACCCCTTTGTGGTGTTTAGGGTCAATATGATCTTTTACTGATTTAAGACATCTGTTGATAGTTTTCATGGGTTTGAAAGTGGTTTTTATGTTGTTCTTTCTTAATATGCGTGAAATCTTACCTGTGGTGCCTAGAATGTAGGGAAGGTGAACTTTACCATCATAATCATCCCTGTTTTTTTTGTTTATGGGATTCTCAACTTTTTTGAAAGAATTGATTCCTTGGTGTCTCGTGTATCCATTCTTTTTGAAAACATCCAAGAGGTGGTTCTTTTCTTGCTCAAAATTATCATGATCTGAGATACGAATCGCTCTAGTGGCTAGAGTGCTGAGCACCCCAAGTTTCTGGGCCGGATGATGGTGAGAGTTAGCATGTAGGCAGTGTTCAGTGTGTGTTTTCTTACGATAGACTCGGTGAGATATTGTGCCATCCTAGTTTCTTATCAAAAGTCATCTCAGGCCGTTCTCTATCATCTATTCACTGAGAGTGACTCGGAGAGAGCCCTCTCCTGCTCTGGTAGGGCTAGCTACCAGACTGAGCGTGGTTTGTTGTTACCCTAATTTTTTCCTTCCTTCAGCCTAAGGCAAATTTAGGTGCTAGCATAGTGGTGACTCTGCTGGGGAACTAAGTTGAAATCAAATCCCCTTGTTTCATAATAATTCTAGGCTTCCGGATGATGAGCTTAGGATTGGAAAGGCTGAGTAAGTTGGTCGTGTCCTGTGATTTTTCTCAATAGCACGCTGGCTTCGAGGCGATATACTAGAGCCAATCCAGACCCAGATCCTCCTCATATTTACGAAAACCCCAATTTGATCCCAAGACTCCTTCATCAAGAAAGCACCATAACTCCCGTGTTCAAATCCCATTCATGTCCCGACATTTTTGAGTATCTTGAAGAGCTTGAGTTTGACGAATGATTTGAGATATCACTGTTTGAGTCTAAATCCAAAAGGGCTATTGATTATACCGTCCCCAATCCGCAATTTCTTGTAGACCTTGAAACAGAAAGAGCTAATAGATTAATTGATAATTACATTGCAACACAGCCCCAAACCCCAATTGCAAGCCCCTTGCAAACTGTGCACACTCCTCCAACACCTCCAAGGCCAAATCCACCAAGAATGATGGCTGCCCGTTTTTCTCCCCTTGTTCTGCCCCAAGTCCTAGATGACATGCCAATGGATTATCAAAGTAAAATCCCGTTTTTTGACGGCACTCCTAACAGCATTACTGCTCAGCAACATGTATACAAAATGGCAAACGTTTTTGAACTTCATGAGATTGACGCAGAGAACGTGGCAATGAGGCTCTTTGTACAGAAATTTGCAGGTGATGTGAGGAAATGGTTCAGAGGTATGATGGCTGCAAGTATCACTACCTTGGCTGAACTACAAAGACAATTTTTGAACCGGTGGGAAGTGAAAAAGAATCCCCTTCAAATTCTGGCTGAGTATGAACAAATCAAACGGAATGCCGGTGAGTTGGTCCAAGATTATTGTGTTAGATTTAATGCAGTCTACAACGAAATTCCAGACCATCTAAAGCCACCTGTGGGACTAGCGATGATGAAGTTTCCAGATGGTTTTGATGCTGACATGGCATACCAATTAAGAGAGAGAGAACTGGCTACAATGGAAGACATGCAGAAAATTGCGGTCAACGTTGAGGCAAATCTACTGTCCAAAAGAGCTAGAGCGAAAGCAGAGAAGAAAACCACTGTGAAAGAAGAATCTTCTTCAATGGATCAACTTCTCAAAAAGGTAGAACAAATGCTTGAAAGGGTAAAATTTGACAAGCCAGAGCCACAAGTTAGGAATCCTAACTTTCGTGGCCAACAACAGCCACAATATAGAATAAGACAAAGAGATCAGTGAACTCAAGAGCAGACATCACAACAACCGGTACAAACACCTTTGCAGCAGAATTTTGTGCATGGACCATAGTTAGATTAGGATGGGAATGTAATAGGCGAAGAAAACCATCTCTTCACTCCAGATGAGCTGCCTACTTACATTACCGAAGAGGAAGAATGTGCAGTGAATTCAGCTGCACATCAAGACACTGATTTTATTCTAGCTAGCGACACTGTGTTGGAAGAAGAATCAGAAGAATATAAAAGGGGGTATATGAATGCTCTGTCTGCACAACAGCAGTGATATTCTCTTAGAAATAGAGATTTTCCGGCCAAACCAATTCAGAAAAAGGAAGGTGAAACAACAAAAAATGATTCATCAGCTACACAAAGAAAAGGAAAGGAGGCGGTTGGTCCGGAGAGTAGAAAATCAAAATCAGCAGAATAATCACAACAACCAGCCACATCAAAAGAGAAGGAAAGGAAAGAGATCCCAGTCAAAGAGGTAGAAAAGACTCCCGCTTTTAGCCTAGAGAATGAGATTTCTAGGTTAAAGGTATCCATCCCCTTGACTGAAATAATGAAGAACAACAGTTATAGAGAACAAATTTCTAAAATGTTGAACTTGGACCCAATGTCCGACATGGCAAATGCAGAAGATGATCAGCCTGAAATGATTTTTGGACCAGCAACGAATGGTGAGTCTCCCGATAGCGATGTGCCACCCTTCTATATCAGTTTACGATTGCATGATTTTGTGTAACACAATGCCATGTTCGATTCCGGAGCCTCTCACAATCTCATGCCCAAGGCTATCATGGATAAGATTGGTCTGGACATCACTCGGCAATATCATGATCTCTATTCATTCGATTCCAGCAGAGTAAGGTGTATAGGACTCATCAAAGACTTAGTTGTGAGTTTGGATCAACTTCCTATGAAAAATGTTTTGATGGATGTGGTGGTAGCAGATATTCCTCCAAGGTTTGGCATGCTTCTTTCCAGGTCTTGGGTAGTGAAATTGAAAGGGACACTACAGCTGGATTTCTCCTATGCAACAATCCTGGTGTTTGGACAAATGAGGAAGTTATATCGGGAACAAAAAATGAAATATATGATCACAAGCAAGGAGAAACCTATAAATCATCCTATTAATTATGTACATATAGATTTAGAGTCTTTTGTTTTGTTTTCAGATAGTTTAAATGAGATAGATAGTCAGATAGTAGAAGCAGATGACATTCCGGAAATAACAGAAAATTTCAGAGAAATTTTGAAGAAAGAAAGACAAGAAAAGCAGGAAAACGTTGGGCAATCAGCTAAAAGTGATGGACAGCAAGAAGACAAGGCACGAAAAATAGATTTCCAGCACTTACAAGAGGAGGAAGAAGGCTTGTGGACCATGGATTTCGATGGAGCAGTAGGGAATGATGGCACTGGTATTGGAATTTGGGTACACAGTCCCTTCTCCGCCCCAAACAAAGTGCCTAGCAGCGTGAGAGTTTGCTCTTACAAGCTGGCCTTTGAATGTTAAAATAATGAAGCTGAGTATGAAGCTATGATTGCTGGCCTGAAGATTCTTAGAAAGCTAAATGCATAGAGGATTTCGGTATATGGCGACTCCGAGTTGGTAATAAAATAGGTCAGAGGTGAGTATCAAGCAAAACATCCTAAGATGCGGGCCTATCGTAATGTAGTTTTAGACATCTTGAAATTATTTTTCAGAATACACCTTGACATGTGTTCCCCGTATACAAAATAGTATTGTTGATGCTCTTGCCAAGGTAGCGAGCAGCTTGAAAATTCCCATTAACTCCAGCAATAAATTTGAAATCCATGTCAAGCATCGTCCAACCATTCCTGACAATCAGCGATATTGGCAAGTGTTTCAAGATGATGAGGAGATTAAGGATTTTCTGCTCAACAAAGGCAAGTTCAAAGAAACCTCAATTGATGTAGAGAACGATGAAGGCAAAGGGAATGGTACAGATGAAGTGCAGATCAATCAAATGGACGTATTTTAGTAGAAGAATAACATCATTCCTAAAGGTTTGATACCTCTAGAGGAACTTTTTGATCAGGATGGTGTAGCCCGCAAGCCAACATTGCAACCGACAGAGAAGGGTGTAGAAGAAGTCAACATCGGTACAACTGCCAATCCAAAGTTGGTAAAATTGTCCAAAGCATTACTACCAAAGATCAAGGACAAATACATCAAGTTGATGGCTTCATTTGCAGATGTATTTGCTTGGGATTATTCTGATTTAAAGACCTATGATACAAATATTATTTAGCACACAATACCTATCAAGCCCAATCAAAAACCATTTAGACAAAAGCTGAGAAGGATAAATCCAAATTTGCTGCCATCTATTGAAAAAGAGGTAAATAGGTTGTACAAGTTAGGTATCATTGTGCCTATCAGATTTTCAGATTGGATATCTAACTTAGTACCTGTACGCAAGAAGACCGGTGAGATCCGCCTATGCATTGATTTCAGAAATCTCAACAAGGTCTCATTGAAGGAAAACTATCCACTGTCCAGGATGGACCATATACTTCAATGAGTAGTGGGGGCATCTCGTATGTCACTGCTTGATGGTTATTCTAGATATAACCAAATTTCTGTCCATGAAGATGATAGAGACAAGACAACATTCACCACTCCATGGGGAACCTTTCACTATGCCAAAATGCCCTTCGGTTTAAAGAATGCAGGTGCCACATTTCAGCGGGCAATGGACTTGGCGTTTGCAAATGAGAAGGATGTGTTTTTGGTGGTGTACTTGGATGATTTGATGGTATTTTTCAAATCTGATGAAGAACACATGCATCACCTAAAAATTGTCTTTCAAAAATGCAGGAAATATGGTCTATCGCTGAATCCTAAGAAGAGCTTGTTCGCCATGGAGGAAGGAAAATTACTTGGGCACATCATTTCAAAGGATGGAATTCGTATAGACCCAGCACGTGTGCAAGAAATTCATCAAATCGATCTGCCCAGGAACAAAAAGGAAATACAATCATTCAATGGTAAAATGAATTTTCTGCGTCGTTTTGTGCCTAATCTTGCAGAACACTTAAGAGAAATGACCAACATGCTCAAAAAGGATAGCCAGGTGAAATGGATAGAGGAGGCTGTAAAATCTTTCAACTTGGTCAAATTGGCCCTTTCTTCAACTCCAGTTCTAGTCAGCCCGGACTACACTCAGGATTTCATATTGTTTTCATTTGCTTCTGAGCACACTATGGCAGCGGTATTATTGCAGAAGAGAGATGATCATGAAAGACCCATTGCATTCTTTAGCGGGGCTATAAGGGATGCAACTTAAAGTACAATATCATTGAGAAGCAAGCCCTGGCATTGGTGAAGGCATTGAAGGATTTTTGGGTGTATATCCTACATTCTCACATTCTGGCCTATGTTCCTAATACTGCTGTAAAACATGTTTTAGTGCAGACCGATCCGGAAGGGAGAAGAGGCAAATGGATTGCAGCCTTGCTGGAATATGATGTGGAGATAAAGCCTACGCTGGAATATGATGTGGAGATAAAGCCTACAAAGCTGGTCAAAGGACAGGGGTTGGCGAAGCTAATGGCCGAATCAAACTTGCATGCATTGGACATAAATCTGATCGCTGCCATGTCCGATGAGAATGAGGAAGGAACGTCAATTCAGGTATCCGAAATGTTTGCTTTGTCCCCATGGTATTCAGATATAATATATGTGTTGAAAAATCTATCACCACCGCCTGGCATGACTAGAAACAAAGCGAGAACACTCAAATTGAAGGCTGCCAAGTTTTGTATTTTGAATTCTGCACTGTATTGGAAAGATCCCGGTGGAATTTTGTTAAATTTTCTGGTGGAAGAGGAGGCAAAGAAAGTCATGGAGGATTTCCATGGAGGAGAGTGTGGTGGTCATCTTTTTTGGAAGTCAACAGCTAACAAAATTTTGAGAGCAGGGTACTACTGGCCTACTTTGTTTGCTGATGTGCATAAGATGGTCAAGCGCTGTCATAAATGTCAGATTTTCAAAGGAAAATAGAAATTACAACCTTTGCCACTTAAGCCTATTGAAGTGAGCGCTCCCTTCCAGCAGTGGGGGTTGGATTTCATTGGGGAAATTCATCCCGCCTCTTCCGGACATCATAGATGGATCCTTACAATGACAGACTATTTCACAAAATGGATTGAGGTAGCCCCTACCAGACAAGCCACGAACATGTTAATCATTTCGTTTCTCGAAAATAACATCTTGTATTGCTTTGGTTGTCCAAACAAATTAATCACTGATAATGCAGCAGCTTTCAAATAAAAAAGGATGGTAGAATTTTGTCATAAGTATCACATAATTTTGGGTCATTCAACTACCTATCATCCACAAGGCAATGGATTGGCAGAATCTTCGAATAAATCTTTGGTCAACATCATCAAGAAGCTGCTGGAAATAAATAAGAAGAGTTGGAACAAGAGGTTGGTCCATGCGCTTTGGGCAGATCGGATTAGTTAGAAAAATTCTATTGGTATGTCACCATTTGAGCTTGTTTATGGAGTTGACACAGTATTCCCCACCTCTCTTGCTGCCCCGGTGGTCAGACTTCTTCAGGAGGCCGGCAGTGAAGAAGATCCCATGCAGAGAAGGCTGAATCAAATGATCCACTTGCAGCAAACTAGAGAAGAAGTTTTCAAGAATACATCCAGGTTGCAGGAGAAGATAAAGAAAATCTATGACATAAAAGCAAAAGCAGATAAATTTCAGTTGGATGATGTGGTGCTAAAGTGGGATGAAAGGAATGAAGAGAAAGGCAAGCACGGAAAGTTCGAAAATCTTTGGAAAGGTCCTTTCAAGATTGCAGCATATAGGGGTCAGAATGCCTTTATTTTGAAGGAAATGAACGAGGAAGATTGTCCTGGAGGGTTGATCAATGGTCGGCTGCTCAAGCGGTATCACTGCTGATCTATTAACGCTGATTCCACTGTCATTGTAAATACCATTTTTATTTCAGTTTGGTTTCAGTCTGTAAAGTTAGTTTTTGAGTTATTTCAATGTCAAGTAGATCCAATTTCTTGGTCATTTCAGTTTTCATAAATAAGTCAGAGTCCTGTGCTATTTATCGAAATGATGACTCCATAGGCCAATGGACAAAAGGTACTGTCTAGCTCCTCCAAAGATCTGCTGTTCTTGGCACCTCCAAGGAGCTACCATCTCCCATTGGGGCCAATGTTAGAGTAGGTCTGGTCAGCCCTCTGTCAGAGATAAAAACTCTTTGTGCATTTCAATTTTAGATGCCCCGCTCCATTCACTCAGCTGCATTTCGCTAGGGACATGCCATGATCTGACAGAGAAAGTCATGCTAGTCATTTTCCCTCATGTCTGGCCCCAGCTGGCTCAGGTCTTTGTCCATAATCACCAAAGCCCATGACAGTCCAGGTCTGGTCCTTTACAGGACAAAGTCATTTTTTATGTTTGGGTCTAGGAATTCATCAATTTGGTCTTTGAAAACATGTCCAGAACAAGCCATGCAGGCTAGAGGGAGGCCTAACATAGCTATGGTTCAGAAAGCTTCATCATCACCTGGAGAGACATCGACTCTTCTTCAAAACTCTGTTTTGAAGAAAAGTCAAACAAGGTCAATTATGACAAAATTTTTCCAAAAAATCACCAGTTGACTTTTCAGATGCAGTTATGATTTACATGGCCCAATGCTCTGTCGTACAGTCCCTGCAAAGAGGTGCCGAAAATTTCATCATTTGAGCCAAAATGTCAAAGGGAAAGTGAAAATCAGTGTGTCTAAAGGTCAATGAAAAAGTGCAAAACTCAACATTAGAAAAGGGGTTTTCAAAGAGACAAAAATCAAACCCATCTCCTCCAAGGCTATAAATACATGTTTTGACCCAAATCAAAAGCATTGTGCTCTTGCAAGACTTGGAGAAAGCATTTCAAAGGTGTGAAGGTGAGATTGGAGAGTTTGAGTGATTGGAGGCAGGTTTTGGGAGCACGCGACGCATATAACCAGGGGCGCGGTGCACACGCAGCCAGCCCGCCGTTGAAATATTGCACAGGCACGGCGCATACAAGGCGCGCGGCGCACTGGGAATTGTGCGCAGCGCACACAGTCCAGCGGCCAAGAAACGGTGCCAAACCACTTCAAACTTCGGGGAAGGCTATCAAATTGAGAGGTAAGCCTTATGACATCGCCTGCTCATCAAGTTTTGTGAAGGATATGGTGTTTGTGAAGAGGTTTGAAGGTCACCCAAAATACATAATGTCAACCATGTGAAAATTACCAAGAAAACGATGGATGGGTTTGCAAATTTGTGTTGATATTGCCAAGGTTTCACTCCATTCACTTATTCCCCTCACCTATCATTTTTCCCCATCCTCCCTTGTCATTTTTCCTAAACCCCTACCCTAAGTCACTACCAAACCATCTCCCTATTCCCCCACTATTTGGTTAACTCAAGGTCACCACGAAATCAGCTCATTGTGCAAGCCAAGCTGTGGAAGAGGGTGCATGGTCAAAGGGTTAAAGAGTCAAAACAATTAAGAAGAAATTAAAGTGTTTTCATAGCGCGCGACACACACACCAAAGAGCACGGTGCACTCATGGTGCATGGCGCACACAGGGCATGCCCATTGTGTAAACATAACATTGGCGCGACACATACTCGACGCGCGGCGCACTCTGCAGAGCGCGCGACGCACTGGGCAGAGCGCGCGTCGCACATAAATACAAGGCCCAAAAACTATCCCATCTGCCTAAAAACTTGTGGATGCTCACCAATTTTGAAGGGTAGGCCACCAACATCCATCCTTGCACCAAAATTGAAAGGGATAGCATGATTATAGGGGTAGGAATCAAATGCAAATTTTTTTTGTAAAGCAAACAAAAGGGAAACAAAGAAATCATTGATCCTAGGGTTTATGCTACAGTGACAAATCTGCTAATATATTTCAAACCATACCCCATCAACCCATACCCAAACTACCCCTAAATCCCTGATAAATCTCTCCCTTTAAACCCCTATCCCTATTTCATCATTTCCCTCCTAATACCCCCTGTTTTATTGTCCCCTTGGTGGCAGATTTTCAGGGAAATAACCAGCTTCATTGGAATTCAAGGGCAGCATAAAATTCAGGGTACAAACAGCAATAATGGCATCAGAAGTTTCATCAGAGTATGAGGAGGAGACCCACAGTGACACAGCTTCGGGAGAAAGAGCCCAAAGGAGACATCACCGGAGTGGCAGACATCTTAGAGACGAGCCAAACACCCTCACCAAGTTGCAGGCATACCCTCTTGCCATGTCTTGCTTCCAACATTTAGCATGTTTCGAATTTTGTCAGAGGGTGGCAAATGTCAGAGTTCATCATGAGTTGGCCCGAATTTTTGCACTTCACCTACATGGAGGACAGTCTATCTTGGCTGGGGTCACTTTCACATTGACACCCGAGACCATATCAGTGGCGACAGGCATACCCAACATTGGAGAGCAGTGGCACAAAAATAAAAAGGTGGAGAGGCATCATTATGAGCCTTACATCAAAGACAGTTGTTTGAGCCAACTCATGAGAGTTTTTCCATTCAGATTTCTGAAAGATGAGTATGCCCCGCTCATGAAATTGATCATGAAGTACTTCAGTTGCGAGGGGAGGTTTTCTCGCCTCTATGCCTATCACATCAGGTTGCTCATGCACTTTACCAGGGTGCGGATGATGAACCTCCCATTTTTCATCTGCGGGAACATAGAGAGGATGAGGAACTTCATGCAGCACAAGACCCCTCGACAACAGCTCAATAGTGTGTATCACTTTGCCCTTATCCGGATTTTGGTAGACCATCAGTTGGGATTGCAGGGTATTGCTTGGGAGGACTTCATCTCCCGTGACTTTTTCAGCACTCCACAGGTAGTTTCAGAGGCAGAGCATGAGGTAGGGGGCCCATCTCATCAGTATGAGCGACATGAGACTGCCACTATGCCAGTGTACATCACCTATCATAAAGGCAGTAGACCTTTATTTACAGCAGCAAAGTGGGTGTTATCTCCACCCGGGGTGGAAGGGGCCTCGCTTCCGACATCAGCGCCACAGGAGCAGGGTAAGGGTAAGGAGCCAGTGCAGGAGGAAGGACCATTAGGTGAGCGAGAGAATGAGTTTGTTCTCCTCCAGGATGATTAGACAGATGCAGAACCAACAAATGAGGAGCTCACAGAGATCATACAGGAGCAGCAGTCAGTGATTGACTCCTTGTCCCTTGACTTGGAGAGGGCCAAATGGAACATGAACTACCTGGAGTAGAGAAACAAGCAGCTGGAGGACCAACAGATGATTATGGAGCTTCAAAACATTTGTGAGCATCACCAAGCTGCCCAAAGGAGAAGAGTTCAACCCACATCACTAGAGCAGTCGATCAATGAAGATCAGGAGGCCTATCTCGAGACCAGGAACATGTAGTTGGAGAGGCTGCTGGACAAAGCTGACCAGTACCTTGCTCTATTAAGACATATGGCTTTCCGTTATAGGGTGCGAAACATGAGTGCACAGGCCCAGATAAGGAGTTTAAAGGCAAAATTGAGGAAAGCAACAAGAAGGGCAAAACAAGAAAAAGACCAAGATAGGCTTAGAATCTTGGCTGAGGCTTCCTTAGCTCAGCATGGCACCCCATAGAGAACTTCCAGCCCAAATTTCAAAAAATTTGGGCAAATTTTGGTCACAGGGAATTTTTTTGGGCAAAAAACAGGGTTTTTCTCCCTGTGCCGTGCCACTGGCGCGACGTTAAAATTCTAGGGCTCCAATTGAGAATTGGCTTGTAGATTTGGATTCAGCATAAAAAATTACGACTACTGGTGTCCGGGAAAGAGATTTGGGCAAGATCTAGGTCTCCTAAAGGTCAAAAAACACCCAAAAATGGCCTCTCTGCCACTTTTTGGACACACAGAAAGCAGTCTTGGGAGAATGAAGATTTGGAGGGGCAAATTAGCACCAAATTCAAGAATTCCAGTGGGGTTAGAAAGTATACAGGACATGATTTCCAAAAATCCCACTTGGGCACATTTTGGACACCTGTAATTTCCCCAACATAGGCCCAAAAGTAGAGCGATGCACAAAGAAAATGGCGCGGCGCACAGAGGAAAAATTGCCAATTTTCTTCCGTTTCGCGAAATTTTGGTTCGCGACTTCTCCAAGTGGGCCTGGTCATCTACACTTCGATTTTTTGGCACTAAAGGCAGAATTTAAAGAGTTTTTTTCTCCAGATTGGCTTCTATCCAAGTGGCGAAGGAAGGCAAACTGTCACCCCAATGCCAAATGTCATGTTTGCAGCGCTGCACCTGTAGCTGATGGTTGGCTCTCCATATCCATTTTGTAATGATTCGAGTAACTTCCCAACCCCTGGGCGTTCTATCTCTTCCTCACACATTCTATATATTGTATGCAAGTTATTTGCAAAGGGTTGGTTGGCTTGTAACTTTTGGGAGACTATGGGAAAGAAACTTTGTTTCTCCACTGTGTATTTTTGACAGAGAATTAACAAAAGGCAGCGGCTCTATTTCATGAGATTCTTGTGGTTGTGAGTGTAGAAAATGTATTTCTTATGTGTTCATATGTATTTAGTTATGTTTCATAATTCATTCTATGCTCATTTCCAGTGAAATTTTCTAAGTGAGATTAGGTAGAATCCAATTTTTATTGCTCTGCCTGTGGGAAAATTTCATGTTTCAGTGTTATTCTTCTGTTGAAAAGGATTCATGTCACTATGCCCTTTTCACTTTCTTCAGCAATCTATTCATGCCGTGGTACCTCAAACTAAATTGTTACATTTTTCGCCTACCTTGCTTCACGGAATAATCTGTGCCTTTGTATTAAATTCTCTGTTCTTTGCTGAGCGCCAGTCCCATAACATCCCAGAAGCTCGGTCATTTCATAAAATTGTTTCCAGAATCCCTATTCACTTACTAGCCTAAGGTAAATATTGCATTGTAAGTCATCTCAGACCGTTCTCGATCATCTATTCACTGAGAGTGACTCGGAGAGAGCCCTCTCTTGCTTTGGTAGGGCTAGCTACCAGACTGAGCATGGTTTGTGGTTACCCTAATTTTTGCCTTCCTTCAGCCTAAGGAAAATTTAGGTTCTAACAGCTGGTAGCTTGAGCTACTTTCTCAAGGATGAAATGTCTAAATTCTTATTTTTAATACTCTCCTTAGGAACATTAACATCTTTAGGGTCATACCCTATCTTTAGCACCAAATCTTCCAAAGATTTGATCCTGTTATCTTTTGCCAAGGAGGAAATTTTCTCCATTTTCAATTGTGATTGAACATTAGCAAATGAAAAATGCAATTTAGATAGTGACATAGTAGTGTTAGTCAATGTGGAAGTTATCTTCTCACCAGTTTGCTTGTGCATCTCCATTTGATCAATGGGATGAACGTCTTTAGTGCTGAAATCAAATGTGGTGCTCTTGTAGTTTGCCACTTTTTTTGGCTGTGGAACTTGGGCCTCAAGGAAGGCCATCTGCATTTTTCCATGGTCTATGTCAAAGACTGAAAACAACCTACTCTGTGAGCTGGAGGTTTTCTTCCAAAACTGATTATAAGTATTGTTTTTTAGAATCTGATTTCTGAGCTTAATCTCCCTGTAATTGTCAAAAACTGTCTTCTCTTTTTCTATTTGGAAATTTTGTAACTCTAGCTCAATTTCTTCTGACCTTGTGATGATGAAGGTCCAGTAGGAGATGTTGTGAATTTGTTGGTTGCAGGTGGTGAATATGTGATTATGATGGAAACCTGCTATTCTGTTTCTTTGTTCATCTCTACTTTAGGAGTCAACTTTGTCCTCTTCCTGTAACTGATCCTGAACTCTTTGGCTTCACTCCCAGTTGTTGATGAAGATCCTTCCTCCCTCTGTCTTTTGCTTGATTTTTCTTGGGGAGTGGGTCTGCAAACTGGAAGTGGAAAAGAGATGTTCTTAAGCTTCCTGTGAGGTGTTTTCTGTCCATTCCAGTTGATTGGCATACTGCTCTATTTCAGGCCTTGAAGTATGAATGTAAGGAGTGCTTTTATTCTCCACTCTGAGCTTTGAAATAATGCCACAGGGGTCATAAGACCATGTAAAGCTCAGACTGAACTTCATTTCTTTAAGCATTCTGTCTGCTTCTTCACTTGTTGTCCCGATGCTACATAAAAATGGGCCCACTTATGTCTTTATTATGGAATGTGATTTCTTCTTGGCCACTACAAAATTGATGTCATCCGAATTCAACATCTGTCTAATATACTCCAGGGAAAAAATCCTCATTGGGAGGTATTTAGGGAGTTCGTAGGGTGCCAATTCACAACCATACACCCTAATCTCTGTGTAATTTTGGTATAAATACCAATCCCAGTATTTGCTTGATCTGTTAGGTGAAAAATTCTCTTGACTTCTTCACTGATTCTAGGTTGAATTGTAGCGTTAAGGATGTCCACAGCAGGATGAAAAAAATCTTCAATGAACTGCTTATAAGAAAGCTCCTGCTGTTCTTTCATGACCAATGATGTCCAAAAGATCAATAGCTGCTGATTTCCTGCATCAAGTTCTTGCACTGCAAAATTGAATTTGTATGCTTGATAGTAAAGGAATAAATAGATCAAAATGGAGGTGTAATTAAACACCTCTTCTATGGGAAAATTTATGAATTGTTCATGAATATTATCATCCAAGAATTGATTGAAATTGAACACAATGGAAGGCTTGCCGTTTGTGGAAAATATGGAGAGGAATCCTAAAATGGGCTCATCTACCCACTGAGAATAATAACCTAAAATGTAGGAAATCATGGATATAATTTGTTTGGCCTGATCAGCAAGATGGAGGAAGGATATGGAGGATTCTTTTTAGGTAACTAGACATTCTCAGGCAAGAATATTTCAAAAATTTTAGCTCAGGTAGCGAAATCCAACTTCTGATAAAGCTGGGTGAGGGATTCTAAAGAGAAAGGAGTATTATTTTCCACAGTGTGAGCCATCATCATTTGGTCTATGGATTGGGTAGTAATTATGAAGAGAATGTCACTTGAAGGGGATATGATATCTCTTTGAGTAGGGACATAACATGCATGACACTTTCTGGTAAACTTGGGGGTTTGGAATATCAAGGGGAAAATGTAATGGGGAAGGTTGGACTCCCAGAGCCCAACTTCATCGGTTTTATCTGCATGTTTTTCTTCTATCCAGCAGTATAATTCAAGAAAATCATAGTCACATTGGGTTTCATTAATCCTAAAATCCTTCTCAGCCAGAGGGATATGATTTAAGTCTACAGAAGGGGGAATCAAAGGATTAACAGATTTGTCTTGGGTTTTGGTCTTTGGAGGTATGACTGTAACAATGTGAAGAATAAGAGGAATTTATAGAAGAGCTTACCGGGGAAAGTGTTTGTGTAATGAATTGTCAGGTGAAAGAAACATGGAATTGTCAGTTTCGGTGTTGGTCTAGTTATGGAATAGCTCTAAGAGTGATCACAGTGCAAAGCTATCAGTTTACAGAGAATCAAGACTAAAAAGGGAGGATAGTGATGGGTTCAAAATATTTTTAAACAGTATAGTGAGAGCCCCGTTGGAATGGCACGGGATGTTATCTTTCGAATGGTTACTCGTGAAAATGAAATTAATGTCGAACTGTTATTTCTTTGTCGGGAATGCATTTAATTAGCTAACGGTTATGTGATGTGGCAGGAGGAGAGTGGCAGAGGAATCGTAGTGAGATGCGGTAGAGTGGGTGAGGGAAAGGTGGCTTTTGGAGGGGGTAGGAAGTGGTAAGCAGGATTGGCCCCATGGGGGTGGGGTGCAAAATCATGAGAAGGTGACACGTAGGGAATGGGGCCAGGCGGGAGAAACAAATTTTCGGACCTCCTCGGCAAAGGTAGTATGGAGAGGGGGGCCGAAGGTGGATGAGGGCCATAGATTGCGAGTGGGAGTGGATCCCGATGCTTCGATAGTGCAACCCTTTAACCACATATGCCAGATAGAGTTTGTCACCATGCGCTTTATGTTTTTGATTTTTGGACTTAGGATAATGATTAGAAATAAAACATAAAAAAACACTTTATCCCATGGTGCATATTTTGGCCTTTTTTCCATATGATTAAAACTTAGTATAAAAATCACATATGCATATATTTGCAAAATCATCTAATTTACTTACCCATAACTAATCTAGCATTTTAATTTTTTCTAAAGGGCGCACTTATACTAGCAAACCCACTTTATTTTCTTTTATACAGAATGGAAAACTATCTCATCTATCCCTTATTTCTCCTATTGATTTAGATTAAAAAGTTGAATCAATGTCATTTCAACCTAACTACTAATCTACCCAAATTAAATTGTTGGGCAAATCTTTATTCGCTAACCTAATTTACAGAAATTGAAAGGAGTTTAGTCATGATTACATTGTTTGATTAAACCAAAAGCTAGTGATTGTGGCATTTTGAACAAGCTGCACACAACCTTTATTTTTCAATGGTGAAGCAGAACTATCTATGAGTAGTGGCATTTAGACTTGCAACACTTTCAATATTATTCATTTTTTATTTTTCTTTCTTTTGGTGGGTTTCAATCTTTTCTTATTTTTCAACATTCTTATTTTTTCTCTTATTTATACCCTCTTTTTAGTTTTTATTCTATTTTTTATTTTATTTGGAAATCATTTGCAGATTGACAAGTATTTACAAAACAAGATTCCTAAGATACAATACTCAATTACCTTGAGATCCTATAAATTGAAGGACCCTAACACCTCTATCTTTGAATTCCTTAAAAACCACATGCTGGCAATCATTTTTTCAAAAAATCCAATTGAACTTCAGTAACTGGCCCTTCAGATTCCTAAATCTTGCTAGCTGCACTGTCCTTCTTAAATTTGTTCTTCAATCCATACCGATCTACCAGCTCTCGGGGATGGAAACCCCAAAAACCTCTTGTGCAAATATGGTGGAAACCTTTAAAAAGTTCTTATGGGGAGGAGCTCAGCAGGTGAAGAAATGGGCATTGGTCTCGTGGCCTAACCTAACAAAGCCTAAGATGGAAGGGGGACTGGGTCTCTGGGACCCCTACACTCTGAATCAAATAATGGGATCCAAACTATGGTGGCATTGGATAAGAGGAGGATCCGACCTTTGGAAACAAATCTAGACCCGCAAATATGGCATGCCAATTCGCACTGAAGATATCCTCAGATATCGTGACCCTCCCAAAGGATCAACAATATGGAACCTGGTGGTCCAGAACAGTGACCTCATCCAGCAACATGTTTTTTGGGAGATTAGAAATGGGAAAACATATTTGTTCTGGCAGGACTCATGGAGATAGAGAGAAAAACTATTTAGGAGACAGGATCTGAGTGACCTTTTTCTATACACAACTGGCAAGAACTTCTATACAGTGGATCAATATTGGAAATATGTTGTGACTAATGATGGATGGAGGAAATGGAAGGAATGCCAAGATTAGCCTCAGCCCCCTTAATCAAACCAATGGAAACAACTAGACAGAGAGTTAGAATCCAAGAATCTCTCAGTCCAAAATGGACCAGACATTCTTTGATGGGGATATACTACAAAGGGAACCTTCACCATCAAGGAGGCTTATAGTCTAAAGGTAGGATGGGAGCAGGGGCATCACCATCCCATTTGGAAGAAGATATGGAAAGGAGGGTGGTGGCCGAAAGTTACCTACTTTCTTTGGCTAGTTTGTAGGGGTAGAATACTCACCTGGGATCAATTACAAAAAAGGGGTACCTATGGACCCTCGTATTGTATCCTTTGTGGCCATCATAATGAGGATCTGGAACACCTGTTAAACTCTTGTCCTTTTGCAGTTAAAAAATGGCGCTAGGTGGAAGACCTCTTTGGAATAATGGATAGAGACCACCAGAGCATTAGAGAAACCATCCTTCTATGGTGGGTAGGCCTATTCTCTAGCCTGGTCCTTAACCAAGCTTGGGGACTAGTCCTGGGTGCTATGCTTTGGGCTATATGGAAAGAAAGGAACCGTGTGATTTTTAAGAATAACCATCTATATTAGGAAGAAATATGGGAAGGGATCATGCAGAACATCTGGTAAACAATCTTGGCAGAGAAATGACATCTAGAAGACTGGCAAGTTGTTCCCCAAGAGGCTAGATTCCTCCACCGTCTAAACCTTTCACCTTCAATCATTGCCCCGAACTCTTGGAAACTTATCACAATTGGTGTGGATTCAATGCAACACTTCACTGTACCTCTGGAGGGGTTCATCAAGTTGAGATTTAATGGAGCCTCGAAATGCAACCCAGGTCCTGCTGGCTTGGGAGGGATCTTTCGAGACTCTGGGGTGAAATATCATCTAATATATGTTGACCACCGTGGCTATGTGAGTAACAATGAAGAA
The DNA here is from genome assembly GCA_031772625.1 of Pinus tabuliformis. Taxonomy (NCBI): domain Eukaryota; kingdom Viridiplantae; phylum Streptophyta; class Pinopsida; order Pinales; family Pinaceae; genus Pinus; species Pinus tabuliformis. The sequence continues at coordinate 1,892,184,296 of CM062817.1, read as the reverse complement.
TAATTTGTAGAAAATTGGGGTACAAGAATATAGTGGTGGAAGGAGATTCTAGATTAGTAATTAACACAGTTAAAAAATTGAGTCAGGGGGATAAACGTGACAAGCTTAGCCTTAGATGAAGAACTGCTAGATTGGTGCAAGATATAGGTGATCTTCTCCAAAATTTTGACTATATCAGCACTAACCATGTCAAAAGAGATGGAAATAGAGTAGCGAATTTCCTAGCTAATTGGGGCTGCTCACATCGAAGCGACCCTCTCGAGTTAACTCGACCAACTCAATCTACGGAAATTAGGTTTAACTCCCTGGAAGAGATCTTGGAACAAGATAGGAGATGCAACTTACAGAGTCTCCAGAACTCTGATTAGACCCCCAATCGAGGTGTGAGCTAGACAATGCTCCCATCATGGCAGTTTAATGACAATGGCCTTGGGGTAGAAACCCACCACCCTTCACATGCTTGAGGTGATTGGAGTGGTGGCTCCAATCAAAATGAGTCTTGGGTTTGACATTTTGCTAAACACTTTGAGAGAGAATACATTAAGTGTTCTGTTCATGGTAAAGGAGTGAGGAAGGGTGGTTCTGAGCACAGTGGAATGACGTGGATCCAGGAAAGGTGGAGGGTTAATCTTCTCTTTGCGAGGGTAAAATGGTATGTGAACTGTCATACCTTTCTCTCCTCTATGCAAAAAATTATATGTTTAAGGGCTTTGGGATTGCATGGTGTCGATTTTTCGGGGTTTGTGAGAAAGCGAGGTTCTATGAAGCTACATGTGCATGTCTCCCTATTGCAGCAGGTCCTTTTGCCCAACATGGTCTTGTGTTTGTTCAGTTCAAAATTATCATATCTAGGATGGGGTTATACGGGGTTTGTATCTAATTGGTTGGCCCCTAGGACTTTCTTCTAGTTCAGCCCGACATTACAGGGGCCCGGGGATGGGTTGTCAACCGTGCCTCCCCTGGGTTTTGTCTTATTGTATTTTCTGGGAAAGGGTCGAGGTTTTTTCTCTGTCTATTCTAGAGTTGAATTGTTTGTGTTAGAGCCAATTTCCATGACATTCACCCTAATGGGAGTCTTTTCGGGTGTATAATTGTGGCTCTGCTATGGTATGGGTACTGGGTTAGTTCTTATGGTATAAGCCCTGTTGTTTTTGTCAAATATTTTTCTTATTGTTATGTTAATGAGCTCTGGGTTGTGGAGGTTGTTTCTCTGTTTGGGTCGGATGGTAAGGATGACATGCATTGGAAGAGAAGGGAGGAAGTCCCTCAAATTCTGTATTGGAAATCACTGTTTCGTGCTTCTCCCTTGGCAGGTGTGCAGGGTGGTAGTGTCACCTGGAAGTGGGAAACTTATGGACTCAGGCTACCTCTTGTGCAAGAAATTCTCCCTACCCTTATCTCCACTGCACATTGCAAGTACACAAAAACGGCTCGGACGATGACTACAAGAGGCTATGGTAGGAAAACCAGGGGGATAACGAAGGCAGAGCAACCCAACTCCTCTGGGGGAAAATCGAGGGGTCGCAAACTAGTTTCCAGCATCATAAATGATGTGGCCACAACATACTGTGAAGGAATAAGCAAGGAAATTTGGCAGTTAATCGAGGAATGGGAAGCCAACATGAACCGACAGGCTGGTTCGATGGAAATTGAGGTGGAGGATTGGCGGGCTATGGTGTTAGACCCAAGGCACACCCGTGGTTGTGCTACTTCAAATAGACCTTGTACCTGTATTGGTCCATGAATAGTATCTTGGGAAAGGCCTTGGAGTAGGTCTATATGAGCATGGAAACAATGGTGCAAGACTTCCCTAACTATAAACAAGATTTTTAGAAGCTCCAGTTTTAGATGCAAAAACAAGATGGTCGCCTTCGTCGAATTGAAGATCATCTCCCTTACATTCTCTCACAGACAGAGCTTCTGGGCTCCAATGCTAAGAAGTCGACTCTGGTGGAGTCTACGTCTGTTGAGGGAGAAGAGTAGTCTGCTAGCTGGTTTCTTAGTTTTTCATTTTCTTTGTATGTGGGAAGCTTTTAATTTTCATAATGTTGCTCCTTTTGTTTATAGGAAAGTAGTATGTCGGCAAGGAAAAGACATACAAACTTATCTAGCTTGCTTAGAAAGACTAATTATTTTTTGTTATTGGATGACATATCACATTGTTAAGTGGCCAACAAACTTGGTTTCCCTGAGGGAAATTTGAGGCCACCTAACTATTTGTTATGTGGATGTAACTTGCTTTTATATTAATGAAAATGGAAGGATCTATATATATGGGGATTTCAATATGATTGTTTCACATGAAGATAAGGAAGGTGTACTACCTATAAGAGTGCCATAATTGGAAAAGTACTTGCCTCAAACCTAAGCTTGGGCTTATGATCCTGATAAGTTTAGGTTAAAAAACTCCAATAAGTTATTTTTCGTATGGTAAAAATACTAGAAATACACTTAAAAAGTTCTAAAGACATTGGATCATGCATTTTTGTATGGGTAGGATACTTTATATTTTGATTATAAAGGTAGAAAATCATGTAAGTGATAGGTGAGGTCACTCTGATGGATCTTTTACCTATATATATTTTTAAAATGGGACTGTATAAAATGAAAATGCGTAAGAACATATATATTTTATTATTCCCCTTGAAAAATAAAAAGTTGCATCACTATATTAATAGGATTTAAAAAATCTTCACAGAGCTAAGGGGTGACAAAAGGGTAGATTACCTACTGGGAAGAAATCATGGGAGGAACAATTTCCTTCTTTAGGGAATATAGAAAATAGTTTAATTCTATTCACCAAAAGTGCCATGTAGTTGTTAAAGAGATGCCATAACAAACTATCTAGAGACTGTTGGTAGTGCTAGGCCCGCCATTATTGAGGGGATCTCCCTGATATGAAGTCCCAATTAGACCTCACACAATTTGGTGTAGGAGTCCCATCCAGAATACGTCTCGATTGCCAATGCAGTAGGTTTTAATGACGTGGCTTGGCTGTAATAACGCATAGAGTGGTGTATGGTGACCTTGGTGGGAACAAGTGTGTGACTTTGCGGAAGGTCAAGTTCAATGCATGAAGGTTCTAACACACTAAGAGAAAAGGAGTGAGTCCCAAAGAAGCCTATAATAGTACACATTTTGGAAAGAACACACGACAATAAAGACATCACAAGCTAAATTATGAAATAGTTCACAAGTTAATAGTGATGGAATAATACAAAAACACACATTCAATAAGATTCATACCAATGCAAACAAAATAGTTCATAAACATAAGCATAACTTAAATAACATACATTGCAAACATAACAAGAATATTCATACTATATTCACAACGTATTCATGAAAATGTGATGGCTCTAAGATTTTATTAAGTGACAGTTCCAATCATACATATACCATTGATGAACCACTAGCCCCAATAGTGGAACATGAAGTCAACATCTGCTCCTCCAAAGAAACATACTCCCTCTATGCTATGGAGAAGCCAAGGCTCTCAAAAACTCCCAAGCTCGTGATTCTAAGCTAAAAGCCTAGCCACAAGTTTGGCTCCTCAAAATCCCTTTACATTAGTTATGAGGGTATATTTATAACAAAAGGGGTGACTATTCACTTCACCTTGTGACTCCTGGACTTCCCTCATGACTCTTCAACTTCTTTACAAAATGACTCTTTACATTCATTACATCATACCTCTTCACATTCCAATATAGACGCTTGGAATTCCACTTACAAATTAATTACAAAAGAATATTATAATACACTCGTACCCATATAAGAAAAAATTGGTAGATCCAACTAGATAACCTAATAAGACAAAATAGTTAATATTGAGTTTTGGGAAACTACAACTCAAAAATTTCCACTTGATGTTTCTCGGTTATGTAATGGTGCCAAGCTTTATACGGTGTGATGACATCCCCAAACTGAGCGATGGTGTCAGGCTAGAAGCAGACTCTAGCCTCCATGGCATCTGGGTACACTGACTTGGAGCTGGTTTGTGCTTCCTTCTTGAGCATTAGCAACATTGTGTTGATTTGGATAGGGCCACCAATATACTTCTGCATATTCTCTTTATTTACTTCAATATCTTATTTGATGGCTATCTATCTCAATTGTTTCAAGTATTCTTCAATCTCCTGCCTGACCTGATTCTTGCGCTTGATCTCCGTGAGTGAGCCGACTGATGGGATCCCGTGCGATTTCACCAAGAAGTCCAGGTTGTTGTACAATTGTGCATATGAGGCCTAAGTGTTGGCAATGAATGAGGCGAGTTTTTTGTTATTTTGGATAAGCATATGAACGTTTTCCTTCTCTATCTCTATGTCTTGCCTTGTCTTCTTTCCCAATTCAAGTGTTTCCCCTTTGTATTGCATTGACCATTCATGCACGAAAACAATAGTTGATTGCACAACCTTGAGAGTTTTGACATAATATTTACACTTCTGCTGCAACCCATGCAAGTGGAAAACTGCCTTATGCACGATAAAAATCTCCTCATAAAGACTCTGCATGGTCTCTCCCAGTGTTGATACTTCAACGTGTATCGTTGTTGTCAGTTCTTCCAGATAGACTTGTGTGGGATTGATGTTCTGTAACTCTACTCAGAGTTGTTCAACCTATTGCATAGCAACTTGCAATTTCTTTGCCAACTGTTTGTTCTCAACCATCAGGTAGTCCATGTTTGACTTTGTAGCACCTACGAAGGCCAAGTTGGATTTAACAATGTCACCTGTATTTCTTCTAGTGTTCGTCATGATCACCCTTTCTCTGATGAATGCAGGAGATGCGAGGTTGTTCGGGAAATGTTTCTTCCTCACTTGTATAATATTTACCTGAAGCTCATCATAAGTCAAGTTTTACGTGTCCATAACCAAACTATCATCAAGAGGAATAATTTCCTCTTCCTCGCTTGGAACTTGCTTTGCTGGAGGATAGGCAGACTGAATGGTGACCTACTGTGTACTTGGCATCAGGTCAACATCTTGATTCTGTGGCTTTGTTTCCTCCTCCATGTCTTGGATATTGATCAACTCTTTAATCTCTTGAGCGATCTCCTTATCATGCATCTGTTTTCTCTCCTCTTTTAGTTGCTGATTTTGTTCTTGTTCTTCAGCTTGTCTTTGCATTGTTTCTTCTGATATTAATTTTTTCCTTTCTTCTTATACTTGCTTATGTCTTTCTTCCTACAATATCTTATGCTACCATTCTTCCCTTTTCTTCTGTTTTGCTTCATGTACCCTCCTGTCATGCGGAAAGAGTCAATTTTGCGGACAAAACCGACCTCCCTAGAAACTAAGGCTTTTCTAGTGACAAACAAAACAATCAAGCACTATCTTTCCCTAAATATGCATTTAAAATAAAAGCAATCAGGTGTTTAAGGCTTACCTTTAATCCAATGCTGTTTGTAGCAGCCAAGCCTCTTCGATCCAGATGAGCTCCTCTCCTTAAAGCCTGCATACACAAACAAGCAAACGATTACATAGCACCTGAATAACTCATATAATAAAACATATTCATCATAAATACCAAGGAGTTTATGAAACAAATTATATATAACAACTTGTTGAGAAAAATGAACTTAATTGTATAATTGGAAACAAAAGAAACCTTACAAACCAATGCCTTGGTGTTGTGTAGGTCCCTCCCAGGGTCTAGCAAGAGTTCTCCTCTACTTTGATCAGCTCACCCACTTCCAAATGAAGCTAAGAAAGGAATGTGATCTCTCCTCTCAAGCTCTATAAGGGAGTCCTAATTTCAGCAGCATCTACCCTTAGGAATTTTCAGCTTTCAACCTCCCTTGCCTCTGGCCCAATGCCTGTATTTATAATGCTTTGGAGGAAGTTAAACAGGTCCACCATCGATGGGATAAGCCCCTCTTTCAAAGGGATAGTTCCCCTCTTCATGGGATAAGTTCCTCTTTCATTGGGATGCATGAACCATCTGGAGGCGCTCAATCCATGTCAAACCATCTTCTAGAATGCTCTAGAATCGACCGCAAGTAAGTTTTTTGAAGTAAAACTTGCGCTTTTTGACTTTTACAGGGGTACGCACCCACCCCTTTACAGACAGAGCGTACAAGTACGCAGGTATTATGTACTTGAGGTGCGTGCACGTAGGTAAGAGTAAGAGAAAGTGCGGAACCAGAGTTATATTGGTTTTTTAAAGGCTTTCTCTCTTTTTTGGAGTTTGACATGAGGAGCAGAGGTATAAGACTTGCCAAGGAGGACAGTATGGTTATTGATGGAGCCATAATGACTGTAAATAGTCATGGTGACAAATTTTAGCATAACAGATTGCCCCCTAAAGTGCGAGGTCTGTAGTAGATCAGGGTTTTATATCATCTAGGAAGGGTGAAGCACTTTATCATTTCGAGGATTATCTTGTGGAGAGCCCAGTCGGAACCTGAAAATATTCAAAACAAAATACATATATGAGATCATATCATCGCTAAGGTAGGCATTCCCATACTCAGATAAAAAACTTAACTAACAAACTAACTACTGCTCTGATATAGGAATGATTTCGCAATACATCATAATCATAGACACATGTAGACACAATATGGACACAGCCATATGTTTATAATTAGTCTACTGTATAATGAATACAAAACTCCTCGCAACTTGGATGGCGGAAACTAGATCCAGGGTCTTCATTTCTGCTTCCCGAAATAGTACGATTCTATCCATGCGAATAAATGAGTTGATGTCGAACATGGTAGAAACCACTTGATTACCAGTCAATGATGTAAACTGTTAACAAGTGTGAGAGAGACCACCAGTGACGTCAATGGCTCTCAAAGTACCCAGTACAATCCATGAGATGTGAATGAATGTGTTGATGTCGAACATGTCACAAAATCCCTTGATTGAAGGTCATTGATGTAACCTGTCGTCAAAGGCGAGAAACCTGCCATTGAGGCATGAAGATCCCAAGGTACTGATGATTTCTAGATCATCTTTCTAGATAATGAACTGAAGTCGATAGAAAGCGACCCGTTGCAGGCAAGCCCACAACACGAAATCATAGATCAAGTTGAAGAAATGGAGCTGTAAGGACTGACTCAGGGATGGTCAAGATGGATGACAGATATTTTGCAAATGAATGGTTTATTTGCAAGACTCCTCTTGAACACATAACGACACTACAGATGGTTTGGTGACAATTGTCCCAAAGTTAATACCCGGAAACCGGCTGAAGACTTTCAATGTGGTTTGACCAACTGTTAGGCAAAGGATTTCCCAACCCAGGTGAATGAAAAGTGTCGTGTTCAAGAGTGGTGATAAGTTTTTTCCGAGACAAAGTATAACAAATAGGCTCATTTTCCTCTCTTTTCCCCCACCATTTCTGGCAAGTACCTCTTTATTTTTTACAAGCTTGAGGAGGATAACATTTGCTTGATTATAAGCTCATCCTTCGGATGAGTCCAACTTAGTTTAGATTTGAACCCTAAGAAGGAGTGGTCTGTTCCTGTTTGTAATCGAACAGGTCCTTTACTGTGAAATTTTAACGAGTCCAGTATAGGAGAAACTCGGTGTTTTTCAATTTTAGAGAGTCTGAAAAAACTTAAGAAGACTCCAGGGTTGACCTTTTTCGTAAATTTGTGTCTCCCAAGCCCGAAAAAGTATAAAATAATACTTGAGAGAACCGCTTGATCTTTTACGACCAAGGAGTACTTTTCGTTATTAGTGTCACTGACCCGAAAAAGTAAAAAAGCGATCAACGACACGTCGTTTTATAACCAATATCGAATTTGAAACGACAAAAATCCGGCAATCTTTTCATGTTTTTTACGGTCGGAAAAGAGCTGTAAGTGGACCGTCTTTTTAGTTCCGTTTTAACGAGTTTAAAAAGAAAAACTCGACAATCTTTTCATGTTTTAGGAGTCTGAAAAGGGCTTAAAAGAGAACTCCAAGGTTTCACTTTTTCGTAAGTTTTAACGAGTTCGAAAAAATGATAAAAATGTACTCATGGTTTTCACTTTTTTGTAAGTTTTAACGAGTTTGAAAAAATGATAAAAATGTACTCATATGGCCGACTTTCAATTTTATTTACGAGCAAAAAAAGACGGAAAGAACTCGGCATTTTCATTTGTTTTACGAGAATGAAAGATAGCAAAATAATCTCGAGATTTTCATGAGTTTAGCGAGTCTTGAAAATGACTGAAATTGACTCGAGATAGGTTTCATTTTTACAAAAGCTTGAAACAGAGAAAAACTATGCTTCAAAGTAGTTTCATTTTTACACAAGCTTGAAACAGAGAGAAAACTGTGCTTGATGCCCCCTAAGCATAACTGCTAGAGCACATGCCCCCCCAGCTTCATTTCATTCAACTAAGTACCTTAATTAATAGCTGGATGGAATGAAGGTTCAGTTACGAGATCATTTGAAAGACTTGACCTACAACTGTAAGAAAATTATGCAAAAAATTGAAATAACTAACCTAAATATACAACTTGACATTTATGAGATCTAGTCAAATTCTCGACTCAATTAGAGAGGATTTGTTTCATTTTTTAACGAGCTTGACACAGGAAAAGAACTATGCTCGAATTCAGTTTCATGTTTACGCAAGCTTGAAATGAAAAACTATGCTTTTTATAAGTTCACATGCCCCCAGCATAATGACGCAAATCGAGGTACATGCCCCCCAAGCTTCATTGCATTCAAACATGTGGATGGAATGAAGTTTTACTTTTGAAATCTTGGAAAGACTCGTGGGAGTTGTTTCATTTTTTAGTGAGGTTGACACAGGAAAAGAACTATCCTCAAAACCCTTGTTTCATTTTTTAAACGAGCTTGACACAAGATAAGGAACTATGCTCATGTCTACTCTCTACAATCTACCTGATTCATTTTTTAAGGAGGTTGACTTAGTAAAAAGAACTATCCTCTAACCAACTGATTCATTTTTTAACGAGGTTGACACAGTAAAAGGAACTTTCCTCGAACAACTGATTCATTTTTTAACGAGGTTGACATAGGAAAAGAATTGTCCTCATACTCACTGATTCATTTTTTAACGAGGTCGACACAGTAAAAGGAACTTTCCTCGTTGCAGCCTGTTTCATTTTTTAACGAGGTTGGTATAGGAAAAAACTATCCTCGCAAATCCTTGATTCATTTTTTAACGAGCTTGACACAAGACAAGGAACTATGCTCAAAAAGTTCGCATGCCCCCAGCATAATGATGCAAAGTGAGGTACATGCCCCCCAAGCTTCATTGCATTCAACTAGGTGGATGGAATGAAGGTTTACTTTAAAGTTCTTGAAAATATTCGACTCGAAAAGGGAGTTGTTTCATTTTTAAGGAGGTTGACACAAGAAAAGAACTGTCCTCATACTCACTGATTCATTTTTTAACGAGGTCGACACAGTAAAAGGAACTTTCCTCGACCAAGAGATTCATTTTTTAACGAGGTTGACACAGTAAAAGGAACTTTCCTCGAAACATCCAATTTCATTTTTTAACGAGGTTGAGAGAGGAACAAAATATCCTCGTGCTCACTGATCATGGCTTCCAACTGGAAGAAAGACATGTCAATGGACACACCTTGATCATGGCTTCCAAGAGGTCTTCATCAGAAGGAAGAATAGTTCTCTGGAAGGAACACATGTCAAGGGACTCAAAAGGTATAAGAACATCGGGTTCAAATAATCCCATAGAGTTTTCCATGTCAATTACCGGATCTAAATCAAAGGAAGATGAGCAAACAGTGGGAGGCTCATGTACATCGGTAACTGAAAACATGGGACCAGTTGCCACATAATTATCCCGTGGCGGGGTAGATACCACCTTAGAATCAGGAACATTTAGGGGTGTCATATTATTGGTAGTTGAAACAAGACTAGGGAATGAAAGCTGGTCTATAGTCACAATATTTCCATTGTGAGGGAAAGACATCACACGAAAGAGTGTCGATACGACAACTTTCATTGCATAAACATAGTCTCGCCTAAGGAGTAAATTGAAATCCAAGGGACCTTGAACTACCATAAGATCAATACAGACAGTTTTACCTTCCAAGGTAATAGAAAACTTAGGAAGGATCCCTAAAGGTTCACTAATGGTTATGTTAAAAGCTTTCAGATTCTGTGTAATAGGCACAAGCTGAGGGGAACCCAAAGCTTTCCAAGCAGTTGAGGATAAAATACTAACAGAAGCACCTTCATCTACCTGTGTGCGATGCATGTGCCTACCACCAGCCTTGACAATGATTTGGAAAGGGATGGAGGAAGGAAGACGAGGTTCTGTCAGTCTATTCCAATCAAAGGAAAAGACCTCAGTACTTGGAGGGGGTTCCATAGAAATAGGTGAAATGCCCCCTGGCGTAGAGGAATCTGATGTAACAAAAAGAACCTGAGCGGTATGAAGTTCACTCTCTAAAGGGAAAGTGGGATCGACCGAATGTGAAATTGAATCGAACACTTGATCAACTAATGGATCATCAACCTGAGTGACATGAGTTTCACTCTCCAATGGAAGAGTGTGATCGACTGTACTTGAAATTAGATCAATCACTCCGTCAGTTGACGGTAGGTTGGGAGAAAGTTTACGGTAACCAGTTGGAAATTCTTGCTGTGGAACAGTAAGGTTTTCCAACAATGTTGAGGCTTCATCCATGTGAGGGCAAATGTGAGTTTGATGACTCCCTTTGCATAACTTACAAGGAAACCTAACTTTACCCTTTTTCCCAGGAACCTGACTATCACTAGTTGATGGATCAATGGAAAGTTGATAAGATTTTTCTGACCATACTTCCAGGACCTTTGGAATACCAGGACAATTGACAAGGAAGTGGTCACCCTTACAAAGCCTGCAAGGGTATTTGGGTTTACGATGCATGTCGGAGTTTTCCTCAACACAACTAACACTTACAGTCGTGGTTGGTTGGTTGACTTCTTTCTTATCTTGCTTCTTCTTCTTCTTTTTCTTCTTCCCTTTCTTCTTCTTCTTAGCCACCTGGTTACTAGCATCAAGGCTTTTACCAAGCGAAGAGGAAGAAATGGAGGAAGAAAAATTAGGCGAAGAAGGTAAAGGGTCAACAGAAGGTTGGTGATGTTGAGATGGTGAACTCTGTTGAGGTGAAGCATTCGGTTGAGGTGGAACAATTGGAGTATTTGGGGTCAACGAAGTTGAAAATAACCATATCGGTAATCCTATTGTAAATCCAGGTAATGACAAAGTAGCCATATAAGGAGGACCAACATTTCCAAAGAAAGGAAAAGTACTAGGATCCTCGTTAAGAGAGGTTCCTTGGTTGGTAAATTCTGGAACATTTGCCATTATATTCAACTTCAGTGAATTTTATTAACAATTTTAAAACTAAAATTAACAATTCACAATTCACACCTAACAATTAAAATTCACAATTCACACCTATGGTCTCTAAAAGTAAAAACAAACAAATTAACACGCACTATCAAATCTAGGAGTCAAACCACACACAAACAGTAACTTTCCGTATCGAAAACACTATTTGGTGATGAAATCCAATGTCGCAGAATCCAATACAGAAATGGTGGTTGGAACAGTTACCCCGACAACCTGCTTAATGAATAGACTGGCACAAGTTCCTCCACTTAACCGTCTCGAGTGAAGAGAACCTCCCAGAAAATCCAAGTAAGTCTAGTCGACGTCTGGTCCAGGTACAGTGGGATCTTCCCACCATTGTCACATTAGGAAGAATCCTAAAGAATATGGCCACTAAGGTTACCAACTGAAACAAATATACCTGGGGGAATAGTCTACGATCCGATACGCACGCAAGGGCAGAGTAGCAAGCTCAATCCCCTTGAAGGCTCCTTGACATAATCCAAGGTTTACCAACAAGTGACCCCAGGTTCCTCGACAATGGTTAATCTGAGGTTTACTATTTTTAATAGGTGAATATCTGGCGTCGTTCCCAATGAGGAAGGATTGATTCCCACACTGGTTCGGACACGATCTCGTGCTTCTACTTTAAGAGGAGCTTTCCCAGAGCATAAATGCAACAATTGGATTTCTTCCCTACCATAAGATACAACTACTTGTTTGTTTTTACTGTCTTGGAAAGTTAATTACTCTCCTACTCCAAGACACTAGCCTAAGCTATGTTGGTGTATCAGAGCCCTAGAGATGTAAAAATTACTAGATGAATTTTAATTAAGCGCTGTGTTATTTAGGCTGTTATTACTCAAAGGGGTAAATGGATACGAAACCAATGGTATTATGACCCGACTCAAAACTGAATGCAATCGAATATGATAATGTAATCCTCTCAATTTGATGAATCCTAACTAAAGTAAGGAGAGAGTTTCCATTAACTTCCAACAATGCAAAAAATTGATCACTAAGAGAAAATATAACAAATTCTCTAATGCACTTATTTCATTAAGAAAAACTAATGCAAATAAATTTCAAAACTTTTTTATTTTTATTTTTATGTGTTAAAAACAAGCATAAAAATATGTAAATTCAAATCAAAGAAAACTGATCTAAATCTACGATTGATTTTTCAGAATGTAAACTATGCACAATTCACTTGAAAAGTATGCAAATGTAATCTATGCACATTTTTCATTCATATTCCGAAAATGAGAATTCTAATTATGCAAATGTGATCTACGCAAGAGAATTCTCAAGCACAAGATGATTCTAATGTAATCTAAGAACCAATCAAGTGCAAGTCAAGAAAATTGGGTGAGAGTTCCAAAGATCAAAAAAAAAAAAACACTAAAAGGCGATTAACACTCATACACAATTTAGCCCCCCCAAATTTAGGGGGAATTTTTTTTACAAAAACAAAAGCAAAAAGATGCAAAATTGTGAAAAGGCTGAGACAAACCTCCAAGTAATGACCAAAGGAAATCAAATTAAGAATTTCTCAAAAAAGAGACTCAAAACACCCAATTGATAAAAGCTTAAAGTAGGAATGCCAATGAAATTAACCAAGGAAAGTTTTTTGACAGGGAACAAGCAGGTCTGGGCAATGGCTAAAACCTATAAACAAATTCTAAACTGATAAAAAAGAGAAAAATTTAAAATTTTCAAATTTTTGACAGGGTACGCAGGCAACCTGTTTACACAGGTGCGTCCACGCTCTGTGCACAAAGCAAAAGTGCGTACAATTACGCACTGTGCTTAACTCAGAGGGTGCGTACCTCTCCCAAAACTATGAAAAATAAAAACTAACTCAAAATTAACTAAATTCACCCAATCCCACAATCATCAAGTCAAAAACAGAAACATAAAATACAGTTTCTCTGGTCAAAGTATCAATCAAAAGAGAAATCAATCAAATTCATGGATTCCCCAGCGTAGTCGCCGTTTTTTCATGCGGAAAGAGTCAATTTTGCGGACAAAACCGACCTCCCTAGAAACTAAGGCTTTTCTAGTGACAAACAAAACAATCAAGCACTATCTTTCCCTAAATATGCATTTAAAATAAAAGCAACCAGGTGTTTAAGGCTTACCTTTAGTCCAACGCTATTTGTAGCGGCCAAGCCTCTTCGATCCAGATGAGCTCCTATCCTTAAAGCCTGCATACACAAACAAGCAAACGATTACATAGCACCTGAATAACTCATATAATAAAACATATTCATCATAAATACCAAGGAGTTTATGAAACAAATTATATATAACAACTTGTTGAGAAAAATGAACTTAATTGTATTAATTGGAAACAAAAGAAACCTTACAACCAATGCCTTGGTGTTGTGCAGGTCCCTCCCAGGGTCCAGCAAGAGTTCTCCTTTACTTTGATCAGCTCACCCACTTCCAAATGAAGCTAAGAAAGGAATGTGATCTCTCCTCTCAAGCTCTATAAGGGAGTCCTAATTTCAGCAACATCTACCCTTAGGAATGTTCAGCTTTCAACCTCCCTTGCCTCTGGCCCAATGCCTGTATTTATAATGCTTTGGAGGAAGTTAAACAGGTCCACCATCAATGGGATAAGCCCCTCTTTCAAAGGGATAGTTCCCCTCTTCATGGGATAAATTCCTCTTTCATTGGGATGCATGAACCATCTGGAGGCGCTCAATCCACGTCAAACCATCTTCTAGAATGCTCTAGAATCAACCGCAAGTAAGTTTTTTGAAGTAAAACGTGCGCCTTTTGACTTTTACAGGGGTACGCACCCACCCCTTTACAGACAGAGTGTACAAGTATGTAGGTATTATGTACTTGAGGTGCGTGCATGCAGGTAAGAGTAAGAGAAAGTGCAGAACCAGAGTTATATTGATTTTTTAAAGGCTTTCTCTCTTTTTTGGAGTTTGACATGAGGAGCAGAGGTATAAGACTTGCCAAGGAGGACAGTATGGTTATTGATGGAGCCATACTGACTACAAATAGTCATGGTGACAAATTTTAGTGTAGCACCTCCATTTCCTCTTCTTCTCCACTATTATGGCTGCTTTAAGTATAACTGGGTCTGCTTTCATCTTGCGGCTTCACTCTCCGCCTAGATTGTGCACAACTTTCCTCTTTCCCTTCTTGCACACTGGGTTGTGCTCTTCCATTCTTGCTGCCTCTGGAGTGATTTCCTTCTGTGGAGCAACTTGTGAATTTCCTACAAAATAGATTGACTTGCGGGACTTGGAGAGAATGGAAACATTGTAGCAATTCTTCCATGGTTCTTCCTCTAACCAGTGAAAGGTCCGGCTTAGCCATTGGAAATGAATCCCCGCACAGTAGTATTTGCAAACATTTTGGGGATAGTTTAGATTGAAGTCTAGGGTACCAAATGAAAAATTTTCCATCGCCTTTCCTTCAATATCCATGAATTTCAGATTCTTGATCTCGTACAATCTGATTTTCATAGGAAGAGTTGGCCAAGGTGCTTTCTTCTTCATGTGCAAAGGTGCTGACAATCCTGTGGAGAGATGATACGCAACTTCTTGCATGACTAACTTATTGGTGGCATACCTTGGTAAAATATGCAGAGAATTTTTTCCACCGAACACCATGAGGAAAGTTTGATGCAGGAGCATTCAGCTCAACAAGTTCATTATATTCTAGTTAACTTAGGGGGTCTTGTGTTTTCAAGGAAGTTGGATTCCTATGTATCAAGTTAATGTAATTATTAATGTTTTGAGTGATTGGAATAGGAATTAATTAGATATTGTGAGGATATTTGTAAATTCTCTCGAATGTAGAAGAACATGAGTGATGATGAGTGATTAGTGGGGATTGAGAGAGTTGAGAATCAATTGTAAGTCTTAGATTAGGACTTGGTTTCATGATTTGTGGGATTAAAGAGGATTCTTAGGGATTACTGGAGTCAAAAGTGGAATTAGAGGATATTCAGCAATTAGTTCAATAGATTAAAGATATGAAAGAGAATTGGTTAACAAAAGCTTTTGTATAAATGTAAGCCTAAAAGGCATAGAGTCAGTCAAAGTCAGTAGTGAGTCAGTCAAGAGTCAGAGAGTCAGTCATTTAGGCCTACGAGCAGGAAAGGAAAGGCCACTGATATTGAAAATCAGGCCAAGGAAAAAATTCCTATGTAAATGGTTATTTATTAATACAGATAACTCGATTATGAGTTTGTGTGATGTGTATTTGAATTATAAGTTGTGTGTGAACTTGAGTAATTCTGTGTAACATAGGTTGCAGGTGTGCAGAATTAGAGAAGAAGTGTAGAGAGGAGTGTTATGGTTTTACACACAGACAGTATTGGAGAAAGCCTTTAATTTTACAGCGAAGGTGAAGGAAGCATAAAGGCGCGAGCGGAGATCGAGATCAGAACAAGTGAAGATCGTGAGGTGAGGCAAATACACAGGTAGGAAGCCAAATGGGTGATTACACATTAAGAACCAAAAGAATGTAACAATGTTCATGAACCGTTGGATCCATCAGATCAATGGACAAGATTGTGTGTGATAGACGGATAAGATTAAGTCGCGTGAAATAAAGTCAAGAAGAAGAATGGCGGAGATTAAAACCATGTGTTAGTAGAAGGACGAAGTGGTCTTCGCAAGGGGTAAGCAGTTTCTCGCACGCCCTAAAGGTGGTAAGCGATCTTTCTAAATTCTACGCGATTACCTTTAGCGGTTGACACGTAGCACACGGTGGAAAGAGAAAACCACTTTTCTCGCATGCTCTTGACCTGATATCAGTCGTGCACGATTCCACGCAAGATTGCGCGATAGTTGTTGGATCAAGTGGGATTGATCAAAAATGGAGATCAGCGAAGCTGGTTGGCGATTAGGTGATGCGACAACCGTTGGATTGGGAGGAGCAGATCAATGGTAGAGATCGTCCGGGTTAGTTGATGATCGAGTGACGTGATAACCGTTGAATCGAGGAACGAGATCGACGGCAGAGATTTAACGCGCTAAGGAGAGAATCAATGTATGTTCAAAGGTTTGTGGAATGGCAGAAAGGTAAATTTTTAAGCGTGGTTATGAAATATTTCTATTATATGGGAATTATAATAGAAATAAGTGGGATTAATGTATTATGGGTTAAGTTTCGGTTTTAACCAAAGTCTGAAGACCATGGTATGGTTGACATGTGTGGTTAATAAAATCAATCGAAGGGTTGAGTTATAAGGATTAAGAGAGAACTAAATATATTTCCGCTTAAAGACTTAAACTTTGATAAAGTGGGTTTTCACCATTGATATTGGTGTTTATCTTGGGACACACATAGTGTGACATGCAATATAATTTGCATATTTTGGGTATATGCGGCTTAGGCTGCATCATTATGGTATAATGTGGCTTAGGAAAACATCATTTGGTATCAGAGCAGAACAAGGAAATTATGTGTGTAATAATTCTTTGAAAAAAACTTGGAACAAAGTTATGTTTTGAAGGTGTGTATGAAGGCAAGAGGAGATCAAATTTTAAATCTGATAAACAGTAGGCACACAAAGATAAAGTGTAGCAAAATTTGAAGATGCAAAGGAAACATAGAACAATTCATTCAAAGTGCAGGTGAATGGTATAACAAGAACATGCAGAGGTCTTGAAGGTAGTGACATAAGAAGGTGGGAAGATTGCACCAACCTAGAGCAAGGAGTGTGTTAGTGTTGGTATCTTCATCCCTACGTCAAAGATCAAATCCTCTTGTTGCATTGCATATTAGGTGTCCCACCCAGTCAGCTACATTCCATTAGGAAACATGGATCATCTGACGGAAGTGGTTTCTCCTATAGTTTCCCTCATGTCCTGTACCTGCTGGCTCATGTTTATTCTTCCAAATCATATACAGTCACCTTTTTGTCTTTAAAGTTTGTAAAAGTCTTTTCTAGGGTTTCATTGTCATTTAGGTCTAGGGTTTCATTAGTATTTCATCAAAAAGGGTTTCAAAATGTCCAATAATATCCAACAGGCACATGAGGAGGTTCCAGTACCAATAAAGTTCATAATCAAGTGCTTAGAAATGTATTTTTCCTCAAAACTCTGTTTTGAGGAAAAACAAAGTATTTGTATAAATTCAAGTAATTTTATTTCCTTCATATGTAAATCACTCCACCTGCAACCTTGGTCACTTTCCCTAGCCTCAGTAGCTCCAATCCCTTGCAAAGCAAACATAAAAAAATTTATTCAGTTCATCACAAGCTCAAATAAAGTGAAAAAGCTCAAAAACAGTGTTAAAAGTCAAGTCATATTCCAAACATCATAAAAGTGGGTTTTTATGAATCAAAAATTAAAAGCTCCTTGTATATAATTGTCTCCCTCAAATCACGGCGCAATGGGCAAGTGGTGCGGCGAGCAGGCGCGACGCATAGGGCCACGATTTCCAGTGTTAAAGTGAACGGGCGCGATGCATATACAGGGCACGACGCATAGAGCTACCAAGCCTGAATTCTTCAGCAACACACTCCAAATCGCCCAAAATGCTTGGATCTTCATTTGTGCAAGTAGGTTGAGCCTTTATCATTGCTAGTAAAATAGTTTTTTCATACAATTTATGGTGGTTGCCTTATGGTGGTTTTCTAAAAGAAAATCAAACCCTACCCTCTTGCTATTTCCCAAGAAACTGCTGCCTAGGGTTTGCATTGGTTGTTGTGGCTGCCAAGTACATTCTCCCATTCTTTCACCTTTCACTCCTTCACTCATTTTTCACCTGATTCCCCTATTCCCTAAACTCACATATTCCTAAAACATCATCTATTTCTATCCCAATTCCCATTTCCCAACTCCTAAATACAAATTCCCAAACCCTAGTGCTATACCCAAAACTCCCAAATTACTCCCTAATCCCCTATTTCCTTAACCAAACCCTATCCCAACAGTCCCAAAAATCCATCATTGTTTCCTCATTCCACAGTTCCTCACATATTTTTCCTTTGCCAGCAGAAAGCAAAAACATCATAAATCACCTACTTCTCATCGACACAGCTCACCCACTAGTAGAGATGGAATCTGATCCCTCATATGATTATGAAGAGGAGACACACAGTGACTCACCTATAGAGGTACATGCACCCAGGAGGCCTCATAGAGGTGGCAAACATATTCGAGAAGAACCAACCACTCTTGCTGAGTTACAGGCATGCCCTCTCGCCATGTCATGTTTTGCAACACCAGTCCTGTTATGAATTTTGTGAGCTAGTTTCTAGAATTCAGTTTCATCATGAGTTGGCTCATTTGTTTGTGCTTCATTTACATGATGGTCAAGCCACTCTAGCTGGTGTCACATTCACTTTAACACCAGAATCCATTTCACTAGCAACCGGTATTCCTAACATTGGAGAGCAATGGAACAAGAGGTGTCAAATTGACAGGCAGCATTATGAACCATACATCAAGGCTAGTTATTTGAGACAGCTCAGCAGAGTTTTTCCTTTTTGGTACCTCAAATATTCTTATGCTCCTTTGATGAAATTGATAATGAAGTATTTCAGCTGTGAGGGCCGGTTTTCCCGTTTATATGCTTATCATATTAGGCTGCTGATGCATTTTACCATGGTGAGGATGATGAACCTCCCCTACTTCATGTGCCAAAAAATTGAGAAGATGACCACCCTAGTACAACACAAGACTCCTCAGTAGCAGTTCAACAGTATATATCATTTTGCTCTCATTAAAATTGTGATCATCCATCAGCTTGGCTTACAGGGCATCACTTGGGAGGACTTCATTTCTCGTGAGTTTTTCACAGCTCCTTAGGGACCTTCAGAGACTTTGCATGAGACAGGTGGACCTTCTTATCAGCATGAGGGTCATGAGACGTAGATCTCTAGTATGCCGGTGTTTATCACTTATCAGAAGGGCACTAGACGATTGTTCGCAACAGCTAAGCAAGTATTATCTCCACCTGGGGTGGAAGGGGTATCGCTTCCATCATCAGCACAACAGGTTCAGGACAAAGGCAAGAGGCCACTACAAGATGAAGGACCATTAGGTGAGCGGGAGACTGATTTTCATTCTCATTGAGGGTGATGATACTGATATGGGCCCGTAAAGCACAAATCGCAAAGAAGTCATTAAAGAGCAGCAGGCGAACATCAATGCCTTATCCCTCAACTTGGAGAGGGATAAATGGACAATAAAGTACTTGAAGCAAAGAAATAAGCAGCTTGAAGATTAGCAAGCGATTATGGAGTTGCAAAACATTTGGGAGAATCGCCAAGCTGCCCAAAGGAGGAGGGTGGAGCTCACTTCACTTGAGCAAGAGGTCAACACCGATCGGGAGTCATGGCTTGAAAGAGCCAATATCCACTTGGAGAGGAGATTATAAAATACCATCAATGAGAAGAATATGTTGAGAAACATGGCATATCATTATTTGTCAAGGAATATGGTGTGCCAAGCTAGAATCAGGAGCTTGAAGGCAAAATTGAAGAGGGCATCAAGGAGGAAAAAGGAGCATGATAGACTTCAGATCTTGGCTGAGGCTTCCTTGGCCCAACATAGCACTTGATGGAGAAGACTCAACCAAAATTACAAAAAATTTGGGGCACCTTTTGCATTTTCTAATTTTTTTGCTCAAAAAACAGGTTTTTCCGCTCTATGCGCCGCGCCACCTGGCGCTCGCTTTTGACAGGAGCCTCCAAAAGACAAAAAATCAGTATTTTTAGATTTTGCATGAAAAAATATGCTTTCCTACCAATGGCCAAGAAATTTGGACAGGTTTTGAGCCCTCAAAAAGGTAAAAAACACTCAAAAAATGACCTTATTGCCCCTATTTTGACACACAGGAAGCAATGTTGGGAGAATTGAATTTTGGAGGGGAAAATGGAGGCCAAATTGGAAAATTCCACTTGGGTGGGAAAGTAGACAGGCAGAACTTTCCAACAAGCACACTTGGAGTTAATTTGGACACCGAGAAGGCCTCCAAAAGTGGATTCAAATAGGCGCTACGCATAGAGAATCAGGCGCGACACATAGAGGAAATTTGGCCTAGTTTGACCAGGAATGCTCTGTTTTTCGCCTAGCTTTTGCCAGTTTGACTTTTTCACCCTCTTAGTGTCAAATTTGTGATGTAATTTAATGTACATTGATGGATCATGATGTAAATATGTCAAATTTTCACTTATGGAGGTAGATTCATCTGTTAAAAAGTTGTTTGAAACTGAATGAATCAGTTCCCTTGTTTCTAGAGGCACGTTGTTCCATTGCCTGATTTCTAGTTCTCAATTTAGAATTAGTTGGAACAGCTCCTAAACATGTGAGCTTGACCCCTAGAGGCTAGGATGAGCTATGGTTTGTCTATATTATGTGGTTTTTTAGTCATTAGCATGGTTGGACTTTTGAGAAAGCCTTGAGCTTCATTGTACACTCATATCAGCATTTTGGCTAAGGAATTGAGACCAGGGTTTGCAACACTCTTTGGGATCCCTGTGGAATTTTATTTTGGTACAATGATTTCTTCTATATTTGTGAATTTAATTATGTGTTATGTATGAAATTATCTATCTTATTTCTTCCTAAGTAAATCAAACAAGAGTGAAAGTAGAATCCATTGAAATTGCAAGTGCTCTACTTGAGTTTTACTTTAGTTTCTTGATGTTTTCAGCTGTTTGGAGAGGATCCATGGCTTGTATTTCCCTCTTCAACTCCTCAATTGTCTAATCCCTCCATCTCATTCGATTTTGAAGTGACAAAATCAGTTGCCTACCTTGCCCCATTGAGATCTCTGCAAGACTGAGCCTCATTCCCTGCACCCCAGATCTGCATTTTCATTAGAGCCAACAAACACATCATTTTATTCAATCAAACTCTTTGCACTTATACCTAGCCTAAGATAAGTAGTTATATCAGTCATCTCAAGCCTTTAGCAATCACATTTTGTTGAGATTGACTAGGAGAGAGCCCTCTCCCGACCTGGTAGGGCTATCTACCAGGTTAAGTGTGGTTTGATGTTGGTGCTGGATCCTACCTTTCTCAGCCTGAGGTAGATTTAGGTGCTAACAGAGTGCTCAATTGGTTCCAGAGGAGAGAACCAGAGAGATGCAAAAATAGTAGGCTAAGAGGAGAGAAGCTTAGTGAGGCATGTGTAGCAAGAAGGAGACTTGTTACTGTAGAGGTTTTGTTGCATATCACGGAAAGATCATAAAGGCAATTCCACAGAGGATGTGGGTAGAATTGCTAAGGTATGAAGAAAGCTAGTAAGAATTTTTGAGTGAAAGAAGAGGTGGTCAGAACCTAGAATTTCATTGTGATTGAAATACAAGAGGAAAATTTTGTTCTTAAAAGGTGCAGATGAGTTGAAGCCTAGAAGGAGCAGAGAGAAGTTCTCAAAGAGGTTCGAGAGAATAGAGAACCAAGTGCTTACCAAAAGACCAAGTACAGAGGAAATCTTGGTGAGGTAAGTGGTAGTAGGGAGGACTTGCTGTTGCAGAGGCTTTAATGCAACTCATAGTAAATGAGTGAGGAAATCATGAAGATAGAGAAGTATATGACTACTGATAGTCATAACAGAGATAACAGAGGTTCTAAGGAAGACCACAGTAGAAGAAAAGTGAAGAAGGAGGATGCCAAGATAAATTGCAAGAGAATGAGTCAAGAGGAGCGTGACAAGGAGATTTCAGAGTTAAAATAACAAATCAATGTACTAAGGATGCTACTAGAGGAAAACCAATGACAAGGTTGGGTCTTGAGGAAAAAGGCAGCGAAGTGGTCTAAATTACAAAGAAGGATACAACAGAGGCAAGTGACGTGGCTGGTGGAAAAACTCAGAGAAGCTAAGTTGAGAATGGAAGTTTTCATTTGTGAAGAAAAACAGGGTGAAGTTTTGGTTAAAGATGAAGACTGTAGATCTGTGGAAGGTCTTATGAATTATTGTGAGAATTCAAGACAACAAGGAGATATGATGACTGAAGCATCAAGTGAGACCACAAGGTATTATGTTTTTAAAAATGATAATTTGTGTATGATTGTAGGAGAAAAGAAACTTTGTAAAGATGTCTTCAAAATGGATGAAGATCTTGAAGTAAAATGTGAAAAATAAAATTTCTCAGAAGAAGAAGAATTTTACTGGTTACAACAAAAAGAGTCTATGGATGAGTTACTTAATGAGAGAAGAAAGTCATTTGAAGTTGTCATAGAGATGGAAGATCAAGATCTTATTCTGATGAAGAACGAAGGAATATTGTCTCAGAGAGGTAATCTAATGAATTTGACTAATGTTATTGATGAAGAACAAATGCAGGAGAATATTAATGCAGATGATGGGGCAAGGATAGCTCTTGAAGAAGGTTTACAGTGAAACAACAATGAAAAACGTATTGAAGAAGAAGGACATCTACTGAAAGATGTTAAGAAAGAAGAAGATTATGCAAAAGATTTAGCAAAGGGAGAAAGGACATCTGATGATTGGTCAATAACAAAGGAAGGTATGGAAAATTGTGTGAAATTTCCAAATTCTACTCCAATTGAAATTATTGAGTTATATGGGAAATTAGACTTTCAAAGGAGGGAGTTGGAAAAGCAGAGGATGTATACTCAAGATAAATTGTTGTAAAAGGAAAACAAAGAAACTGTCATGAATGACAATCATAAGGAAAAGAGAATGGTAATAAAAGTTCAGCAAATTGACATTACAGAAGGAGGAGTTCATTATTGTGAACCAAAGCATAGAGATATCATTGAAACAGATGATATGGAGGAGAATTTAAATCAACATACTAATGTGTTGACAAAGGAATTGAAGGAAAACTCAGAGCAACATACTGAGATGTTGCCAGAGAAGGAAAAGGTAATGAGGCCTTATATTTTTAATTCTAATAATTGTTTTATGATTACAGGATTTGATGAAAATGAGACAGACATGATTCAAGTTGAAGAGTCAGTTTTAGAACTGAAGAAGACTGGAAGTTTCCAGGTCAGACATACTGATGAGGAAGATGAAAAGCATGAAGATACTGTGCTTGAAGAAGTTAAACTGATTGTCAGAATCAGTCAAGGAAGTGAAGGAAAATTACTGAGGGTTGTCAAAGAAGAGGAAGGAAAGTATGTTGGAATTGATGAACAACATAGTGATGTATTTGAGAGGAATCAAGTACAAAGGGAATTGAAGGACAATTTACTTTTTGAAAGTAAATTTACAGATATTGAACAGAGGTTGTTTGGAAAGAAACAAGAGGGTAAGGATGAAAGGGCGGTAGTAAGAATCCAACAACTTCAAAGAGAAGACAGTAAAAAACAGTTTGAAGATGAGTGGACAGAGTACAACAACAAATGGCAAGGTAATTATCAGTTAGAAGATAAATTGGACATAGAGATTGAAAGAATAATAAGATTGATGATGAAGGTTCCTCAGAAGAAAGCAGTAGTAAGAAGGTCAAGCAGCATAAAGAGAAATACAAAAACATACTGTGAAAGCATAGCTAGTGGAGCAAAGCAACATAAAGTGTGGAAACCTGGAGAACAACAACAAACAACAACAACAACCAAAGACAAATTACATAACAAAGTATGGGATCTAGGAAGACAAAGGTCGGAAGCACATGATCAGGAGATAATGATTATTTTAACCTTGGGAGTCTGATGTAGAAGCATTCAACTCAACAATTTCATTATATTCTAGTTAACTTAGGGGGTCTTGTGTTTTCAAGGAAGTTGGATTCCTATGTATCAAGTTAATGTAATTATTAATGTTTTGAGTGATTAAAATAGGAATTAATTAGATATTGTGAGGATATTTGTAAATTCTCTCGAATGTAGGAGAATATGAGTGATGATGAGTAACTATTAGGGATTGAGAGAGTTGAGAATCAATTGTAAGTCTTAGATTAGGACTTGGTTTCATGATTTGTGGGATTAAAGAGGATTCTTAGGGATTACTGGTGTCAAAATTGGACTTAGAGGATATTTAGGAATTAGTTCAGCAGATTAAGGATCTGAACCAGAATTGGTTAACGAAACCTTTTGTATAAATGTAAGCCTAAAAGGCATAGAGTCAGTCATTTAGGCCTACGGGTAGGAAAGGAAAGGCCACTAATATTGAAAATCATTTCGAGGAAGAAATTCCTGTGTAAATGGTTGTTTGTTAATATAGATAACTCGATTCTGAGTTTGTGTGATGTGTATTTGAATTATAAGTTGTGTGTGAACTTGAGTAATTCTGCATAACATAGGTTGCAGGTGTGTAGAATCAGAGAAGAAATGTAGAGAGGAGTGTTATGGTTTTACACACAGAGAATATTGGAGAAAGCCTTTAATGTTACAGGGAAGGTGAAGGAAGCATAAAGCCACGAGCGGAGATCGAGATCAGAACAAGTGAAGATCGTGAGGTGAGGATAAATACACAAGTAGGAAGCTGAATGGATGATTACACATTAAGAACCAAAAGAACGTAACAGTGTTTAGGAACCATTGGATCCATTAGATCAACAGACGAGATTGCGTGTGATAGACGGATAAGATTTAAGTCGCGTGAAATAAATTCAAGAAGATGAATGGCGGAGATTAACACCACATGTTAGTAGAAGGATGGAGTAGTCTTCGCAAAGGGTAAGCAGTTTCTCGCGTGCCCTAAAGGTGGTAAGTGGTCTTTCTGAATTATATGCGATTACCTTAAGCAACTGACATGTAGCACACGGTGGAAAGAGAAAACCACTTTTCTCGCATGCTCTCGACTTGATATCGGTCGTGCACCATTGCACGATAACCATTGGATCAAGCGGGATTGATCAACGGTGGAGATCAGCCAAGATGGTTGGTGAATGGGTGGTGCGACAACTATTGGATTGGGCGGAGCAGATCAACGATAGAGATCGTCTGGGTTAGTTGATGATCGGGTGACGCGATAACTGTCGGATCAAGGAACGAGATCGATGGTAGAGATTTAACGTGCTAAGGAGAGCATCGATGTATGTGCAAAGGTTTGTGGAATGGTAGAAAGGTAAAGTTTTAAGTGTGGTTATGAAATATTTCTATTATATGGGAATTATAATAGAAATAAGTGGGATTAATGTATTATGGGTTAAGTTTGGGTTTTAAGAAAAGTCTCAAGACCATGGTATGGTTGACATGCGCGGTTAATAAAATCAATCGAAGGGTTGAGTTATAAGGATTAAGAGAGAACCAAATATATTTCCGCTTAAAGACTTAAACTTTGATAAAGTGGGTTTTCACCATTGATATTGGTGTTTATCTTGGGACACACATAGTGTGACATGCAATCTTAATTTGCATACTGTGGGTATATGCGGCTTAGGCTATATCATTATGATATAATGTGGCTTAGGACAGCATCAAAGTGTCATCAAGTGAGGCAAACCAATCTTCTATCTCATGTTAGAAAATCAGAAAGGAAAAAACATTTTCTTATTCTTGATAATTACTTGTGATGTTCCATATTATTACATTTTTTTTATATCTTCTTTCCTTTAGTTCATCAAGAAATTACCAAAGCAGCAACACATAAAACAATAAACACGAGATCTAGGCAAAATGTTAGGGCAAAACCCCCCTCGAGGGGAAAACCCAATCAAGAGATTCTTCCTTTCAATAGTATTCTTTGAGACTCTTCACCCTAGACTAAGACAAAACCTTCACTCCACACTAAGTCAGCCTCCCATAATTTTGACCCCTTTGTAGTAACTTCGATTAGGCAACAACTTCTGGTAACTTGCGGCTTTTAGCAACAAAGAAACTTGGAATACTTCGATCTCCCAATCCAGGGCACAAAAGAGAGAGAGAGAGAGAGAGGTACCAAAATTTCAATTTTTCCTTTCTCCCTAGACTTCTCCAAACTCACATTCAATTCAGCTTCCCAACATACTTCACACTTTTTCCCAGCTATAAGAAAATTTCACACTTTTTCCCAGCTACAAGAGAACTTCACACTTTTTCCCAGCTACAAGAGATATCGAACTTGTGTGTGATAATGATGCTTCAAATGAATTCGATGAGCTTGTATTTATAGGCTCCATGTGAGGTCGAATGGGGTCCTTAAGCCAACTTGATCTTCTTCTACGCCGACATGGTGTGGAGGATACATAAATCATATTTGACTCAACACTTAACCTTTTTACATGATTCAAAAGCCGAAGAAGGGTATCTTTAAAATTATAATGACTCTATTAACTCAGAATAAATCCTAGAAGTCGTCAATGAGGACTTTGACCTAAAAAAAGGTGACCCAAGTATGAAACCCATGCTTTAATAACTCACAATAATAATAATAATAATAATTCTTTTATTTATTATTTTGACAAGTACATTACATGATGACTCAAGTACATTAATAAAGACCGAGCATAGTTCCATTTTCCAACAATCCCTCTTAACTAGGGAGGTATTCATAATGTACAAATACAATGGAAGATATCAAACTATATGAACCATGAAGAGATTTAGGCACCACAATGCCATGTACTAGATTCCTAACCAGGGAAATCTATCCAAGTGGTCCCTCAACAATTTAGGCACCGCAATGCCAGAGACTAGATTCCTTACTAGGAAAATCTATCCATGTGGGAATAATATGGACTCAAGATTTCAACCTCTCTAGGTACCATTAGGCTTACTTACTAACCACCAACCCAAAAATCCAAGTGTGTATCCAAAACATAGCTCAATAACCAACACCACCTTTCCAACTTCGGGACCTAGACATCAACAAAAAGTGTCGGCCAGATGTCTTCCAAGGTAATTCTTCACTCAAAAAGCCTCAACACCCCTTGATCCAACAGATCAAGGATGACCAATCTCTCCCAATCAAATTGATTGGTCACCAACATGCTATCAAAACCTTCAAGATATTCACCTATACAAACACAACCCTAATCAATAATATACCCAGGAAGCACCTCTTTATTCAGACTCCCTCTTAATCTTAGGGAGATCTCTTCTATGAAGGATTCCTTAGGGAAATCAAATTATTCTTTTCATCATCAGAGAATCTTTCATGGCTTCCAACCATTTCATCAGATTTATCCTCATCATGCTTATCACATCAATGAGCATCTTAACTTAAATAGAAAGTACAACCAAGTCTATAGAAGCATGAAGCTAGCCATATGAGAATCATGCAAGAATTTCAACTTTATACATATCAGATACCCATACTTAATAAAAAATAAGAGACATCTACTCTCCAACATCTTGTTAGGGACTTTATCATAACCCCGAGACTACTTCATAATAAATTTCATTCCATCTAGGGTTTCAATGTTTCTTCCACAGGTATGACATACCTTACTTCAACATATAGAAAACCCTAGAGACAATTCAAAAAAGTATAAAACATCTAATAACATTTCAAAATTCATATGTTAGACTTCTCACTAGGGTTTCATACAAATCATAGATTTCATACAAAATAATCAATCAGAGCCAATCACAACTTAATCATTAACATGACCAACTTCCACTAGGGTTAGTTGCAAGCCCTAGATTTATGATCAACCATCAAATCCAACCAAAACTTAGATTTAAACAATCTTATACAAATCTCATATTATCATATTGTCATCATACATCAGAGATTTTACTTCTACTAACGTTCAACTCCAAAACCCTAGAATTCCATTTTCACAATCTAAACAATCATTAAATAAATAGATCTCATATTGTTATATCACACATACTATACAATTTAACTACTACTAGGGTTTAACTGAAAAACTCTAGATTTCCAAATATCATCATCCATGAATCTCATGCAAGGACTTCCATTAAATCCTAAGAGTTATTACCATCAATAACTACATCAACGCACATATCTAAGAATTCATACATATCATACATAAGCATATCATATGTTCAACAACATTAATATATCCAACCTAGACCAAGCTAGGGTTTCAACCAAAAGGACATATCAATACATGCAGAGATTTCAACATCATGCAAATACATTTCATATCATGTGTTAGTCAAACCCAACTTCAAAAATATCAAATAAGAGTTAGACATATAACAAACTTGATTTGAATAGGTTTGATAAGACAGCACACACATACCAAGGACATCATTTCTAAGGCTTTATAAGGGTATTTCTCACACATTCCACCAAACCCTAATGAGCTAGGATTTCAATGTAGAAACATAGAAAACCCAACATTACCAAAACTTTGAAGGTTCAGGATTTTAGACCTTATCATTCAACCCTATCAAGTTAGGTTTTTTTTTTATCACGCCAAAATCCCAAACATGACATCATCAACATTTCACAATATCCCTAAGTAGTTTAGGGTTTCAGACATTCCCATTAGCATACCCTTAGGTTAGGGTTTCCTAGAGAACTCGACTAAGGTTATATAAAATCAATTAATAATATGAATGGGGTGGGTAGATTGATCAAAGTGATGAATCACCAAAAACAAGATTTACTATGATTCAATATAACTAGACATAACAATGTTAGTAATATATTGTCAAATGAATAATCCTTTCAATAAAAAGAAATCAATTTATTTAAAGCATGCCTTTGTTTCTTGGTAAACCTTGTATTGAGAAGTCCTCCTTCATACTTCTTGCAGTTGTTTTCCTAGTCAAGACAATAGAGGGAGAATGGTGATTAGTATTTAATATAGTTAAAACTAAATTAATACATGAAACCAAAAACTGAAAGGAAATGAGATACTTATCTTAGGTAGTTGTTGGGGGATCCCTCCAAAGCTTGAGGGATACGTACAAACTTATAAAAACAATAAAAAATGTCTTTTCCAAAATATGTTAAAAACCTATAAATTCTAAACATTTAAAACAAGATATCTACAAAAGCTTAGTAGTGCAAGTCTGTAATGTCAGATTCTTTGGGCTTGTCTTTCTTTGAGTCTCCTTCCTTAGCAAAGTTAGCATGATCTCTATCTCTCTTCTTATTCTTTGGATTGTCGAGACAATCACTCTTGTAGTGACCCTTCTTATGGCATTGATAGCATTCTATCTTGGACATGTCAACTTTCTTCCTTGGTCCTTTCGATTTCTTTCCTTTATGTTGAGCAATGTAGGCATTTGATACTCCTTTAGGGTTGGAAACTAATGAGATCCTTAATTATTCTTGACTGCAGGCAGTCCATAGTTCTTCAAAAGTGGGAGCTTCCTTCCAACTGTTAAGACCTACAAAAAATGCACCCCAAGAGGATGGCAATCCTAATAGAGCAGAGATCACAAGTTCTCTATCTGGAACAATTTCATAAATATCCAAGAGATCATCCCTAATTCTAGCTATCTTAACCAATGTTCATAATAGTAAATATCTTTGACAAGGCTTCGTACATTTCCTAAGCATGATCAATGTTAGCTATGAATGTGACAAGGTTGTCCTTAATTATTTCTACCATTAGAGTCATGACCACCAATTCTAATTCCCTGTATTTCACTTTGTCATCATCACTGTAATCCTTTGTAGGATTCTTTACTTTTCCTTTGACCAAGTCCAATACCTTGTTCTTTTCAAGGATTAGGTCAATACTTTTCTTCCAGGACCTGTAGTTAGAGGCCCTTAAAGTTTGTTCTCTCCCTTGAATGTGTTAGACATCTTCCTTGAATATAGTAGACTCTTTCCTTGAGATAGTCCTTTTGAATGGTTCCTTGATCAAGTGCTTGAGACTGCCTTTTACCTCCTTATTCACCCAAGCTCTGATACCATGTTAGAAAATCAGAAAGGCATAAATATTTTCTTATTCTTGATAATTACTTGTGATGTTTATTATTATTACGATTTTTTTTATATCTTCTTTCCTTTAGTTCATCAAGCAGTTACCAAATCAGAAGCACATAAAACAATAGACATTAGATGTAGGCATTATGCCAGGGAAAAACCCCCCTCGAGGGGAAAACGCAATCAAGAAATTCTATCTTTCAATAGTATTATTTGAGACTCTTCACCCTATACCAAGACAAGATCTTCCCTCCACACCAAGTCAACCTCCCAGAATTTCAACCCCTTTCCAGCAGCTTCGACTAGGAAGAAGCTTTTGAGAACTAGTAGCTTTCGACAATAGAGAAACTTGGAAGACATCGATCTGCTAATATAGAGCATGAAATAGAGAGAGAGAGAGGCACCAAAATTTCAATTTTTCTTTTCTCCTTAGACTTCTGCAAACTCACATTCACTTTAGCTTCCCGACAATAGACTTCACATTTTTTCCCAGCTACAAGAGAATTTTGCACTTTTTCCCAACTACAAGAGAACTTCACAGTTTTTCTCAGCTACAAGAGATATCGAACTTATGTGTGAGAATAATGTTTCAAATGAATTCGATGAGCTTGAATTTATAGGCTCCATTTTAGATCGAATAGGGTCCTTAGGCCGGCTTGATCTTCTTTTACGCCGACATGGTGTGGAGGATACATAAATCATATTTGACTTCATACTTAACCTTTTCACATGATTCAAAAGCCCAAGAGGAGTCCCTTTAAAAGTACAATGACTCTATTGACTCATAATAAATCCTAGAAGTCCTTAGTGGGGACTTTGAATTAAAAAAGGTTAACCCAAGCATGAAACCCATGCTTTAATAAGTCACAATAATAATAATTAAAATTCTTTTATTTATTCTTTTGACAAGTAAATTACATGATGAATCAAGTACATTAATGAAGACTGAACATAGTTACATTTTCCAACATCTTTGACACTGCTTCCATTGCCCCACG
Organism: Pinus tabuliformis; assembly: GCA_031772625.1. Lineage (NCBI taxonomy): Eukaryota > Viridiplantae > Streptophyta > Pinopsida > Pinales > Pinaceae > Pinus > Pinus tabuliformis. Next base: position 1,892,153,303 of record CM062817.1, on the reverse strand, counting down.
TGACATGTAAGGTGGTTCTTCCTCAATGATCAACTTTTACAATGGAATGAGGAAGTGATTAGTTAGCTTCTCCATTACTCCTCTATGGTTGCACTCTGAAAGCAGCTTACAATAAACATACACGGTAAGATCCCATGGTGTCCAAGTCTAATTCATGCCAGGGAATTAATTGTGCACATAGATTGCATCTAGTAGACATGCATACATGTAAAATATGGCTTGCCTACCCTTGGGGGGACTAAGGGCATTAGATACATGGATTTGCAATGGCTAAGCCAACACATCTAACCAATTGAATGGTTTACATTCATTCACAGCCTGGTTTGATAAGAATTCCCACCCTTCAGGAAAGGTCTTTGTGCTTTGTTGGTCGTAGATTCTGCAACATAAAACTATCAAGAGCTGATAAGCCCTCCTGAGAGATTTTATCTTGTATGTGTTTGACTGAATTTTGTTGGTTCTTTCACCCAACATTTAATAATATCCTTGGTGCTCAAGTAATTGGTTTTTGCATAGAAGTACGAATACATGAGTGATTATGGATCAAGCAAATGGTACATGAGATGATAGTCTGCTGCTAGAAAAGAAGCAAGCCTTTGTCCGCTGGCGGTATTGAGAGTTATAGTCTTTGGATCTATATGGGATATTATCCAACTGATAACTTTTGCACATGGAAAATCCAGATATCTGCATGCAATCATGTGTAGGCATGACCATTGTATATTGACATACACCTATTGGTGTTACAGATCTGCTTTGAAGGTTCTTGCTGAGAAAATTTCATTCACCTTCTACCATGTGATATTTAATTCCTTTTCTACAAAAGTTGAGTGTTTGAAAAGGTTGGAAAATAAACTAGCATACTCTTGACTTCCTCCCCAGTGCTGCTCTCTATGGTATCCTTTGAAGCAGATCTCTTTGGTTCCATGATAACAATGATTGGTGAAGAGAATTTCTCAACACCAACAATACATGGGAGGAAAAATAACTCTATGGCATACATAAATTAGCTTCAAAAAATCAAATTACAAAGTAAGATCAAACAAAAACCACATGGAATGATTAGAATAATTATGCAATTTTTATGGTGAAGGAGGAAGAATGGCTATTTGAACTGTGCTTTGCGCAGTCTCAACAGCCAATGGTGTAGCTCGAGGCTAGAGGCTACGTGATGTGTAGTTCTTCCTAGGGAGACCGAGGTGGAGACTGTGCATTGCGTGATATCAGTGGATAAGAGATGAGATTGAGACCTGGAACTACATAATGCACAATTGGGCCATCCATGTACTATTTATTACGTAGCCTTAGAGGCCAAGGTGAGAGCTTGTGCCTTAGACGTGCACAATGCCCAGCTAGAAAAGGCAAACACTAACCAAAGGGATGAGCAGATATGCCCATTAAGAGTGTGGGAAATAAGAAGATATGAGTGACGGTGCAAGTTGAAGGGAAGATATGACTAAGTATGGATATATCAGTGCAAAACAGGTACAGAAGATCAACATGCAAAAGGAAAAAAAAATATGCATGGAGAGTCACCGAAATAGTGACTAGTAATGGGTAAAAACAAGAAAACTAATGCGACATTTGTGAAAGGCGAATGAGGGACTGAACAAACAATCGTACAAGCTAATATACATTAAAACACCAACAACCATGAAAGTAAATAAGAAAAAAACACTCACAGAAGACAAACGACAAAAAGAAACAAAAGACGACAAAAGCAAAACTCACCCAGAATACTTATAGAAGGAAGGCTCCAAAATCAAAGCATGGACAAAATTTTGGAGGGTGGTTTTAGTAGCTACAACACTTGGTGACACACTAGTATAACTCCAACTCTTTGTATGGGTCTTAGCTCATGTAAAGTAGGTCTAACTATTCAGGAATTATTTTTCAGTTCATTGATCATCATAGCTTCTTCTCTTAGCTTGCGTTAAAGATCTATTCCCTACCATTTTCTTTATTGTTGGCACACTTAACCAAGCCAAGTCAAACTAAGTTGTTTCGATTTGGGATGAGAAGTATAAAGATACATAAGTGAAAGAATTACCAGAGTCTTAGTTTTTATCTTTGGTGTTGCTTCACTACCAGTAGGCCTGGATAGTGCCCCAATAGAGTCACTTCAGGAAAACAAATATTGCTTCACTTCCAGTGAGGTTGGATAGTACTATGATGAAGTTGCTTTATTCACCTCTTTGAGTAGGAATCCTTTCTCTTCTTTCACCTTTTATTATAATTTTTTCATTTTGTTCAAATAAATATGCACTAACATTTATTGATTTAATGAGGCAGAAGATGGATCCCAACTTATTGAGAGCATAAGAGGTTGTCCCTTCAGAGAAGAATATTTATATACCTCTGACATACTTGTTAAAGTTTCCTCCCTCTTTATTCTACTCGACTTATTTGACGAGGAACCGAAAATTATAAAAGACTGATTAGAGTAGATGGTACTAGTTATAGATTCAAGCATCATGATTCCACTGTAGTTTTCTTTGAAAATAACATATTTTCCATCAGGTATCATCAACTAAAATATGCAAGATTCACGCAAAGAGAAGGATAAACACACAACCAAGCATTGACAATAACACAAATTCCTCTTAAACTTCACCATGCTTGCTTCGGAAAACAAACATTGTCTCATGCAAAAGCTATCCTACAATCGGAAAGAAAAGAAAAAAGTGGGACAGAAAGTAGATCAAAACCAAAACAAACAAAAAAAGAAAACAACAAACTACCCCTACTCCTACACTAACCAAGAATAGGCCAGGCTAACATAAAATGAAACTTATAGTCTAACCATTGACGCATCGGCTAACCTATATGGGTGAGGGAATGCATATCAAGAAAGATATTAAAAAACAACAACAAAAAAGAAAGATAAAACAATGCATATAGTTACATTAAAAGTTTGAAAATCCAAGCAGAGAAATACAAAAGAAAAGCGCATGCAAAATACATTGCGGAAGCATTATGGTGTTCGAACGCACTGCGACAATATGACAAGAAAGAATAATATTTAAAACTTCTAAACTGGGTGAACATAAAGAAAGAATAAAACTTGTGTTTTGCAACAGAGCTTGCCATGTATGACTCCTCCAATTATTGAGTGATGGAATCATGCAAAACAGATGTAGGATGTGAAATTTGAGATACATAGTGATTTTCAATTTGTGCCGTGGAGTGATGAGGAACCATGAAAGATACAACTCTATTTTGATCAAGACTAGAAATGGCCTCAAGACTATGAGGAACTGACATAAACATCAGCTCAAGTTAAAGTACATCAAAATCTTGCAAAAGTTCCAAAACATCATAAGGTAGATCATCGAAAACTAGTGGCCTTGAAAGATTAACAATGGAAAAAACAATCATGACCAAATGAATAAATGAAAAGATCACGAAAACCATGATCACAAAGTTCAAGATAAAATATAGAGGCATCCTCATGATCTGATGAATCGTAAAGAGGGGAAGATTGAAAACAAGAAATTTCACCATCTATTTCTTCACAATGATTAGATGATGGATTGGAGAGATCAATAAGAGAATATTTTTCCTCTCCACATTCGGATGTGAAACTAACATTCCATGTTCTAACTGTGATCGAAAATAACATCATCATAAACTGATTTTGTGGAAGATTCAATAGGAATGACAAAATCGTGGAATATGTCAGGATAATAAGGGTGATGTGAGGAAGCAGAAAAATCAACCTTCATCGTAGATTATTGTTCAGAGATAGACTGAGCTCAGGGTATTGTATGAATAAATCCTGAAGGCTATTCTTTTTCTTTGTTGCTAAATACTTAGAAACTAGAAACATATATGGATTGTAAAAGATTGAAACACATAACAAAGAGAGTTACAGAAAAACTTATTGTATTGTGAGGTACACAGGAATCCTGCAGTTTTCAACAAACACCAGAACGCATTCAACACTTCAGAACTTTGAGAAATTCCATCACTTTCTTTATTAAACTCTGAAAAGGTTACAGCATAAGAACTTCTTCAAGAGAAATCAACAACAACCCCTGCAAGCTTGTGCGAGGGGCAAATATATACAATCGGTTGTACAAAATATCTGAGTGCTAAGTTATCTCAGAAATGAATACGTTCACCAACTTTTCAAGATATTAGATAAGAAAGTTATTACATCATTGAATACAAAGTAAATGCATCTTTATGCCTGTCAGAAGATATTTTGGCCTTTGGAGGCCACTGAGTCGGTTGGAGTGATCTGCATTAATGCTGAGAAATGCGCTTTTGTAGCTGCTCTCATGTAGCTTCTCGGCCTGGACACCTGTAGCTTCTCACCTTGCTTTGTTGGCCGTAAGTTCTGCTGAGTTGGCTCAGCTTTCATCTTTAACGCATGCTAATTCTTTTAAATTGTCCTGTGTATGACAATTTGCATTTTCCATGAACAAAATTTATTGAATGGCTTCATGTTTATAAAATCATCTGTATTGCCTTAGTCCACCATTCTTGTGTAGTTAGTTGATGCCTGATAATTACATCCATAGTCTCCTCTGCCTCCGTATATTTATAAAAATTGGGAGGCACCTCAAACAGGTGTTTAATTTCATTCATTATAAAAAATAAAATTTCTACTCTGTTGTAGAGAGTCTGTCCTGTGGCTGGCCCTGTTTCCTCTGAGGTGTAGGGCTTCTCATTGATCTGACTTGTGGCAAATGCATTAACCCTTTTGGCATACTGCTCATGTGTGAACAATCTCCCTGCGCTGTTCAGTAAGCTAGGGAGCCCTCTGTTTTCTAATACCTGAAATTTCTCCATAAACCTGTTTACCTCAGTCTGCATGTCCTAGGTTCTTCTCTCTAATGTCTGCACCAAGTTTCTCAGTGTAAGAACCCTCTTGATTAACTGAATGTGCTCAGTTCTGTTTTAAATTCCCATGGTAGCCAACTGAGTACTTGTTCTATTGTTAAGCACATTAATCATCCTGGTGGCCACTTCAGGCATGTTGCTTAGAGCAGCCCTTGATCTCTGAACTTCAATCTGTGCTTTTGGAATGAGCTCTAACTGCTCATGGATTGTTTCAATATACTGCCATTGGTCATTAATAGATTGGCCAATATTAGCCCACAACACTATTTTAAGCTCAGCCACAACCTTATCTAATTTGAGCTCATTCTCTAGCTATTTGATCCTGTCTTTGAGGGCTTTTATCTCCCTGCCCTTTTCTGCCACATACTACTTGGATTTGTCATATCTATCATTTACTTTGGCCAATTTCTCCCTGGTCTCATTCAGCTCTGTCATTTGAGCTTCCAGGGCCTGAATCTCATTTCTTAGCTTTTTCATATCCAAGCTAGGGGCCTGCTCTGTTGTTGGAGGTGCTGAAGTAGATGGTGCTGCTTGTTCAGTCTGTTGAGGAGGAGGAATAATAGTTGGAGCAGTTTCCTCAAGGTTTATTACTTCAGGAGGAGGCTGGGAGGTCTGACCTTCTTCTCTTTGCTTCAAAGCTGCCTGTAATGTTGCCTGTGCAGCCTCTGATTCTCCCAGCTTTTCTTGTGTCTGGATAAGCTACTTATAGAGAGACACCAGCAAAGTTGTGGCATCTTGATCATGCCTTTGTTGGGCTACTTCATCTGTTTGAGGGTGAATTGTGGCTGAGAGTTTGATCTTTCTCCTCAAAGCTGCCATATATGCATCCCTCAATTTTAATATTTCTTGTATGCCCTTGATATCTTTGGGATCATGCCCAATCTCAATAATTATATCTTCTAAGGACCTTATTCTGTTGTCCTTTGCTTGAGAGGATGCCCTTTCCAACTCAAGTTGGGCAGCTGCATTATTAAGGCTATTTTCTAGCCTGTAGTTATCCAATGTCTTGTCTGCCAAGGAAGCATAGACCATCTCACCTGTTTGTTTGTGCAATTCAATTTTATCCATTGGGTGGATGTCCTTGGCTAGGACCTCAAGATTGGTCCTCAAGTAATCTGAAGGGGACTGTGGCTGCAATGTAGTTTGTATGAGGTGACTCATGATCATCTTGCCCTCCTGGACATCATATGCAGACATTAGTCGCTGTTGGTTGGTGGGAGCCATTTTCAACAAATGGTTATACAGCTGTATTTTTATGGGCTCATTCCTTTTCTTTATTTCAATGAACTGTTGTTTAATGCTCAGTTCACCCTCTCTCTGCTGGCTAGAGGAGCTGACTTCTCCTCCCACTGTCCTCTCTTGTTCTTGTTGGAAGGAACTTGCAGATGCCTCCAAACTTGGTGGGCCCATACCCAAAGATTGCCCTATAGGCATCTCTTCCTCTGAAAGGGGTTTCATCCTGTGCCTCTTCTCACCATGACTTATTGATGTAGTCAAGGGAGTGTCTCTATCCCTTTTCCTGCTTACATCCTCCTTTTGTGGAGTTTGGAGGACTGAGGTTTCATTAACTACTTCTTGCCTAGGAGGTACTATGTTTTGAGCCTGCTGCGCAGTGAAAATTGGGGCCTCAACTGCCCCTTCTTGCTGTGTGGGCTGCTCTCTCTCATGCTGCCCTACTCTTTGCTGTGATTCCTATTTTTGCTATTGCTCTACCTGCTGCTGCACTTCTTCTTGTTGTTCCATCTCTTTATTTGTTTGGTCTTCAGTCATGGGAGGTGGTTGCTCTTGTTCCACCTGCTTTCCTTTGCCTTTGCTGCCTGTCTGTTGAGTGTCCATGGCAGCTTGCTGATGTGTTGTTGAAGAAGATGCAGCTGCTCCAAGTTGCCTTTGATATGATAAGGAAACTTGTCCACAAGTTTCCAAGTCAGCCTCTTTTCGCATATTCCTATCCTCTCTCTCTAGTATCTGCTCTCTAGAGATTGGCTCTTCTAGAGTGCCCTCTTTCCAGCTTAAAGAATTTGCATACTTTTCAATATGAGGCAGCCTAACATGTGAATAGTTACCCAATTTGTGTTTTATCCTCCTGAGGGAAATAAAATGATTACGGTCATAAGGTGACCATTTGAAACTGGTTTGCAATTTGAGGCCTGCTAGGATCATATCTGCCTCCTTCCATCCCTCCTCTCTTTTGTTGTACAAAAAAGGGCCCAGTTGGCTCCTTACCTTCAGTTGTACTTTCTTGTTTTTGCTTTGGAAATGGATGTAGTCAGCATTTCCAAACTGCCTGAAGTATTCTAGGGCAAACAGTCTCATAGGGACATATCTTGGCAGCCTGTAAGGGTCTAATTCACAGCCATATACTCTGATCACTGTGTGGTGTTGGTAAAAATACCAATCACCAATGTTGTAGGATTTGGAGAGATGGAGAACTCTCTGCATATCATCGGTTAACCTTGGAGGAGGGGCACCATACAACAATGTCATAGCTGGGTGAATGAACAGGTCTATAAATTCACAGTATGTGTATGGTGATTGAGAAACATCATGGAAAACTGAAGTCCAAAACACAACTGACCTTGGATTTCCCTGGGCATTAAGTTTCTTGAGGGGAATGGAGAAACTGTCTGGCTGATAAAACAAGAACATGTGGTAGATGTATGAGGTGTATCTGAACACCCTTTCCCTTGGTAGATTCATTAGCTGTTCATGGATCTTTTCTGCAATATAGGTGGCATAGTCATAGTGTACAGCTGGAGGCTTTCCAGGAGAAAACATGGACAACATTGCCATTATAGTGTCATCAACATCCTCAATTCCCTTGTATCCCAGGACATAGCTGATCAAATCCACTAGCATTCTGCCCAGGTCATTCAGGTTGTGATATCCAATAGGAGGAGTCCTTATAGTTTCAGAGCTTGGGTACAAATAACTGGTTAATTTTGTAATCTGGGCACTTGACATATTACTCCCCTTCTTTATTAAATCCAACATGGAAAGAGGGGTTAATGGCCTTGCAGTATGGAAATGCAGCATCTCATTTATGGTTTCTGGGGTGATAAAGAACAAAACTGAGCCTGTAGGACTGAGAACAGCTCTCTGGCAAGGATCATAGCATTCCTGGCACTTGTGGATCAAGTCTGGGAGGGCATTGACTTGAGGGAGGTTGTAGATGGGCAAATTTGAGTCCCAAATCCCTAAAATATCAGCTCCACCAAGGTGTTGGGCTTTCAATTCATTTAGCATGTGAATATTGAACTTGGAACCCATTGGGAACCAATCTAACATCTGATAATCTACATCTCCTAGAGCTTTCCATGCTATCTCCCTTTGAGGGGCATTCAGAGGCTGGATATTCAGGGCTATTGGTGTCTCCATAGCTAATAAGGCTTCAGATTTGTATGTAAACTGGTTCTGAATGATCAGAGCAACCCGGAGGAGTTTCTTTACAATGGAAGTGTGAATTTCAAGGAGTAGAGGGAAAATGAACAGCTGCAGCAATTGAAATATTGCTTTGAAGTGTAAATAAGACCAATGTCTGGTATCAATCTGTCTCTTTTAGCAGGTATGTACAGTTTGAGTGACTGGTTCGCGATTGCGCGAACAGAGTACAGTTTCTTATGAAGATGTGGGCAAACAAGGCTCAGCTGGTGCTTTTCAGCCTCACAATTGCGAATGGGGGCTAGACACAGGAATTTTACCAGCAATTTATAAGTTTCGGTGTCTTTTAAGCTTTTTGAGGGAATTCACAGACAAATTAGGCGTATGAAGGATTTACAAGGGTAAATACCTGGTAAACAACGAGCAACGCTCACGAATGTATGTCGAAATGGCGCGCCGGAGGTCTCCAAATCGATTTCAGCAAGGTGGTGCAAGTTTGGATGTGAAAAAACCATGCAAAGAAAGCAACAACGAATTGGCAAAAAGTATGAAAAAACGCGAAAATAGGCCTAAATATGGACTTTTGGCATATTGGCGCATTTTTTGGATGACGTCAGCATGACGTCATCAGGTGGGGTCAAGGTCAGATGACGTCAGCATGACGTCATCGGGTGATGTGGCGAGCTATGATTGGTCCACGGGGATAGTGAGGTGGCAGACATATCAGCACGGGGGCGGACAAAGGAGCTGATGCGGCGGTGGGGTGGCAGTGACGTGGTGATGACGCGGTGATGACGAGGGCATGGCAAAACTGGTGGTAAATGAAAAAGCGGTAATGGTTTTCTCGGACCGCCTACCATACGGCGATGGTTTTGTCAGAGGGCAACCTGAGAAATTGTGAGGGTGACGCGTGGCAGAGGCCTGACGTCACCCTCTGACAGTTTCTCGAGTACTAAATGTCGGACGTCGGGCCCAACCCGATATGTATAATGGCCGTCCGATCTAAAGCGCTCGATCGGACGGTTGACGGGTCAGTGAAGTGATCGGTCAATACGGAAGGGGGCGGGATTAAAATAATACTTCTTTCGGGATTTGTGCTCGGCGGACACCTCTGGGATGCGGTGGTTTGTAATGTTTTTCAATGTATTTTGAAAATAAAATAAAATAATATGCGCCGATACTTTGGATAAGTGCCAAAAGTGGGTTTTTGGTGTATTATTTGCAAATGAAGCGGGTCATAGGTAAAAAGGGTTTTTTCAAGGTTTTCTTAGCAAATGAGGGTTTTAATGGGCCAAATGGATTCATAAGAGAGGAGGGGGGTAAGACTTAGGTTTATCAAAGTGACCAGATGTCATTTTGATCCCTGATAGAGAAGATATGGCTATAATGCCAAGGGGAGGGATATTTATACAATGTTTGGGGTTTATACACCATGGTGTTATAATACTAGGGAAAGGGTAACATAGGGGAATTATATAATAGAGTTAGGGTTAATATGGATGAAAAAGGGTGGATGAGGGGGGATACTACTAAGTTTGTTTGAAACTCACTTAGTTTAGGGAGTAGATCAAAATGAAAAGAATTTTAGACAAGAAATGTGGCTTTTAAAGGAATAGGAACCCATAAAAAACCACAATTCTTCCATGAATCTCAGCTGATGAGGGGATATTAGTAATGAATGGAAAAGGGGATAAGTGGGAAGTTAGACATGCTTCTTTGCATTGCTGCAACCTGATAGAGAAGAAGGACTTCTCAATCCATTGATTCTGCTTTGTGACATAGTTTAGCACACCTTCAATTGTAAGGAATGACACTTCTGCAACCTCATCTGCCTACCCATCTATTTGCCTAGCATTTTTTTTTTCTTGGAGGGTGCACTTAGGCTTGCAGACCCTTATTTGCCTTTTCTTTTCTTTGGCTTTTTCCTTTTGGTTTTCTATCTAATTCTACCCTTATTTCTTCCAAGGCCCCAGATTAAGCAGTTTGGAACCTTACTTCTCTACCTAAGCTACTTGCCTGCCAAGATTAAACAGTTTGGACAGAATTCTTTCTCTATTCTATAACTGAAAATTTAAAACATGGCATGATCCAGATTAGGCTGTTGGACCATCCATCAAAATTGAGTCCACATCAAGCTATAAGCACAGATTGTATTCTCTTGAAAATATGTGATCTTTGCATCATCAAAGCAGAGCATATTTGGACCTTTTCATTGCCAATCATGAAATATGAAACCTATTGATATAGGTAGCTAACAGTGGCTCCACATGGGGATGGTTTTTCATTTGAAAGACCAAGAACAACAGGTCAGATTGCCTTGGCCCTTGACTGCTTTTATCAAAATTTTGAAGTTTGCTGCTTTGAAATGCCAAAATTATGTACTTCCCTTCTTGGTAGACCTATGATCCTATTTACCTTTTGCTGATAGTCAATAAAACTTTGAGAAACTACATTTTTATATCTTAACAGAAAGTAATATATACATCTGGATATGTACAAGGGAAAACTCAGGCTGCACTTATAGGTGGTATTCAAAATAGTGCTTGAGCATCCTGCCATTCACAGGACCTTCATCCAAATCAGTTTCATTAAGACTTTTAACGAAATACGTGTTGTTTCCTTGTACGGCTTGGACAACAAATGGTCCTCTCCAAAGGGAATCAAATTTTCCATGTTTTCCCTTATCCTCTCTTCTTGAATCCCACTTGAGGACTTTGTTACCAATGTTGAAATCTTCTGCCTTAGTTCTCCTATCAAAGGCCTTCTTTAATTTTTCTTGTAGAACTTGAACTCTGCTGAAAACTTGATCTCTAGTTTGCTGTAAACATATTATTTGATTGATTCTTCTTTGCATATCATTTGGTTCATCTTGGCTTTCTTGAAGAAGTTTCATAACAGGCACCCCTAGTGATGAAGGAAATTTGGCTTCTAATCCATAAACCAACTCATATGGGCTGGTCCCAATTGATCTTTTGGTTGTTAGTCTGTCTGCCCATAAGGCATTGACCAGCTTCTTATGCCAATTCTTTTTGTTCTCTTATAACACTTTCTTTATAATGTTTACCAGGCTTTTATTTGATGACTCAGCAAGGCCATTTCCTTGGGGATAGTATGCAGTAGAATGGCCTAAGGTAATGTGAAATTTGTGGCAGAAATTCACCATTTTCTTAGATCTGAAAGCAACAACATTGTCTGTTATTATTTTGTCAGGACAACCAAATCTGGCCAATATGTTATTCTCCAAAAACTGAATGATTGTTGAATCATTTGCTTGTCTGCATGGAGCGGCTTCAATCCACTTAGTGAAGTAGTCTGTGGCTGTCAAGATCCATCTATGTTGGCCTGAAGATGAGGGATGAATTTCCCCAATGAAATCCAAGCCCCATTGTTGAAAAGGTCTCTCTGTTGCAATAGGCCTTAAGGGAAGTGGCAGTAACTGTCTCTTTCCCTCAAACATTTGACATTTGTGACATGAGGTTGTGAATTTCTTGACATCAGAGAACATGGTGGGCCAGTAGTAACCAGCCCTTAGTATTTTATCCACAGTGGACTTCTAGTACAAGTGTCCACCACAGTCACCTGCATGAAATTATTTTATGATATTGTCAGTTTCATTCTCAGTTAGGCAGTTTAGCAATATCCCTTCATGGTTTTTCCAAAATAAATTTCCATCCATAACACAGAATTTAGAAGCTTTCATTTTTAAGAACCTACATTTAGTTCTGGACAATCCTGGGGGAGCACATAGGTTTTGCAATACATAACATATATCAGAGTACCAAGGGGATTGTTCAAAGGCTACATTGATCTTTGGAGTCGCCAGCTCCGGTTCACTGTCTAGTTGGTTGATGTCTAAGGCTTGGAAGTTTGCTTTTGTCATTAGTTTGGCCAAACCTTGCCCTTTTATTAGTTTTGTAGGTTTTATGTCAATATCAAATTCCAAGATGTTGGCAATCCATTTTCCTCTTCTGCCCTCTAGGTTTTCTTGAGTGAGTATGTATTTTACAATAGGACTTGGCACATATGCTACAACATGGGAATAAAGGATGTAAATCCTAAAGTCTTTAATGGCTTTGACCAAAGCATAAGCTTGCTTTTCCATGATTTGATATTTTAAAGGTGCATCTCTAAGAGCTCTGCTAAAGAAAGCAATTGGCTTCTCATTTCCTTGGTCATCTTTCTGTAACAAAACAACAGCAATAGTATGCTGGGAGGCAAAAGAGAAAATGATAAATTTTCTGTCAAATTGAGGATTGGTCAAGACCGGGGTTTGGGTAAGGGCCAGCTTTATACCTTTAAAGGCTTGATTTGCTACAACTGTACATTTCACTTTTGAATCTTTCTTTAGCATGTTATTTAGTAATCTTATTAGTTCTGCTAAGTTTGGGATAAACCTTCTCAAGAAATTGATTTTTCCCAAAAATCCCTGCAATTCTTTGATATTTCTTGGGTGGGGCATTTGTAGGATAGCTTGTATCCTATCTGGATCAATTCTTATGCCATCCTTTGAAATGATATGTCCTAACAGCTTACCTTCTTCCAAACCAAATAGAGACTTCTTGGGATTCAAGGAAATTCCATATTTCCTACATGTTAAGAAAATCTGCCTCAAGTGTTTTAAATGTTCTTGGTCAGATTTTGAAAAAGGTGTGAGGTCATCTAAGTAAATGACTAAAAAGTCATGAATCTCCTTTGCAAAAGCAATATCCATTGCTCTTTGAAAAGTTGCCCCTGCATTTTTCAATCCAAAAGGCATTTTTACATATTTGAAAGTTCCCCATGGGGTTGTAAATGTTGTTTTGTCTTGATCATCAGGGTGCACCAGGATTTGATTGAACCCTGAGAATCCATCAAGTAATGAGATCCTTGAGGCTCCTACCACTCTTTGGAGAATGTGATCCATCTTGGGTAAGGGATAGTTGTCTTTGAGGGATACTTGGTTCAGATTTCTTAGATCCACACACAACCTTATTTCACCAGTTTTCTTTCTTGTAGGGACTAAGTTTGAGATCCACTCAGAGAATCTGATAGGTGCTATGATGCCTGCCTTGAACATTTTCTGTACCTCTTGTTCCATTGCTGGGAGAAGCATAGGATTGATTCTCCTCAATTTTTGTTTAAAGGGTTTTTGATCAGGCTTGAGAGGGATAGTATGCTGGATAACAGAGGTATCATAGGACTTTAGGTCCTCATAACTCCATGCAAAAACATCCTGGAACTCTTTAAAGAGGTCAATGTATTTAGGCTTTTGATCAGGAGGTAGAGATGCAGACAATTTTATTATTTTGGGTTTGTCAATGGTACCAATGTTGCATTCTTCAATGGCTGCATTTAAGGGCTGCATTTTTGGTTTTCTGGGAATATCATTTGAATCAAAGATGTCCTCTAGTGGAGTTAGGCCTGTTGGCAGAAAATTGTCTTTCAGCTCTATGATTTCAGTTTCAGCATTGGCCACTTCTTCACAACTGATTGGTTGAATTTGCTGAATGTTTTCCTTGTTGAAAATAGTTGGGTTTAGCATTTGTTTTGCTGTTTTGGGTGACATTGGGTGGTTAGTCTGTTCAAACTGTATTTTTGATTGACTTGCCCTGTCAAGTATTTGTGATTGACTTACTCTGTCAAGTATTTGTGATTGACTTGCTCCTTCAGTGTCAATATTTAATCCTGCAAATTCTTGTTGCAGCGTTAAAAAATCGTTTATTTGCATATCATCCTCAAATACTTGCCAATCTTTGACATTGTTTGGAATGGAGGGTCTATGTTTTATCTCAGCTGTGAAACAATTGTTAGGTTCCAACGGTAATTTGCAAGTACTAGCAAATGTGGCCAAACTATGAGCATGCAGATTGTGGGTTCTAGGAATTTTAGTGATTTGGAATTCAGAGAAAAAGTTTAGTACTTCAGCAACAATAGACCTATAAGACCTAAGTCTTTTGTCATTGGTGACAAAATTTCCCTTCACTTGTTGGATAACTAAATCTGAATCTCCCATGATTGAAACCCTGGCAGCTTGCAAGAACTTTACTAACTTGAGGCCTAGTAAAAGAGCCTCATATTCTGCCATGTTACTAGTACATCTGAAGTTTAATCTATAGGCTCTGCCTTCTGCATGACTGTTTTCTTTATTGTGTACCCAAACTCCAGCTCCTGCCCCTAATTTGTTGACTGAGCCATCAAATTCAAGGAACCATAGAATATCTTGTTGTGAAGGAGATTTAGTGATTTGTTCATGGGCTGGCAATGCAAGTTGAAGTTCTGGTTTTTCATCTGGATTGTCTTCTAGGACAGTCTCATCATTTGATTGAATATGCTTGACAACTAGAGCAGCAGCAGTGTCTAGTGATTGATTGACTGTTGTTTCATGGGTGGTAGTTCTTTCATTAGTATCTTCCTCTAGTATGAGTATCTTGGTTTCAACATCATTTTTTGAGATAGTTGTGCTGTCATTGAAGAGAATGTATGAGTCTATGTCTGAATGGACAGCATATATGGGGAAGTTTTGAGGTTTTTCTTCACTGCTGACCATGTATTTCATGAGTGTTTCTCTGTGTAGTCTTTTTGGTTGCCCAAAAACATAGATGGTGGCATATGACATGTCTAATTGTAGGGAACCTTGGAGTTTAGCTCCCCATGATCTTGATAACAGCATCCCATACTTAGGTGGGATATCAGCAACTACTACATCCATTAGAATTGTTTTGTTTGGGTATTGAACCAGAGACACACATAAATCTTTTATGAGACCTAAACACTTGACTTGGCTGGAGTCAAAGGAAAACAGGTCCTTGTATGGTCTTGTTATATCTAGATTCAATCTCTCCATGACTGCTTTTGGCATAATATTGTGAGAGGCACCTGAGTCAAACATTGCATTATGCAATATTTTATCATGAATATGTAAGTTGACATAAAAAGGTAATACCCCTGTGACTACTGTTTTTCCATCCACTTCTGGGCCAAACAGTAATTCTGGGGTGTCATCCAACACATTGACATCATCTTTGATGCTGGTGAGTTGAAGGGATTTCTTGATCTATTGTTTATAAATGTCATGCTTGGCTAGTTCTGAGAGAGGAATTGCTATCTTTAGTTTGCCAATTTCAGTTTCTAGGTCAAAGGGTTTTTCAGATTGGGTCTTAGGGTTGTGGATAACAGTCCTTTCCTTGTTCCCTAACTCTTCTTCTTGATTCTTATCTTGATTTTGGGATTTGTCCTTTTTACCCATCTCTTGAGGAGTAACATTTAAATTAAGGTGAGAGGATGAAGTAGCCATAGGCTGCTGTTTTAAGGACAATGGTTCAGTGATCTCTTCAATAATTACTTCTTCTGCAGGTGAATTTGTTTTGTCATTAGGCTCTGTGACTATGGCTCTTTTAGGCTGCTGATTATCCTTTATCTTTTCAGGCTGATTTACATTCACAATTCTGCTCCTTAGCTTGTATTGTTTATGGACTTCATAAACAGCAGTGTCATAGCCTTGTTTAAAGTCAAAGGATTCACCTGATTTAGTTTGGAACAGTTTGATTTCATCATCCTCATGATCTTCTTGTGTCAAAAAGACTTGACTTTCACCATCTAGACCCATTAAATTAATCTGAGAATCTTCATTGGGTTCAGTTGATGTGGAAGTCTCTGAATAATTTTCTTGGAAAGGGGGTCTTATGTCTTGGTCAGCACTGGGCTTGCCAATGCCTGGGTTTTGAGTTCTCCTAAAATTTGGATTCCTAGGAGGGTTGTTTTGTGGTGCTTCCCATGATGATTTCCTCTCAACCGATTCCACTCTATCACCCAATCTTTTCATTCCATTGAGTATTGCATCCAGCTTTTGATCAAAAGCAGAGGGTTCTTCTTTGAAGGTTGTTCTCTTTTCCAACCTTGCTCTGTTTCTTTTGGCAATCAGGTTAGCTTCCACTGTGACAGCAACCTTTTGGGCCTCTGCAAGGGTTTGAGGGTCTCTCTCCTTCAACTGATAGGCCATGTCAGGGTCGAAACCATCAGGGAATTTGTACAAAGCTAAATCAGGAGGGGGTCTTAAATTTTGTGGGATTGCGTTATATACATTGTTGAATCTTGCACAATACTCCAGAACAGTCTCTTGGGGACCTCTTTTGATAGTGTCATATTCACCAAGTATGTGCAGAGGATCCTTCTTCTTCTCCCATCTGCTGGTAAAGGCTTGATAAAGCTCATCAGGAGTTGTGATGGAATTTGCATTCAGGGATCTAAACCAAGTTCTTACATCCCCAGTTAGGCTTTGAACAAACATCCTCATTCTCACACTGTCATCATCTATTTCATAGGTCTCAAAATGGTCTTGCATCCTTTTGGCATGCTGAACAACTGTTAAAGGGCCAGTGGAGTCAAAATATGAGATTTTGGTTTGGTAGTCTTGGGGTAGAGCTGCAACATTAGCTGGTATTTGCAAGGGTGCATATCTGTTAGGCATATTCACAGGGTTTGGGGGATTTACAGGGGCAACTGGGATAAAAGGAACGGTGTGTACTACAGGGGTAACAGGTGTGGCAGCACCTAGAGTGTTTTTCAAGGGGATATGTGCAGTGGGTGAAGATGTGAAAGGAGGGCTTTGAGATGTAGATGGTGAACTGGGAGAGACAGGGGTAGAGCGAAATAGAACCTTAATAGGGGTTGGAACAAGTTCAGGGTAGGCTGTCTCGAGACTCAAATCAATAGGATCTTCCTGCCTTTGCTGCTTTCTAATTATTCTAGGGATTAAATTAGGATTTTCAAAAACAGCTGGTGGGTTTGGGTCAGGGTTTGACCTAGTGTGTCTGGTTTCCCTTTTAGGAGCCAGTTTCTAAACTTCTTTTTGGTATTTTGCTGGATATTTTTGTGTCTACAGATGCCAGACAAGATTTTGAACTTACTGTATATTTTCCAAAGCTAGCAGCAAAGGGAATGAGCAGCTTTCAAGAGATAAACAGAATTTAGAAAATCTTGAGGAACTCCCCAGTGGAGTCGCCAATTATGTTAACACCCAGGTTGTTCCCTATGACTCCCAAGGGAATACGGCCGGGGTAACCACTAACCAATCTTTGGATCACGGTTCCTAGCCAAACTGTAATCAGAGAGGGCTCTCTCTTTATGACTTGTCTCTGTTTTGATAGTGTTTTAGGCTAGCTATTATGCTCAGGTTTTTGGTTTATGTTTTGGTTGAAGGACTTCTTTCAGTGCTTAAGATGTGGTGTTCAAATAGTAGTATATCATTGGGCAATGGAGTCTAGAGCTGTGAAATGCTGGAGTGATGATGTTCAGACTACAGGGCCTATTGGGTATCTCAAACAAACAAAATTTAAACTTAAGTGGTGATGTATGGTCAGCCAACAGAAAGCAATTAAGAATTTTCCATTAAGCTGGTGATGTGAAAGTGACACATGCTGCTCAGGAGCAAACTTGAATTCCTGAAACAAAGGTCACTGTGAAAGATATATTCTGATAGTGCAGCAATTAAGAATTACACTTATCAAGATTATAACTGAAGAAAACATTTATTAACAACATAGACTGAGCTCAGGGTATTGTATGAATAAATCCTGAAGGCTATTCTTTTTCTTTGTTGCTAAATACTTAGAAACTAGAAACATATATGGATTGTAAAAGATTGAAACACATAACAAAGAGAGTTTACATAAAAACTTATTGTATTGTGAGATACACATGAATCCTGCAGTTTTCAACAAACACCAGAACGGATTCAACACTTCAGAACTTTGAGAAATTCCATCACTTTCTTTATTAAACTCTGAAAAGATTACAGCATAAGAACTTCTTCAAGAGAAATCAACAACAACCCCTGCAAGCTTGTGCGAGGGGCAAATATATACAATCGGTTGTACAAAATATTTGAGTGCTAAGTTATCTCAGAAATGAATACGTTCACCAACTTTTCAAGATATTAGATAAGAAAGTTATTACATCATTGAATACAAAGTAAATGCATCTTTATGCATGTCAAAAGATATTTTGGCCTTTGGAGGCCATTGAGTCGGTTGGAGTGATCTGCATTAATGCTGAGAAATGTGATTTTGGAGCTGCTCTGCTGTAGCTTCTCGGCCTGGACACCTGTAGCTTCTCACCTTGCTTTGTTGGCCGTAAGTTCTGCTGAGTTGGCTCAGCTTTCATCTTTAACGCATGCTAATTCTTTTAAACTGTCCCGTGTATGACAATTTGCATTTTCCATGAACAAAATTTATTGAACGACTTCCTGTTTATAAAATCATATGTATTGCCTTAGTCCACCATTCTTGTGTAGGTAGTTGATGCTTGAGAATTGCATCCATAGTCTCCTTTGCCTCTGTATATTTATAAAAATTGGGAGGCACCTCAAACAGGTGTTTAATTTCATTCATTATAAAAAATAAACTTTCTACTCTGTTGTAGAGAGTCTGTCCTGTGGCTGGCCCTGTTTCCTCTGAGGTGCTGGGCTTCTCATTGATCTGACTTGTGGCAAATGCATTAACCCTTTTGGCATACTACTCATGTGTGAACAGTCTCCCTGCGTTGTTCAGTAAGCTAGGGAGCCCTCTGTTTTCTAATACCTGAAATTTCTCCATAAACATGTTTACCTCAGTCTGCATGTCCTGGGTTCTTCTCTCTAATGTCTGCATCAAGTTTCTCAGTGTAAGAACCCTCTTGATTAACTGGATGTGCTCAGTTCTGTATGAAATTCCCATGGTAGCCAACTGAGTACTTGTTCTATTGTTAAGCACATTAATCATCCTGGTGGCCACTTCAGGCATGTTGCTTAGAGCAGCCCTTGATCTCTGAACTTCAGTCTGTGCTTTTGGAATGAGCTCTAACTGCTCATGGATTGTTTCAATATACTGCCATTGGTCATTAATAGATTGGCCAATATTAGCCCACAGCACTATTTTAAGCTCAGCCACAACCTTATCTAATTTGAGCTCATTCTCTAGCTCTTTGATCCTGTCTTTGAGGGATTTTATCTCCCTGCCCTTTTCTGCCACAAACTGCTTGGATTTGTCATATCTATCATTTACTTTGGCCAATTTCTCCCTGGTCTCATTCAGCTCTGTCATTTGAGCTTCCAGGGCCTGAATCTCATTTCTTAGCTTTTGCATATCCAAGCTAGGGGCTTGCTCTGTTGTTGGAGGTGCTGAAGTAGATGGTGCTGCTTGTTCAGTCTATTGAGGAGGAGGAATAATAGTTGGAGCAGATTCCTCAAGGTTTATTACTCCAGGAGGAGGCTGGGAGGTCTGACCTTCTTCTCTTTGCTTCAAAGCTGCCTGTAATGCTGCCTGTGCAGCCTCTGATTCTCCCAGCTTTTCTTGTGTCTGGATAAGCTGCTTATAGAGAGACACCAGCAAAGTTGTGGCATATTGATCATGCCTTTGTTGGGCTACTTCATCTGTTTGAGGGTGAATTGTGGCTGGGAGTTTGATCTTTCTCCTCAAAGCTGCCATATCTGCATCCCTCAATTTTAATATTTCTTGTATGCCCTTGATATCTTTGGGATCATGCCCAATCTCAATAATTATATCTTCTAAGGACCTTATTCTATTGTCCTTTGCTTGAGAGGATGCCCTTTCCAACTCAAGTTGGGCAGCTGTATTATTAAGGCTATTTTCTAGCCTGTAGTTATCCAATGTCTTGTCTGCCATGGAAGCATAGACCATCTCACCTGTTTGTTTGTGCAATTCAATTTTATCCATTGGGTGGATGTCCTTGGCCAGGACCTCAAGATTGGTCCTCAAGTAATCTGAAGGGGACTGTGGCTGCAATGTAGTTGGTATGAGGTGACTCATGATCATCTTGCCCTCCTGGACATCGTATGCAGACATTAGTCGTTGTTGGTTGGTGGGAGCCATTTTCAACAAATGGTTATACAGCTGTATTTTTATGGGCTCATTCCTTTTCTTTATTTCAATGAACTGCTGTTTAATGCTCAGTTCACCCTCTCTCTGCTGGCTAGAGGAGCTGACTTCTCCTCCCTCTGTCCTCTCTTGTTCCTGTTGGAAGGAACTTGCAGATGCCTAAAAACTGGGCGGGCCCATACCCAAAGATTGCCCTATAGGCATCTCTTCCTTTGAAAGGGGGTTCATCCTGTGCCTCTTCTCACCATGAATTATTGATGTAGTCAAGGGAGTGTCTCTATCCCTTTTCCTGCTTACATCCTCCTTTTGTGGAGTTTGGAGGACTGAGGTTTCATTAACTGCTTCTTGCCTAGGAGGTACTATGTTTTGAGCCTGCTGCTTAGTGAAAATTGGGGCCTCAACTGCCCCTTCTTGCTGTGTGGGCTGCTCTCTGTCATAATGCCATACTCTTTGCTGTGATTCCTGTTGTTGTTGTTGCTCTACCTGTTGCTGCACTTCTTCTTGCTGTTCCATCTCTTTATCTGTTTGGTCTTCAGTCATGGGAGGTGGTTGCTCTTGTTCCACTTGCTTTCCTTTGCCTTTGCTGCCTGTCTGTTGAGTGTCCATGGCAGCTTGCTGATGTGTTGTTGAAGAAGATGCAGCTGCTCCAAGTTGCCTTTGATATGATAAGGAAACCTATCCACAAGTTTCCAAGTCAGCCTCTTTTCGCATATTCCTAGCCTCTCTCTCTAGTATCTGCTCTCTAGAGATTGGCTCTTCTAGAGTGCCCTCTTTCCAGCTTAAAGAATTTGCATACTTTTCAATATGAGGCAGCCTAACATGTGAATAGTTACCCAATTTGTGTTTTATCCTCCTGAGGGAAATAAAATGATTACGGTCATAAGGTGACCATTTGAAACTGGTTTGAAATTTGAGGCCTGCTAGGATCATATATGCCTCCTTCCATCCCTCCTCTCTTTTGTTGTACAAAAAAGGGCCCAGCTGGCTCCTTACCTTCAGTTGTACTTTCTTGTTTTTGCTTTGGAAATGGATGTAGTCAGCATTTCCAAACTGCCTGAAGTATTCTAGGGCAAACAGTCTCATAGGGACATATTCTGGCAGCCTGTAAGGGTCCAATTCACAGCCATATACTCTGATCACTGTGTGGTGTTGGTAAAAATACCAATCACCAATGTTGTAGGATTTGGAGAGATGGAGAACTCTCTGCATATCATCGGTTAATCTTGGAGGAGGGACACCATACAGCAATGTCATAGCTGGGTGAATGAACAGGTCTATAAATTCACAGTATGTGTATGGTGATTGAGAAACATCATGGAAAACTGAAGTCCAAAACACAACTGACCTTGGATTTCCCTGGGCATTAATTTTCTTGAGGGGAATCGAGAAACTGTCTGGCTGATAAAACAAGAACAGGTGGTAGATGTATGAGGTGTATCTGAACACCCTTTCCCTTGGTAGATTCATTAGCTGTTCATGGATCTTTTCTGCAATATAGGTGGCATAGTCATAGTGTACAGCTGGAGACTTTCCAGGAGAAAACATGGACAACATTGCCATTATAGTGTCATCAACATCCTCAATTCCCTTGTATCCCAGGACATAGCTGATCAAATCCACTAGCATTCTACCCAGGTCATTCAGGTAGTGATATCCAATAGGAGGAGTCCTTATAGTTTCAGAGCTTGGCTGTACAAATAACTGGTTAATTTTGGTAATTTGGGCACTTGACAGATTACTCCCCTTCTTTATTAAATCCAACATGGAAAGAGGGGTTAATGGCCTTGCAGTATGGAAATGCAGCATCTCATTTATGGTTTCTGGGGTGATAAAGAACAAAACTGAGCCTGTAGGACTGAGAACAGCTCTCTGGCAAGGATCATAGCATTCCTGGCACTTGTGGATCAAGTCTGGGAGGGCATTGACTTGAGGGAGGTTGTAGATGGGCAAATTTGAGTCCCAAATCCCTAAAATATTAGCTCCACCAAGGTGTTGGGCTTTCAATTCATTTAGCATGTGAATATTGAACTTGGAACCCATTGGAAACCAATCTAACATCTGATAATCTACATCTCCCAGAGATTTCCATGCTATCTCCCTTTGAGGGGCATTCAGAGGCTGGATATTCAGGGCTATTGGTGTCTCCATAGCTAATAAGGCTTCAGATTTGTATGTAAACTGGTTTTGAATGATCAGAGCAACCCAGAGGAGTTTCTTTACAATGGAAGTGTGAATTTCAAGGAGTAGAGGGCAAATGAACAACTGCAGCAATTGAAATATTGCTTTGAAGTGTAAATAAGACCAATGTTTGGTATCAATCTGTCTCTTTTAGCAGGTATGTACAGTTTGAGTGACTGGTTCGCGATTGCGCGAACAGAGTACAGTTTCTTATGAAGATGTGGGCAAACAAGGCTCAGCTGGTGCTTTTCGGCCTCACAGTTGCGAATGGGGGCTAGACACAGGAATTTTGCCGGCAATTTATAAGTTTCGGTGTCTTTTAAGCTTTTTGAGGGAATTCATAGACAAATTAGGCGTATGAAGGATTTACAAGGGTAAATACCTGGTAAACAGCGAGCAACGGTCATGAATGTATGTCGAAATGGCGCGTCGGAGGTCTCCAAGTCGATTTCAGCAAGGTGGTGCAAGTTTGGACGTGAAAAAACCATGCAGAGAAAGCAACAGCGAATTGGCAAAAAGTATGAAAAAACGCGAAAATTGGCCTAAATATGGGCTTTTGGCATATTGGCGCGTTTTTTGGATGACGTCAGCATGACGTCATCAGGTGGGGTCAAGGTCGGATGACGTCAGCATGACGTCATCGGGTGATGTGGCGAGCTATGATTGGTCCACGGGGATAGTGAGGTGGCGGACATATCAGCGCGGGGGCGGACGAAGGAGCTGATGCGGCGGCGGGGTGGCAGTGACGTGGTGATGACGCGGTGATGACGAGGGCATGGAAAAACTGGTGGTAAATGAAAAAGCGGTAATGGTTTTCTCGGACCGCCTACCATACGGCGATGGTTTTGTCAGAGGGCAACCCGAGAAATTGTGAGGGCGACGCGTGGCAGAGGCCTGACGTCACCCTCTGATAGTTTCTCGGGTACTAAATGTCGGACGTCGGGCCCAACCCGATATGTATAATGGCCGTCCGATCTAAAGCACTCGATCGGACAGTTGACGGGTCAGTGAAGTGATCGGTCAATACAGAAGGGGGGCGGGATTAAAATAATACTTCTTTCGGGATTTGTGCTCGGCGGACACCTCTGGGATGCGGTGGTTTGAAATGTTTTTCAATTTATTTTGAAAAAAAAATAAAATAATATGCGCCAATACTTTGGATAAGTGCCAAAAGTGGGTTTTTGGTGTATTATTTGCAAATGAAGCGGGTCATAGGTAAAAAGGGTTTTTTCAAGGTTTTCTTAGAAAATGAGGGTTTTAATGGGCCAAATGGATTCAGAAGAGAGGAGGGGGGTAAGACTTAGGTTTATCAAAGTGACCAGATGTCATTTTGATCCCTGATAGAGAAGATATGGCTATAATGCCAAGGGGAGGGATATTTATACAATGTTTGGGGTTTATACACCATGGTGTTATAATACTAGGGGAAAGGGTAACATAGGGGTATTATATAATAGAGTTAGGGTTAATATGGATGAAAAAGGGTGGAAGAGGGGGGATACTACTAAGTTTGTTTGAAACTCACTTAGTTTAGGGAGTAGATCAAAATGAAAATAATTTTAGACAAGAAATGTGGCTTTTAAAGGAATAGGAACCCATAAAAAACCACAATTCTTCCATGAATCTCAGCTGATGAGGGGATATTAGTAATGAATGGAAAAGGGGATAAGTGGGAAGTTAGAGATGCTTCTTTGCATTGCTGCAACCTGATAGAGAAGAAGGACTTCTCAATCCATTGATTCTGCTTTGTGACATAGGTTAGCACACCTTCAATTGTAAGGAATGACACTTCTGCAACCTCATCTGCCTACCCATCTATTTGCCTAGCATTTTTATTTCTTCTTGGAGGGTGCACTTAGGCTTGCAGACCCTTATTTGCCTTTTCTTTTCTTTGGCTTTTTCCTTTTGGTTTTCTATCTAATTCTACCCTTATTGCTTCCAAGGTCCCAGATTAAGCAGTTGGGAGCCTTACTTCTCTACCTAAGCTACTTGCCTGCCAAGATTAAACAGTTTGGACAGACTTCTTTCTCTATTCTATAACTGAAAATTTAAAACATGGCATGATCCAGATTAGGCTGTTGGACCATCCATCAAAATTGAGTCCACATCAAGCTATAAGCACAGATTGTATTCTCTTGAAAATATGTGATCTTTGCATCTTCAAAGCAGAGCATATTTGGACCTTTTCATTGCCAATCATGAAATATGAAACCTATTGATATAGGTAGCTAACAGATTGGATCCAGTGCGATTTCACCAAAATAGTCTAGGTTGTTGTACAATCGTGAATATGAGGCCTGAGTATTGGCAATGAATGAGACGAGTTGTTTGTTATTCTGGATGAGTATCCGAACCTTTGCCTTCTCCAAATCTACCTCTTGCCTTATCTTCTTTCCTGATTCAAGCGATTCCCCTTTGTATTGCATTGACCATTCATGCATGACAACAATAACTGATTGCACAACCTTGATATTTTTGACATAATCTTTACACTTCTACTGCAACCCATGCAAGTGGACAATTTCCTTATGCATAGTAACAAGCTCCTCATAAGAATCTGCATGGCCTCTCCCAATGTCGATAATTCACCGAGTATCACTGCCTTCAGTTCTTCCAGATATACCTGTGATGGAGTTGCATACTATAACTCTTCTCAAAGTTGTTAAACCTCCTGCTTAGTAGTCTGCAAGTTTTTTGCAAACTATTTGTTCTCGGCCATCAGGTATTCTGTGTTTTACTTTGTAGCACATGCGAAGGCCAAGTTAGTTGCGGCAATGGCACATGGATTTCTTCTGGGGTCTGTCAAGATCACCCTTTCTCTAATGAATGCAAGAGATGTGTGTTTCTTCCTCGCTTGTACAATTATTTTATTTTATTTTATTTTTATTTTTATTTTTTATTATTTATTTATAATTTATTTATTTTTAAAATTTTATTATTATTATTATTATTATTTATTTTTAATTTAGTTTTTAATTTTAATTTTTAATATATATATATATATATATATATATATATATATATATATATATATATATATATATATTATTTTTTATTTTATTTTATTTTTTGAAGCTCATCATAAGTCAGGTTTTACGTTTCCATATCCAAACCATCATCAAGAGGAATAATTTCCTCTTCCTCGCTTGGAGCTTGCTCTGCCAGAGGATGGGGAGACTGAATGGTGACCTATTGTGTACTACGCATCAGGTCAACATATTGATTTTGTGGCTCCATTTCCTCCTCCATATCTTGGATCTCGATCAAATCTTAAATCTCTTGAGTGATCTCCTTATTCTCCATCTATTTTCTCTCCTCTTATAGCTATCGTCTATGTTCTTATTCTTCATCTTATCTTTTCGTTGTTTCTTGTGCTATTAATTTTTGCCTTTCTTCTTCTTCCTGGTTCTTCATTTCTTCCTCCAATCTCTTCTGCTCTCTTTCTCCCCCCTGCTTCTGTTCTTCTCCTTGCACCTTTTGTTTCCTCTTCTTCTCCACTCCTATGGCTGCTTTAAATATAATTGGGTAGGATTTCATCTTGTGGATTTGATATGCCCCTCGACTGTGCACAACTTTCCTCTTTCCCTTCTCATGCATTGGGTTTCACTCTTTCGCTAGTCCTACCTCTCGAATGATTTCCTTCTACGGAGAAACTTGTGAAGTTACTTCAAAACTGATCAGATCGCGGGACTTGGAGGCATTGTCACAATTTTTCCATGGTTTCTCCTCAGCCAGTGAAAGGTCCCACTTAGCCACTGGACATGAATCCTCGCACAATGGTCTCTGCAAAAATTATGGAGATTGTATGAATTGAAGTCCAGAGTACCAAATAAAAACTTTTCTATCACATTTCCTAGATTCTTGATCTCGTACAATCCGATTTTCATAGGAAGAGTTGGCCAAGGTGCTTTCTTCTTCCAGTAAAAAGCTGCTGACAACCCTATGGAGAGATGATACACAACTTATTTCATGATTAAGTAGAGACTTTTGTTCGTTGAACACCCTGAGGAAAGTTCCATCCAGTGAGGCAAACCAATCTGCTATCTCCGACACTGCTTTGATTGACCTACATGACATGCAAGGTAACTCTTCTTCAAAGATCAATGTGTACAATGGAATGAGGAAGTGATCAGTTAGATTACCCATTACTCATTTGTGGCTTCACTTCGAAAGCAACTTGCAATAAACATACATAATAGGTTTCCGTGGTGTCCATGTCCAATTTATGCTATGGAATGAATTGTGCATGCAGATTGCATCCAGTAGATATGCATACATGTAAAATATTGTTTTCCCACCCTTGGCGGAACTAAGGGCATTAGATACATGGATCCACAACTGTTCAGGCAACAAATTTGACCAGTTGAATGATTTACCTTTGTTCACAACCTGGTTCAGTAAGAATGCCCACCTTTCAGGAAAGGTCTCGGTGCTTTTCTTGCTGTAGATTCTGCAACATAAAACTATCAAGAGTTGAAAGGACCTCCAAAGTGATTTTGTCTTGTATGTGTTGGTGGGTGTCTGGAAGAATTTTGTTTGCTCTTTCACCCAGGCTTTAATAATATCCTTGGTGCTCAAGTTGTTTTTTCACATAGAAGTAAGAATCCATGAGTGATTCTGGCTCAAGCAAATGGTACATGAGATGGTAGTCTGTTTCCACAAAAGAAGCAAGCCTTTGCCTGTTGGCACTATTGAGGTCATAATATTTGGATTTGTATGGGATAATATCCAACTAACAACATTTTCATATGGAAAAGCTGGATATCTGCACACAATCTTGTGTAGGCCTGACCATTGGACATTGACATACACCTGCTCGTCTTCCAAATCTGCTTTGAAGGTTCTTGCTGAGAAAATTTCATTCACCTTGTGCCATGTGATATATGTTTCCTTTTCTATAAACAATTGAGTGTCTGAGTAGACTCATAAGTGAACTGGTGTACTCTCAACTACCTCCCCAATGCTGCTATGTTTAGTATCCTTTGAAGCAGATCTTTATGGTGATATGATAACAATGACTGATGAAGAGGAGTGCTCAACACTTGCAATATCTATGCGAGGGAAAAGCACTCGTGGTAGACATAAATTAGCTTCAGAAAATCAACCTACAAAGTAAGATCAAGCAACAACCACATGGACTGATGAGGAAAATTGTGCAGTTTTTGAGGTGAAGGAGGGAGATTGGTTTCTTGAACTGCGCATTGTGCAGTCTCAAAAATCAGTGGTGTAGCCTGAGGTTAGAGACTATGCAATGTGCATTTATGCTTGGGAAGCCTGAGGTCGAGGCTGCGCATTTTATAGTCTCAGTGGCTAAGGGATGGGCTTGGGCCCTGGAATTGCACAATGCATAGTTGGGCCAGCCAGGTACTGTGCATTGCCTAGTCTAAGAGGCCAAGCTAAGAGCTTGAGCCTCATACTTGCACAATGCCCAACTAAACAAGGAAAACACTAACCAAGGTATGGGAAGATCTACCTGGTAAGAGTGTGGAAAACAAGAATATCTGAGTGATGGTGCAATTTGAAGTGAATATATGACTAAGTATGGATAGATCAGTGCAATACAGGTGTGGAAGATCAACATGGAAAATGAAAAAATAACATGCATGGAGAGTTGTCGAAACGATGACCACTACTGGGCAAAAACAAGAAAACTAATGTGGCACTTGTGAAAGGAAAATGACATACTAAACCAAAACTTGTGCAATCTAATATACATTAAAAATCCATCAATCATGAAAGAAACAAGCAAAACAACACTCACATAAGCCAAATGACAAAAAGCGAGTAAAGCAAAATTCACCTGGAAAAGCACCACAAACTCCACCGAAGGCTCCTTGATCTCCTTGTAAATGCTAGAGCTCCAAGATCAAATGTACAAATGAGATATAGGGGAATGTATTGCATAGATATAGACCGATTATGGTTTATGACACATATGCCTAAAATCAAAGAAAAAGCGACACTTGGTAGAAAGTTCCAAAAATAGTAAATGTGCCACCTTTGGGAAACTAGTTAGTGAATCCCTATTTTATAGGGGTGTTTTTTGTATTCTTTTTGCTTATTGTTTTTTCGGGAAACTTGCGTGCACAATGTCAAGCAGGATTTTGAAATTCCTAAGGATTGGGAAACTTCTTGACTCAGTGCATTGCGGAGTTTCTGATCTCAAGGGATGCATTGCGTAGTTTCCATCATCAAGGCTGGGCTGCCATTTATAATTGCACAGTTTTCATGCTTAAGGCTGGCATGACAAGAAGAATAACACATTTTCTATAGGCAAGGATGGCCTGCATTCCAAGATTGCACAGTTTCTGGAGCTAAGCCCAACAATGCTCCATTTTCAAGTCAAAAGTTAGCTTGTGTTTGAAGGATGTCAAGCTGGGATCATCACATCAAAAGCAAAGCATTAAAATATAAGTCTTTTATCATAGCATGAATACTTGACGATAGTAAAAGATAAGCTCTTGTGGACAGAAGGAAGGCTCCAAAATCAAAGGATGGGAAAAATTTTGGAGGGTGGTTGTAGCAGCTACAACAAAGCCTTTATATTAATGCCTTCAACAAAAACAAGTAGGTTAGGGATGCCAACCTTCAACACTTCATCTAAATTGATGATGCACATTAGGAAAGGAGGGCTCAATCAAGAGTAGGGTTCCTTGCCTAAAATGGCAATAAATCTACAAAGGATTTATTTAAGGTCCTAACTATTGAGGAGGTCACTACTCAAAAATACAAATAGTTATTGTAATAAATAATATTTAAGGTAGAAAATGAAAAAATAAAATCCTAATTTAATTTTTCCCTTGAATTAAATTAGGACTTAAATTGTAATTCCATATCTCACTACAACTTGTAATAGTTAACTAAGTTAATTTGACTTAGTTGGCTCATTTAATTCGAGATGAGAGTCTAACTAGAGTCATCTAGAGTGCCTCCTACCTTATAGGAGCCCTGGTTGAGTTTATTTTGAGTTGTAATTATTTAATTCAATCTAACTGAGTTAAATTCAGTTAAACTAGTTCCAACTGATGGAGGAATGAGTGGGAGATCCAATAGTGGTGTGTAACCAATAGTGATGAACCAGTAAACTGAATATTTACTCATAACTAACTCATGCATGTCAGATTAGAGAAAGACCCAGTTGAGATTGGAGTTCAGGGGCAATGTACTATTAGTAGTATAATCATTTGAATTGTATTGGTGGTGCATGCAATTAGAGGAAGGCCTGAGGATTGTGTAGTTCATATTTGTGGAATTTACCAATTAAATATGGGCTAATTCCCAAGGAAATTGCGCAATGAAATAGGAGCTTTGCAGGCAGCAGAATTGGTTATGTATTGGTTTGAACATGTCTGGGAAGCAGTGAGATAGATAAAGATAGTTCAGAGGTTGCTCGGGCTTGAGAAAAGCATTGTATTCTTCTCATATTTTCTAATTAATGTAATATTCAGATAACATGGGTTTTGGCTTTCCCCAGAAAATATATATGTGTGATTGAATTATTTCTCTTTTATGCTTCATGATTTCATCGATCGTTTATTGTTTCTGTTGATGAGTAGAGTAGATTCAAGTCAATTGTTTTATCATAATACAATATACATTTGAATCTACAAGGAATTTATACATGGTATCAGAGGTGAAATCACTGTAGAAGAGGAGAATACGAGTTTTTCATTTGCAGGAGAAATTGAATTTGCAGTATCATACTTCAAAGCCAAACACATGTTGTTCTACAGATTGAGACTCGAATATGCCCTTGAGGGTAGTTCGAACTATATTGCTTGGAAGGGCAAGATGGAGGTAGTGTTGGAAGACAACAGGCTTAAGGAATTCATAGACAAAGATATTCCCAAGCCAGTTGATGCCTAGGATCTGACAAAGTGGAGAAAATGTGTGGCAAAGGTGAGAAGGATTATCCTATAAGGAGTTCAAGATCATATTGTCTCAAATCTCCATGGTAAGGAAACTCCATTTTCAATGTGGAAGGCCTTGATAGACCTGTTTAAAAAAAAATGACCACATGAAACTGAAACTAAAGGAAAAGCTTAGAAAGATCAATATGGAGAAGGGAGACATAATATCGAAGTACTTTACCAAGTTCACCCAATGTCAAGATGAGCTTGGAAGTGTCGGTGTTATAATTGTTGAAGATGATCTAGTGATCCTAACACTTCTATGCCTTCCCAAGATCTAGCATAGTTACCAGCACTCAGTTAATGGGAGAGAGAAGCTACGAGAGTGTGAACGATTATGGTCCGACTTGGTACAAGAAGAGATTCAGTGGAAAACCAACGATGGATCCTCATCCATGCATGATGATGAGGAGAACTATGCCTTAGCTAGAAATGCGAATAAAGGGAAGGGGGAGTCATCCCATTCCAAATTAGATTCTAGTCAGGGTGACAAGAAGAAGGACACGTCGAAGATTAAATGTTTTCACTATCACGATCTGGGACACTATGCCACAAAGTGTTCACACAAGAAGGCTGGTAATAAGCCCTCAGAAGGGGCGGAAGGTGAAGCTCTTGGTTCACAATTCGAGCTAGATATCACCCTCATCGCTTGCATGGTGACATCAGTGATGGTAGTGTGGGGCACCTAGATAGTGGAGTCTCATTCCATATGACCGAAAACAAAGAGTTCTAAAGTGACTTGGAGGAGAAGGACCTCCAAATGCACATCGAGATGGGAGATGATGGTAGGTATAACGTGACTGACATCAATACTATTACCTTTCAGAGGGAATTTGGTTCTCATATCACATTAAAATATGTCATGTATGTTCCAGGTTTGAAGAAAAATTTGGTTTTAGTTTCCATGTTGGAGGACATGGTTACAATGTGATATTTAGCAAGGGAAAGGATTTACTTTGTCAAATAGCCCCAGGATAGGTGAAGCGGACCAGGGTTTGAGTCAAGAACCTCTACAAATTGGATATAGAAGATTGCGCTGCATTAAGAACAAAAGCAGGGAAGGTGTAGAGTTGAGACATTGGTGAGTTTTGACATAGAAGATTGGGTCACTTTCACCACAGACCTTTGAAGATAATGCAACTATTTTCTACCAGAATTCCCAAGGGTACACTAAAGCAGAGAGACACATGCAAAGGGTGTACATTGGGGAAGTACACCAAAGCTTCCTTTCATGATAAAGGTAGTTGAGTGCAAGCGATCCTTGACAGAGTTCACTCAGATGTGTGTGGACTGTTCTCCACAATACCCATGACCAAGCACAGGTATTATGTAATATTTGTTGATGATTTTTCTTGTAAGTGTTGGATTTTCTTCATGCATAAGAAAGATTAGACATTCACTAGTTTTTGTGAATTTAAAGCACTTATCGAGAAAGATACTGGCAGGAAAGTTAAAGCTCTCAGAAGTGATAATAGTGGAGGATATGTGTCGAATGAATTCAATATCTTCTGCGCATTAGAAGGCATTCGACGAGAGTTAATAGTATCTCATAACCTACAACAAAATGGGGTGGTTGAAAGGAAGAACAAAAGTATTATGGGAGATGCACGAGCGATTTTACATGATTAGGGCCTATAGTTTCACTTGTGGGCTGAAGCATGCAACACTGTTGTTTATTTGCAGAATAAAAGGCCTCATCGAATGCTCGAGATGACTACACCAGAAGAAGATTTTTCAGGTAAGAAACCAGATGTGGCACACTTAAGGATATTTGGTTCATCATCCTAATGTCATGTTACCAAGGATGCATGGAAAAATCTAGAGCCAACAACTGAGTTGGGCATATTTGTGGGGTACACTGATACACCTCACAACTATTGGGTGTACCTTCCATCCAACATGATGACAATGGTTCATAGAGATGTGAAGTTCGATGAAGAGAATGCCATGATATGTTCCTTTGAGAGGGAGATTCAGTTACATGCAGATGAGGAGCTTTTAGCTCCAAAGGAGGAACCTCAGGATGATGTGGAGCAACCACATGCAGAGGAGCAGAGAGTGGAAGCAACCACTCATGTAGAGACTTCCAGAGATGGAAGGAAGCACACCAGAGAGGCTGACAAATTGATGCATGATGCTAGAGAGAATGTGGGAGCACCCACATCATAACGTAGGCAGAGGAGGTCACCAGATCGATACACTGGCTACATGGCTATGATGAGCGAGAGTGTAGAGGTTGAGCCATCCTCATTCGAGGAAATAATGCAACAACCAGTATGGGTTGATGCCATGATTGAGGAGTATGACTCCATTATCAGAAATAGTGTTTGGGAAGTGGTCCCAATACTAGCAGCAAGTCAGTGGTGATTTCCAGATGGATTTACAAGGTAAAGAAAGCAACAGATGGGAGTGTGGAGAAACACAAGGCCATATTTGTGGTCAAAGGATTCTCTCAGGTGGAGGGAATTGAGTATGATGAGACCTGTTGTACCTCTGAGTTGATAATGGTCAGCTATCGAGCCAGAGCATCTAAGATAATTGTTTTGGGGCTTTGTTTTAATTTGGAGGACCAATGAATGAAACAGATGTAACACTGTAATGCCTAACCTTTTGAATAATATTAATACCAAAACATAGGGCTGCTATAAAATTTCACACAGCGATATAGCTTGAATAGTGGTGAGCAGAAACAAAAAATAATATGATTATCCAAAATTTCATATAGAAAATTAAATAATCATAAGTAAGAAAACCTATGGCCGATGTTCAAAAGTTTCAAGAGAATATTCTTATGCTTACAACAATATGCTAATAATTTATTGATTTAGAGGGAATTAATTAAATAGACAGTTCATTAATCCATTCTCTTTATAGATTATCACTTCAGAAGCTTATAGGAATAGATTGAAACACAATTATTCCTACCTAGTTATCTCTGTAAGACATAAGAATATGAAGAAAAACATAATGAGTGTTACTGGAAAAACTTACAGGAAACAAAATCTGTGTAAAAGTAAATTCAAAATCCCTTTCTTTGTATTAAGGGTCCAGAAAAGCTAAGTACATCAAATGCTTACAAATGTTTCATCAAGGTGCAACCTTTCTTCAAGAGTGCAACCCTTCTTCAATGGTCAACCTGGTTCAATGGTGAACCTATAATAACACGTGAAAAAAATTATTTATACAATAGTGGAAAATATCCTAAACTGCTTTTACAAAAATAGATTATTGTGAAATCAAAATAAAGAGTGCTAGTTGATCTGACACTATTTTGATGTTGTGTTGTTGGTGACTATCACTGAAAAATGGAAAATTGTTGAAACTGGCTGATTGTTCCTGTTATTTAGGTTCTTTTGTCCTTTAGACTTTGATATTTTTCCCTTTAAGCTACTTGGTTGTTTGATCTTCACGCTAGATGTCATTTTTACTTATGACCTTTCATCTGATACACTTTGACCTTGTTGACCTGTCAATATCCTTTACTGTTGTTTTTACTTTTGCTGTACATTTCAAGTTTTTACTGTGTATTTCAATAGTAGATCATTTAGTTTTTTACATGTCTTAGCATATGGTAGTTGGATATTGATCATCTTTCTGTATATTTCATAGGTTTGTCTTTTAACTGTATGTTTTATCTACCTCCTCTGTTTTAACATTTACTATCTTTGTGTAAAGGATTTCTTCTTTGTTCTAACCATTACTGTGTAAATGAATTCTGCTCTTTGTAAATGATATTTGTCTTTTAACTGTATAAAGGCTTTTGAATTCATTTCCTGAGAGAATATGGAACAAACAGGTTTTATATGATCGCCTTCAAAATACAACAATTGTTAAGAAAAACACAGGTTGATAGGGAGGCGATAAATGGATTTATTTGAGCCAAGAGGTATGTGGACGGAATCCTGGTAGTGTTTGTACGGTAATCGGACATAAAAATGGGTTGCAAAGGCTCAGGGTGGTGCAGGAAGGGTTAGACAGGTTTCTTTGAAAAAACGAGTGAAAAGAGTGAAAATGAGGGTTTTCGTGTTTAAACGGTTAACTATTAATTTTTTAAAATTTGGTGCGGAAATCGATAAGTGAACAATTGATGGTTTCATCGTACGTGGGGAACGGTTTCGAAGGCTCATCGCACCGCTTTTGGCCATGGGGTAGTTTTTCTCCGAGGGCACACGAGTTAACGTGGGACTGCCATTGTCACACGAAATGAGTCGTTCTTGCGGACAAGATCGACCTCCCTAGTATCTAACGATATCTAGTGACAAGAAAGCCAATCAAAAACTATCTTTCTCTAAATATGCAATTTATAAACAAAGGTAAACAAGTGTTTTAGGCCTACCTTGGGTCCAATGCAAGTTTGTGGAAGCCTCACTCCTTTGATCCAAATGAGCTCCCTTGTAGCGAATCTGCAAACACAAACAAGCAAACAAATTAAATAGCACCTGAAAAGCCAATATCATAAAGCATACTTATCATGATGATCAAGGAATTCATGAAACAAATGGCATAAGACAATTTGTTGAGAAAAATGAATCCGATTGTATTAATTCAAATCAAAGAAGAACATTACAACATGTTCCTTGATGTTGTACAAGCTCCTCCCAGGGTCCAACAAGAAGTCTCCTCTACCTTGACAAGTTTCTCTCTCTTCCCAATGAAGCCAAAAGGTATGTGATCTCTCCTCTCAAGCTTAACTAGGAAGTCTCAATTCTACTAGCATTTACCCTAAAAAATGTTCAGCTCCTAACCTCCCTAGAAACCATCCCAATGCCTTAATTTATAGTGCAATGGAGGGAAGTTACTAGGTCCTCCTTCAAAGGGATAAAGCCCTCGTTCAAAGGGATAGCTCCTCTCATCAAGGGATTAGTTCCTTCTCTTTTGGGATGCATGAACCACCTAAGAGCGAACCATCCACGTCAAAATTCCTTCTAGAATCATCTAGAATTAAACCAAAGAGAGTTTTTTAGAATAAACTTGCACCTTTTTGACTTTCACAGGGGTCCGCACCCACTCCTTTAGAGACAGAGCGGGCAGGTTCGCAAGTAATGTGAACAGGGGGTGCGGGAAGACAGGCAACAGTGAGAGAAAGTGCGGAACCAGAGCTTTGTTGATTTTAATGTCTTTCTCTCATTTTCAAAGCTTGACATGAAGAGTTGAGGTCTGAGACTTGTTTAGGAGGACAATATAAGTGATGATAGATCCATACTGACTGCAAAGAGTCATGGTGACGATATTTTTGTGTAACAGATTGCCCCCTAAAGTGCGAAGTCTGCAGTAGATGAGGATTTCATTTATCATCTAGGAAGAGTGAATTAATTTATCATTTTGAGGATCATCTTGTGGAGGGCCTGGTTGGAACCTGTAAAAACATTTAATGCAAAATATATATATGAGATCATATCATCGTTGAGGTAGGCATTCCCATACTCAGATCAAAACTGACTAGAAAACTAACTATTCCTCTGATATAGGAATGGTCTTGTAATACATCATAAGTATAGACACATGTAGACACAGTATGGATGCAACCATCTATTTATGAATAGTCCACAGTATAATGAATACAAAATTCCTCGCAGCCTGGATGGCGGAAACTAGATCCAGTGTCTTCATTTCTGCTTCCTGAAACAGTATGATTCTATCCATGTGAATGAATGTGTTGAATTCGAACATGGTAGAAACCACTTGATTATCAGTCAATGATGTAAACTGTTAACAAGTGTGAGAGAAACCACCAGTAATGTCAATGGCTCTCAAAGTACTTAGTACAATCCATGAGATGTGAATATATGTGTTGATGTCGAACATGCCACAGAATCCTTTGATCGAAGGTCAATGATGCAACCTATCGTTGAAGGCAAGAAACCTGCCATTGAGGCATGCAGATCCCAAGGTACTCACGATTTCTAGATCATCTTTCTAGATAATGAGCTGAAGTCGATAGAAAGTGATCCGTCGTAGGCAAGCCCACAACACACAAAATCATAGATCAAGTTTGAAGAAATTTAGTTGCAAGGACTGACTCAGGGATGGTCAAGATGGATGATAGATATTTTGCAGATGAATGGCTTATTTGCACTGACCACTTGAACACATAATGACACAGAAGATGGTTTGGTGAAAATTGACCCAAAGTTAATACCCAGAAACCGGCTGAAGGCTTTCAATGTGGTTTGATCAACTGTTAGGCAAAGGATTTCCCAACCCAAGTGAATAAAAGTGTCGTGTTCAAGGGTGGTTACAAAGTATGACAAACAGGCTCATTTTTCTCTCTTTTCCCCCACCATTTCTGGCAAGTACCTCTTTATTTTTGACAAGCTTGAGGAGGAAAACATTTGCTTGATTATAAGCTCATCCTTCGGATGAGTCCAACTTAGTTTAAATTTGAACCCTAAGAAGGAGTGGTCCGTTCCTGTTTGTAATTGAACAGGTCCTCTATTGTTAAATTTCAACGAGTCCAGTATAGGAGAAACTCGACATTTTTCAATTTTAGAGAGTCTGAAAAAACTTAAGAAGACTCCATGGTTGACCTTTTTCGTAAATTTGTGTCTCCCAAGCCCAAAAAAGTATAAAATAATACTTGAGAGAACTGCTTGATCATTACGACCAAGGAGTACTTTTCTTAATTAGTGCCTCTGATCAGAAAAAGTAAAAAAAGCGATCAATGACACATCATTTTATAACCAATATCGAATTTGAAACGACAAAAATCCGGCAATCTTTTCATTTTTTTACTGTCAAGAAAAGAGTTGTAAGTGGACCGTCTTTTTAGTTCCGTTTTAGCGAGTTTAAAAAGAAAAACTCGGTGATCTTTTCATGTTTTAGGAGTCAGAAAAGAGCTTAAAGGTGACTCTAATGTTTTTTTTCATCGAAAATGACCGATTTCGCCTGAAAAATCCGTTATCCTGAACAAAAGCTCAAACATTACTCATACCTGTTTAAAATGGATAAAAATGTTGCAAAAGTTACCTTTCTAAAGTGAAACATAAACAAATTAACAACTCATTTATTTAAAAAACCTATAAAAAGGGCTTCCCTCAATTCATTTTTACCGTTTGAGTTTTGGGTAAGAAAATAGAGCTTTTGGTCAGAAACTTCTCGTGAAGATTACGGAAAATCCATCTGTCGGAATCGAGCGCCGTCTCCTCCAGGTAATCCACATCATCCTAATCTTCAATTTCATTCATTTCAAATTTGTTTTTAGGTTTTAATTTCATTTTTTAGAGGATTTTTAGGCTAGAAACCCGCGTAGGGGCCTGCAGGCACAACACAGGTAGCTTGCAGACCCCGACTTTTTCTCAATGGGGAAAAAGTCAGGGGTATGCACCTGCCGTGAAGGCAAGGTGTGGACCCACGCACTGTCTCTAACAGAGAGGGTGCGGTCCCTGCAACAAGGATTTTTAACCCTAAATTTCTCAAAATTCACCCAAAAACTTTGCTTTCAGACATTCTAATTCACCTTTTTGTTGGATGTAGAGTATACATCATGCTTGATTGGCAAGAACGGGAGCATGAGGACGTAGATATTGCCATGATAAATCATCAACCTTCGATCGATGCATTGAAGGCATGCGACTTATACAAATTCTGGGCCATACCTGGCATGAGGGCCCAGGTGGACTTCTTGCAGTGGTTGGTAGACAGGTGGAGCATACAGGACCAGTGCTTCTTCATTGGTGGTCACCAGCTCGAAATGGAGCCGGCAGACATATACTTTTTGACTGGTTTGCCTAAGAGAGATGAACACTTGACTCTATTCGAGACTAGGCCAGGTGGCAAGTCTGTCGATAGCCTCCGGCTAGAGTTCTGTAATAACCAGACTAGAGACAAAGGGATAGACATTAAAACCATATCCCTTCCTGAACTCATGGTAATCGCGTTTACTGTTACCAGGCTTAGTGGGAGTGCAGCACTACATATAGCCATTGGATCCCAAATGCGGATGGCAGTTGACTGCTTTCGAGGCACCATATTCAACTGGTGCGATGCTGTGTTGGCTAATGTAAAAGGCCAACTGACTAGAGCCAAGAACGGAAAACTGAAGACCTTTGGATATGGTGCTTTAGTCATGAGCCTTGGTCTGGAGAGGGTCACAATGTTGGTCCCACAGCACCTCACTGTTGGAGCTGGACTTCCTCGAGAGCCCAAACTGATGCGATGGGTTGCAGTTATAGCCTGTCATCCTGATGAGGGGACAGAGGTCGTTCGACTCAAACCTGAGTATTTCCATTGGTTGGAAACCCAGGTTTTTGCTATTCAGGACTTTCCTTACGCTGGGGTAGATTTTTGCGGTGACCCAGACATGGCTCTTCCACCAGGAGAGCAATGGGATGACTCAGGTAAAATCATTTTCAACATTTTCCTAATTTAATTTTTTTTTATTTTTGTCTCATCCCAAAATTGATAGTAAAAGTTTCAAATGCAGATGTGGGTCCACAATGACCAACCGCTCTCCGGCCTTACGAGAGGAAACAACCAGCTGCAGCGGCACCAACCCCACAGGACGAATTAGCAGAGACCTTGGTCGAATTGGAGAGCCATCTAGAGCGTTTGACAGGAGACATTCCGGAGACCGGTATAGATGACATTCCTTGTCGACTACAGTGCTATGTGATTGGGGTCCCAGGACCTTTCAGGAGGTTCCTTTGTAAGATGGCTCGTACAGTGGTTTCTTATCGAGATCATCACCAGTGATAGGATGATCGCTTATTGTAGACACATATGACATTTTTGCTTTTTGTACTTATCATTTTTGTCGATTGTAAGGTGTTTTTCAACCTATGATCGAGGACGATGTGTATTTTGACACACTCCTATATTATATTGTATCACTATTGCCGGCTTATCTTGTAAAACTTGTTATGAAATGTTTTTAAATTTATTTGTATGATTATTGCAAATGTCTACTTAACATTCGAGAAGTAATTGCATCTGCTAATGTATTTATATATCTGGAATATGCTGATATTCAATATAATCAAATTCATGCTCCAAGAGATGCACTCTCAAAAATAATCTCAATAACACTGGATTT
Organism: Pinus tabuliformis; assembly: GCA_031772625.1. Lineage (NCBI taxonomy): Eukaryota > Viridiplantae > Streptophyta > Pinopsida > Pinales > Pinaceae > Pinus > Pinus tabuliformis. The sequence goes on along the minus strand of CM062817.1, from coordinate 1,892,114,106 downwards.
CTAATGGCATATACTCTATTAAGTTGTAATACAACGAGTTCAGAATCTAACCTCACTATCAAACTCCGAATCCCAAATGAAATAGATTCAGATAATAACTCAATCACTGCACTATACTCTACAATGTTGTTCGTTGTTTGACTGAGGCTTACCCCATGCATAGATACCAACTCGTCAGAGGGCGAATAGATAACCCAAGTTGCGGAAGAAATGTTCCGTGTATTACGACAAGCACCATCAACAAAACCAATGTATGTTTGGAGAGACATCGACATCTGCAATATCAAGAGTAAAACCAAGATAAGCAGGAATAATGACGAAAAACACTCTCTAGGCTAAGCACACTTTTAATCTAAAACACACCAGCTAGAAAGAAAACTAACCTAACTAAAAATCTCCACACCCAAATTAAGCATAATACCTCTTCAGGTAACTACCATTTCTGGGTTTACCTAAAGAGACCCCGTCAAAGTCTACCAATTCATAGGCCCCTTTTTCCAGCTTTCGCTTGACAACATAAGGACCATGCCACATAGGTACGAATTTTCTAGTGCCTAATTTATCATTTGCTTGATTGTACAATAAGACTAGGTCTCCTTCCGAAAAATTTCGAGGGGTCACATTTCGATCATACTGAGCTTTAATACGTTTTGCATGAGTTTCGATCACTAATGCAGCATCGCGTTGATTCTCATCTAGCTGAGCCAAGTATAACAAACGTCTTTCCTATTCGGAAGTGGCTGGAAGTAACTCGATGGCCATTTGCAATGATGGGATTTCACATTCAATGGGTAACACAACTTCCAGACCATAAACTAGTTGGAAAGGAGTGAACCATGTTGATGTTTTTACTGAGGTTCGATACGACCAAAGCGCTGAAAATAGCATGTTATGCCAATTCGATCGATGAATCCCAATGATTTGTCGGATCATGATGACTAGAACTTTATTGATGGCTTCAACCAGACCATTAGCCTGTGGATAATACGGAGTTGAACTATCGTGACGCAAGCCAAGTTGGCCTGTAAGTTCAGTCATCATAACGTTTCGAAAATGATGCCCATGATTAGTGATAATCGTTTGTGGAACAAAAAACCTAGAAATTATATGATTGAACACGAAAATCACAGCTATTTTGTCGTCTACCTCAAATGTAGGCATCGCCTCGGCCCACTTGGTAAAATAATCTATCACAAGGATGATATACGCATGCCCCCCGGCCGAGTGAGGGTTACATGTAATAAAATTGATACCCCATTTTGCAAACAGACCGACGGCAATTATAGGGTGGAGAGGAGCAAGTGGAGCATGCATCTTTCGATCAAAAATTTGGCAGTTGTGGCATTTTCGGACCACGTTAATACAATCTTTAAACAAAGACGGCTAGAAGTAGCCAGCGCGCAATATCTTTTGGGCTGTGGCATACCCAGACATATGACCACCACACGCTCCAGAGTGACAGTCATTTAGAACCCTTTCAGCTTCCTCATGAGTTAGCAATGTTGAAAAACAGAGTCCGCCCAACGACGATAAAGAGTATCTCCAATAATTTTGAATTGTTGGGACTGGAATCATATTTTTCGACGTTATGACCTTGATAGTTCTGGCCGAAAGGATTGGGTCTGGAGATAAATGATGATATCCCTATACCATGGATCTAATGTGCTGATTAGAAACAAGGATTTGTCCAGAATGGGCTCCTCCACCACAGTTTCCGTGTCAGCACGCAGGAAGTCACACATTAACTCCACAAAGACTAAAGATTTCTATGACTTAGACTTTTGAAATTCCAAGTCGAACTCTTGTAGGATGACAATCCATTTGGAGTACTTGCCCCCTAGCAATTACTTGGTCAAAATATAGATCATAGGGTTGCAATCAGAAATTACTGTAGTTTTACGTACTAAAATGTAATGACGAAAATGTTGGACAACTTGAACAGCTGCCAATGCAAATTTCTCCACATGTGAGTATTTTAGCTCAGTTGGATTTAAAGTTCGACTAAGGTAATATATCACATGTTCAGTATCGAATTCATCTTCCTGAAATAACCCCATTCTGATGGTGGAATGGGAAGCGACGAGATACAAGAAGTAGTCCTGGTTGTAGTTGGGAGGATGCAATAACGGTGCATGGGTCAATGCGTGTTTTAGTGCATCAAAATATTTCTCAGCTATCTCATCCCAAAAGAATGGAGTATTTTGTTTCAACAACCGAGTAAAACCCTTTGTAATCTTGGCGTAGTTAGGAATGAATCGACGTAAAAAGCTTGCTTTCCCTTGCAAACTTTGGAGTTGGCGAAGAATCGAAGGAGGAGGCAATTTGACAATAGCTTCAACCTTTGAGGGATCGACGCGAATGCCAGCTTTCGAAACAACAAACCCCAGTAACCGACCTGTTTCTATACAGAAAACACACTTGTGTGGATTCAACCTAATCCGATAATGCCTACACCTCATAAAGATTGCTCGTAAATGGATGAGATGATCAGCTCGATGTAATGAATGAGCAGGCAAATCATCGAGATAGGGTTGCACAATGTGCTTGATGTCATGAAACGCGTAAGACATGGCCCTTTGAAAAGTTGCCTCGGTGTTCTTGAGCCCAAAAGGTAATTTGCAATAAGAAAATGTCCCCCACGGACAAATGAAAGCCGTTTTTGGTTGATCAGCAGGTAGAATATTGATTTGATTATATCCGGAAAAACCATCCATGAAGGAAATTATTTCGCTGCCAGCACAATCATCAATGACTTGATCGATATAGGGAGTTGGGTAATTGTCTTTTGGATAGGCTCGATTAAGGTCCCTATAATCGATACATATTCTTATTGTCCCTTGCTTTTTGTTAACAGGAACAATATTCGATACCCAATCCGTTAATGGAATCGGATAAATGAAACTTGCTTTGAGTAATTTTTCAACTTCTGCTTTAATAGCAGCACCTTTTCTCGGGTGAATCTGACGCAAACGTTGCCAGACGGGTTTAGCATCCGGGTAAGTTTTGATTTCATGAACAATAATTGCGGGGTCAATTCCTGGCATTTCCTCATATGACCATGCAAACACGTCGCGAAATTCTTGAAATAGGGCCTTATATGTTTGAATTTCATCTTTTGTACACGAGGCACCTATATGAATGTTTTCAACAATTCCAGACTTAACCGAAATATCAATAGGAATAGTTCGAGAAATGTTTGCCAAATTTAAATCTGAATCATGATTGTTCATTGGATTCTGAGGTTCCTTGACATATTCAGTCGTAAAAATTGATGAAAAATCATTTTCAAAATGATCACTCTCGGGTAAAAACGAAGATCTATGATGAAGATCTTCCCATGGTAAATCATTGACACATAGGATTTCACGAATTTGCTCATCTGTGTGAACAAGTTCGGAAAAAGTTGTTGAATCCGAGTTTGATATTGAAAGTGATTCTTCATGGACCACATTCATTAAGTCAATTTTGGTTGAATATGGGTCAGAAAACGACTGCATGGCCTGATACGCAATTTCATATGGACTCAAAGGCATAACATCACCGAATGAGTCTATCTCAGATTCGGAAGGTACGATCCAAGGATCACCATAAACAATGGTGTCTGACGAAATCATATGAATGGTTGCAGTAGAAGACGATGCGTTGATAGGAGGAAAAGGAAAAGTTCCCAGTAAACCAGCATCTTTAACTAGTCCTACTCCAACATCCTTATACGGGATAGTCATTTTGCCGACATGTTGAATACTTTCAGAAGAGGCCGGGTCGGATGAAAAGTAAGTCAGCTGGTATATGGTTACGATCTTTCCATTATGAGGGAACTTTATAAGCCAAAAGACCGATGAAACGACAACTGTCATAGTGTAAGACCAACTACGACCCAAGAGAAGGTTGTAATCTAGAGGGGCATCAACCACCTCCACCTTTATATTAACAGTTTTTCCTTCTACCCCTATAGGTAAATCCTGTAGAATGCCAAAAGGATGAAATCCATGGCCATCAAAGGCCTTTAGAATCATCGGGGATTGATTTAGCGAAGGAGAACCAAGCGATCTCCAACACTGTATCGACATAATACACATTGAGGCTCCCTCATCAATCACAGTCCTATAAATAAGTCTGTTTTTGACTAACACTGGGATCTGGAAAGCCATTTGATGAGGTAAGCGTGGTGTACTATTTTCTAGATAAAAGATTATAAGGTTCGAGTCTTGAACGTCAACAGCTCCTATAGCAGACAATAGTAATTTACGTTGTGCTGGACATGATTGCAGCATTTCCAAAGCCGACATTGCTGAAGGTGAAACAACCAAATCTTCAGCAATGTTATAGTTCTGAGCCTCTCTCCCATGTGGATTGAATGCTGACTTTCGAAGTATACCCTTGGCGGGCGGTTTGATTACTAAGTCTGTATTAGGTTTCTTGATCTGTAGCGGATCGGAACCGGGAGCTGAGGTTGATGGGTTAGAATGAGAAGATTCTGCTTCTTTACCATCAACAGGACTTTTACTTCCATAATCATGCGATCGAGTCGCAATCCTAACATGAGACATCATCAGTATGGGTTATTCATTGGCATTTGAGGAAAAATCATCTTACTATCTTGACTTGGAAAAGGATCCTTCAAAACAACAGGCGTTTGGGAACCTTTGACAATTTTTGCAACCTCTGCTCGATGAGGGTAGTCTCTTGTAAAATGCTCTTCATCACAAATGAGACAAGGATAACGAGGTTTGTGTTTCTCATCATTTGATTCCGCTTTTTCCTGGTTTCTCTTTCGAATTTTTATCTGTTTTATTTTTCTTCTTTCCTTTTTTCTTACCACTGAATTTTGATTTGGCTATAGATGACTCTACAACATGAATATCGGCGGAAATTTCCACGGAAGAATCTCCTGTCGGGGAATCTGGCAAGGTTATGATAGGAGAAGAATTCTTGGAAGACTTCTTCTTACTTTTGGTATTAACCGTACCGGTCATACCATCAACGGCATGAGACCCTGAAGGAGCTGTAGTGATTTGATTTTTCTTAGGAAGATCGGGGATTTTCTCGTGTAACGTACCTAACTGCGTATAAACTAAGTCAAGGTACTATGCTTGAGCAATTACTTGCTCTTCAATAACGACTCCGGCCTTAGCTACATCCTCAGTGATCTTTGGCAAAAAATATTTTACAAACGATTCAGCTAAGATTTGATCCAGAATAAAAACTTTCACTAAACACCGTCGACATCTCCATTCATTAATGTGATCTGAAATATAAGTGGATGTAGACTGCTTTAATGAAGTTAGTAATTCCGTGCCATTGTCATATCTGACAGGCAACTGAAAATGAGTTAAAAACAAAGTAGCTAGCTTACTGAAATTATAAAAAGAAGCTCGCGGTAACTCAATGTACCACTTAGCCTCAAGACCAATTAGAGTGTGCTGGAAAAGTCTTAAATGGATTGAATCATCTGAAATGGAATTAGACGCACACCAGAGGTGATAAGTCATCACATGGTTCGACAGGTCCTCTCCTGATTTTCCTTCAAACTTAGGAATATCACTGGGCAACTTATTCGGCATTGGCGGCCAAAACGGAAGATAGTTAATGGGATTGTTCGTAAGGCGCGACAAGTCAGGCAAGTCCAAAGTTGCGATAAACGGTAACTGACGATTAGGGTCCCTAAAACTTTGGGTCATGAGACCAGCCCCAGGAGGAGGATATCCAGGATAACTAGGAATTGGAATTGCATTTGGGATATTATATCCTCCCAGAAAACCAGGATTAACCGGACCGTACTAGGGTTGTTGAGGTTGTTGATATGTATACCTAGGGTACGGTTGATACTGATAGACTGGCTGCTGCACAGCAGGACCGAATTGGTAGTGTCCCTGGTACGGTTGATAAGTAAATTGAGGTTGACTTGTGACAACCGTACATGAACCAGGTTGTCCTACAGGCATTTGAACCGAAGTTTGAATTGTGGATCCAGGCTGAGGTAAAGATGTCTGAGGAGCTGATACAGGAACAGTAGAAACCGGAGCTGTCGATACTCCAGAAGTAGGTGGGGTAGATTGAATAGATGTTGCAGCAGTTGCAGCATCTGTTTGAGGCGGAGTACGAGGCGTACTAGGTCCAGGCTGAGAAACTACAAAAGGTACATAAGTTTGAATAGTAGACTAGACAGGTTGCTAGGGTGAACTAGAGACTAAGGGTTGTCTAGTTTGAGATGAAAACTGTACATTCGGTTGCAAGACCTGTTGAGTTTGAGATGGATCCCACACTAAGTTCATTCCAGGGTACGGACCCATAACAGGTTGAGAATATTGAGAACCATAACCGGGTTGAGGGTAGGGTTGATAATTCAGAGGTACATTTCTAGTTCCTTGAACATATGATTGACCGGAAGGTGGTTCGAAACCTTGGTTCGAGTACTGACCTTGAGGTTGATAACCCTGAGGCACATATTAGTATTGATACTAGGTTGACCTTGAGGTACATATTGATACTGGGGTTGACCTTGAGGTACATATTGAGTCTGGGGTTGACCTTGAGGAATGTACTGTCCCGTAGGTATGTACTGTCCTTGAGGTTGCCCCCCAGGTGCAAATTGGGTACCTTGAGGTTGCCCCCCAGGCGATAATTGAGGACTTTGAGGCTGCCCCCTAGGCGGTAACTGGCCACCTTGAGGTTGAGGATTAGGAATAGTACCTGACATCATGAGAATATCTTCTACACTCAACGGCTTAGTTCCATTATTTCTAGTTAATAACCCTTGTTCAATGGGTTGAGGAGATGCTCCCGAAAAAGTACCAGTAAGTGACTGATACCCAAAGGGAATAGAAGGACCGTCGTACAAAAAGGTTTCTGGAGATTGAGAAAACATGGACGACTGTCTTGACATATTTAACGGAGGATAGTAACCCCTAGGTGTTGGGTGATAAGGAATACGAGGTGGTGAAAAACTTAGTCCCGGGTTTTCCAAAAAATTGGTCAATGAAAGATACCAAGAACTGCTCTTAGGTGGACTGTAAAAGATTGATTCACACTCCCTAAGTTCTATAACAGGTTTATTTTCAGGGATAGGGATGCCTTCCTCTTTCGGAGTAGAAAGTTCTTCAATAGCTATAAGTCGAGAAGGAAGATTTTGGCTAATTATTCTTTTTACCCTGGGTGAACCAGGACCACTAGAAGTTGGAGAGGTAAATCCCGATGTTGGAGTAGCAGCAAATTCAGTTTCAGGTTCGGATATTTCAGGTTCCTCACCTAAATCACTAGTATATGAAAAGCTACCAGTAATTTCGGAAACAAACACAGATTGTGGATTATAATCTGCTACTAGAGCTTGAAAATCAGGATGTACCACTAAAGAAGACTCTCCTTCTTCAGGTGACCCAACTCTACTGTTTCTAGGAGTTACGAGGGCTCGTAACCCTTCAGGCTGGCTCGGTGAAAACTCAGGAGGTTGGCCCCGAAGTCCACGGGACTTCCTCGGTAATTCAGCCACGATTAAATATTTTATCTACTTCACACGAAAACAAAGTAAAATCTTAATGAAAACCACCTAAATCCTCTAAAGAACCAAACAAATTTGAATCACATGCCTAAAGAATATAGGAGATCAAACCACATACAAACAACAACTTTCCATAATGAAAACACTAGTTGGTGATGAAATCCAACGTCGCAGAGTTCAATACAGAAATGGCGGTTGGAACAGTCACTCCGGCAACCTGCTTAATGAATAGACTAGTACAAGTTCCTCCATTAAATTGTCTCGAGTGAAGAGAACCCCCCAGAAAATCCAAGTGAGTCTAGCCGACGTTTGTTCCAAGTACAGTGGGAGCTTCCCTCCACCGTCACCTTAGGAAAAATCCTATAAAATATGGTCACTATGGTTACCGACAGAAACAAATATACCTGGGGGAACAGTCTACGATCCGATACACACGCAAGGGCAGAGTAACAAGCTCAATCCCCTTGAAGGCTCCTTGACATAATCCAAGGTTTATCAACAAGTGACCCCAGGCTCCTCGATAATGGTTAATCCGAGGTTTACCGTTATTAATACATGAATATCTGGCGTCGTTCCCAATGAAGAAGGATTGATTCCCACACTGGTTCGGACACAATCTCGTGCTTCTCCTTTAAGAGGAGATTTCCCAGAGCATAGATGCAACAATTGGATTTTTCTCCTACCGCAAGATACAGCTACTTGTTTGTTTTACTGTCTTGGAGAGTTAATTACTCCCTACTCCAAGACACTAGCCTAAGCTATGTTGGTGTAATAGAGCCCTAGAAATAAAAATATTACTAGATAGATTTTACTTTAAGCGTTATTTTTATTGGTTTTTGTTTAAGTCAAGAGGTGCGGAGATGAAACTTGTGGTGTGAAGACTCGACTCGAAATCACTAAAAAATGCACTTAAGATGATTAAGCAATCTTTTCCCTTCAATGAATTTCTAGCTAGGAAAGAGTTTGAGAATGCAAATGCTTGTAAACACAAATCTTTCTTAACAAACAAATCAAAAGAAGAGCTTTTTGTCTTTTCCAATGCACTCAAAACGAGACAACTAGTTATTTTCACAAAAATTTCCCTTTTCTTTCAAACACTCAAATACTACAAAAACAAACTTTTTCCAAAAGAGATTTTTTATTTTTATTTTATAAAACACTCAAAACTATGGAAAATTCTAATCTTGAGATCTATAAACTATAAAAAACTATTGAATTGACCGGAGAATCCACAGTATAAACATTTTTGAACCAACGTTTCGAATCCCAAGTGGGATCCATCATCAGGGTTGAAGAATGATGATAAAAGAAGAGCAAGCAAGGAGAATAAATACTAAAAAGGCCAAATTTATTTAAGGAGGAATAAACAGTCGGCTAGAATCCTAATTTTATATTATTATTATTATTATTATTATATTATTTTTATTTCATATTGAATATTATTAATAATTATCATTTAAAATAAATTAATATAATAATAACTTATACATTAATTAATATAATATTAATATGATAATAAACAATTATTATATAATAAATAATTAACTATTACTAAATAATAATAATTAAATTTTTTTTTATGAAACCAATTATTAATTAATAACTAAATTAATAAGATCAAAACATATTATAAATGATTTAATATTTACAGTTAACCTAAATAATAAATTTAATTCCTATTTATTGATTAATATATTAATTTAAATTATATTAGAAAATATATAAATAATTAATAATTAAAATAGAGAATATATAATAATTCATATATATATAATAGCTGATATATAAATTAATATAGACTTTTTATATAAATGAAAAAATAATGATCAACTATTTGATTTGCAAATAAATTAATTTATAAATATTTGATCTTATTAATAATTAATTATTTATACTAGATTAATATAATAATTCATATATTAATAAAATAACTAATGTATAAATCAATATTAATAATAATTAATTATTTTATAATAAATAATTAATTTCTATTTATATTTGAATAATATATAATAATTGATTAATTATTATTATTATTATATAATAATAATAATTAAATATTATATTAATAATTAATAATAAAATTAATGTATTATAATAAATTAATAATTCTTATAATAAATATTATAAAGAATAAATTAATAAATTTTATATATTTATTACATTCTATTAGTAAACATAAATAGTTAATATATAGTTAACTAATGAATAAATTAATTGATAGCTCTATATAGAAAGAAATTAAATTATTATAGAATAACGGAGGCCAACATACTTGAGGACAACATACCTGAGGACGCATTACCTGGGGATGGGATGGCGACTTTTAACTTCATTGATCAAGGGCAGCCAGCTTCCACTAATTTCCAAACCATTGTCTCTGTTCAGATTCTGAGGATACTTCATAATTTCAAGAGCTTCTCTGATCTTCCGTCTTTGATGGTGTTCCTCTCTTGCGATAATAGAAGCGTTTTCCAGGCAAATATGGTGCTTAGTCTTCAAGGAGTGTTCTGCCAGTGCTGAGGTACGAGATCTTCCATTCTTGATATCAGCGCCATGTTCTTTGAGCCTTGTCTGGAGGGAGCGACCTGTTTCACCTATGTAGCTTTTTCCACAAGAGCAGTCTATCTTATAGACTCCCTTAAGCTGAAGATTGTCAATATCATCTTTAACAGATTTCAAACCTTGTCTGATGGTACCCGGAGCTGAGAAATGAGTGAAAATGTTCTTCTTTCTTAGGATTTTAGCGATTTTGTTTGTAACACCAAGGATATAAGGAAGAAAAATCTTACCCTGAGGTTGATCTTGTGCCTTATGCTCATGAGATGACAACTTTCTTTCAGCTCTCTCTATGGCTCTTTTAATCTCATGCTCTTTGTAGCCTATATTCTTGAAAACTGAAACCAAATGCCTCTTTTCTTCATTCAGATGCTCTGAGTCGGAAATTCGAAGGGCTCTGATGGCAAGGGTGTTTAGAACACCAAACTTCTGGGCCGGGTGATGGTGGGAATCCGCATGGAGGTAACTTTCCGTGTGGGTTGACTTTCTGAAAACCTTGTGGCCTAGAGAGCCATCTTCCTTTCTGATGATTAGAACGTCCAAAAATGGGATGCTCATATTTTCTTCAAGTTCCATCGTAAATTTTATTTCTGGAGAGATGGAGTTTAAGTGAATGAAAAACTTATCAAGTTCTGCTTTACCATGGGTCCATTTTATGTTGGTATCATCGACAAAACGCTTCCACCACGCCGGCTTTAAAGGATAAGATTCAAGGGCCTTCTTTTCAAAGTGTTCCATATACAAGTTGGCTACGATCGGTGATAGGGGTGATCCCATAGCCACACCTGTTGTCTGCTCATAAAATATTCCTTGGAAGGTGAATACTGTTGACCTTAAGCAGATTTCCGCCAGCTTTGCAGTCCCCGGATCAGTAACATCTTTTATAACCTGAATGGCTTCATCAAGAGGAATCTTTGTGAATAAGGATACCACGTCAAAGCTAACAAGAATGTCATCACGTTCCATCTTTTCATTTTTGATGAGATTCACAAAATCATGGGAGTCTTTGATGAAGGAATCAGTATTTCCGGCAAGGGGTTTAAGGATTTTAGCAACATATTTCGCAAGTTCATATGTTGGGGAGCCAATAGTATTGACAATGGGTCTAAGGGGAACCCCTTCCTTATGGATCTTGGGTAATCCATAGATTCTAGGGATGGTTTCACAAGAAGGGGTTAATTTCTTCTTTAATTTTCTGTCGAGATTAGAATCTGAGATGATCTTTTTTACATCCTTCATGATTTTGGGGATGGGATTACTGTTCAACTTCTTATAACTGCCACAGTTTAGGTGATCATTCATTTTGCGCACATAGTCTTCTTTATCTAAGATGACTGCTGCTCCTCCTTTATCTGCTTTAAGAACCACCACCTTGTCATTGTTCCGCAAAGATTTGAAAGCTTTTTGTTCCTCCCTACTCAGGTTGCTTTTGGGAGCATTGGCTTTTCTCATGATGAGAGAAATTTCTTGCCTTAATGCTTCTTTTTCATCCAGAGGGAGGTTACTAATCCCATCTTCTATGCTGCATATCATGCTCTCAATGGGGAGGCTTCTAGGAGCAACCGCAAACCCCATACCCTTGCTGAGAACATTGGTTACTAGAGGATCTAATTCTTGGGAAGAAAGGTTGACCACTTTTATATTAGATCTTGGCTCACCGGTATTTGCTGAAGACATAGCTTTTCCTTCTTTCTGGACATTCATGTCTAAGCCTTGATTTTTATTACTTCCCATGCCATCACCAGAATTTTGAATGCGCTCACAATTATGCGACCTGAGAGTATTTAATGAATTGTATTCAAAATTATCCTCTTTTGAATCAACAAGACTGTTTTGACCGAAACCGATAACATTGTCTTTTATTAATAAATTAGGGATATTATTAATAGCGCAGTTGTTGTCGTTTCTTCCATCTGCATAATCTCTTGAAACCTTTAAACTATCACCGTTGCTAACTGGTTCAGTTGTGTCTTTGGGAGACTTGACACCGCAATTTGCGTAGTTCCTGGACTGATCAACGAAGTTCACCTTACAATTACTGTCATTAACTACGCAGCTACTTGTGACAATAACACCGTTTGCTTCTCCGTGGTTTCCAAGGATTGTGCAGTTGTTTTCAGTTGAATTACCAGTGTAGCAGGCACGGTTTTTAAGGATGGAATCATCTGCGCAGCATTCATAGGTTTCATCGTTGCTAACTGGTTCAGTTGTGTCTTTGGGAGACTTGACACCGCAATCTGCGTAGTTCCTGGACTGATCAACGAAGTTCACCTTACTATTACTGTCATTAACTGCGCAGCTTCTTGTGACAATAACACCGTTTGCTTCTCCGTGGTTTCCAAGGACTGCGCAATTGTTTACAGTTGAATTACCAGCGTAGCAGGCACGGTTTTTAAGGATGGAATCATCTGCGCAACGTCCATAGATTTCATCGTTTAGATTGCTGGAACTGACAGCGTTTTGTGAATTCACAACGCTGGAACCTTCTGCGAACTATCTCCCAAATGATTCAACATTCAAACCACTTACAACTCTGTCCATTAATCTGCTTGTATTACAATCTACGCTATCTCCAGAGTTAACACTGCTTGGACTACTTTCGCTGCCCCCCATTATGTTGATCAATTTTCTTGGATTACATTCACCTGCGAGGTTTATATTGGAATTAACCTTAAAGTTTTTGTTTTGTGCAGAATTGTTGGCGGGCTCCTGACCAGAGATTTGAGAATTTAAAAGCTTGGAGAGATTCTTGTGCTGCCTGGCCAGAGCCATCTGACCTTCATTTTTTGCTTTCAAGGAAGCCCTGGCATCAATAATGGAGAGTTTATATTGTGGATTCTCCGGTCAATTCAAAAGATAAAAACCACAGATCTCTCAAATCCAAAATATAAAAAACTATTTGAAGTAAAAGCTTACAAGATGTCTTTTCAAGGATGTTTTACTTAGCTATAAGCAAACTAAGGACTAATTTTTCCAGAATCACAAATCAGTCAAAAAACAACCAATTTTTGTTTTCTTTTCTAAAAATGAAATCCAAACTTTTAACACAAGACTTTTCGAAGTTTCTCAAAGAGAAAACACAAGGTGGATTCCTCAACAAAGGCAAATTTTGCAAATGGTCAGACTCATAAGAAGGCCAGTAAAAACCAAGGTGATCTGAGGCTTCTACAGCTTCTAAGCTTTGAGCTACTACAAGACCAAAATGAAATCCAAGCTCGGCAACCAAAACTTCTAAGAATTTCACCTAAAACCCTAACACCAATGGAATTAACCTAAGAAAAGTTCTTGACAAGTCACATGCAGGTCTGGGCAGGGGATAATAACATTTAAACAAAAACTAAGCTGACTAAAAGAGAAAATCTCAAGTTTTCCAAAATTTTGACAGGGTCCGCAGTTCACACAGGTGCAGTACCGCTCTGTGTGAAAAGCAAAAGTGCGGATAGGTCCGCACTGTTGCAAGCCGAGGGTGCGGTCCTCTCCAAAAGTTATGAAAAACAAAAAATAATCCAAGATCTACTAAATCTACCCAATTCCACACACAACAAGCCAAAAACAGAAACAAAAACACAGTTTCTCAGGTCAAAGTAAAGCAAATCAAGAAATCAAGTCCCCAGTGGAGTCGCCATTTTGTCACACGGAATGAGTCATTCTTGCGGACAAGATCGACCTCCCTAGTATCTAACGATATCTAGTGACAAGCAAGCCAATCAAAAACTATCTTTCTCTAAATATGCAATTTATAAACAAAGGCAAACAAGTGTTTTAGGCCTACCTTGGGTCCAATGCAAGTTTGTGGAAGCCTCGCTCCTTTGATCCAAATGAGCTCCCTTGTAGCGAATCTGCAAACACAAACAAACACACAAATTAAATAGCACCTGAAAAGCCAATATCATAAAGCATACTTATCATGATGATCAAGGAATTCATGAAACAAATGACATAAGACAATTTGTTGAGAAAAATGAATCTGATTGTATTAATTCAAATCAAAGAAGAACTTTACAACCTGTGCGTTGATGTTGTACAAGCTCCTCCCAGGGTCCAACAAGAAGTCTCCTCTACTTTGACAAGTTTCTCTCTCTTCCCAATGAAGCCAAAAGGTATGTGATCTCTCCTCTCAAGCTTAACTAGGAAGTCTCAATTCCACCAGCATTTACCCTAAAAAATGTTCAGCTTCTAACCTCCCTAGAAACCAGCCCAATGCCTTAATTTATAGTGCAATGGAGGGAAGTTACTAGGTCCTCCTTCAAAGGGATAAAGCCCTCGTTCAAAGGGATAGCTCCTCTCATCAATGGATTAGCTCCTTCTCTTTTGGGATGCATGAACCACCTAAGAGCGAACCATCCACGTCAAAATTCCTTCTAGAATCATCTAGAATTAACCCAAAGTGAGTTTTTTAGAATAAACTTGTGCCTTTTTGACTTTCACAGGGGTCCGCACCCACTCCTTTCGAGACAGAGCGGGCAGGTCCGCAGGTAATGTGAACATGGGGTGTGGGACTGTAGGCAACAGTGAGAGAAAGTGCGGAACCAGAGCTTTGTTGATTTTTAATGTCTTTCTCTCATTTTCAAGGTTTGACATGAAGAGCTGAGGTCTGAGACTTGCTTAGGAGGACAGTATAAGTGATGATAGACCCATACTGACAGCAAATAGTCATGGTGACGACATTTTTGTGTAACAACCATGTAACCACAATGGGCCCAAGGAAAACCACGAATCTTGCGTGTTCTCGGGTGGGTAAAGCTAGGAGATCGGGAGCACGTGATATTGTTTTGGGTCATTGGATCTAGGAGCAGATGATCTAATGGCTATCATGTGGTGGAGTTGCATTGAGGACAGTCGGCGGAGATTAGCGAGGCCCAAGGGTTAATTACAAAGGATTTGTAATTATTTTACGATATAAGCATGGTTTAACCATATTGTGATGGGTTTAATAAAGTGGGACCAGGGAATAAATACACTAGGGATATAGGTTAAACAAGTATCGGGGAAGGTTTATTAACCATACCTAGGGTTAAATGCGGGGTTTGTTTAACCACACCATGGGGTTGGGTTAAACGGGTTTTGTCGGGAAAATGGTGATTTGCACAGTTTTGTTAAGTAATGTGGGGTTAACATAAAAATTAGGCTAAAGGGGTTTTATGTGTAAAAAGGGTTTTTGTCAGGAAAACATGAATATAGCGGAGTTAAATTTATAAAGTAGAGGGGGGAATAAAAGTTAGGATAAGGGGTATTATGGGTTTTTATGGGTTTTCTAGGAAAAATAGGAAAATTACAAGGGGAAAGTGATTTATTCAAAGGGGAATGTGTTTCACACTAGGGAAACGGGGTTTTTAGGTAGGGGAATGAGTTTGGAGGGTAAATTGCTAGGAAAATGTGTGAAACCAAGGGGCAAAGGTGAAAATGAAGGGAAAAGGGTATTTTCTTAGGAAATGATGGGATAATGAGGAAATTAGTAAGTATGTAGTGGGGGGTGAAATGAAATGAGGGGAAATTAACCAAATCAACTTGTGAACATCTTTTCACCTTCATAATTTCTCTTGCACATTGCAACACATGATTAAGCATGATAAATGTGCTTATGCCTCAATCAACTTTGTACTTCTGCAACCTTTCTTCTACCTACCCTTTACTTACCCTAACATTTTTTCTTCACTTAATTGGGTGCATTTAAGCTAGCAGACCCTTTATTTCCTTTTTCTTTTGAAAAGAAAACTATCTAATTCTAACCTTATAACATCTAAGGGCTTAGATTAAACTGATGAGCTCCTTATTATTCTCTACCTAACTATTGATCTGCCAAGATTAAATAGTTTGGCTAGATCTTTATTCTCAACTATAAACATGAAATTTAAAACATGAACTAGTCAAGATTAAACTATTTGACTATCATGGGTTGTGGCATTTATGACAAGCTGCACACAACCATTATTTTGCATAATAAAGTATAAGGTAGTGGCACTTGGACTTGCACACTTTCAAAGTTTATTTCTTTTTGCTTTTCTCTCTAACCTAACATTTTATTTTTGTCTTCATTTTTTTAGGGAATATTTCCTAACATTTTTATTCAATATTCTTTTTGCCCATATCCTAGCTTAACATTTTTTGAAAAATATTTTCATTTTTTGACTAATTGATTCTAACTTACCAAAACCAAAAAATGCTACAACAAGACCTTTTCTCCAATATCAAGGTACTCTTCAATCAGATCTATTCTAGCACTGTCACTGCAGATGGGATGGAAGATACATCAGATGGATATAAAGACATCATTCCTCAATGGTATGATTGAGGAAGAGGTCTATATTTAGCAGTCAGAAGGATTTGTGACCTTCAATAGAGAGTCACATGTTTGCAAACTTAAGCGATCACTGTATGGACTAAAACAAGCACCTCGTGCTTGGTACACCAGGATTGAAAACTATTTCACCAGATTGGGCTTCAACAAAATTGATGTAGATGAAAACCTTTACCATATTGTGGTTGAAGGTAAATTATTGATTATAGTATTATATGTCAATGATTTGATTCTAACAGGTGATGAGAAGCTGATAAAATCTTGCAAGAGAATTCAAGATGAAGGACCTGGGGCTCATGCATTAATTTATTGGTACGGAAGTATGGCAAGGAGATGGGGAACTATTTGTCTCTCAGGGCAAGTATGCCAATGAGATACTGAAGAAGTTCCTCATGGGAAGCAGCGAGCCGATGGAGAATCCCCTAGCAGGTAATTAGAGGAAGGAAGATGCTACTTCAGGTGAAGTAGTGGAAGCTAATATTTATAGACAACTTGTGGGTTCACTTATGTATTTGGTGAACAAATGAACAAACATGTGTTTTGCAGTTAACCAACTTCGCAAGCCATGGTTAAGCCAACCAAACTTTATTGGAAGGAAACTAGACATCTGCTGAGATACCTCAGAGGTACCACTCATTTTGGTCTTTGGTACATACTGACAGAGGGAGTGAAGCTTCAAGACTTCACAGATGCAGATTGGGTAGGGATTCGATCCAACCGAAAAATCACATCATGGGGAATATTCAGTGTTGGGTCAGAAGTAGTGTCTTGGTACATCAGGAAGCATAGATCAATTGCACTCAGTTCAACAGAAGAATAATACGTGGCTGCTAGTCAAGAAACTTGTGAGGCTACCTAGATGAGGAAGATATTTGTTGGGTTGTTTGGTCAGCACATGGATCCTACAGTGTTGTGACAATCAGAGTTATATCAAACTCTATGATAATCCAGTTTTTCATGTTCGAACCAAGCATATTGACATTTGGTATCACCATCTACGATATTGTGTGTAGAGGAGAATCATGTTGTTGGAGTACATTCCTACAGAGGAGCAAGATGTAGATATTTTGACAAAGGCATTGTCAATATGCAAATTTGAGTTTCACAGAGGTAGGATTATGGTAGCAGATAATCCCTTTCTTGTTAAGAGGGAGTGTTGAAAATGAAACAAGAAAATCCTAATTTAATTTTGTCCTTGAATTAAAATAGGAATTAAATTGTAATTCCATATCTCATGACAACTTGTAATAGTTAACTAAGTTCATTTGAATTAGTTGGCTCAATTAATTCAAGTTGAGAGTCTAACTAGAGTCATGTAGAGTGTCTCTTACTTTATAGGATCCCTGGTTGAGTTTATTTTGAGTTGTAATTATTTAATTTATTCTAACTTAGTTAAATCCAGTTAAACTAGTTCCAACTAATGGAGGAATTAGTAGGAGATCCAATTGTGGGGTGTAACCAATAGTGATCAACCAATAAAATAAACATTCACTCATAATTAAATCATGCATGTCAGATAAAAGGAAGACAAAATTGAGATTGGATTTCAGGGATAATGTACTATTAGTTGTATAATCATCTGAATTGTACAAATGGTGCATGAAATAAAAGGAAGGCCTATGAGGATTGCACAATTCAGATTTGTGGAATTTCCCAATTAAATATGGGCTAAGTCCCAAGGAAACTGCACAAGGAAATAGGGCTTGGCAGGTAGAAAAATTGGCTAAGTATTGACGTGACTTTGTCTGGGAAGCAGTGAGATAGATAGAGATAGTGCATAGGTTTCTCGGGCTTGAGAAACAAATTGTAATCTTCTCATATTTTATGATTAATTCAATATATAGATAGTAGGGGTTTTTAGCTATGGCTTTCCCTATAAAATTATTGTGTTAGGTGTGATTGAGTTCTTTCTCTTTTATGCTTCATGATTTCATCGATGGTTTATATTTTCCGCTGATGAGTAGAGTAGATTCAAATCAAGTGTTTTAGAATATTACAATTTGTAGTTTGAATGTACAAGGAATTTGTACCTTTTAATTCATAAGGCTTCATGGAACAATGCAAGATGGTCATATAAATTTGTCTTGACACTGGTTCAACATTGACTTTCTAAGGAAAAAGTGTGTTTGTGCAAGAAAATGTTGGTTTTTGATGCACAAACAAAAACTCTAATGGAGATGGTTAAGGATGTGTCATTGGGATCAAATGACACTTTATGTAATTTTTATGGTACTACATGAGCCTTTGTTGGGCCTAATCTCCTCCTAGTGTACAAGGAAAGCAATGAAAAGAAAACATTAGGTGTTGTTGTGTCCAGCAACAATCCCCCCTCTTATTTAGTTTTAGTAACAAAGCTAAATAAATGGGGACCCTTCTAAAAAATAAAAAACTAGCACTTATGTTTCCCTTTGAATAAAACATGCTATCATAAACTTAGGAGAACACTCGCAAAACCCAAAAACTTAGATTTTATGATAAGTTTCGAATAAAATCATTCTCTTAACAATAAGACATCACATCGCAAATGATAAGGGAGGACATCATATTAACAAGCTTTTGAAATTGCGAAAACGCAATGCGAGATCGCACGCCTTAAAGACCCATCGCGCATCGCAGATGTTATACACTGCAAGTATCACCTAAGGTAAAATATCGCGATCCAGTGACATGCGATAAGATATCTTGCAAATTGCATCTTGCAGCCACCCAACAAAATAAATGATTGTTAACAAACGGGTTAGCGATATTGCGAAGCAAATCGTAAAATCACTTTATCGTAGATCTACAGGGCTTATCGTTCAATAAAGTTTTTCTCGTAATCCGATACCAAGTTATGAGCATTAATGTGAATTTAGTGGTTAGTTGATGGTCATTTATGAGATAAGATTTAGATCTTATTGAAATGTAATTTCACGTAGGGTGATATATTTGATATGATTTTAGAATTAAAGAGCTTTCTCGTCACCTCATCTCTTACCATTATTCTTTCCTTGCTTGTAAATTTGCAGGAGTGGCAAGTAGAGTAATATACACAACAATGTGCAGAACATAATGGGAAAAAAGGGAAAAGCTCCGGTTGCAGAAGACAAAGAGATGACGCCCTTATACATAGACACCACCTGTAATAGAGATGTCGACGTAACCACTTGGGAAGGCATGTACAGTCTGCTCGAAGAAGAAAATCCCAGAGTTATGGAGGTTAAAGCAACAACAGACTCACGCGGGTCGTTTGAGGCGTCAATTACTGAACTTGCCTGTTCGTTCTTGCATCGAATAGCGGCAAGACCGAAGATTCTTCCATACACAGACATGGTTAAGTGAGTACTGGACAATGCTGATATATCAGACAGATAATTCAAGACTCGAGGCCAAGCCCTCATTGAGTCATTCACTTCACAAGATTTAAGGCTTATGTATCATTTACCAGAGCCGCAGGCAACCTACAACAAGCAGTTCATAGAAAATTTTGCCAAAGAAAACGAAGATTTGGCGGAATGCACCAAGAACTGGTCAATAAGGGAAGAACCATTGAAAAAGGAGCAAAGCACGCAGACCGAGGCCCATCAAGACCGAACGCAGGGAAGCCCGGATTGGGAAATGGAGGCAGTTTCCGATGCAAGATTAATTGCACATCGACGGGCAAAACCCCTCAAGAAGGAAAGCCTCGAAGCACTCGGTCGCATGGAAACTAGGAAAATCATAGGGGAAAAACACTAAAGGCTAAAGGCGGGACTCACGCTCCAAAATCGACGGTATTTATTAGGTGCACCCTTGGGCGGTAAGCGGATTTGGCTGAAACCTAGCAATTCCATTCAACGCCTGATGCGTGGCAGCAGAAGAAGCATCTACAGTGGCAAAAAACATCATTGACTGTGTCAATGAAAACCTTCACAGAGCAAACGTCATATTAGAGACTGCTCCCAGTTTCCTCCCAAATGCATAGCAACTACAGATAAGCTGGAGACAGAAAGCTGAGGAAAGGGCAAAGTCCATCAAAAATTTAACCAAGTTAAACTGGGATACTTACTGGCAGTACTTGGTTAAACCACACAGTCAATGCATGACTCTCAAATGCCTTACGAACTCTGCTGAGAAGATAGCGCCAACACTTGCCGATTCTGTTTTCGTAGGGCAACTAAAATTGGAGGTCATCCAATTGACACTCCTTAAGATGATGCTGAATGCTTGCGACCACAGGGAACAGATACATAGATAGTTAATTTCCAGATTCAGTTTTAGTTTTAGTTTTGATTTATTTTTGCCTTAGATGAGGATGGTCTTTTAAACCTCCTCTTATATTTTTGTAATAAACTATTTTTAGTATTTAGGTAATAGTATTTTAATCCCTCTCGTGCATTTAAAGAGGGGTCCTAAAATTTGTCAAAAACGTTTCCTCAGAACATGCACTTTTGCACCCTCAGAGGAGGTTTTGATGAATGAATGGAACTAGATTTATTGATATCTGTGTTTAATGTTTGCTACTGAAATGCACTTTTGTACTCTTATTAGATATTGAATTAGGAAGAGATAAATCTATATTGCTAAAGCTCATGAGTAGGACTTGTTATCAATGGTACTTTTATCTCTTAATGATTTATGCTTATGTTAAAGTAATATTTTACGCTCAGTTATTTATATATGAAAGCTTGAATGATTGAGCTATTATTTGGCACTTTTGTATGGTAATGACTATTTTGTTTATGCTCAATATATGAATGACTTATTATGCGATATGATTCGCACAATTGTTTCGGCTAACTTTTTATACGAAACAATTCATTTTTATCGAATTATTTTCTTGTAGAAATTTAATGATCTTTATTACCAATTGTTGTTAGAAATTATTTTAGATCACATAACTGAAAAGTTGAATCCCAGGTTAGCTTTAGACTTAAATATTTCTGCTCATTAGAATACAATTGCATGTTTTAAATTAGACTTAGATTAAAAGCGTTTTACTTAGAAACCTTTAGAAAAACAGAAATATCAATTCACAAATTGGGAAACTGGTCCCATTATCCCCAGTTGGACCCACCATCCCAAACGGAAAAGGAGTTGCTTTCAAGGTCTAGACCGGGTGGGTATCCCCCTTGTTGTAGACCTGATTTTCGGGGCTTCAACATATTTGGCGCTAGAAGGAGGGCCTGAACTGTGAATGGCTAGTAAATCCAAATCTAAATATCATTCTGAGAGTAAATCGCCCTCAACATCTCCCCCAACTTCTCCATCGCATTCTGAATCCTTAAATCCTAAGCGAGGAGTTGAGAAAACAACAACCACTGCCACAAACCCAAACATTTCAAACAAATATACCATCGAACCTCCTGAAGTTAAGTCTTTGATTCATAAACTTCAAGGATTTACCATATCACCGCAACATTCTGAAATATCTCAAGGTAGTGTGACTTCGCAATACAATCCTTCTCATCCTTTAACTAGATTGCAGAGTGAAAAATTTGGTATTGAATCAACTGAATTACCTCTACCAAAAAGGAAAAGAGCAAGAAAGTCACCTCAAGGGTCTGATAGTGAGACTCTTTCATCATCGACATCCATTCCAACTTCTCCATTGCAAAGTCAACCATCCACCCCTCCACTTCAAATTGTTGTCCATTAGAGTACTGGAACTTTAACATCCTCATCCCTTCCACAAGGAACTTCATCCGCGCTTTCCTCTGTTAGTAGTTCAACGATGGCCCAAACCCCATGGAATAACCCAGGGTCAGTCTTAATGCCTATGCCCTTGAGCCAATTATTGGCCCATCCTGAAAAATGGTTGCCCAAGTTTAATCCTGAAGCAGGCATGCTAGCAGAAGAACACATAAACAACTTTATGTTATCGATAAATCTAAATGGTGTTACTAATGAAGATGTTGTTGTCCGGATTTTCCCTTACACTTTACAAGGAACAGTCGGATCCTGGTATTTTTCATTACCATCAGGATCCATCACTAGTTGGGACATGTTCCAAGAGAAATTCCTGACTAAGTTCAGTGATGACAGATCTACAGCACCACTGATCAATGATCTATCAAATCTAAAGGCTGAATCAACAGAACCTATCAAATATTTTAACTCATGTTTCAACAAGCTTTTGAATAAAATTCTGACCGCTTCCGAGCCTAGTGAAGAAGTTCGAAGTGAATGGCACATATCTGCTTTACCATTGAACATAGCTATCTTTGTTGACAGCACTGCCAAGGCAACATTCGCTGAAAACATGAAGGAAGCGATAGCAGTAGAGAAACGTATCATAGCTTTAGAAAAGAAAAACGTTGTCGATGAAAGAAAATGTAAGAAGGTTACTTTTGGAGATGATCTTAAGAAAAAGCAATCAAAAGATCCATTTGATTTAGAAGGATTGCAGAAAGTCTTAAAAACCATGTCTAATGAAATGGTTGACATTAAGAAACAAGTAGCAGAGATTTCTTCAAAAAGGCCCTATAAGCCTTATTGAAAAAATCCCTCAACTGATTCAAAGCCTCCCAATGCTACAACAAATGCAAAATCAGAAGAAGAAGAAGAATAAGTTTCTAACGAAGAACCCACTGATGAAGATGAAATTGTAGAAGTACAGGGAATGTGGGACTTCATCCTTCGAGACGAAGAGGATCAAGAGGCATTACCAATTAGCACCAGAAGCAAAAATCAACTCGATCCTCCACAACCTAGTCCTAAATAGAAGAGCGCAAGCTCAACATCTAAAGATAAAGTCGCAGGCAATAAATCATCACCAAAAGCGACTCAAACAAGCCCAGTCCAATTCGATCCCTCAACTCCATCTAAAACACTGATTGTTTCTGATGAGATGGAGTATAACATCATTGAAGACATGAAGAAGACTAGGGCTAACATCAATTTTCATGAATTGAGCAAATTGAAACATCAACAGAAGATACTTTTGAAAGAGTTACATGCAATTCCCATTGCACCTCTTCCTACCACTGTAATCTCGCAAGCTTCTCATGAGATGGGAAGACCTCCAACTAATATGGAAAATAAAGTCGACCCAAATGATATTGTTTTAATTGGAGGTAGGTCAAAATCCCATACTCCCCCATTTCTTCTTAATTACGAAATTTTCAATAAAAACTTGCATAATTGTTTAGTAGATTCAGGAGCTTCATCTAATATCTTACCTAAAAAAATCTGTGCAAAGTTAAACGTCCAACCTCAAAAATCTGCAGTACATATAGTTCACCTGGACTGATCGCAGGTTGAAGTAATCGGTGAACTAAATCAAGTTACCATAAGGTTTTCATCTAATCCAAAGTTATGTCAAGTCATTGATATTCTAGTTGCAGACATTTCTGAATTTTATGGCATAATTCTTAGTAGGGATTGGTCTGAAAAGCTTCACGGATACTTTGCGACCGACTGGTCACATATATGGCTCCCTTACTATGGTAAACCGAATCAGATAAAGGTTGAGCGAAAAAGACACCAAAAATACATAGTGATGGAATTGAAAGGAGAAAATGAACCTGTAGCATACAACAACAATATAATTGGCAACTATTCTGTTGATTCTTTCTTAGGAAATTTTAATGCTCATACTTCGCCTTATCTAGAACATTCTGTTATGTCTCAAGTAGAAAACTTTTCTCAAACAAATAGTTCTAAATGTATTAATTTTATAGATAGTCCTGTAAATAAATCTTTATTTTGGAAATTATTTTTTGATGGCTTTGAGCGTAACAATGGAGAAGGAGAAGGATGTGTATTAGTTAGTCCAGAGGGAAGCAAAACCATGCTAACATGTAGACTTGAGTTCGATTGCACAAACAACATTGTAGAATACGAAACTCTAGTCCAAGGACTATACAAGGCAATCAGATTAGACATCAAGTATCTACAAGTCTTCGAAGACTCTGAGATTGTTATTAAATAGGTACTAAATACTATACATTGTCTATCAGGTCATTTGAAACATTATCAATCTTTAGAGAAAAATCCGACTGAACATTTTATAGCATTTAATATTTCACCTATTCCCAGACTCCAAAATGCTAGTGCCGACCTCCTGGCTAACGTAGCTTCCAAGCTCATTCCCTTAGAAGACTATAGCCCAGACACATTGTCAATCGAATTGATCTTTAGGCCCTCCATCCCTAATAATGTTACAAACTGGAGAATTTTTAATGATGATCCTGATATTGTAAGTTTCTTGACATCGAAAAGATCTTACAATAATCAGATAATTGGTGAAGACAAACATGACAAACAATTACAACAAGAAAGCACTAATAATGCTATACCAAAATCTGTAGTCAAGTTGGAAGACCTATATGATTTGAAAGATCTATTTAAGAGATCTACCAATTCAAAACTTCAGAGTTCAACTCTAAACTATGAATTAGTAAATCTAGGAACAGATACCAAGCCACAGAATATCAACCTAGGTCTTGGCCTAACCCCTAAAGAAAAATTAGCCTATGTTCGTCTCCTGAAACAATACAAAAGTGTCTTTGCCTGGAACTATGATGAACTTAAGACTTACGACACTTCGATCATTCAGCATACTATCCCAATGATAGCTGATGAAAAACCTATCCAGCAAAAGCTAAGGAAGATCCATCCTAATCTGGAAAGTCAGATTAAATCAGAGCTCAATAAATTATTGAAAGCCAAAATTATTTTTCCCATTCGACATTCTAGATGGGTTTCCAATATGGTTCCCGTCAGAAATAAAAACAAAGATATTAGAATTTGTATTGACTTTCAAAATCTTAACAAAGCTTGCCAAAAGGATAATTTTCCCCTACCTCCTATGGATCAAATATTGCAAGTCGTTGCAGAATCAGAATTAATGTCCTTTTTAGATGGTTTCTCTAGCTACAACCAAGTTCTGGTCCATTCTGATGATCAGCTAAAAACCACGTTCAGAACCAAATGGGGTACTTACGCATATCAAAAGATGTCGTTTGGTCTGATTAACGTTGGCACCACATTTCAAAGGGCCATGGATATCGCGTTTAAGGGATTATTAAACAAATCAGTGGTGATTTACTTGGATGAAATAACAGTATATTCTTAAAAATGCGGTAATCACCTTAGAGACTTAAAACAGACCTTCCAACGTTGCCAAACGTATGGGATTTCACTTAACCCAAAAAAGTCCTTTCTTGCATTAAGTGAAGGAAAAATTCTTGGATTCATAGTGTCAAAATCTGGAATCCATACTGATCCCGATATAATTAAGGAGATTTCCAAAATATCCTTACCACCTAATAAGAAAGCCATGCAATCCTTCCTTGGCCAGATTAATTTTGTTAAAAGAGGAATATGAAGCGTTCAATCTGATCAAGTAAGCGATTACTAATGCCCCAACCTGAGTGACTCCAAATTTTTCAGATCCTTTTATTTTGTATACATTTGCATCTGATAAATCATATGCTGCGATACTCACTCAGGCCAATCAAGACAAGGCGGAAGCCTCAATTGCCTTTTTTAGCTCAAAACTGCAAGGGGCTGAATTAAATTATTCCGACGTTGAGAAATAGGCTTATGCTGTTTTCAAAGCAATCAAATATTTTAGACCCTTTCTTCTTAAAACCCATACAAATATCATAGTACCATTTCCAGCAGTAAGAAATCTCTTAGTACAGAAAGACGTGGGTTAAAAAAGAGCAAATTGGGTCACTTCCCTACAAGAATACGACGCTGAGATCAGGCCAGCAAATATTGTAAAAGGACAAGGCTTTTGCAAGATGTTGGCTGGAGCATCGCTTATTTCTGAAATATCATCTCCAAATCAAGAGGTACAAATGTATGAGGTAAGCCTAAATGATATTGAATCGAGATATGTTGATATCATATTTTATCTAAAGAACGGATATGCTCCTTCAAATCTGGATTATACAAAGAAAAGAGCTCTAAGATTGAAGGCTAAGCAATATCAACTCGTAAATGATGTACTCTTTAGGATGAATTATGATTATGTTCTCCTTCGATGTCTTGAGAAATCTGAAGCTGAAAAGGTGTTGCAGGAACTCCATGATGGACCAGCAGGTGGACATTATGCAGGAGATGCTACAACACATAAAATTTTACGCGCAGGATACTATTGGCCTACATTATTTAAAGATGTGCATAACTATGTAAGGAAATGTCAAATTTGTCAAACTGCTGCTGGGAGACAAAAGAAACCATCATTGCCTTTGCAACCAGTCAATATCGATCAACCTTTTGATCAGTGGGGATTGGATATAATAGGTGAGATCGTTCCTCGCTCTTCTAAACAACATATGTATATCCTTACAACTACATATTATTTTAATAAATGGGTAGAAGCAGTTCCTCTCAAGACAGCTAATGCTGAACACATCATTGATTTCATAGATCAGTTCATAATCACCAGGTTTGGTTTACCCTCTGCTTTAATGTTTGATAATGCATCATATTTTTCTGGCAATGCTATGAATGAATTTGCACTTAAAAGAGGTTTTAATCTTAAATACTCTGCCAATTATTACCCACAAGGGAATGGGTTGGCCGAATCAACAAATAAAAACTTAATCAGAATCATTAAGCAAACCATTGATCAGAATCATAGAAATTGGCACAAATCTTTGATGTATGCTTTGTGGGCAGACCGAATAACCCAAAAGGCTTCCATTGGCACTTCTCCCTTTAATTTATTTTATGGGAAAGAAGTAGTTCTCCCAACTCATCTAGCAATTCCTTCTTTGGCCTTAGTTCAATTTATTGACGAAACACCAACTTCATCTTTACAACTAAGACAATTGCAAATCCTTAAGCTAGAAGAGCAACGAGAACAAGCTAAAATCACACACGCTCATCATCCTTTGATTGAATCATGGTATCCAGGAAAGATTTTCAAATTGGAGATTTAGTTTTGAAATGGGACAAGGCTCACGAAGAAAAAGGCAAACATTCAAAATTCCAACAAATGTGGCTTGGCCCATTCCAAATTGTAGAAATCATAGGTCCTTCCACTTTCATGTTGCAAGATTTAGCAGGGAAAAGAGAATCTTTACCTGTTAATGGGCAAATTCTCAAAAAATACTTTCCATAGAAGTTGAACTCTTCTATTTTTTGTAAATTAGTATTTATAGATTTATTTTAATAATAAAACAGGTTGTAAATGGTTAAACTTTGGGAACTCACGAAAAAGATTAGTGTTTCTTTTAGATTTTGTTTTTCACTTGTATAAATAGAACTGATCTGGAAAATCGATCATTGTTATTGAAAGATATAGTCAAATGATATAAGCCTAGAAAGGTTACTAGTTTCAGTCTTATGAATTTTGATGAAAAACAACCTTTAGTCGGAATTTGTTTTATGTGAGTCAATGAACAACATCAATAACAAAACAAAGATTCTCTGTAGAAAAGCTCTTTCCAAAAAACTCTATAATTGTCGTCCAGATCTATTCTTAAGAAACCAATGACTTTCTCCCCACCTAGGAATTACGAGTTTCAAGGAATAATCCAATCGTACACTATAAGCTTGAAGAATAAGAGGTCTCATCACGAGTCGACTTATCATGATCATAGATATTATGACTTGCTGACATTTCCAAAACTGCATACCAAGACAGGGCAATGAATCAAGATTGTTGCAATCAAAAGACAAGGGGTCTCATCACGAGCCAGCTTGTTCAGCAAATTTATAAATCAAGTGAATGGCATTGTCATAATTTGGCTACGAAACCAAGACATTGTTCTTTAAGAAATAAAAGAAAACAAGTGTGAACCTGGACTTATCTTTGAAAATTGTATATTTCTCGAAGTAGGATACAAGATCATTGCTGGGTAACAGGTAACCCTGTCAAGGCTATGAATGCCTGCTGGAAATAGAGGCTCTACCTACGACAAATGAGCATACTTAAAACTGATCTACAGAGAAGCCTTTGTTTTTATCTTTATAAACTAAGTAGTGGCTGATGTAAATACAATGACTAGCTTTAGGAAGTAAATAATAAGAGTTAACACAAGAGAAACAAACTACCATTAACAGCTGAAAGCATGATGCACTTTATATTTATATGATAAAGTTTGATTTTCCAAAAAACTTTTCTATTTTGGAAGTCTAGAAAATTCAAAAGATAATCAAAGATAACTGGTTCTTCCTAGTGAATCACCAATTGTTGTGGCCAGCAACAACCCCCCCTTTTATTTAGTTTTAGTAATAAAGCTAAATAAATGGGGACCCTTCTAAAAATTAAAAAACTAGCACTTATGTTTCCCTTAGAATAAAACATGCTATCATAAACTTAGGAGAACACCCACAAAACCCAAAAACTTAGATTTTATGATAAGTTACGAATAAAATCATTCTCTTAAAAATAAGACATCGCATCACAAATAATAAGGGAGGACATCATATTAACAAGCTTTTGAAATTGCGAGAACACGATGCGAGATCGTGTGCCTTAAAGACTCATCACACATCGCAAATGTTATACGCCGCAAGTATCACCTAAGGTAAAATATCTCGATCCAGCGATATGCGATAAGATATCTCACAAATTGCATCTCGCAGCCACCCAACGAAATAAATGATTGTTAACAAACGGAATAATGATATTGTGATCTGCAATATTGCGAAACAAATCACAAAATCACTTTATCATAGATCTGAAGGGCTCATTGTTCAATAAAGTTTTTCTTGTAATCTGATACTGAGTTATGAGCATTAATGTCAATTTATGAGATAATATTTAGATATGATCGAAAGGTTATTTCACTTAGGGTGATATATTTGATATGATTTTAGAATTAAAGAGCTTTCCCATCACCTCATCTCTTACCATTGTTATTTCCTTGCTTGTAAATCTGCAGGAACAGCAAGCAGAGTAATATACATAGCAATGTGCAGAACGTAATGGGAAAAAAGGGAAAAGCTCTGGTTGCATAAGACAAAGAGATGACGCCCTTATACACAGACACCACCTGTAATAGAGATGCCAACATAACCACTTGGGAAGGCATGTACAGTATGCTCGAAGAAGAAAATCTCAGAGTTATGGAGGTTAAAGCAACAGCAGACTCACGCGGGTCATCTGAGGCATCAATCACTGAACTTGCATGTTCGTTCTTGCATCGAATAATGGCAAGACCGAAAATTCTTCCATACACAGACATGGTTAAGTGGGTACTGGACAGTGTTGATATATCAGACAGACAATTGAAGACTCGAGGCCAAGACTTCATTGGGTCATTCACTTCACAATATTTAAGGCTTATGTATCATCTACC
This sequence comes from Pinus tabuliformis, assembly GCA_031772625.1. Lineage (NCBI taxonomy): Eukaryota > Viridiplantae > Streptophyta > Pinopsida > Pinales > Pinaceae > Pinus > Pinus tabuliformis. The sequence continues at coordinate 1,892,084,528 of CM062817.1, read as the reverse complement.
AGAGCCACAGGCAACCTACAACAAGTAGTTCGTAGAAAAGTTTGCCAAAGAAAATGAAGATTTGGTGGAATGCACCAAGAACTGGTTGGTAAGGGAAGAACCATTGAAAAAGGGGCAAAGCGAGTTGACCGAGGCCCATCAAGACCGCGCAGGAGGTGAAAATAGCACCAAGGAAGCTCAGATCGGGAAATGGAGGCAGTTTCCAATGCGCGATTAGTGCTAATCGCGCATCGCTAGGCAAAACCCCTCAAGAAGGAAAGCCTCGAAGTGCTCGATCGCATGGAAACTGGGAAAACCGTACGGAAAAACCGCTAAAGGCTAAAGGCGAGACTCACGCTCCAAAACTGACGGTATTTATTAGGTGCACCCTTGGGAGGTAAGCGGATTTGGCTGAAACCTAGCAATTCCATTCAATGTCCGACGCGTGGCAGCAGAAGAAGCAACTACAGTGGCAAACAACATCATTGACTGTGTCAATGAAAACCTTCACAGAGAAAACCTCATATCAGAGACTGCTCCCGGATTCCTCCCAAAGGCACAGCAACTGCAGATAAGCTGGAGACAAAAAGCTGAGGAAAGGGCAGAGTCCATCAAGAAGTTAACCAAGTTAAACTGGGATACTTACTAGCAGTACTTGGTTAAACCGCACAGTCAATGCATGACTCTCAAATGCCTTACGAACTCTGCCAAGAAGATAGCACCAACACTTGTTGATTCTGTTTTTGCAGGGAAACTAAAATCAGAGGTCGGCCAACCGACGCTCCTCAAGTCGATGCTGAATGCTTGCGACCACAGAGAACATATACATAGATAGTTAATTTCCAAATTCAGTTTTAGTTTTAGTTTTGATTTATTTTTTCCTTAGATGAGGACAGTCATTTAAACCTCCTCCTATATTTTTGTAATAAAATATTTTTAGTATTTAGGTAGTAGTATTTTAACCCCTCTCATGCATTTAGAGAGGGATCCTGAAATTTGTCAAAAACGTTTCCTCAGAACATGCACTTCTGCACCCTCAGAGGAGGTTTTGATGAATGAATGGAACAAGATTTATTGATATCTGTGTTTAATGTCTACTACTAAAATGCACTTTTGTACTCTTAGTAGATATTGAATTAGGAAGAGATAAATCTATATTGCTGAAGCTCATGAGTAGGACTTGTTATCAATGGTACTTTTATCTCTTAATGATTTCTGCTTATGTGTCAAAGTAATATTTTATGCTCAGTTATTTATATATGAAAGCTTGAATGCTTGAGTTATTATTTGGCACTTTTGTACGGTAATGACTATTCTGTTTATGCTCAATATATGAATGACTTATTATGCGATATGCTTCTCACAATTGTTTCGGCTAACTTTTTATTCAAAACAATTCATTTTTATCGAATTCTTTTCTTGTAGCAATTGAGTGATATTTATTACCAATTGCTGTTAGAAATTATTTTAGATCGCATAACTAAAAATTTGAATCTCAGGTTAGTTTTAGACTTAAATAGTTCTGCTCATTAGAATACAATTGCATGTTTTAAATTAGACTCAGATTAAAAACATTTTACTTAGAAACCTTTAGAAAAACATAAATATCAATTCTTATCAACACACACAAATTGGGAAATTGGTCCCATTATCCCCAGTCGGACCCACCATCCCAAATGGAAAAGGAGTTTCTTTCAAGGTCTAGACCGGGTGGTTATCCCCCTTGTTGTAGACCCAATTTTCGCGGCTTCAATAGGTGTCTGTGTGAAAAGGGGGTTCATGGGTTTTTCTATGAAACCTAGTGAGCTTGAACATGTTACTAATCGCCAACCAATAACCCTCTTTTCTATCTCATATAAAATATTAGATAAGGAACTAGCCTTATGTGTCAATCATATTATCTCAAATAACTTTGTCGAAGTAGTGTTGTGTGTGTTATATTCTATGCATTATTGGCCCCATATGTAATTCATATGTGTAACAAACCTTGTGAAAATTCCATGTAATAAAAGTTAAAAAAGGAAAAATAATAACCACGGTTGATGGGACCTTTATTCCAAGTTGAATCTTGGGCATGACATCCTAGTGTGGGTGTTCATTTGGTTATTAATGGCTAAGGAAATTGACAAAGGCAATGGCTAAGGCTTTGGAAAGGAAAAATGGAATTTTTGGCACATTTATTCATGAAAATAATGGAAATTAGGAGAAAAGGGAGGTGAAAGGTCACATGTTGCATGTGAGGAGGAAAATGAAGGAAAATAATGGAAAATGGAGAAAATAGAGTCCTCATTCATAAAAGGTCTTTTGAGGATCAGTTGGTAACCTTTTGCTCGTTTAGTTTTGGAGCTCTCTCATTATTATCTCTCTCTCTCTCTCTCATACTCTTATATACTAAGAGTTTTCTTGGAGCAAACTTGGAGGGTGTGGCATACTTGGATTTTTAGAGAAAGAAGGCAAAGGAAGAGCAGGAAAGTGCAAGAGGACATTTGGATCAATAGATGCAGTGATATTTTCTTGTAGGTACCAAGTTGCATGTATGTTTTCCTCACTAGTTTTGGCATGCATGGCATATGCATGTGGATTATTGGTCATGATCTGTCACTGCCATGGAGAATTGCCTAGATTGAAAGTGGATTGCCTAGCCTTGAAATTTTATGGATAACCATGGAGAGTTTCGGTTTATTTCCTTATTTTGTTTTGGTTGGTTCTCATGTTTCCTTAGCTTGGGTTGAGTTACTAGTTCCTGGAGCCTTAGTTGGACAAACGCTCTGGAGCCCTGTAACATCTTGGGTTGAGTTACTAGTCCCGTAGCCTCGGTTGGACAAATGCTCCGGAGCCCTTGGTGGGTTGAGTTACTATTCTTGGAGACTTGGTTGGACAAACGCTCCGGAGCCCGATGACAGTTATGGGTTGAGTTACTAGTCCTGGAGCCTTGGTTGGAACAAATGATTTGGAGCCCTGGATGGCTTGTATAGAGACCAATCTGATGATGGTTTTGTGATGTCCGACCGTGAGTTCGAATCACTGTTTGATGGGTTGAGTTGGTTGGCCTCTGGAAGCCCTGGATGGTTTTGGATTGATGTGTTCTATGAGATCCCACATTCATGCTTGGAATATGGCACAGGGGTGAATGGACGAAGAGAGATTTGGCTTAGCCATTCTACGGTTGAGTGGAATGTGGAAGTCCCATCCCGGGTTTGGATTTTTCATTATACATATGAGTTTATTGTTTTGAGGCTTCTGCAATTTGTATTCTGTGTAGAGTTTTCTTTCAGAATTATCGCATCCAATAATTTTTTGAATTGACATTTCGGGCCATCCATTGTGGCTCATCATCGGATAGATCAATCTTATTGATGAGCCACGGTGGATGGCTCGAAATGTCGATTCAAACAATTATGGATGCGATAATTCCGGAAGAAAACTCTACACAAATATGAGGTTATTTCTCCTTGTATTTCTATGAGTATTATACTGGTTTATATGATTGTGAATTCATTGGTATTTCTTTTGCTATTATGTTCGTTATATATATGTTTTATGACAATAGCTATGTATGGATCTCATCATGTTTCTACTGATAAATGAATGAACAATATATCTACGACCTAGTGAATGAAATGGAAGTTGATGTGTTTAGACATCAATGTTTCTTAGCGATTCTTAGCTAAATATGAGACCCCTATGCTCAAATATGTTATTTACACATGTAGATTACATATTCGTGATATGTTTAACGAAATGTCTATCATGGCTAGTAGGGGTCCAATCAAGGTCTTATTTAAGTAATTTCTTTTGCACTGTCATTTCCCTATTATCTTATTGTTCTAAAGATTTCATTCTATTATGCGCAGTGACCTAGGCTGTGGGCCTGAAAAAGTGGCTCAAATCTTGTGGACAATGGCACATCACTATGCAAAAAAGTCCTTGGACACTGGCTTGCAGGCTTGTGAGAGCATTTAGAGGCCCCAGGATGATCGAAGATACACTGATAATATTAAAGGAAGAAATAAGGAGTTGTATGGCAAATAATGACAAAATCATGAAGGCATAGGAGAAACAAGCAGCGGTAAATGCAGTGATACTTCAGAGTTTGTCAAATTTGCAGCAACATGGACCACATTGGATCAGCTATGAGAAAGAGAACATAAATAATGTGGCATAAGGTAGTAGGTCGCATGGTGGTCACAAGTCATATAGAGATAACACGATCAAATATGGCAGATCATTGGACACTTCGGAGAGGAGAAGGCATAGACACATGTATTATTCTAGTTCTGGTTTAGATAGGCACTAGGATCATCATCATTATCATCTTTACAGGAGGAGTGATAGGGGATACTTTCCAGATGAGTTTAAGAAATCAAAGCCACTTACTTTTGATGGAGAGGTGAGGAAACCACAAGATGCAGAGGCATGGTTTCTTGGCATGAGGAAATTCTTCAGGTTACATGACTATTTAGAGAACATGAAATCCATAGTAGCTACATTCAGTCTCTATGGTAAATTAGACATTTGGTGGGAATACGTGAAGAATGTCATACGTATCCAGGAGGAAGACTTGAATTGGAGTGACCTTGAGCTGTTATTCAAGAATAAGTATCCATTAGAGATATACTTTGATGACAGGGTGAAATAATTCTATGAGCTAAAGATGGGATCAATGACATATGATGAGTACACTAGCAGGTTCTTGGAGTTACTGAGGTATGTGCCTTACCTCACAAAGGAAAAGGCCAAGATTCAAAGGTTCATTAGTGGATTACCGGTTGCATTCAAAGATAGGATTGAGTTCGATGAGCCTAGATAATTGGAGGAGGCCATTCGAAAGTTAAGGCATTGCTATGAACAATCAAAGCACAGATCTAAGACTAAGCCAAACTGGAAAGGTAATGCAAAGAACAAAGGAAAATGGGACAGAAAGTGAGCAAGACCTCAGGGTATAGATAATAAAGAGAATGTTGAGCAATCTAAGAAGTTCAATGCATCAGATAAAGGACAAGGACATTGGTATGAGGAGCAGAACAAGGGTGCAAGATCATCACAAGAGAGATTGTCTAAAAAATTAGGGTGGTAGGCTTCAAATATATAGTGCAAAGGACGCATAGACTGTTGGGGATGTTGGTCAGACCGTTCCTCATATCTATGCAACATTGGATAACAAACATGCAGACCATCAGACATCTATCATTGAGATGGACGATAAGCTTTGTGATCAAGTTATTTCTATTTTGATTGACCCTAGATCTAATTATAGTTATTTTAGTCCTCACTTGGTGGTTAAGTGTGGTTTGAATAAGGAATTGCATGCAAAATTTTGGTTAGTGCAGTTGGCTAGAGGTATAAGAAGCGATTTCATCATTGGGTAAGAGCTTGATTTGAATGGTATGCCTACCATAGCACATTTGAATGTATTACCGTTGGGATCATACAGTATGTTGTTGGGCATGTATTTTTTGTATCTTCATAGAACCAAGGTGGATTGTTATGAAAAAGCCATTGAGTGTGTTGATGACAATGGAGAACCAAGAGTCTTACATGTAAAGAACAAAGCCACATCAGTTAGGATGGTGACAACTATGCAAGCAAAGTGTAGTCACAGAAAAGTGTGTGTGTTATTTGTAGTGCACATTTCTAGTGACAAGGGTAAGGAAGTTGAGGATACAGATGTTTTGAGCAAGTACCCAACTTTACAACAGTTCAAGGATGTATTTCCTAAGGACATTACATAGTTTCCACCTCACAGAGAAGTAGACTTTTCTATTGAGTTAGTTCCAGGGGCAGCTCTAGCATCAAAATCACCTTACAGGATGAGCACACCTGAGTTGGTTGAGTTGAAGCTACAATTGAAGGAAATGTTGGACAAGGTATAAATTAGGCCAAGTGTATCGCCTGGGGCGCACTGGTATTATTTGTGAAGAAGAAAGATGGTAGTCTCATATTATTCATTGAATACAAACAGTTGAACAATGTGACCATCAAGAACAAGTATCCATTGCCAAGGATTGATGACTTGTTCGATCAGTCGAAGGGAGAAACAATGTTCTTGAAAATTGATCTGAGATCCAAATATCATCAGGCACGCATAAAAAAGGAGGACATTTACAAGACAACTTTTCGGATGAGGTATGGGCATTATGAGTTTGTTGTAGTTCTATTTGGCTTAAATAATGCTCCAGTTACATTCATGTGCTTGATGAACAATGTGTTGCATCCATATTTGGATAAGTTTGTTATTGTGTTCACTGATGACATATTATATATTCTAAAAATGAGGAAAAGCATGCTGAGCATTTAGCAAATGTGTTGAGATTGTTGAGAGAACATCGGTTTTGTGCTAATCTCAACAAGTGTAGTTTCTTTCATATTGAGGTACACTACTTAGGGCATGTTGTCTCCAAGGAGGGCATTACAGTAGATCCAGAAAAGATAAGGGCCATCATGGGGTGGGTAGCTCCTAGGAACGTAGATGAGGTGAGATCTTTCATGGGGTTGGCAAACTATTATAGGAGGTTCATCAAGAACGTCTCATAGATTTCTTATCATATCACATCATTATAGAGTAAAGGTAAGAATTTTGAATGGAAAGAAGAGTGTGAGGCTAGTTTTGAGTAGCTTAAGTAGTTGTTGACACATGCACCAGTGTTAAATATTGTATATCGAGACAAAGAGTTTGTGGTATGCACAAAGGCTTGCAAGAAAGGACTTGGTGGAGTCCTTATGCAAGATGGGTAGGTGGTGTGTTATGAGTCGTGAAAAATAAATGATCACGAGCAGAACTACCACACACATGATCTTGAGTTGGCAGTGATTATACATGCGTTGAAGATGTGGAGACACTATCTTTTAGGAAGGAGGTTTACATTGATGAGTGATCACAATGGTTTACGCTATCTATTTGACCAACCAAATTTAAATGGTAGGCAGGTTTAATGGTTGGCTACGATCAATGAGTTCAATTTTGAGATCATATATATCAAAGGTAAATAGAACATAGTGGAAGATGCACTTAGCAGAAAAATATAGGTAAATCACTTAGCAACCGTGAGTTCCTATGGGAAAAACTTACATGATAAGATCTTGCAGGCAAGTCAGTAGGATGTCAGATACAAGGAGATTATGCACAGGTTCTAGCAGAGTACTGGTACAGATACATGTACATGTACAGGTGGTAGTACAGGTACATCTAGTGGTAGAAGTATAGGTGCACGTGCACAATATGTGAAATATTGCCTTACAATAGATGGATTGGTTAGGTTTAGAGATAGGATATATGTGCCAAAGAACATTGAGCTCAAGAAGGTGATCTTGAGGTAATTTCATGTGAAACCATAATCAGGTCACCCAGGTTATCAAAAGACATTGAAAGTAGTGAAGAGATTTTTTTATTGGCCAAACCTGAAGAGGGATGTAGAAGAGTTTGTGCCTAGGTGTTTTGATTGTCAGTGTGTGAAGGCAGAGTGTAAGCACCCAAGTGGATTTCTACAGCCAATTGCGATTCCAGAATGGAAATGGGAGCTCATTTCTGTGGAATTCATCACAGATTTTCCGAGGACAGTGAGACAACATGATTCCATCATGGTTGTTGTGGACAGGTTGTCAAAGGTTGCACATTTCAGTCCAGTGAAGTCTACATTCTTAGCTAGTGACATAGCACAGGTATTCATCAGAGATGTGGTCAGATTGTATGGTGTTCCAACGAAGATTGTGTCAGACATGGATGCGAAGTTCACTTCCAGGTTTTAGAAGGAGTTATTTGTAGGTTAGGGCATAGAGTTGGCCTTCAATACAACTTATCATCCACAGACAGAAGGAGAGACAAAGAGGGTCAACATGATATTGGAGGACATGTTGAGGATGTATATGATGCACCAACAATGAAAGTGGGAAGAGTACCTTCCATTGGTAGAGTTCGCTTACAACAATGGGTATCAAGAATCTTTGAGGATGATTCTGTTTGAGGCATTGTATGGGCGGAGTTGCAATACTCATGTAAGTTGGAGTGATCCAGTTAACAGGGTGTTGATTGGACTAGACATGTTGGCATATATGGAACATGAAATGCAGGTGATCAAGAAGAATACAAAGGTAACACAAGATAGGTAGAAGAGCTAGGCAGATCATAACAGGTTTTTTAAAGAGTTCTAGGTTGGGGAATAGGTGTACTTGCACATCAAACAAAATAAGAGCTCCTTATGGATTGGATCATGTGCCAAGTTGGCACCACGGTTTTGTCGACCCTTCAACATTATTGAGAGGATTGGGTTAGTATCCTATTGACTTTCACTACCTCCGACAGTGAAATCCCATGATGTTTTCCATGTTTCATTGCTTAAGAAGTATGTTAGAGATGCTAATAATGTGATTGACTAGTCTGTGTTGCAGGTGGAACCAGATGGAGAATTCCAGCCGGAGCCTAAGTGTATATTGCAGAAAAAGGTGCTCATGCTCCAAAAACTGAGCAATTGAGCAAGTTTGAGTGCAATGGAAGCACTTTGGGCCCGATGAAGCTACATGGGAGATAGCACATCAGATGAAGGCTATGTATCCTTCCTTGTTTTTCAGTTGAGGCAAAGTAGTTTTGGTATGGTGTTGTGGTATATGTCTTGGTATATGTTTTAGTATATGTTTTAGTGATGTTTGGTATATGTACATATGTATATGGATGTAAATACCACCATGAGCTATGTTATAAAGCTCCAATAAGTGGTATGGGTGTCATGTAGTTATGATGTTACGCTGTTATGGTTTCATGTTGGTTTGCTTCTCAACACGTTGATCATTGTAAATACTTCATTGAGCTAAGATATAAAGCTCCATCAGCATTATATTTTTCTTACAACATTTTTGTGGTTATAGGTGTTGTTGAACACCGAGGATGGTGTCCCCCCTGTTAGTGTCGGTCATGATGCCCTCCATCGGTGATAAAAAGCTCTTTGCATATGCATAGGTAGGTGTCTCATCAGTATCAGTTTTGCATCCCGTTAGGCATGCCATAAAACTGATGGAGGAGCTGGTCCTTGTTCCCTTCTTGGCTTTGCTGGATCAGGTCATATCATTTAACGAGCTTGTGTTACACTTGTTTTATTTTTGTCTTGAAGTCCCAAGTCTTAGGTCTAGGGTTTTGGTCAAAAATCACTGCAAGGTCATGAGTCAGAGGTCTAATAGTCCCCAGCAAGCCGGAAGGAGGTATGTTAATATGTTCCATTGATATTTTTCATCAGGTACAGCTCATTTATACCTTGGATTTAAAAACCCTGTTTTTAAACCCAAGGTCATGTGAAATTTGCAAAAAATAAGGGAAATTTTCAAAATTCTTCAAAATGCCGGCAATAACCCTGGTCTCCTCGCCAGAGTCCATCAGATGGTCAACCTGCAAAAAGAACGGAGTTAAAGCACTCAAAAGATCAAATTCAGGACAAAGTGAACTCAAAACAGTGTTAAAAGTGAATGTCAAAACAAAAACATTAGAAAGTGGGTTTGGTAAGTTAATTTTTTCAAATTGGGCCTATAAAGAGTAAATTTCCCTCTAAACAGCCTCATTATGCATTTGAGAGCTTGCAAAAACGAGTGAGAGGTCAAAAGAGGCGATTTGCAGAAAGTTGGAGTCATTCTCAGGGGCGCGACCACTCAGCGACCCCTCTGCAGTGTATTTTTCTAAAGGGCGCGACCACTCAGGCAGGGCGCGACCACTCAGAGCAGGGGCGCGACCACTCAAGCTGTCTTCTACAGAACCACTCCAACTCGACTAAATCGCCCTCTTGCTTGCTCAACTGATCGAGGTAGGGTCTTCTAGTGCGTTTAAATGCTTGAAACATGAAATGATGGGCTTGCATATATATGTTTATCACCAAGAAATGTAAGGAGAAATGGATTTGGGTGATTGCTTGTTCATGTAGGCATTATGCTAGGGTTGATGTTTTTTCAAGGCTTTAAATCCCTATTTATTCCCTCCTTGTTTCTTATTAAATTCACAAATGACATATATATCTTATCTCAATTGCAATAAATACTAAATCTCTCATCCCAAATTCCTAAAACCCTATCCCTCTCCCAAATCCCTTTACAAAACCCTAATGCCCTTTCATGTATTCTACCCAAACCCTAATACCCTCCACACGGCAAGGAAAATAAATGAACAACAAAAGGGATAAAAAATGTTATGTAAAAAGAGAAAAGAGCAATAATATGGCAAAATGACCAAATAAAAAAAAAAAAGATGTTGCGGTGCATAGTCATTGGAAAATAGAAGACACACTGCTGTTCCATATCCATAGCAAAAACAAGAAAAATGCAGATGTGTATATGTATAAAATGGACATATTGCTGTAAATATTGTTTACAAAAGAATATTGTTGTGTCTCCCCAAAACCAAGCCCTGTTTTCCTCTCTACCCCTTCCCTAAAATCCTGTTCAATTAAGATCCCTTTTCCCTTATGACAAGATGTAAAAGAAGCCTTGTTCCCCTATGACTAAATGTACATAAAATACTTTGAAAAACACTGTTTACCTTATGATGTACATTGAAAAAACAAAAAACTCAAAGGAGCAAGCTATCTATGTTGTCCTATACTCCTGTTGCAAATGCATGTCCTTTCCCTTGATGACTATCATACGTATTTTCCCTAATAAAGTATTTCTTTGCAAATGATTTCCTAATGATGGAAGATGAGATGATATGTTTGACATTTTGTGAATTATCCCTTAAAAATCCCTGTTTTTACATATTTTCCCATTCCTTATTAAAAATCCCTCCCCTAACATTTCCCTTATGATTTTTTCCCCCTTGAAAACAGCATAATTCTCAGCATTTTTGCAGGCAATGGCAGCAATTTACTCTATCTATTTGCTTCACTTTGCTCAAAAGCACCATGTCAACCACTGAAACCTATGAGCAAGGTGATGACCGGTCTTCTTCCACAGAGGTTGAGGTACAGCAGAGGCCTCGTAAGGGTGGCAAAGGTGGTCATCATAAGAGAGAAGAGCCCACATCTTTAGCAGAATTACAGGCCTACCCTTTGGCAGTGAATTGTTTCCGTTATATGACATGTTTTCAGTTCTGTGAGAGGCTTGCCCAGATTCAGAACCACAAGGAGTTTGGCCAAGGCACAAAAACGGAAAAGAGGCCCGATCCACTCCGTATCTTGGCTGAGGCCTCTATCACTCACCATGATACTCATTAGCCTCCTCCTAGCAGCAAACCCAAGAAATTTTGAGAGTTTTGAGGCATTTTTGGCATTTTTGAGAATTTTACAAGTTTTGGCCATTTGAGTGGTCTCACCCCGCGCGCGACCAGTCATGGGGAAAGCTCAGAACGGGGAAAACTCTACATTTTTGGAATTTTCATGCAAAAATACACTTGCCTATGGATGGGTTTCAGATTTTATGAAGATTTGGGCTTCCAAAAGCTCAAAATACATGCAAATTTTGACTTTCTGCCCCTTTTTTGAGTTGCAGAAAGCTGTCTTGGGAGAAATGACTTTTGAGGGGTCAACACAACTCCAAATTCAGAAATTCCAGTGGGGTTGGAAAGTAGACTCGTAGACCTTTCCAACGAGCTATCTTGCACCAGATTTGGACATCCGGAAAACCCACAAACAAAGCTGTCAATGTGCGCGACCAGTCAAAGTGAGGGGCGCGACCACTCAGGGAAATTTCACTATTTTGACCAGTTCGGCCAGAAAAACACTGTTTTTACTTTGGTTGACTTTTGAGGCATGTAAATGATGGATTTTTGTGTAATTCTCATAGCACTTGGATACATTTACTCTCCTTTGACACTTCTAGAAGTTTCTTTGATGTAAATAGTGAATATTTAATGCATGGATAGATTACCTAAGTTTTAGAGGCAAGTTGTTTTGACTGCCTATTATCTAGTGCTTAGTTTGGAATTAGTTGAAACAGATCCTAGGAAGCTGAGCTCGACCCCTAGAGGTGGGGAAAGGAGTTAGATCATCTATATTATGCCTTCTCTTGCTCATTTTCATGGTTGGACTCTGGAGGGAGAAGCTCTATTGTATATTTTACTTGTATCTCTGCAATTTGAGGAAAAGGAAGGCCAGGGTTTTGCAGACATCATTGTGGATTCTTGTGGATTATTATGTTGATGGTGTGTTTCCTACTTGTCATTGTAAGTGTTTTTATGTGTTCCATCTCTTATTCTATTGCTGCTAATTAAACAAAAGAAGTGATAAAGTTTGAATTCATGCATGCCATGCTCAGCTTTCAAATTTGTTTAATGTTTATGTTTTCCACTGTCTAGAGAGGATTCAAAGTCATTGTTTGCCCTCTTTAGCTTCTCTTTTTTCTTCCTTGATCATCCATCTCAGCTAAAGGCATCAGCACAAACTCCTACCTTGCCCCAAAGACTCACCTGCAAAAACTGAGCTCAATCCCCGCACCCTGAATTGCACTCCCTCATATTGCCACCAAAAACCCCAAAAACTTTAAATCAACCTCCCTAATCAGTTTACTAGCCTAATATCAGTGTTAACTTGTTGGTCATCTCACCCCATTGAAAATTTGCCGAGATAGACCGGAGAGAGCCTTCTCATACCCCGTAGGGCTAGCTACGAGGTGAAATGGTTTGATGTTGCCTTGAAGGTTTACCTTCCTCAGCCTAGGGTGAAATCTCAAGCGCTAACATAGTGGCGACCATACTGGGGAGAAAAAACTTGTTTGTGGGTTGATGTGTTTGTTTCATAAGTCTTAGACGGAGTCTGAAGTTACGCTAGGTAGCCTTCGAAAACGCTCTTGTTTTACATCAGCGTTAGTAGATAAACGTTGCTTCAGTCCATCTCCGTGAGCTAGTGAACGTAGCGCTTCATTGACACTTTACCCCAGTACATGTATCAAGTTCAGATCTGATTGTTGATGGTGAACAACGATCAGACACTTGAAAGGCTGAAATCATTCACTTGGCGACTCTAAATCATTTCGAGATTAGATCCAAAGACTCCACTGGAGGATGATCCCGACCAGCAAAAACATGGAAGGACAACATGGACAGATCAGGTACTCAAGTTGGAATTTCATCCAGGACATTTTGTTCTTTGTTGTAAATTATTTCTTCTCTTTTCCCGAGAATGTCAAGACTGTTTTTCCAAGCATATTGTATTTGAGAAGAGATCCTCGGCCTGCAGTTGATTCTTTCCCTTCGAAGATTGTGAATACCAAAGATTTTCATGCCTTTGAGCTTGATCAAGATTCTTTTTCCGAATTTTGTGATGACCATCTTCAAATTGATGAGCCCCAACAGACCAAGACTGATCCTATACCTGCTGTACATAAACCTACACCTTTTAAAATACCAGATCGGTATAAACCTCTTGTTTTACCTACGGTTCTTCATGCTTTCCCCAAAAACTATGATCTATACTTGCCGATGTTTGATGGTGAATGTAAGAATGTCAACGCTGAGCAACATGTGTAGAATTTTGAGAATTTTCTAGATATTTTTGAAGTTGATGAAAAAGATGTTAGTATAAGGCTTTTTGCTCTTTCTTTGCAAGCCAAAGTGAAGAGTTGGTTCAAAACCCTGCCTGATGCAAGCATCTCAGATTTCCAGCAGTTTGTCAAAGTTTTTCTCGATAGGTGGATGATCGGGCAGAACCTTTTCTTGATTGTAGAAGAGTATAACCAGCTGAAAAGATTGCCAGGTGAGACAGTACAACAGTTTTCGGCCAGATTTAATCAAGTTTATTATTCGATGCCAGTTGATATAAGGCCTACTCCTAGATCTGCTCTCTTACACTATCCGGGTGCCTTTCATCCGGAGATGGAGTTTCAGCTGAGAGAAAAGAATATTGCAACACTTCACGAGATGCAAAACAATGTAGTAAATGTAGAGGCTCATTTGTTGATCCGAAGGGCAAGGATGAAGGAAGAAGAGATGAAAAACATAGATCCGGCCGAATCAACATCTTTAGAGGTAAAGCTTGACGTTTTGGTAAGTGCAATAGAAAAGATGATGGACAAGATCAACGCAAGAAATGCTTCTGATGTTCAAGCCCATGGCTCGCTAATTGAAGAAGAACAAGTTGTTGATTCAAATCATTTTCTTTTTGACGCCAATTGTTATGGATCTGATAATGATTGTCTTATTAATCATCTTGGAGAAGAGAGATCTGTTGATATGACCTGCATGCTTGATGATATGTTTTATACCGATGATTTGCCTCGGTTTGATCAGTATGATGATGATTATGTTCTCCAAACAGAAGCTAATCTTGCAGACGAACCAGCAGCTAGTTTGTGGGAGGAAGAAGTTCATTTTCAGCAGCTCGAATACAATGATCAGCCATCATATATCAGCTATGACAGTGACGAGGAAAGTGCAGCAAATTTTGAAGTAAGTGAAGGATCTTTGCCTTTTTGTTTTGATTCATGTCAGTTCATTAGAGACAATTTCCATGCAATCACAAATCCGTTGTTGACTAGTCTTGAATTGGATCCTCTTGAGCGCGATGAAAACCTGGTTCAAGACTTCTCATATTCAGATTTGCAACCTCCGAAAGCCATTGATTTTCCAGTTGCAGCTGAAGACTTGGAAGTGGACACACATGATTTAATGATTCAGGGTGACTCTGTACCATTTTTTTTTGAATCAATTCAATTTTTGAAGGGTAGATTGCATAGTAAATCATTTAATGTTGAGGATGAGACAGATAACAAAGTGCTTGAGCAGCCTGTAGCATCAGATTTGCAGCTACCAAATGAAATTGAAGGGCATATTATAGATGAACGTGTGGCAGCCGAAATACATGATTTGATGATACAGGAAGATTCTATACCCTTTTGTTTTGAAGCATTTTAGTTTATAAGGCAGAATTCTCGTAAAATCTCTCAAGAACAAGATGAGCAGCATGTAGGCAATCATGTAATCACAATGGAACCAATAGAAATGGTATTGCAGCAGTCTTTTCCAGTTTTTCATGATCCAATAGCTGATGTTTTGGATGAGGTGTGTAGTCAAAATCTATCTCCATTGTCTACATGTGAGCTTGAAACATGTGCTGATATGAATTTGATCCGGCAGCCAATTTCTTTGTCATTTTTAGCAGAGGTCTCGTCACAAGACTCAGATCAAAGTTTGCATTCATGGTATGAGGAAACGAGAAGTAATCTATTAGATGAGCTAAGTTCCAGTGTGCTTGAATTTCATGATCCTTATGCAGTGTTTTTGGAGGCGGATAGAGAATTTATATCATTCAATGGATCTGTTTCTAAGTCGTCATGGGAGTTACATTTTATTAGTTCTCTCTTGCTGGTCATAAGCGAGAACTTGTGGAGAATTCAAACAACAGATCGGATACTTGCTTGGTTACATTGGTTGTTTCATTTCACTTGATCAGGCGATGAATGAAACTGTTAGAGTAGGTTGTGATGAATAAGCTCCATTTTGAGCATCATTTTCAGTTGGTCGATTGTGTTTAAGTATTGAGTCAGTTTTTAGTTGAGTCATGAGTCCTTTGTTAGTCCATTTTCAGTCTTGTGGTTAAGTTAGTTTGAGTCGGTTTTCAGTCATGCATTTCAGCTTGAGTTTTTGACTCCATTGCCCAATGGCTGAAGGCACTGGTCTGCTCTTCCAGAGGTCTAAGGTTCTTGGCACCTCCAAGGAGCTACCATCCCCATTGGAGCCAATGTTAGTGTCGGTCATGATGCCCTCCATCGGTGATCAAAAGCTCTTTGCATATGCATAGGTAGGTGTCTCATCAGTATCAGTTTTGCATCCCGTTAGGCATGCCATAAAACTGATGGAGGAGCTGGTCCTTGTTCCCTTCTTGGCTTTGCTGGATCAGTTCATATCATTTAACGAGCTTGTGTTACACTTGTTTTATTTTTGTCTTGAAGTCCCAAGTCTTAGGTCTAGGGTTTTGGTCAAAAATCACTGCAAGGTCATGAGTCAGAGGTCTAATAGTCCCCATCAAGCCGAAAGGAGGTATGTTAATATGTTCCATTGATATTTTTCATCAGGTACAGCTCATTTATACCTTGGATTTAAAAACCCTATTTTTAAACCCAAGGTCATGTGAAATTTGCAAAAAATAAGGGAAATTTTCAAAATTCTTCAAAATGCCGGCAATAACCCTGGTCTCCTCGCCAGAGTCCATCAGATGGTCAACCTGCAAAAAGAACGGAGTTAAAGCACTCAAAAGATCAAATTCAGGACAAAGTGAACTCAAAACAGTGTTAAAAGTGAATGTCAAAACAAAAACATTAGAAAGTGGGTTTGGTAAGTTAATTTTTTCAAATTGGGCCTATAAAGAGTAAATTTCCCTCTAAACAGCCTCATTATGCATTTGAGAGCTTGCAAAAACGAGTAAGAGGTCAAAAGAGGCGATTTGCAGAAAGTTGGAGTCATTCTCAGGGGCGCGACCAGTTGGGTGGGGCGCGACCACTCAGCGACCCCTCTGCAGTGTATTTTTCTAAAGGGCGCGACCACTCAGAGCAGGGGCGCGACCACTCAAGCTGTCTTCTACAAAACCACTCCAAATCGACTAAATTGCCCTCTTGCTTGCTCAACTGATCGAGGTAGGGTCTTCTAGTGCATTTAAATGCTTGAAACATGAAATGATGGGCTTGCATATATATGTTTATCACCAAGAAATGTAAGGAGAAATGGATTTGGGTGATTGCTTGTTCATGTAGGCATTATGCTAGGGTTGATGTTTTTTCAAGGCTTTAAATCCCTATTTATTCCCTCCTTGTTTCTTATTAAATTCACAAATGACATATATATCTTATCTCAATTGCAATAAATACTAAATCTCTCATCCCAAATTCCTAAAACCCTATCCCTCTCCCAAATCCCTTTACAAAACCCTAATGCCCTTTCATGTATTCTACCCAAACCCTAATACCCTCCACACGGCAAGGAAAATAAATGAACAACAACAAGGATAAAAAATGTTATGTAAAAAGAGAAAAGAGCAATAATATGGCAAAATGACCAAATAAAAAAAAAAAAAAGATGTTGCGGTGCACAGTCATTGGAAAATAGAAGACACATTGTTGTTGCATATCCATAGCAAAAACAAGAAAAATGCAGCTGTGTATATGTATAAAATGGACATATTGCTGTAAATATTGTTTACAAAAGAATATTGTTGTGTCTCCCCAAAACCAAGCCCTGTTTTCCTCTCTACCCCTTCCCTAAAATCCTGTTCAATTAAGATCCCTTTTCCCTTATGACAAGATGTAAAAGAAGCCTTGTTCCCCTATGACTAAATGTACATAAAATCCTTTGAAAAACATTGTTTACCTTATGATGTACATTGAAAAAACAAAAAACTCAAAGGATCAAGCTATCTATGCTGTCCTATACTCCTGTTGCAAATGCATGTCCTTTCCCTTGATGACTATCATACGTATTTTCCCTAATAAAGTATTTCTTTGCAAATGATTTCCTAATGATGGAAGATGAGATGATATGTTTGACATTTTGTGAATTATCCCTTAAAAATCCCTGTTTTTACATATTTTCCCATTCCTTATTAAAAATCCCTCCCCTAACATTTCCCTTATGATTTTTTCCCCCGTGAAAACAGCATACTTCTTAGCATTTTTGCAGGCAAGGGAAGCAGTTTACTCTATCTATTTGCTTCACTTTGCTCAAAAGCACCATGTCAACCACTCAAACCTATGAGCAAGGTGATGACCGGTCTTCTTCCACAGAGGTTGAGGTACAGCAGAGGCCTCGTAAGGGTGGCAAAGGTGGTCATCATAAGAGAGAAGAGCCCACATCTTTAGCAGAATTACAGGCCTACCCTTTGGCAGTGAATTGTTTCCGTTATATGACATGTTTTCAGTTCTGTGAGAGGCTTGCCCAGATTCAGCACCACAAGGAGTTTGGCCAAGGCACAAAAACGGAAAAAGAGGCCCGATCCACTCCGTATCTTGGCTGAGGCCTCTGTCACTCACCATGATACTCATTAGCCTTCTCCTAGCAGCAAACCCAAGAAATTTTGAGAGTTTTGAGGCATTTTTGGCATTTTTGAGAATTTTACAGGTTTTGGCCATTTGAGTGGTCTCACCCCGCGCGCGACCAGTCATGGGGAAAGCTCAGAACGGAGAAAACTCTACATTTTTGGAATTTTCATGCAAAAATACACTTGCCTATGGATGGGTTTCAGATTTTATGAAGTTTTGGGCTTCCAAAAGCTCAAAATACATGCAAATTTTGACTTTCTGCCCCTTTTTTGAGTTGAAGAAAGCTGTCTTGGGAGAAATGACTTTTGAGGGGTCAAATCAACTCCAAATTCAGAAATTCCAGTGGGGTTGGAAATTAGACTCGCATACCTTTCCAACGAGCTATCTTGCACCTGATTTGGACATCGGGAAGGCCCTCAAACAAAGCTGTCAATGCGCGCGACCAGTCAAAGTGAGGAGCGCGACCACTCAGGGAAATTTCACTGTTTTGACCAGTTCGGCCAGCAAAACACTGTTTTTACTTTGGTTGACTTTTGAGGCATGTAAATGATGGATTTTTGTGTAATTCTCATAGCACTTGGATACATTTACTCTCCTTTGACACTTCTAGAAGTTTCTTTGATGTAAATAGTGAATATTTAATGCATGGATAGATTACCTAAGTTTTAGAGGCAAGTTGTTTTGAGTGCCTATTATCTAGTGCTTAGTTTGGAATTAGTTGAAACAGCTCCTAGGAAGTTGAGCTCGACCCCTAGAGGTGGGGAAAGGAGTTAGATCATCTATATTATGCCTTCTCTTGCTCATTTTCATGGTTGGACTCTGGAGGGAGAAGCTCTATTGTATATTTTACTTGTATCTCTGCAATTTGAGGAAAAGGAAGGCCAGGGTTTTGCAGACATCATTTTGGATTCTTGTGGATTATTATGTTGATGGTGTGTTTCCTACTTGTCATTGTAAGTGTGTTTATGTGTTTCATCTCTTATTCTATTGCTGCTAATTAAACAAAAGAAGTGATAAAGTTTGAATTCATGCATGCCATGCTCAGCTTTCAAATTTGTTTAATGTTTATGTTTTCCACTGTCTAGAGAGGATTCAAAGTCATTGTTTGCCCTCTTTAGCTTCTCTTTTTTCTTCCTTGATCATCCATCTCAACTAAAGGCATCAGCACAAACTCCTACCTTGCCCCAAAGACTCACCTGCAAAAACTGAGCTCAATCCCCGCACCCTGAATTGCACTCCCTCCAATTGCCACCAAAAACCCCAAAAACTTTAAATCAACCTCCCTAATCAGTTTACTAGCCTAATATCAGTGTTAACTTGTTGGTCATCTCACCCCATTGAAAATTTGCCGAGATAGACCGGAGAGAGCCTTCTCATACCCCGTAGGGCTAGCTACGAGGTGAAATGGTTTGATGTTGCCTTGAAGGTTTAACTTCCTCAGCCTAGGGTGAAATCTCAAGCGCTAACACCCCCAAGGGGGAGGGTTCTATAACAACCCTGGTGAAAATTTCATGTAATATGTTAGGTTCCTATACCAATAGGAGTCATAATTTTTGAATGGCTAAGATTAAACCTGTAATATGTACATACCTTTGCTTTCTGCAAATGTTTTCCATATTCAAGAAAAATAAAAAATGTAAAGAGGGTATGTCCTCAAAAGAAAAATCAAAGGACAAAAAGAATAAGAAAAGGTCCAAAAAATATGAAAAGTATGAACCCCAAGAAAAGAAAAGACCATGAAAGTGTGCAAGTCAAAATGCCACTACTTTTTACTTTTTGTGCAAAATAAATGATTGTGTGTAGTTTCTAATCTTTGCCACAATCCATGATAGTCAAAATGCTTAAATTTGGCTATTTCATGTTTAAATTTCATGTCTATAGATAGAAAATAAAATCTGACCAAACTGCTTAATCTTGGCAGAAAAGTAGATAGGTAGAGTCAATAAAAGGAGCTCAATTGTTTAATCTGAGCCCTTGGATGTAATAATGTTAGATTTATTTAGTTTACTATTGTAAAGAAAAAGAAAAAATGTTTGATAAGGGTTTGCTAGCTCAAATGCACCCTAATAAAGAGAAGTAAAAATGGTAGGATGAGTAGATGGGTAAGTAGAAGAAAGGTTGCAGAATTTTGATGATTGATTAGACTGTTGGGCCTTAGTTTTGATCTTATTTTTCTTTGAGAAACTTATCTAACCATATATTTATCATCCATTTTCACTCCATTCATCCCATTTTAATGAATATTTGATGTCCAATCAGGTATTTAGCTTTAATTTGTCAATTTCTAAAGTTTTTATAAAAGTTTGATTTTAAGTGCAATTTTGGCAATTTCAGAAATTCCCGTAATCACTTCATGATTGATATGGATGCAGGCCACTTCAGAACGAATGGGATACATGAATGGAAAGCTTGGGAACTAGGACCAAGCCACCTATGCTTGGTTCCAATAGAACGAGCTTTATTATGCCTATTTGGAGCTAGTCAATCATGACTAGTCATCCAGAAATCCCATCTAAATAGGGCAGTTTTGAGATTCCATGATATTAGTCATATTTCTTGGGATGAGGGTAGTGAATTCGACTTGGATAGGTGGATTAGAGTAGCTTGGTTTTTTAGAGTGAATGTATATCAGTTTGTTTCATGAGACTCCTTATTTAAGAGCCACAACTTTGATGGCTCATACATTGACTTATGATACTTTTATGTTGTAATACTTTTGGTTTGAAGAATTAATTTGAAGACTTGTGCTATTCTCATTTTGCTACTCAATGCTATGGATGTGTGACTGATCTAAGCTTCTGAAATCATCTTTCAAAGTGTGCAAGGCAAGGGTGGAGGGCCCCCACTCCAAGCTAAGTACACTTCCATGTTAAACTAGTTTTATTTCATTGCAATTTGGTTGATTGTAGCCTTAGTTTCTCAAAGTCTTATTTCAGATTGCTTTATGGATATGCATAGTGATTGATTTCATTTTTTAATGGCTTATTCATCATTCTATTGAATTGGAAAACAGATGTTCAAGTTGGGCATCCCTTCTATTAAATGATGGATCAAAACTAGTTTCTTTTGTTTACATGCAAGCAGTTTTATTTCCATTTAGATTTAGAAATTGAGATGAATGAATTATGATGGAATATCTTATGTGTCTCTTAATTTAAGATCTTCTTTCATTTATAATTTATGCATATTGAGTTTTTAGTTTCAATCTCTAATTCATTAAAGTAATAATTGAGGTGAAGGAGGGCTCCTTGAGTTCAAGAACCCTTTCAATGTTTTCTCTTTTGAGCTGATTGAATTAGAGTTATAAGATGTATTTTACTTAGCTTTTAATCATTTATCTTTCAAGGTTTGGTTATATTAGATCTTCACAAATAGTGAACTTGCCTCAAAGAATAAACAACCCGGATTGATAATAAATAATTGTGTTAGTTTAGGAACATAAATTAGCTCAACATAGACAAAGGCATGTGTATCATCTTTTTCATCATACAAGTTCCAAATGTGAATGGGCACTCAAGCATGCAGATGGAAATCAAATTTAATTAATTAATTTCCATCATTCATTTCACCTTTTACTTAACTAATTCCCCAAAATAAAGATCAAAGTTCTTAAAAGCCCTAAGTCAAAAAGGCTCAGAGCATTTCTCTGACTTTTGGAGGGACCGGACCCTTGGTTCAATGACTTATAGGCAATAAGTACTAAAATCCCACCATAAGCATTCATTCCCCGCCTTCAGTTCATTCAGTTTCCCTAAATAATATTATTTCTCGAGGATAAACCACTTTTACCTAAGAAAAGTTTTATTCCCCCACATAGCTCATTTTCATATCAAAAAACCCATAAAAACATTATATCCTAAGTCTTTATGTGATTATCAGAAAACAATAAAACATGAAAATTATATGCTTAGGGTATGGTACCCCTTCCACTCATTTGACTAAATTATTCACGTATTTATTAAATCCCTAATGAAAACTTGTTTCCTGTATATATATTGACTCCCACAATAATTAATTAATCCCACCGCAGTTTAATTATATAAACTAAGGTTTTCTACCCCGGACCCACTAACTAATCGATCCTCGATTAAGTTAGTTAAAGCCCAATTAAATCTCGCCTGATACCTTAATCCCCACCTTAATCCCTCATTAAACCAAAACCATCACACTTAAATACCTGTTGGGCATTACCCTCTGTGCAACTCTATCACCCGACCACCACACGATATCTCCCCTCCCCGTCCGACAGCCTGGGCCCCCCATTACCCTCTGTGCAACTCTATCACCCGACCACCACACGATATCTCCCCTCCCCGTCCGACAGCCTGTGTTGATTTCGGAAGCGCCCGAAATCCGAACATTACCTGCCCGAAATGGGATGTTTTCCACTGGGTCCTCAAGGCGACGTGGCGCTCGATGAATGGAATAGGGCAGCCTCCCCCCAATACCACCAACCACCCAAAAGCTGTGCGAAGAAAACCACTTACCGCCAGCCCGCTACACGCCAAAACTACCACTGTTCACTCTGCTACGCGACAAATGATCACTGTACACCCGTACCCGCCAAATTGAATTTTCACGCATAAATCCAAAAAAGCCCCAAATCATTGTTTTTATCATTTTTTTCAACTGAAAACTTCCATGCACGCGTCTGTGAATGTCCAAGCTGTCAACCCACATACAATTGCACACTGAAGACGCTACAAAGCTCCCAGATTGCCTTCCATCCCACTTAAAGCTTTTTCAATCGTTCACAGTTGCCATTCACCTGGTTCAGACCCAGTTTTCTTCAAATTCTAGGTATTTAAGCCAAAATCCATTGAAAACTCTGTCAATTTCTGAACCAGTCACTAAATTTTCTTAATTGAAATTAAAGTGAAACTCTAGTAACTAAAACCCACTTGGAATTGACCCACCTTGCCCTAAAAAACTAAAAATTTACCTTCCCCATTCTTAAATCCACAAGAACTAAGGATGGCTGCCCCAATTGCCATGGATGTCAGACCAATTTCCACTCCACACCTGGACTTGGACCACCTTCCCCTTGCTGATAAATATTTCCAAATCAAGGACACCTCTGTCCTTGAATCCCCTATCAAACTATACTGTCGATATAGAGACCAATACCTAAACCACGCTGATAAAATTGGTCTTTGGGAGTCTAATTTTCCCAAGTATCAAATTCCCTGAGGTACATATCTTTCCATAAATTGTCCATTAGTTCCATGCAAAATACATCCCCAGCCAAAGAGCAGTGGTGTCCCCAGACCAGATTGTACTTTTCACCATCACTGCTGAATCAATTAATGAAATGCTGCAACTTCAACCAGGACAAAATTTAACCCCTATTTCAATTGGAGACCTATTAGACCGTTTCCCCAAGCTTACCACTACCAAACTTGCTAAGATGTTTCAAACTTTCATCAGGGAGGAAAAGCATATCCCAAAAGATCCTCCTCCATATGTGGCTACCATATTTTCCCCATTTGGTCAAGACATTGTAGCAATGATTTCTAGTGTCTTAGGATACACCACCAGTGAGTATATAGATGAAATCATCTTAGCCTTCATGTCCATCTTCACTCTAGGACAGCCTCCTGTTGTCATGTATGATTATGCCAAGTTCATAGCTGATAGGATGCATGAACAATTTCTTAGAATGAGTAATGAAAGAGTATTCAAGTATTCCTTAGTTTTGTACCATCTTTTTCTATATTACGAAGCTGACAAGTTCCCCTTCACTCTCCAAAAACTTGATACCAAAGGTCATCCTAGGCCAGTGATCTTCTGGACTCCTCTGATCCATAAGCATGACTCCCCATATCCATACACAAACTTCATAGATCTTTTTGTACATCCTATAGTAACAATGTTGTTAGGAAGTCCTCCTCCAAGAATCATTTTAGATATCAGGAGGATCCTGTAGCTTTCAAAATAACAAAAAGTGGGAGATTGGTACTTGCACCAAAATCACACTGAAATTAAGATCTATGGCTATGAGTTGACCCCATATAAACTACCCAGATACCTTCCAATGAGGTTATTTGCTTTGGAGTACTAGAGGCAGATAATCAATTCATATGAGGTACATTTTGTTAAAGCCAAAAAGAAGGCCGAGCTTAGAATCAAATATCAACTAGGCCCCTTTGTGTGTAATAACCGAGAAGCTAGAAAGGAAGCAGAGCAAATCCTTTAGAGAATTAAACTAAAACAAAGATTCATGTGGAGATATGATCCCTTGGACTTCATCTGCAACAGAAGACAAAAAAACAAGATGGCTCCTTTACATTCACCACAGAATCCCTGAAATAGAAAAATATGCAAATCAATTGGAATGGGTGGAGAATACTTTAGTGGATAGGGATAGCACTGAAGTTGCAGTTGAAAATGCTCTAATTGATCTAGAGAAATGGCTTGATGAAGGTTCTTTCTTGTAGGTTCCAGGAGAATCTCAAGTCCAAGGAAAATCTCAAGCCCAAGAAGAATCACAGGCACAAGGAGAATCTCAGGCATAAAGTGAATCACATGTAGAAGAAGAATCCCAGGTGCAAGAAGATTTAGAACAACTAGACTTATCAGAGGAGTTGACTCAAATAGGTATACCAGAGCCCATCATGAGTACTCCCCCAATCTTGCAAACTCCTTTGAATGAGGAGAAAAGCCACAAAAGAAATAGGGAAGAGGCCACTACTTCAGGAAAGACAACCACACAGACATATGTAGAGACTAGCCTGGTCAAAAGGTAAAGGTTAAATCCTATCTCTGAATAGGAATTCACAGAAGAAACAGTTGGGGCCACTAGCACAGAAAGAGAAGGAAGCAGGCCTGCCACTCCTTCTGGGGGCACACTAGAACCTTCCACATCACATACTCAGATGTTGGAAAGGCAACAGAGTGTTGAAGTGTCCTCATTTAGGATGCCAGCTGACAGGGACCAAGACATCAGAGAAAGGTACAAGGACATAAAAGCCAGGAATGAGAGGCTAAAAGCCCAAACTTATGCATAATATCTAAAGATGGAACCTACCAATCATACAAGGCTTATGTCAGCCTATGATGTGAAAGAAGGCAAAATGCATATGACATTTATGAAGCCTACCACTCAGCAACCAAGAACAGTAGCAGACTTCAAAAAGATAGATTTTGAAGTGCTGGCAAAGGACATTCATCCTATTGACCAGATTGAGCTGCACAAGCAGACAGGGGAGATGATTTACTCCACCTTAAAAGGGAAAGCCATCGTAGCTCACCAATTTACTCCTTGAATAACATATCAGCTCAGTTCCAATTGGAGAAGGCCTCTTCACAGGCCAAAGACACCAGAATCAAGTCCTTAGAGGACTTAATCATTGAGTTGGGACACGATCCTAAAGATGTAAAGGCCCCCGAAAAATTGATAAATAAGAAGAATGATGACATAGTTGATTTGAAGAAGCAACGCAAGGTTCCACCCCTACATCACCCACAAACAACAGAAGTCCTGGAAACACAAAAAGGACAAGAAGAGCTTATGGACTTGGTCCTAAAGCTAAATGACCAACTGAAAGAAATAGAGAAGGAGTTAGATACATTGATTCAGTCCAAACAAAGTGACTTGGCCACCACTTCTAGGACTGCCATTCCCACTATTTCTATTACAGTTCCTTCAACATTAGCAACATCACTAGCACCCATAGCTTCACCTGCCATAGCACTGCAAATCACCATTTAATCTAGAACAGCAGGTACTTCAACAGAAAATACAACAGAGCTGGTAAAAGCCATGGAGGATATGTCAATCCAGGCAATAGAACTCAAAAGGTTAAAGGAGAAAGTGGCAAGCTTAGAAACTGACTATAAGCTTGCCCAAATTCAGCAGAGAGAAGAAACACAGAAAGCCCTAAGGATGAGTGAGAAGATCAAGGTACTATAAAAATATTTAACTTTGCAAAAGACACTAGGACAGACCAAGGAGATGCTCTGGGCCAATATCATCGACTCTGTCAATGATATTTAGCCATCAATTCAAGTAATATTTGAGCAAACGGAATTGGTAAAAGTGGCCACTGAAGCAATTCAGAAAGTAAAACAAGATTTAGGAGACTAGTCTGAGGATGCTAATCGACTCATCCACTTTTTGAATAGTAAAAATAGATGTGAGCTTAATGAGCTTGGGGTAGAGGATAGGACTGAAGCCATCATAAAAGTCAAAAAGGTTCTTTCCAAAATAAACCTTATGGTTAACTTAGAGGAAAAATTCCATAATATGCAGGTCGCCATTGACAGATTCATGGCCAAATTTCAAATTTTGAGGGATAAAGGCCTTCCCAGTCCTATGGTCATCCACGATAAACTTATGACCCAATTGGACTATACTCAGAAACTAAGGAAGTTGGCCAAGGAGCAAGCAAGCACTTCAGGTATCAAAGCCTTGTCAACTGGAAAAGTATTGTATGATACATTAGAGAATCTGTTTTTTCTAGAGCATGAGGTGAAACATTTGTTTGTCACCAAGCCTAATTTTTCCAAATACACAGAGGAAGACGAAATCTACAGAAGAATGCTCAAAGTAAAATTACCTGAGGATGAATGGTGGGAAAAGATGATAGATTTACTATAAGTTACCACAGTAAATCTGAAAGCAGCCAGATAAAACAGGTAAGAGACATATTAACAGGGTCAAAGAGTAGCAGGTTAAAGAGTATTAGTAAAATATTAAAGACAAAGATGATTCCAGCGTACAAATATCATCCAGCTTAAAGGGCTCAAATTCAACTGCAACAGCCAGCACTAGCACAATAAGAGGGACAGCATGATGCAATGTTCCATCTGTCCCTACCTTCATGCTTGAAGATATTTTGATTCCCTAGATTAAATCTCATATTGTTATGAGATATTTTGTAAATATTTTTTGTATAAATACTTCACATTTCGAAGTATTTAGGGTGGATTCAAAGACATTTCTGTAGACTTTTATCTAAAATCAAAGTGCTATTGTATCAAAACTGGATTGGCTTGTTGGATCATGGAATAAAGCTCAGATATTTTTCAGGATTCTTGTGTAAAGCGAAAATCAAATAAGTATTCTCTCATGTGTATTATTGTTTTTCCTTATGTTTCTTAATAATCATATGTGTTTCTATGAAATCTGAATGGTAAACTAGGAATGATATTTTAGAACTTGCTTTAATGCAGTTTGTCTTGACTGTTTACATTCTTAATGTTTTTTGATAAACTATCTTAGTTAGGGAATTCCTAAATGCTCCCTTACTTCCATAGTTTCCCCCTGGTCTATAGCAAAGGATTCTTAATTTCCCTTTGTTCATGATCACCTGTTTTCTTTCATTCTGATCCTGGTCTAAGGATTCTTCATTGCCCTTTCACCCTGTTTAGAACCATTAAACCTGAAGATTTTCCTTTTTCTTTGCTAGCTTGCCCTGTGAACATTCCCTTTAATGATCCGGTCCATTTAAGCTATCCTTTGATTGACTCCATAGCCCAATGGCTTGAAGACCTAGCTCTATCCATCTGTTCCAAGAATTCTACCACCCAACTTTCAAATCTAAAATCAAAATCCTCATGAACACTAAGAACTAGCCTAAAATCTGATAAAAAAAAAGTTAAATCATAAAGAGAGAGCCCTCTATGGACTTAGGGTGGCTAGAACCTGAGTCTAAAAGATTCGTTTGTGGTTAACTCGGATTATTCCTTATTTTGGTATCTTCTAGGGAAAACTTCTGAGTGATAACATAGTGGCGACCATATTGGGGAATCAAACCCTCAATCTTAATAAACCTTTGAGAAATTTCAAATCTTTATTTCAAGCCTCTTGAAGGGTTTATTAGAATTTATTTACAAAATTTCACAAAAAGAAATTAATTAGAAAAATTTGAAATTCTGGCTTCAAGGAGAACTCTTTATACTAGGGCCAACCCAGATCCATATCCTCCCCTAGTAGTGGATAATCCCAACCTGATTTCGAGAACATCCAGAAGACAAGAAAGTTTAGTCAGTCCAACACCTTCAATCAAAGCAAATTCATGCCTTGATGAGTGGTTTTTTTTAGAAGACCTTCCCTTTGATGAGTCATTTGACCTTTCCCTTTTTAGAACCAAGTCTGAAAGTGCACTTGATGAAATAGTTCTAGATCCAGAGTTTATTTTTGACCTTGAAGTCCAAAAGGAAAACTTGTCAATTGATTAGTACATTATAAATTCCCCTCAACCATCCCTTGTTACTGTTAAGATCCCTGAACTTTCTCAAATAGTTTCAACTCCCTTTAGTTCACCATTATTCCCTTCCACCTTTGAAGTTCATTCCTCACCTCCATTTATACCTTCACTTCTCCACCAACCTATCATTACACATCAGTCACCCATTACTCCTAGTTATTCATCACCCACTGTATCATCTCCTGGTACCCCTAGCCCACTTCTTAGTGCTGCCCAACTTAGAGCCATGGCAAATAGATATGCTCCTCTTGTGTTACCTGCTCCACGTGGTGCCATGCCACAAGATTACCAAAACAAAATTGTCCAATTCGATGGCATAGGAACTGATACAACACAACAACATACAAACAAAATGACATATTTCTTTGAATTACATGAAATTGATATTGGAGATGTCCAAATGAGACTTTTTTCTTAGACTCTAGTTGGTGATGTAAGAACATGGTTTAGATCTTTACCTGCTAATAGCATAGACACTTTAGAAGTATTTTATCAAAAAATTTTAAATAGATGGGAAAAGAAAAAGGACCCTTTGCAGATCCTTTCAGAATATGAAAACTATAGGAGAGGACCAAATGAGACAATCCAGGATTACTGTACCAGATTTAACAATATATATAATGCAATATCAATCAATCTTAGACCCCCACCTGGCTTAGCTTTGATAAAGTTTCCTGATGGGTTTGATACTGATATGGAATTCCAACTTAAAGAGAGAAATCCTCCAACTTTAGAAGGCATGCAAAGTGTAGCAGTTAGTGTAGAAGCTAATACCTTAAAATAGATGCCCTAGCCAAAGGAATGGAAAACCTGATGTATAGGATAGAGAACGTTGAAAGGAAGCCTCACTAGGATAATCAACATGCACCTCCAGTGAGAAATCCAAACTCTAGAAAGAATCAAAATCAAAATACTGGAAAAAATGGACCTGATCGGAATATTAGGCCTCTTTTTCAAGAAAACTATGCTGAAACTTCCCATTCAGAAGACCCTGAACAAGACACACAAATTAAGTTAATGGCATTAGACGATGAGGAAACTGTCTTTTTGACCCAAGATGATCAGGAATTACATATGCTTCAGCAAGTGCAAACCTAATCCGTAGAATCATTCGATTACAAGCAAGGGTATAATTCTTCTATCTTCGAAGTGCACAAACAGTACAACTTGAGGAGTAAAAAGAACACTGATACTCTTGACCAAAACAAGAAAGTAGTACCAAATCAACCTAAGAAAATTAAAACAGTTCTAGTTATTAAAACTCTCCAAACCCTCTCTAGACCAACTCAGAACCCTTCTAGTCCCACCATTGTAGATATAACCCATGACCAACCCCTTAATGATCAACCATCCACTTCAATCCCCTCCAAGGAAATAGTGGAGGAATCTCCAAACATCATATTAGAAAATCCACAGAAAAAAAGACTTCAAAAGCAGAAAAAGAAGAGCAACCTACTCCAAATCCTGTTGTCAAAATTCCAAACACTCAAACATAAAAAGCCCCTTTTCCTTTCAATTTGGGAGCAGAGGTTGCTAAGCTAAAAATTTCAGTCCCCTTAACAGAGTTGATTAAAAATGAAACTTACAAGTCTCAAATAAGAAAATCCTTAAACTTCGTTGAGAATGAAGACTCTGTTAACTTGTTTGATGATCAACCTGAGCTTATATTCAGTCTTGATGTTAATGGAAAACCATTAGAAGGAGGGATACCACCCTTTTATATTAGCCTTAACATTCATGATAAGATCTTACACAATGCAATGTTAGATTCTGGGGCTTCACACAATTTAATGCCTAAATCTGTTATGGAAAAATTGAACTTGGACATCACTAGGCCTTACAAGGACTTGTTTTCATTTGATTCAAGTCAAGTAAAGTGCCTAGGGTTAATCAAAGACCTGTGTGTTTCCTTAGTACAATATCCTGCTAAGACAATTCTCATGGACATAGTTGTTGCTGATATACCACCTAAATATGGCATGCTCTTGTCTAGATCATGGGGGGCTAAACTCCAAGGATCTTTGCAACTTGACATGTCATATGCCACAATTTCATTCTTTGGACATCCTAAAAAACTGTACAGAGAGACCCTAATGAAATATGTAGTGAGTAGCCAGGCTAGGCCTCAAAACTTTCCTATCTATTCCATGCATTCTGACATTGATTATTTTATTCTGTACAATGTTGAACAAACATAAGAAACCACTTCAAACAGCACTATTTTAGAACCAAAAGAAATTGCAGTTACAGTTCAAAATGAAATTGTCCAAACTCAAGAGCTTTTAGATAAAAACGATGATCAAGATACCTTAATCAATGAAAAATTTGTCCCCCGAGATAGTAAGAATTATGAACATGAAATATTATGGTATCTTGAATTTGATGGATCAGTGAACAAGTTAGGAGCAGGAGCAGGAGTGTGGATTTAAAATTTAGAGAATGATTACTTAGAGGGCCATGCTTACAGACTGAATTTCAAATGCACTAACAACATGGCTGAGTATGAAGCACTTATTTTAGGTCTCAAATTGGTTAGAAAGTTAGGAGCTATAAAATTTTATATTATGGGAGGTTCTGAGTTGGTTATAAAACAAATTAATGTTGTATATATGACCAAAGACCCTAGATTAAGTTTTTATAGAGGAACAATTGTAGAAATATTGAACACTTTTCTAGAAACTAAGCTTGCAGTGATTCCAAGGAAACATAATATGCAAGCTCATAGTTTAGCAATGTTTTCCAGCACTTGTAAGTTACCATTTCAACCTAACCATCAGTACACTGCTGAGGTTAGGCATAGACCTACTATCCCATATAACTTGAAAAACTGGCAAGTATTTTCTAATGATTAACAGATAAACCATTTTTTAACTTTAGAGGAGGAATTTGTAAATAGTAATATAGATACTAACATAAGATTAGATCCTGATTTTAAAGATAAAATAGAAATTAACAAATTAGAAGATGAAGGGATAGATAGATTCCATCCCACTAAATTTACAAAATCATATGTACAAAACCTAAAGCAAGTTGAAATTGAAGAGATAATTAACAAAGATTATGAAATCATTAATCTCAAAGACAACTTTTTTCCCAAAGGATTAACTCCTTTGAAAGACTTGTTTGATTCAAATGATGTCCCTAGAAAACCAAAGATGGAACCCTTAAAATTTGATAAAGAGGAGTGTAGCATAGGTACCAAGGAAAATCCAAAATTGATAAAACTTTCAAAGTCCTTACCTCCTATTGAAAAAGTGAAATACATTGAACTGTTAAAGGATTTCCAAGATGTCTTTTATTGGCATTATGAGGACCTCAAGTCCTATGACACCAGCATAATACAACACACCATCCCCATAAAAGAAAACCAGAAACCTTTTAGATAGAAGCTTAGGAGGATTAATCCTATTCTATTTCCTTCTATTGAAAATAAAATCAGAAGGATGTATGAAGCAAAGATAATAGCACCAATTAGATTCTCTGATTGGGTTTCAAATTTGGTGCCCACAAGCAAAACGACTGGTGAGATTAGACTGTGTGTTGATCTCAGGAATCTCAATAAAGTTTCACTCAAAGACAATTACCTTTGGTTAACCAGAATCTCATTATTGGATGGGTTTTCTGGTTACAATCAGATTTTAGTTCACCCAGATGACTATGCTAAAATTGAATTCACTACTCCTTGGGGCACATTCATGTATGTGAAGATGCATTTTGGATTAAAGAATGCAGGGGCCACCTTTCAAAGGGCTATGGACATAGCTTTTTCTAAGGAAATTCATGACTTCCTAGTAATATACTTAGATGATATCATTGTATTCTCAAAATATGATAAACAACACTTAGATCATCTAAGGCAGGTCTTGATCAAATGTAGGAAGTATGGAATTTCTTTGAATCCTAAAACATATTTATTTGGGTTAGAAGAGGGAAAATAATAGGCCACATAATCTCTAAAGATGGTATCTGAATAGATCCTGCAAGAATTGAATCCATCTTACAGATACAACATCCTAGGAGCATTAAGGAATTACAAGCCTTTTTAGGGAAAATAAACTTTCTTAGAAGATTTATTTCTAACTTAGAAGAATTAATTAGATCATTAAATAACATGTTGAAGAAATATTTGACCATAAAATGGATAGTTGAGGCTAAGAAGTCCTTTGAAGATATTAAGCTACCCTTAACAAAAACACCAATGTTGATCAGTCCAAAGTTTGATAGGGATTTCATTATATTTTCTTTTGCCTCGGAACACACAATTGCTGCAGTCCTACTGCAGAAAAATGATGAGGGTTATGAACAACCTATTGCCTTTTTTAGCAAAGCCCTAAGAGATGCCCCTTTAAAATACAATATAATGGAAAAACAAGCTTTTTCTTTGGTCAAAGCTATCAAAAATTTTAGAGTTTACATTTTGTATTCTCATGTAATAGCCTATGTCCCCAATGCAATATTGAAGGATATCCTAACTCAGGATGGTCCAGATGGAAAGAGAGGGAAATGGATTGCTACTATATTAGAATATTGTTGGAAATAACACTGAGAGGGGGGGTGAATCAGTATTATCAAATTTTTTTCAATATATCTTCCAGATTTAAACTTTAAGTTATTCTTCAGATATTGATCATTAGTTTATATGTCAGTACCATATAATAATGAGCAAGAATAGGAAAAACAGATAATCACACCAAAGAACACCAGATATAAGGTGGAAACCCAATGTGGGTGAAAACCACCTGCTGCAATATGTCTCTATCTTCTTTCAATTAGAAACTTCTTTTACAATGATTTTGTACTGGTTCAGTCCTTTACCAGTACGCAGGCTGCAATCTACAGAGAGCTACAACCCTCTCTCGTTTTCCAGTCTCTCCTGGAAGGGAGCTACAACCCCCTACTTCTTTTCTTCCAAGGACCACTTTTCATAAATTTTCAAACTGGATCCATGAACATCAAATAATCATCAAGTACATGTGAATCACCCAGTCAACTTTTCAATCAACCAATAACTTCTTAGAATGCAGTAACCAGATCAAAAATACCAGTAATCTAAACCCAGAACTCTTCAGCAATAGATAAAAGATAGCCAACAAATGTTTCAAGAAAGGTCCGCAACTTCACCAATAGAAACTTGCGAATATATGTAGCTCTTCTGTGTCTAAACTGTGCAGATCCGCACCTGGTCCTTCTTCTGCTCTACGTACCTCCGCACCTGGTCCTTCTGTTCCCCTGCGTACCTCCGCACTGTGCCTTCTTCTGCGCTGCGTACCTCGTACCTACGCCTTCTGCTGCGCTGCGGATCCCCGCACCTGCGCCTTTTGCTGCGCTGTGTACCTTGTACCTGCGCCTTCTGCTGCTCTGCGGATCCCCGCACCTATGCCTTCTGCTGCGCTGCGGACCCCCGCACCTGTGTTGTGGATCGCCTGTGGACCTCTGAATAGAACCAAATTAACAGTCCCCCAATGTGCCACAGACAGTCAGATCCACAGATCTGATCATGCGCCCGAGAGATCACGACCTATCAATAGATTCACCTTAAAATTCACCTTGATTTAGATCTAGCTTTCAAAACCGATCACCCAAAATTTCATATCTTAATATATTCAATTTTCAAAAGTGTCTAGCCAAGTGATCTCCTTTCCTTTTTATAGGCAAGCCCTTATTCACACCATGGGACAAAACCATCGAAAACCAATACAAGGGATCCAAACCAGGGTTCAATACTTTATATCCTATACCATGGACCAAAACCATAGGATCATGATCGACGGGCTAAATACCAAGGGCCAAACATAAGAAACCCCACGTGTGCACGCTTCTTTGCATTGGCGAGAGTGAACTGGGGTCCGCACCTTCTAAACGGAGCACCTGCGGATATGTTCGTACTTCTTGGTCGGTGTACCTACGGGTCCGCAGCTTCTCTTAGGATCACCTGTGGGTATCTTATTTTCTATGATTTTGAGAGCCTGAACAGAGATCTGCCACTTGAGTGAGTTGCCATCAAGTACAACACCTGTGCCATAGTGCCAAACCTAAATCATAATGTCAACAATCTCCCCCTTTGGACTTGATGGCAACCCCAAGATCCTCAAAGTCATTCTCCCCCTTTGACATCAAGGGCAAAGGGTGGACCAAGATATTCTCTTCCTTTGCTGTCCATACTCCCCTTGAGTGCCTGCTGAAATTTCTAAATGAGCTCCCCCTAACTATAGACTAGATCTGCAAAATAAAATTTATTCAAGAAGAACCATAAACTACCATACACCATACATGACTTTGACAAAAGAGATAGAGATATATTAGCAGCAATATTCAGATCAGCATCCATGTTCTCCTTCTGTACATTCTCCTCCAAGATCTTCTACCATAATGCCAACAATGCATTATTAGAAGAATATATGCTCCCCCTGAACCTGTGCCATTCGTTCTTCGACCAATCCATAACCCAGCAAATGTACGCATATACCCCATATGAAACTCGCGTACAACCAACAATATCTGAAACAGATGAGATTCAACAACAAGATGATGCATTAACTACTCCCAGCTTTTTCCTGAGGTATTCAAAGGTCTCCCTGGGCAATGGTTTGGTGAGTATATCAGCAACTTGTTCCTTAGAAGGAACATACTCCAACTTGACCTTTTGTTCAAGCACTTGTTCCCTAAGAAAATGATATTTGATAGGTATATGCTTGGTTTTCAAATGCATGATTGGGTTCTTTGAAATGATAATAGCACTTGTATTATCACATAGGATGGAGATAGGTGGTGTACAAGTGATTTGAAAATCCTGCAAGGTCTGCATCATCCAAAGGAGTTGAGTGCAGCAAGATGCAGCAGCCACATATTCTGCTTCAGCTGTAGATAAAGCAATCGAACTCTGTTTCTTGCTGACCCAAGATTCTAATCTGGAACCCATAAAGAATTCACCACCACTTGTGCTCTTTCTGTCATCCACGCTTCCAGCCCAATCTGCATCTGTATAAGCATGAAGAGTGAGATCTGTATTTCTAGGATACCATAAGCCATAGTTTTGAGTTCCTTGAAGGTACTTGAAAATTCTCTTCACTGCCTGAAGATGAGTTTCCTTTGGGTTTGCCTGAAATCCTCCAACTATTCCTACTACATGCATAATGTCTGGTCGGGTACCTGTCAAATAAAGTAGACTTCCAATCATAGATCTATAGGTTGGTTGATGCATTGCTGCTGATTCATCATTTGCACTGAGGCTGCATCTTGTAACCATGGGGTACATACTGGTTTTGCATCTTCCATGCCATATTTCTTCAAGATCTGCTTGAGATACTTGGTTTGAGACAAAAAGATACCGTCTTCATTTTGTTGGATTTGCAAACCATGAAAATATGTCAGTTCTCCAAGCAAAGACATTTCGAATTCTTTTTGCATCACCAAGGAAAAGCTTTGACTCATAGCTTCTTCATTGCTGCCAAAGATAATATCATCTACATACACAAAAAGTATTAGCAATTTGTCATTTTCAATTTTTATATAAATATTGTTATTTGCTGATCCTTTTGAAAAACCTTGTTGATGAAGGTATTTGTCCAAACGGTAGTACCAAGCCCTTGGAGCCTGTTTAAGACCATAGAGAGCCTTTTTCAGTCTGCATACAAGATTTGGATCATTCCCAAGAATGAAACCATCTGGCTGCTCAATGTATACTTCTTCTTCTAAGTCTCCATTCAGAAAGGCTGATTTCACGTCCATTTGAAATACTTTGAACTTCTGAAAGCTTGAGAGAGCAAGGAACATTCGGATGGCCTCAAGTCTTGCAACAGGAGAAAAAGTTTCTTCAAAGTCTATTCCTTCTTGTTGAGCATACCCTTTACAAACAAGTCTGGCCTTGTTTCTAATTACTTCCCCATTTTCATTCAACTTATTTTTGAAGACCCATTTTGTCCCTATGACATTCTTATATTTTGGTCTAGGAACCAACTCCCAAGTATTGTTCTTTTTTATCTGCTCAAGTTCTTATCCATTGCCTTGACCCAACATTCATCTTTGCATGCCTCTCTTACATTTTGTGGTTCAGTGGAGGAGAGTAATGCCAAATAGCTTGAAGCTTCTGCAATTGTTCTTCTTGTTTGTACGCCTGCCTCCTTTTGCCCCAAAATTTCAGATTCTGGATGATTCTTTTGAACATACCTGGATGGAGTCTTCTCTTCTATCCTTGTCTATTCCTCTGGTGCCTCTTGAGGTTCTTCTTCATCTTCAGTCTGATTTGGAGGGTAGTCTTCATCCTCTTCGATATTTTCATGATTTACTTGCCTAGGAATGTTTCCTTTTTCATCAACCACCACATCAATGCTATCAACAATTCTTCCAAGTCTTTTATTGTAACACTTATATGCTTTGATGTGAGGAGAATAACCAAGGAGAATGCCTTCATCTGCTCTAGGTTCAAGTTTGCCAAGCTGTTCATCATTATTCTTAATATAGCATTTGCTTCCAAAAATTTTGAAATGCTTTACCGAAGGAGTCTCACCATACCAAAGCTCATGAGGATTTTGAGTGTTGTTCATTCGGACATTTTTTTTTTGAGAATAACAACCGCAACAAATGCAGCTTCACCCCAGAAGGTTGCGGGAGTTCCGGACTCATCAAGCATAGCACGAGCCATTTTTTGAACCGTTCTGTTCATCCTTTCCACCACTCCATTTTGCTAAGGAGTCCTAGCTATAGAGAATTCCCTTCTTATTCCATGTTCTTCACAGAAATCGAAAAATTCATTTGAGGTAAACTCCCCACCTCTGTCAGACCTGAGGCACTTGATTTTGTGATCTGATTCGTTTTCAGCCAAGGCTTTGAAAGATTTTAATTTTTCAAATGCTTCGTCCTTGTGTTTCATAAGTCCTAACCAAACCATCCTGGAGAAGTTGTCAATGAATAATATAAAGTATTCTTCTCCTCGAGGTGACCTTGTCCTAAATGGACCACATACATTTGTATGGACTAGTTCAAGAGGCCTACTAGCTGATCCCTCCTTCTCAGGGAAGTTAGTTCTGGTTTGCTTACCAAACTGACATGATTTGCATATGGTGTTGTCTGGAATTTTGATATCTGGAAGACCACGAACTGCCTGGTACTTGCATGCTTTCCTTATTTGTGAAAATCTTAGATGCCCCAACCTCCGGTGCCATAACCAATGTTCATCATCCTTGCTCAAATAACATTGTTCTTATCCTTCTTCAATTATGTATAAGTTATTTGGAGTTCTTCTGCCTTTGATCGTTGTTTTTCCTGTATCAAGATCACGAACACTACATCCATTTGATTGAAATACTACCTCGGTTCCTTGATCGCACATCTGACTGACACTCAGAAGATTATGCTTCAATCCATCAACATACAAAACATTTCCAGCTTTGATCTTTGCTTTCAACTGAGCAGTGCCTCTTCCTTTTATGACTGCAGGGGTATCATTTCCAAAAGAAACTTTCTTTCCCTTTTCTAAAACACTATATGATTCAAGTTTTTCTTTATCACCTGTCATATGTTTCGAACATCCGTTGTCGATGTACCATTGATTTTCCTATCCTTCTGCATAAAAGGCTATCCCACATCTTTCTGGTTGTGGTTCCTTTATTCTCCATGTTCTGGTACTTGAGGCTTGTTCCTTTGTCTACCAAAACCTGCTCCTGCATTCAGAATCTTCATGACCAAAGTTATTACAAATAGAACATTCAATTTCATTTTCAAGGGCCAAAAAGTTGTTATAGGTCCTTTTCGTGATCCCAGTCATACTTCTTTGTTTTTGAGCTTCTTTAGTCATGATTGTTTTATAGGCAACACATTGAGCTGCTTTGTGGCCAAAGTTATGGCAAGAGAAGCATTGGCCATTGAAGAAACTTCTGCGATTATCAAATCTACCTGCCAAATGATTGTAGTTTTTATTGTCATCCATTCTTGAGGCAAATTGAGAAGATTTAACCTGTGGCTGGTTGTAGCTTTTGTTCATCCTTAAGGTGGATTGCCCCTGATTTACCTGGTAGTCCTTGTTTATTCTTGATGTAATTCGTCCCTGTTTTACCTGGTGATCTCCACTGGGATTTTTCTCATCCCTCCTTGCTGCATTGAGATAACTCTTTGAGGTGGATTCTTGAGATGCTTCTCCATTATACCCCAGACCTGTCTTGATTAGTGGATAACGTTGTACATTGATAATCTCATCCAGAGTTTCAGATCCTTTAACAAATTTAAGATTAAGAGCCTTTGCTTTCTCAATTTCTTTTCTAAGGCCAACAATTTCACATTCTAACTTCTCAAGAAATTTTTCTTTTTCATCAAGTTGGTATTGCGGAGTATCAATGATCACACTCTTTTCTTATAAACATGTTTTGAGTCTAGAAATATCTTCATAAAAGCCATCCACATCTATAGCATCCATGTAATCATCATCTTCAAAAGTCATTAAAAGTTTATAGTTATTACCTTGTTCATCTTCATCACTATTTGAAAGACCATCACTATCTTCATGAGTATAGCAACTTTTCTTAGTTACATTTTGTTTCGTGTTCCATCTAACAGGTTCCTTCCCTTTGTCAGTTTTATCCTTATGAGGACATTTGGCAGCATAGTGACCGACTCTCCCACAAGCAAAACATTTGAAAGGTAACTTACCTCTGAATCTTCCAGTACCCCGTTGAAGGTTTTTGACAAAATTTGATTCTTCTTCCTCTTATGACGCATGTCCTAACTCATAGTAGTCTCCTTTGCCTGAAGCCTTGAAAGTTGCTTCTCTCTTGTCTGATGGTCCTCCCTTCCTCATTTCATAAGCAATTATAATCCCGTGTAGCTGTGACATGGTAAGGTTTCGTAGATTCTCCTTTTCTTCTATTGCAGAAACTTTAGATTCAAACCTAGGGGACAAAGATCTTAGAACCTTTTCAACCACAACAGCCTCTTTTATTTCTTCACCCAAATTTTTCATACAATTAACAATCTCATCTACACGAAGGAAATAGTTAGCCACACTTTCATCATTGTGCATTCTGATATTTTCATACTGAATCCTGAGGGTTTGAATTTTTGCTCATTTTACCTGTTCATCTCCTTCATTGCTCAGAACAATCTTGTCCCATATTTCTTTTGTGGATTTATACTGCATTACCTTGACAAATTCTGATTGAGATAGGAATCCTAATAGAGTATTGACTGCTTTTGCATTTGTTTCATATTTCTTCTTCTCAGCCGGATCTGTAGGAGTTGCTGAAGGAAAAGTGTACCCTGTATCTATGATATCCCAGACTTCTGTACCAAGTGATTGAAGATAGGCAGTAACTCTTACCTTCCAATATAAAAAGTTTGCCCCATCAAAAATCGGTGGCCCGATAGATGCTTCTCTCTCGTAGTTGCTCATGATGATGGATCTTCCTCCAAGCGATCAAGCTTCTTCAGAAGGACCTGCTCTGATTCCAATCGTTGGAAATAATACTGAGAGGGGGGTGAATCGGTATTATCAAATTCTTTTCAATATATCTTCCATATTTATACTTTAAGTTATTCTTCAGATATTGATCATTAGTTTGTATGTCAGTACCATATAATAATGAGCAAGAACATGAAAAATAGATAATCACACCAAATAACACCAAATATAAGGTGGAAACCCAATGTGCGTGAAAACCACCTGCTGCAATATGTCTCTATCTTCTTTCAATTAGAAACTTCTTTTACAATGATTTTGTACTGGTGCAGTCCTTTACCAGTACGCAGGCTGCAACCTGCAGAGAGCTACAACCCTCTCTCGTTTTCCAGTCTCTCCTAGAAGGGAGCTACAACCCCCTACTTCTTTTCTTCCAAGGACCACTTTTCATAAATTTTCAAACTGGATCCATGAACATCAAATAATCATCAAGTACATGTGAATCACCCAATCAACCAATGAATCAACCAATAACTTCTTAGAATGCAGTAACCAGATCAGCAATACCAGTAATCTAAACCTAGAACTCTTCAGCAATAGATAAAATATAGCCAACAAATGTTTCAAGAAAGGTCTGCAACTTCACCAATAGAAGCCTGCGAATATCCGCAGCTCTTCTGTGTCTAAACTGCGCAGATTCGCACCTGGTCCTTCTTCTGCTCTACGTACCTCCGCACCTGGTCCTTATGTTCCCCTGTGTACCTCCGCACTGTGCCTTCTTCTGTGTTGCGTACCTGGCACCTGCGCCTTCTTCTGCGCTGCGGATCCCCACACCTGTGCCTTCTGCTGCGTTGCGGATCCCTGCACTTGCGCTGTGGATCGCCTATGGACCTCTAAATAGAGCCAAATTAATAGTTCCCCAATTTGCCACAGACAGTCAGATCCACAGATCTGATCATGCGCCCGAGAGATCACGACCTATCAATATATTCGCCTTAAAATTCACCTTGATTTAGATCTAGCTTTTAAAACCGATCACACAAAATTTCAAATCTTAATATATTCAATTTTCACAAGTGTCTAGCCAAGTGATCTCCTTTCCTTTTTATAGGCAAGCCCTTATTCACACCATGGGACAAAACCATCGAAAACCAATACAAGGGATCCAAATCGGGGTTCAATACTTTAGATCCTATACCATGGACCAAAACCATAGAATCATGATCGACAAGCTAAATACCAAGGGCCAAACATAAGAAACCCCACGTGTGCGCGCTTCTCTGCATTGGAGTGAGTGAACTGGGGTCCGCACCTTTTGAACGGAGCATCTGCGGATATGTCCGCACTTCTTGGTTGGCGTACCTATAGGTCCGCAGCTTCTCTTAGGATCACCTGCGGGTATCTTATTTTCTATGATTTTGAGAGCCTGAACAGAGATCTGCCACTTGAGTGAGTTGCCATCAAGTACAACACCTGTGCCATAGCGCCAAACCTGAATCATAATGCCAACAAATATGACCTAGAAATCAAGCCAACAAAGTTAATCAAAGGCCAAGGTTTAGCCAAGCTCATGGCTAAATCGAACTGTCAGGCCTTAGACATAAATTTTATTGTAGAAATGGATAATGGAGAGGAGATGGCGACTCCACCAATTAGCCAGGCCTTTATTGAATCACCATGGTACGCTGACATCATATATGTTTTAAAAAATCTACAAGCTCCTCTTGAAATATCCAAGACCAAAGCAGGTTTTTAAAAATGAAATCTTTAAAATTTTGCATAATTGACAATGCTTTGTTTTGGAGGAATCATGAAGGTATCCTTCTTAACTGTTTATTGAAAGAAGAATCTGACAAGGTGTTACAAGAGTTTCATGCAAGTGACTATGGAGGGCATCTTTACTGAAAAACCACAATGACAAGATTCTTAGAGCCAGTTTCTATTGGCCCACTTTGTTTTTTGATGTAAAGAAATTTCTAACTTCATGTCATAAATGCCAAATTTTTGAAGGAAATAAAAATCTTTTACCCCTACCCCTAAAACCAATATCTGCTGAAGGACCTTTTCAACAATGGGGTCTTGACTTCATTGGTGAAATCCACCCACCTTCTTCTGCCCAACACAAATGGATCCTCACTGCTACAGATTATTTTACCAAATGGATAGAAGCCATACTCTCAAGACAAGCCACTAACACTGTTATAATAACCTGCCTTGAATCCAACATCCTATCCAGATTTGGGTGCCCAACTAAGATCATCACTGATAATGCAGCAACCTTCAAATCTAAGAGAATGATTGATTTTTGTAATAAGTACCATATAACTTTGGGGCATTCCACAACTTATTACCCCCAAGGAAATGGACTAGCAGAGTCCTCCAACAAAAGTCCGGTAAATATCATCAAAAAATTATTAGAAGACAACATGAAAAAATGGAACAAGAAGATAGCAAATGCCTTATGGGTAGACATGCTAACCACAAAGAAATCCATTGGTAGTAGTCCTTATCAATTGGTTTATGGAATGGAAGTTTTTTTCCCATCTTCCTTGGGAACACTAGTGATGAAGCTGCACCAAGAGTTGCATGTTGAACCAAATGACATCCAAAGGAGAATCAACCAAACAATTCACTTACAGCAAACTAGGAAATAAGTGTACATCAGATCTCAAGTTGTGTAGGAAAGGATCAAGAAGGCTTTTGATAAAAGGACTAAGGCAAAAATTTTTTACCTAGGGGACAAAGTTTTGAAATGAGATTCAAGAAGAGAGGATAAAGGTAAGCATGGGAAATTTGATTTCCTATGGAAAGACCCATATGTCATCTATGCTTTCAGAGGTAATAATGCCTTCTTCCTCAGAGAAATGGATGGCACAAAAGTAGGAGGGATAGTTAATGGCCGAATGCTTAAACACTACATTGAACCTAGTTACTGATTTCACTAATCATTTGCACATATTCTGTTTTTCAAAAGTCTAGAGTTGATTGGATGGTGATATTTTTTGAAGTTGAGGCCCGATGATAAGGCCCTAAGCTTCAAAGGTTTTACTATCATAAATAGAAATAAGGCAGAAAAGTGAAAAGGGAAAAGTTGTAGGAGAACGTCACAAGCAATTCAGAAGGCCATTGATCTATAACTTCTTAACATTTCACCAGGAAATGCCATCTCCAAGTGAAGCCACTGTTAGGTTCCTATACCAATAGGAGTCATAATTTTTTAATGGCTGAGATTAAACCTGTAATATGTACATACCTTTGCTTTCTGCAAATGTTTTCCATATTCAATAAAATAAAAAAAATGTAAAGAGGGTATGTCTTAAAAGAAAAATCCAAGGACAAAAAGAATAATAAAAGGTCCAAAAAAGATGAAAAATTTGAACCATAAGAAAAGAAAAGACCATGAAAGTGTGCAAGTCAAAATGCCACTACTTTTTACTTTTTGTGAAAAATAAATGATTGTGTGCAGTTTGTAATATTTGCCACAATCCATGATAGTCAAAATGTTTAAACTTGACTATTTCATGTTTAAATTTCATGTCTATAGATAGAGAATAAAATCTGACCAAACTGTTTAATCTTGGCAGATAAGTAGATAGGTAGAGTAAATAAAAGGAGCTCAACTGTTTAATCTAAGCCCTTGGATGTAATAAGGTTAGATTTAGTTAGTTTACTATTGTAAAGAAAAATAAAAAATGTTTGATAAGGGTTTGCTAGCTCAAATGCACCCTAATAAAGAGAAGTAAAAATGGTAGGATGAGTAGATGGGTAAGTAGAAGAAAGGTTGCAGAATTTTGATGATTGATTAGACAAAGGCATGTGTATCATCTTTTTCATCATACAAGTTCCAAATGTGAATGGGCACTCAAGCATGTAGATGGACATCAAAGTCAATTAATTAATTTCCCTCATTCATTTCACCTTTTACTTAACTAATTCCACAAAATAA
Organism: Pinus tabuliformis; assembly: GCA_031772625.1. Taxonomy (NCBI): domain Eukaryota; kingdom Viridiplantae; phylum Streptophyta; class Pinopsida; order Pinales; family Pinaceae; genus Pinus; species Pinus tabuliformis. The sequence continues at coordinate 1,892,041,075 of CM062817.1, read as the reverse complement.
AGATCAAAGTACTTAAAAACCCTAAGTCAAAGAGGCTCAGAGCATTTCTCTAACTTTTGGAGGGACCGGACCCTTAGCTCAATGACTTATAAGCAATAAGTACTAAAATCCCCTCATAAGCATTCATTCCCCCCCTCCAGTTCATTCATTTTCCCTAAATAATATTCTTTCCTGAGGATAAACCACTTTTACCTAGGAAAAGTTGTATTCCCCCACATAGCTCATTTTCATATAAAAAAACCCATAAAAACATTATATCCTAAGTCTTTATGTGATTATCGAAAAGCAATGAAACATGAAAATCATATGCTTAGGGTATGGTGCCCCTTCCTCTCATTTGACTAAATTATTAATGTATTTATTAAATCCATAATGAAAACCTGTTTCTCTTATATATATTAACTCCCGCAATAATTAGTTAATCCTACCCCAGTTTAATTATATAAACTAAGGTTTTCTACCCCATACCCACTAACTAATTGATCCTCAATTAAGTTAGTTAAAACCCAATTAAATCCTATCTGATACCTTAATCCCCACCTTAATCCCTCATTAAACCAAAATTGTTGCACTTAAATGCTCGTTGGGCCCCCCCATTACCCTCCGTGCAACTCTATCGCACGACCACCACATGATCTCTCTCCTCCCCATCTGACGGCCCGTGTTGATTTCGGAAGGCCCGAAATCTGAACATTACCCGCCCGAAATGGGTTGTTTTCCACTGGGCCCTTGAGGCGACGTGCCACTTGATGAATGGAATTGGGCAGCCTCCCCCCAATACTGCCAACCGCCTAAAATTTGTGCGAAGCAAACCACTTACCACCAGCCCGCTACACGCCAAAACTACCACTGTTCACTCTGCTACGGGACAAACATTCATTGTACACTCGTACCCGCCAAATTGACTTTTCGTGCATAAATCCAAAAAAGCCCCAAATCATTGTTTTTATCGTTTTTTTCAACTGAAAACTTCCATGCACGCGTTTGTGAACGTCCACACTGTCAACCCACATACAATTGCACACTGAAGACGCTACAAAGCTCCCAGATTACCTTCTAGCCCGCTTAAAGCTTTTTCAACCATTCACAGTTGCCATTCACCTGGTTCAGACCTAGTTTTCTTCAAATTCCAGGTATTTAAGCCAGAATCCATTGAAAACCCTGTCAATTTTTGAACCAGTCACTAATTTTTCTTAATTGAAATTGAAGGGAAACCCTAGTAACTAAAACCCACCTTGCCCTAAAAAACTGAAAATTTACCTTCCCCATCCTTAAATCCACAAGAAATAAGGATGGCTGCCCCAATTGCCATGGATGTCAGACCAATTTCCACTCCACACCTAGACTTGGACCACCTTCTCCTTGCTAATAAATATTTCCAAATCAAGGACACCTCTGTCCTTGAATCCCCTATCAAACGATATTGCCGATATAGAGGCCAATACCTAAACCACGCTGATAAAATTTGTCTTTGGGAGTTTAATTTGTCCAAATATCAATTCCCCGAGGTACATATCTTTCTAGAAATTGTCCATTATTGCCATGCAAAATACATCCCCAGCCAAAGAGCAGTGGTTTCCTGTTGAGGGCCCTGAAATCGGGTCAACAACAAGGGGGATACCCACCCGGTCCAGAACTTGGTTGGCAGCTCCTTGTCCGTTTGGTATAGCGGGTCCGACTGGGGATAATGGGACCAGTTTCCCAATCTAAGGGGTGTGTGTGTGTGTAGAGTTTGATGATGATGATCTAGAAGTATTTTAAGCTAATTTAATTCTAACTTCTAAACTGACTCTATGTTATTGTAATCTAACAAAAACAACGCATCTAATCTACGCTAACCCGGGGTAAATTTCCTCTATTATGCGATCTAAAAAGATTTCGAACAATAACTGGTAATAAAGATCATTCAGCTATCATAAGAATAGAAATCAATTAAGATAAACCATTCTGCATAAAAAGTTAGGCAAAACAGTTGTGAACAGCATATCGCATAATAAGTTATTCATATGTCAAGCACAAATAAATGACTCCACCGTACAGAAGTGCCAAATGGTAACCCACACATTCATACATTAACATATAAACAACTCAGCTGCATATCACTCTAAGAATATCAGCGGAAATTGGTCAAGAGATAAAAGTACCATTTATGACTGATTTCACTCACAAACTTCAAGCAATAACGATTTATCTCTACTTGTTCTAATATCTACTAAGAGTACAGAAGTGCAACATCAGTAGCAGACATTAAAATGAAAACATAAATAAATCTTGATCCATCCATTCATCAAAAACCCCCTCCGAGGGTGTAAAAGTGTATGTTCTGAGGACAAGTTTTTTTGACAAATTTCCGGACCCTTCTCCAAATGCCATGAGAAGGGTTAAATACTACTAACTAATTAATCTTATTTACACAAATTTAGGAAACGGCTTCAAATGACCGCCCTATTACTAAAACAAATTTATTTCTAAAAATTGAATCTAATTTCTAACTGTTTCTGTATCTGCTCCTTAGTGTTGTAAGCAATGCAACGTTCGCCTGGAAAGAGTCGGCTGGTTGTCTTTTCCTTTCGTTTGAGCGATAAAAGTAGAAATAACAAGAGCTGGCACCTCTTTCTGACAAACTAGAAGATATTTTCGAAAATCTTCCTCTAGCTGGGTGTATTCGCTGTGTGTATACTTAGTATAACCCAGATTTCTTTCAAACTGATTATGTTGTTTCTATTTCGGTTTCCGGCCGTGCGAATGACTCAATGAGTTAGGGATTTTGTTGCCTGAACAATCTTCTGTATTGAAAATTGCTTCCGTTCTTTGTTCCAGGCTTTTCTGGAGCGTCCTCCCTCTTTAGTGCTTTTCTTTTTGCTTTACCCAGTCTGAGCTTCAGCATCTTTTGTAAACATGCTGCTTTCGTGCGCCTTTGACTCTAAGTCTTGGATAGTCTATTTCCATCAATATCTGTTGAGTGATACTCTGGAATCCGCGGTCCTGCTACATGTGGCAACCATTTGCGAAGGCATCTCCTCTCTGTTCTCCTAGTATTGGCGCTTTCCCCTTTTCCTTAGATGTTTCCTGCATATTGATTTATATTAGTTGCTGCCTTACAGTTTATGCAAAGGAAAAGAGAAATGATGAAAAGATTGACATGAAAGCTTTAAGTTCTAATGAATGCATAATCATGACACTCATAATGACTTGACTCTTCGAAAAATGTGACACAATCATTCTTGGATACTCAGGCGTACAATCATTAATTTCCCTTAAGGTGCGCGCTCAATTTTGGGTTTACAGACTATGTCGAGGAAATCTTGCGATGAGTGGTTTCTGCTATTCGCATCGCAGTATCAAGGATTGCGATGTCAAGAAGTGTCATCGCAGGAATTGATAGTCTCATTCATCGCAGATCGCAGGATCGCAGACTATAAGATCGCAGATTGTAAGATCGCAGATTGCAAATCGCGTTTTTCATTCAATCACTGTGTGTTGCTTATGCGATGTCGCATATCGGCCGTCGGCGATTCCTTAAGATTTTTCATTTAAGGGCGCTTTCAATATATGCGATGCGATGAATTTCACGTCGCTTCTTCGCAGCTTATTTATGCGCATAGGAAACGCTTCACTCTCTCTTCGCAATGCGATCTAGTTTTAGGGAGTTAAAATACAAAAATTTTGATAAAAATATTTTTTGGATTTTTTGTTAAGGGTCCCCCTTTGCTTGGTGTTATTGCTAATATCAAACAAAGAGGGGGGTTGTTGGTGACCACAACATGTCCCCAGACCAGACTGCACTTTTCACCATCACTACTGAATCAATTAATGAAATGCCGCAACTTCAACCAGGACAAAATTTAACCCCTATTTCAATTGGAGAATTATTAGACCATTTCCCCAAGCTTACCACTGCCAAACATGCTAATATGTTTCAAACTTTCATCAGGGAGGAAAAGCATATCCCAAAAGATCCTCCTGCATATGTGGCTACCATATTTTCCCCATTTGATCAGGACATTGTAGCAATGATTTCTAGTGTCTTAGGTTACACCACCAGTGAGTATATAGATGAAATCATCTTAGCCTTCATGTCCATCTTCACTCCAGGACAACCTCCTGTTGTCATGTATGATTATGCCAAGTTCATAGCTGATAGGATGCATGAACAACTTCTTAGAATGAGTAATGAAAGAGTATTCAAGTATTCCTCAATTTTGTACCATCTTTTTCTATATTACGAAGCTGACAAGTTCCCTTTCACTCTCCAAAAACTTGATACCAAAGGTCATCCTAGGTTAGTGATCTTCTGGACTCCTCTGATCCCTAAGCATGACTCCCCATATCCATACAGAGACTTCATAGATCTTTTTTTACATCCTCTAGTAACAATGTTTTTAGGAAGTCCTCCTCCAAGAATCAGTTCAGATATCAGGAGGATCCTGTAGCTTTCAAAATAACACAAAGTGGGAGATTGGTACTTGTACCAAAAGCACATTGAAATTAGGATCTATGGTTGTGAGTTGGCCCCATATAAACTGCCCAGATACCTCCCAATGAGGTTATTTTCTCTGGAGTACTATAGGCAGATAATCAATTCAGATGGGGTACATTTTGTTAAAGCCAAAAAGAGGCCTAGCTCAGAATCAATGATCAACTAGGCCCCTTTGTGTGTAATAATTGAGAATCTGGAAAGGAAGCATAGCAAATCCTTCAGAGACTTAAACTAAAATAGAGCTTCATGTAGAGATATGATCCCCTGGACTTCATTTGCAACAGAAGACAGAAAAACAAGATGGCTTCCTACATTCACCACCGAATCCCTGAAATAGAAAAATATGCAAATCAATTGGAATGGGTGGAGAATAATTTAGTAGACAGAGATAGCATTGAAGTTGCAGTTGAAAATGCTCTGATTGATCTAGAGAAACAACTTGATGAAGGTTCTTTCCTGCAGGTGCCAAGAGAATCTCAGGCATAAAGTGAATCACATGTAGAAGAAGAATCCCAGGTGCAAGAAGATTCAGAACAACCAAACTTATCAGAGGAGTTGACTCAAATAGGTATACCAAAGACCATTATGAGTACTCCCCCAACCTTGCAAACTTCTCTGAATGAGGAGAAAAGCCTCAAAAGAAATAGGGAAGAGGCCATTACTTCAAGCAAGGAAACCACATAGACATATGCAGAGACCAGCCTGGTCAAAAGGTAAAGGTTAAATCCTGTCTCTGAACAAGAATTCACAGAAGAAACAGTTGGGGCCACCAGCACAGAAAGAGAAGGAAGCAGGCCTGCCACTCCTTCTAGGGGAAAACTAGAACCTTCCACATCACATACTTAGATGTTGGAAATGCAGCAGAGTGTTGAAGTGTCCTCATTTAGGATGCCAGCTGATAGGGACCAAGACATCAAAGAAAGGTATAAGGACATAAAAGCCAGGAATGAGAGGCTAAAAACCCAAACTTATGCACAATATCTAAAGATGGTACCTACCAATCAGACAAGGCTTATGTCAGCCTATGATGTGAAAGATGTGAAAGAAGGAAAAATGCAAATGACATTTATGAAGCCTACCACTCAGCAACCAAGAACAACAACAGACTTCAAAAAGATAGACTTCTAAGTGCTGGAAAATGACATTCATCCTATTGACCAGATTGAGCTGCACAAGCAGATAGGGAAGATGATTTACTCCACCTTGACAGGGAAAGCCATCATAGCTCACCAATTGCAAAACTCCCTGAATAACATATCAGCTCAGTTCCAATTTGAGAAGGCCTCTTCACTTGCCAAAGACACCAGAATCAAGTCCTTAGAGGAATTAATTATTGAGTTGGGACACGATCCCAAAGACGTAAAGGCCACCGAAAATTGATAAAGAAGAAGAATGATGACATAGTTTCTTTGAAGAAGCAACTCAAGGTTCCACCCCTACATCACCCACAAACAGTAGAAGTATTGGAAACAAAAAAAGGACAAGAAGAGCTTATGGACTTGGTCCTAAAGCTAAATGACCATCTGAAAGAAACAAAGAAGGAGTTAGATACATTGATTCAGTCCAAACAAAGTGACTTGGCCACTACTTCTAGGACAGCCATTCCCATTGTTTCTACTGCAGTTCCTTCAACATTGGCAGCATCACTGGCACCCACAGCTCCACCTACCATAGCACTGCCAATCACCACCGAATCTACAATAGCAGGTAATACAACAGAAAAGACAGTAGAGTTGGTAAAAGCCATGGAGGATATGTCAATCTAGGCAATAGAAGTCAAAAGGTTAAAGGAGAAAGTGGCAAGCTTAAAAACTGACTGTAAGCTTGCCCAAATTTAGCAAAGAGAAGAAACACAGAAAACCCTAAGGATGTGTGAGAAGATCAAGGTACTAGAAAAAGATTTAACTCTGCAAAAGCCACTAGGACAGACCAAGGAGATGCTCTAGGCCAATATCATTGACCCTGTCAATGATATTTGGCCATCAATTCAAGTAATATTTGAGCAAACTGAATTGGTAAAAGTGGCCAATCAAGCAATTTAGAAAGTAAAAGAAGATTTAGGAGACCAGCCTGAGGATGTTAATCGAATCATCCACTTTTTGAATAGTAAAAACAGACATGAGCTTAATGAGCTTGGGGTAGAGGATAGGACTGAAGCCATCGTAGAATTCAAAAAGGTTCTTTCCTAAAGAAACATTATGGTTAAATTAGAGGAAAATTGCCATAATATGTAGGTGGCCATTGACAGATTCATGGAAAAATTTCAAATTTTGAGGGATAAAGGCCTTCCCAGTCCTATGGTCATCCATGATAAACTTATGACCCAATTGGACTATACTGACAGACTAAGGAAGTTGGCCAAGGAGCAAGCAAGCACTTCAGGTATCAAAGCCTTGCCAATTGGAAAAGTATTGTATGATACTTTGGAGAATCTATTTTTTCTAGAGCATGAGGTGAAACATTTGTTTGTCACCAAGCCTAATTTTTCCAAATACACAGAGGCAGACGAAATCTATAGAAGAATGATCAAAGTAAAATTACCTAAGGATGAATGGTGGGAAAAGATGACAGATTTACTATAAGTTACCACAGTAAATCTGAAAGCTGCCAAATAAAATAGGTAAGAGACAGATTAACAGGGTCAAAGAGTAGCATGTTAAAGAGTATGAGTAAAATATTAAAGACAGAGATGATTCCAGTGTACAAATATCATCCAGCTTAAAGGGCTCAAATTCAACTGCAACAGCCAACACTACCACAATAAGAGGGACAACATGATGCAGTTTTCCATCTGTCCCTACCTTCATGCTTGAAGATATTTTGATTCCCTAGATTAAATCTCATATTGTTATGAGATATTTTGTAAATATTTTTTGTATAAATACTTCACATTTCGAAGTATTTAGGGTGGATTCAAAGACATTTTTGTAGACTTTTATCTAAAATCAAAGTGTTATTGTATCAAAACTGGATTGGCTTGCTAGATCATGGAATAAAGCTCAGATATTTTTCAGGATTCTTGTGTAAAGCAAAAATCAAATAAGTATTCTCTCATGTGTATTATTGTTTTTCCTTATGTTTCTTAATAATCATATGTGTTTCTATGAAATCTGAATGGTAAACTAGGAATGATATTTCAGAACTTGCTTTAATGCACTCTGTCTTGACTGTTTACATTCTTAATGTTTTCTGCTAAACTATCTTAGTTAGGGAATTCTTAAATGCTCCCTTACTTCCGTAGTTCCCCCCTGGTCTATAGCAAAGGATTCTTAATTGCCCTTTGTTCATGATCACTTTTTTTCTTTCATTCTAATCTCGATCTAAGGATTCTTCATTGCCCTTTCACCTTGGTTAGAACCATCTCATCCATTAAACCTAAAGATTTGCCTTTTGCTTTGCTAGCCTGCCCTGTGAACATTCCCTTTAATGATCTGGTCCAGTTAAGCTATCCTTTGATTGACTCCATAGCCCAATGGCTTGAAGACCTAGCTCTATCCATATGTTCTAAGAATTCCACCACCCAACTTTCAAATCTAAAATAAAAATCCTCATGAACACTGAGAACTAGCCTAAAATTTGATAAAAACAAAGTTAAATCATAAAGAGAGAGCCCTCTTTGGACTTAGGTTAGCTAGAACCTGAGAAAGATTGGTTTGTGGTTACCTCAGATTATTCCTTCTTTTGATAACTTCTAGGGAAAACTTATGAGTGACAACATAATAAAAGTTTAAAAAGTCAAAATAATACCCACAGTTGATGGGTCACTTATTCCAAGCTGAATGTTGGGAAAGACATCCTAGTGTGGGTGTTCATTTGGTTATTAATGGATAAGGAAATTGGAAAAGGCAATGACTAAGTCTTTGGAAAGGAAAAAGTGGCATTTTTGGCACATTTATTTATGAAAATAATGTAAATTACGAGAAAAGGGAGGTGAAAGGACACAGGTTGCATGTGAGGAGGAAAATGAAGGAAAATAATGGAAAATGGAGAAAACAAAGGTCTCATACATAAAAAGGCTTCTGAGGATCAGTTGGTAACCTTTTGTCAATTCAGTTTTGGAGCTCTCTCATTATTCTCTCTCTCTCTCAGACTTTTGGATACTTAGAGTTTTCTTGGAGAACTCTTGGAGGGTGTGACATACTTGGATTTTTGGAGCAAGAAGGCAAAGGAAGAGAAAGAAAGCGCAAGAGGACATCAGGATCAATAGTTGCAATTGGATTTTCTTGCAAGTACCAAGTTGCATGCATGTTTTCCTCACTAGTTTTGGCATGCATGGCATATGCATGTGGATTATTGGTCATGATCTATCACTAGCATGGAGGATTACTTGGATTGATAGTGGATTTCCTAGCCTTGCCATTTCTTGGATAGCCATAGAGATTGTGGATTTATTTGCTTGTTTTGTTTTGGTTGGTTCTCATGTTTCCTTAGCTTGGGTTGAGTTACTAGTTCCTAGAGCCTTGGTTAAAAAACTCTCTGGAGCCCTGTAACTACTTGGGTTGAGTTACTAGTCCTGTAGCCTTGGTTGGGAAAAAACTTTGGAGCCCTTGGTGGGTTGAGTTACTAGTCCTAGATCCTTGGTCAGACAAATTCTCTTGAGCCCAATGACAACTGTGGGTTGAGTTACTAGTCCTAGAGCCTTGGGTGGAACAAACACTTTGGAGCTCTGGATGGTTGGAATCGAGACCAATTTGATGATGGCTTTGTGATGTTCGATCATGAGGTGTAATCATTGTTTGATGGGTTGAGGTGGTTGGCCTCTGGAATCCGTGGTTGGTTTTGGATTTATGTGTTTTGTGGGAACTATGATTTCCCACATTCATGCTTGGAATATGGCACGGGGGTGAATGGATGAAGAGAGATTTGGCTCAACCATTCTACAGTCATGTGGAACGTGGAAGTCCCATCCCGAGTTTGGATTCTGCATTATCAATATAAGGTTATTTCTCCTTGTATTTCTATGAGTATTATATTGGTTTGTATGGATGTGATTTCGTTGTTATTTTTGTTGCTATTATGTTGGTTATATATATGTTTTATGACAATAGCTATGAATGGATCTCATCATGTTTCTACTGATAAATGAATGAACAATGTATCTATGACCTAATGGATGAAATGGCAGTTGATGTGTTGAGGCATCAATGTTTCTTAGTGATTCTTAACTAAGTATGAGACCCCTATGCTCAGATATGTTATTTACACATGTAGATTACATATTCGTGATATGTTTGACGATTGACGAAATGCCTGTCATGGCTAGTGGGGGTCTATTCAAAGTCTTATTCAAGTAACTATTTTAGCACTATCATTTCCCTGTTATCTTGCTATTCTGAAGATGCCATTCTATTTTGGGCAGTGACTTGGGCTCTGGGCCTGAAAAAGAGGCTCAAATCCCAGGGATGTTGGCACAACACTATGCAAAAAGGTCCATGGACGCTAGCTTGCAGGTCTGTGAGAGCATCCAAAGGTTCATGGACGCTGGCATGCCCATAGCATGAGAGCATCCAGAGGTCAAGTTGTCCAAAATCTCAGTGGGACCTAGGGGCTGGTTGGAAGAAAGGTTGGAATGGTTCCTGAGGGTCCTAATGCTGATGTTGAAGATTTGTATGGTGTGTTTCCATCGGTTCCACTTCCTTAATGTGACTTAGGAGGATGAATCATATCATAGTGGCCTCTCGTCGCATTTTTACCCCTGTTGGACAGTTACTTAGGTAGATGTGGGAGGAGTGTGTTACAATATGCATCAAGGTTAATGGAGGGGTCACAAGCCCCCTCCCCCCCAACCGCCCAAAAAAAAAATTACAATTTTTGTATTTATTTGTTGGTGGTTTTCCATACATCATTTTCTCTTTTGGTAGTTTTGTTGTGAATGTTAGTTAAAACCATGGTTTTCTAATTCCTATTAAGGAATTAAGATTGTAATCTAATATGGGTTAATGGATGAGAAGTTTTGGATGCTATGAGATCATATATATTGTATTGTAAAAAATGAAGTTGATTGATGATAAAAATTAGAGGTGTGGCTCTAAATAATTTTTTGGTTTTCCTGGTTTCGGTTTCCAACTTAAATCTTTTTGTAATATGTGATTGCCATTGTTTTGATATTTTGTTAATAGGAATATATGTATGCATCTCATTGACATATAAGGTTTAAAACTTACATTTGGTATCAAAGAAATTATTTGCTCTAGGGGGGTGTCTTTATGGCTAAGGGTTCAACTATCTTGGGTCTGTGATTAACCTTGTTGTAGTGGGAGCTTTGCAGTGATTATTTTTGTGTTGTAAAAAAATGGAAAACAATTAAAAAATAGAGATTGAGAAATTTAATAGCAACATTTTCAAGATTTGGAAGCTCAAGATGGAAGATATTTTGGTAGACAAAGATCAATGGAACATTGTGCATCCAAGTATTATACGACGAGGATGTTGACAAAAGACTAGACCAAGTTGGATTAGAAAGAAAAGAGCATAATATGGTTGTGTCTCTCAGATTCAGTATTACTAAATGTTTTAGGAGAAGTTACATTGAAATCATTACGAAACAAGCTAGGGGATTTGTATTAGTCTAAGCCTCTAGTGAACAAATTGTTCCTACATAATAAGTTGTACAACTTAAGGATGAATGATTAAGACTTAGTGAAGCATTTAATTACCTTCCATATTATGGTAAGTTAGTTAATGTTTGTTGATATTAATATCTCTAATGAAGATAAGTGTATCAATTTATTTTTCTCTTTACTAGACTCGTGGGATATTTTTGATGTAGCCATATGTAATAATGCAACCACTTTAAGTTTTGATGATGTAGTTTCATCCCTTTTCTCAGAGGAGAGGAGGCAGGAAAAGATGGAAAGTCATAATATAGGTTTCTTATCTGTATGAGTATGTTCATAAGATATAAATTGGAATAAGTCCTCAAGTGGGAGATCTAAATATAAATGCATATTTAAATCTCTAAGAAAATTCGTAAATTGGTGCTAGAAATGTGGAAATTAGGGGTATTTAAGGAATAATTGTAGATCCAAAAGCATTGAGAGAGGGAAGGATATAATGATGGTCCCTCCAAAGGAGATAAAACCTCAAAAATGGAAGGAGGTGATATGTACTTGCCTTCTTCAAGCACACATGTAGGTCATGGCATATGGTTGATCAACTCATGTGGATCTTTTCACATGACTCCCCCACAAGGATTGTTTTTGTGAGCATTAAAGATGTGATGGAGGTGATGTTTTCCTTGGAGATGACATGACAAGAAAGATTAGAAGATAATGAAAAGTGAAATTTATTATCAAGGATGAAATGGTTAGAATAATCCCCAATGCTCTTCACATTCCAAGTTTGGATAAAAACATGATATTTGTAAGAGAGATTAGCAATGCAAATGTAATTACCATATTTGAAAAGGAAACTTGTAAAATGGTTTGCGGAAGAATGATATTGTTGAGGGGAGTTCAAATTGGAACTTTATAAAAGAAATCGCAAAGAACTATTGGTGATGGGCATAAAAAATCCATTATTCATGACAATTAAGATGAAGAAGTAAAAACCCTTGTTGTTTCTAGAAAAAGTATAATATTGTGGCATCAAAGACCAAGGCATATTGGAGAGAATGGCATTCAAGCACTATATAGTAAAGGTATGGTTGAATGTATGCCTAATTTATTTATAGATATTTATTTTTGTGAACAATATATTTATGGTAAACATAATCATGTAATATTTTCAATAGATGCTACAAGGGATAAGGGAATTTTAGAGTTAGTGCATAGTGATATGCTTAGACCCGTTCTTGTTTCCTCACTAGGAAAATCTATTTATTGTGTCTCATTCCTTGATGAATTCTCTATGAACACATAGATTTATTTCCTCTAGAAGAAATTTGATATCATTGGAAAATTTAAAGAAATCAAGGACCTTGTGGAAAATCATACATAGAATAAAATTAAGGTGTTGAGGAGAGAAAATGGTGAGGAATTTCATGGGAACAAGTTCAAGAAATTCTATAAGCAGTGAAGTATAGCAAGGTAGAAGGTTGCACCATACACGCTTCAATAGAATGGGGTTGTAGAAGGGATGAATAAGACAATGATGGAAAAGGCAAGGAACATGCTAAGTATTTTGGGTTAGGATAAGAATTCTGGGCAGAAGCAGTGGGAGCTTCATGTTCCCTTGTAAATTAATCACCCTCATCAGCATTGGTTAAATAAACTTTGCACGAGGCATGGACTATTAGGAAACCCTTGCTAAAACATCTCATAGCTTTTAGTTGTGATGCTTCTGTAAACATTTCAAACGAAAATAGGAGTAACCTGGATAATAAAGCTAAAAAGTGAAACTTTAGTAGTTATGAAGATAATTTAAAAGGTTATAAGCTTTGGAATCCAAAAACTAGGAAGGTTGTTTAAAACTAATATGCTATGTTTAGAGAGGTCAAGGATGTTGTCAAATAGAAATTCCCATAGAGGAAAAAGGTACCTAAGGTAGTCGAGTTCAAGTTGAAGGATGAAGAATATGACTTACTAGAGGAAAATTATTAGGAAGAAGAAGCACCACATAATTTAGTATTGTTGGAAGGGATAGTTGACTTAGTAGACTAAACCTAATAGTCAAAATTTCTTGACTATAAAGTCAAAGTATAAGTTGTTTTACTATGCAATTTGAGTTTATTGACCAAGTCATAATATAAGTTGGTTGACCACAAAAGTTGGGTTGATCGATCGAGGTAGTTAGACAATTATGGCTACCTTGTAACTGAAACATCTAGTACAAATACTTCATTGATGTAACAAAAAGAGTGTAGAAGTTGTAAGGAATTGTTGTAAGAGTTGTGAAACATAAATAAAGTGCTTATTTGTTGGCATCCCACTACTTGTGTCCTCTTTCCTTTATCTCATATATGTATGTATGAATGTGTGCTTACACACACACACACACACACACAAACATTTTGATTCCATTGTCAGTAGTACCTAAACCCAAGTATGAGAAAATCATGCATACATAGATATTGAGTTTAAGATTGGAAGAGATTGGTCAGTGGTTAGAGCGAAAGATCCAAAATTATCTCAAGAATTACTCTAGGATAAATCGACTGATACTAGTGGAAGAAAGAGCCCATTTCTTCTTTAAGATTCATGAGAAGTTCCTAGAATCTATTCCAGAAGAAATCATCTAATGTACATCAATTGCAATACTAATCAATGTATTGATTTATGTTAAAAAGTTAATGCTAAAAATTACCAATGGGGGTTGAAAAAACTTACACAAGTAGACTGAAAATACCTGCAACTATTTCTTTGAAGAACAAGCAATAAAAGAAAGAGTCACAGTTGATAAGATCGAAATAAGGCTCCATGATGATTTCCACAATAGTTTCTCATGCATAATACCATCTTTCCTACATAAATTTATATTAGACAAGGGACTTAGTCACATAGTCAAATAACAACCACCTCTAAATGCTCTCGTTTCAAACATGGAAACAAAATAATTGTCAAATATTATTAGAAAACAATTGTAAAAATATGAAGGATGCTTAGGATTATTTCTTGAGTAAATGAAATCAGTAATCATGATTGTTATTGTAACACCCCTTTTAAATCCCCATATTTTGTAATATCTAAGTAAGACTTATAATGTTGGGATCTTCAACATGGAAATTTTTCCAAAATTTTAATTGATGTAATATTCACCATTGTTTGATATATTAAATCTAAGATCAGAGCAACCAACATGAATATCAATTCCTGGGAGAGAAGTTTGACTAAGGGGAAAGTTGTAAGGGGGGTTTGGGAAACTTCTTACTTAAATGAATTAATTGACTAGACCCCTGATATGGTAGCCGAACTACCCAAACTGTCAATATTTATGAGAAAAATGGGGAAGTGGTACCAAATTTACCCTAAGACATGGGCTATGTACCCCAAATTTTGGATAATTATGGTTACCCTCACATCCCAAGGAAAGACCTGCATGGTTTTATAATGGGAAAAATGTGTGGGGGAGAGATAAAAGAACTTGAAAGGAAAGGAGAAGAGAGAGTTTGTTGGTTTAAGACCCATGTTAACCCAAAAACCCTTTATTAAGCCATAAATATTGAGTGATTACATTTATATTGTTATATTGTTATGTAGGCTAGAACCCCTCATGGTCCCATTTTATTATAATTGTACCCTTTGTCTCCTATATGTATACTAAGGAAGTTAGGGTTTATGTATGCTACAAAAATCAATCTCAGATAGGTCAATTTGTCATTTTTGCTATAACATTTTTTTTCTTTTTTCTGTAAGGCTTCATAAAGTGAAGCTTGGACTATATTAAGGACAAATATCAAGTAATAGTTTCTTCTTTTTTTATAATTTGGTTTGCTATACTTTCAGAGTTATGACCTATGAAAGTTAAGGTTTGTGAACACTCATGAAATGCATTTTAAACAAACCAACTTGGTATTTTGTCTATATCTTATTGGCTAGGAATTTCTAGACTGTGAAATATTCCTGAGTTTTAGAAGATATATGTAAGTACTTAGGTACAAGTTCCAGAATTATATTTCAAAAATTGGACACATGGCACACTATACAAGTTTTCTCATGGGAAGAGTCCAAAAAATTAACAAGTTTTGGGAAAGTTACTATAACTTACAGTTGGCACATCAAATTTAGTTGACACCTATGGAATTGCATAAAACACATATCAAAGTATTACAAAACAAATTTTTAGATCCATAAATCCCTAAATATAATAGATATATCAATTAATATTCATCCATTTTTATTTCTCAAAATTAAGGTACGTAACGTACTAGTGACCTAGTTGTTGATTAGAAGATCCCCTTTTCTTTTGTTGTAATAAAGAGGAGTGATATTATTATTTTTCAACATTCTTGTTGATCCAAATGGGATCATTATATTGTTTGTTATCCATCTTTATGCCTTCAAAGTGGAAAAATTGGAGGAATCAACTCATAGGAGCATTTTTACTGACAAGACCCAGCTTAGCAAATTGGGGTCTAAAACCTTTTGAAGCATTTTGAGGCATCAAACAATTTTTTTTTACAGTAAAAATTTACATTAGTCTACACATTTTTTTTCATTTTCTGCACACAAATACCTTACAAATGACAGAAGAATCGTTCCAATTGGAGCTTGTATGCAAAAGTTATGCCAGTCATGAGTTAACCTTCATATTTTCAGCACCATAATTCTATAGGATGTCATGTCGACCTCCATAATTCATGGAAAAGGGGATAACTACATAATGTAAATTTGGTTAAGAGTTGAGGTAGTCAAACCTAACCACTAGCAGGCTATCAAGGTGTGTTATAACCAAGTCACTAGGAGGAAATGGGGTTCCATTCTTTCAAGTGCATATGTTCCATAAATGAGCAAAAATAGAAGAGACAGATTTGAGGTAGAGAACATAAAGATGATTTTTCCCTCGTAGTAGCCCACATGACACAACACATACTTCTTTATACTCTCATCCATTTTCTATTCTGAGAAAGAGAGCAGAGCAACCTCACCTTCCTACTAGGTTTTACTCCTGAAATGTTTTCTCAGGTCATATATTTTTTTTGAAGAATCTTCAGTGAAAATCACATATAAAAACTTTTGTCGACGCGTTTCGAATCAACCAGTGTGGTTCATCGTCAGGACAAGTTGAATGAGCAGATCTCACTTAGCACATTAAATAGATAGGGCAGAGTATCCCATGACTCAATGGCTATTTTTTTTAGCCGTTGAGTCATGGGATACTCTGCCCTATCTATTTAATGTGCTAAGTGAGATCTGCTGATTCAACTTGTCCTGATGATGAACCACATTGGTTGGTTCGGAACGCGTCGACAAAAGTTTTTCTATGTGATTTTCGCCGAAGATTCTTCAAAAAAATTGATATGGATCACAGAAGTCCCAATTCAATAAGGTCATATCTTGTGACAAATCATGGTTTGTGAGTTTTTATTTCATTGTTCTCTATTTTATTCATAATTTTAAATGTGCATGCATACATAAGCAACAAAAATCTACAAATCCAAAAATATAAAGAGAAATAAAACCTGAATAATATAAATTTCAGATTTTTAACTATAGTTTTATCAAATCTATTGTGATGAACTATCGAGTGGAATATCCATGGAAATTTACATATCATATTGATATCAAAATAGAATTCTTTGGCTATATTTCAAAGATTTACAGGGGATCTATATGTGTTGGGAAAGAAGTTGTAAAATTTTAATCATGGTTGACGAATCTGTGAATGACCCTTATAATCCTGTAGAGGAGACATTTTCGTGGCTAGAAGCACAAGTTTCAAATAAAATCCGTATTATGAATTTCCTCATGTCAGCCCTAAGAAATAAGCTCAAGATATTTAGAGAAGGCAAGGCTTATAAGTAGGAGGAAAAATTAGAGAGGAGATTAAGAGATCATGAATAATCAGGGAACCAGACGAAGAAAGGAACTGAAAAAGATCAACCTAATTCAAGGGTCGTGACTCATTCACTATCCCTGTTCAAAATGGAAGAAAAGGTCAATATCAAGTCATACCAAGGTGATATTTACTATCTTAGGCTAAATCACTAGTTGCAACAATTAGAAGTTTATTTCAATGTCCATCATGTCGAGGAAAAACAAAAGATTTCATTTGTGTGGTTGAAATTAGAGGTCCATGCCCTAACTTGGTGGGAAAGCCACACAGAGACCCTGATGTTAGAGGGAGATTCTCCAGTGACAAGTGGGAGGACATAAAAACACTCATAAAATCAGAATTTTACCTTATTGGGTATGTAGACAACCAGTGGATCTGATGGCACTACTTCAAGAAAAAGCAAGGGTAGATCGTAGAGGAGTACACCACATAGTTCAAAAAGATGGCCATAATGCTAGGTATCTCCCCAGAGAACCTAAATGTAGTCATCAAGTATCTTGGGGGTCTACATATCCATCTACAAAATCAAGCGATGATGTTTTATCCTAGATTGGTGGACAAGGCTTGTGTATATGCACAACGACTCGAGAACATAGGCATGAAGAAAGGGTAATCAGGTGGATCCAAGTAGAAGGAGAAATAAGATGCTTCTAAGGAGGGGAATAAGAATTAATAGGGGGGGGGAGATAAAAATATGATAGCCACAAAACATTAGTGCAAATATCCCAACAACCACTACAACATCTAATGGTCGTACAAAAAGAAAGAAAATAAAAAGAAGAACCTCTTGGAAACCTATTCAAGAAACCAAGTTGAAAATACCCTAGACATGGATGAGAATATTGTATGTAAATCAATGTATAAGGAGGTGAATCTAAGTAGCCTTTAGCAACAGGAAGAGAGAAGTGACCAAACTCTTCCACATAAAGATACAAGTCAAGAAAACAAAGATTGATGCTCTATTTGACTAAGGATCATAGGAGAATCTCATTACAGCATAGCTGGTAAAAAAATTAGGGTTAGAAGTTCGTTATAATCCAAGCCCATATCCATTAGGATGGCTAAATAAGGATGCAAAGTTAAAGGTAACAAAACAATACAAAATTAAATTTACTATTAGTGTTGATTTTATTTATGGAGTATAACTAGATGTAGTTCCACTTGATGTATGTGGAGTTGTGTTTGGGAGACCCTACATGTACTTGTGAGATGCAATATTCATGCAGATTAATTCCAACCAACATCAACACGTTAAGGATGGAATATTTTTCACCGTCAATGCACATACAAGAAAGTTAAAAATCTTGTTGTAAGTGCCAACCAAGCCAAGAAATTGATCACTTCCAGCAAGAATTATGATTTATAGTTTTTAAGAGAAAGTCAGACTATAAAATATTTTGTAAGAGGCAAGGCATCCTGGAAGGATATACTAAGAAACATAAATAGGAAATGGAGGAGTTACTACAGGCATATAAGGATGTGTTCTGAGAGCCTAATAGGTTACCACCTAAGACCGGAATCCCCATTTCCAAATTATATGTTGTATAGGCAGAAGCACGTGAGGTGAAGAAAAAGTTGCAACAATTACTAGAAAAGGGTGTCATTCGACCAAGTAAATCACCATGTGGGACACCCATCATCATTGTGCCAAAGAAGGATGGGACTTGGCAAATGTGTATTTATTACAAGGCATTAAACAAAATCACGCTCCAGAACAAGTGCCCCCTACTCAGGATAGATGATATGTTGGATCAATTACAGAAGGAAAATTACTTCACCAAGCTTGACTTAAAGTCAAGATATCACCAAGCTTGATTCAAAGAAGAAGATACCTGAAAACTGCTTTCAAAACCAAACAAGGTTTGTATGAGAAGTTAGTCATTCCATTCGTCCTATGCAATGCACCATCTACATTTATGAGGTTAATGAATGATATATTGTGGCCCTTTATAAATTCATTTTATATGACTTGTTTGGATGATATACTAGTATAAAATGCTACCTCGGTGGAGCACATCTCACATTTGACACAGGTGTTGGAGACATTAAAGAAGCACCAAAAAATCTCAAGTGTGATTTTGCACAGTAGTATTTGGTGTATATGAGGTATGTGATAGGTGGAGGAGAGTTGAAGATAGATCTTCCCAAGATGGAGGCCATCGTGAAATGGCCCGTGCCTATTAATGTTTATGAGGTTAGGATTTTTGTTGGGGTAGCATAGTACTTAAGGAAGTTCATAGCCTCGTTTTCAATGGTAGCAACACTAGTCCACACCATAGTATCAAGTGGTAAGAGTTTCTAGTGTGGAAAGGGTCAACAGAGTCCCTTTGAGGAGATAAATAAGAAGATTAGTCAAGCACCATTTATATCATTACCGAACTTGTAGCAACCCTTTGAAGTGGAGACAAATGTGAGAGAGTATGCTATGCAGTGGTCTTGATTCAGGGAGGAAGGCATGTATGCTACCATTATGTAGTATTTCATAGGGAACTTATTAAATAACATACTTATGAAAAGGATCTATATGCACTGGTGCAAGCTGTGAAGAAGTGGAAGCATTATCTGATGGGAAAGGAGACAGTGATCCACATAGATCACTAGCCACTACAATACTTGCAGGCCCAGAGTAAGTTACAACAAACTAGGGATTATAAGTGGATGGGGTTTCTAAAATAGTTTTATTTAGTGATTTAGTACAAGAAGGGAAATAAAAACAAGTTGGTTGACGTGCTTTCAAGGCCACTCACATCAAAGATCACAACATGGGAATTTTGACGCATATTGTTAAAATTCATTTTGTTACATCTGCTCCAATGACCTGGAAACTAGATTAATCAACATCCTTGACACCTTGCAATCATCCTTTTGCAAAGCCTTAAGCATTATCTCTCAAAAAAGTCCACGAATTCTTGGTTTAACAGCTTAAAAACTCATTTTTGGACCCATCACACCTTGTCTTCTATGCAATCTGCACTATTGCATGTTGCATAATTGAGAAACTGCGTTGAACAATGCAGGTTGCCTTTGTTGCAGGTGTAATGGTTCTAAAATTTTGGGAAAAACAAAAAATAATTACGAATCCTCTCTTACCAACAACTTCTAAGGTGGTTTTAATCATTTACTATTGATTGAGATCTCAAATTCCTACTCTAGATGTCTTATCTCTTAACCCTAGAGATTATCATCCCTCATATGTGGATCGAAGCCCTAGATTGATAAATCCTAAACTACCTTATTTACCCTATAAGTTCACTGCCTCCCATAGATTTTGGGTTGACTTTTGGAGACTCTTAGCTATGCCCTGATGTTGCTGCCTTTTACCTAAGGATCCATTACCATCCTTGAGTTGTGATTTAAGGCTTGCTTTGTGGCTAAGAAAGGATAAGTTTGGTGGGAGACTTCTACGTTGTCAAGATTTGTAAAAGGGTTGTAATCTTCTCCTAATTTCATTAAAACAAAATGCTTTATTTTCCTATACTTATGTTTATTTGTTGTATATGTATTTCAATCCCTTCTTGACTCATTGATTAGAGATATTAGTTTATGCTATGTATATTTTGTAGTTCTCATGCTTGTTATAGTTGTTTTAAAGGTTCCATTTATAGCAATTGGAGTTGGAGATAACGTTCACAAGTAGAGAGAAGAGGAGGAATTACGTTGGATTTCAGGTAGGAATTTCCTCCATTTTCTAATTTCTTTGTGGAAAAAACTGGCCTTTTTCTTCTATTGTTTCTAGAACAAGCCACTAGATCTAGGGAATTCACTTTTTTCCACAAGAGAGAATTTTCTGACAAACAACTAGACGACTCCACTCGGGAACGAGATGTTCCTATAGTGGTTTCCTTTGCCTATTAGTTTTAGACCTTTCAATCTAACTTGAATTGACTTGGTTACAGAGTAATTAGTCTTAGGAAAATAATTCTGAGCTTGGTAGGGTTTTTGGTTTTCTTTTTTAACAAAATTATCCCTAACACACTTTCTAGTTTGAGATAGAGCAACCCAACACACTTGACTTTCTGTGTATGTGTGATGTATTGCACTGGTTCTCTTATCTAGACTTTGATGGTCCCTGTAGGATGCAAAAAATTACATTTTTGTGCCTTGCTTTGAGTTTTGGTCTGTTGCAGTGTTTTTCCCGAGTCTCTGAATTAGTCACTACCCAGAGGTTTGTTTTAGTTTCTTAACAAATTTTTAGTATTTTTTCTTTCATTTTTTGCAAAAAAAATCCTTGCTTAATCATGGGGGGGAGGGGATGAATTGTGTATGAGTGTTAATTTCCTTTGAGTGTCATCTATTTTGATCTTTGGAATTTTCACCCAATTTTTGTTTGAGTCCTATGTTAATGAAATCTCATATTACACTTGATTTCATTTGGAATTTCCTTTACTTACACTTGATTGATTGCAATAGTGATGGAAGGTATTTTTGTTCATAAGTAGTTTTGTTATATTTTTCATTCATTGATTTGGAATCATCTTGCGTTTGTTTTGAAGAATTCTCTTGCATAGTGTTGACGGTGTTGGACCCACCAACATGTCAGGGTATCTCCCCAGTAAGAAGTCCCAACTAGACCTCACACTGTTTGGAGTAGGAGTCCCAGCAGTGGGTAGTACGGTATTTCCTTGACTGCAGTTGTGCACGGAGGTAAGTAAGATGTCCTTGTTGAAAGAAAGGGGTGTGACCTTGCAACAAGTCAAGGAAGGTGCATGAAAGTATCTAACACATGAAAGGGGAGAAGAGTGTGCCCCTTAGAATCCTGTGATAGCATACAGCTTGAAAGGGAACACACAAGCTGAAAGACATCACGAGATGGAAAGGATAACTGACGATCCAAAGTGATTATTTATATCAATAATTGTTGGCTTAAGGGGTCCTGACCCAGGTTTGAAGTTATTTGCGCCAACCAACAAAACCCTACACTGCTGGTCCGTTCGAAAACAACATGCGTAGCGGAGGTTGCAGTCTCACCCGAAGCAGTATTGGGGGATGCAAGAACCAAGTTTATGCATCCAGAGACTAGTGTGATGTCTTCCAATGCCCTAGATATGCTCTGTGTAGATCTACCGTTCTTCCAGAGCTTAAACCCTGAACTCAGCCCTAAGTACTTTCAATCCTTCGCGAAACCAATCAATTGCCTTATTCAGACCCTAAGAGCTTAGAACTGCTACTTTCACGCACATAGATAAGTCTTCTAGGGTTTTTGGGATCTAGATCTATCATCATGCAGACCTATCTTCTTTACCCAAAACTAACTCAGTTTAGATCTAGAACTTCGCGTACATCATTTAATCATATTATTAAGCATAAACATATTCAATTAACCCAATTCGCACAGGTAAGATACATTAATTCAAGAAAAGAATATTCAGAGCTATATAATAGTTAAACAGATAAATAGAGAAATCATAGATACAAGTAATTCCAACCCAAAATCAGTCTTTATTAATCAGAATCGGTTCAGTACAGACTTCAACTACCCTACACACTCAGCTGCAGGGTTCCACGCACTCAGCTGTGGACTCTTCGAGGCCTCCGCACACTCAGCTGCGGAGCCTTTCCTTCGCTATTGACAGGAACATACCTTCATGTCTATCAACCCTTTAGAACCTCATTCATTCATTCATCTCTCTATTCTTATCTATCAAAAGTTATCTCTAAGACTTGCTATGAATCAACTATTTATAGCTTTTCAGATACAATACCATGGCCCCCATCTCATGGATGAGTCTTCAAAAACTGACCAAAACAAGAGGCTAAGACCCCTTTGACTCCTATATATCTGTGTTCTCCACATCCACATTTCACGGAGAGTTTACATCTTTTACAAAATTCTTTACAAAATTGACTAGATTAATTCAATTCGACCCCTTGGGACCCCATCCTAACAGGCCCCCAACACAAAGATCGTGACTCTGTTGGAAATAATACTGATGGGGGGGGGTTGAATCAATATTAGCAAATCAATAACTTTTTCATTTCCATAATCAGATTCATATACACTACTTCAATTAATGGAACCCGCGTGTACACGCAATTGTGTTTAATGAAACTAGCATATATCCAGTAAACTTATGATTCAGTTAATTCATTATATTTTGATCTTTAATCAGTGCATCAGAACTTCATTAACCATATAAATAGTAAATAGGTGCAGTAAAACATAACAGATCATCACACATAGAAACACACATGAACACCATGATATAAGGTGGAAACCCAATGCGGGACAAAAACCACCTATTGTTGTCTTCATTTTAATATAAGAAAAACATGTTTACAATATTGTACTAGCACAGGCTCATACCAGTATGCAGGCACCCACCTGCAGAAGGCTACAACATTCTCTCGTTCTCCAGCTACTACTGGAAGGGAGCTACAACCCCATATCTCTTGTACTAGTTGATATATTTACTAGAACATAGGTGCCAGCCTACTGAAGGCTCCAACCTTCACTCTTCCTCCAGGGACCACGTTTCATAAATTTTTAGATTGGATACTCTTGGAACACAACACCATAATCTGAAGGCCACGTTTCATCCAATTTTCATATTGGACCCATCAACAACATTGAAGCTCAAAATCAATCACCATTGCAATACAACCATTGCATTAACCAATCATTACATACTCAATCATCAATCTCTGAATCACCCACTACTGAATCACTGAAGACCTGTCACTAGAACACAGAGCAGAACCGGAACTCTGCAAAAACCACTAGAATCGTCTACAAATTTAGATATCATATTTCATAATGTATATGCTACTCTGATGAGCCGAACCAGCGTGTATACGCGCTTTTACCAAAGCGAAACCACGTACAGATCTGCAAATATTTACTCATAACTTTGCAGTTATACCATACATCAGTCATACCCAGATCATAACATTTATAGAATAAACATGTGTCAGTAATTCAGATCTATTCTATCAAAGATCAAACCACATAATGATAATACATTCCAAGCCTTAAGATCCCGATCCATCATTCATCATCATCCACATAGGTGCATCCTTAGTTCAGATCAAGAAAAGCATCAAAAACCCATAACCTGCATACTGGATCTCTCACTTCATCATATATTCAATCCTTGCACACTTTGGCCTAATGATTTTATCCACCTTATATAGTTTTAGGCCTCTCTCAATACCATGGACCAAAACCACTTAGGACCAATACCTTGGACCCAATACCTGGGGTCAATACCTCGGACCAAATACCATGGACCAATACCATGGATCAAAATACCATGGACCAAATACCTTGGACCAAAACTTAGTTTTCCAAGATATACGTGCTTTTCATTCTGTGAAAGTGCGTGTGTACATTATACGCTCCTTTTGGTCTGTTAACCCACGTGTATATGCTTCTCTGTCAAGGTGAACCTGTGTATACCTCTCTTTCTTCATTCTCTATAGTCTGATCTGTAATTCTTTGCTACTGCACTGAGAACTGTCATATGAGTGAGTTGCCATTAAGGAAAACACCTATATCATAATGCCAACAATCTTGCCTTTGAGTCTCTCTGTTGGTTGTTCCACTTGTTAGCGCTTGAAATTTCACCTCAGGCTGAGAAAGGTAAACCTCAAGGCAACATCAAACCATTTAGCCTCGTAGCTAGCCCTACGGGGCAGGAGAAGGCTCTCTCCGGTCTATCTCGTAAAATCTTCAATAGATGAGATGACCAATAAGGTAACACTGATATTAGGCTAATAAACTGATCAAAAGGGGTTTTTAATTAAATGATGGGGTTGTTCCGGGCTGCATGGGAAAAATCACAGCTTGAACAGAGAAATATAATGAACAACACAGATTATCAACTGAGGCAAGGTAGGCAAGAAATTTAACACCAAATCTAGATTTAACTGGGATGGCAAGAATGGTGAGGAGCTGACAAGGGCATAGAATATGAATCCTTGTCAAACAGAAGAAAACATTGAATTGAACAAACTTAAAAGCAGAGCATGGCAGGCATGAATTCTTACTTTAACACTTCATTTGTTCAATTAGAAATGATCATGTAGTGAAATGAAACATAACAGTTTACATATGATACAGAAGAAAAACTTATGCTAACTTTCATATCACAGTAATATCAGAAGTCAGAGCTGTGTAATTTCATTAAACTCTCTGCCAAAAACTGTACATTGAAAGCTCTGTTCTCCACCAGCTCTCAGCACTCAGAACTCTCTCTTCTCTCTCTCTACAAATTAATTTTTTAATACAATAAATAAAATGTTGCTAAGGGAAAAACAAATCGACCCCAAAACAGGGGCGTTGTTTCACCTGCAGCCATGAGGATAGAAAAGAATCTTTGATCTTCTCTAAATATAGAAAAGCCTCCCATTATTCCAGCTCGAGGACTTCTAATGACCCGTGAAAACTAAAACTAATCCTAGAGTGTAGACTAGCTAAAGACAAAAATAGGCAATCGAACTTTTGAATGTCGCTTTATAGAAGAGGTCCCAATATTTGATGCTAAAATATGGGTTAAACCGCCACATGTGCTCTTTAAATGAATCGAATGTCCACATAATCAAATGCGCGCATATCACAATGACTGCCACCTAAGAAATGACCTCTGTATCTGTTGGAGTCTGTTTGCCAACAATAATCCTTGAATAAATAAAATTGATGTATTGGAGACATCGAAGAATGAAAGGACAGGCAGTAGCAATTTGAAAATCTTGCAAATCGACTATGTACCATCTTCCGTGATTTCATGCATATCAGCGAAATCGTCAGTCGACTTATCTAGTGTAGCCACAATTCGAGTCAGTTAGCCTTTCCATATTGAATGGGAACACGCAGGGAATCGGGCCCAGCTATCATGTCCTCCCAAAGAAGCTTTGAAAGAGTAAGTGTGAGTGGTCCTTCTTTACAAGCATCATTTCTGCAGCACCTTTTCCTTCATCTAAAGTTACGTTGCCTACGCGAATGTCCTTTAGTAATCCTTGTTCCACCAAGGTTGGTGCAAGTGCCAGTAACCTTTTAGCAGTGCATCCACTAAGAATCTTATCAAATGGAGGCAGTAATAGTTCATTGCCTTTACTGATGAATGCCACGTTGACATTGGGTCCTTCAGCAATATAACCTTGATCATTAATCCAAACAGCAGCAAAGGCCCCTTTCTCCTCTGCCTCCATTTTGAAGAGAGCATTAGGTAAATAATTTACGCTCTTCATTGTTGCCATTTCTGGAGATTTCATAGGAGTTGAGGATGTTATAACAGTGACCCCCTGGCTACTTGGTGTATAGTCATCTTCAATAACAATGGCATAGAACGCAGAATTCGGACATCCAGCAGGGGAAAGTAAGAAATCTCCTGGACCTGCACTTAACCAATATCGCAAAGATCCTTTCCTGCAATGTGAAGCAGCTACAGTCTGCAAGAGAATGCTCCTTAAAGATAAGCGGTCAAAAGGAGGAATAATCTTTGCCACAGACGCAGATCTCAGAAACCGGTCCAGGTGTGGGTCCAATTCATAGAGATAACCATCAATTATCATAGCAGTGTCAAACACACCATGCCCTCGGTGAACCATGTGGTCATCAATAGGAATTACCATCATTGTTGGATCAGTGGTAATACCCCCAAACATAGTTAAGAAGATGGCATACCAAATTTGTGTGTCCATGAAATAAACAAGAATTATTGGAGCCCATATAGAAATAACCACCCCAATGTTCTTCCTTGCTTGTGGGAAAAGCTCATGCCATGCATAATTCCCAATACTCATCCGCATGATCACCTTTGTAGGCTTAACCAGGGGCCTTATCTCAATATAGTAGCTAAAAGCTAACTTGCTTATAAGAAGTAGAACCCGGAATGTTGTGTACTTGACAAGAGAGAACAGACTCTTGCGCATTCCCTGTCCAACATAGAGCCGTGGCTATTGCCACCATGTCAGAATAGTAAAAATGTGCCAATTCGAATTTTCTATATATCGCCTCAGCATAGGAAACAAGAATAGAATTGCAGCAAGTGTATTAGGCAACAAATATACCACCACAGCTAGGATATACAAGGAAGGGAAATTCCACCCACTAACCCAGCTCTTGAAAGTTTTTATAAGACCAGTAGGATGCTCACAGGTATGCGCATAACAGACAGGAAGTATGATGACCCATACAGTAGCAACCACAGCCTTCAAAATATATCTGAGAATCTGTTTGAATTTCATAGAGTGTCTTGCTTTCCAGCTAAAAATTATATCCAGAATAGCATGATTGTGTTCAAAATAAGATCCCAAACTGTTCAAGGACGAGTTTCAACCTGAAACCCGTATCAATAGAATTAACAACGATTAAAGCTTTCTTTTGAACCAATTCCAGTTTGAGAAGGGCAAGAATGTAAAGTAGTTTTTCATACACATCACATGAAATCAAAAATTGCTGCACACTGTTGAGTACAACTCCATCATACTCCACTTCAGTTAGTGTCGGAATTACAGGACTATGCAGCACAAGCTTTTTATTTTCTCAACATCTTGAAGTTATAGACATTAGGATGCACTGACAACGATGTGGAATATAATGAACCAGAGATTTAAAGAAGATCTCATCTAAAACCAATGTAGCAAGTGACTCCTCAAGAGATGAAGATTGAAGAATATTTGTAGAAATACATGTCACAATACAAGCTGGTGTCGCAACTACAATGTCTGGAGGCCCTACCATAGCAGCCCTAAAATCTCAGATCACACTCCTCTGATAAATGAACAGCAGGGCATTCCCAAAGCTAACACAATCATTTAATTCAATAGCTGTGACAATGAAGTTTGTTCGGGATTTCCAGTGAGACTTTCTCCAAATAGATTTTTGCCTCTGATTGCTGATGATGTTTTGAATTGTGCTTGTGCAGGGATAGGAGCTTGAAGTCGCTGCTGCCTTTTGAAGAGCTGGAGAATAAATTACATAATCTAAAACAACACATTTAATAATTTCTTCTTCAAAACAGAGTTTTGAAGAAGAATCAATCTCTGACATGAGACGGAGTCTAACATCGGCTCCACTTGGGATGGCAGCTGCCACTTCGTGGAGGTGCCAAGAACCGCAGAACTTTGGTAGAGCAGACAGTGCCTTCACCCATTGGGAAATGGAGTCATCATCAACACAACTCTTGACTTATTTTCAAACTGAAACTGAACTCAAAAAATTCTTCAAGCAAACTAAAACAAGATGTTGCCCTTATGGCTGCTTATTTATTTACAAAGCTACCCTACTTTATTGTACAAACACTAGATCAGGTAATACTAAAATGCAAAATTAACCATTCAAGTAAACCTGAGAATGATGTCGCCGCTTGAGAATGCTTCCACCAGGTCACAGATGCAGTTGCTGGCAGCCCTTCATGCACGTACTGAGCCTGGTCACGTACAAGACAGTCTGATCTATCAATCAAAGTGAAAAACATGTCCATATATGCCGCAATAGGATCACGGAAGCCGGACTCTGTTGGCTGTCCCAACTCTGCAACACATACTTCCAGCTGCACACTGTCAATATAAACATTTGTAGGCAAGTCTACGATGTCTTGTTTCGATGGAGGAAGGATTTCCAAGAACTTTTTAGGGTCTTGGAAATCATATGACTGAATCTGCTCATCTAGGCACTCAATCTCCTTTTCAAGTTTTTCAACAATTAACTCACAGGCACCAATTTTAGCTTCGGGAGAGAACTCTGGAGATTTCAAACTTTGAAAGAAGTCACTGAAAAATTCTTCATTAGTTTCAATATCTACTAACCACTCTCTAACTCCGTTTAGAGCTTCACAAAGTGCAGGGTTTGCCACATACCCTACCATTGCATGAACAGATCAGCATGCACTGGAATGTCTGGATTGAATTGGGGTCGCCAGGTGAATGGTTCAACCTGGAAATGTATCTAACTGTTGTCCACCATCAGCATCAGATCTGCAATTTGATTTCATGTACTGGGACAAGACAATCAACAAATTGAATGTTCTCCCCAGTATGGTCGCCAATATGTTAGCGCTTGAAATTTCACCTCAGGCTGAGAAAGGTAAACCTCAAGGCAACATCAAACCATTTAGCCTCGTAGCTAGCCCTACGGGGTAGGAGAAGGCTCTCTCTGGTCTATCTCGTAAAATCTTCAATAGATGAGATGACCAATAAGGTAACACTGATATTAGGCTAGTAAACTGATCAAAAGGGGTTTTTAATTAAATGACGGGGTTGTTCTGGGCTGCATGGGCAAAATCACATCTTAAACAAAGAAATATAATGAACAACACAGATTATCAACTGAGGCAAGGTAGGCAAGAAATTTAACACCAAATCTAGATTTAACTGGGATGGCAAGACTGGTGAGGAGCTGACAAGGGCATAGAAGATGAATCCTTGTCAAACAGAAGAAAACATTGAATTGAACAAACTTAAAAGCAGAGCATGGCAGGCATGAATTCTTACTTTAACACTTCATTTGTTCAATTAGAAATGATCATGTAGTGAAATGAAACATAACAGTTTACATATGATACAGAAGAAAAACTTATGCTAACTTTCATACCACAGGAATCTCAGAAGTCAGAGCTGTGTAATTTCATTAAACTCTCTGCCAAAAACTGTACATTGAAAGCTCTGTTCTCCACCAGCTCTCAGCACTCAGAACTCTCTCTTCTCTCTCTCTACAAATGAATTTTTTAATACAATAAATAAAATGCTGCTAAGGGAAAAACAAATCGACCCCAAAACAGGGGCGTTGTTTCACCTGCAGCCATGAGGATAGAAAAGAATCTTTGATCTGCTCTAAAGATAGAAAAGCCTCCCATTATTCCAGCTCGAGGACTTCTAATGACCCGTGAAAACTAAAACTAATCCTAGAGCGTAGACTAGCTAAAGACAAAAATAGGCAATCGAACTTTTGAATGCCGCTTTACAGAAGAGGTCCCAATATTTGATGCTAAAATATGGGTTAAACCGCCACATGTGCTCTTTAAATGAATCGAATGTCCACATAATCAAATGCGCGCATATCGCAATGACTGCCACCTAAGAAATGACCTCTGTATCTGTTGGAGTCTGTTTGCCAACAATAATCCTTGAATAAATAAAATTGATGTATTGGAGACATCGAAGAATGAAAGGACAGGCAGTAGCAATTTGAAAATATTACAAATCGAATATGTACCATCTTCCGTGATTTCATGCATATCAGCGAAATCGTCAGTCGACTTATCTAGTGTAGCCACAATTCGAGTCAGTTAGCCTTTCCATATTGAATGGGAACACGCAGGGAATCGGGCCCAGCTATCATGTCCTCCCAAAGAAGATTTGAAATAGTAAGTGTGAGTGGTCCTTTTTTACAAGCATCATTTCTGCAGCACCTTTTCCTTCATCTAAAGTTGCGTTGCCTACGCGAATGTCCTTTAGTAATCCTTGTTCCACCAAGGTTGGTGAAAGTGCCAGTAACCTTTTAGCAGTGCATCCACTAAGAATCTTATCAAATGGAGGCAGTAATAGTTCATTGCCTTTACTGATGAATGCCACGTTGACATTGGGTCCTTCAGCAATATAACCTTGATCATTAATCCAAATAGTAGCAAAGGCCCCTTTCTCCTCTGCCTCCATTTTGGAGAGAGCATTAGGTAAATAATTTACGCTCTTCATTGTTGCCATTTCTGGAGATTTCATAGGAGTTGAGGATGTTATAACAGTGACCCCCTGGCTACTTGGTGTATAGTCATCTTCAATAACAATGGCATAGAACGCAGAATTCGGACATCCAGCAGGGGAAAGTAAGAAATCTCCTGGACCTGCACTTAACCAATATCGCAAAGATCCTTTCCTGCAATGTGAAGCAGCTACAATCTGCAAGAGAATGCTCCTTAAAGATAAGCGGTCAAAAGGAGGAATAATCTTTGCCACGGAAGAAAATCTCAGAAACCGGTCCAAGTGTGGGTCCAATTCATAGAGATAACCATCAATTATCATAGCAGTGTCAAACACACCATGCCATCGGTGAACCATGTGGTCATCAATAGGAATTACCATCATTGTTGGATCAGCGGTAATACCCCCAAACATAGTTAAGAAGATGGCATACCAAATTTGTGTGTCCATGAAATAAACAAGAATTATTGGAGCCCATATAGAAATAACCAGCCCAATGTTCTTCCTTTCTTGTGGGAAAAGCTCATGCCATGCATAATTCCCAATACTCATCTGCATGATCACCTTTGTAGGCTTAACCAGGGGCCTTATCTCAATATAGTAGCTAAAAGCTAACTTGCTTATAAGAAGTAGAACCCAGAATGTTGTGTACTTGACAAGAGAGAACAGACTCTCACGCATTCCCCATCCAAAATAGAGTCGTGGCTGTTGCCACCATGTCAGAATAGTAAAAATGTGCCAATTCGAATTTTCTATATATCGCCTCAGCATAGGAAACAAGAATAGAATTGCAGCAAGTGTATTAGGCAACAAATATACCACCACAGCTAGGATATACAAGGAAGGGAAATTCCACCCGCTAACCCAGCTCTTGAAAGTTTTTATAAGACCAGTAGGATGCTCATAGGTATGCGCATAACAGACAGGAAGTATGATGACCCATACAGCAGCAACCACAACCTTCAAAATATATCTGAGAATCTGTTTGAATTTCATAGAGTGTCTTGCTTTCCAGCTAAAAATTATATCCAGAATAGCATGATTGTGTTCAAAATAAGATCCCAAACTGTTCAAGGACGAGTTTCAACCTGAAACCCGTATCAATAGAATTAACAACGATTAAAGCTTTCTTTTGAACCAATTCCAGTTTGAGAAGGGCAAGAATGTAAAGTAGTTTGTCATACACATCACATGAAATCCAAAATTGTTGCACACTGTTGGGTACAACTCCATCATACTCCACTTCAGTTAGTGTCGGAATTACAGGACTATGCAGCACAAGCTTTTTATTTTCTCGACATCTTGAAGTTGTAGACATTAGGATGCACTGACAACGATGTGGAATATAATGAACCAGAGATTTAAAGAAGATCTCATCTAAAACCAATGTAGCAAGTGACTCCTCAAGAGATGAAGATTGAAGAATATTTGTAGAAATACATGTCACAATACAAGCTGGTGTCGCAACTACAATGTCTGGAGGCCCAACCATAGCAGCCCTAAAATCTCGGATCACATTCCTCTGATAAATGAACAGCAGGGCATTCCCAGCGCTAACACAATCATTTAATTCAATAGCTGTGACAATGAAGTTTGTTCGGGATTTCCAGTGAGACTTTCTCCAAATAGCTTTTTGCCTCTGATTGCTAATGATGTTTTGAATTGTGCTTGTGCAGGGATAGGATCTTGAAGTTGTTGCTGCCTTTTGAAGAGTTGGAGAATAAATTACATAATCTAAAACAACACATTTAATGATTTCTTCTTCAAAACAGAGTTTTGAAGAAGAATCAATCTCTGACATGAGACGGAGTCTAACACCACTTTCTGGTGGAGCTCACTCAATGCTTGGTCAATTCTTGAAGCTCCATGGTACTCTATTCTGCTGCTTGTTGTACCTCCTAGACCAATTTCGCTATGGTTGGCCCCTCTAATGAAAGTTGCGTAGTCCTCTGGGTCTGTTGCATGGCCTTCAGCTTCTCATGAATATTCTGTGAAATTTGGTTGGCTTCCTCTGTCCAAGGTTGAAGTCGGTCTCTTAGAAAGCACTATTTTTTCTACAACTTTGGATCTGTATCAAAATCGCCTTGCCTTCCTGCAAGCGGACGAAGCACTGGATTGCGCCAACATCCACATCATCATATTGATCTCATCATATTGTTGTTGTGCTTCCCTAATCTGAGTGTTCAACTGTTGCAGTTTAGGGTCCTCCTGTAGTGTATCCCATAGGCCCATTGCCTGATTGAATAGCTGGTCACAACCCTGAACTATGACATCTAGTTGACCCATGGACTCTTTTATAGTTGCGCCTCTCTGTTCCTGAACTTTTAGCAGTGTGGTGGGTTGAAGCTTGAGCTTGAGTTCGGATATCTGCTTTTGGAATTCAAAAGTGACACGCCCAACCTCAGCTTTGGCATCGCGCACTACAACAACTAACTTTCTGCTTTTCGTCATAGCTTATGCATTGTCTAGGATATGAAATTATGAAACTGTTTGACAAGCCTGCTCAATAATGGACTCTAGGTTTGTGCTTCCCACTTGTATTTCCTCTTTCTCCTTTGTGCTCAATAATGGATGAGGTATTGTGCGCATCAAATGGAGATCGTATGCCAAAGTTACGACCCCGGGAAGTTGATGTACCAATTTACCCAAACGAGGCTCATAGTTTGGCGCTTCATCTCCTAGGGTTAGGTTTTTGGATATTTAGGGTTTTCCATTGTTTCTCAACAATAAATAGGCCTTTGAGCCTCATTGTAACACAGTTCAGAGGCATGTAGCCACCACATCTCTTCTCAGAGACAAGCTACCATCACCCGAGCTAGTCTTATTTCCATTCTGTTTGTAAGCATATTTCAATATTTGATACTAATGAAATAAAGTGTTATTTTTATTGCATCTTTGTATTTATGGTTATATCTATAATTTTTTGCATTTTTGTCTAAATCTGGATCAGGGAGATAACCTTGGCCTCTGGTTTACAGCCATGTGGATGTCCATCTCCATGAATACCCAAAAAACCTTGGATTTTGTACTTCGTGTCGCATCTTTTTTTTGCCACAGTGAAGCGAACTTTACTACGTGTGGGAGGGTCTCACTCAATGAAGGGAAATGATTATCCTCTGGAAGCCTCCATGCCACCAAAACTATTAGTAAGAAGAGCCAATCATAGTGGAACAACTAACTCTTCTCTTGCCCCTCATGACAGTTAGCCAAAAATTCTTTACAGAGAGACTGGGCCCAATTATACTAGACCCTGTTCGCACACTGTGCGGCTAATGAAATTATCGGCGTGAGCATTTCATCCGCGCGGGACTTTAGCATTATCTTGCCTGTGAGGATCTACGTGGAAAACTATATTTCCTGGTCTATTATGGAGCATATAAAATACCGGCGCTTTGACTTTACCACCCCCTCCTTAGTCTTTATGCGATCTACAAGTTGTTTTTCTAGGGATTTGTCCACAAAATCATTTGTCGGGTCTGCTCTTTTAAGGTTAGTTTAGAAATTGTATGGATTAACATATCTTTGATGGGGATAGGCTCACCTAGCCATAAACACCCATCTTGCACTAAAGTCAACAACTGGCGCACACACTGTATTGATATTAGAGCGGTGAAAGTGAGGTACGAATAACATGTGTAAAAGTCACGCCAGCTAAAATCCGCAAACCCATTTCATTGGTTCCAACTTCATGACCCCTATGTCTTCATAATATACACAGGTCATATACTGATCCATCGCTAAATGTGGGAATTTCTCCTGGTCGGTGAGGTACCAATCTTCCATCTTTAGCACTCGAATGTGCGCTAAGAGTGTACCCTCCAATGGAACTTCAACTGGGAGTAGTGGTGTAGAAATTGAAAATTTGTTGGAATCAGGGTCTTTGGTCACCTTCTTCTATCCTCTTTGTGGAGGCACATATGCTGGAAGCATAGTGATTGGCTCTGTGTCCTCGGCATCCAACTCCTCAAACCCTTGTCGGAGTTCCTCTTCGTCTATATCTAGGGGCACAATTTCTTTTTCTTATCCATTTCGCCCTTCTTCCGCACCTCCTACGGATGTTTTTGAGGTGAGTAGTGTACTGGTTCCACAACTGGCTTCTTTTGTTTTGACTTGGATGCATACTACTTTGGCCTAAGCAATCTTGGTGTCGTAGGCATTGCTAGTGTAACTTCTACGCTCGCAGCTTTTGGAGCTGGGGCCTCAGACACCGCGGATTCAGATAACTTGTCCACATAAATTTGATGCACGGTATCAAAGTTTTGAACTAGCCCTGGATGCTTGATCAAAACCTCACAATATTCTTAGTGCATGCAAGAAATTCTTAAGCAACAAAGTGTTTCTTTTCATACCAACAAGACATACTTATAGTGATGTTCAGATTCAAATCCAACCATTCGCTCCATAATTTTGTCATAAATGCACCTTTGGCGGTAGATTTCAAATATTTTCTCCTTAATTGTTGCCTACCTTCTCCTCCTAATGAGATTTTCTCAGTCCAATCAGCTATAGTGGCCCTAATGAATATTTTTGGACTGGGCTACGCGACACACTCCCCCATGGCACAGCGTCCTAAGCACAGCATCATATGGTGCACCCTCGTCAATCTTCGCACAGCCTGCTTACTGTCATGTCCTCCTAGTTGGGCAGTGTAGTTTAGAGTCATGCGCTGCCTTACAACTGCCTAGAGCGCTAAGATTGTCCTGCTGCCATATAGTCATTGCGCAAGATCCCCCATATATAGCTTTAGTTGACTCCCATTCACTCTTCCCAGAAAAGGTTCACCATTCAGCTTCACGAGCTGAACTGTGCCCCCCTCTGTAATTTCTTTGACAATATACGGTCCTAACCAATGCATTTGGAATTTACTTGGAAATTTGGTGAACTTGCTATCATATAACAACACAAGATCATTTACCCTGAAAGTGTGAAGCTTGATATGTTGATCATGCCATGATTTTTCATATTCCTTCTATACTTGTTGGTAGAATCCTGCCAGAAACCAGCCTTCCTCTAACTCCATTAGCTATGCGAGCTGTTATTCTAGGGCCTTGTGATCCGCCATATCCTTCAAAGCTGCTATGCACAGACTAGGTACAATATACTCCATAGGCACCACTGCTTTGACCCCATAGACTAATCTGAACGGCTTTTTCCCTATCAACT
This sequence comes from Pinus tabuliformis, assembly GCA_031772625.1. Classification (NCBI taxonomy): domain Eukaryota; kingdom Viridiplantae; phylum Streptophyta; class Pinopsida; order Pinales; family Pinaceae; genus Pinus; species Pinus tabuliformis. The sequence continues at coordinate 1,892,005,365 of CM062817.1, read as the reverse complement.
TCTTACAGGTTGTCTTATAGGCCCATAGTACTGTAGGTACATAAACATCCTAGCCATTCCGTTGTGCGTTACATACCTTTGTCAACCCATTCTCCAAGATTTTCTTAAAAGCTTCGACAACCCCCTTTGCCTGCGAGTGGTATGGTGTACTCTTCTGATGGTAGACCTGGAATTCATTTGTCATCGTGCTAACCATTTCATTCAGAAAGTGTGTTCCCCTATCACTCATTAATACCTTCAAGCATCCGAACCGTGTTAAGACATGTTCAAACAAGAATTTTGTTGCCGTAGCCCCTGTACAATCCTTTACTGGTTATGCTTCTGCCCATCTAGTTAAATATTATGTTGTAGTAATAATGTAGCACGCGCCAGTTTTCTTTCTAGGTGGTTGAATTGGCCCAATAAAATAAATCGCCCACTTCTCAAATGCATGTAAAGATACCCAAGGATGTATTGGTAGTTCATCCCTTCGCGACAGTTTACCAGTGCTTTTACATGCATCACACGCCTTATAGTATGCTTTGGAATCCTTGTGCAATGTTGGCCACCATAATCCTATGCATAAAATCTTCTACATGGTTTGTTTCCCTGCATAATGGCCTCCCACAGCTCCCCCATGAGCTTCAGCGAGAATACTATCACGCTCAAAATCTGGCACATATCTCTGCAATATTTCATCTGCCCCCATTTTTTACAAATGTCCCACAATGACCGAAAAATTGGCTGCACGAACTACTAATTCTTTCTTCTGCTGATTTGTATATCCTTCAGGAGCCATCCCTGTAGTGAATAATGTCAGCAAAATGGTCCTCAGCTACTGTTAGGAATGGGTCCCCTAGGGGTCAATTTTGGGGTTAAAAACCCAAGCTTTGGGGCAGAAGGCCCGAAGTTTGTATAAATAAATGTAAAGTCTCCACATTTTGTGGTCGCGGAGCACGAAGATATCAAGAGTTAAAAAAGGCTTTCCACCCTTAGTCTAGATAGGTTGTGTCGGTTTGAGAGATCCGCCCTTAGTCTGCGGACCATGGGATTGTATAAAAAGGAGGTCTTAGAGGAGTCTAAGAAAAGAAGTAAGTTAAGTAGAAGTGTTTGATGAGTCTGTGAAGAGCTAAGAGCAAGAGTCTTAGCGTAGGAAGAGGCTCTGCAGCTGAGTGCGTAGAGGCCTAGGGTAGAAGTCTATGGCTGAGTGCGTAGACCCTTGCAGCTGTGCGCGTAGGGAAGATAGAGTCTGTATTGGAGATCTAAATAATCAATAAAGAGAAGTATTCTGAAATTACTGTGTATTTTTCCTCTATGAATCACATGTGATTATGTTATGTTAAGTTCTGGGTTTATGTTATAATGCTAATTTGATACATGAATGTATATATTTCTATCTGTTATATGAACGCAAATAAGGATATATGTTTATGCGAAGATAATCTTAATTGCATTTTCTCTAGGATGAACTTCTGATTTAGCTAAAACAGCTTAGCAAACGTAAGGCTCACGACTAAATCCTCCCAATACGATTGGTTCATAAGTGACAAACTGTTGGCATTATGATACAGTTGTTGTCCTTGATGGCAACTCACACAGATGACAGTTCATAGTGCAACAGGTTAACTTACAGATCAGACTCCAGATATTGAAGAAAGAGTAGAGTGGTCTGCCCTTTTCCCTTGATGTCAAAGGGGGAGATTATTTTGGTATTTGGTGTTGTATGGTATCTCTAACAGTCTTTACAGCTTGCAGTAGTCAACACCATCATTGTTTCCATCAAGTCCAAAGGGGGAGATTGTTGGCACTATGATACAAGTATTGTCCTTGATGGCAACTCTGCAGGTCAACTCATTTTTTATAAGAGGCTAATAGGAATATTCAAAGGCTATAGGGCAGTGGTATAGAGGATTAGGAAGATGGAACTAAGGTCCATTGATCAGAATAAAGAAGTTGAAGGAAGAAGATGATGTAAGAGCAGTTTAAGAGATACACGCAGGTTCACTTAGTCCAAGAAACGTATACACGCAGGTACTCAGAACAGAAATAGTGTATAACATACACACACACTCCTGCAGAAGGAAAAGTGCATACATGTTGAAAACTGTGGTTTTGGTCCGAGGTATTTGGTTCGAGGTATTTGGTCCAAGGTATTTGATCCGAGGTATTGGTCCGAGGTATTTGGTCTGCGGTATTGGTCCGAGGTATTTGGTCCAAGGTATTGGTCCTAAGTGGTTTTGGTCCAAGGTATTGAGAAAGGCCTAAATCTATATAAGGAGGAGAAGATCATTAGGCCAATGGGGCAAGTATTGAATATCTTATGAATTGTTCGATAAAGTATGCAGGTTATGAGTTTCTGATGCTTTGCTTGATCTAAACTAAGGTTGCACCTATGTGGTTGATGATGGATTGGGATCATAAGACCTAAAAGGAATTATCATTATGTGGTTTGATCATGGATAGTCTAGATCTAAATACTAACGCATGTTTTATTCTGTAAATATTATGATCTGGGTATGACTGAAGTCTGGAATATCTTAGAAGTTTTTAAGTTATCATTTGCAGATATGTACGCTGGTTCACTTTGGTGAAGGTGCGTATACACGCTAGTTCGACTCTTCCAAGTAGCGTATGCAAAAGAAAAGCTTGATGTTCAAGGATGACTAATCTATCAAATTAGTGTTGTTGCTTTACTGTTGTCTGTCAATGAAGTCTTCTTAGATCTAAATGTAAAATTGAATGAATAAGGAGTTTGATATTTGATAGAGTGATTGTATAAGTGAGAAAAAGTGATTTCTGTTGCTGCCTGTGTAAATCTTTGTAAGTTGATAGTAGATGTTCAGTATATTGCTGGTTGGTACAGACTTGATTCAAAATTTTATGTTTTCAGTAGCTTTGGAGGTATACGCGGGTTTGATTAACAGAAGTAGCGTATACATGCAGTTTTAGTTCAGCCAAGTAGTGTATACAGTCTGATGCATGGTTTCTGAGGTTACAGCTGGTTCTGAATGATGATGCAGGTTTCTGGGTTCAGCACAGTGTTCTGGTGTCAGTGATCTGATTGTTCATATTAACTGAATGTTGGTTGATGTAGTTTAAGTTTAAAAGTTGTTGATGGGTCCAGTATGAAAATTGGATGAAACGTGGCCTTCAGATTGTGGTGTTGTGTTCCAAGAGTATCCAGTCTGAAAATTCATGAAACATGGTCCCTGGAGGAAGAGAGAAGGTCGTAGCCTTCTGTAGGTCGGTGCCTACGTACTGGTAAACATATCGGCCAGTACAAGAGCTAGGGGGTTGGAGCTCCCTTCTAGTAGCAGCTGGAAAACGAGTGAAGGTTGGAACCTTCTATAGGTTGGCACCTATGTACTAGTAAATGGATCAGCTAGTACAAGAGCTAGGGGGTTGGAGCTCCCTTCTAATAGCAGCTGGAAAACGAGTGAAGGTTGGAGCCTTCTGTAGGTCGGTGCCTACGTACTAGTAAATGGATCAGCTAGTACAAGAGCTAGGGGGTTGCAGCTTCCTTCCAGTAGTAGCTGGAGAACGAGAGAAGGTTGTAGCCTTCTGCAGGTGGGTGCCTGTGTACTGGTATGAGTTTGCGCCAGTACAAGATTGTAAACAGGTTTTCCTTATATTAAAAGAAGACAGCAACCGGTGGTTTTTGTCTTGCATTGGGTTTCCACTTTAAATCTTGGTGTTCATGTGTGTTTCTGATGTGTGATGGTTTGTTCTGTTATTACTGCACATGGTTACTTTTTATATGGTTAATGAAGTATTGATGCAATCATTAAAGATCAACATATGAAGAAATAACTGAATCATAAGTTTGTTGGATATACATTGGTTGCCTTAAATACAGTTGTGTGTACACACGAGTTACCTTCATTAAAGTAGCGTATATAAATCAGAGTATGAAAAGAAATATCTATTGATTTTACTAATACTGATTCACCCCCCTCTCAGTATTATTTCCAATAATTGGTATTAGAGCAAGTCCTTTGGCAGAAGCTTGATTTCTTGAAGGAGATCCATAGAAACAATGGGAAAGAAGCTAAATAAGAAAGCGCCTCAGAAAAGGAAGACATCTCAAAGGAACAATGACAACAGGAGAGACAATGGGTCACTAGGTGGAAGCAAGTATTCAGATTCACAATCACCGCAGGCTGAAGATAAACAAGCAAATGAAGTATCAGGTATGAATTTTTGGTCTTATAGTGATACTTTTAATTGTTCATGCATTATTGAAGATATTGGAAGTAATCGTGAAAGAAACATAGATGCAGAAGTTAAAAGACTTATAGATAAAATCAGAGATCAACAAGATCTATTTAACAAAAGGGAGTGTGCCTTCAAAGAAGAAGTTACCAGATTAAAAGCTCAGTTGGAGGAAGGAAACAAAGTAAGGAAGCAGTACAAAGAAAATAAGATCAATGTCAAAAGTTGTGGGATGAAGTGACATCATTAAGAAATGAAGTAAATGAAAAGAGTACAAAAATCAAGAGACTTAAAGATAGATCTAGTTACTATGAAAGTCTTGAAGACAAGATCCTCTCTCTAAAAGAAGATCTTGAAAATAAATAGAATGAAGAACTACCTCAAGCAGATGAAGAACAAGAAAATGAGATTCTCAAATTAAGGCAACAAGTGGAAGAAGGAAGAAAGGCTGAAAAAATCTTGAAGAAGCAATATCTGGAAAAGGAAGAGCAATACTAGGTTGAGGTAAATATCTTAAAAGGTAAATTAGAAGAAAAGGATAAACTGTTACGATTTCAAGACAGTATTAAGATTTTGGATAATATTCTTAGTATTCAAAGGTCTCCTGCCATCAAAACTGGTCTTGGTTTTCATGAATCTGTTGAAGTTGAATCTAGCTCACAAGGTGAGGCAAGGAACTCTAATGCAAAATCTGAAATGCTCAATAAGGAGATGAGAGGTCAACCCCATCAACAACCAAGGAAAGAAAGTCTTCAAATAAAACTTTTGCTCCTAACTGTGGAAGTGATGGTTGGTTATTTCCTCCGATGAATAATGTTGAATTTTTTATATTGCATAATTTTGGACATGTTGCAGCAAGATGTAGAAGTAGAATGGTTCAAGACCGTCACACTAAAAGATCATTAGCTTCCAAGTACTTTAAGGGAAATTGTTTTTCTTGCAATATGTTTGGTCACAAATCCATTGACTGCTATAGAAGGAATATGAAACATGTAAGTTGTTATGCTTGTAACAAGTTTGGACATATAGCAAAGGAATGCAGGAGAAAATTTCAGGCACCATACCAAAAGGAGATAACATCATCACACTCGAAGATATGGAAGAAGAAGGAAGTACAGTCAGAAAGATGTGGCATAGCACAATGTACAGACATAACAAACTCAGGGGGAGCTGAAAGTGTGAAACTTCAGTGTTCTAAATCTCATACGCAATTTTCATGAAGACAAGTCGCGTATATACGCGAGTTCGAAGATGCACAGTCGTGTATATGTGGGTTTGAGGAAAAAGAAGTGGGACAGACTTAGAAAAAGGGGTCTGATATGGTTCAGTCAATTATCAAATATTTGCTCTGTTCTGATTGATGATGATTACAGTCTGCTGATAATATGTAGAAGTGCTCTTGGCCCTCATAAGTTTTTGATGACTTGACATATATCTAATTGATGATGCTACCTTGATGATTCTTACTAATATTTGCAATGATAAGATCTGATAGTAAACAGTTGGCACAAGTTTAGGGGGAGCATATGTTTCTAATAATGCATTGTTGGCATTATAATAGAAGACCTTGGTACATGAAGATGCTTATATTTCTTGATCCACATAGTTGTTTGATTCAGGTGACTCTTTTGATGATGGACATATACAGACTATTGATCTTGATGCTGCTGACAGATGCTGATGGTGGAGATCATATATATGGTGTATGATAGTTGCTAATGAAAATCATGGTCTTGTTTAGATTTTTCGTCCTTGTTATAAATGTCCTGTATATCATTTGATGTAAAGGTCATGAAAATACCTAATTTGTAACCCCACTATGCATGGGAAGGATGATGTAATAATTACTATTTCATTCATGTATAAACATTTGGTATATCCCCACTTGGTTGGGAGATTGATGCATGTATGAATCATTGGTGATAGGAAGGTCATACTCACTTAGTTGAGTTATAGAGTCATGTTATTCTTTTGAAAAATATTTTTGCAGACTCTGCATGTGCTCAGGGGGAGCATGGATGGTTTAGTGCATCTCAGCATGTACAAAGGGGGAGCTTAATCAGAGAATTCAGCGTGTACTCAAGGGGAGCATGGACATCACAATGAATATCAAAGAGGGGGAATATCTTGGTCCTCCCTTTGCCATTGATGTCAAAGGGGGAGAGTATCTTGGTGTTGTGGTTGCCATCAAGTCCAAAGGGGGAGATTGTTGGCATTATGATACAGTTGTTGTCCTTGATGGCAAATCACACAGATGACAGTTCACAGTGCAACAGGTTAACTTACATATTAGACTCCAGAGATTGAAGAAAGAGTAGAGTGGTCTGCCCTTTACCCTTGATGTCAAAGGGGGAGAGTATTTTGGTATTTTGGTGTTGTATGGTATCTCTAACAGTCTTTACAACTTGCAGTAGTCAACACCATCATGGTTGCCATCAAGTCCAAAGGGGGATATTGTTGGCATTATGATACAAGTATTGTCCTTGATGGCAACTCTACAGGTCAACTCAGTTTTGATAAGAGGCTAACAGGAATATTCAGAGGCAATAGGGCAGTGGTACAGAGGATTAGGAAGATGGAACTAAGGTCTATTGATTAGAATAAAGAAGTTGAAGGAAGAAGATGATGTAAGAGCAGTTTAAGAGATACACGCAAGTTCACTTAGTCCAAGCAGCGTATACACACAGGTACTCAGAACAGAAATAGCGTATAACGTACACACGCACTCCCACAGAAGGAAAAGCGTGTACATGTTGAAAACCATGGTTTTGGTCTCAGGTATTTGGTCCAAGGTATTTGGCCAAAGGTATTGGTTTGAGGTATTTGGTCCACGGTATTGGTCCGAGGTATTTGGTCCAAGGTATTTGGTCCAAGGTATTGGTCCTAAGTGGTTTTGGTCCAAGGTATTAAGAAAGGCCTAAAGCTATATAAGGAGGAGAATATCATTAGGCCAATGGGGAAAGTATTGAATATCTTATGAAGTGTTAGATCAAATATGCAGGTTATGGGTTTCTGATGCTTTGCTTGATCTGAACTAAGGATGCACCTATGTGGTTGATGATGGATGATGGATTGGGATCATAAGACCTAAAATGAATTATCATTATGTGGTTTGATCATGGATAGTCTAGATTTGAATACTGACGCATGTTTTATTCTATAAATATTATGATCTGGGTATGACTGAATTCTGGAATATCTTAGAAGTTTTTAAGTTAGCATTTGCAGATCTGTACGTTGGTTTGCTTTGGTGAAGGTGCATATACATGCTGGTTTGGATCTTCCAAGTAGCGTATGCAAAAGAAAAGCTTGATGTTCAAGGATGACTGATCTATCAGATCAGTGCTATTGTTATATTGTGGTCTGTCAATGAAGTCTTCTCAGATTTGAATGTAAAAATGAATGAATAAGGAGTTTGATATTTGATAGATTGATTGTATAAGTGAGAAGAAGTGATCTCTATTGCTTCTTGTGTAAAGCTCTGTAAGTTGATAGTAGATGTTCAATATATTGCTGGTTGGTACAGACTTGATTCAAAAGTTTATGTTTGCAGTAGCTTTGGAGGTATACATAGGTTTCATTAATGGAAGTAGCGTATACACGTAGTTTGCGTTCAGCCAAGTAGCATATACAGTTTGATGCATGGTTTTTGAGGCTACAGCTAGTTCTGAATGATGATGCAGGTTTCTGGGTTCAGCACAATGTTCTAGTGTCAGTGATCTGATTGTTCATATTAACTGAATGTTGGTTGATACAGTTTAAGTTTACAAGTTTTTGATGGGTCCAGTATGAAAATTGGATGAAATGTGGCCTTCAGATTATGGTGTTGTGTTCCAGGAGTACCCAGTCTGAAAATTCATGAAACGTGGTCCCCGGAGGAAGAGAGAAGGTCATAGTCTTCTGTAGGTCGGCGCTTACATACTGGTAAACATATCGGCCAGTACAAGAGCTAGGGGGTTGGAGCTCCCTTCTAGTACCAGCCGGAAAATGAGTGAAGGTTAGAGCCTCTGTAGGTTGGCGCCTATGCACTAGTAAATGGATTAGCTAGTGCAAGAGCTAGGGGGTTGGAGCTCCCTTCTAGTAGCAGCTGGAAAACGAGTGAAGGGTGGAGCCTTCTGTAAGTCGGTGCCTATGTACTAGTAAATGGATTGGCTAGTACAAGAGCTAGGGGGTTGTAGCTCCTTTCTAGTAGTAGCTGGAGAATGAGAGAAGGTTGTAGCCTTCTGCATGTGGGTGCCTGTGTACTGGTATGAGTCTACACCAATACAAGATTGTAAATAGGTTTTTCTTATATTAAAAGAAGACATCAACAGGTGGTTTTGTCCCGCATTGGGTTTCCACCTTAAATCTTGGTGTTCATGTGTGTTTCTTATGTGTGATGGTTTGTTCTGTTATTACTGCACGTGGTTACTTTTTATATTGTTAATGAAGTACTTTTTCACTGATTAAAGATCAACATATGAAGAATTAACTGAATCATAAGTTTGTTGGATATACGCTAGTTGCCTTAAATACAGTTGCATGTACACGCGAGTTACCTTCATTGAAGTAGCATATATAAATGAGAATATGAAAAGTAAAATCTATTGATTTGACTAATACTGATTCACCCCCCCTCTCAGTATTATTTCCAACACAAACAACAAATTTCACTAGAAATCTTGACAGCGCAAAGTTTTCTCTGTTGGACCGGCACACATAATTTATAGGGGTATTTGAATTCAAATTTGACCATTCCCCACAATTTCGGGCAATTAATTCTGTTTTGGAGGTAGATCTTCAAATATTTTTTTTGTAAATGCCGCCATCCTGGTCCCCTTAACCATCTTCTGGCCGTCAAGTCATGAACATGGACTCCAACGGTCACTTTCCTATTGTGCTGTGTGGTACTTCCCTCCATGGCACATCTTCTTACGTGCAGCTTCATCGGTTGCAACTTCATCACTTTCTACACAGCCTGCTCACTGCGTTGTCCTTCGAACTGGGCAGTGTAGTTATAGTCCTGCGCTCCTTTGCAATTGCCTGGAGCACTAAGACTATCCTTTCACAATATAGTCATTGCGCAGGATCCCATGTATACAATTTCAGTCTGCTCCCATTCACTCTTCCCAGAAAAGGTTCCCCATTTAGCTTCACGAGCTTAACTGCGCCTCCATCTGTAATTTCTTTGATAATATATGTCCATAGCCAGTGCATCTAGAATTTCCCTAGAAGCTTAGTGAATTTACTATCATATAACAGGATAAGATCATTTACCTTGAACATGTGAAGCTTGATGTGGTAATTGAGCCATGCTTTTTCACATTCCTTTTGTACTTTCTGATGAAATCCTGCCAAAAATCGATCCTCTTCAAGATCCATCAGGTGCGCAAGCCATTCCTCCAAGGCCTCGTGATATGCCATACCAATGAGGGCTGTTATGCGCAAACTAGGCACAATATACTCCATCGGCATTACAGCTTCGACCCTATATACCAATCTGAATGGCGTTTTCATTGTCAGCTTCTTACAAGTAGTCCTATAGGCCCGTAGCACCACAGGTATGCACACATCCCATTCAATTTGATGCACGTTGCAAATATTTGTCAGCACGTTCTCCAAAATCTTATTGAATACTTCAACAGTTCCATTGGCCTGTGGGTGATACAGTGTACTCTTCTTATGGTAGACCTAGAATTCTTCAGTCAGTGTGCTAATCGTTTCATTCAGAAAGTGCATACCTTTGTCACTCATCAATACTTTCGAGAAGCCAAATCTAGTTAAGACATACTCAAACAAAAACTTTGTTGTTGTAGCCCCTGTACAATCCTTGACCGGTTGTGCTTTCGCCCATCTGGTCAGATATTCCATTGCAGTGATGATATAGTGCACAACAGTTTTCTTTCTTGTGGATTGAATTGTCCCAACAAAATCAATTGCCCATTTCTCAAACGGCTACAAGGATACTTGAGGATGTAGTGGCAATTCATCCCTTCACGATGGTCTGCTCGTCCTCTGACACGCACCTCATGCTTTACAATACGCCTTAGAATCCTTGTGCAATGTTGGTGACGATAGAGCTGCACGTGAAATCTTATGCGCAGTCGCCTTTCTTGCATAATGACCTCCCGTATCCCCTCCATGAGATTTAGCGGGAATGCTACCCCTCTCAAAATATGGCACATATCTTCATAATATTTCATCTTCACCCATCTTATACAGATGTCCTGCAATAACTAAAAAAATTGTCGCACGCACTACTATTTCCTTCTTTTGCTTACTCGTATACCCTTCTGGTGCCATCCCCGTAGTCAAGAATTGAATAATATCTGCAAAATGATTATCCACTATGCGCACCGCAAAGAGCTACACATCTGGTAACCCTTCCTCTAGATTATTGGGCTCCTCTCCCTTTTCAATCTGCGATAGATGGTCAAGTCCTACATTCAACCTCCCCGGCTTTACAATGACTTCAAATTCATACTCCTACAATAGTAGCAACCATCTGCGGATCTTCCTCCCCAACACAGGCTTATTGACCATGTATTTCAAGGCAGAATGATCTGTGTACATTTTGAAATGTCCTCCCAATAGATAATTTCTGAACTTCTGCAGTGCGTACACCATGGCCAATCCTTCACACTCAGTTGTTGAGTAATTATTTTTGGCCTTTAATAATTTCCTACTCATGAAGGCTATAGTATGGTCCATCTCTCCTTCACCGACTTGCATTAACACTGCACCCAACACAATGCAAGAGGCATCCACATGTACGTGAAATTCCTTTTTCCAATCAGGGAATACCAAGATCGGCGCAGTGACCATCTTTTCTTTCAATACATCTAAGTTGTGCTGACATTCTTCATCCCAACAAAATGTTGCATCCTTCTTCAACAACTTCTCCATAGGCATGGTAATTTGAGCATATGCTTTGATAAATTTTCTGTAATATCCCGTATGTCCCAACGTCATGTGCAACTGCTTAACATTCCTTGGGACCTCCAAATTCACAATCACTACAATCTTTGCAGGGTCCACCATCAACCCTTGCTTGCACACCACATGACCCAGCAAGATCCCAAAGGGAACATAGAAGATGCATTTCTTCAAATTCAGTGTGATCTGGTATCTGCGACACGTATCCAACATCAGGTGCAGACTTGCTACATGGTGCTTTACTAATTCAAACATTGTCCAGTCATCAAAGTACACTTCCAGGAACTTATGAATGAAATCCTTGAATGTTGCGATGACTACACGAGAAAATATCGCACGCGCATTATTGAGTCCAAACAGCATCATAGTGTATTGAAAACATCCCCATGCCATCATGAAGGTCATTTTGATCCTATCCTTTGGCACGATCTTGATCTGATGATACCCAGAGAACCCGTTAGTGAAGGAATAGGCCTCCTGCCCTCCAACTTTATCTAATAAATCATCATTAAATGGTTTTGGGAATGGTTCATGAACACATGCGCCATTAAGCTTCCGCAGATCCACGCAAATCCTTATTTCACCCTTCTGTTTCTTCTCCTAGACCACCATCGAGCTTACCCAATCAAATTCTTCCACCGTTCTATAATGCCTACCTCCAACATTTATCCAACTACTAGCGAACCTTTTCCTTGTACTTAGGATTAAGGCGATATGGCCTCTGTTTAATAGGCTTCGTGTCTGGATTTATAGTGATATTCATAACACCCAAATCTCCAACTGTGCCCTTCAAATCCGAGAACTTGGTAGGGAATATATCCTAGTATTCACAAAGTAACTTGACAACTTTATCCATAGTAGCATCGTCCCAATAATTGTTAGAAAAATATATATTACGGAGCAATGGAACACATAAAATATTGCAGAAATATAAACACAGAAAACGCACAAAACAAGAGAGACACAGATATACATGGTTCACCCAGTTTGGGCTATGTCCACCCCGAACAGCCAGTCCTTCCTTTCTATTATCCAACAAAATGAAGAGACACAACCTACAACAAATCCGCTGTAATATCCTCTGTTTTCTCTCACAATCTCACCTCTCTGTTTCTCGCTCACACAATACACATCTATCACATAGCCTCAAATACAATACCCTCATACAAATAGAGGGGTTGCCTTCTAGGGCAAAAAACCCTAAACTAAACATAAGTTCTACCGTCAGATCATCCGCCTAATGAACGGCCCAGATTGACTAGAAATTACTATACTTTTACAAGGCAATTTTTCAGTTGTTTTTAGCTTCGGGGGCGCTGCCCCCGAAACCCCCCGCCAGGGGGGCTCCCAAAGGTCGCAGCCGGCCCCCCCTGGACCCCCCCTGCAGCAAATATTTTACGGGCGGCGTTGCCGCCCCCATTTCGAACTGGGGTCCTATGTGGCGATACCTTTGAATATAGAAGATAATCAGGCTCCACACCCAACAATAATCTCCAAAATTTGCAAACTTCGGTTCTGCTTCAGTGCCAATAATTACTTGCTTTGTCTTCAATGACGCGGTGATGTTTGGGTTGTCTATTTATGGGCCCTCAACTTCGTGATGCCATTCTTCCTCTAGAATATTAATGTTCCTTGGATCTCCATCCCCCTCTTCAGCATTCACATTGTAGCATTCCACCGCATGGTGCCACTGGGTGCTCAAATCCAGTTGGACACATTCCATGGGCTCTTGCAGTGTTCTGAAGATAATCGCCTTAATTTCTTGCAACGCTTCATCAATGCTTGTGAAGTCATCTTCAAAACTGAAGGTTGATCTAATATTGATCTAAGACAAACAATTAAGCTATTACAGACTCATGTGCATGGATGTGCCTATGTTATTTTATGGAACGGATTGATAAGATTGCGAAATACACAGCCACTGAAGTAGTTAGAGAAAACATAATAGGAAAAAATGTAAACACAACAAGTTTAATAAGGAGTTCACCCAATACTCCTGGACTACATCTCCTGGTACAGCATTCAGTGGTGGCCTCTCTATTATGTTTTCAAAAAACAAAGTTTTTACAACAGTGAGCTCAATTTGAGTCTCACACAGCAGATATAATTCATTAGGACTGTACTTGGATTCCCCAAGTCTCTGGAGCAAACAAACTCTCCTTACTGAAATTCGACCTCTATTGGTCACCATAGTATGAGCCCAATCTGAGACTCACACATGACAGGCATATACAGAGGAGTTCGCTTGAACATCTCAAGCCTTCTTTGGAGCACACAAACTCTCTGACTCTCTCTGTCTTTGTTTGGCTCAATGTTGCCTTTGCTTCTGTAGGTCAGCTCGGCTTCTTCTCTCTACTCTCAGCTTTCTGCGTCTAACTAACTCTTTCTAATTCACTTCCCCTGCTTTCTCTATAACCCCGTGGCTTTAAAGCCAATCTGTTTTCTGACTGTTCGTTTCCGCTTCCCGAAGTTTTGGTTCTCCTTCCTCTGTCCGTTTGAATCCCTTTGTTTTGCGTAATCATCACTATATAATGCTTCACAGGGAGGTGGACACCTATTCTATAATGGATGAGGGTGTCAGCTCTCTCGGACATGTTTGAATGGTCGTTATTTCCGTTTGCTCCAAGAGTGCCCGCGAAACTGAATCTTTTGCCAGCTCATCATCCATGTCGGACTTCAAATCCCATGTGATCTTGCTCTATAACCTCATCAAATCTGGTCACCCATCAGGACGCGTCTCCACCGTTGATCTGGGCCCCCCAAATCCTACGGTTGTCGCTCATATCGGGCGATTGAGTAGCTCGATGGTTACCCACCCGATGTGAGTGGTTTTCTCTCTCTTCTGTTGAATGCGTGGCAATCGATGTGTGGCATCAGGCGAGACTTGGTTGAAACCACTTACCGCCTTGAGCCCTTCCTATATCCTGCCAGTTTTGTGGAATCCCGTCTTTGATGGAATCGGCACGATATATGTTGCATTTTATAACCTTTCGGGTCCCGGCGCTCAGGGCTTTTCCTTCTTTGAGGGGTTTTCTCGACGATATGCGATTAGCGATAGCGACTTGTCGCTAATCGCATATCAAAAACCACCCTTGTTTCTTGAAAAGGCCTCTCGTTTTGCTAATTCGTGATAGTGCGCATTACCATGGGCCGACGGTCTACGCGCTTGACCGAGGGTCCTCGTTGCTCCGCGCTGATCACAAATTGCAATTGTTACGAGGATATCTCTGATAATCTTGACCTTCATAAGACTTTGAAACTTGGCATATTTTTAAGAGTTCATAAAAACTTAGAGTGTGTTCTAGGATCCAATTCAGATCACAGCCTTCCCACTGAAAAAGCTTTTGGACCACCAAAAGTTGGTTTTTAAGCATCAATCAAGTGAGGGTATAGATTCCTCTCTTGCCCAATTTCTATCCATCTTGCACTGCTTGGTTTTAAACCTTTGAGCCCAATCCTAAGGTACTCAACATCTCCTCTGTGCGTAGTTCTCACCTTTCTGTCAAGATCTGTATCTTCCTACAATTCATTGAGATATTCAGCAACAGATCATCAATAGAAGGAAAATGGCTTTGTTTTTTTGGATCTTCGATCAATGAAGGTTGTGATTAGCGACTTGTCGCTAATCGCATATCAGAAACCACCCCCATTTCTTGAAAAGGCCTCCCGTTTTGCTAATTTGTGACAGTGTGCATTACCATGGGCTGACGGTCTACGCGCTTGACCGAGGGTCCTCGTTGCTCCGCGCTGATCACAAATTGCAATTGTTACGAGGATATCTCTGATAAGCTTGACCTTCATAAGACTTTGAAACTTGGCATATTTTTAAGAGTTCATGAAAACTTAGAGTGTGTTCTAGGATCCAATTCGGATCACAGCCTTCCCACTGAAAAAACTTTTGGACCACCAAAAGTTGGTTTTTAAGCATCAATCAAGTGAGGGTATAGATTCCTCTCTTGCCCAATTTCTATCCATCTTGCACTGCTTGGTTTTGAACCTTTGAGCCCAATCCTAAGGTACTCAACATCCCTCTACCTGTAGTTCTCACCTTTCTGTCCAGATCTGTATCTTCCTGCAATTCATTGAGATATTCAGCAACAGATCATCAAGAGAAGGCAATTGACTTTGCTTTTCGGGATCTTCGATCAATGAAGGTTCAAATAGTATCAAGCTTTCTGCATTAAGTATTGAATAGATGTGCATGTAAGCTGGAAAATCAAGGCGAAAAGCATTCTCACCAATTTTCTCAAGTATCTTGAAAGGTCCATACCTTATCGACTTCAGCTTCTTACCTTCACCTTGCATTCTGTCTTTGCTGATATATAGCCAAACTTGATCACCAACTTGAAAAATATGCTTAGTCCAATACTTATCATGCCTTGCCTTGTACTTGGCTTGGCTCTTTTCTAGCTATTCTTGTACAACCTGATGAATCTCTTGGATTTGTTCAATGAACTTGGTTGCCTTGTCCACATCACTGTGTCCATCAACCGCTATGTCTTTACCAAAGACAAAATCCAAGAGAGACCTTGGTATGAAACCAAAACAGGTCTCAAAAGGAGATCTCTGTGTAGAAGAATGTTTTAGCTCGGTTGTAAGCATGCTGCACATAACACAGATGTTCATCCCAAAGCTTGGGATGTTGCTTCAATAGCCTCTAAGCAACTAGATCACTGTCTTGTTTACCACTTCTGTTCGGCCATCTGTTTGTGGATGAAAAGTTGTGCTCTTCTTCAGCCTGGTGTCCATCAATTCCCACAAACTCGACCAAAATTTCCCAACAAATTTGGTATCTCGATCGGATACAATGGAAGTGGGTAATCCAAAATGAACCCATACATGCTAAAAGAACAACTTTTTTGTTTGTTCAGCTGTAATCTGTTTGTTACAAGGTATTAAAATACAAATTTTGGTAAACCTATCCACAATAACATATAAATAGTCATGACCTTTTCTAAATTTAGGTAGTCCCCCAACAAAGTCCATGGAAATAATTTCCCAAGGATGAGAAGGAACTGGTAATGGAGTGTACAAGCCTAGTTTTCTATTGCTAGGCTTGCTTTTAGCACACATAGTACACCCTCTTACATATCTAGAAACTGTCTCATTCATTTTTGGCCAATAACAAAATCTTTGCAGCTGTGCAACTATTTTACTTACACCAAAGTGACCTGATATTAGAGAAGTGTGTGCTTCTCGAATTATCTTTACTCTTTTGGTTTGAGGGATGCATAACTTTCCCAAATGATACAAGAGTTGGTCCTTAACATGATAGTCCAATTCTTCTACTTGTTTGCCATGACTTAAAGTTGCATATACATCTTTAAAATCTATATCTTGAGCATATTGTTCAATGTAGCTTTCATGCAATATTGAATTATACTTAAGTATAGTAGATGCATTTATGATTTGTCTAGACAACATATCTGCAACTTTATTGTGTATGCCCTTTTTATATCTAATGACAAGATGAAACTGTTGTAGAAAACCCATCCACCTATAGTGTCTTGATTGTTGCAACTTAGTTTGTGAGTGCAAATATTGAAGTGGTTGATGATCAGTATGTATAACTGTCTCTTTGCCCATTAGGTAATGTTTCCACTTTTTCACATTTTGTACTAATGCATACAATTCTTTATCATATGTGGGATAATTAACTACTACACAATTAAATGTCTCGGAATGATAACATATGGGTTTACCGTGCTGCATCAACACTGCTCCCATGGCATAGTCATTGGCATCTGTTTCAATCTCAAAGGGTCTTTTAAGATCGGGCAGTGCTCGTACTGGTGTTATACTAATCTTTTCTTTTAAGGTGTCGAAGGATTTCTGTTGTTTGCCTCCCCACTGAAACACCTTGTTCAGTCTTGTTAAAGCATGTAAGGGAGCTGCAATCAAGGAAAAGTTAGAAATAAACTTTCTCCAATACTGTGCTGCTCCTAGGAAGCTTCTAACTTCTGTAGCAAATTTGGGTTTAGGCCAGTTTACAATGACTGCAACCTTAGAGGGATCTATCTTCAATTCACCACCACCTACAATATGACCCAAATAATTCAAAGATGTTTTGCCAAATTCACATTTTGATAGCTTAACACAAAGATTTTATCTTTTCAAAACATCTAGAGTCTACTTGACATGCTTCAAATGTTCTTCCCATGTTTTACTAAATATAAGAATGTCATCCAAATATACAATGACAAAATCATCAATAAAAGGCCTGAGTACATCATTCATTACTCTCATGAAAGTAGCAGGAGCATTAGTTAAGACAAAAGGCATAACCAACCACTCATACAATCCCTACTTCGTTTTGAAAGAAGTCTTCCATGCATCATGCTCTGCAACTCTGACCTAATGCTAGCCACTATGCAAGTCCAACTTGGAAAAGTAAACAACTTCTTTCAACTGATCTAATAGATCATCTATGCGAGGAAGAGGGTAACGATTTTTTATCATTATCTTATTCAGTGCTTGGTAGTCAATGCACATTCTCCATGATCCATCTTTCTTTCTCACCAAGACAATTGGAGACCCACAAGGTGATGTGCTAGGTCTTATGAACCCTTTCTCGAGCAGCTCCTGTACCTGCTTCTTGATTTTTGCATTCTCTAAAGCGGACAACCTGTACATCCCAATGTTAGGCAATGGAGCATCTTGCTACAAATTAATATCATGTACTATTTCCTTTCTGGGTGGTAGACCTTTAGGTTCTTGAAATAGTATATCATATTCTGAAACAACTTTTTCTAAATCATCTTGCTGCCTAGCATTACAGCCTTCAAATACATTGGTTTTATCAGGTTTCCTTTCCTTTACAACCATCAGTAAAAATTTCTTGCATGAATTTACAGTTCTTTTCATCTACCCTGAGTTTATGAGAGTGTAATTATTCTTGAGTTTATGAGCTCTTACAGTATATTCAATTCCATCTTTAACGAGTTGATACTTGTTTTCGACTCTATAGAAAATGGCTTTTCTATCATACAAGTAAGGACTTACTAATACAATTCCACATATATCCAAGGGAACAATATCTAACTCAACCTCATCTACAAATGCTGACCCAAAAGAAAACCTAAGTTTACATTGTCTAGTCACTTGTAGCTTTGCTTTATCACATAACCAACCTAATGGATATGGATTTTTTTGAGGTGTGGTTAGTAATCCCAATTTCTTTACAATTGCTTCAGAAATTAAGTTTACTTGTGAGTGAGCCACTATCAAACAAAGTATCAATCTTTTGATGCTTGGAAATAACTCTAATATGAAAAATCTCATGTCTTTTCCTCTCATTTTCTTTGTTATCAATAGATTGTGCAAAATTACTAGTAGATGATTCAGAATTTTTACCTTTCATACCTGTGGTTGCAATTGTTGTTTCATCCCCTGAGTCTGACCCCAAATCCTTTTGAATAGTTGCAACAATCTTCTTCTTTTTTCCGTCGCACTTCTTGGGTTTCAGCTCCAAATGTAGAATCCAGTGGTGTTCATCATCATGCCCATCCTTCTTGCAATGACTGCATGAAGGTTTGGTCCTTTGTACAACATTTGCCTTCCTCTCTTTCCATTTCTCTTTTCTCTTTTCCTTGTTTTTGTTCCCAACTTCTGGGTTCACATTCTTGCCTCTAGCCTCTAGATGTGTAGCCTGAACAGATACCTCATCTATGATAGTGGGATTAAACATGAGAATGGCATGTCTTAAATAACTATGTAGACCACCTATATACTTCAGCAAAGTTTCAGGTGAGTCTAAAGAAATGCCTAGAATCAAAGCTCTTTTCCTAAATTCTTGGGTGTAACTTTATACACTTTTCCCTTTCAATTGGCGAAGAGTTTTCCAACTCATCATAGCTTGTTGCATATAAGCTAATGGATAGAATTGTTTTAATTGCATAAAAAAATTCATTCCAGGTAGAAATAATTTTACCATGTTTCTTCAAATCAGCTTGTGTCCTGCCTTCACACCATACCAGGGTGGTGCCTCCAAGGCGTAGGCTAGCCAGCTAAATCTCTCTCCTTTCTGAATCGATGTTCTACACTCTGCAATATACATCAATTTGTCTAATCCAGTTATCTAGCTTTTGTGCATTCAATTCTCTGTCATAAACTGGCAAATCAAACTTCACATCTAATTTAATCAAAGAAGATTTCTTCTTTTTCTTTTCATGGCTTTCTTTGTGTGAAGAAGATGATGATGAAGGTGATGATGGGGGATATGGTGGATAGGGCTTCTATTATTTTCCTTGCCTTCTGGGTGGGCAACTAGAAAAGGCTCTTCTACTCCTTTATCTTGTTTGGAGGTTGATGACTCTTCACCTCTACCTTTCTTAAATTCTCTATACATTTCTTCTACCATGTCTCTCATGGTCATGAAACTGTCCATGAACTAGGAGTCTGATTCCAAGGGACTTTCTTCTGACATTTTCCTCTTAGGATAGACTCTTCTGATTTATGGGTTAGCTTCGATCCACTCTCCTTCTCCTAATTTAAGCTTTGATCTAGTTATCATTCAACAAAAGAATCCAGCACAAGCTTGTCTAACCTTAGTAACCTAGAGCTCTGATACCACTTGATCTAATATTGATCTAAGACAAACAATTAAGGTATTACAGACTCATGTGCATGGATGTGCCTATGTTATTTTATGCAATGGATCGATAATATTGTGAAATACACAGACATTGAAGCAGTTAGAGAAAACATAACAGGAAAAAATGTAAACACAACAAGTTAATAAGGAGTTCACCCAATACTCCTGGGCTACATCTCCTGGTCCAGCCTTCAGTGGTGGCCTCTCTATTATGTTTTCAAAAAGCAGATTTTTTACAATGGTGAGCTCGATTTGAGTCTCACACAGTAGATACAATTCAGTAGGATTGTACTTGGATCCCCCAAGTCTCTGGAGTACACAAACTCTCCTTATTGAAACTCGACCTTTAGGTCATCGTAGAATGAGCCCAATCTAAGACTCACACATGACAGGCATATATAGAGGAGTTTGCTTGAACCTCTCAAGCCTTCTTTGGAGCACACAGACTCTCTTTATCTCTGTCTGGCTCGATGTTGCATTTGCTTCTACAAGTCAGCTCGGCTTCTTCTCTCTGCTCTCAGCTTTCTGCATCTAACTAACTCTTGCTAACTCACTTCCCTTGCTTTCCCTGTCAGCCCGTGGCTTTAAAGCCAATCTGCTTTCTGACTGTTCGTTTTCGCTTCCCGACTTTCTGGTTCTCTTGCCTTTGTCCATTTGAATCCCTCTGTTCTGCGTAATCATCATTGTATAACACTTCACAGGGAGGTGGCCACCTATTCTGTAACGGATGAGGGTGTCAGCTCTCTCGGACATGTTTGAACTATCGTTATTTTTGTTTGTTACAAGAGTGCCCGCGAAACCGAATCTTTTGTCAGCTCATCATCCATGTCGGACTTCAAATCCCATGTGATCTTGCTCTATAACCTCATCAAATCCGATCACCCATCAGGTGCGTCTCTGCCGTTGATCTGGGCCCCCAAAATCCTACGATTGTCACTCATATCAGGCGGTTGAGTAGCTCTATGGTTACCTGCCCGATGTGAGTGGTTTTCTCTCTCTTCCACTGGACATGTGGCAATCGATGTGTGGCAACGGGAGGGACTTGGTTGAAACCACTTACCGTCTTGAGCCCTTCCGATATCCTGTCAATTTTGTGGAATCCTGCCTCTGACAGAATCGGCGCGATATCCGTTTCATTTTATAACCTTTCGGGTCCAGGCGCTCGGGGATTTTCCTTCTTAGAGGGGTTTGCCTGGCGATATGCGATTAGAAACTTGTCGCTAATCGCATATTAGAAACCACCTCTGTTTCTCGAAAATGCCTCCCGCTTTTCTAATTCATGACAGCGCGCGTTACCATGGGTCGACAGTCTGCGTGCTTGACCGAGAGTCCTTGTTGCTCTGCACTGATCACAAATTGCAACTGTTACGAGGATATCTCTGATAAGCTTGACCTTCATAAGACTTTGAAACTGGCATATTTTTCAAAGTTCATGAAAACTTAGAGTGTGTTCTAGGATCCAATTCGGATCAAAGGTAAATAAGAATCCTTCCCTCAATATATCCCACCCTGCGGTGCCATGGCAAAGCTCTATTTCTAGATACAAATTCATGGAAATTGTATCTAAAGTATGGAAAAATAGGTGTACCCACTTTGGTTGCGGCTTTGTTCCCCATGCTTTATTCCATTTTGCTAATTGATCATGTAGATCATCCTTCTCGCTATATTTTTCATTCAATCAAGTGTTAGGACGTCTAAACCGTAATCTCATCATTCTTTGGCAATCTCTCCATCCAACAAAACTATCTTTGTGTGTACTCCCACCATCATGCAGACGTAGCGCGCAGTGTTAAATCTAATGCTTGGAAGCGGTGATCTTCAAGGACTTCGCACTCAAATTAATCCAAAAACTTATCAAAATCAAATAAACCATCATAATAGGGTAGTTTCATTACCTCCGATGAAACACAGCGCAGTGACTTTGTCATCATGCATTGTAGTGTGAATACTTCATGTAGACGATTCTGCCAATGTTCCAACTCTTCGTCTGAATCATAGGTGCAAGAACTCTCTCGGTCCCATGCAATCCTCCCATATGTCGTTGGGTTAATACAATCCTAATCTCGTGTTTCTGTTTTATAGATTTGATCCAGTTCATCCTCACTTTCTTCATAATCGCGGACTAGTTCAGTATAGCGCGTCCCTTCTGCAGGGTCCAACAGCATTAAAACCTAAAGCGATTTCCTTTCAAATGACATTATCCTCTTCTTCAGATTGATGACCCCGTTCATATCAATGGCCTAGTCAATTCCCAGGAGTGTGGGGTATGGGTTACTATCATTGATGATATATATAACCTCAAAATTGGCCATCGCGCTCGCACTTTCTATATCAACGATTACTCCATATAATCATCCCAGGGGGATGATCTTTTGCTGGGTCGTTATTCTGGCTAAATCAGAGGCCACTGCAGAGCAGGTCTTCCCATCCTTTCCCATTTTTTCTTCGGAAAAACGTTCGCATCAGATCCTAGATCTAAAATGACCTAGTCCATCTCATAATCACCTATCTTCGCGGTGAGCCTAATCTTGTGACTTGTTCGTTCCTTATGTTTGCCAATTTTTCTAAGCGATGCCCATCAGGGACCTTCTCTTTGCTAGCGTATTTTTTTATCAAATCCTATAGGCCTTCCACAGCTTTGCTATTGCGTAGCAATTTTATGCAGGTCTCCAAAAATGTAGTAAGCACAGAGGGGTCAACCTCTGCAGGCGTGTTGGTTTCTTGCACCTTGTCCTAACTTCCTGAGGTGGATGTCTCAGCGAAGCTTTTCTTGGCCTCCATAAATTTTTCCTTTGCGTGATTCAGATCAAAACCCACTTCCTTCTTTGGGACCTTGCAGACCCATCCGTCTTCTTCAAGTTGTTTTCCTCTGTCATCGTTGGTCGTTGTTCCACTCCTAAACGCTGTATTCATCCTTTGATCCTCCTCGTGGGGCTCAAATCTCATCATTTGTAAGTTCTACGTAGGCTGCTAACGTTGTTGTTTCTTCGCTTGCATCTTAGCTATCAATATCAGGCATTCTTCTATAGTATGGTCAAACTGGCTGCAGTATTGACATGGCAAGCGTGTTTGATTCTGGAAGTCTCACGCATAGTGCATTGGCGTTCGACAATAATAGTAGATGAGCTGACCACGACCTCTACTAGGTCCTCCCCCTCCTCGGCCTCGTCCTCTTCCATGATAATCTTTATGGTATGTAGGCGTTCTTTCCATCATTAACTCATAGCTGCGACAGTGGTTCTCATCATGGACCACTGATTTGTAGAAGTTATAGAACAATTGCTGGGGTGTCTGGATGAACTTCTAAAGTAAATGACAGTTATTCGTTGCATGTTGTCCAGCAACCTGACAAATAGCGCACCATAGCACAACCCCCATGCTTGACCTTGCTGGAGCTTCTAGCTTCAGGGGAATTGGTCCCCCTCCTGTAATATAATTTACGAATATGAGACAGTGGTATTTATCGTGCCCCTGGCTCTTGCACTTCAGACACCAGACTTTCGCGCGCACCTTTGGTTTAGTCTCCTTGTCTTTCTTCAAGCTCTGCAATTCTAAGTAGAGGCTCTGTAACTGAGAGTGGATCTGTTGTACCCCCAAGGTCACATCCTGAATAGGCGTTGCATGAAACCTCATCGTGATTTCCAAGGCTTCTGCCTGAGTTCCTATCTTCTGTTGTGACAAATAAATTCTCAAGTGGGGTAGGATCAAAGCTATAAACCATTCACGATGCTGAGAATCTAAGAGCTACATGTTAGCTTCTCGAATTTGACACTTCAACCTCTGATCTAATTCCCACGGTGTCTCATCGAACCTCATCATGATTTATTTAAATCCAACTACTGACTGAGAGTCAGACTTAGGCTTACTAAACTCCTTGTTTAAAGTCGCCTTAGTCTCTACTAGTGATGTAAGAGGATTATTAGAACAAAACTTAATATACCAAGTTAGCGCGTGATCCTGCAGAGTGGTAACCAATTGTGCCTTCTTGATATTGTCATCAGTAATTTGTTGTGTTTTCCACACAACATTAGCAACAAACTAGAACTACTTTGTATCTTCACTCCCTATGCCTTTGAAAATTGGTAGCTTCATGGTGTTCGCCATGTTGAATGGTGGTGGTGGAGGTGGAGGTGTGGGCGAAGGTGTATGCGGTGGAGGTGGAAGTGGAGGTGGAGTGGATGGATGATTTATTCGAGGAAACCCTTGAGTGATTAGCTAAACAGTGCTTCACGACAGAGTTTGTTCCGCCCCTTTGTCGTCACTTAAAGGAGGTCCAATCATAGGACTATATTCTGGACTTGATCTCTCTAGATATCTAGAGAGACTTCCACTTTGCGTAGCTCCGCACATCAAGGAAATGTCATAACCTATTTTTCACATAACATTTTAATCCAGGTGTTCAAAGAACTTAAATACTTACCTCTTGGTCATTTGAAAAATCGTCGCTCCGCTTCATTGTAGCTGACTAAGGTATCAACTACGAATTCTATAACAAATCCTCCCAGAATCCGATCAAGCTAATGATCTACAACCTGCGTGATCTGGTTTTCAGAGGCTTCTAATTGTTGCACTAATTCAGGAATCTGCACTATAGGATTATCAATCTTCCACCTTCCTTGGTTGTCTGTCAGTTTAGCTAACCAATCATACAGTTCAATGGAAAATATGCAGAAGATCTCTTGTATCTCTGTATACAAATACCTGTTCAACCATTGTTCCTT
The DNA here is from genome assembly GCA_031772625.1 of Pinus tabuliformis. Classification (NCBI taxonomy): domain Eukaryota; kingdom Viridiplantae; phylum Streptophyta; class Pinopsida; order Pinales; family Pinaceae; genus Pinus; species Pinus tabuliformis. The sequence continues at coordinate 1,891,980,945 of CM062817.1, read as the reverse complement.
TGACAGGCGTGTATTCCTATTTTAATGCGTCGTGAACTCGTGAATATTTTGTTCCAACCACTTTTAAATTTCTTTCTTGGTCGGATTCCATTGATGCGACATCACATATCTCTTTCAAGAAAATATTGGTCCTGGAAACGGAACCATTTGTTGGCTTAGGGGGTCCTGACCCAGGTTCAGAGTTAGTTGCGCCAACCAACAAATCCATACACTATTGGCCCTTTCGGAAACAACCCACGTAGTTCAAGCTGCAGTCTCACCCAAAGCGGTATGGGGGGATGCAAGAACCAAGTTTTTATATCCAGATACTAGTGTGATGTCTTTTAGCGCCTTAGATTTGCCTTCGCACAGATCGATACACTTCTAAGGCTCACGCTACTGCAACTAGGTTAAAATAGTCTTTAGACCTTCGCCAAGGTCTACAATTAGTCTTTGCGGACCTTTAACAGTCAATCTATCTACTTACATGCATCAGAAAGCAGTCCTAAATTAGGGTTTGCACAAATTTACTTAAGTTATTCGTAAACATCAGAAAATTCATCAGAGTCTTTGTGAAAACACATAAACATGCATTGCATACATCACTAACACTTATTCAATAGAATCGTGAAACATTCAACTAATATTTCAGAAAACATATCATTCATCGACAACATATAATATTAACAACAATAAACAAAAATACATAATAATTCTTTGAAAACTGTCATTATCAATCTAGGATTACAGATTCAAAACTACCCTGCACACTCAGTTGCAGGGGTCCGCGCACTCAGCTGCGGACTCTACTTAGGCCTATGCGCACTCAGCTGGAGAGCCTTTCTTCTCCTATCTAACCCACTTCGCTTCACTATCACTTCCCTTCTATTTGTCCATTATGTCTAATATCTATCAAAAACATGCCTTAGACTCTCTAAGACACACCTATTTATAATCTTTTTCATACGATCCCATGGTCCGCGTACCATGGGTGGATCTCAAAACTGACTCAAACTTTACATAAGCAAGGGGCTAAAACCCCTTTGACTCCTAATCATCTATGCGCTCTGCATCCACATATCGCGAAGACTTTACATTAATTACAAAAATGTATCAAAGCTTGGATTATCCTAACCCCAAAACTGACCCAGGGGACCCCATCCCAACAAGCCTTCCATTTACTCTTTCAATACAGACACAATTTTTCATTGTTTCCCATGACTTGATGAGTAAATTTAGAGATTTTGTACTTAATTTATTACTTATCATAGATTGGAAATTAGGTACTAAATAATTTCTATAATATGAATATCAAGTAAAGAAAATGATAGATGGTATCAACTTCGGCTCATCAGCGTTGGAATTAATGGAGGTAACAAATTACAAGCTTTTGGTTTATTCATGATTAAAGTAGTAGTCTTTGGTAATGAACTCAACGAATGACAAAGACACCAGCTAAGGATCAAGTTTTCCTAACCGTTATTATTTTTGAACTCTTGGATATCATTATACAGTCAAATCAAGGTATGAATGAATTTGCATTTACTTAGACTAATTTAGAGAATGTGAATAATAGAACTTAATTGTGATCTGCCTCCTTTTGTTTCAATGATATACATGTCTTTTCTATATGATATTGAAATCCAATTAATGCTAGACCATCCTATCCAATTACTCATTCCACTCATTCTTCTTCGTGTGATACATGTGTCTAGTACCTATTCCATCATTGCAAGCAACCAATCCATGACATAATTAGGAAACACATAGCCGCCTTTTCGAATCAACCCAAGCTTATTTAAAATCCTGAAAAACAAGGAGTTGTCTGTCTCATTTGCTAAATCCAGTGGTTAATTAACCTGTGAATCCCTACATCTTCCTCCTCGCCTTCAACATTGTTTCACCTTCAGCATGGGGGTCGACCACCATGAACCTACATTTTCCCAATTCCGCACTGGCCCAAAATATGCAGTTTGTAAGGGTTGATTTGAGGAGAAAGGGTGGATAGGATTCCTTCAAAAGTTTTGGGGTTATATTGACAAGGTTACCATAACATTCAAATGGAGCTTCGACTGAAAATTCACAGAGGTCAGGAATTTGAGAATTAAGGTTACATAAAATTTGATAATTAATGCAACAGGGTTACCATTGATCGGTGAAAGGTACTTCAAAGGAGGGTCACTCGAATGGGACATATGCGCCAAGTTTCTTATGCCCACATACAAAACAATCAACTGGTCAATAGGAATTTTGTGAAGTTGTATAGAAGAGGAGTGGTGGCCACTTATCACTGCATTACAAAGGTTCATCACCTACGAGGGAAAGTATGTGACTATTTTTCTTTATCACATTAGGCTCCTCCTACACTTCACAAATGGGCATGAGGTTAATTTTCCATTTTTCATTCATAAAAGTTTGTATAAATTTTCTCGAGGCATTCAGTCCACTACTAAAAATGTTGAAACTAACTTATGCCATCATAGTCTTATCAAAATGCTAGTCATTTATGAGTTGGGTCGGCGTAAAAAGTCATGGGAAGAGTTTCTGACTGAAAATTTTCTCGGAGATGAAAATCAAACCAAAGGTCGCCAGTAGATTATTAGCCTTCGTTCAAATAAATCGGATCAAGGGACTGAGGCCCCTCCTGACTTTGTTTCCAAACAAGACAAAGGCCCTGATGGAACCCCTGTATCAGCAAAAGAGGAGGGTAGTTCAGTGAATCCCCTAGAGAAGCTCGTGTTTCCAATCCCTAGCTTTTCTATAAAGAAATGAGCCCTAGCCTCAAAGGGAAAGAAATGTAAAGTAGATAGTGAGCAGAAGAAGGAACCTGTAAGCAAGGATGCAGCAGCCGAAGAGACCTAGTAGAGTAAATGAAAGAAGCCTATGATGGAGGTTACAAAGCTAGTTGCCTCACTGACAAAAGAATGGCTTGAAAGAGCTAACACAACTTCTAAGAAAGGGAAGAGGAAACTCTTCCTAGAAAAGGAGGAAGTGGCACCAGCATCAAATTCACCACTACAGGAAACCCCAAAAACATCCAAGATTCTGATTGCGCCATAGGGTTGGCAGCACACTAGGAGCATGACTAGACAAAAATATCTAACTTCTGTTATTGATACCCTCAAACTTGTCACCATTTTGTCTTCTCCAGAACTTGAAGCAAAAATCCCCTCTCAGCTATTCAAAGAACAAAGAAAGTGGAAGATATTTTCCTGAGAAAGATGGGTTGGTTGACAACTTCCAGGATCTTTTAAAGAGTTCTCCACAGCATGACCAATTTGAAATGGGATTGGCAACAAGGAAACAGACAGCTAAAACTATGATAAGCCAAACACACAAAAGGTCAACTCAAAAAGGGAGGAGTTCACAAGGATACCTCGGCTCATGATGAAGAATATTTGCAACTACAAATAGCCAAGCTGCAAATAATAATAATAATAATAATACTAATAATAATAATAATAATAATAATAATAATAATAATTAATTAATTAATTAAAATTAAATAAAATAAAAATAAATAAATAAATAAATAAAATTAAAAATTAAAAAATTAATTAATTAATTAAAAATTAGAAACTTAGAGAGAGGTCCCATAATTACAAAATCTTGTTTCGTTAGGTTCGTTCAATTAATGAGATGTATCGAAACCAGAATCTGGCTCTGGTATCCAAGAACGATGCAAGGTGGAAGGTGAGGCAACTGAAGCCCATCAAAAGACTTAGTGCCCATGAATGAGCCCTAAGGTTTCGGTTGAAACCAATGCAGAAGAACCATGGGTTAGAAGTTCTAGTCAATGCGGCAAGAATCTAAAGGAAGGGATAACCCAATTTTGATGACTGATCCATTTTGAAGGGGACAACTGCATGAGGACATGCATTCCCTTTGGAATGGGGGGATGTTGGACCCTACTATTATTACCCCTTTTCACACCCTATTCTAATATTTTCACCATAACCTATCCTACTTTACCCTTTTTTACACTGTCAAACCACTTTGCATAGGCTAAACTGCGTTATTTTATAGTGAAGGTAAGAATCACTAATAAGGGTTGTTTTCATATATATTTGGTGAGTTTAAGTAGGTATTAAATGAATTTATATTTCTTGACTTATTAATTGACTAATTTATAGATGGGATTCTTAAATATATGGAACACACTTGAGTACATGGACAGGTCATCCGAGACTTAGCACCCAATTCAATGAATACATCAAGCAACCATTGTATACTTAGTTCGGTACACAATTCAGTACTCTACTCCAGGTTCGATACCAGTCAACCAGTCAACTGTTGACATCACGAAGATAACTTCTCTTGTTCATGAGCGTGGTGTTAGTTTTCTTAATCCAAAGATAGTGTCATAAATGGAACAATTCAGATACGATGTGGTTGAAGTGATGTTGGGGATTTAGATTAACTTAAATTAGTCTAGATCACATATGTATTTACTTTCCTCGGTCATTTTTTTTAACCATTTTTCAATCCTGAATTCTTTAAACAGGGCCAGTGTTTGTATGAAAGGTTACACGAATAGAATGAACCAGTGATGAGGAGATTGTGACTAAACACCATTTAACTCTGTTTTGTTTTAAGTTTGAAACTCTTTGACTCATGTTCTATTGAAGGTTTTAATATAATCATTTCAGCTTCTATATATATTTGTAGATTTATGTCTTCTTGATTTGTAAGTTATTGAGTTAAGTTAAACTTGTTCCAGGTTGTGGCAAGGGCCCACCACAAACCTCGACCAAGTTCTGTAACAATTTTGGTTAAGTAGAAGGTGTGTTTTGAATTCATTTAGCAGAACTATACTTAAACATTTATTTCCTTTCATTGGTAATTTCCAGAATTTCCGTACTTAGAATCGTACTTAAATTTCATTTGAAAGCTCTCATAGATCTGAAAGTTATGATAGCTAGTTAGATGTTTATTGAGTTTTTGTGAGTCTATGGATCATTTTCATAGGTATTTTCTGCATCTATTGACTTCTTTGGTTGATCTCAATATTATGTAAGTTTGAAGAAGTAGGCTTCAATTTAGGAAGAATTTTTAAGGAACAAGTTCTTACAATTTTAAGTTGAATCCTCCATTCTGAATGAAGTGACTCGATCATATGTGACTCGGTCTAATAAGGAGTATCAAAATTGATTCCATATTAACTCCTTAGAAAAAGGAGATCTCATGTAAAATGATAATGAAATTTGTGCTTTGATGTGCATGAGGTTTAATCATAATTCGCTCAAACACGGGTACGTGGCTCCTCAATCAATTGATGAAACACCCTTTATGTGCTCATTTGTGTTGTGTTGGACTAACCAATTTAGCTTATTACTACAAAAATAAAGTCAATGGGTTCACATAGAATTTAACCTATTGTATTCGATTTAAAAGAGGAAGAAGCATTAATCTACATGAATATGAATTACTTAAAAGGAAAATCTAGAAGTATAACAAGTTTTTCTAGGGAGGGAAGAATGTAGGTAGACAAATATTTAAGTTACTTGGAGTACCCATGTCACCCCTATTGCTTTCCATGGATGAATTATCATGATAGATCAAAGTGGTGTATCCACTACTAATTTTTGTATTAAATCACTAGTAGTTGGTGTTGAAAAGTGTGCAACAAGAAATGCTTGTTGAGAATGCAACAAGATGATAGAGCTTAGTGAAAAGAGTCGTCTTCACTAAGTGGGCCCGCAGGAAAATTATGGCGCAAGTTCTATTTTTGATCACAGTGTGGATGATCATAGTGTGGGTGACCATAGTATGACAGTGTGGATGATCACAGTGTGGGTGACCACAGTATGAGTGATCACAGTGTGGGTGACCACAGTATGGGTGATCACAGTGTGAGTGGTCACAGTGTGAGTGATCACAGTGTGAGTGATCAAAGTCTATTTTTAGACTGGCTGTCAAAAATAGAAAAGTCAAATATTATTGTCTCATAATAATATTTGGACTATAAACTTGATCTTATTCTCTTGGAGCACTTCAGGATGAGCTACGGATGTGGTACATGTAGATCCCAGAGGGAAATACGTGGTTACCTATGGGATGACTAATATTTGCATGCAGGACTTCAGTTAGAACTCAAGTGAGTTGAGTTTAGTGGACTGGAGGTGCAGTTGATGGAGTTGTGTTCAGTTTAGCCTTGTTAAACTAGTTGTATTTAGTCTAACTGATCAATATACTAGAGATGAGTTGGGTGAATTAGTTATTAATTAATTCACAAGTTATTAACTCATAATACAACTATAGAATACATTAGTTAACTTAGTTGCATGTCAGTGCATGTTCAGTTCAGCAGGGACAGGTGTTAGAGGATCAGATTGCTATCAGTTGTGACTATAGTTGTGCATGATGATTTGCACAATCAGAGGGATTGAGTATGCCAATGAATTGGCCAATATCAAGAATTGTAGCCTGTGCTCACGTCCAACAGAGTGTGAGTGATTATTTGCAGGTCAAATACAAGTTTGGTAAGCCATTCTCATCAGTTCTTGAGCAGGTATTGAGCTGTGGAGGCAGGCAAGCAGCGGGGGAGATTTGGAGATCAAATCTAAGTTGTATTGTGTGTAACAGGTGGAGCTGGTACTGGATTTCTTGTGATAAGCATTGTACTTTGTAATGTTACATGATTCAATCAATATAATATACAGATAGTGTGGGGTTTTTTAGCGAGATGCTTTCCCCGGGAAAATACTGTGTTGATATGTGTGATTGATGCTTCTATGTGTGCCTGTGAATGTTTCTGCTTCTGTAAATTGATGATCAACGTAGAGGAGATTATGTATTATACATGTTCCGCTTATAATTGTATGATCAGGATAATCTCTATGAATATGTGTTAAATTATTCAAAATTTCTACAGTTGGTGCAAAATGAATGATATGACGAGCAATAGCCATAATAAATATTTTTTCAAAAACTTTTTCAATGAATGATAACAAATAATTTCAATGACCATTAGTGTCAACAAACCTACATGTCAGTAAAACATGAATAATGAGTAACAACTACAACTTTAGGTTTATCCATGCATCCATCCATATCCATTTTGTATCTATAATGTCTACAATAATTTTGTGGCATTGTAGCTATAATTTCAATGGAGAATAGGAATTTTTTTATGTAAGTGAAGCATTTAATCACTTATTGGCATATTGTGGATGCGTCGTTAAGTCCACTCTATGACTTCCAAAATTTCTTCCAATGTTCCATATCTCCCTCTCCTCAATATTGATTTATAATGTTACACTCGCTTAGTTATATATTGCTTACCACAAAGATGTAGGAGTCTACTGTCCTTGGTGCCATTAGATATTGATTTTAATTTAAAATTTTCAAATCAAATTTATGTGTTTATTTTCTTCCAAAAAAATATTTCAAACAATGTAAGTAATTTCATGCCATTTAAATGTTTTCCAAATTAGGTGAATTTAACAATCAATTCAATGACGCATGAGATAGTAGGAGGCTACTTTGCAGGCTTTTGTAGCTCAAGATGGGGATTTCTTCTGAATCTTGGGTCGTTAAAGGTTATTTTAGACACATGTAGGGATAATATTTTGGTGTTATTTGGTTTAGCATTCATATGGTTGGAAGACTGTAGCAGTTTGTTTAATAATTGGGTGTCATAGATTCATTTTGGGCATGTGCTTCGAGAGGTGAGGAATGGTTCTATGTTCAATTTGGCATGTGGAAGGAGAATGAATGATGAGGAGCTCATTGACTATAACCAAGAGCAAGAAGGGGAGGGTCCAATTTTGATAATTAACAAAGCATTTTTGTCCAGCTCAGTAGGGACCAACCTAGTGGGCATGGTGGGCTCATTTTCGGATCCACATAACTGACTTATATCTCTTGAAGCAAAAGAGGTTTGGGATCAGGAAGGAGGCTTGGATGCAGAATTCCTCCTTACGGATAACCCTAAAATGGGTTTCCTACAAGCCCATGGTCATGAAACTAAGGTTCAGTCCCAATCCTTATCAATATTTTTGGGGGGTTTCTCTTGGGCTCCATCCTCTTTGTTTACATACCTTCTCCAGTTCAAATATGAATCCTATTTTGTCATTCAAGGTTATATTTTTTATCCTGGGGTCTCATGGGCTTGGAACATCTTCAAGTCCTTTCTACATTCCAAATACTTTTTGACTCGAGGACTCTCTCATAATGTAGATCCCTCTCCAAATTTTATTGGATCGCTCCCCCTTACAAAAGGCATATAAACGACCACCAATAGCTTCCTCAATGAAATTTTGGTTGTGGAAGGAGATGAAGGTAAAAATTTAAAAGGAAGCGCAGACAGAGCAGGAGGGACAACATGTAGCAAATAAAAAGGTGGTGAATCTTCTTCTTCAGGAGGAAAGTTGTCAGGAAAAAAGCAAAGAAAGATTCATTGTTTGAAGAAAAAAAATATTTGATCAAAACTAAAATAGGTACAAGGGGAAGAGTCGTGATAAGAAATGTTACAGTGATGGGAGACAAAAAATTAGTGGCCATAGTTAGAAGAAGGAAATTCAATATTGGCACGGTTCAAGCATGGGGATAAAGAGACTTGAACCCCAACTTAAAATCCCTTCCTAAGCTTATATTATTGGCCAAAGAGTGGGCTTAGTTAAATTTTCAAGAACACACAAAAACTTTGTGGACCTCTCAAAAGGCTTGGCATATCGAATCTACCCTGGTTCTTTTCAATTTTTGTATCTCTCTATTTGACATGAGTAGGGAATGATTGAATGAGTTCCAATATGGGTCTAAATTCCAAGTCTTCCCCCATAATATTGGGACAACCTAATTTTCAAAGACCTGAGAAAATATCTAGGAACCTATCTAGAGCATGATTATTCTTACGTGCAATCAGGGGACAAGTCAATAGCTAGAATTCTGGTGAACATTGACCTTCAGGAAAGGTTGGCTAATATGATGACAATTGGTGTTGGGGAATAAATATAACAATTACTTGACTACGAAGGAGTCCCTTTCAAATGTACATGATTCCATCAGTATGGTCATCTTGTAAAATAATGTGAGCTTCCCATGCATAAGAAGACACATACACCCAAGTCAAACAAATGCAAGTGTTTGGTATCAAATAACCCATACCTACATGAAGCGGAGAAGGTGGTTGAAATGTAGGAATAGGATGTGCAAGAAGGAGTTTCTCATAACCCTAATGCATAAAATTAAACCACAGTCTCATAGGAGGAGATTTAGGTCACAATAGAAGAGGGTGCACTTTTTTTGTCAAAAGAAGGTATTCACATGCCTTTGGTTTCTAGCCTTTCCTCTTTTCTTATTTCTTTAGTTGTAATATCTTGCTCTATTGAGAGGGTTACTAGGGGTTTTTTATTTTCTGAAATATAATCTCTTATCTCAAGCTCTATAACTTCCCTCCCTCCTACTTATGTTGCCACATGTCCATTATCCATATTCAATTATGTATACTCTTCCCTGGTGGCATCGACTTCTAAGATCCTTTCATAACAATATTTGGAGGAGGATGTTTTGTATAATATTTTTTCTCATATTATTTGCCCCCTCTTAGAAGTAATTATAGGGGGGCTAATAAAACTCTCCCTTTCATCACAGGGGGAAGAAGTAGAGAGAGGAAATATCATCTGACAAATCTAAAGAAAAGATAAAAGAGGACCTTCTAACAGATAGAAAACAATCCATGCATGGTGCACTTAAATCAATGATTTACCTTAGGGGTATTACCAAATGAAAATCCTCTCTTTCAACTACAGGGGTTTATCATGTCCCTCAAAAAAATGTGCCTTCTGTAGACTAGCTGATTTGAATAAACCGACTTGAATATGATACAAGAAACTTTTGGAAATGGTGTCATTTCAAATATGTTGGAATTTTCTCTTGGTGGATGGAGTTTTATAGGCCTTGATGCTAGAGGGCACTCAAGAGGACTTTCTATCAAGTGGCACTCTAGATTCATCAAAGTTACAAACCCTTGGAGTGTTGAATCTGGCCTTGGAATAGATCTATATTCTAAAGACAATGTAATTCCATTTACTCTTATTAATTTGTATGGTTCGTACTTAAACTAGGTGGAATTTTGGTACAACTTATGCTCAAAGTTCTTTGTGAGATCAACTAGGATTATAACATGTGGGGATCTAAATTTATCTCTATGGGCTTCAGAGGTTTGGGGTCCAAGAGCTAGACTGGACACTCTAGTTGAGTACTTCCACCATTAGATTTTACTCACTAAGCTAGTGGACATTGAACAGGTCAAGCTCAAAGTGACTTGGAGGAATAATCAAGTTGGAGCAGAGTGAATTTCCAAAATAGTGGACCACTTTCTGATTTCTAAAGATTTAATTGAGATTTTCAACCTAGTTAGACAATGGGTTGGGAATGGAGGGGAGTTGAATCACTCTTTGATCTTACTAGAATCAAAAGGGTTAGAAGACAGGCCTGCTAGTCCTTGCAAAATGATTTCTTTCTAGTTGAAAGATGAGGATTTCATATCTTTGGTACAACAACATTGGAAAGGTTATGATGCATAGGAGGGAGGTGCTACCGCAAGCTAGTTTTAGGCCAAACTCAAACATATAAAACTCATAAAAAAGGAATGAGATTTTAAGAAAATACACTTGGAGGAACAAGAGCTTAAAGAAGTGGAGAAGGATCTTCATATCTTTTCCAATGTTGGAGGTGAAGGTTTTACTAATGTTGGGGCAAGGGAGGTAGTGTTCTAATTAGAGGACAAAAATAAATCCCTATTGGAAGCAAAGGAAGATCTTCGAGACTTAAAAATATGGTGATTTGTTTGGAGAATGGGGATCAAAATACAAAATTCTTCAAGGATTTCACCAAGGGATGCAAATTTTTCAACACCATATGGAACCTAGAGGATAGGGATGGGAGACATCTATAAAGCTTCAAATATCTAGCATCTCTAGGGAATATTCACTTCCAAGACCTCTTTAAAGTAGCAGAGGGGGATTCCATTGTAGAAATTATCCAAGTGGCTCATATTTTCCCAAGTTTTGTTGAGGAGGAGGACAATAGGTCACTTATGGAGGAGGTATCTGGGGAGGAGCTAAAAACAGTTCTACATTCTTTCCAAAAGGATAAGAGTGTGGGTCCAAATGGTTGGTCAGGTAAATTTTTTTAGTCCTATGTGATATTCTTAGGCAAGATTTTCTAAGGGTGGTTGAAGAATCTAGGAGTGAGGGAAGAATCCTTCCAGCTTTTAATTATACCTTCATTACCCTTATTCCAAAAGTGGATAATCCTTGGAATTTGGATGACTTCTAATCCATATCGTTGTGCAATTGTATCTATAAATTTATTTCCAAAGTGATTGCTATGAGGTTGAAACCATTTTGACTAGATCTATCTGTAAAGAGCAGTTCAAATTCCTTGAAGGTAGACAAATTAATGAAGTTATTAGTGTGGCTTAGGAAGGCATCCATAGTATCAAAGTACTCGAGCCAAAAGGGCTTGTTCTTAAGATAGACCTTTCCAAATCCTATGACTGGGCTAGTTGGCTATATATCAGGCTCTTATTAACCTGTATAGGTTTCAACTTGGCCTCTATTGTTTGGATAATGAGCTTCCTCCAAACAATGTCTTTTGTTGTTCTAATCAATGGTTATGTGTCAACTTTCTTTCATGCTCAAAGGGGCCTTCAACAAGGATGACATATTTTCCCTCTCCTTTTCCTATTGGTAGTGAAAGGCCTAAGTAGAGTGGTGGTAGAAGCAAATAGAAGAGGTGAGTTCAATAGAACAATTATAGCTCAAGTACTTGTAACTCATCTGCTATTTGTTAATGATGTTCTTATTTTTTGTAATGGTTCCACTAGAGATGCTAATAAATGAATTTAAATTTTATCTCTCTTTGGGAAAGTTGTTGGAATGCTTGTAAATGACAATAAAGCGTCTATCTCCTACCACAATTTGGATGATAGAGAGCTACAACATATGAGAGGAAAATTTCCTTCTAATCTAAAAATTTTAGATGATGGGCTAAAATATTTGGGATTCCACCTCAATCCAAATAACTATAACAACAAGGATTGGAACTAGTATTAGCGAATTTGGAGAAAATACTATAGTGTTGGAGTCACAGGTGGCTTTCTAGGGCAGGTGGGTTAGTCTTGGTTAAATTAGTTCTATAGGTAATCCAGTTTATTAGACGTATCTAGCTTGGATTCCCAAGTGCATATTGGAAAAACCAAGAAGACTATGCTTCAGGTTCTTATGGGTTGGGCATAGAAACCAATTAGTCTGTCCTTAGGTAAAATGGGAAAGGATAGCCATGCCAAAAATTCTTGGAGGATGGGGGTTAAAAAATATTTTTAGTTTCTCCAAATCCCTGGCTACAAAATGTGGTTGGAGGTTGATGACCACTCAAAGTCTATGCACGCTGGTTTTCATTTAGAAATATATTTCTCCCTACACTCTTGAAGTCTAGATAAGAATGGAGGACATGCCTCAGTCAAACATTTTTGTTATCTAGAGGATTGTTCTGAATTCTTTTGAGCTTATTGGATCGAGTCTTGCTTGGCGCATTGGCAATGGTATCAAGATGAGGATATATAAGGATCCTTAGCCTAGAAGTGAGGAGAGACACATTCTTCCTCAATCACTCATTGACTTTCTTATAGACATAGGTATTTCAAAGCTTTCTCATATGACAAACCCGGAGAACTCAACCATTTGGAATCAAGGTTGGAAGTCTATAGACAAGCTTGGCATAGAGGATGTGTTCAAAGAAGTATGATCTAGTTACTTGGATACACTGTGTGAGATACATATCAAACTTTCAGACAGGGGGGATGAGATGATTTGGTCTTTCTCCCCATTAGGCACATATTCTCCCAAGCTAGGGTATTTTTGTCTGAATGTGGAAAGAGTATTGGTGGATACAATTTGGTGGTGGAAGTCTATTTGGCGAGCTAAATGTTCAACAAAAAGTTGTATCTTTAAGTGGTGTGTTCTTAGCAACAAAGTACCCACATGGGATGTAATGCAATGAAAATACAAGATAGGACCAAGAGTGTGTGCTATATATAAAACAAGTGAAGAATCAGTCACACATTTTTTTATTAGGTGCCCCTTTATTATTCAGGTTTGGAACCACTGTTAAGTAGTAACTAGTCAAGTTTGGGATTAAAATGGCAACATTGTTGAGGAGAAGTTGGAGCACCACCTCAATAACAAAGAAATACAGGATGTTACCATTGATACTTTGTTGGGGGTTCTGGTTTGCCCGAAACAAAGATATTTTATGGGACCTCCCCTCTTCTCCTCTACGTGTGGTTGGGGAAGGTTTATCAATTCTAGCTCATTTCCTACATATATAAGCCTCCCCTCCTCCCCAAGTCATTATTTCAGAAAACCCTGAGAAATATTTCATGTGGGCTTTCTTTGACAATTTGTCTCAAGAGGAAAATCAACTAAGTGGGGGTGGTGTCATTCTATATCTTTCTGAGAATCACTTCTTTCAAATCAAAATGGTTTTTGGGAGAGGAACTAACAATCAATCATAAGTGTTGGCCTATAAATATTTGTTTGGTTTTGCTAAAGATAAAAGTTGTGATAGGTTACACATTTATGGAGACTCTTGTGATAAATTGGATCAATGGAGCTCAACAATGCAATAATATTTTAGTTGTTCCAATTTTGGAAGAGGTTATGTGGCTAAAATAAACTTTTGACAATTTTTTATGCTCACACATTTATAGGTAACGAAATTCTCAAACAAATCACTTATTTAAAGAAGTCTTAACTCTTGTTTGAGAACTTTGGTAGATAATGAGCAATGAGTCAACTCATGCTACAATTTCTATCATAGACCTTTTATGAACGATTTCAAACCAATTTCTCCACTACACAACTAACTATATATTTCAAATAATATAGACCAATTAATGGTTATTACTATTTTATTTTTTCAGATTTACACGTGAAGTATATCTTCACAGTTTTTTAATATTTTTGTCTCTCTAAAAATGTAAGGACCTATATGGTGAATCGTACATCTTTTTCATGGAATATTTTTGAAGATAGGTGACTCTTTATGAACCAATAGAATACACAAAGTGATGTGTATATACAAAATGTAACCTTGTATTATTTTTCAATTCAAATAAAGTTGCGATTCTTTTCCGAGAAAAAAAACAATCGATTCAATGAATTTGTATGCATTTCATTAATATTTGTTTTGACATTTTCCAAACTAAATATATGAATTTTTTTTTAAAGTGTATATAATCAATAAAACAATTTTGAAATCTAAAATAGGCTTCTTATGAAAAATAATAGTTAAAACAATAAAATAAGAGTGATTGAATTTTCAAAGGAATTAAAAAAGTACTATTTTTTGAATAATATTTTCGACTTATCTCCTTGTACGTTTATTCAAATTTAAGTATAGGTACACATTGGATACGTATCAACTGCATACTTTTGATGGACCTACAATGATATAAACTACAAATACATGAAAAACATGTAAATAAATACATTTTTTTTCACTTATGTCTAGTTTATCACATTATGGGTCCATCAAAAGTATGTAGTGGGTACTTGTTGCATGTAAAATTTAATTATACATCCAATGAGTTTATATTTTAATTTTGAATGAGCTTATAAGGAGATAAGTCAAATTATCACTAAACAAAGTAGTTTTATTTTCTTTTCCTCCAAAACTATTTACCCTTATGGTTCACATCATAATCGTGAATCATATTGGTTCTTTTAAGGTTGATGTTGAATACACATTTTTTTGTTTTGAGACCTAATTTTAGCCTCACAATTTCTTTAATGAATTAGACAAATATGTTTAAGAGATTCAATTAATGCCTTTTTTTAGAATTTTAGGAAATCTTTGTAATATCTCCTTAAATTGTTAGGTCTATATTTCTATGTAGTAAATATATCACTTTAATAAAACTGAAGTACAATTTTTAAATATCACCTAAAAATGAGGTAATAGGTGTGGTTTAGGGTTAATATTAAAAGAATTGAGATAGGTATGGGTTTCATTTCTCCAAAGTTTGAAGAGAAAGCTCTACCAAATGTATTAACCAATGGATAATTTACAGTTAGCAATTGCCTATATACATTTAGTTGGCCAAGAAAACTAAATGGAAAAGTCAAAATCAAATATGATAAAGAAAAACAAACAATTTTTCAAATTATATTAAGCATTAGATGGGAAAGATGGTTAATGCTCCCATTTGTAATTATTTTACATGGATTTGTTTAATTCCCTGATCATGTCCCCTCGTAATGAAAAAAATGGATAATGTACAATGGAATAAATGCATTTCAATGTTTTTGCATTGGTTTATGTTTTTGTTGTATTGATTTTAATATATTACTTTTAATTTAATATTATTGTCATAAACTAGGGTGATTTTTGTGTACTTTTATGTTTTTTTAAATTCAAACTCCAAAGTCAATGATTTTAGTAGCCTAACGAATATAGCCATGGAGTCAGATTTCTCAGTCTGGACAACCCAGGTAAAACAAATGATGTAGAAAATATAATTTCTTGAAACTGAAAACAACAAGCTCTACTCAGAAATACACACCCTCTCTGTGAGAGTTTTAGAGGTGGAACGGGATAATTTATCCCTTAAGAAGATATTACATGAAAGTAAAGAACAAGAAATTCTCCAACCTCCAAATGGTGTGTTGCATGCAGAAATTTTCGACCTTAAAAGAAAGCAAGAAGAAATATGATCCCAATAGGCCACCTTCAAATAAGAAATTGAGACACACATCAATTCTTGGGCACAGGTGGTTTGGGGGAAGGATAAAACTCCTACCCCTCTTGTAGTAGTTGAGGAGGTGGTGCAAGCAAAACTTGTGGGAGAATGCACTAGACGGGCAAGAGAATTGAATCTCAAGGTGAGAGGTCTCCCCTTACCCCACCCCTATCTGGATCTTATGGAAGTGAGGGCTAGGTTCCTTCGGGATAGCCTTAGCCTCCTCGATATAGCTCTAGATAGAGCGTGGATGGGCTACGACTCCACTCTCTTCCTTGGGTTTTGGACTGCATCTGATTGACTGTGTTCCCTCAGGGCTAAGCGTAATTTGTTTTCTATTCCCGGCAAGATCTTCTTGGACGAGGACCTCACCCGAGCATAGGTTTTGGAACTTAAACAATCCAAAGAACAAGTTATGGTAGCACTATAAGCAGGGAAATGGGCAGTTATCAAGAATCTTCGGGCAGTCATTCGGGACTTCTTCCCACTTGGGTGGGAACCTCGAACTGGAGGTTCAAAATGACAGGTCCGCTTGGGGAGACAACAAGGTACAGGTATTTCTATCCATTGTTGGAATGGAAATAGATCCTTTTGGTCATCACCGAGACTCTTGTATGATGCTCTCGAATCAGCAGACATCCTCTTTGTGATCGAGACTCATGCAATCCTTGTTCTCCCTCTCCCAGATATTGTAGGTTACCATTGGATCTCAATTTGCAGGCAAGAGACGAGGAGCTCAGGAGGGGTCAAAGGATCAAGTGGAGTTGCTTGTTCAGCTAGTGACTCACTTTGGGACAAGGTATCTTTGGTATTCAAATATGAGTTTTCCAGGTTCATGTGGATTCGGATTAGTGTCAGGGTCTCTCCTCTGAGGGACATCTATATTGTAGTTTGTTACTTTCCCCCAACATCTTCACCATTTTCCATCCATAATGGCTCAAATGGGGACCCCTTTATAGGCTTGTACATCGACATCAACCAGTACTCTGCTAATGGGGAATTCATCCTCCTAGGTGAATTCAATGCTCGTACTAGAGATCTCCATATCCCTCTCCACAATCGATCAGTGAATGTGTTTTGTACCTAGGGGATAAATCTACATTCAGTAGGGCTTCACCAGATGTCAAATGATGCTTTGGGGCCCACTATAGTTTATGGTAAGCATCTATTGCAGTTGGGGGAATCCCAGGAGTTGTTGATTTTAAATGGTCTCCCCTGTTTCCCAGACTCCCACTTTTCACATGTCAGCCATATGGCGAGGGTGCGAATGTAGTTGATTATGTCCTTGCTAGCCATAACTTGCTTCCTTTTATTTTCCATCTCTCGGTCTCCCCCATCCCCCTTGCCGATCATGGGCTTCTTTTCTTCTCTCTCTGGTTTGACCCTCCCTTTCCACCCCATCCTTCCCCTCGAGGCCCACCCCGAACCACCTTTCGATCTGACGAAGGTGACCCTGACATCTTCTCCTCTACAATACCCAAGTTGCTCCCATCAGAGACCCAATTCTCCTTACTTGATTTTGCTTTCGCTAAATACACTTGTCTTTCATCTGCCATTTGGGAAGCAACACTCAAATCCTTCCCCCACTCCACTCATTCCACTTTCACTTCCCCAAAAGTTGGATCTTCCCCATGAACAAATGGTACGATGATGAGTGCAAGAATCTACATCGAGAACTTCGATATACTTTAACCCACTCTCAACCCTTCTACTCCGACCTCAAAGGATCTTATTGTCGTCTCCTCCATCACAAGAAACAAATCTTTGTCTCTCATAGAAGACTAGAACTTTCTACTCTCCTTGCCCACTCCCCTAAACAATTTTGGCATACCATCCTTCCCCGACGCTCCCCTCTTCCATCTGACCTTGACCCTACATCCATGTTCTCTCACACTTCCAACCTTTATGATATTCGCGGGCAAGCTCAAATTCATGTTACCTCCCCACCCTCTTCCTGTTACCTATTCTCAGATAGAGATATCAGAGAGGCCAATTGGGTGATGAACAACACTTAATGAGGAAGGCTACCAAGAAGAGTTCTTTAAGCACGATTTTTGTGCTTTGGTTAACTACTTTGCTGATCTCTTCTAACATGTATTCATGAAGGTTTTCCACCAGCATGGTCACACCACATCATCCACCCAATCCACAAATCAAGTTCTAGCTCAAATCCCAATAACTATAGAACGATCATGGTGGACCACACATTCTCGAAGTTGTATGCTATTGTTCTACATAAGAGGCTCTCTAGTGACCTTGAGCAGAGACAACTCAGAGCTAGGGAACAAGCAGGTTTTCGACCGGCTCATCAAACCATTGACCACATCTTCACCCTTTTCATTGTGATTGAGGATGCACGACACCGCTCTTCGAAAGTATACCATTGTTTCGTAGATTTTCGGAAAGCTTTTGACTTTGTTCTGAGGAAAGCCTTACTCCAGAGACTCGAAGATATTGGCACATCTACGACCCTATTGACTGCTATTATGCGCCTATATGAGTATGTCCTTGGTCGTCTTCATGCGGCTCATGGGACGTCTGATTTCATCTGAAGCACCATTGGGGTTAAACAGGGTTGTTCATTGTCCCCTACCCTGTTTGGGATCTATATTGATGAGTTGGAGGCATTCCTACACAAACATATCCATGACACCGATGGTTGCCATCTTCACTAGGTGTTGATATCTATTCTACTCTTTGTTGACAATGTGATCCTCCTCTCTTTATCCCCAGAAGGATTACAGAGGCAGCTGGATGCCTTAGCTCTATTTTGTGATCTTCGACAATTGACAGTCAACTTGGGTAAAACCAAGGTTATGATCTTCAATGGGGTGGATAAAACTTTGTACCTTCACTTCATATTCAAAGGGGAGGAGGTTGAGATCACCAACAAGTATACTTACTTGGGGGCGAAATTCTCAGGTCCTCGCTTTAGTTTGCTACCAACACCTTAGCCTCGGATCAAAAAAGGATATGGATCCTTAGCCCTTCTTGAGAGACAGTGATTTCGACATCACTTCCAGGTCATCTCGTCCAAGATGAGCCTCATGGACACCTTGATTTGTCCCACTGTTCTATATGGCTCAGAGATTTGGGGACCGTCTTTACTTAAGTCGGATTGGGCTTCAGCTGAGAGAGTCCAGATTCTTCTTCTCCACTGCATCATTAGATGCAAATAGAGAGTACCTTAGCACATCATCCTTGCAGAGTTTAGAGCTCAACCCTTTCGGCTTGAGACAATCTTCATATTGGTTTCATGCTTGCATCGTGCCTAGAGCTTTGCAGACTCAATAAAGAGTAGTGACTGATATCCTTACTTGGCATATTGCTCTTCTGATACTATTGCCCGTTCTACTCCCTTAGGTTGGGCCAGATGTTCGTTTACAGGAGTTTCAGATCTCTTAGAGTCAGTGGGCATTCAGTTGGATCGTCTCCCTCCTTTCCGATATTCCTTAGATGCACCTAGTCACCTTTTACTTATTAGACAGGGGTTGAACAAGATCACTAGGGAGGACATCTACAAGCAGTTCATCCATGTCACCTAGGTCAATCCTCCGAGAGGGTTGCGCCCAAAGATGGCCTTCTACGCCGAGCACTTCTTGGAGTTGAGAAATGGGCTCATTGTTCGACCCCAGTATACGTTTCACCACTGGATGGATGCTCTTCACGTTCCTCTAGGCCAGTTCAAAGTAGGTTCTCATAGACTTCGGGTAGAGACGGACCATCAGATTGATAGACCAGACATAATCTACCAGGTATGTCATTTACAGGAAGTGGAGACTGAGGTGCACTTCATTTTTGGATGCCTTGTCTACTACGAGATCAAAGGAAGGTTCCATTGCTTGTTCAGAGATTCTCAAACCCTCACCGACTTTTTCAGGTATCTCGATCAGAAATGTTTGGCCCTATATATGCAGGAGGCTCTCAGGTTCCGAACGCATATTCTTTAGCCTCCCATCGGACAAGACCTAACACATAGAATTACGACATTTTTCAGGGTACCACCTTCAGATAGGGGCACCAAGAGACCAATGGATACCAGTACACATCCAGACTCTAGATCAGTGAGGATTTGTTGGACCTCGCCCCACCACATGATATCTCAACAGTGTATATGTCTCAGATCTGTTCTTGGGAGACGGACTAGGTCCTCCATACCTTAATAGCGAGTGAACTCCCAGGGGCAACAATTTAGTAGACAGCTCGCACATTCCACCGACTCTTCATCAGGCCAACAAACTTCGTTGAGTTTCTTTAGTGTTCTTCCTTTAGCCTTGGATGTTAGGAAATATGGGTGTGATCCTCAGACCTATTAGCTCCTGGATCTTCTCCGCCAAAGGTAGATGTTAGTTTACTTCATGCATTGTATCTTTTATAGGAGATAGTTTGGTTCTCCCGCTTTATATAGACATCATTGTACTCAACGATCCTTTTGACCTACTTTATAGTCAATAATTAGATATAATAATAATTATCTTATCTATCTATTTTATCTTGTAATAATAGTCACTAAAATGTTACTAGAATGTCCGAATAACAAATGAAACAAACACACACCCTTTTTTTTAATATATATGAAAATTCTAAGTTAATGAAAATTCAATGATGGGGTTATTGAGTCAACATGACAATGTTATGAGAGTAGTGCTTCTTTTTGGCGTTCCGCCTTCTTCTTGTCAGTCCCTTGGACTGGTTGTCAATGATCGTTGATACACATACATGTCCCCTTGTGTGCGTTGCCTTCCACACCTGCTCGAGAAACCCTAACCCTACGTTTTTCAGTGATTAAAGTATCTTTGTGCACCAGAAACAATTTCGTGCCCTATTTTTTGCATTGTTCTCCTAGTGCCCATTTGTAGCTAATTTCTGTGTGCCCAAGCGCTTTCCTCGGTGATGAGCCCTAGCGGCATTACACTTGGATATATTGTTCACTGTGCCCAACTCGGAGACAAATATCTTCCTTCACAGTTGCTATTGGTATAGGCGACAATAGTCGAGCTAATTCTCATTTTTGCGAAGCAATTTGCCTGAGGAATAACACCAGTCTCGATTGAAAATGATCAAAATGCTGCCGGCCATGGCCGTATGAGTGGATATCTTGAGCAATTCCGCCCCATATAAACTTTTTCTTGCCGAGAGAGGGCCCCACCGTCATCGCTGGTTTGCAACTTCAACATGTTTGTGGGATTCGAACTTGGTTCCACTAGACAGAACGGCTTCTTGTAACAGAGCCATCTTCGAGAGCATTGGCAGCAAAGTGCCTAAATTCGGCGAGTGGTTCATTGTAGTTATTGGGAGAGATGAGCCAAACTACGAATTGCCTCGTTGTCCTTTAGGTTGACTCCAGCTCCCGTAAGTCGATGACCGTGACGACATGGCTGGCCTTACCATAGTTTGGTACAGACATTTACATGCCATTGTGACCAACAACATTATGTTAATGGACAAATTGTTATTAATTCAATGAGAGCTCTACTAGAGTCTTCGGAGGTGCAATATGATACTGTGTATATAATTATGTCACTATTTTATGCATAATTTTTTTTCTTTGTTTGTGGGATATCCAGGGTAGGATTACCATTCGGCTTTTCTTCAAATCCATATTATATTAAGTTTGACTAAAAAGTTTACAGAATTTTAAAATTCCAAATTTATTATTTTTTAAATAATTTAACTAATTTTTTATTAAAATTCCAAATTTATTATTTTTAAAATAATTTAACTAATTTTTTTATTTAAATTTCAAATTTATTATTTTTTTAAATAATTTAACTAAGTTTTTCATTAAATCTGATTAGCTATCCAAGTTAATATGTTATGGAGTTGTCTATAATGCGACTTTTTAAGATTCCGGTGACGGAATCCGGCGGAAGAAATTGAGATGAAATCATGATTTGTTGCAGTTAAAATGGTTTTTTAACTGCATATTCGGATTCAGCACCCTGAAAAACCCCTGGGACGCTTTCATTGTGCAGAAACTAGTTATCAAACTTGAATTTCAATAAATTACTGCCGGATTTTCACCGGAAAAACTTTCAAAAAGACTAAGACATATGTTATTGCTATAGCCTGGTGATTCATGAAGCCTTCAGTGCAATCCCTGCCGTTATCCGTGTTAGGTTATTATTCAAGCACTTCTCACCCAGCTGAACAACCAGCAAAATTTATTGTCAGACACGAAATTAATTGCCACGCTAATTTCAATGATGTTAAGTCTGCGCAGATATCAAAGCTACTGTATTCAGCAATAATGTTCAGACAATACGTAAATCAAAATATCCCTCTGCAAAAACTGCGGCACCCCCAAAGCAATATTCCCCCGAGCCTGAAATTTTAAAAAAATAACATTAAGAGGTAGCCGGCATTTATCAATCTGCTGAATATAATATTGCAAAGGGGTTTCATTAGATTGTAGTGCAACCTGGATCATTGTAATCAAAATATCCCTCTGCAAAAACTGCGGCACCCCCAAAGCAAAGCAATATTCCCCCGAGCCTGAAATTTTAAAAAAATAACATTAAGAGGTAGCCGACATTTATCAATCTGCTGAATATAATATTGCAAAGGGGTTTCATTAGATTGTAGTGCAACCTGGATCATTCTTCTGAGGAGACAATGTAGCTTATTGATCAGCACCCGGCGTGCATGATATGACTGTTGGGGCGGATGGCTTTTGTTGTCTTAACCGTGTTTGATCCCTGCGGAAGATCCTTAGCTTCGGCGATATTGTGACGGTTTTGCCGTAAAATTAGCTGGCTTCGGTCGTACTCTGTCTGGCTTCGGCCATAATGTAATCTGGCTTCGACTGTATTCTGAGTAGCTACTCTGTATGGCTTCGGCCATAATATAATCTGGCTTCGACTGTATTCTAAGTAGCTTCGGCCATATTGTAACTGAGGGCTTCCGCCATATATAAGGATTTCTCTTAAAAAAATGTAGCGCATTAATCTGCCACCAAAGTTCAAAGTGTGATTTAGATTGTGATTTAGAAAGACAAGTGAAAATT
Organism: Pinus tabuliformis; assembly: GCA_031772625.1. Lineage (NCBI taxonomy): Eukaryota > Viridiplantae > Streptophyta > Pinopsida > Pinales > Pinaceae > Pinus > Pinus tabuliformis. The sequence continues at coordinate 1,891,958,212 of CM062817.1, read as the reverse complement.
GAAGATCTTAAGCGCTTTCATTTGGGAAATCAATTATCAATTCAATGGATCTTGCTCAATTTCCTTCATCAATTGTATTTTTTTAACCTTTCATTACATCATCATGAAAAATAATAATATCAAATTAAAATAATAATAACAAATTAAATTTCGTTACCCAAAATATATCATTAATGATATTTTAGCGAGTAGTTTTAAATGGATTAACTCGAAAAAAAAATAATAAACTTAATTATATATTTTAATATAATTGTCTCACTGCCTATATCATTGATGATATCTTAGTGAGTGGATTTAATTATATATTTTAATATAATTGTGTCACTGCCTATACCATTGATGATATCTTAGTCCGTGGATTTAAATTGATCCATTATTTGTTAAATAAAATTTAAAAGGACAAATAATAAAATTAATTATGTATTTTTTTTTAATTTCAATGAAAAAATTAATTAGAAATATTTTGTAGATATAAATTTTCGAGATTAATTACATAGCTAGGATTTGATTAATCTTAGTTATGTGATTAATTAGGAAGTACATTATGGATCACAAACGTCTTAGATCTAACATTATAAATATTTTGATATCATTTATTATAATTTAACCAAATTATTAATAAAATAAATTTAATATTTTCTTTTTTTTAATGGATTTTAAGTTTATTTATAGACTTTAATATTAAATCCAATATCCAATACTATAGTCACCAATATAATTTCTTAGAAATTGTAAATCTAACCATTTTGATTTTATAAGTTAAATATATCTAAGTAGAAAGTATGTATTGTAAACCTAACAACTTTGACTTTATAACAAAGTCAGATATAATTAACAATATCCATATGAACACTAAGATTGTTGATTAGATTAAAATGTATCACAATATTTCACTTAAATTTATTACAGTTTATTACAATGGTGAGGGTTGCATCAAACTTAATAATAACCATATTCTTGGGTCGCTATGAAACTGACTATATATATGCTTTTTCCAATCACTATTTTCGGCCACAAACTAAATGACAACCACACAAACTTGACTAGTCGTGAGGTAAATGTGTATAAAAAAAAGCATTTAATTTGGAATTTATCCACCTTACTGCTACATGTTCTCGAATTTCAAAAATCTTAAAAACCTTATGTGTTTGTTTTTAGGAATTGGGTTTATCATGTATCATTGGTTGATAATGAAGTTTTATGATTTTTTTCACAAAATAAAAAATCAATATTTTTCTATTGTATTTCAAGTGAATTGGCTAATTTTCACCTCTCGTGGCTTCACAACCACATTTTCTTATACTTTAGGAAAAAAAATACCAATTAATAATATTTATATAAATTATTAAAAAATCAATTTTCTATATCACTGTTTATTGAAATTTTTTTGTATAGATTATTAATATTATAAATTTAATTCTTTATATTCATAATAAATATTATGTAATTAGATAAATATAAATATATCAAAATATATAAAAAATAATTATAAACAAAATGCAAAAAATGTTAATTTACAAAATGTAATAATACAATCAAGTATAATTTAAAATTGATCTAATTAAATATCATTTTAAATTTTTAAATTTTTATTGTTTCTTCAATTTAACTATTTTTAAATTAAGCGGCAGGGAATAGCTACTATGTAGCATTTGTTTCTTTCGCTAGATGTCAAAGCTTGTTTTGGCATAATTAAGTGCAATACGGGTGGTATTATTGCACTTGTACTAGTATATGATTCCTATTCATTGATTTTAATGGTATTGACAAATAAAGTTGAGAAGTCTTTTGCAACTAATTATTTTAGCAAAGATTTTGTTTTGTTTGGAGATGAATTTCTTCATTTTCATCATTGGCATGGTGTTAATTGGAAAGGATAATAACAAAGAATGGCCTAGAAAGATCAAACAAACTCATTTTAACAATTTGTTAGACATTTTTTAAGGAAAGGAGGATAAGAGACTTGAGAAGTCTACATTAGACAAGGAGCTTGCCGTATGGAAAAATAAAAGACAATAAAGCCTATGCCTTGGTTGTTGCATTAATAAGTGAAGAGGTGAGTCATCATATTGTTTCCATTGTAGATGTTTAAGGCACTCTAAAAAAAAGTTATAAGATGTGTATGACGCACACTCAAAATTGGAGCTTGTGCAACTGCTGGTAAACTCTTTAATCTATAGTTAAAGGATGATGACCCCATGGCCTAGAATTTTAAGATCAAAGCCATCATGCATGACATGGATGCCATTGGAGTAAAGATCAATCTTCCTCTCACAACCTTCATTGAGGCCGCTAACCTACATACTCTCACTATCTTGAATCCTTAGAAGTTAGTGACCAATTTTTGTCTATTATGTTTGACTCTTTGGTGGAGAGGGTTGCAGAACGCGAGAATTTCTTTGGGGGGAGGAAAATAGCCACTCATCCCTATGAATAAACCATATGCCATGCTCAAAAAGGGAATAACCAATCATGTGATTCTCTTAGAGGACAAAGCAGTAAAAGATGATGTGAAAGAAAGAACTTCAGATGCAGGGGTAGACACAACCATGATGAGACTCGGTCTTCAATGTGTTTGTTGTGGCAGAAATGGAAATGATGCGTTGACACACAGAATCCCCTAGGATAATATCAAAGATAAACAAGTGTAGAAAGACAATAGAGGTAAAACACTTGCTTCAACAATAGGTAAAGCACCTAAATTTCCTCATTACATTGCTTCCCATTGCAATATTGGAGTAATTGAAGATCTATTTCATATTTCATTTGCTTTGTGGAGAGATGCATGGTTGCTTGACAAAGGTGCAACATGTCACATGACCTTTCATACATACTTCTTTGAAGATTTTAGTGACAATGTAGATGGTATAGTGTATTTTGCAAATAAATCAAGTCTCAAACCCTTAGGACTTGGCACCATCGGGGTTAAATTTCCTAGATTCCTTGATTTTATTCTACATCATGTACTTTATCTTCCAGGGCTACAAATAAATTTGTTATCTCTTGTGCACATTCGACAACAAGGTCACTCCATTCATATCTTTGACGAAAAAGTAGATGTAAGTATTCTGACAACATGGTTGTCATGACTAGAGTGGAGGATGAAAGACTACTAAATTTGAAAAGAACATTTTCTCATGCACATAATTATGCATACCCCTCATTACAATGAAGGTGCATTTCCATTTAATCTTTTATGGCATGCTAGATTTAGACATGTTAATTATGACACCTTTTGTTTATTGAAAAAGAATGGTACTTCTGGTTTACTATTATTCCTAGGAAATTGAAGTAATGCAATGGTTATATCCTTGGAAAGCACATCAAAAAACCATTTCATGATTCCACTTCTAAAACATGTAGAAAACTTGGATTGATGCATTCTGATTTGTGTAGGCCCTATGCTTGATCCATATCCTACTGGCAATAAATATATGATGATTTTTATTAATGATTGCACCAAGATGTGTTGGGTGTACTTGTTGAAAAATGAATCTCGAGCTTTTAATTTTTTTAGAAATGTTCATGTATGGATTCAAAATGAAACACAACCACATATTGGCCCTCCACACTGATAATGGAAGAGAATATACATCTAATGATTTTGAAAAATATATTCATCGATATGGGATTCAAACATTAAACCTTTGTTCCATACAATCCTCAACAAGATGGCGAAGCTAAAGGAATGAATGAGACTATCTTGAATATGGTTCAATCCATGATTTTTTTCAAAAATATGAAGTTGATGTTTTGGGCAGATGCAGTTCTTTGTGTTGTATATGTGAAAAGCATGTGTCCATCTCATGTTCTTTGTGAAATGTGATATAGTTGCATTCCTGCAATAAGGCATCTCATGGTACTTGGTTCCACCTATTATGCATTGATTCCTAAGGAGCAAAGAAACAAGCTTGATGAAAATGCATCTTCTTAGGGTATTCAAATACCATCAAAGCATATTGTCTTTACAATGAGATAAACAAGAAGTTTAAGTTTTCTCCAGAGGTGTGATTTTTCTTTAATCTTTCAAGATTGACAAAATTGTTGAGTAGTAGCTCAATCATCTAGATAGATTCACTTATGTAAATCCATATCATGAATTCGATAATGATACTCCACATCTTGAAATCTATCCACATCTTGAAATGGGTTTCCGTCTTACATAATGATAAGCATCCCAACAACCTTCTCACAACACTGCTCTTGCCTTTTGTTACAAGAATCAAATTGTCGGCAACTCCATCTTACATAATGATAAGCAACCTAGAAGTTATGCTAACTCCATCTTGTTGGCAGCTTCAATGTGAAAAGAAAACAAGGAATCAGTTTGCAATCTAAGTAAAACCATTATTCTTCGACTTTCCACAAGTGTAATTGTTCTTCCACTTCTTTCCGCTGGTTGTAGTAATATGCATGTACATCTGATACACTTGTAATATGGTGATTAGTCTGAAAGTTAAACTAATATTCTATATATCCTTATATTAAATAGTCTTAGACTTATAATATGAATTTTGCACATAGAAAAAGGTTATAATGATAATCTATAACAGTTTAAACAAAATGAACTTTGTTAATTTTCCTTGTTCATGTGAGTAACGTTGATGGGCAAGAGAATGTGGAAGTCATCCTGGGCGGCCAAACGTCAACCTCAAACTGATCTAATTCTCCTTCCTTCGCCATCTTCTCTTTGCAAAACATGAAACTCTAATAGGAATCCCAAACAATACTATTGACAACAAATAATAGTAGTAGAGAAAATTATTGTTGAAATGACTTGAGTAATAGCATAATGCAAACCAAATTCCAAATATATATACATAATGATGATCGTTTAAACTTTAAACTTTGAAGTGTTGAGGCAGCTACTTATCATTGGAATCAACCTATATTTATCTTAACATCATATCTTTTATATTCATCTTAACATCATATCTTTTTCTACATTTAATAGATTTGGAGTTAAAATGCATCTAGACTAATTTCTAAAAACAACACACCATGAGGTGCATCAAGTGATTCTTTAACAAAAAATAAAATATTTTTTTTTAATATCTCAACAATATAATTTGTTTCTCAATTCAGGTTTCTGTGATCCATATTTTGTATTGAAATTATTTCCATAAAAATCACATTAAAAATTTTGAGTCTACGAACCATCCAATGTGGTTGTGGTTCATCATTAAGACTAAGAATTTCAATACAAAAGTGTTTCAAAATTATGACATTTTGTAAAATTTAGTAAACTGACCATACTTTCATTTCTCATAAATCCATCTTAATATCAATTTAGTAAAAATAAACCTCGAATAATACTTTACAAATGCAAGAATAAGAAGAATGTATGCTAAAAAATTTAATATATTACACAAAATGTTTCAGCATGAAGCAACGGGTAACTAGGAACACCCCCACCATAGCTGTGGAGCACCTCGTTTTTGAAGGCCAAATGATTGTAGTGTAACTTCATAAAATATCATAAACTAGATGAAACTACAATCTGCCATATAATAAAAATAATGCTAGAATCATTGCCAATTTGAAAAGAATGTAGCATTACATAGAATAGCTCCAAATAATGATTACTTGAAGCAATCTTAAAACACAAGCATTTTAATCTGGAACAACCAAGATTGTTCAGTACACAAAAATTGAAGCAACTACAAAAGAAAGAAGAAACAACCCTATAAGAGAGGACAAGGACAACTGCCTGGACCTTGTTGCAGCACTGCACGAGTCGTTGGTTCCACTGTAACATCCGGGCCTCTGTTTTATGGCTGTACCTCCTTGGAGTTTGAAGGAAGTTTTTGGATTTCCGTTACTAAATAGCACACACCAAAAGTATGGACCCCCTCCATCAGTTCCTTGAATGCCAACTCCAACCTCAGTATGGTTCTTATTATATAGAATAGAGAGGCTTTTATCATTTTCAATGAGAACATTAGAGAATGCTTCTGCAGGTTCTGCATACTTTGATTGACATGCCAATAGGCGGCCTGATATCTGACCTAATGTTGAAACCTCCACACCACAATTGGGTGCAAATGTTTGGGCAAAATCTGATTCTGCAGGCTTTTTTGCTTTAGAGCCACCAACTTCATCACAGTTGCCATCATAGGCTTTGATGTACTGTAAGGCCATGCATGCTAAGCCTGGGTTGTCAGCAAGGCTTGATGATTTGTGTGCAGTCCGATTCTGGTTTATCACACTCACTAGATCATCAGCAGGGTTATCTGGCCAGTACCAAATTACAAACATGGTTTCAGTATAAACTTTGGATGAATGTATATAGTCTATAATCAAAAGCCAAATTCATATAAGCCAACCAAATATTTGCAATAGAATGCAGGAAGGTATCCAAATTTATGCCCTCCGTCTACTGCTTTATTATCAAGAATTTTCTCATGTGACAACTAACAAGCATTGCATTTTTATACAGAACTATCTGACTGATGTGGATCAATATAGCATTAGAGACTCTAGGTTAATTCCAATTAGGAAACCAGTACGGTTTAGCAACTGTGATACAGATCTCACCACAATAAAAACTTCTCCATCATGGATTGTAACAAATTTGTAATCACTGATTTACTAGATATAAAACTGCCTAGATGAGATATGCGTGACAAGTGAATAATTACACCCAGAGAAACCAGAGGGATGTGTATAATACTGCATAACACTAATATATTAAATGAAAAAGAGAAAAATGTTGAAGAACTTGTAAAACCACTTACATGAGAGATGAATGATAAGTAAATTATAGTACCTATAAAAGCTAGGTGCATTTTACAGCCCAGTTGGATGTATTGTATTTAGGTAAAGCTAATAAATTTAAAAAAAAATGGATTGCAAATTCTCACAAAACCGCCTGACAAGTGAATATTTGCACTTTGCAACCTTATTGGGATGTGTCATGATGATGAATACCCTTAATATACTAAAATGAAAAAAAATGAAATATTATGTTTAATGTAATAATTAAACCAAAAAAAATTGTTTCTGACACAGATCCATTTTAATAGACAGGAGATTAAAGTACTTGGGTTTCCACTCCAAACACAATTTGTAGAAAAACGGTGATTGACAATGGTCGATGGCTAAGGCGGAAAAGTGATTAAATACCTGGTGCAATCAAATGGCTCTCTTGAAGGGGCAGACTGGCTCTTGTTAAAGTGTATTAGAAAAAATACTAGTATATTGGATTTGACTGGTGTGGGTTCCAAAGGGTGTGTGCACTGTGGGAGACCATTAGGAAACTGTGCTACAAATTTATTTGATCAGGAGACCAAAAAAATAAAGGTTTTATATTGACTTCATTGAAAAGGTTGGGTGTTCCAAATCCTAGTGGAGGATGGAGGCTAAAAATCCCTTTTTCTTCTCGAAAAGTCTAGCTCCAAAAATTGTTTAGAGGATTTTATAGGAAAAAAGACTGTGGGTTCAATTAATCAATGCAAAATCTATTGCCCCAAGCTACAATGGAAGATTGTGTAAGAAACCCAGATAAACAACCACATAAATGCCTCAATCATTTGAAAGTTGTGAATTCATTCTTTCATTTGGTGGGTAATTAGCTGATTTGGAAAGTGGACAGAGGATAAGAAATTCAAATTGGCCTTGATCCTTGGATAGGCAGTAAAGGTTTGGATAGATTACCTCCTCAGCTGGTTCAAGATCTTAGAAGTAAAGGATTTTACATGATTAGACAAATTGTACACTCAGAGAGATTGACAAATTGGAAACAACAATGGCTCTTGACGGAGGAGCTGGGATTGGGAGAGGAATTTGCTAAAGATTAAAAGGGCTATATAGAGGTTTTAAGAGATAGCAATATCAAAATTCAAGCAGATGATAATCAGTTATTTGGTTACTCAATCCCATGGGAACATATGTGTCTAGCACTCACTGAGAAAGGTCTGCAGGGATAGTAGGCTTGGTGGTAGAGGACTATCCGGAAATTAAAGTGTCCTTTCAAAAATAAAGTCTTTAATTTTAAACAATAAGGTTCCTATAAGGGAGGTTCTTCGGAAAAACAACTTTAATGACCCAGGTTGGTGCAGCTTATAGTCTTATACAAACTGAACATCTAATTATGACCCATCCCTTTACTAAAGTGGTTTAGAAAGAAGTATGATGGAACTGAAAAATTCATGAGAGGAAGTAGATATAGAAGCAGCCTTCAGATCTTGGTATTCCAAAAGGGACACCAAGAAGATCAAAGTCCTTCTCCTCAACATAGCCTGGGGAGTGTGGGTAGCTAGAAATCTGATCTTATTTGAAGGAAAGGGGACCCTACTCAAATGTGTGATTCAATTTCTTGATAGCATAAATGCTTACCTGTAGGAGGTTGAAAAACAATCCAGAGAAGACATAATAAGCAAGGCTCTTCCTTGGACATACTTTGATGGAGCTTTGCAAGGGAATCTTCCAAAGAGGTGGAAAGGACTTTAATACGTCTTGTCCATTCACCATATATCCTTCAAAGCAGGTGTTTTCCAAGAAACTAATAACTTTTGTGAACTCATGGCACTTAAATTACTTTTTCAGCTAGCCCAAAAGTATGGGGTCCAGCAAATTCAAACTTTTTGTGATTATCTCTGGGCCATCAAATGGATTATAAAAGAGATTCAAATAAGAAATTTCACCTTGTAGTCCCTTTATGCTGATATACAATTGCATATGTCAGTTTTCACACATCTCTTTGTCTCACACATACAAGGACATGAACAACATAGCAGACGGCCTTTCAAAAGCTGGACTAGGATTGGAATGAGGGACCTGGATCATTTTCATATTACAGAATGGCCACTCCACAGACTTATTATATACACCATCGATATTATGAAACACTCATATTTATTTTGAATGAGGACTGATCACAGCCTACCATTAAAAGTGGTATAAATGTATAAATTAGGCGGGCTCAATGGTTAAGAACATGGATTTCCTCCTCTAATGTTACATGTTCAATGCAAAGAAGGATAGAATATGTACATATGAACAAGCTGTTTTTGAACATATTATTTAAAGTTTTAATAGCTTATATTTCCAAGTTTAGGGCATAATGTTACATGTTCAATGCAAAGGAGGATAGAATATGTACAAATGATCAAGTTGTTTTTGAATAGATTCATAACATATTATTTAAAGTTTTAATCGTTTATATTTCCAAGTTCAGGGCAAAATATCGTTCTTCATTTCAAGAGCAATGTTTGTTGTACTTCGAGATTTACTTTCTAAAGGCAGCATTTAAAAGGTCCAAGAGAATGTTCCAAGTGCGGAGGCTAACAGATAAAGAGTATCTGCTTTAACCAGGTTGGTCAGAATTTAAATATTTTCAAGGTCATAGTGACCAAATGGTTGTGGATAGTATTTTCCAAAAAGACATGATAACTACAAACAAAATGCAAAGATTTATACTCCAAATATTACAAACAAAGCATTATCTATTTATGTTTGCTAAGTAAACTTTCTTAAAAATCAGCAACTAACATTCTAACAAAGTGGACATTTATTTATCATTTGGCACTACTAGGCGACATTACAACAGTGTACAGCAGTTGAAAACATAACTGTAGTAGGTGCCTAGAGAAATAAAAGAAAGAATCTAGCATTAGCTAGCCTTGTAAGGTGGGCATCCTTAAATCAACTCAAGCTTGATAACACACTTCATACTTGGTCTTTGGCTGGAAGAAAAAATGAACATCAGCAGAATAAGAACTGGTTCACATAATTTTCAGTACAAGATTAGCCATGACTACATCAACCTGGTGGGATAAAGGATTTGCAAGTTTTGCAAGAAAAACAAGGGTGTGAGTAAAGATGTGAGCCTCCTGCAATGAGCAGAATATAACTAGTATTTGCAACACAAGATCGCCAAGAGCAATCATACATTGCAGAGTAATTTAAAATAGCTAAACAGATAATGGAGCTGATAATTCATAACTTCTTATTTCTACATATAACCTTAACCAAAACACCAAATCCCTAGTATTTGCAACACAAGATCGCTGACAGCAATCATATATTGCAGATTAATTTAAAATAGCTAAACAGATAATGGAGCTCATAATTCATAACTTCTTATTTCTACATATAACCTTAACCAAAACACCAAATCCCATATTGGTCAGGTACCCAAACCTTTGATACTTATGGGGATTTTTCCTGTAGATAGAGATGTATAATAAAAAATGCAACAGTTCCAAATGAAGATGGAACTCATAACCTTTTACCTGTGGACTGAAACAGCACATAAATAGAATGTTCTATGGGAATGACTACTACATCTACAAAGTAAAAGTTAAAACACATGAAGAGAATGTGCTGTGAGAATGATTACTAATCTACTACAAAGTAAAACATCATAAAAGGAGAACGAGTCATGAATAAGAGTATCTATTAACAGAGAAGCTATATAGCAACATTGCTAAAAACATCAAAATATTGATACTCCCAACAGGCCAATCTGGTCCATAAAGAGACGAAAAAAATACAATGTTAAGAGTTGCTTATAAGATGCGCTCCTCTACAGTGTCAAGCACGCCAGTCTTACAGAATCTGTTTAAGGGTTCAGGCAGCAAAAACTCCGAGTGTAGATCAAACTGAACAAGATGGGTAGAGATTCTAGATCTGAGGCTTCTCATACACCTGAATCTTATATATGGTCATGAACCATTGAATAAACCCCGAATATAATAATCATTGCACCGAGAGAGAGAACCGAGGTACTCTGCAGCTTGGGTGGGTGGGTTTCCATCTAATAGAGCATTTGATCTAGACAATGCATCTGATGCATTGAATATTGCATTAGCACAAGCCCATCTAAACTTAGAGGGTGGAGATCTATATAACAGTGCATTAAAAACACTAGCACAGATCCATCTAAACCTGGACCCTGTTTTGATATACATATCAAGGTTGAGAAGCTACAAGATCGATATGTCGAATTCAGATAAATGCATGTATTAATTATTAGACTTAGATATGTCCAACCTCCAGCTTCCTCGAAGTGCGTATCAGACCCAAGCTTAGTGAGTCTATGCTAGTCTAGCTTCCAAGGGGAGAGAATGAGGGTCAAATTGTGCAGCGCTGGGTTCAAGTTCTACAACTTTTAATCAACAATGGCAACTGATTATCTTTAGTTTTGACATCAATCACTCTCATTTTCTCAAATTAACTACATACATTGCACAATGTGTCCAACTAACTACACACATTGTGCTTTCATCACCTGAAAGTGCATTCCCACAGCTTGCTACCTAAAAACTCAAGCTCAGAGAATACTCTGCTACCATCTAATATTACGCAGCACATACAAACAAACAAAATACCATATTGTGGGATACACATTGGCTTGAGCATCTCAAACGAATCAAGCAAACAAGCATACTTTTCATCAGAGCTAACAGATCCAGATCCAGATTATTGAATGAGAGGACAAACAAACTTACTTTTACTGTCAGCTGAAGCAGAACCCAATGAAATTAAAATGGAAATGACGATCAAAGTTTCTGTAGCCATGGGATGGGACGGAAGATGAGATCTCGATCAATAACAACAGAAGTGATATCCAACAGTAGTCGCGAGAGTTTCTCTGCTGTAATAACCTGTCAGAGAACCCTTAAGTAATACCGCTGCCTGACCGGATGCCACAGTCTAAGCCGGTCGAAAACAAATATGCATAGTTCGAACATAAGTAAAATGTGTTTACATATATATATTAAGCTATTATTTTATTATTAATATTAATATTAAATCGCAGAGGATTGAACATCTCTTTCAGTGTGATGTCTCACCCATATGTTCTCAATTAAAAACAGTTGTTTGATTAATTGTTAAATTAATCTTGTTTGTGGCCATGCGGTTTATGAACCTCGATTTGAATGGTTAAATTAACTTTGTTTATGGGGATGCGGCTTATAAGCCTCGATTTTAATGGTCAAATCAATTTTGTTTGTGGCCGTGCGGTTTATGAACCTCGATTTTAATGGTTAAATTAATTTTGTTTGTGGCCATGCGGTTTATGAACCTCGATTTTGGAGGGTTTTTTTTTTTGGTGAGGAATTAGTGTTGAAAATCGATTAGGTTGGTGACTTTATCAAAAAGCCTCGGAAAGAAAAAGTTAATGAGTACACATCGTTTGTTACTTGGTCATTGTTATACAAGGTAGCATGGTAGTTGTTTCCAATGGTGTTAACTTTAGATATAAGAAAATAATGGGATCGCGTGAGATTGCATGGGTAGATAGGTGTTTTTTTTTTGGGAATGTTTATTAACGATGTATATAAAAATGTTTGTAGGTTTTTGGTTATAATGTTTGGAATTTATTGACTATATATAAAAAGAAAGAAAAAAAGAAATTATTTTAATGTCTATAAAGTTAAAGATAGTTTATGGGATAGATTGCTTCTTCATATGCTTGATGTATTTGGCCATTTTTCTGTGAAGCTTCAAAATAAATGCTCCCATCTTCTAGACAAACCCCTCGCTAAATAGATTATCCCAAGAGCTAGTTGCCAACATATCTGCATAACTTTCCTTGTTGTCTTTGAAGGCCTCACATTCCAAAATGAAATGTTTTTCTTTCCACTTTTCCGGAAGAACAAAAAATGCATACTCTTTACTCCCACACTTCCTTTGGCCTTTTCCAGCGCCCTGTTTCACAATAGAGTTGATGAGAATTAATCCTTAACTGAGCAATAAGAATTTTGGCTCCCCAAGAGATATTGGCCTCTATGTATGCTTTTGGTTGATGACTATGAGTGGGATTAAACACTTCAATATAGTACTTTTTCTTTCTTCCTAGCTCCTTATCCCAAGTATGCTTGTGGAATTTTTCCATAACAAAAGCTTTTATCTCTTTGTTGTTTATGGGACATGCGTTCAAGCAAATACCCCATTTACTAAACCATTTTTTATTTTGCAGCATTGAGAGGGATCATGTAAGGACCTGCGGTCCAAGGCATGATCGCCACACGAAGTGCGACGAGTTAGCTAAGGCAAACGAGCACATGAGCTAGACGAGTTAACCAAACGATAGAGCGAAACACTTGAGCGCGTGCGAAAGTGATTAGAGCGAGTCATATACATTTATAGTGAACGAGCTGAGCATTCATCAAACAGGTTGCAAGTCTGGGCGTTAGTCGATGGACCGACCAAGCGAAGTAGCAAACAAAGGCGTTGGTTGAACATAAAACGCAGGTCGGCCAAGGGTGGCACAACTGCCCCATGAAGCATATGTATAGGTGTGCGTGATGGGGAGAAAGGCATTCATTTGAACGAAGTCTTTCGGTGGACAAGTAAAAGTGCGAAGGGGAAGTGTATAGCTGTAGCAAGGAGGCGCAGTTCCAATGCGCCCGCCCTTGGGCAGCACCACACGGAGATAGCATGTGGACTTGGTTGAAAGGTGAGGACACGGGTGAAGGCGCCCGCCGTTCAGTGGAAGCGCGAGTGGTGACTCGGGTAGGTTGCCCGCCCGTCGTGCAAGTGTATGCGGTGGAGACTTGGGTGAGGTCGCCGCCAGGTGAAACGAAGGAGAACAAGTGACTCGGGTGAGGTCGCCCGCCCGTCGTGTAGCAGTAAACGAAGTTCGGTTGAGGAGTACGGTTTCCAGCTCGTGTGAGGCTGCGCCCGCCCAACTCGGGCAAGGAACTTGGTTGGCATACGAAGGTGTTGCCTTTGTAAAATTGGCTAAGTATGAAACTTGGTGTTTCCCAAGTATACTTGTAAAGCATTGTAAACATTGTAAAGTTATATAATATATTGAATTCGGGCACATTCATTGTTCAGGGAGTTGCCCCTCCCTTTATAGTGTGAAATTGTGTTCTTCATGTATAATTGTTGATGATAATGAATGTGTATGGGTGTTCATTGGAATAAAGGAAACATAATAATATTTGGTTGCGAAAAACAAACTAAATAGGCTAATGGTTAGGCGTAGTCCATGAACATAAGTATTGGTGAAAAGAAAGTGTTCGGTGGTGCCGCACCTCGCCAAGTACGGTTGAAAGACTACGGTAGGCCTGGGGGTGTGACAGATCAAATCTCTCGAGGTGCAAACATTTCCTCAAGTTTTGCACTCAAAAAAGAGGTTTGCACATTGAGAGATTTGATCCCTCTCAGCGCTTGATAGATCCGAAGTTAAGATGGATCTAGGCTAGTTATTAACATAATAATCATGTCACTCACACTTTAAAAAAATTGTAAATGTATTTATCAAAACACTATTAAAATTTTAAATGACCAAAATTTCAACTACCATAAAGGAAGTCCTTTAAGACTCAAGTTATATATAATGAGAAACAATCCAAAGATATATATGTTAACTTTTGGCCCAAGGGAACACAATTGTCAATGTTTGATGTGGATGTTTTATATTATATGAATGAAACATCAACATTAATTTTTGCCGGAATGCCAAGAATGAAACACAAACATTTAATGTTTGAATCTAGGCTCGTCTACCACTAATTATATTAAACAAAAACATTTTATGCTTGAATTTAGGCTAGTCTACCAATAATTATATTAAACACAAACATTTAATGTTTGAATATAGGCTCATCTACCAATAATTATATTAAGCATTGCATTAAATGGTATTTGGCCCATAGGTTTCATAGTAATGTTTAACACTATTTTTTTCAATTAATTATTTGGCCTATGGTTTTTTTTTTTCAATTAATTATTTGGCCCATGGTCTACAAATAATTATATTAAACGATGAACTTTTAAGCTCAAGTCAACAATATTTTTGTTTTTTGTTTTTGTTTTTTCCTATCTTTATGCAATGTTTGGTAAACTAATAACTATTAATTATATTTATGCATTTAAAATTGGAATTGGTTGATTACTTTTAAAATCCATCCATTTTGAATAAACAAATTTGCAAGCATCGGGGCAAATTGGAGTGAAGTAAAAGTTCGTCCATTTTGAACGAACAAATTTGCAGGCCTCGAGGAAAAATGTTTATTGTGAGCCGAAATTCATTATGAAAAAAAGATAAAATATAAAGACAACCGAGCCAAAATTCATTATGAAAAAAGATAAAATATAAAGACAACCCTCTCAATTGAATAGAGCATGCCAAAAAAATTGTCGTGTTGATGTTTTCTGAATAAAAATTAAATTCGCAGAGGAAGAAATCAAACATAGAATAAAATGCACGGAGGAAGAAATCAAACCTAGAAATCCTTATCACACTCGCAATGCTTTCTCACAGCGAAATCGTTTCCCACTTCACACAGATCCTAAAATATTTTCACATTGTGCTTCCTCATAAATAGAATTGGACACTTTCCTTTTGTGTTATTTATATAGTTAGGGAGAGCTATGTTTTTTTATTAGGGTTGGCATTAGATTAATTAGATTAAATTTTCACATTACATTTACGTTTAACATTTATTTACATTTACATGTTTTTTTTACATGAAATTACCCTGTTTCATTAGATTAAATTTTCAAATAACATTAAGTTTATGTTTACATTTACATTTACATATTTATGTTTTTAGGTGAGATCTTTTATTTACATTTACATGTTTATGTTTTTTTACATGAGTTCTACCCCATTTCATTATATTAAATTTTCAAATAATATTAAATTTATTGCTTTTACATTTACATGTTTATGTTTTTAAGTGAGATTTTTTATTTACTTTTACATTTACATGTTTATGTTTTTTTCTACATGAGATCTACCCCATGTCATTAGATTAAATTTTCAAATAACATTAAGTTTACGTTTGCGTTTACGTTTACATTTACATGTTTAAGTTTTTAGGTTATGTTTAAGTTTACGTTTTTACTTGAGATCTACCCCATACATTTATGTTTACATGTTTAAGTTTTTAGATGATATTTACACCATAGGTTTACGTTTTTACTTGAGATCTACCCCCATACTGACTCTAATATTTAAGTTTTTAAGTGATATCTATGTCATAGGTTTACGTTTACGTTTTTACTTGAGATCTACCCCCATATTGGGTTGTAGAGTGCCTCTCGCCGCAATTAAAAGGACAAAAAAAATATTTCCGACTCAAGTGTGGAAGGTACAAGGATGTCTAGTCTTGGTTTGATCATTACGGGATAAAGCAGGAGATCACTTTGGAGAATAAAGATAATATTAAAAATTATACTATTACTTCTAAATTAGGGATAAGTTGTGAGATGTTAAGGAGCTAGACGGGAAAAGTGTTATCATCAAAAAATGATCACCTAGTCATTTCTAACTAGGTGGATTGAATACACTATGTAGAATTAAATTTACCATAGTAAAATCACTTTCAATGTGGAGAATAATTTAGTAAACCACTTTTATTAAATTATTTTTTGATTTAAATAAAAAAACCCATGAGAATAATTAGATAAACCATTATTTATTTAATTTTCTCTAGGAATAAGTATTAAATCATTGTTTAAATAATTATTCCTTGTCACATTTGATTAAATCCCCTAGGAATAATTAAATAAATCATTATTTATTTATTATTCTTTATTTCATTATTGGAATAATTGTTAAATCACTATTTAATAATTATTTCAATTTCACATCATTCTTAATCCTCGCAAAATAATTAATAGATCATTTTAGTTGTTAATTATTTCTAAATAAAGATATTTAAGCATTTTAAATATATTTTCCCTCTCCAATAAATATAATAAAGTATTTCAAAAGGTTAGATCTTGATTTGGTTAATATTATTTTATTATTCTTGTTCCTGAGATTAACTTAATACTTTGTTATAAATAGGAGGGTTTTCCATTCATTCTTCACCATGATCATTATTATCATCACCATTAGCGTCTCTTTTCTTTTGAGTTCTTAACATTCTTTGGGTTTTTTCACATATTGAGAGAGAAGATTAGTTACTGAAGCATCAAGGGCATCAAAGGGCCCATCCCACGGAGGGGGATTTGTAGACTCTTTTTGTAGATCTCCTTCACTAGGTGTTTTCAATAAAGAATTTATTCAATTAAAGCCTTTCCATTCGAGTTAGTGCATTGGATATCTTTAATGTTGTTTGTTGTTCTGGATCGTTTATATTTTTGTTGCAGGTTTTTCCATTTTTATTCTAGATCTAAATCGTAAGCAACCATCAAATTATTGTTAGGGCCACTTGTCACCTAGTGACTTAATTGAAGTGTTTTTGGTACACCTTCCAAGAAATTTCACACTAACAAAAAAGAAGCTAAGGTATTATATGGAGGTGATCAACTCCACTCTTGCTAACAAGAATTACACTTTTGTCTTGACCAATGTTAAGAATAATATGAACATTGGGAAGATAAGAACTAATTCTCATGAGCTTCTAAGTGAAATTGGGGGTTGGTCTATTCCCAAAATACCATTGGATGAAAGAATTTGTCATCTTTGTGATACTAAGAGGGTTGAACATGAAAAACACTTTTTCTTGGATTGTTTGGCTCCTACATCCATTTTCATTTCCAAAACCTCTAACACACTACCAACCTTCTTGACTTGTTAAGTCAACAAAACTATAGTGACCTTGAAACGCTTCTTTCCCTTCTTTCTGATCATAGAAATAAAATATTAAAGAGTCTCAATTAATCTCCTATTTTCTTAAGATTCTATAGGCCACATTAGTCTTAGTGGATGTTAATCACCATCATCATAAATCTAATATGATATTGTAAAATTAAAATGTATAGATGTTGTAACAGAATGTTTAACATTTTGACTACATCAAATTATATAAAAACCAGCATAGATCCATCTTAAGCAAAGATCTACCCAGAGCCGAGAGACATTAAATTTTTTCAAGTGCTAACTTATTTTAGAGTGCAAAAACCAATGTGTAATTTTTCATTGTTTAAATTGTATTCTTGAATGCTATATATTTTCCAGTATACATCAATATTAATTCATATTAAAAAAAAATATTCAATACTTACATTGCACATTTTTTGTACACAACATTAAAATATTTTCTTTTAACATTTTTTTTATATATAGATATATATCAAGTTGATATTCACATAAGTTAGTTAACATAGATCTTAAAATAATCTATTTAAATAACGTGTTAAAATATTTTTGAAAAGTATAAGGTTTAAACATTTTACTCACTATTTTGTTTACTTCTAATTACTTTGCACAAAATTAAACATGCATAACATATTCTTTTTGTTATTATTATCATTATAGCTAAAATTGTTTTTCTATTTAGAGAATATTTTATTTTTTATTTTAATAGGACACTTGTCAGCGCCAAATTGAGCACGGACATACTTACACATCGCCTTCACACTGGGCTATAGAAAGATCCATCTTAACCATGGAGATCAAAACTCTTTAGGCACACTTATTTTGGAGTGCAAAAAACAAAATGTAATTTTTTATTGTTTAAATTGTATTTTTGAATGTTATAGAGATTACCTAACATGTGTATTGATATATTTAAGATTATGTCAATATATTTTAAAAATAAGTCAATATTAATTCATATTAAAATATTTTATTTTAACATTTTTTCTATATATAGATATATATGAAATTGGTATCATATGGACAACTAATTAAATATGCATAGCATACATTTTGTCTCCAACATTACTTTTTTATTTAGATAATATTTTATTGTTATTTTAAGTGGGATGGACATACTTACACATCACTTTCACATGGGTTGTAAAATGAGCTTGTGGGCTCAATAGAAATAAAATAAATTAAAAAATAAAAATAAAAATATTAATGTGATGTAATGTAAACATTTTAACTTGGTCACAATAAAATAAAGAAATAAAAATCAAAATAACAAAATGATGTTAATGATGATGTAGAACAATGTCCATTAAGACCAATGTGTTCTATTGGACTTTAAGATAAGAATAACCCTATAAAAATAAAATAAAAATGACCTATGGTATTGATTTATCGTACTTATGTGGAATATAGCCTATTTAAAGGGGGGAATTAAACCAGCCTAAATGCATCTTAACCCAAATTTACCAAGCCCTAAGAGGGATCAAATCTCTTGATATATAAACTTTTTTTAAAATAAACAGAAATGTGATCACTCTAAAAACTTAGTAAATCCAAATTAATATATATATATATATATATATATATAATTTTATATTGTATTGTAAAATTAAAATTTTACATTTTAATTTTTTTATTAAATTATTATTAAGTAAAATTAAAAATAATTTTTTTTTAATCGGTTCCCATTTATTTATAGAAAACTGTTTTGAAAATAATAATTTATAGAAAACTGTTTATAGAAAGCTCTTTTTAATTTGTATGTTCCTGTCCACTATGAAGAAAAGAGAGAGTGTTGGAGGACACTAATGGACTATTTAGAACAGATCAACCCTACAAACATAGTCATTGGAGGGGATCTGAATATCATTCTAGACCCCAAAGAAAAAAGAGGAGGGATTTATTCTAGAGACCCCTTCGTCAACACTGTGGGCAATCTGATTTTACAGTGGGACTTAGTTGACTTCAAACCTATAAAAGGCAAATACACCTGGTCCAACAACAGATCAGGAGAAAATCAAATCTCAGCTAGGCTGGACAGGTTTCTCATCAGCAGTACATTAATGCTGGACAATAGAATGGTTTTCTCCAAGATCCTCCCCAAGCTTACATCGGATCACAAGCCAGTTCTACTTTGTATTAAAAAAGAAGAAGATCTCGGCCCTCTTCCTTTTCGCTTCAGCCCTCTCTGGGCAGGCAGAGACGGATTCTATGAAACTGTTCAAACGGCCTGGAGGATAGCTGTTTACGGATCCCCAAGTTATGTGTGGGAACAAAAAATAAAAAACACCAAAAAAGCTCTGAAAGATTGGATAAAAAAATCTTTGCAAACCCCAACTAGCCAAAGGAAGGAAGCAGTTCTTCAGCTGGAAAGAGTCCAATTCGAAATGGAGGAGAAAGATCCCTCTCCCACAGATTTAGACATAGAAAAAACTGCCCAAAGGAAAGCATATTGTTGTTTCAGAACTGAAGAAGAATACTGGCGTTTAAAGTCCAGAAGTTTGTGGCTCAAATCTGGAGACAGGAACACCAAATACTTTCATAGACAGTGCAGGGCACGAGTTTCCCGTAATCACATAGCAGAGATAACTAGCACAACCGGACAGGTGTATAATGGATTTTCACAAATCAAAGAAGCAGCGGTCACTCACTTTCAGAATCTTTTAAGTGCGGAAAGAAATGGAAATGAGGAGGACGCAGAGGAGTTCCTCTCAACCATCCCAAACCTAGTCAATGAGGAGGACAACGATTCTCTGTTGAGCCCAGTCACGGAAGAGGAGATAACCAATGTAGTTTGGTCCATGGAACCGGATAAAGCTCCAGGACCCGATGGGTTCTCAGCTCACTTCTACAGAATCTGTTGGGAAATCATCAAAAACGACCTATTCAGAATGGTAAGAGGAATCTTGAGGAAGGCAAAAGTAGGCGGAGGAATAAACTCTACCTTCCTAGCCTTAATTCCCAAGGAAACAAACCCAAGGACCTTTGACAGATATAGGCCGATTTCTCTCTGCAACTTATCTTATAAGATTGTGGCCAAGCTGCTGGCCAACAGAATCAAGCCTCTCCTCCCAAAGCTCATCTCTCAGGCACAAGGAGGATTCGTAAAAGGCAGACAAATTCTGGACAATGTCATCCAGATTCAAGAAGCTCTCCATTCCAGCCTAACCCGGAAAGAACAAGGTATGATCATTAAATTGGATATGTGCAATGCCTTTGATCGTGTTAATCGCTCCTTTTTGTTCAGGGTTCTAGCAGCTTTTGGCTTTAAACAGGATTTCATAAACCTTATCAAGGCTTGTACAGAAAACGTTTGGATCGCCCCAATGGTGAACGGCAGACCAACGGAATTTTTTCAAGCAACCAGGGGATTGAGGCAGGGCTGCCCTCTTTCGCCCTTCCTATACATCTTGATGGCAGACGTTCTAAGTCGTAAGCTAACCCAAGAGAAACAAGTCGGTACCATTCCAGGGATAAGGATAGTTCAAGGCATAGCCCCGGTGAATCATGCACTATTCGCAGATGATTCAATTCTGCTGGGGGGCGCATCCATAAGAATTGCAAGCGCTTTTAAAACCATTCTTCAACAGTACTGCAACATCACCGGTGCATTAGTCAGCGAAAGGAAAAGTGCAATATACAGTTGGAATATCGATCAGCACGCTACAGACAGAATTGCCAACGTTCTGGGGTTCAAAGGATATGCTCTGTGGGAAAAAATCAAATATCTCGGCTTACCATTGACGAGGGGCTCCAATCGAAATCAACTGTGGGAAGAAGTGATATCTAAATTCAAAAATAAGATAACAGCGTGGGGCGGAGTTTGGCTCACCACCGGAGGCAAACTCACCCTCATCCGATCCGTGCTCTCTGCCCTGCCCACATATCAAGCCTCGCTGCTGCTGGCTCCAAAACAAATCACTGACCAAATTTCCAGCATCATTCGAAACTTTCTCTGGAGCGGAGGGAAAGGTAACAAAGATCGCTTCCATCTCATCAAATGGGAGACAGTGAAACGCCCAATAGCTGAAGGCGGACTTCAGATCCGCGATCCCCAACATGCAAATCTGGCATTGGGAGGCAAACTCCTGTGGCAATTAATCACAGAGCCTTCGCACCCAATCAGTCAGCTGCTGAACCTCAAGTATTTAAAAAAGCAACCAATCTCATCTTTCAATCCAGCGCAATCCCCAAGAGGAACGCAGGCCTGGAGGCTGTGTTGCAGAGGGATCGAATTCTTCCGAAACCATTTATACAAAATCCCTGGGAATGGAAAAAATTCGCTACTATGGAAAGAACGAATCATGAATCACTCCCCTCTCTCAACCATCAACGAAATAGCAGAGTTGAGAGCCTGGTTAATCTCAAAAGGAGTAAGGAAAATTGAGGATATAGCAGAGTGGGACCTCAATGGCAACTGGCAGCGTTGGACATTGCCAATCATCCCAACCCACTTAAAAGAACAGTCAAAAATTCTGTTAGAGGCAATAACAGATTTTACACCTGTGCATAAGGAAGAGGAAGATCAATGGGGATGGGGAAAAACAGGAGAGTATACGGTCAAACAAGGCTACTTTCAAATGCAAGGAAAACAGGAGTCACAGTACCCGGAATCAGTTTGGAAACAGATATGGGAAAACTTCAGCATCCCCAAGATTAACTTCTTCAGTTGGACCTTATTCCACAATAAAATCTTGACCGGAGACAATTTGTGCAAAAGAAGCTTTGCAGGCCCGCATTGTTGTGTCCTCTGCAAGAACGCTTCAGAAACTGCAGTCCATTTGTTTATTGACTGTGAGTATGCACAAAAAGTGTGGAACAGCTTCTTAATAGGGCTGAATGTGAGTCCCCCAACACGCTGTCAGATCACAGAATTGTTTTTGACATGGAAAACTCGGTACCCCCACAACATCAACGAAAAATCTCTTTGGCACAAGTTATGGACTGCAACACCGAAATATGTATGTTGGAAGTTGTGGCTCTCTAGGAATGAAGCTGTCTTCAACCAAAAAGACATAAATGCAGAAGCAGTAGCAAGGCAGGCCAAGGATCTCCTCTTAGAAACTCTGAGACAAACTAGTGTCAAAGACAGCAACCTCAGAAATGAAGAAAAGACGTGGCTGGAAGGCTATACACCCATGCCAATTACACATGCCATCATCCGCCCAAACCACAAGGAAAACTGGCAGTACAGAGACAACTCGGACAATTTTCAGAATTGGTGGAAGTCACAAGGTAAATGTACAATCTTCTTCGATGGGGCTTCGAAGGGAAATCCAGGCAGGTCAGGAGCAGGGGGAGTCATTTACTTTCAGAATGGCAGAAAAGAGGAATTCAGTTGGGGACTTGGGCTAAAAACCAACAATCAAGCGGAAGCACTCAGTCTATTAAAAGCTTGTCAACTGACCAGAAAAGGAAACGCAAATGAAATTATAGTTTTTGGAGATTCAGAACTGCTGATAAGGTCTCTAATACACAAGAAAAGCCTCAAAGCTCCAGTTCTAAACAAGCAACTAGCAAGAGTAAACAGATTAATGAAAGAATTCTCATCAGCACAGCTCTTCCATATCCTCAGAGATTTAAACACTGAAGCAGACAGGTTAGCAAATGCAGGATGCAATCTTGAAAAAAGTATGATCAGCATAAATGCAGAGACTCTGAAAATGGCAATCATACCTTAGGAGTACTAGAAAAACAGAGAAAAGCTATGAAAGTGATTTGTAACTCTTGCTTGGCTTTGGCCTCAAATAAATAAAAATACTCGTTTCAGTTAAAAAAATAAATAAATAATAAAACAATTATAATATAAGTGAACTTCCTTTTTTGTTTTTCCATGCATCTGAAATAGAGAAAATGAATGTGAATTTAAATATTTTGAATGAAGAAAGAGGCAGTCACTTTAATAGGGTGAAAAATCCGTGAATGTCCAAATCATTGTAAAAAGAAAAATAAAATATATAAAAATAAAATATATAAAGCTCAAGTCAATTTATAAATATGTTATATATTTACAAATATTGTAAAGGAAATAAGATATTTTGTGTGATCTATTTTTAGAAAAATATATAATTAATTATTTAATAAAAATATATATTTTAAAAAAATAAACATTTAAATTTTAAATTAGATTTATGGAAAAAGAAGGGAGGAAAAAATAAAATAAATTAAAAATTGTTTTAAAATAGTATTTATATATAAGATTTTTTTTAAAACCAAAAAATTATATAAATCGAATTTTTATGAATTTGAAAATAATATATTTTATTGAAAATATTTTGAAAGTGAATATTTTTATTTAAACAATTATATAAATTATATTTTTTTTATCAAACTCATTTATATTTTAATTAATCTAGATTCATTTAATTCTAAATTTATCATGGATTGGAAAAAAAAATTCTCTTACCATATAAATATTTCTTAAATTATTAATTTAAAATTATTAAATCTAATATTATTAATATATTAATATTAATATTAGATTTAATAATAATAATAATTATTATTATTTATTTTTATATTAATATTTAATAATGTATTTTATATGGCATGATAATGAAATTTATAATGAAACTACATAAAATTAATATTTTCAACTATTTCAACTTTGAAGTTGAAATATTTATGTTTTTAACATTGTCAATCTATTGTTCGAACTGATGCGCGGAACAATGTCTTTGTGAGATTATGTCTCGAATTTTCTTAAACCCACTCACTACCTTTGAACCCTAGACAAATCCATCAATCGACGAAGCGAAGCAAACCGAATCACCAAATTTTGCATATTTTTTAAATCTAATTCCTCCAAATTTGAAGCAACTAGACGTTTGGGGCTTTTTTGTTGGGATTTAAACGGATCTTAGCTGGGCTCCTTCCATATCTCTACAGGTGGATTTGTGCTGGATGAAAGTGCCTAAGACTGCCATACCATCTAGGGTTGTGTAGCATTATCTCTGAAATCTATTTTCGATTTGTTAAACAACAAGTGGGTTCCTGGCGCATCTATTCCATGTGGTCTTTGTCAATCTATTGCTCAAACTGATATGCAAAACAATGTCTTTGTGAGATTATGTGCCCATATATTCCCTGTGGTCTTTGTCAATCTATTGCTCAAATTGATGCGCATAATAGTGTATTTGTGAGATTATGTCTCGGTCATTCTCAAACCCTAGCAAACTATACTCTAATCTGCTAGAAGTAAGGGAGTATGTTTTAACACAAATCTAGCCAACACATTTTCAGACCATTGGAAGGAGTTATTTCATATTAACTAACACTGGATTCATTGGTAATTTTGAGGATGTTAAAAGCTAATTTGAAGTTGGTTGCAACCCTATATAGAGATTCTTTGTCACTGAGCAAGTCTGTGGGGACTGGTGCGACCTCTTGGCACATTTTTGGCCTTGTACCTTGATGTGAATTTGAGGATGTATGGAAAAATCCGACCCTATAAAAAAGTTGCATCTCCAACCCTATCAAATAGTTGCATCTCCAATGCTGCGGAAAACCCATGATTTAAAATTTTAGGAAGTCAAGTGAGGGCGCATTCAAGTGCTTAATTTTTTTTATCTTGGGCTCAACAATGGCATCAATGTTCCCTCACACCCTAGACAAATCGATCAGTTCTACAGAAAACCCACAGTGATATCTCTCTTCAGGGACAAAGTATTATTTTAAGACATTTGTGGTGTTGATCAGGTGCTCCAAAATTTTCTCAAAATTCAAAATTGTCGAATCAGTGTGGAACCTGAACGACCGCGTAGTTCTTGTCATACTGAATCCAATGCAACTTGTTTCACGCGAAATAGACTTTGTATGCTTTCATAAACATGTTCTGTTCGTTTTCCTAAACAGACGAATTTTTGCAAAAAAAATTTGACAGACGAGTCAATAGTCTATACTGATGGCGTGGCGCTAACTGGGCATGCCTGTGTGGCAGGATCACTGTGCATTGACTATTTACCTCCAACGAATTAGGTGGTGCCAAGTGGCACGATTTCAATGGCACTGATGTGGCATGATATGGTTGGTCAGTTGGTGGCCAACCATAGGCTGCCATGTGGCCCAGCCAAGGGCCGCCACTTGGTAGCCCGAGGGCCACCAAAATTTGTTAAGGGCCAAATGGATCGGGCAGGGGTCGAACACCTGCCATCTACCATTGCACCACTAAATGTCTTATTATATTATGCCTTGCGGATTGTATTTAAATTTGAAGTGTTGTGCCATTCAGAAAAGGGGCCAGCCCTTGGGAGCATGCAACCCAACAGAACCGCGAGTGGAGTGGAGTGGGGTCCCGGCCGGCGGGGGTGGGCTTTTGGCCTTAGCCTCAGGCACGTGGCCCCCCATATGGCCTTAATTTTTGGAAATAAGGCCACATTGGGCATTTAATCGCTTCGACAAATTCGTTCGAAATTTGACGAAATCGGTGCCCAGTCAATGGAAATTGGGGCAAATTTGTAGGATGGTGTCGAATTTTGGGGAAATTGTAGAGTGAATAGTGCAAGAGCTAGGGGAAGCCATAACTTATTTAGTTTTTGACCAATTCAGGAGCAGAAAGAGGTTAGATAGGCATTTTTGGGCATTCTGGAGCCATTGGAGTAGGTTTCAGAGTTGTTTGAGCATTGTAAAATGATGTGTTCACACTTTTGAGTGTAATAGAGAGGGCCAAGCCTTTGGAAGTTGGACCAAGGAGACGTAGCCCAGGTGGGGTGAACTCCTTCATCATGTGTTGTTGTGATGTTGTTTTGGTGATGTTCTTGTTTGTTGTATGTTGTTGTTCAGACATTTGCTTATGTTAATTTGTACATGAAATTTACATAAAAACACTTAAAAACTCTGGATAAAACTTGCAATTAACCTCATGAATCCTTAAGCACTTTTACATATTCTGAAGAGGAATTTAGCACAACAAAACTAATTTTCCCATTTAGATTAGGTGTGGTAATTTGGTACAATACCCCTACGGTGCAACCTTGCATTGGTTCTGCGACACTCAATACAACTCTGACTGGTGTATATGTTCCCACTTACCCTTCTCTTGTTAATTTTTGCTTATTTACACTTTGAGTACTTCCCCTCATATTTATAATCCCCCCTCTAGTAAAGGGAGACAAGTAAAATTACCCTAGAGAGTCTTTATGAGTACATTGAATCTTTAGAGGGACGAAGAGAAGAAAGAGAAAACCATTTTAAACTAGAATTAACTACAATGCTTCACAACAACCACAAATCATTAGAAAATAAAATAATCAAATTCGAGACTAAGCTCCAAGGAATGAAAGGTAGAATTCAAGAAATAGAACGTCACAAACAAGCAATGGTTAAATAAAATGACACCTTGAAAAGCGAGATTAAAAATCTAAAAGAACAACTACATAATAACTCAGCCCTAAATAATACAGAGAATAAATTAGATATTAAACCCATAAAAGAGGAAATTAATAAACTAATTGTACTTGACCATGAGCGCTACAAAAGAGCCTTACACCTTATAATTGTTAGTATAGAAGAACAAAATAATGAAAACACATTAGAAATAGTTAAGGAACAATTAAAAACAAAATCTCAAATTCAAACAACTTATCTCACAGAAGCAATAAGGGTAGGAAAGATAATTGAGCATAAACACAGACTAATCCATGTCAAGGTTAATTGTAATGACCATAAATTGGATATACTCAGGAAATCCCCGAGCCTAAAAGGAACAAGAATCTTTATAAATGAAGATCTCATTCCAGAAGACCAAGTTGAGCTTAGGAAAGAAGTCCAAAAGGTCAAGGAGGCAAGAAAAGAAGGGAAATTAGCAATCATTAGGAATTGGAAAGCTATTATTATAGATAGAGTCCCAAACACAAGCGATACATAGGGACTTACATCACTCTAGATCCTCTTTTGGAATTGTCGTGGTTTTCCAGGGTGTAAAGGTCCTATGTTACGTTGGATCCCGAGTGATATTAATCTTATTCTTTTAGTTGAAACTTGGGAACATGACGAATCTAGGGTCCCTCACCTTGACAAATTCACTCTTTGGTTAGCTTGGAATAAGAAATCCTCCCGGAGGGGTTTTGGTGGTATAGCCTG
The DNA here is from genome assembly GCA_031772625.1 of Pinus tabuliformis. Classification (NCBI taxonomy): domain Eukaryota; kingdom Viridiplantae; phylum Streptophyta; class Pinopsida; order Pinales; family Pinaceae; genus Pinus; species Pinus tabuliformis. The sequence goes on along the minus strand of CM062817.1, from coordinate 1,891,930,623 downwards.
TTATATAAGGAACATTGTTTCCTCTCACATCCGACTTCATAAAATCAACCCCTTCAATCAGTACATTTGGATCGAGATCTCTGATTCTACCACCAATAGGATCTTTCTTGCAATCTACTATTTCACTCCTATCAACTCTACATCCTATAAGAAAAACAACTTGGATAAGAATTTTCCTTTCAATACCCTAGAAAAATACATCTACAACCTAAGGAATGAAGGTAATATCCTTTTGCTTGGGGACTTTAATGCTAGAACTGCTACTAACCAAGCTATTATGTTAAGTAACAACTCTAACCCCAACCCCTTGTGGCTTGATGAAGATAGTAACTTAGCTAATAGATTCAAGAGAAACTCTGAAGACATAATCGAGAACTTATTCAGCACCGAGCTCCTCAAACTTTGTAGTTCCTAGGACCTAATCATTTGTAATGGTATTAACAAGTGGCCTCTCTCCAGTCAGATGACATTTTTCCATGGGTTGGGTAACAATGTTGTGGATTATGCGATTTATGATACCCATGTCATCAACCGTATTACAAACTTTGAGCTAATTAGCGGGTATGAACCTGTATCTAACCATAGAACTTTGTCTTTATCCCTCAATCTTGTTATGCACACCACCCACATGCAGGAGACCAGTGAAAGCAAAGGACACAATCACTTTGATAGAAGTAATTTCCACATTTTTTTAAGGGATTTAGGCTCCTTGACTTATAATAACAACATTAGCAAATTTATTAGAATTTTACTACTACCCTTTCCACTACCATTAGAAAGTTCTCTAATGAGACTTCGTATAATAAAAAAAATACAACTTCTAATCCTTGGTATGACAAAGACTGTAAAATTGCTAGGAAAGTGATCAAAGATGCTCCTAATGAAATCATTAAGCTTCGGAATAAAAGTATATACAAAGCTCTCATCAAGAGGAAGAAGAGGTCATATATTAATAAGAGACAAGAGCATCTTCTCCACCTTTCTAAATTTGTGCCCAAAAAGTTTTTGCGGAATGTGCTTGTCTGTAAAACTAAAGATAATCATTATATCCCCCTAGAAAATTGGGAAAACTATATTAAGAAGTTGTATGGATCTCCGAACACCATGGGAACCATCTTAAACACGCCTATTAAGGATGATATATTTTCCCTAGAAGGCGTTGAGTCTGGGATTAATAAGCTCGCTAATGGGAAAGCTAAATATATTGAATGATACCAAGATGAGATCTTTAACATGGAAATATCTATCCTCATTCCTCATCTCCACAAGTTTCTCAATTTGGATGCACAACATGGCTTCCCTAAGCTTTGGACACAAAGCCTTATTGTGCCTATCTTTAAAATTGGGGACAAAATTGTTCCCTCTAACTACAAGACCCATATGATTAGCTACATCCTACCCAAGCTATATGGGCTTATTTTGGAAAAGAAGCTTAGCCTTTGGCTTGAAAACCATGGTAAAATAGCTAAAGGGAAAGCTGGTTTTAGGAGACATCACTCGACTATCGAACACCTTGTCACTCTCAGTATCATTACAGAGGAATGTTGCAATAATAAATCCGATATCTTCTATTGTTTTGTGGACTTTAGAAAATATTTCGACATTGTTCCTAGAGATAAGCTCTAGGAGAGACTTGAAGAGATCATGGTTCCTTCTGAACTGAGGATTGTTTTGATCTGACTCTATGAGACTACCATTGGCAAGACTAAGACCATGAAGGGTGGTCTAAATATATTAAATGAAATATTGGGGTTAAGCAAGGGTGTCTCCTATCCCCTACCCTTTTTGGCATTTACATCGATAAGCTTGAGGAGTGTCTGGAAACTGCAGGTTGCAAGGGCACCAAGCTTGGTGGTATAATCATTACTCTTCTCCTTTATGTTGATGATATCATTCTTCTTACAAAAAGCCATGATGACCTAGACAAGCAGCTTAAGACTCTTCATGTCTACTGCTCCAAGATGGGTATGACAATTAATACCGATAAGACTAAAGTCATGATCATTAAATAAAAAATACCACCCATGGTAGTTTCGTCTATGATAACCATTGTTTAGAGCAGGTTTCTTCTTACAAATATTTGGGTATTGACTTTCCTCATCAGCTCAACTGGAATTATAACATCGAGAAAAGGATTATTGGAGGCTGGAAAGCTTATTATGAGCTTGAAAATAATTGTAAGTCGGTTGATCTTTACATTTGGAGTAAAATAAGGTTCCTCTTTGAGACTCTCGTCACCCTTGTTGTCTTATACAAATGTGAATTTGAGGGTTGTAGTATATCCAGAGAGTTGTGGAGAAAGATTGAGATGATTCAAAAGCAATTCATAACCTACAACCTAAAGATCAAGGGAAATACTCCCTATCATATCCTCTTGACCGAATTTGTCTTGTCCCCCATTGAAAGTGCGACTATATTGATATATCTGATGTATAAGAAGAAGCTTTACAACATGGAATCCAAGAGGCTCCCAAAAATTGCTTCTAACTTTAGTCAAAACCCCCACCTTCACCTCAAGCACAGGTGGCATAAGGATGTCCAGTCTTGGCTCAACCATTGGGGGATTAAGGAGGAGATCATCATGGGAAGCAAAGATAGTGTCAAAGATACTATTACCTCCAATTTTAAGGACAGGTTGTAGGATAATAAGGAGCTAGAGGGTAAAAGGAAGCTAAGATACTATAAGGAGGTGATCAACCCCACCCTTGATAACCAAAATTATCTCTCTGTGTTGACCAACACTAAGAAAAAAATGAACATCGCTAGGATAAGAACTAATTCTCATGAGCTTCGAAGTGAAACCGAGTGGTGGTCTACTCCCAAGACTCCCTGGGATGATAGAATCTGTCAGATTTGCGATACTAAGAAGGTGGAAGATGAAAAACACTTCCTTTTAGACTACCCAACTCTTACTCACATCCGCTCTCAATTCACTAACATCTGCCACACTTCCAATCTTCTTGACTTATTAAGCCATCCCAACTATAGCGATCTTGGAGCGCTTCTTTCTCTTCTTTTTTATCACAGAAACAAGATTTTGAAGAATCACAATTAGATTCTTTTTCTTTTCTTGAGGTCTGATAGACCACATTGGTCTTAGTGGACATTAATCATCATCATCATCATCAATATATCCATAGTATATGGTTTTTCCTTTTAAAGATTCATTTTACAAATATTTAATTAAATGAAATATTAAAAAGAATTGGAGCAGTATTTTCAATCCTTTGTGTTGAATTGTATTGTAGTTCTTTTATTTATATGGTTATTTTCATTTTTGTTTTGAGAGGATATTAATTTTTTTATTATTATTTTACTATAGACCTGACATACTTACACATCCCCTAATACTGGGTTGTAGAATCTGCCTCTTTGCTAAAAAATATAATAGTTATACTCTTTACCAATTCACAATAAATTAACTTTGCATTCTTTCTATAAAAAGTAAAAAGTAAAAAGCAAAAGATTTACCTAATAATCTATGTTGAAAATGTAGCAAGAAATTCCTAATTTATTTTTCCCTTGATTAAATTAGGAGAAATTTCAATTTCAATTTTAGCATAATACTTGGAGGTAGTTAACTTAGGTGACATGGCTCTTATCACTCAGTTAATTCAACAAATTCAAGTTGGAGACATTTGAGTTAAATTCTACATGATTGGTTACTAATTTGTAGCAATATATTTGAGTTAATTTGAGTTATTGTCAGTGTAACTAGTTCTCATAGTTAGTAGAACTAGTGGAGGTTCAGTGAAGGGTATGTAACTTTTTTCACACTGAGTGATCATCCAGTTAACTGATCAATCAACCCAAAATAATTGTTGCATGCAGAGAATTCGAGTTACCCAATTGATATTGGAGTTCAAGGGCAGTGTACTATCAATTGTAAACTATTCCAAGTTGTATAGGTCGTGGATGTAGTTAGAGAAAGACCTATAGGAATTGCGCAATCCAAATTGAGGAATTTCCTAAATAATAGGGGGCTGATTCCTTGAGGAATAACGCAAGGAAATAGGGGCTTGGAGGCTCAAAATTTTGACTAAGTATTAGTCAAGGTCATTCAGTCAGGTAGAGGATATAAGATACAAGTTCAGGTTGAGCTTAAGCTTGAGAAGAGCATATTGTATTCATCCATATTTTTTTATTAATGCAATACAGATAGTAAGGGGCTTTGAGCAATTGCTTTCCCCTAGATAAATCTTTTTTTATGTGTGTTAAATATTGATGCATGTTAATGATTTATGTTCTCGATTGTGAATTTTTTTCCATAGATTAGCAGAGTAGGTTCTAGTCTTGTGATTTAAAAAATTTCTTGAGCAATTTAGAATCTACACATTAATTTCCACAATCTATGAGAGAACCTTAATACCTTATTTTATTTTATTTTCAAAATTGTTTTCTTTCTTATGTTTATAGTTCTCATTTCTTATCTACATTTGCATATTTTCTTACATGTGTTAATATACCATTCTAGTTAATGGGAAGTGAGTTAGTGTGTAAATCCTTTTGATATTTGTTAATATTATTGATATTTAAGATTGTATAAATTTTTGGAGAATAATATTATAAGGAAAAAAATCATTTTAAAAGAGGTTGTAACTTTTTTTAATATGTAATTAAGACTTATAATGTTGGGATGACCAATATGGATATTTTGGCTAGATTTTCATTGATGTAAGTATTCATCTTTATTTAATATGTTAATAAAGCTAAAGAAGATAACAACCAACATAGATCCTGATGTTTGGGAGACAAAAGTTGTAAGGTGGATTTGGGAAGTTTCCTATCTTTTTTTTTTTTCTTAATAGTAAATGCCACTGGCAAGCTAATTACATTATGTCTCAAGAGACTTGAACCCACACATTTGGGGAAACAAATTGTTCACCAAAACACTCGAGCTAAGATTTTTTGGCAAGAAGTTTACTATCTTACCCTAAATTAATTGTTCTAATTTTTTATTTGGAAGTTGAACTACCCAGCTACTAGTAGTTATAAGAAGAATGAGGGAAGCAGTACTAAATTGCTCTAGGGTATGGTCTACATACCCATTATGGAGGATTCTACTTAACCATGCAACCTAAGGAGGGACATGATTCTCATGAATAGGTAGCACTCGTAGGGGTGAGAGGGAGAACATAAGCAAACATAGACACAAATGAATAGGGTGAGAGGATAGTAGTGAAGGAGTGTAAGAGGAGTGTGTGTAAGTGGACTAGAGAAAACCTGTGTGAATGAAAGAGAGAACCACATGTGAGGCTAAGTGTGACTTTGAACGGGGGTGACAAAGAACCCATTGACTCACAACAAACCTATGTGGAATTGTGACTTTAATTGAATTGGTTAAGGAAATCAATGAGGAATCCTTCAACTTGAGTCAAAGGGCTAGGACAAATTCTGAATGGCTTGTTTTAGTCAAGCACATAAGGCACCGAGAAAATATAAGCACCAACGAACTACTAGAATAGTGAAGGGATTCCTTTTGTTTTGTGTTGGCCCATGATGTCCATACTTCATTGTGTTAATGGGTCTTGACTTGGTAATTGAAGGGCAAAGTTTTGATTCCTATATGTGAAGGACATTGGCCTTCATGTCCTCTACCTTGAAATAAGCCTTGCTAAACCTGAAGTAAGCTTCCTCCTAATTGGCTTAGAGGTGACCAACTGCAAGAAGGTCTATAGTGTAGTTAAAGCCTATGGTTTGGTGGAGAGTGGTTCTCCCTTATTTAGTTTACAACATGTTTTAACAAATCAAATAAGCATGCCTATCTCTTTGTTAATGAAATGAAATTGTTGTTAGTATTCTTGCTATGTTGGTTACTATGTATGTTTGTAATGATAATTTGGAAGTTGTTGTGCTAGTTTACTGAATATGTATGAGTGATGAGTTAAATGTAATTGTATAATTTTACTTAGGGGACAACTAGTACTTATTTCATAAATGAATGTTATATAGAGAGAGATATTTCTCTGAGACAAGTTACCTATGATGAATATGTGATATGCATTTTTTTAAGGTGAATGTTTGAGCTTAATTAATATTTGAGGCTCTCTTTATATTCTTTGATGTAAATGGCCTTTACTTGACTAGTGGTGGGATAGAACAACTATAAATATATCCTCATTTTGAATGAGAAGACTAGATAGTTCTTTAGTAATGAAGACATTGTTCCCTCTAAAGGTAAGCTAGAAGGTTGAAACCTCTGTTTGTAAGAGTTGGAGTTGACATTGTGATGTTATAAGTTTATAGACAAAAAGAGTAAGAGTATTTCGTATCAGTTGGGTGAATTTGAGAAGATCTTGCCATTGGCCATTTTTCATTTCTATTGTGGAGATGTCATGTTGAAGATAGTGTTTTGGATGTCTTCATAGGTTAGAGAAGACCTATGATACTCCAAGGTTTTTTTTCCCTATTGGAGTCTATTTTAGCCCTTAAGTTGTCTTAGGAGATTTGTGAATTTTTACAATTTTAGGGTTGATTGGCGGAAGTTTTGGAAATTTGGGGTTTGAAGGATTTGGCCTTATCCCTTGGTCACGTGGTTTGGCTGAGGGGGAGGAAACCAAGAGCTTAGTTGAAGGGGGCTATGTCCAAAAGGCAGGGTATTGGGTGTTGGGAATCAGGTAACATATTATAACAACATCTAATGTAAACCTTTGATACCAATAGATTGTGATACATCTATTGACCGGCAAGGACCATTCCCATTGGTTGATGTCCATTATTAGATCAAGCAACAGTTGTGAGTGAAGTTATATTGTTTTTTAGGTGGCCCAATGGCTTGGTGGATAGAATGTAAGTATATGGAAAGGAAAGTGTTTGCAATTGACAAACCATTTATTAGTCATTTGGATATTGACTTATTAGGCCACATGCTATTAAGAAGTTGAAGTATCAACTTATCAGTTTTGGGTGTTGGAACATCGAGGCATTAGTTGTCTCAACGCTGGATTTCTCATATAACTAACTTATCAGGAGATCTACTATCGAGTTATCAAGATAATGAGCTTTTGGGAAGTTGTGTGTTAGGAGGTTGAGACAAGCAGTTATTGGGTTTTCCTCCCAATATTGACAGAGCCTGATAATGTCTTAATGTGCCAAGTTATAATATGGCATGCTAACATAAAATTATGTTCTATTTTGGGGACACAAGAGAAAGATCATTGTCATGTGTCAATGGTATGGATGCTGAGTAGGAATTTGGATGGCATATTTCTCAAATAAGCATAACTTGGTGTCCATAGGTCGAATTTGGATGAAATTTATATCATTCGAAAATTGTTGATGAGCATAAGAAAATTGTGGTCTTGGAAATGAGTTTTAAGATGGATGTGAGAAGAGTAAATTTGATAACACCATCTTAATATATTAACCTCAGAGGTCAAATTTAGATACATTGTATCCTTAATTAGGCATTAAAGGGTTGGGTACATTATTACAAAGGTTATGCTCCTCTTTTAAACAACGATAGATACATAAATACATAAATTTCTTGAGATAGGACCATGATTTTTAGAGGAAATTAATATTCACAATGGTGAGTATGATACTAGGATTTAAAAGAATAAAATAAGCAATTTCATAACACATTACTTCAACATAGCATAAAGTAAATAAAAACATATAGTAAATGGTGAGATCTCTCTTTTGGCTCTACAAAATCTGCTCCTAGGGGTTTTGCCTCAGTTTCCAATGCCTTTACCTCCAATGGCATCCCCATGTGGCATTGAAGGAGGCCCCTCCTTCAAAAATGTAGTCGCTTTTAAAGCCAACTAGGTTACTTTACATAAATTCAACGATTCCTTAGATCACAAATTACAGATGGAGGAAAACCCATCTAATACAACCAACAATGAACTTGCAACGGCTACCTATGCTACTCTAGTAATGAACAATCCAAAAGCTAATGGTTCCTGCCTTCCTAAGATAGTCAAAGCCCCCTTCCTGGAAATCCCACAAGAAAAATAAGGGAAAAAATGAACATTTGAGAGAGCATGCAGTAATATGAAAATTTGTAGGTCTGTGGCCCTAAAAAAAAAAAAAAAACCTTGCTCAGTTAGATCCACAAATGGTTAGACACTCAATGGGGATCTCGACCTCAAGTTTAGGTCAAATGGTTTCTTCACAACCATATCCAACAATACAGAGGTAGAGATCACATATTTTAAGGAGGACCATATTTCATGAATTAGATCACCTTATTCGTGAAGCCATGGGTTCAGAGATCCCACCCCAACAAAGAAGACTTTTTTACGGCCTTAGTTGGGATCCATATTTATTCTCTCCCTGGTGAATTTTTAGATCCTGAAATATTAGAAAACATTGGCAATTCCATAGGGCATATTGTTATGATTTTAGATACCACAAAGAAAGGTTGATACTCTTCTTATGCCTTTCTTTATACTTATCTAAACATATCCAAGCCCCTTCTAGCAAGCATTCAATTGGGAAGTGAAGATAAAATATGGGAGAAACCAATATATTATGAGAAAATCACCTTTAGATGCCAAAAATTCCACGAATACGATTATCTATTTCAATAGTACACAACTAATCAAGTCCAAAAAAGCGTACAAGTAAATTGGTCCTAGAATCAAGATGGGTTTACCAAAGTCACCGATAAAAGGAAGACAATTAAAAAAGGAACAGAGAATCCAACCTTTGAAAATGTAGTGGGCCATAATCAATACATGATCCTCCAATAATTGGAAGAAAATGAGACAACTATCGAAGGAGAAAAGCCCAAAAGGAAAGAGATTTGGAAAACCAGTTAGTAACCACCCCAACCAACTAAATATGCACATGCACAACCAACTTGAAAAGATCACCAAGAGAATCTAGAAATGGAGGATAACACCCAAGATTTTTATGATGCGGAATATTTAGACAATGGACCTACAAAACATTGATCTACAATATCTTGTAGAGGAATGGAGAAACAAAGAACCAACAACCATTCTTGAGGAGCAAGTTCAAATGATCACCAAAGCATACATCTGAAATCAAGATCTAATTCTCCATCAAGCTCATGAACTAGGTAATACCCCTAACCACATCTCTTCTTTTTCCTCTCATGGAATCAAAAGAAATGCTCCTAGAGATCAATTGAGTATTCTGAAAGAAGTAAAGGGAAAAGGGCGGAAAATCAATCATCAATTACTCCATAACCTAGGGGATTACTTGGTGAATATTGATAGAGTGTCACCAATGGATATCATCTTTCAACCCTCTTCTAAAAATCATTAATGAAATTCATCTCATAGAATGTTAGGGGTCTTAATGGGAAATCCAAGAATATACTCCTAAAAACAAAATCTGCTAAGAACACCCTGGCATTATGATGACTCGAGAAATCAAATTCTATTTTAAGTCTCATAACAAGATTTTAAAGAGTGTCTGGAGAAACTATGACTATCTGTCCTAGGATGCCCAAGGAGAATTAGGAGGTATTTATATCACATGGAACCCTTATTCGCTTTTCAATCTTGATTCTTTTTCTCTACCCAAAATTCTAACTACTAACTTTCAACCCATTTTTTCAGCCAATTCGAGTTTCATAACCAATGTTTATGGCCCTAGTATTCTTGTTGACAAAAAACTCTTCCTTCAAAACCTCCAAAGAGTTGCAAATCTTATAGGGAAAAATTTTAGATTATAGGTGGGGATTCCAACATGATAAAAAATATCAACAAAAAGAAAGGTGGGATTTGTCGACTTGATGAAGAAATCCCCTTCTTTGTGGAATCAATCGATAAATCCAAACTTATATATCTATGCACACACAAAAGCTTATACATCTGAAATAATAAGTGAGGAGGCACATCTCAAATAGCTTCAAGACTCGATAGATTCCTCATAGCAAAGTCTCTCTATATTTTAGGCACCAATTTTGAGGGTTCTATTCTCCCTTTCCATGGTGCTAATCATTGTTCCATAGAACTCTTTATGGATTGGATTGGTAGTCCCGAGAACAAGCCCTTCAAATTCAAGGTTGTTTAGTTACAACATTTTGATTTTATCTCTAATGTAGAAAAATGGTGGAAAGAATCAGATCATTTTCCTAGGACCCTTATGTATCACTTCCAACAATGGTTAAAATATCTCAAAATGAAAATCAAGAATTGGAATATTGAATATTTTGGTAACATCCATAAAGAAAAGCTAAATCTAGAACAAGATATGGCCACCATCCAACAAGAAATAATATCAAACAACATATATGAGGAATTGGAACATCAAGAAGTAGTTACTCACCTCTAACTAGAGGAAATATTGAAGTAAGAGGAAATCCTTTGGAGACAAAAAATCTCGAGTACAATGGCTTAATGACGGAGAAAAAAATGACTAAATTATTCCATAGATCCATGATCAACCACAATCAAAGTAATTTAATATCAAACATCAAAACAACCAATCAAAAAAAGGGGGAAAGGCATGATACAATAGCCTAAGAACTCATGAATCGTTTCCAAGCCACACTCATGGAAACGGTTCCAGACATAGTGCCTGCTATCAAGGAAATAAGAGAGAACATTCCCAAACTTTTTAACAAGGGAACATAATTATCTATGATTTGAAGGAATTACCATGCAGGAAGTGGAATAAGTTATTATGGAAATTCCTAAATGCAAGTCCCCAGGGCCTGATGATATTACCACTAATTTATACAAGGCTTATTGGAAATTTCTTGGGTATGACATTTGGCAAGTAGTAGAAGACTCTCAACACTCCTTTATCTTAATAACCCTTGATGCTACCTTTATATTTATTATTCCTAAAAAATATTGCATTGATTATCCTCTAGGTTGCAAATCTATTGCCCTAAGTAATGTAATCTATAAAATCATATCCAAAGTTATTGTAAATTGACTAAAACCCATTCTCCCCTCACTTATATCTCTTGAGAAAACTAGTTATGTGGAAGGAAGACAAATTATTGACAACATAATACTATCCGATGAACACATTCACTCTCTTAATTCCAAGAAGTCTCTAGGTATGCTCATCAAACCTTATATGTCAAAATATTTTGACAAATTGAGCTAACAATTTATTTTTCACATGATCACTACTCTTGGGTTGGATTCATTGGGTTCTTTCCCTAATTTTCAAAACTTTCTTCTCTGTCATAGTTAATGGGTCTCCCTCTCCCATTTTTGTTCCCTTAAGGAGCACCAGGAAGGGTGACCCCATTCTCCATACATCTTTCTCCTCGTGGCCGATGGGTTGGGAAGATATATAAACTCACTCCTACAACTTGGCCAGCTAAAATATCTTCCTCTTGGTTCCCATGATCTCTCTTCTTCACATTAGAATTTTGTGGACAATACTCTTCTCTTGGGAATTCCCACGGTCAAATAATACACTACCCTTAAAAACTTCCTTCAAGACTTCTCTAATGCTTTAGGAACCTCCATTAACATAGAAACATCTCAAATCTTGTTTTTTAACACCCCACTAGTTGTCCAAACTCATATATATAATTTTCTTGGTTTTTGAAGGAGCTCTCTTCTGTCAAAATACTTTGGAGCACCTCTAATTGGAAATCCTCTTAGATAAAGGTATGGGAAAATATTCTTCTTAGATTTGAAGACAAATTTTCTTGTTGGACTTTCAGATCCCTCAATTTAGCCAATTGCTTGATCTTGCTCAAATCTATCTTTCAATCCCTGTTATGGCTCCAAATCTCACTCTTATGGTTTGTGACGTTGCACTCATGGCCTAGGGAAACCCCTCCTTCCAAACTTGGTCCAAAATTTAAAAAAGAGTGTTTTATTCCCTATACGCGACATTGCCCTGAGCTAAACGCGTGTATACGCGGGTCTGTGTATACCCAACCCGCGTATATGTCTTAAAACACTTAAAGAAAATTAAATCTCCTTAATTTTGGGCGAAGATCGTGGGTTTTACCTGCTGATCACCTGTTAGTGCCCATGGCCCAACTGTTCCCAATGAATTCCAAACTAAAAAACTACTTTGGGAGAAGTATAAAAAGGCTTCAATGGGAAGGCCTAAGGGAGGAGAGAAGAGAGAGAAAGGTTATTATGCTGAGATTTCCCTGACTAGGTCTGAAGATCCTTGTGCCTCCTGCACTTCCCCCATTTCTATAGGAAACCCTTGTTTCCTTGTGTGATGATGTCCATCTACTATTTGTGATATCATGGAGTAAGTGATGGAAGGAGTTTGTTAAAGGCTTGAGTGGACGAATCCGGAGGACGGTTCTGCTTGGAGCCTGCGAAAGGACGACTCAGGTGAAATTATTCTTTTCTGTACTTTAATTGTCTATAATAAAAGAAACACATGTCTTTGTTGCCGATATAAATCAACTTTATGTTTATGATATTCATCTTAGAATTCATATGTGAATGGTTGTTTAATTGCATAACTAACTACCTTTCTTTATAATATGAAGATGGTTTCTTTATAATGTTTAGTCCATATACTATTGTACTTTCTTGAATTTATTGTTTGTAGGTCAAAGGAGCAAAGGAACTCCAAGAAGGGTTTGGACCCTAGAAGGACCTTCTCAAACGTAGGACCTCAGGTATGCCCCTTATCGTAGAGTTTGCTTATATTAGCATTATGGCTGTATGGAATGTGTGTTTCTCTGTATAGACAACTTTCAGTCTGCTAGGGTATCAGCCCAAGACCCTAGGGGAACTTTTCCCTTAACAGAATTGGCGACTCCACTGGGGACAACATCATTGTTGTTCCTAGTTTGGGTGTGTTCAAGCCAATCAGGGCTCAACTGTCTGTTTGCTTGCTGTTGCTGTGTAGTCTGTTCCTGTAGGAACTTGAATTGTAAGCTTGGTCAGTTTCTTCAGACTATTTTTTTATTTTTTTCTTGAAATCTTTTATATACGCTGTTTTTCTTGTTTACAGAAGCGTATATACGCATGTTTCCTTAAGTTAACCCACGTATACGCAGGTTTCCTTAGGCACAGTCGCGTATATACGCAATTTGTACATAAGTACAGTCGTGTATATCTTGCAATTTTCAAGATTTTTTAAATATTTTGTTTCTGAAGGTCTGTTTGCTGGTTTGATTCAGTCCTGAACAGGTACTTTCCAGTGTCAATTGTTAGTTTTACAGCAAGTATCTGATTTCGAATCCTCTCTGATTGTGAAGTGTTGATCTTGCTTTTGTTTTTGCAAGTGTCATCGTTTTTGCTTAAGCACGCAAGATTTCTTGCTTGGAATCTTGGCTGCTCTGATTCATCATAGCAAGAAGATTGATCTTAATCTTTGTGTTAAATCTTGTTTTTTGGTGACTTTTTGTTTGCTTGACAAAACTGCTTTTTGTGACCATCCACTTTTTTGTTTCATGAAAGTTGTTGATTGACACTTCCTTGAAATTTGTCTTTTTGATCTTTTGGTCTTTGTTGCCAAAGCTTTCATTGTTGCTTTTGATTGTTAAGAGCATCTTTAAACACATTTATTCTTGTTGAGTTTTCATCCATTGTGTGTTGTCAACTTGAAAACGTGTTTGTTGCCTATTCTTCAATCATAAAGTTTCAGTCTTGTTGAGAGCATTTTTGAAATGACATTTTTGTTTTTTTTTTTTGCTTTTGAAGAAAACTTTTTGAAAAACTTGGTTTTGCTTTCTTGAACTTTGTTTTGATTGGGTTTCCTTTTAGTGAATGAAAGTGCATTTTTGTTTGCCTTGAAACTTGTTTTCCATTGAAACATCAAGGTTTCTCATATCTAGAATGTTGCTTGGAGCAACAAACATATTGTCTAGGAGCATAGTATTTGGGGAATTATAAACAAGAACAATGCATTGTTTTTGGATGACTAATGGCATCAATGGAAAAATTAGCTCAAAACAAACAACTCTGCCCACACCGAGGACTTCTTCATCTCCAGGGGCCAAATATTAGTTGCACATTATTGGGACTCATCCCCCTGCAGTTCCTAATGGTACAATTGGAAGTCATACGAGGAAGGGATTAAGTCTCCCTCCCAAAATGAAAGAACAATTATCAAGCAAGAATTAGCAAACATAAGAATCTTGGTTCAAGGGGGAAATAATATTCTTCGTTCAGGTTATCATCCTTCTAGAAATTTTAACTTCTTTGAAGCTTGTAGTCTCCCCACAGGAAACATCAATGACGATGATAAAGGCAAATGGCATAAAAACTCAAACACTATCCCAAAATCACTCTTTTTTCGTGTCTTCTATTATGGAACAAAACTTTGACATGGAACAAGCTTCAAAGTCATAGTTTTCAGGACCCCTTAATTTGTCTTCTCTATTTTTCCAATTCAAAAAATGTCCCATCTTCTTAGAAACTATAACTTCTTTACTTCTATCTAGTACCACCTTGTTATGCTCTTTCAACAAAATGACATTATACAAAATAATGTCCTCTCCATTCTACGATTTTGGTGTGTCTCCCCTTTTAATAATCCCATTTTCAATAGAGCATGGAAAATCATCCTAGGATTCATCCTATGGGAGATTTGGAAGGAGTGTAACAGAAAAAACATTTAAGAATACTAGGTCCTCCATAGAATTTATTCGGCATGTTATCCTAAATAAAATAAGGCAAATAATTTATTCTCTTCCTTGGTCCTCCAAATATTGTGAATGCAATCAAACTGAAAAAGTCATTCTAACAAAATTGCCCTCTCCCCCTATTCCTTATGGAAAAATCCCTTTGTCCCCAATTTCTTCCCTTCCAGCCCTTTCTTCTGCCCCCCCGGAGGACTTCATTAAACTTAACTAAAGCAGGGCCTTGAAAGGAAATCTAGACCAAGCCCGTTATGGTGGAGTCTTTTATAATTCTAATGGACATATTTTACATGTTTATGTAGGTTCCATAGGCCTCAACACTAATAACATTGCTTGAATTTGGGCACTATAGTAGGGTTTCTCAATTTATATTCAGAACCAATTTCACAAGTTTATTCTTGAAGGATATTCCAAGACTATTACCAATATCTTCCCCAAAATCCAATGTGGATCAGATCCTTCTAAAGTAGCTAAGAGTTATAGCTTGGAAGCTTGAATAGGTAATACTACAAAACTATTGGAAAAAATAATAGCTCCCCTCCTCTCTCATGTCCGCAAATAAGGCATCAAGCTAGATGAAAAGCTAGCCAATTTTGGTCTCAGCATAACAACTCAGCCCCTTGACTTGGATTGGAGTGAGGAAATTCCATAATCTATTCAAATTCATTGTCAGGATCTAGTTATGATCCATATATTTAACTTCAAGGATGCATTCAGAATTGCATATAAAAGAGCATATTAACCAAGTAACTTAAAACCACATGAAAAGAAGCAGAACACATAAGAAAACACGAGATCAAGACACAAATATTTTATTATGGAGTTCACTGAATGTGGGCTACGTCTCCAGGCCCTGCTCAATAGTGGGTAAGCCTTCTTTTATTAAGTGGCATCAAAGAAATCAGTTAAAGCCAACTTTATAAAAATGATCCTTATACCTACAATCTGGATGGTGGCCTAAAAATGGAGATCTCATATGGAGAAATGGATGTCACCATTGAATTCTTGGCATGAAAATGTGCAAAATCGACTATAAAATTTCCCAATTATGACACTGTCACCTCTGGCCCTCTAAGGGAATCTTTAAGGAATATTTCTGATGCCCTTGCTCAAGGTTCCAACCTCTAGGTCTGCTCAGGATTTTTCTTGGCTCATTGTTCCACATCTCTCATTTTCGAGCTCCATCTCTACTTCACTTCTCCGGTTGAATGAATTGAAGGTTTATATACTTGGCGTTGGGCAGAGCCACCAAAGAATGATCCCATGGCTCATTGGTGGTGAAGCCGACTAGGCCGGTGAAAGTCTCGATATCGATCCCCCACCATTCCCATAATGGTTGACTATTTTATTTTAATGGGAAAGTGCTTTGGCGTGATTGGCATAAATGGTTGGTGGTTTTCGGTAGTTAGAGATTTGGAGCTCTATTTGATATATATGGTAACATATTGTTCCAATGGTTAACTCATCTCATTCGCGGTTATGATTCATATTACATATATGGTCATTGGTTCCACCGGGGTTAGGTGGGTCTACCTGGGGTGGCCTGCCCAACCCAAACATACATTTTTTTAATATTATATGTGATATATCCGTTGGCGGGGGTGGCAACTTGCCACCCCTATTATCATATATATATATATATTTTTACAACCACATAATCGTTTTTCAACTTGCTGAAAATAAGGGTTACTAGACAAATTATCGATTCAACAAACTCAGTCATTCTGGTGGTTGGATTCCTTGCGTCAAGTTTCTTCCATTTTGTCTCCTCAAGCCTACCACTTGGCCAAGTTTGACCCAAACTTTGACAAACTATAACTTGACCATACAAACTCAGATTTGAGTGTTGTTCACACCGTTGGAATGAGGACGATGAGCACTACGACCTGGTCTTGGTTTCACTTCCATATGAAGACTTTGATTTTTGAGATATTTTCAAGGCCACTTGTATTTTTGGATCCTCTCGAATCATTCCTCCCCACTAAGGATATTTTGGACCACCAAAAGCTTTATCAATCAATTGATGAGTGAGGGAATTTATCCCTCAATTTATTCTTCTACATCTATCGGGCCTTAATTGGATGCATTCATTTGAAGCCAATACGAAGATACTCCATGTCTCCTCGTCATGAAGTCATGATCTTCCTGTAGAGAATGATGTCCTCTGGTAGCTTGTCCAAGTACTCAGGTGAAAAATCATCCACTATAGTAATTTGTCCAACCTCTTCGATGTCCATGGTCAATGGAGGCTCATAAAGCCTCAAGTTTTCAACATTCACCGTTGAGTACATCTTCATGTATGCTGGAAAATCAAGACGAAAAACATTGTCTCCGATCTTCTCCAATATGGTGAATGGGCCATATCGGATCGATAAAAAATTATTTCCTTCCCCTTTCATTTTGTCTTTGTTGATGTGGAGCCACACTTTATCTCCAAACTAGAACTGGTGATCGACTCGGTGCTTTTCATGTCAGGCTTTGTATTGAGCTTAACTCTTCTCCAATTGCTCCTGCATTGCCTAGTGAATCAACTGAATCCACTGAATGAACTTTCGTGTTTTGTCCCTTTCATCTTGCCCATTAGAATATTCATCTTTCCCAAATACCATGTCTAAGAGATCCTTTGGTAAATAACCAAATCATGTCTCAAATGGTGAGCTCTACATGGATGAATGCACTGCTTGGTTGTATGCATGTTGTACATAAGGAAGCATCTCATCCCACAACTTGGGATGCTTGCCACAATAAACTTAGAGTAAGTGTATCATTGTGCAGTTGACAACCTTTGTTCGTTCATTGGTTTGCGGATGAAATTCCATGCTCCTCTTCAACTTGGTGTACATCATTCTCCACAAACTAGGCCAAAACTCTCCAAGAAAGCAAGAGTCTCGATTAGACAAAATGGATATGGGCAACCCAAAGTGGACCCATACAAATTGGAAGAAGACATGAGAAATTTTATTTGTAATGACCTACTTTTTACAAGGCATTAATACACACATTTTTCTAGCTTGATCCACAATGACATACAAATAGTCATGACCTCTCCTAGACAAAGGAAAACCACCTACAAAATCCATCGACACGCTTTCCCATGGATGAATCAGAATAGGCAGTGGTGTGTAGAGCCCCAATTTTATATTAGTGGGATTGCTAACTGAACACAACACACATCCCTTTACATATCGAGTCACAACATTTTTCATGTGAGTCCAATCAGACAACCTTTGCAAATGACACAAAGTTTTCCCTACACCAAAATGACCCGACACAAGAGAGGTATGTGCCTCTATGATTACATGTATTCGTTCATTGGTGGGGATACAAAGTTTTCCAAGGTGATACACCAACTTTCCATAAAAATGGTAACTATCCACCTGTGATCCATGAGTCAGTTTTGCATAAATCTCTTTAAAATTATCATCATCAACATATTGTTCAACAAAAATTTCAAAAGATAAAGAGGCATTTTTCAAAACTATAGATGCAGAAATAAAAGGGCAAGAAAGCATATCTACCACTTTTTTGTTAGTGCCCTTCTTGTATTTTATTACTAAGTGAAATTGCTGAAGGAATCCCATCCATCTGAAATGACGTGCCTGTAGAAGCTTGGTTTACGACTGGAGGTACTGCAAGGGCTGGTGATCTGTGTGAATGATGGTCTCCTTACCGATCAAATAGTGTTTTGACTTCTTCACACTTTGAACCAAGGCATACAACTCCTTTTTGTATGTGGGATAGTTCACGACAACTTGGGAGAATGTATTTGAATGGTAACATACATGTTTTCTTTGCTGCATCAAAAGTACTCCCATGGCGTATCCGTTGGCATCACTCTCAATCTCAAAAGGATGTTGGAGGTCTGGTAAGGCCAAAATTGGTGCGGTGTTGATCTTCTCTTTCAGTGCATCAAAGAATCTATGTTTCTTTCCTCCCCACTTAAAGGTTTGCTTCACACTTGTCAATGCATGTAAGGGGGATGCAATGAGGATAAGTTGCAAATGAATCTTCTCCAATATTTTATTGCACCCAAAAAGATACGAACCTTTGTAACATTGGTGGGTTTAGACCACTTTAAAATCACATCAATTTTATAAGGATCTATTTTCAATTGTCCACAACCGACAATGTGACCTAAGTAAACCAAAGAGGTCTTCCCAAACTCACATTTAGACATTTCAACATACAATTTTTCTTTTTGAAAAACATCAAGCACTTTCTTAACATGACACACATGATCATCCCATGTCCTAATGTAAACATGAATGTCATCAAGATACACAAGTACAAAATCATCAAGAAAAGGCTTGAAAATATCAGTCATCACCCTCATGAATGTGGCCAGAGAATTGTACAATTCGAATGGAATCACCAACCATTCAAACAACCCCTATTTTTATATTGAATGCAGTATTCCATACATCCTATTTTGCAATCATGACCTGATGATAACCATTGCGCAAGTCCAGTTTTGTGAAATTGATAGCATTTTTCAATTGATCTTACAAATCATCAATGCGAGGGAGAGGGTATCGATTCTTCACCATTATTTTATTGAGTGCTCTACAATCCATGCACACCCTCCATGTTCCATCCTTTTTCGTGACCAACACAATCAGTGAGCCACATGGAGAAGAATGTGGTCTTATGACCCCTTGGTTCAGCAATTCCTGTACTTTCTTCTTTATCTCCTCCATCTCGATAGTTGACAACCAGTAGATACCAATGATCGGTAAAGGAAAATCCTGCTGCAAATGAATCTCATGTTGAATATCACACTTTGGAGGCAACCCACTAAGTTCTTGAAAAATCCCATCATAGTTAGAAACAATTTCATACAATTCCTTTTTATGAGTGGGATCACAACCTTGGAAAGCTTCAAATGTCTTGACATCCTTTACTCTCACAACCATGAGCATACACCCCTTGCTGGAATTAATCAATCTCTTCATTTGACCTACACTTACGAGATTGGCACTAATTTTGGCATGATGAGCTCTAACAATGTATTCTACCCCATCTTTCGTGAGGTGATACTTGTTTTCATGGAGAAAGAAAACTTCTTTCCTATCATACAAATATAGACTCCCCAATACAATACCACATATATCCAAGGGTACAACATCAAGATCAACCTCATCAACTAGTTTGGCTGCAATCACAAATCTAGCTCTTGCTTGGTTACATGTAATTTTGCTTTGTCAAACACCCAACCAAGTGGGTATGGTTTCGGATGAGGCTTAGTATCTAAGCCTAACTTTCTAACCAAGGATTCTGAAATCAAATTTGCTTGTGAACCCGAATCAAACAAGGTTTCCAATTTAGTATGTTTTATTATGTCTCTAATGTGGAACAATTGAATTCTCTTTCGTTCATTAAGAGGCTCATTTAAAGAACTTGTACTTGCATGCAATTCAAAATTTTCATTATCATGAAGAGAAAGGGTACCTTATCTGCCCACTGTTGTGATCAATGTCTCATCACCAGAATCAGATCCAAGGTCCTGCTATGTGGTTTTCATCGTCTATTGTTTTCCCTTTCCTCCAAATATCTTTGGTTTCAACTCCGGATGCAATCTATAACAATGTTGATCATCATGGCCTTCCTTCTTGCGATGTGTGCAAGATGGCTTTGCTCCTTCCTCTTTCTTGGTTGTAACTGCATTTTTGTCCTTTCCCTTGCCTTTTCCCTTGAACTTGCCATTATGAGGTTTAAAAAATGTTTTCTTTGGCCACTCTTCTTTATAATTCTTACCTCTGCTTTCAAGGTGAATGGCCTTTACACTAGATGCATCAATAGTAGTAGGCTCAAATAATAACAAAGAATGTCTTACAGTTTTAGGTGAATCAAGTGAAATGCCCAAATTCAATGCTTGTTTTCTAAAATCTTATGTGAAGCTTTTCACATTTTGACCCTTGCCTTGCCTTAAATATGTCCATTCCATTAAAGCCTTTTGTTGATAACCCAAAGGATAAAACTAATATTTTAATGCAAAAACAAAATTAAGAAGGATTATGTTCATAAATATAGATCACGGACTGTGATTCTGGAGCAGCCATGAAACCCTAGCTGCACCTCGGTGCCTCTGCGCCCTTGCTACTCTCTGGCTCGTGGCTTTGGGCCCTCTGCCCCCCTTCTCTGCGTTCCTTTTTGAGTTTCTGCGGTTCAGAGCGCACGTCTTCTGCTGGGTGGGACGATTAAGCCAGGCTCACCCTCATGGAGGTCCCGGGCTCGCCCCAGGCAGGCCTGCCTTCATCGGCCGAAGCTTTATCTCCGCTCTTGGCCGGCTTGCCGCAAAAGAAGAAGAGCGAAGCAACCAAGTTTGTCAAGAGGCTAGAAGACATTCCTGAAATCTCCCTGCCATGAGAGACACCGATTCAAGTTGCCCTCTCCTTAGCTGAGGGGGCTCTTGTTGGCCAGTTCACTGGACTTTGGCCTTCTCCTAAGACCATTGAGTCCTGGTGTCTAGTCAATTTAACGTCTTAAATTTCTCTACATAAATTATCAATCCGGGTATCGTAAACTGATGAAGTGTGGTGCACCATATGTGCTTAGTTAACCTTTTTCTTACTTCGTTGTTTTATAGATTTTATTTTGTTTTGGGGTTTTGTTTTTGTTTGTTTCGTAAAGTACCTAATGCAAATGGAAATCCTATTCTAAGGTCTTAAGAATACTTTTAAAGGTCAAGTATGGATGTAAATTTCAAGACAAAGTCTATGTCCCTAATGGTAACTTCCAAAACTTAGCACTTCAAAAGATCTCAAAACATGTTATTGATGGAATTAGTACTTAAACAAAAGTGTAAATATGCAGCTACTTCAATCAAAATGGAATGCAACAACCAATCAATGAACTAGTGACTATGAAACCCAGTATCCTTGCTAGTGTATAAAAAGAAAACTGAACTTAAAGCAATTCAAAAACTGTAAGCAAAGTAAACTAAATCATATCACATCAACTCATATTCTGACCCCTCACCATTCGACTCGCTCCGGCGATAGGAGGTAATCATAAACAAATTGAGAAATTTGATATCTAATTTGCATAAAATGAAACTAATATTAAACTACATATTCATACTTCAATCCCTCACCATTCGACTCGCTTTGGCTATAGGAGGTAACTGAAAATGACATGAGCAATTCAATAACTAACTTGCAGAAAAATAAACTAATATCAAAATACACATTCATACTTCAATCCCTCACCATTTGAGTCGCTCTGGCTATAGGAGGTAACTGAAAATGACATGAGCGATTCAATAACTAACTTGCAGAAAAATAAACTAATATCAAACTACGCATTCATGCTTCAATCCCTCACCATTTGAGTCGCTCTGGCTATAGGAGGTAACTGAAAATGATATGAGCAATCTAATATCTATCTTGCAGAAAAGTAAATGAACAAAACAACACTAAAAGAAATAACAATGCTGGAATTACAACTCAGAAAATAAATCAGCAGAAGGACAAGATGATTCCATCATGTCATTAGTCATTAAAAAGCTATGTGCATTACTAATCTACAATCAACCGGTTGAACACACTTGCATGAATGAAAAATCTAATCTATCAAACTTGAAAACAATCAAATGACATAATGAAATCAAAGCAAAATTTACAAAATGAAATCTACTCTACCTTACATTCTAATATGCTCCATGACATCTACTTCACATCTCCTTCCATGCTGAAAACATCAAAGCTTTATTCAAATTCTTCAAAATTACAAAGTACAACAAAGCTCTCCAAAGCTTTCAAAAGCCATCAAGGAAGAACTACAAACTCCAAGCTAAAGAACTTACAAGCTAAAAGACTTAAGAACTAACAAATGAAGGAGAGAGATCTCCTATTTATACAAAAAGATGAGAAGCCATCTCATTAATGAGAGTCCATGAATCTCTCCCTCTACCTCTAGAGTCCTAATCAAAATAGGAACTAATAAGACACATGTCTTCTTAGAGTTACAATACAATTAGGAGATGTGACACATGTCCTCATGATCCCATGATTCTTTCCACTCAAATTCGAATTTGGCCTTAGAGTGCCACATAAGGGTCTTCTAGAAGCCTCCTTTCAACCTACACATGTCAACAATCTCAACCCATTTGTTAGGTATAATCATATGCACATTATTTTCTAATTTTTAACCACAAATTCACTTAAAAGACTTAGAATTAATAAAGATTGGAAAAACATAAATGTGGCCCAATGCTAATGAAAGTGGGATGAATGTGGTGACATAGTAGTGAAATGGAGGTGAAATGGAGGTGATATAATGGACATAATAGTGAAAGTGTAATGGAAATGAATGACATTTTCTAGACTCAACACCTGGGTAAACAGGAACTGGGATCCTCTGATCAAGAGCAGTGTCACCTATTACTTCTTAGGACGAGGGTTTTTCCTCTTCGAATTCACCTCAAAGGAGGACAAGGATCTAATATTTCAGAATGGTCCCTATTTCATGGGCCCCCAGGGCTTGTACCTCAACAGATGGACGCCGGATTTCGACCCTACATCGATTTCCCCTCAGCTATCCCTGTATGGGCCAGACTTCCTAATCTCCCTGTCCATTGCTGGAACTGGGACTTGTTGAAACACATCGGAAATGCCCTTGGGAAATTCATAGATAGGGCAAACAACAAAGATCAATATGACTTTGCTCGCATCTGCGTAGAAGTAGACCTAGAGGCGGGTCTCCTGGAAGCCATCAAAATTAAAGTAGGAAACTGGACCCATTCGCAAAAGCTAGACTACGAGCAACTACCATTAAAATGCCGAAAATGTCATGTCTATGGCCACTTCGCCAGAGGATGCCCAACCAATGTGGAACTAGATAAGGGTAAAGAAGAAGTTTGGAATTAGGTCAAATGTGCCAGGAAAATCCAAAAGCAGGCTCGTCCAAACGAAAGAGGTTCTCAGGCCCCCCTCAGCAACCCCCTCCCAGAAAGGATCAAGAAAAAAAATTCACCGCCTTAAGCTCGCAAATAGAGGAAACTCAGGAACCAGAAAATAAAAAATCAACCCCACCCTCTAAAGGCACCCCCAAAGGTTCTGGAAATCGAGTTGAGCAAGCTGGAATTGGTGTTCCAGCAACAGAGGCAATGGCTGAAAGTGGTGTTCTAGCATTAGATATGGCAATGGTTGAGAACTCCAAAGGAAACACTGACGTAATAGAGGAAGAGGAGCATGAATCAGAGTGCTCAGAGGAAGAAGGGGAAATAGGAGAATCCCAAGCATCGATAAGGAGATCCACAAGAGGCCGCAAATAAAATCGGGAAAAAAGAGAGCAGGAAACTTTTAAGGATAAGCTTCAAGGCAGCCAGCCAACCCTTGAGAAGCTCCTAACATCAAAAGGAAAGATGGAAAGAAACCAGTCCCAGGGCTCCAAGGGAGCCAACTAGAAATACAAATGATGAAGATAGTCTCCTGGAACTGTAGAGGCATGGGGAGCAGAATCAAAGAAGAAGCCATCATAACTTTAATAAGAATAGAAATTCCTGACATACTTCTCATCCAGGAGACTAAACTGGAAGACTCCATCTTCCTTCAGGCAAGCAAGAAACTCTAGAACAAATGTGAGGCGAAAGCTATCCCAGCCCGAGGGGCTTCCGGAGGGCTGGCCACTCTTTGGAACGCTAGCAAATTCTCATTCGTTTCTGAGACCCTCAATACTCATTGGATGCTCTTAAAATTGCAACACTTAGACTCAAAAGAGATTATTAGCCTCTTCAATGTGTACATCCCCATGAACGTTGTGGAAAAAAAGGCCTGCTGGGACTCCATAAGAACCCAAGCAGATCTAGTTAATCTTTAGAATATCATCATAGCAGGAGATCTCAACCTCACTCTCTTATCAATAGACAAGAGAGGAGGCAACATTGTTCGAGATTCGGCAAGGGAATGGGCAGAGGACCTTATGCAGGACTGGGACCTGCTGGACATCAAGCCAATCTCTGGTAAGTTCACTTGGACTAACAAAAGAATTGGTCCTGGCCACATTGCTGCTAGATTGGATAGATTATTAATTCAAAGCTCTTTTCTTCTGCTTGGATTAAAGGCTAGAGTTCATATCCTCCCATGCAGCACTTTGGATCATAAACCCATCAAGATGGAACTGGTGTTTCAGCTTGACCTTGGTCCAATCCCCTTCAGATTTAGCCTGATTTGGACTAATGAATCAGACTTCATGCATTTAGTTAAGGGCATCTGGAAGCAGCCTGTAAAAGGCTCCCCCTTTTTTATCTGGGAGGAGAAGCTTAGAAGAGTGAAAAGGGCTTTAAAAAGTTGGGCCAAAACTCTACCCAATCCAACAAATGAAAGGAAAAATCTCCAACGCAGTTTGGAAAATCACCACCTCCAAGCTGAAACAACTGACATAACTAAAGAGTTTCTTTACAAAGAAGCCTAGCTCCAGCAAAACTTCCATAAGGCTTGTCTAGTAGAAGAAGAGTACTGGAGACTTAAGTCACGCAGTCTTTGGCTTAAAGCAGGGGATAGGAACTCTTCCTTCTTCCATAAACAAGCTAAGACTAGGAAATGTACCAATGCCATTTCTGAAATCAAAGATTGCACTATTACTCACAAAGATAATGCAAGCATCAAAAAAGCTGCCTCCCTTCACTTTAAAAGCCTGTATAGTGAAGATAAAATTCTGGACCAAAGCTCTGATATGATTGACGTGGTTCCCTCCTTGATTACTATTGAAATGAATCACCTTCTTGAAGCTAAAGTCACTAAGAATGAAGTGAAGGAAATCCTCTTCACCATGGACTCGGACAAAGCCCCTGGACCAGATGGATTTACAACCAGATTCCTCCACTCTTGCTAGCAGATTGTGGAAAAAGACCTATACAAAATGGTTATTAAGTCCCAATCTTGCTAGAAAATCGGAGGCAGCACGAACTCTGCTTTTCTTGCTCTCATCCCCGAAGAGCAATGTGCCAACACTTTCAACAGGTTTCGTCTGATATCGCTATGTAATATCGTTATAAACTAATTGCTAAAGTCATTGCTAATAGACTTAAGCTCATCCTCCCCAAAGTCATTCCGGAAAGCCAAGTAGGATTCATTCAAGGGAGACAGATAGTGGACAACTACATGCTGGTCCAAGAGGCAATCCACTCAAGTATGAGTCGCAAGGAAAAAGTTATGGTCGTCAAGCTTGATTTAGCAAATGATTTTGATAGAGTCAAGCATATTTTCCTGCTGAAAGTCTTACACAAATTTGGATTTGGGAAGAATTTTATAAATTGGATTCAGGTTAGCATTTCAGAGCCTTGGATTGCTCCATTAGTAAACGACATAGCTGCTGATTTTTTCAAAGCCACGAGAGGGATCAGGTAGGGGTGCCCTCTCTCACCCCTTCTTTTTGTTCTTCAAGCCTCTGTCCTTAGCTTCTATTTAGACAAAGAAATGATTGACCAGGAAATTGCTGGGCTCTGTATAGCAAGAGGTGTTAAAAACATCAATCATGCCCTCTTTGCGGATGACACCTTGTTATAGGGAGCTGCCTCTGTGCTTATAGCCTCCAGATTTAAAGGAGACCTAGACAAATTTTGTTTGATTTCAGGAAGTAGTTTAAACAATGGCAATGCCATATCTATTGCTGGAACACCACTTCCAGCATGCTCAATTCCATTTCCAGAACCTTTGGTTTCACAGCCTCCTCAAATTGGACTTCCTTCAAGTATTTGAGCCTTCCTGTTTTTCTTAAAAGAGCCTTCAGCAGAGATTGGCTTCCCCAACTGGAGAAATTCAAGAACAAGCTGCTTGCTTGGGGTTTTTCCCGGCTCAACATTGTTGGTAAGTCTATCCTCATTAAATCAGTCCTTAACAGTCTTCCCTTATTTCAGTTTTTTGTTCTTCTTGCTCCCTCTGGGATTCTCAGAAAAATGAAGGATATCATTCGGAATTTTTTTTGGAAGGGGGGCAAGAAAAATGAGAAAAATATTTTGTTAGTCAGCTGGGATTCCATCTCCAAACCGCTCTTGGAAGGAGGTTTGAACTTCAAAAATCTTGGATATCAAAATATCGCCATGTGAGCTAAGCTCATTTGGAGAATTATTGCTCCTAACCCTGGCTGGGCACATCTAGCTCTTTGGAAAAAATATTTTAAGGGTAAGCGATCCCAGTGTCTAGACCATCCTCTGCTACTCCTGAATTCGCCCATCCATAAGCTCTGTTGAAAATCCTATCCGCTTATAAATACTCATGCCTACTGGGTCCCTGGCAATGGAAAAAGGATCAACCTTTGGACAGACATAATTATGAACAATGAGTTGCTGGGAGACTATCCCTCTCTCCAAGCGTTGCGCAGTTCGATGAAAGATGCAGGAATGCATTCCCTGTGGGATATCTCAGCCTCGCAGGATTCACGCCAGGTTGGTTGGAAAATTTAAATGCCCCTAGATTTGGATATAGAATGCGAGGAAATGCTCTCCAAGCTTCACGGATTGGCTCCATCGCGGATGTGAAGTAGGAATTCTAGAGGTTGGGGTGTGTAGGCTGGTGGTTATTTCGTTGCTCAGGGATACGACATGCTATGCGCGTGCTCCCATGTGGCCACGAATCCAAAGCCTTGGAAAGAGATTTGGTACCACCCCTCTCTGCCAAAAATAAATTTTTTCAATTGGCTGTTATGCCATTCCAAAATCTTGACTGACGATAATCTGCAGAAGCATGGCTTCCACGGCCCTTCAAGGTGCAGAATTTGCAAGGTAAATCAGGAAAGCGTTTCACATTTGATGCTAGAATGTTCCTTTACTTTGCAGATCTGGTCCGCGCTGCTGAAAACTTTGAGTTCCAGCTTCGAGTTGCCTGCCTCCACTGTTGTTTTTTTGTCAAATGGCTGCAAAGGTACCCTAGTCCTCCTCCAAAAAACAAAATTATTAGAGCTGCTTGGTTTATCCTCCCTAAATTACCTGCTGGCAGATTTGGCTTGAGTAAAACAAAAGGATTTTCAGAAACAACGAGCAGGACGTCAAGCTAGTGATAGTTAAAATTAAATGCTAGTTAAAAGAGTGCCTGAGAGACCATAAAGATGATTTAAATCTCACCCAGCAAGATAAAAATTGGGGCTCTTCTCTCGACCTACAGTTCCAAAAATTGGTAAAGAGTATCTCCCTCCCAAAAGCTTGGAAAATAAGGGCTACAACAAACGAGCTCCAGGGATGGATTGCAAACCATTAGAGGCACTCTCTATTTTTTGATGGGGCTGCTAAGGGAAATCCTGGAAGAGCTAGTGCTGGAGGAGTTATATTAAACCCAACTGGTTCTAGGATTCACAGTTTCGCCTAGGACTTGGGCATCGCTTCCAGCATCCAAGCAGAGGCTTTGGCTCTTTTTCAAGGACTCAAGATTCTGAAAGTGTTGAACATCAGGGAGGTTAATGTTATTGGAGACTCTCAGGTTATTATTAACACTATGGTGACACATTCTAAGTGAAAGGACCTAAGGCTAGCACAACTGATCCACAGAATTTTAGACCTAGGTGACTCTTTCCAGAATTTAAATTTCTATCATGTGTTGAGAGGCAATAATAAGGAGGCGGACATTGAAGCTAACAAAGCAACCCTTCTTACGGCTGGTGCTCTGCTCAGAGGCACACAAGAAATATGGGAACCAATTCCTTAATTTAGAACATTGTCATGTTTTATTGCTTTTTGTTAAATCAGTTTGTTTGTACCCACAAGCTTGGGAAAATCTTTGAAATTGATCACATAGTTGCAACTAAGAAAATATGTGAGCTAAACATAAATGTCATGGTCTTGCAAGATTGTTCAACAATTATCATTTTAGACTCACCTTTTGTAATCCGCTCTTTGGCATTAAGGCCAAGTCTCTAATATATCCACTACCCATTTCTGTAAAAAAGAAGAAGAAGAAGAAAGGATATTACCCAAGTTTTTGCTGCCTTTCTACAACTTGTTCTCCCATAAGATGAGAGCGATGCCACTCAACCAAAGAGATGCTAATTGGATATTTGCCTCATCTTTCTCGATCTACTGAATCCGGTAATAGACCTCGATCTACCTAATCTAATTGTTAAGTTTCTATGCATTACATTCTCCATTATATGTGGGCAAATCAAACTTTACATCTAGCTTAAAAAATGGCTTCTTAGATGTATTCCTATGATGCATGTTAGAGTGATGAGAAGAAGAAGAAGAAGAAGAATTGTCACTAGAAGATGGAGAGGGAGGAGGCTCTTCTCCACCGCCTCCATGATTTACCAATGCATGGTCATCTGGATCTTTCTTCTTGGGCTTGATTGTCTTCTCATACTCTGCAAATAGCTTGTCAACTTTCTCTATCATGGTGTAGAAAGCCTCGCAATAGTTTTACTCTTCCTCATCTGCCATGTTCCATCTTCATGGTGCACACCGCGTTTCAGGATCAAAGGAATCAAGTTTCCCTTCACCTCTTTGGATCTTGTTCTTGGTTAGCATTCACTCATGCAACTCACATCAAGAAGACCTACTCTAGTACCAAAACTTGATCTAGATCTTTAACTTCAAGGCTGCTTTTAGAATTGCATATAAAAGAGCATATTAGCCAAGTAACTTAAAACCACATAAAAAGAAGTTGAACACATAAGAAAACATGATATCAAGACATAATGATTTTATTACAGAGTTCACCCAATGTGGGCTATGTCTTTGGGCCCTACTTAATAGTGGGGAGTCCTTCTTTTATTAAGTGGCATCAATGAAATCGGTTACAAGCAACTTTATAAAAATGACCCTTATACCTCCAATCTAGATCATGGAATGACAATGGAGAGCTCAAATGGAGAAACGAACATCACCATTGAATTCTTGGCATGAAAACATGCAAAATCGACTATAAACTTGCCCAATTTTGACACTGTCACCTCTGGCCCTCTAAGGGAATCTTCAAAGAATCTTTTTGATGCCCTTGCTTAGGGTTCCAACCCCTAGAACCACTAAGGATTTCACCCATCTCATGGTTCCACACCTCTCGGTTCAGACCTTTGCCTCTGCTTTACTGCTCTGGTTGAATGAATTGAAGGTTTATATACTTGGCGCTGGGCAGAGCCACCAAGGAACGAGCCCGTGGCTCGTTGGTGGTGGAGCCGACTAGGCCGATGTAGGTCTCGGTTTATATCCCCCACCATTCCCATAATGGTTGAATTTTTTTATTTTAATGGGCAAGTGGTTTGGTGCTGTCGACATAAATGCTTGGGGATGTTGTTGGAAATAATACTGAGAGGGGGGGTGAATCAGTATTATCTAGCAATTTACCAAATCTTCCTTATTTGATTCTTTGAATTATTCTTGCATATCAATACCATAAAACAATGAGCATGAATAAAGAAAATAGACAGTCACACCAAAGAACACAAGATGTAAGGTGGAAACCCAATGCGGGAGAAAACCACCTGCTGCAATATGTCTCTATCTTCTTTCAAGAAATTCTTTTTACCAGCACGCAGGCTGCAACCTGCAGAGAGCTACAACTCTCTCTCGTTTTCCAGTCTCTCCTGGAAGGGAGCTACAACCCCCTACTTCTTTTCATGAAGAATCAAATGATCAACAAGTATACAACAGATACAGTCTACTACAGATATCAGATCAGTAATTACAGAAACAACCCAGAACACCTTATGAACAAAAATATACAGTCAACAGATCATCTTAAGACAGGGACGCATATTTTCTTTCTGTGGCCTGCGACTGGACGCAGTGTACCTTCTGCTGTTCTGCGTGCAGACGCACTGTTCTTCTTTGCTTTTCTGCGATCGACGCACCCAGCACCACTGACGCGCCGCGTCTTTCGCTTCAGAGACGCACCCAATAACACAGTCGCGCCGCGTCCTTTGCCTCAGAGACGCACCTGAGCCTTTACTGTCCTGCGTCCCGGCGCACTTTCTCTTCACTGAACCTGCGTCCCTTCAGATATAGAAGATAAGAGGACTTCAGATTCAACCCAAACACTCAGATCTACAGATCTGATCATGCGCCATATAGATCATAGTCCATTAGAAGATTCGCCTTTATAGATCTGGACTAGATCTCACCAAGAGATGTTCAACCAAGATGATGCCAAATCCAAATGAACTCCTTTGCTTTATATAGGCAAGCTTCTCCCCAAAACATGGAACAATACCACGAGCCGACACCATAGAAACACAAAACCGTCGGCTAGATACCACACAAGAAACCCCCACGTGCTTTTCTCTGCCTTGAAATGAGTGCACAGGGCGGACGCACCTCCTGAACGGCTGGCCTGCGTCCCTGGACGCGGGTTCTGCATGGTATACCTGCGGGGACGCACTTGCTGAACATATTTCCTGCGTCCTTCTTGATTTATCACCTGAATGGGTTTGCCATCAAGGACAACACCTGAATCATAATGCCAACAATCTCCCCCTTTGGACTTGATGGCAACCACATAAGCTTCACCTTCATTCTCCCCCTTTGACATCAAGGGCAAAGGGTATGCTCCCCCTATGCTCATGCTTCTCCAGATCTGTAACCAGAAATCCATCATGAAGGAGATAGAGACATATTGCAGCTTTTTCCAAGATCTCCTTTTCCATAATGCCAACAATGCATTATGTGCTCCCCCTGAGCCTATACCATCAATAGGAAGATGATCAACAGTAAGATGATGCATCAACAACCCCCAGCTTTTGCCTGAGGTATTCAAAAGTGTCCCTAGGCAACGGTTTGGTGAAAATATCAGCAACTTGTTCCTTAGAAGGAACATACTCCAACTTGACCTTCTGTTCAAGTACTTGTTCCCGGAGAAAATGGTACTTGATTGGTATGTGCTTGGTTTTTGAATGCATAACTGGATTCTTTGAGATGCTGATTGCACTTGTGTTGTCACATAAGATAGGAATAGGAGGTGTACAAGTGATCTGATAATCCTGCAAAGTCTGCATCATCCAAAGAAGTTGAGTGCAACAAGATGCCGCAGCAACATATTCTGCTTCAGCTGTAGACAAGGCAATTGAACTCTGTTTCTTGCTGAACCAAGATACCAGTCTGGGACCCATAAAGAACGCACCACCACTTGTGCTTTTTCTGTCATCCACGCTTCCGGCCCAATCTGCATCTGTATAAGCATGAAGAGTGAGATCTGTATCTCTAGGATACCATAAGCCATAATTTTGAGTCCCTTGAAGATATTTGAAAATTCTCTTCACTGCTTGGAGATGAGTCTCCTTTGGATTTGCCTGAAATCTTCCAACTATTCCAACTGCATGCATGATGTCTGGTCGGGTACCTGTCAAATATAGTAAACTTCCAATCATAGATCTGTAGGTTGGTTGATGTACTGCTGCAGATTCGTCATTTGTACTGAGACTACATCCTGTGACCATGGGTGTACATACTGGTTTTGCATCTTCCATGCCATATTTCTTCAAAATCTGCTTGAGATACTTGGTTTGAGATAAAAGGATTCCTCCTTTCTTTTGTTGGATTTGCAAACCAAGGAAGTATGTCAGTTCTCCTAGCAAGGACATCTCAAATTCTTTCTGCATAACCGAGGCAAAGTTTTGGCTCATAGCTTCTTCATTGCTGCCAAAAATAATGTCATCTACATACACAACAAGTATTAGTAATTTGTCATTTTCAACTTTTATATAAAGATTGCTATCTGCTGAACCTTTTGAAAAACCTTGTTGATGAAGATATTTGTCCAACCGGTAGTACCAAGCCCTTGGAGCTTGTTTGAGACCATAGAGAGCCTTTTTCAATCGGCATACAAGATTTGGATCATTTCCAAGAATGAACCCATCTGGCTGTTCAATGTACACTTCTTCATCCAAGTCTCCATTCAAAAAGGCTGATTTCACATCCATTTGAAATACTTTGAAGTTTTGACAACTTGAGAGAGCAAGAAACATTCGGATGGCCTCAAGTCTTGCAACAGGAGCAAAAGTTTCTTCAAAGTCTATTCCTTCTTGCTGCGCATACCCTTTACAAACAAGTCTGGCTTTATTTCTAATTACTTCTCCATTTTCATTCAATTTATTTTTGAAGACCCATTTTGTTCCGATAACATTCTTGTCCTTTGGTCTAGGAACCAGCTCCCAAGTGTTGTTCTTTTCGATTTTCTCAAGTTCTTCATCCATTGCTTTCACCCAAAATTCATCTTTGCATGCTTCTTTCACATTTTGTGGTTCAGTAGAGGAGAGTAATGCCAAATAACTTGAAGCTTCTGCAACTGTTCTTCTAGTTTGTATACCTGCTTCTTTTTGTCCCATGATCTGAGATTCTGGATGGTTCTTTTGAACATATCTGGATGGAGTCTTGTCTTCTATTCTTGTTCTTTCTTCTGCTTCTTCGTGAGGTCCTTCTTGAGATTGTTCTTGCGGTTCTTCTTCTTCATCATCCTGTCTTCGAGGGTAGCTTTCATCTTCTTCAATGTCTTCACGATGTATTTGCCTAGGAATGTATCCCTTCTCATCAACCACTACATCAATGCTGTCAACAATTCTGCCAAGTCTTTTATTGTAGCATTTGTATGCTTTGCTATGTGGAGAGTAGCCAAGAAGAATTCCTTCATCTGCTCTGGGATCAAGTTTGCCAAGCTGCTCCTCAGTATTCTTGATATAGCATTTGCTCCCAAAGATTTCGAAGTGCTTCACCGAAGGAGTTTTACCACTCCAGAGCTCATGAGGAGTTTGAGTGCTGTTCACTCGGACATTTGTCTTGTTGAGAATAATAACTGCCGCATGTGCAGCTTCACCCCAGAAGGTTGCAGGAGTTCCTGATTCATCAAGCATAGCACGAGCCATTTGCTGGATTGTTCTGTTCATTCTTTCAACTACTCCATTTTGCTGAGGAGTTCTAGCTGTAGAAAATTCTCTCCTTATCCCATGTTCATCACAGAAATCGAAAAATTCATTTGAAGTAAATTCCCCACCTCTGTCGGATCTGAGGCACTTAATTTTGTGACCTGATTCATTTTCAGCCAAAGCTTTGAAGGATTTGAATTTTTCGAAAGCTTCATCTTTGTGCTTCATAAGTCCTAACCAAACAAACCTGTAGAAATCGTCAATAAATAATATCAAGTATTCCTCTCCTCTAGGTGTCCTTTTTCTGAATGGTCCACATACATCTGTATGTACTAGCTCAAGAGGCATGCTGGCTGATCCTTCTTTCTCTGGAAAGTTAGTTCTGGTTTGTTTTCCAAACTGACATGATCTGCATATGGTGTTGTCAGGAATTTTGATATCTGGAAGATCGCGAACTGCCTGATATTTGCAAGCTTTCCTTATTTGAGAGAAGCTTAGATGTCCCAACCTTCGATGCCATAACCAGTGCTCTTCATCCTTGCTTAGATAGCATTGTTGTTGTCCTTCATCAAATATGTATAGATTATTTGGAGTTCTTTTTCCTTTGAGAACTGTTTTACCTGTATCAAGATCACGAACAACACATCCATTTGATCTGAATATAACCTCGGTTCTTTGATCACACATCTGGCTTACACTTAGTAGATTATGCTTTAGTCCATCAACAAACAAAACATTTCCAGCCTTAACATCTTCTTTTAAAGGAGCAATACCTTTTCCTTTTATAGTTGCAGGAGTATCATTTCCAAAAGACACTTTCTTTCCCTTTTCTAAATTAGAATAAGATTCAAGTTTTTCTTTATCACCTGTCATATGCTTCGAACATCCACTGTCAATGTACCATAAATTTTCTTGTCCTTCTGCATAGAATGCTATCCCACATCTTTCTGTTTGAGGTTCCTTTATTTTCCATGTTTTGGTGCCTGAGGCTTGTTCCTTTTTCTGTTCTTGTACCTTTCTTTCCGGAAACCTGCTTCTGCATTCAAAGTCTTCATGTCCAAAATTATTGCAAATAGAACATTCAACTTCATTTTCAAGAGCTGAAAAGTTGTTATAGGTCCTTTTTGTAATCCCTGTCATACTTCTTTGTTTTTGAGCTTCCCTTGTCATGATTGTTTTATACGCAACACATTGAGCTGCTTTGTGACCAAAGTTATGGCAAGAAAAGCATTGTCCATTGAAGAAGCTTCTACGATTATTGAATCTACCAGCCAACTGATTGTAATTTCTATTTTCATTTATTCTTGAACCAGATTGGGAAGATTTTACCTGTGGCTGGTTGTGGCTTTTGTTCACCCTTAAGCTGGATTGCCCCTGATAGTTTCTGTTTGCCATTTGTCCCTGCTTTACCTGATGATCTTCCTTGTGCTTTTGCTCATTTCTTCTTGCTGCATCAAGATAACTTTTTGAAGTGGATGCTTGAGAAGTTTCTCCATTATAGCCCAGACCTGTCTTATTTAGAGGAGACCGCTGCACACTGATAATCTCATTCAAAGTTTCAGATCCTTTGACAAACTTGAGATTAATGGTTTTTGTTTTCTCAATTTCTTTTCTGAGACCAACAATTTCACCTTCTAATTTTTCAAGATGTTTTTCCTTTTCATCAATTTGAAATTGTAGAGTATCAATAATCATGTTCTTTTCTTCTATACATCTCTTGAGTCTAGTAATTTCATCATAAAGGTTATCCACATCTACAGAATCCTCATAATCATCATCTTCAAATGCCATTAACAATCTATATTTGTTACCTTGTTCATCTTCATCACTGTTTGATAAGCCATCACTGTCTTCATGGGTGTAGTAGCTTTTCTTATTTGCACTCTGTTTCTTGTTCCATCTAACTGGTTCCTTTCCTTTATCCTTATAAGAGCATTTTGCAGCATAATGACCTACTCTTCCACAAGCAAAGCATTTGAAAGGTAGCTTACCTCTGAACCTTCCAGAACCCCTTTGAAGATTTCTGACGAAATTTGATTCTTCTTCCTCTTCTTCTGGAACATGGCTTGCTTCATAGTGATCTTCTTTGCCTGATGCTTTAAAAGCAGCTTCCCTTCTGTCTGATGGACCTCCCTTTCTCATTTCATAAGCAGTTAGAATTCCATGCAGCTGAGACATAGTGAGAACACGGAGATTTTCCTTTTCTTCTACTGCAGATACTTTAGATTCAAACTTGGGGGATAAAGATCTTAGAATCTTTTGAACTACTATAGTCTCTTTTATTTCTTCACCCAAATTTTTCATACAATTAACAATCTCATCTACCCGAAGAAAATAATTAGCCACACTTTCATCATTATACATCTTGAGAGTCTCATATTGAATCCTGAGAGTTTGAAGTTTAGCTTCTTTTACCTGTTCATCTCCTTCATAGCTAGTGATCATATTGTCCCATATCTCTTTTGCTGATTTGAAGTGCATGACCTTCATGAACTCTGTTTGGGATATACTTCCTAATAGAGTACTCACTACTTTTGCATTTGTTTCATACTGCTTTTTCTCAGCTGGATCTGTAGGAGTAACTGAAGGAAAGGCATAGCCTATTTCTACAATGTTCCAAACTTCTGTACCAAGAGATTGAAGATATGCAGTAACTCTTACCTTCCAATAATTGAAGTTTGTTCCATCGAAGACGGGTGGCCTGATTGATGCTTCTCTCTCGTAGTTGCTCATGATGAACGATCTACCTTCAAGCGATCAAGATTTTCTGAAGGACCTGCTCTGATACCAATTGTTGGAAATAATACTGAGAGGGGGGGTGAATCAGTATTATCTAGCAATTTACCAAATCTTCCTTATTTGATTCTTTGAATTATTCTTGCATATCAATACCATAAAACAATGAGCATGAATAAAGAAAATAGACAGTCACACCAAAGAACACAAGATGTAAGGTGGAAACCCAATGCGGGAGAAAACCACCTGCTGCAATATGTCTCTATCTTCTTTCAAGAAATTCTTTTTACAATGATTTTGTACTGGTGCAGTCCTTTACCAGCACGCAGGCTGCAACCTGCAGAGAGCTACAACTCTCTCTCGTTTTCCAGTCTCTCCTGGAAGGGAGCTACAACCCCCTACTTCTTTTCATGAAGAATCAAATGATCAACAAGTATACAACAGATACAATCTACTACAGATATTAGATCAGTAATTACAGAAACAACCCAGAACACCTTATGAACAAAAATATACAGTCAACAGATCATCTTAAGACAGGGACGCATATTTTCTTTCTGTGGCCTGCGACTGGACGCAGTGTACCTTCTGCTGTTCTGCGTGCAGACGCACTGTTCTTCTTTGCTTTTCTGCGACCGACGCACCCAGCACTACTGACGCGCCGCGTCTTTCGCTTCAGAGACGCACCCAATAACACAGTCGCGCCGCGTCCTTTGCCTCAGAGACGCACCTGAGCCTTTACTGTCCTGCGTCTCGGCGCACTTTCTCTTCACTGAACCTGCGTCCCTTCAGATATAGAAGATAAGAGGACTTCAGATTCAACCCAAACACTCAGATCTACAGATCTGATCATGCGCCATATAGATCATAGTCCATTAGAAGATTCGCCTTTATAGATCTGGACTAGATCTCACCAAGAGATGTTCAACCAAGATGATTTCAAATCCAAATGAACTCCTTTGCTTTATATAGGCAAGCTTCTCCCCAAAACATGGAACAATACCACGAGCCGACACCATAGAAACACAAAACCGTCGGCTAGATACCACACAAGAAACCCCCACGTGCTTTTCTCTGCCTTGAAATGAGTGCACAGGGCGGACGCACCTCCTGAACGGCTGGCCTGCGTCCCTGGACGCGGGTTCTGCATGGTATACCTGCGGGGACGCACTTGCTGAACATATTTCCTGCGTCCTTCTTGATTTATCACCTGAATGGGTTTGCCATCAAGGACAACACCTGAATCATAATGCCAACAGATGTTTGGTGATTAGAGCTCCGATGGTTTGTTTGATATATATGGTAACATACCGTTCTAATGGTTAACGCATCTCATTCACGTTTGTGATTTATATTACATATATGGTCATTGGTTCCACGAGGGTTGTATAGGTCTGCTGGCAGTGGCTTGCCCACCTCAAACACACACTTTTTTAATATTACATGTGATATATTTGTTAGCGAGGGTGGCAACCCGCCACCCATATTATTATATTTTTATTTTTATTTTTTCTTACAACCACATAGACATTTTTCAACTTGCTGAAAAGAAGGGTTACTGGACAAATTATGAGTTCAACAAATTTTCCCGTTTCGGTGGCTGGATTCCATGCACCGTGTTTCTACCATTTTGTTGCCTCCTTAAGCCTGCCACTTGGCCAAGTTTGACCCAAACTTTGACCAGTTATAACTTGACCATACAGATTCAGATTTCACTATCGTTCACATCGTTGGAATCAGGGTGATGAGCACTACGACCTAGTCATGGTTTCACTTCCATATGAAGACTTTTATTTTTGAGCTATTTTCAAGGCCACTTGTATTTCTGGATCCTCTCGGGTCTGGCTACAAAGGACCTTATCTCCCAAGAAGGCTGTCAAGGAGCAAGCATTTCGCCTCCTCCACCTTGATATGATGCCAAATCACATGAAATGGGACTATGAATCCCACTACACTTGGTGCATTGCATGAACTCACATCACTTCATCGATCATGGCATCAAGCCAACATAAA
Source organism: Pinus tabuliformis (assembly GCA_031772625.1). Classification (NCBI taxonomy): domain Eukaryota; kingdom Viridiplantae; phylum Streptophyta; class Pinopsida; order Pinales; family Pinaceae; genus Pinus; species Pinus tabuliformis. The sequence goes on along the minus strand of CM062817.1, from coordinate 1,891,892,588 downwards.
ATTAAACGTCATTTGAGTATTGCAGGCGACATAGGGAGTTACACGAGGACTCATAAGGAGAATTTTATTAGATTGGCAGAGATGGAGGAGAAAATTGATAGTCTATGTAATCCTCATTTGATGTAATGCGAAATGCCTAACTTCAAGAAAAAGAAAGAAGTAGAGCACAACATAACGTTTGGCTGGATGAAGATAACAAGACCACATATGGAGAGAACTTAACAAGATCATTAAATTAAATTCGTAAGGAATTTAAGGAGAAACACACTTGAAGTCTCATGCTTAAAACTCAACAATAACTATGTTCCCTAATAAAATGAGTTTGTATATTCATAAATGATTTTTTTTTATCCAAATGGACTAGGTTGGGTTCCCATGGACCATAAAAATAGACAAAAAAGACTTGGAAGAAAAAACGAGAAGATAATTAGGAATTGATATTTGACATCCAAAAAGACTCTAAAATGAAAGGTTGAATGATTCCTAACTAAGAGGAATATACGGAACCCATGAATCAATAAGGGATTTGCTTTACTTACTATGCTAAAACGATTAAAAGGCTCTTTCTCTCCATTCAATGAAAACTTCTTTAAATTTTGCACCTTCGAAATAAACAATGACCATTATAATTGCTTCTTTGATCTTACAGGTCATTCAGATTCAACTATTTTCCATGAGGAAACTTTTAATAATTTTTCAATAAACTCTTGTAACAATGTTGGTGTAAATTTCTCATGCTTTACCCAAATGTCAAATAGTTCATCTTCAATTTATTTTAACTCAAAGGCCAACTAGTGTGCCACATTTTTATGATCATTTATACTTAATAGAATATTCGCATAATCATGGAGGGGCCAATCTTGACATTCAACATATTCCTCTTGTGGATTTTGACTATCTCTTGTTCCCTCATCCAATTGTTGGGACTTGTTGAAAATGAACCATACCCAATAGAAAACACATGGCCAGAGAAAATACCTTGTGGGTCAAATACTTCATGTGATTTAACTTGCCTCATTTTGAATGAATTAAAATATGAGGTGATTTCATCTAAGTTAGATACAATTTTAATAACAAAATCTCCAATTTTGATTAGGTTGCAATAAATTTCTATTTTCTCTTTTGGTTGAAGAAATGGCCCGAGACTCTATATTATCGACAAACTTTTGCTATGAATAAATTATCACATACATGATAGGGGAGAAGGATAAGATTTCCCTCAAACCCAAATAACTTGACACATGAGAATTTATTTTGATAATAAACAACTTTCTCATAAATAAAGACTTGAGCATCTTGAGAAAATCTATTTGTTATATGACCAACAATCATTATCGTGAATTATATGAAAAACAAGTTTTGAACTTGATGAAAATGAAAATGAGCCTTTTTTTTGCACAATATTAGGTACCGTAATTGAATAGGGTCTTCATCAAAATCAAAATTTTGTGCTAGAGGCAAAGCTATAAATATAATACAATAAACTAAAGCATAAACTAAATAAGAGATCATAAAGAACCTCTTCATTTTTGAAAATTTCTAAGCTAGTGGGAAATTTTGTTTGAGATAACATGAACCTAGTCAAAAATAAATTCTTCATGCACCAAATGGTCAAGAATATAGAGGACATATTTTGGGACATACACCATGGAGTCCTCACTAATCATTCATGCAAATAGCCATGCAAACTTTTTGTATGAGTTTGTTAATGAGCTTACCTAAATTTCAGTAGATCTTATTGAATCAATAAGTGGCTCTTCAAGAATTTTTCTTAATAAATCAACTCCTCCCCCTTAAGCTATAAAAAAATTTGTTTCAAAGGGATTGAAAACTATGTGTAGAATGGGGAGTCCTCACATCTTTTTGAAAGAATTTGAGTGAGGGGAACAAGATTTTTGCCAACTTCAAGGTACACTAGCCTTTGCTTCATATTAAATTTTAACATGCACCAGGAAACTATGTACATGGAGCCAAATATTTCACACATACAATGCGCTATTGCTATTCTTGAAACCCAAACCCCATTAGACCTCTTCTTTTTTGTTGTCAATCCCAAGTACCATCTATAGGCCAAAAACCACTGAAAGTCATGCTCTTCTCATCCAAGTGTATCGATAATATCTCCACAAGAAGGGTCTCCTTTTCTATTCACCATCTCTTGTTTTACAAGTCTCAATAAAATCAATGATAAAGTACTTTACACTCTTTTTTAACAAGGACATTAGTATTGAATGTTACTAAATTCACCATCAACTTACCATGATATTGCATGTCGAATAATGTGGTTAGTAAAAATGACTACCTTGTTAATATAACATATGGACAAACTTTCTATGAGAACCATGTCATATTCAATGTCGATATTGACCCAAGTGTGTGAAGGATGAACTAGCATCGAGCCTTTAATTCTACTTGAAGGTAGTGCTTTGTACCAAACACCAACTCAATAAACTAAGTATGGAGACTTTTATGGTGCAATCTAAGTGACATGGGGTGCAAAATGGTAAATGTTGAAACAAAAAATGTAGGGTTGTGGGTGGTAGTACAATGAAGTTGCATTCGAGGTGTTTTTCAACCCACATTGTGTATACATGGCTAAGTATGGAAGCAATATGTACTGGATGCCGCATAAGGTAAAATGGAGAACATATAAGTGCAGGGTCTGTAGGGCGATTTAATTGTATGCTAAATCCCTGTCATTTAATTTGTCAACCGGGGGGTTTTGTAAACTTAGAAGCAAACCAAAATATATGGAACCTCATATGAAACTATTGCATAATATCTCAGCTCTGCGGCGGTGTTAGATCTCTTCAGATCTGCGGTATTTTTGATTTATCTTATAAAGAGCACACCATTTAAACTTGGGTATTTATCTCCTCACGGCAGCTCCGAATGCTTGGGTATTTTTTATTTATCTCTTCAGATCTGCGCAGCTCCTTGCGATATCTCAGCTCTGCGGCAGTGTTAGATCTCTTCAGATCTGCGGTATTTTTGATTTATCTTATAAAGAGCACACCATTTAAACTTGGGTATTTATCTCCTCACGGCACCTCCGAATGCTTGGGTATTTTTGATTTATCTCTTCAGATCTGCGCAGCTCTGCGGCGGTGTTAGATCTCCTCAGATCTGCGGTATTTTTTGATTTATCTTATAAAGAGCACACCATTTAAACTTGGGTATTTATCTCTTCAGATCTGCGGTTTGAGCTGCGGATCGTATCTCTTCAGATCTGCGGTTTGGCTTTCGATCTGGTACAGATCTGCGGTTTGGCTTTCGATCTGGTGCAGATCTGCGTAAAATATGGCCCCGAGCTTCGCAAAAATAACTGGTGGCTCATCCGCCTCTGGTGGGCAATCTCCTGCCCATATCGTGAGTGAAGCCCCAACTCCCACTATCCAAGTGGTCCAGGACTCACTCGATGAAGCTTTGAAGTTCTCCGAAAGTGCCCTAATTTGCCGGTTCAATGGTTTTTGGCCGCGGCTGATAGCACTCCACAATTGGATCTCGGAGGTATGGAAGCCTATCATTTCTGATGAAATTAATATCTACCCTTGTGCTAGAGGTTTCTTTATAGTAGATTTTGAAAATCCTGAAAGCAGACAATGTATTCTAGATTCCGGCCCTTGGTTTTGGGAAAAATCAGGCCTATTCATGAAGTCATGGAACCCATCATTCGATCCCTCTACAACAGTGATAACCTCAGCACCAGTTTGGGTGAGATTGCCAAGCCTACCCTTGCATCTCTGGAATCTCTCCTCGCTAAAAGCCATCAGAAATGCAATTGGGAAATTAAACTGCAGGTGCCCAGAAACAGAGGAATATGCCAGAACCACCTATGCACGCATCTGCGTGGAAATGGATTTCAGCGCCGGATTCCCAGCTGAAATAAACCTAACAAGTAAAGACTATGTGTGGAACCAGAAGCTTGATTATGAAAGTGTCCTCTTCAGATGTCGATCGTGCTTTGAGACGGGGCATCTAGCCAAAAATTGCCCAAAAGCCTCTGAGAAAAATTTTGCTAGAAAAAACCACCACATATCTACATGGTGGGAAGGAGCACAAAAAGAACACTACACTGTCATCAAAGAAGAATTTTCTAGAGAAAACTCTGAGTCGCAAGAAATCAAGGAAGAAGGAAACAACTCTCAAAGCAAGCAAGGAGAAAGCCCGCCCCAACAAATCAACAGTTATGAGGATTTGAATACCGCAGAAAATAAACCTTCATTTAACATCAAAGCAGATCTCCTAAACCAAACTTCTCCGACTATAGATCGCGAAGCTAAGACACCAATGTCCCAAGAACCAGAAGAGATGAAGGAGATGCAAGACACAGGAAGTTGGAAGACCGTAGAGGAAAGAAAGAAAGCTACAACACCAATCTCGCCAAGAAAGACGAGGGGCCAGACAAGTAAAAATTAAGAAAATTGTAGGTCCGATAGACCAATTTGGTCTTAGTGGACGTTAACCATCATCATCATCATCATCAGAAAGTTTGTTTAGAATGGAAATGCATATTACAACTATAACTAAAGAAAACTGCAAAAGAAATCACATGCAAGAAAACTGAATTAAATTCTAGGGATGGAAGTTAAATTTTAAAGGTGGAATTTATGAACACCATGGCCTTTCTAAACTATTATAAAAAAAGTAATCTATGAACAACTATAAGAAGAAAATATATGATAATCTAGAAAGCGGTAAATAACAACTAGTGAGAAAGCAATAAATAACAACTAGTGAGAAAACAATAAATAACAACTAGTGATTTAGTTATCAAGCAAGAAAACATGGATAACTAGTAAGCAAGCAGTTTAACGACAATCAAATCAAATCTAGGAAATGAAACCATACTTGCGGAAAGTAAATCATACTTGCAGAAAGGAAATAACAAAAATGAAACTATGTTACAATTGTATGCAAATTGTGGTTGATGGGGCTACTTCCATTCCTCAACGAGCACACATGAACAACTATCACACCTTAAGAATCAAACAACACTCATAACTCATAATTTTGGAGAAAATGATACCCTGGCTTCCTTTAAAGGATGCACCTCTTATTTATTAATTGCGTTAGGGTTATCTTCTCAATAAATGCAGATCCCTTAAATATCTAATAGATCCATACTTATCTCATCTTATCCCTAAATATTAGATACAAATCCTGTGACTCATAAAGGCCTCCATGATCTTTCTCCTTGGAATAAGGTCCACCTATTGAGTTGAAATTAGAATTTGTGCCTGGGAGGACAAGTAAGACCCTTCTAGAACCTCCAAATAAGCCTACACATGTCACAAAACTCATAATACATATATAGGTATATGAAACTATGTTATTTTCTTAGTTTTTAATCATTAATTCACTTGTAATGCATAAAATAAATAACTTTAGAAAATAAGGATTCTAACACATATGATCATGAAGATGGTTACTTGATGTAGGGTTTTAGGGAAATATAGTTATGAGATGAAGGATAAATGTCATGAAATGATGGAAAGATGGATGAAAATGGAAGACAATTTTGAGACTTAACATACCCCCAATTGAAGTTGTTGCATGTCCTCATGCAACTATTGCATTGATTGATTTATCCATAAGTTGATCTTTTTGAAATGATTTACTTCTTTATGAGCTTTGTCTTGTGTGGATTCTCTTCAAACTTTGCCTCATCATATTCTCTTTTGCAAAGTGTAATATATTTGATTGCAACATATATTTTTGACCGTTGATTCTTGTGTTACAACCAAATTTTTTTTTAGTATTGTTGCATGAAAATATTGATTGTTTTCTTGTCAAGTCCTATGATTTTTCAAAGTATATAATCTTTTGGAATCATACTGCAACAATAGTTGATTGGGAGGAATATGCGAGTTGGAATGAAATGAAAATGTATGATGGTGTATGAAATGTAAAAGTGAATTGATGGCCCTTCCCCCCAACTAAAGGTGTTTTCAATTTATGATAATATGAGAAAGGGAGTTTAAATGGAATGATGAATTTTCCAAAATTAAAATTTTAGCTTTTAAGGAATTGTATAACTAAAAATTAGAAAACAAGATACCTTCACTTACCTTCAATGTGGATGAGTTGTGTATACTGAAGAGTGTGGTTACTGATGTTCGATCATGGAGTATGTAAACAAAGGAATTTGATCTGCTTCTTTGTTATTTTTGTGTTGATGACAAGATTGGGATCTTTATTTCTATTGTTAGAAATTGATTACTACTGCAAATTGATGAAATGATGTAGTCTTCAATCATTACAAAACCCAATGGTACAATTCTAGTCACGCGAATAAATGTGTTGATGTCGAGCATGAAGAGAAGTCATTGGATTACCAAACATTAATGAATGTCGTTAACCAATGCGAGGCAAACTCACCATTAATGTCAATGAGTACCAAGGTACCTAAGTACATCTTGCGAAGTGCGAATAGATGAGTTGATGTCAAGCCACTTGCAAGATCCAACGATCAAGGGACATTGATGTATTCCCATGATTGCCAGTGAGAGAACTTGTCATTAAGGCATATAAGCCTCAAGGGACTAATAAGGAATCTAGCCTTGAACCTAGATAATGTGTTGATGTCGATAGGCCAAGACTTGTTAGAAGGGATACCTTAATGAATCCCACATCATCTAACGCGAGAATAAAACAATAATTTTGAAGGACTATGGATGAAATTTTTTGCAGTGGATCAAGGTTTATTTGACAAAACAAAAATGAAAATGGAATGAATCAGCTTTGTAGGGGAGCTAAATGGTTTTATTTCTGGGTTACAGGTTAGTGAAAGTGAGGCAAGTATAATGACTGTGAAGGAAAATGAGATGAAGATTTTATTGACTAAATAAGTAGGAATGCAATGGTAATACTGATATCTGAAAGGTTTTGAAATGGTGTGATGGATCTTATTTAGGATTATTTATCCAAAATCATGTGCTCATGCTTGGATATTTCATCTTTGGTGTTTCTCTAATCATGTTCTTAAGAAATCTGGTCTTTGAGAGACATTGTTTGCTGATGGTCATCTGTTTATCTTCCTGGAACCTACAAAAGCTTAGTACTTTTTCTGCAATGAAATGTAAGATTATCAAAATAGAGAGGTGATCAATATCTCTATTCATGACATTTACACAAAAAAACTGAGAATTGGTACTAATAAAACAAATTTAGGAAATAAAATCAAATGAATTTTTACTTGTTTCAAAACAAGTACCTCAGGTTACCTGTCATGTCTTGTCAGCAATTTCTTCATTGTTTTACTGTTTCAAATTCTCATGAAAGCTTTCTCATTGTGTATATCTTCACATAGTCATGGAGGAGCCAATCTTGACATTCAACATATTCCTCTTGTGGATTTTGACTATCTCCTGCTCCCTCATCTAATTGTTGGGACTTGTTGAAAAATGAACCATACCCAATAGAAAACACATGGCCAGAGAAAATACCTTGTGGTTCAAATACTTCATGTGCTTTAACTTGCCTCATTTTGAATGAATTAAAATATGAGGTGATTTCTTCTAAGTTAGATACAATTTTAATAACAAAATCTCCAATTTTGATAAGGGTTGCAATAAATTGCTATTTTCTCTTTTGGTTGAAGAAATGGTTTGAGACACTATATTATCGACAAATTTTTGCTATGAATAAATTATCACATACATGATAGGGGAGAAGGATAATATTTCCCTCAAACCCAAATAAATTGACACGTGGGAATTTATTTTGATAATGATCAACTTTCTCAAAAATAAAGACTTGAGCATCTTGAGAAAATCTATTTGTTATATGACCAACAATCATTATCCTGAATTATATGAGAAAACAGTTTTGAACTTGATGAAAATGAAAATGAGCCTTTTTTTTCACAATATTAGGTAGCATAATTGAATAGGGTCTTCATCACAATCAAAATTTTGTGCTAGAGGCAAAGCTATAAATATAATACAATAAACTAAAGCATAAACTAAATAAGAGATCATAAAGAACCTCTTCATTTTTGAAAATTTCTAAGCTAGTGGGAAATTTTGTTTGAGATAACATGAACCTAGTCAAAAATAAATTCTTCATGCACCAAATGGTCAAGAATATAGAGGACATATTTTGGGACATACACCATGGAGTCCTCACTAATCATTCATGCAAATAGCCATGCAAACTTTTTGTATGAGTTTGTTAATGAGCTTACCTAAATTGCAGTAGATCTTGTTGAATCAATATGTGGCTCTTCAAGATATTTCTTAATAAATCAACTCCTCCCCCTTAAGCTATAAAAACATCTATTTCAAAGGGATTGAAAACTATGTGCAGAATGGGGAGTCCTCACATCTTTCTGAAAGAATTTGAGTGAGGGGAACAATATTTTTTCCAACTTCAAGGTACACTAGCCTTTGCTTCATATTAAATTTTAACATGCACCAGGAAACTATGTATGTGGAGCCAAATATTTCACACATACAATGTGCTATTTCTATTCTGGAAACCCAAACACCATTAGAACGCTTCTTTTCTGTTGGCAATCCCAAGTACCATATATAGGCCAAAAACCACTAAAAGTCACGGTCTTCTCATATATAGGCCAAAAACCACTGAAAGTCACAGTGTTCTCATCCAAGTATATCGATAATATCTCCATAATAAGGGTCTCCTCTTCTATTCACCATCTCTTGTTTTATAAGTCTCAATACAATCAATGATAAAGTATGTGGAGTACTAAAGAAGGTATGTTTTTGGTAATTATTTCAGCATCTTTGCATTAGAACTTGCAAACCTTTTGCATCATGAACTAGGTAAATGATAAAGAATTGAAATAAAACCTGTGAGATTAATATGCAGATCACAAATGCTGACATTGTCATTTTCTTATGCAGGAAGAAGGAAAAACGAAAAATTGTCGTTCCAAAGGAAAGGACAAGGACGGGTTAACCGCTGTCCCTTTGACGGGGAACTGTATGCAAACAAGGCAAACCAAATCAAAGCGTATCAGCCCTGGAAAGGAAGTGGAGATATCGGCTCGGCGCAAGAAAGAAAAGGGATAACTGAGGACTAACGGTTCGGCGAATCCCTCAGGATCCTTTGATCCTGAGGGATCGTTGCTTTAACTATTTTTGCACCTAGACATCTCTGCCTTCACCATTATAAAAGGGGCAGCACTGTTAGCCCGAGGGGCGGTCGAGTCCGTTATGTTGTTTTATGTAATTTCTCCTAAGATTGAAACTTTGATCATTGAGTCTCGTTGAGAACTGATCTACTGTAATCCTGTCTTATGCATTAATACAAACTCGGTTGCTATTTCACCTCTGAGTCTGGAATAACTTCAAGCGGTGTACCCCTAGAGGCTAAGGGCCCGGCCCTGGAGGACACTTGCTCCTGTACTACTACTTTTGGTTTTTGCGTGGTTTGCTTATCAACATTATTCTGTAATCTGATATGTTTTGTTAGTTTACATCACACACTTTGTTATGTTTGATTTACCAAAGTTTTTGAAGACAGAACCGTTGTATTAACTTTGCAACGTATTACTGTCCCTTTAAGTGTTGATATGATATTGCCAGTCTTTACAGAATACTGTTGCTGTTCAATTACAGAGTATCTGTGCTGTACATTTATTTCATCAGTATCACTGAACTCATCTTAAGAATTATGTTCTTTGCGATTGTTGAATCTATAGACTTTACTGTTCCATTCTGAAATACAGTCGTAATCTTTATAACTAAGATTGATAACTGGTTTACCAAGATTAGGTTACTATTAAGGTGTGCCATGTGCATATATGTATGGTTTTCAAGCGCTGTTCTATAATCCATCATTACTCAGTGCTGTTCCATTTTTGCGTGTTGTTCAATTCGTCCTTAAAAGTGAAGGATTGCCATTTGATTCCTGTAGGACACGATTATTGCATTTGATCTTGTAGACTAAGGTGTTGTTGTTTATTAGACTCAATTTCTGTTACAGTTTCCTGTTTGCTGTCCCATTTCAGGTTTGTTGTTCTATTTCTTATTTGTTGTTCCATTTCTTATCTGCCATTCCATTTCTTGTCATTTGCATTATTGTTATTTTGGGTGTGAAGAACGATCTAAGACTGTAGCGGGCGTTGACATTTACTGTCTGGTCCCCAGATCCACGATCTGTTCTCTGATTTCCTTTGACCCCATCAGTTTACAAAGGGACGAGTTACTGCTACTGAACCCTTGACTGATAAATTGCTTAGTTTTCTGAATGTGTGGTTTGGTTTTTTAAAGTAGTTTGTTGTAAGCTAGCATCCATTTACTCTTGTATTTTTTAGCACTGTACTACTAGCATTACTCTGGAAAATGATAGCCTCAGACTGAGACACTCTTTGAAATAACAAAACGTTCCTGGATTGACAAACTAATGTGAGGTAATTAGAGGTGAAAGAGACCCTTTTTATAGTTCGACAAAGTACTTTACACTCTTGTTTAACAAGGACATTAGTATTAAATGTTACTAAATTCACCATCAACTTACCGTGATATTGCATGTCGAATAATGTGGTTAGTAAAAATGACTACCTTGTTAATATAACATATTGGCAAACTTTCTAAGAGAACCATGTCATATTCAATGTTAATATTGACCCAAGTGCATGAAGGATGAACTAGCATCAAGCCTTTAATTCTACTTGAAGGCAGTACTTTATACCAAACACCAACTCAATAAACTAAGTATGGAGACTTTGATGGTGCATTCTAAGTGACATGGGGTGCAAAATGGTAAATGTGGAAACACAAAATGCAGGGTTGTGGGTGGTAGTGCAATGAAGTTGCATTCGAGGTGTTTTTCAACCCACATTGTGTATACATGGCTAAGTATGGAAGCAATATGTATTGGATGTTGCATAAGGTGAAATGGAGAACACATAAGTGCAGGCTCTGTAGGGCGATTTAATTATATGCTAAATCCCGATTATTTAATTTGTCAACCCGGGGTTTCGTAAACTTAAAAGCAAACCAAAATATATGGAACCTCAGATGAAACTATTGTAGAAAGTTTGTTTAGAATGGAAATGCATATTACAACTACAACTAAAGAAAACTGCAAAAGAAATCACATGCAAGAAAACTGAATTAAATTCTAGGGATGGAAGTTAAATTTTAAAGGTGGAATTTATGAACTCCATGGCCTTTATAAACTATTCAAAAACAAACTAATCTATGACTAACTATAAGAAGCAAATATATGATAATCTAGAAAGCAGTAAATAACAACTAGTGAGAAAGCAATAAATAACAACTAGTGAGAAAGAAATAAATAACAACTAGTGATTTAGTTGTCAAGCAAAAAAACTAGGATAACTAGTAAGCAACCAGTTTAACAAAAATCAAATCAAATCTAGGAAATGAAACCATACTTGTGGAAAGTAAATCATACCTGTAGAAAGGAAATAACAAAAATCAAACTATGTTACAACTGTATGTAGATTGTGGTTGATGGGGACCATTCCATTTCTCAACGAGCACACATGAACAACTATCACACCTTAAGAATCAAACAACACTCATAACTCATAATTTTGGGGAAAATGATATTTTGGCTTCCTTTGAAGGATGCACCTCTTATTTATACTTGAGTTAGGGTTATCTTTTCAATAAATGCAGATCCCTTAAATATTTGATAGATCCATAATTGTCCCATCTTATCCCTAAATATTAGATACAAATCCTATGACTCGTAAAGTTCTCCATGATATTTCTCCTTGGAATATGGTCCACCTCTTGAGTTGAAATTCGAATTTGTGCTTGGGAGGACAAGTAAGACCCTTCTAGAGAACCTCCAAATAAGCCTACACATGTCACAAAACCCATAACACATATATAGGTATATGAAACTATGTTAATTTCCTAGTTTTTAATCATTAATTCACTTGTAATGCATAAAATAAATAACTTTAAAAAATAAGGATTCTAACCCATATGATCATGAAGATGGTTACTTGATGTAGGGTTTTAGGGATATATAGTTATGAGATGAAGGCTAAATGGTCATGAAATGATGGAAATATGGATGAAAATGGAAGACAATTTTGAGACTTAACATACCCCCCAACTGAAGTTGTTGCATGTCGTCATGCAAATATTGCATTGACTCATTTATCCATAAGTTGATCTTTTTGAAATGCTTTACTTCTTTATGAGCTTTGACTTGTATGGATTCTCGTCAAACTTTGCCTCATCATATTCTCTTGTTCAAAGTGTAATATATTTGATTGCAACATATATTTTTGAAAATTGGTTCTTGTGTTCAACCATAAATTTTTTTAGTATTGTTGAATGAAAATATTGGGAATTTTCTTTTCAAGTCTTATAATTTTGCAAAGCATATAATCTTTTGGAATCATACTGCAACAATAGTTGATTGGGAGGAATATGCGAGTTGGAATGAAATGAAAATGTATGATGGTGTATGAAATGTAAATGTGAGTTGATGTCCCTTCCCCCCAACTAAAGTTGTTTTCAATTTATGATAATATGAGAAAGGGAGTTTAAATGGAGTGATGAATTTTCCAAAATTACAATTTTAGCTTTTAAGGAATGTATAACTAAAAATTAGAAAACAACATACCTTCACTTACCTTCAATGTGGATGAGTTGTATATACTAAAGAGTGTGGCTCCTGACATTCGATCATGGAGTATGTAAACAAAGCAATTTGATTTGCTTATTTATTCTTTTTGTGTTGATGACAAGATTGTGATCTTTATTTCTACTGCTACAAATTGATTCCTACTGCAAATTGATGAAATGATGTAGTCTTCAATCATTACAAAACCCGATGGTATAATTCTAGTCATGCAAATAAATGTGTTGATGTCGAGCATGAAGAGAAGTCATTGGATTACCGACCATTAATGAATGTCGTTAACCAATGCGAGGCAAACTCACCATTAATGTCAATGAATGCTAAGGTACCTAAGTACATCTTCCAAAGTGCGAATAGATGAGCTGATGTCGAGCCACTTGCAAGATCCAACGATCAATGGACATTGATGTATTCCAATGATTGTCAGGGAGAGAACTTGTCATTAAGGCATACAAGCCTCAAGATACTAACAAGGAATCTAGCCTTGAACCTAGATAATGTGCTGATGTCGATAAACCAAGACTTGTTAGAAGGGAGGCCTTAATGAATCCCACATCATCTAACGCGAGAATAAAACAATAATTTGAAGGACTATGGATGAAAAAAATTGCAATGGACCAAATTTTATTTGAAAAAACGAAAAGGAAAATGGAATGAATCGATTTTGTAGGGGAGCTGAATGGTTTTATTTCCGGGTTACAGTTTAGTGAAAGTGAGGCAAGAAAGTATAATGACTGTGAAGGAAAATGAGATGAAGATTTTATTGACTAAATAAGTAGGAATGCTATGGTAAGACTGATATCTGAAAGGTTTTGAAATGGTGTGATGGATCTGATTTATGATTCTTTATCCAAAATCATGTGCTCATGCTTGGATATTTCATCTTTGGTGTTGCTCTTATCATGTTCTTAAGAAATGTGGTCTTTTAGAGACACAATTTGCTTGTGGTCATCTGTTTATCTTCCTGGAACCTGCAAAAACTTAGTACTTTTTCTGCAATGAAATGTAAGATTATCAAAAGAGAGGGGTGATCTATATCTCTATTTATGACATTTACACAAAAAAATTGAGAATTGGTACTAATAAAACAAATTTAGGAAAGAAAATCAAATGAATTTTTACCTGTTTCAAAACAAGTACTTTAGGTTACCTATCATGTCTTGTCAGCAATTTATTCATTATTTTACTATTTCAAATTCTGATGAAAGCTTTCTCATTGTGTAGATCTCATCGAGATCTTTCCAATGAAATTTGAATCGTTGGAAACAGATGTCGTATGATAAAGCTATGCTTATTTGAATTTTTTGTGAAACAGTGAAAATAATCACGCATGAGTGTGACATGGCAGCATGATGCTGATGTGAAAGGTGAAGCAGGCAAATGATATGGCATGCTGATTATGAATTTAGAATGCGTTGTCAACAAATAGATCATTGAATTAAATACAGAGCTGCGAAATTTTTTTTTTCGATTGCAAAATTGTTTTTTCGCTGCAAAATTGCGCATTTCTTGCATCTAAAAATCCTGAATGGATAGTTAGGTATACCCAAATATGAAAATAATCAGTCAGATCTTCAAATTGATAAATACCTTTTGACAAAAACGAGCAAATCCCTACTTTCTTTATTGATTATAAAATGCAGTGAACAAATTTGATTAAAAAAGCAATTTAAAGGCAATTTTTTTTTATTCTTTTACCAACGTTAATCAATGGAGATTTTTTAGAAATACTTGTAGATGTTGACATCGTAATCTTGTTTGCTATTTCTTCTGCAATACTCAAAGAAATATTAGGTATAGAAAGAATTGTTTGTACAATTGTGAGTTAGTTTTTGTTTTTTTTTCTTTTCTTAAAAACAAATTGCAGACTTTTCAATAAAACAAATTGCAGACTTTTCAATAAAACTTAATGAAAACTAATTTCTCCTCCCCCTCAAACATCAAATAACCTCGAAAACACATCAAAATGACTGCTGCTAAATATTGATCCAACAATCCATCGAAATCTTGGCACAAAGACACCACCAACTCCTCTTTCCTCAACAATAAATAAGCAATACAATAGATAGTTGGGTTCACAGAGTAAACTGTGGTAACAGAGGTATTATCTCATTGCTAATATATGTAAACATGTTTTGGTGGTGAGTTAGGAAAGAGAATGCTGATGACAAAACCTGATCTGGACAGTTTGAAATAAATAAAAACATCAGAAATAATCATAGTGAATCAAAAAATGCAATCAGCCGCGTGTTTGAAACGTGTATAACGGATCTGTGTTTGCATTTAGTAGTATTATTTTTTTTTCTCAAGTATTTTTTTTTTTCTCAAGTGGTTTACAAACACTAGCCAGGAGGAAATAGTGGCAATATTGGCAATATGCCTACTTTGGTATTCGGGACTCCAATGCAAGAAACCAGACAATTAAGGCAGCACAACCAGAATGAACAAGAGCATCACTCCAACTCCCGTGTCGATTGCTGCTGCTTGCCTATTAGTGGTAATGAATGGTGGTTTGTCCCTACAATCTTCACCCCTTTCGCAGTTCCGTTGCCTTCTCGTTGGTTTCCAGTCTAGCTGGGTTTCTTCGCAATTGGAAATGGATTTATACACATCCTCCAGAGAGAAATGTAGTGCGTGGGATAAACCTCGCACCACTAACAAGACGACAATGTTGGAACCGAGGGAATCGAACCCTTACCTTGAATCAGCCATTGTGGCTGTTAACTCATTTTATTACCCAGTTCTGGTTGTTTACTTTGTCAGTCCGAGTTTTTCTCCTGGACTGACTTGCTATACCTGGAAATTCTCTGCAATGGAATGGTCTCCATCCAAACTTTTGGGTACAAGACCATCAGCATAGCGCACATTTCATGAGCTTTGACACGAAATAACGTAAGATGCCTAACGCTGTCAGAACACCGGGTCTGAAAGCTCCACTTACATTTTTTAACAGCTGCAGCCGAGTTTCTGTAATGCCTTCTTCTTTCATTTCTGGAGGCATATCGATGAAGTAACAAATATCGTTGAAGGCTATAACGAGGGGTTGAAATGGAAGCACCATGCCCTTCTTCGCCCTTCCAGAAGCAGAAGCGCCCGATGCCCCCACTCTATCATAGTGGGAACCGACAGACGATACAGTACTTCTCCTCGCAATTTCACCAGCACGCCTTTCGTATGTGGATGCAACAACAAACTTTCCTTTATATACTTGATGAGTGCTCAGTTCAACAGAGCTAATTGCTCCTGTTATATTTGCATGTTGTTCCTACAAAATCTCTTCAGTCACCGTGGCCTGAGCTTTGCCGAGAGATTTGAGGTATGATAGCGCGATAGTGAAGCAGAAGTTGAAGAAAAACGTGTATCCGATCAGAGCTGCAATACCAATCCAGTACTAGTATCCATGTGGAAATAATTCGTGAGAGGTTTATCAATACCATGACCGTAAAAAATGGCACCAGTACCCAGTTCAACATAATAGAAATTTGGAGGTGGTCGGGGAAGAAGAAGGGTGTTCTTTGTTAAGTGCATAACAAAGTCCAGCCCATGAATAAAGTGTCAGAGCTATAGGCATCAATCTGTTAACGACTTAAATGATTGCCTCTTCAAACAATCTAAACGATATCGGCTACAAGGAATGTGTTTCTAAATCGTGCACTTTATAGGGCATTAACCTCAGCACGCATATTTGGATTTTTTCACCTCACCCTATTAGGTAGGCATATTCCATGTCAAAGGGATATACCTTGATAGGCGTGGTCCCTGGGGAAAGAAACAGCTTGGAACTAGGGATCGCACACTTCGCTCTAGATAGACCATTACAACGGGATCCACAGGTACACCAATAACAAAAAAGAAAAAAACCAAACGAGGAAGATCTACCATTGAGTATGCTGAGTTTTGCTTTCAAAATAAAAAATTGAGCCACAAATCAAGCAACGAAGATATGGACCCATGATCTCTGCCATGCAGATCAACCTTTATTAACGTGTTCAAAAAAATTTAATGCCACAACAAAATATTGAAACGTTGACTGAAATAATGAAGGGGGAAAAATAAACAAGAAAGAAATACAAGAAAGCTTAACCAAATAACCAAGACAAGAAACTGAATGGATTGGAATTTTTATTCAACAATGATTCACCGTCTTACATTGCATGAGCATTCGATAGTTTTATGTCACCAACCACTGTTATATAACTAACTATTCGGTATACAACCGTCTATTTACAATTTTACCTAATTCGTTGTCAAACTAACAAACTCCACCTTGACAACAATTTTCCCATTCATCATCTTTCATGCAAGCCAAGAGAAGCTAAACACCACCGCAACTTCTCTACTGTAACTGGCTTTGTGAATATGTCTGCACAATTTTCTCGTGTATGGACCTTTTTAAGAGCTACTTTTCCACCATCGATCACATGTCTCAGAAAATGATACCTTACATCAATGTGCTTGGTTCTACTATGATAAGCAGGGTTTTTAGCCAAGTGAATAGCGATTTGACTGTCACAAAGTACATTCACTTTCTCTTGCGTCCTTCCAATCTCATCGAGCAGACCCTTTAACCAGATTGCTTCTTTACTGGCATCTGAAGCAGCTATATATTCAGCTTCGGTAGTGGACAACGCAACTGTTTCTTGAAGCTTTGACATCCAACTAATTGCTCCACCTGCAAGAGTAAAGACATAACCTGTAGCAGATCTTCTTTTGTCCAAATCACCTGCATAGTCAGCATCTACATATCCGCAAACTGATCCTTCACTACCATTAAAGACGATGCAATGGTCACTTGTGCCTCTTAGATATCGAAGCACCCATTTCACTGCTTGCCAATGTTCTTTACCTGGATTTGCCATGAACCTGCTGACAACTCCAACTGCATGTGAAATGTCAGGTCTTGTAGATACCATCGCATACATTAAGTTGCCTACCGCGTTTGCATATGGTACATGAGACATATACTACTTTTCTTCATTAGCTCTAGGACTCAAAACTGAAGAAAGCTTAAATTGGGAAGCTAAAGGAACATTAATAGGTTTCACATTATTCATAGAGAACTTTTCAAGTACCTTCTCCACATACTTCTGCTGTGACAACCAAAGCTTACCATTTTTCCTGTCTCTGTGTATCTCCATGCCCAAGATATGTTTTGTTGCTCCAAGTTCCTTCATATCAAACGTCCTAGAGAGTTGAGCCTTTAACCTGTTGATCTCTTCCATGCTTTTGCTTGCAATAAACATATCGTCAACATACAAAGCTAAGATAATGAATATGCCATTGAAACTTTTGAAGTACACACAATGATCATACTCACTTCTTATAAAGTTCTGGCTCACCACGAAGGAATCAAACTTCTTGTACCATTGTCTGAGAGACTGCCTCAGACCATACAATGACTTCCTGAGCTTGCAAACTAATCTTCTGTTGCGACCTCGTACAAAATCTTCTGGTTGTTCCATATATATCTCTTCGTTCAAATCACCATGTAGAAAAGCTGTTTTAACATCTAACTGTTCTAACTCAAGATTAAGCAACGCAGTTAGTGCCAACACAGTACGTATAGAAACAAGTTTTACAACTGGAGAAAAAATCTCATGAAAGTCTATACCTTCAACCTGAGAATACCCTTTTGCTACCAGTCACGCTTATACCTTTCAATACTACCATCAGCTTTCCGTTTCAGCTTGAAGATCCATTTACATCCAACAACACTTCTCCCTTCAGGAAGCTCTACAAGATCCCAGGTATTGTTTTTGGCTAAGGAGTCCATTTCTTCTTCCATAGCCATTTTCCATTTCTCGCTATCTGTATCATCTACTGCTTCCTGATAACAAGAAGGTTCCCCATCTTCAGTAACCAAAGCAACAGATGAAGCAGAATCTTCATACCTTTTGGGAGTTTTCCTTTCCCTTGTAGACCTTCTCAGAGCGACTGGTTGCTGAACTGGTTCAGAAACTTGTACTGGTTCATAAGCTTCAACGGCTTCCTTTGTGTCTTCAACACCTTTGTCTCCAGAAGTCTCTCCTACCTTTCGACTGTCACCGAAAGATCTAGCCTCCAACTGAACTTGTTGACTCGGTGATACCTGTTCCTGTTCAATTCTTTCAACATTTGATTTTAACAAAGAGGATTCATCAAATGTTACATCTCTACTGATGACTATCTTCCGCAACGTAGGATCCCACAACCTATATCCTTTCACTGCATAGTCATACCCAACAAAGGCATAACATTTCGACTTTGGATCTAATTTTGAACGTTGATTTTTCGGAATAAGAGAATAAGCATCACAGCCAAATATCCTCAAATGAGAATAGTCACAAGACTGACCTGTCCAGACTTCTTCAGGAATTTTACAATCAATTGCTACTGAAGGTGACCTGTTAACTAAATAACAAGAAGTAGACACTTTTTCTGCCCACAACTCCTTTTGCAAGTTAGCATTGCTGATCATGCTTCTGGCTCTTTCCATAAGAGTCCGATTCATACGCTCAGCAACGCCATTTTGCTGAGGAGTATAAACAACAGTTTTATGTCTAACAATGCCCTCATCCTTATAGTATTGTTCAAATTCAACAGAAGTGAACTCACCACCATTGTCAGTTCTTAGACATTTAACAGATTTGCCTGTTCTTTTCTCTACCATTACTTTAAATTGTTTAAAGACATTTAATACATCAGCTTTCCTTTTTAGCATATAGACCCAAACTCTACGAGAGTAATCATCAATGAACGTTAAAAAATACAATGCACCTCCATATGACACAACAGCGGAAGGCCCCCACAGATCAGAATGAATGTAGTCTAAAACATCTTTACTATTATGATTGCCAACTTTAAATCTCTGTTTACACTATTTTCCATACACACAATGTTTACAGAAATCTAAATTCAAGGATTTAAGACCGGGAAGAGATTTACGTTTCATCAGTATGTGAAGACTTTTCTCGCTCATATGACCCAAATGCTGATGCCACACAGACGAGTACCTGCTTCTTCCTTTTCTGACGCAACCGCTGCTTCACCGACCTGAGTACTTCCTTTTAACCTGTAAAGATTTCCGACCTTTTCTGCCTTCATAACCATAAGCGCTCCTTTGAAGACCTTCAAGATGCCATCCTGACCTGTAAACTTATAACCATCTGAATCCAACACTCCCAAAGAGATTAAATTTTGCTTCAAATCAGGTACATGTCTAACACTAGTTAATGTCCTAACTGTGTTATCATACATCTTAATCCTGATATCTCCCATCCCAACAGTCTGACATGACATATTGTTACCCATAAACACAGAACTACCGTTTACATTTTCTTACGAAGTAAACCAATTTCTATGTGGGCACATGTGATGCGAAGCACCAGAGTCTAACAGCCAGCTATCAAAACTCTGAGAGACATTACATTCAGGTGAAGTTTCATCTATCATACACAATTCTTCAATAGATAAAACTTCGTCTACCATACCTGAATCGACCTGATTCGCTTCGTTCTTCGGGTTTTCGGATTCCTTCCGTTTCCAACAGTCCTTTTTCAAGTGTCCAACTTTACTGCAGTTTCAACATTTTGCCTTACACTTCTTGCCCTTTGATTTCGACCTGGGAGACCCCCTTGGTTTTTCTCCTCTTTCCTTTGAGCGTCCTCTAGCGACCATGGCTTCTGATACAGCTGTTTCAGTGCTGGATTTCCTTCGTACTTCTTCAGATAGCAGAGCTCCCACGACTGATTCAAACTTCAAAGAATCAGCAGAGCTGAAACTGATTGAAGTTACGAAGTGATCCCATGATTCAGGCAGAGAACACAACAAGGTTACGGCTTTATTTTCTTCATGTATCTTGACTTCCATATCTGTTAATTGACAAATTAGTGTATTAAAAACATTCAAATGTTCTGCAACGTTTGAACCTTCTTTCATTCTAACACTGTATAACTGTCATTTCAGATAAATTCTGTTGATTAACGATTTTTTCATATAGAGGTTTTCAAGTTTTTCCCACAATCTTGACGTCGTAGTCTCTTCAACAATGTTGAAGAGAACTTCATCCGCTAGGCATAACCGGATGGTACTGAGAGCTCGGGCATCCAAGTCCTCCCAGTCTGAAGTAGTCATGGTTGTAGGTTTCTTAGTTACCCCATCCAATGCCTTGTGCAACCCTTGTTGCACAAGCAGATCCTTAACCTTCAGTTTCCAAAGAGCAAAATTGCTCTTTCCGGTGAATTTCTCCACCTCGAATCTTGCATTTGACATCTTGGCCATTTTTCCTCCTTCCTAGGGTTTCAGTCTTTCTAGGGTTTTTGCTTTTAAAAAAAAATAATCTTAGCCTCTGGTGATTTAAATAAACAATGAAACCCTTCCTGAACCCTTTCTTTTCCTCCAACTTGTATAAAAAACCACCACTTTTTTTTTTTTTTTTTTAAACTTGATTTGATTTCAATCTGTTGTTTTGTTTCAAAAAAATTCAACAGTTTTTTTTTTAAATTTCAAATCCTGTTTCCTTTCACCCTTTGTTTTTCACAAATTTCTGGAAAAAATAATTCTTGTATTTCTCTAATTTTCTTTCCTCCATTACCCGGTTCCACAAGCCAGGCCTCTGGCAGCAATACGCAGCCTCAGTGTTTTACGCAGAGATGGCCTTGCACAGAAAACTTCTGCTTTTATCAACGCAGAGAGCAGATTTGCTGATCTTCCAACGCTCACAGCACAGCCGTTCTTCAACGCAGATTCACGCAGGGTCTTCACGTCCTCACTGGACAGCCTCCCAATTCGCCTTACAACCTCCCAATTTGCAGGGTCTTCACGTCCTTACTGGACAGCCTCCCAATTCGCCTTACAACCTCCCAATTCGCCTTTTCTTCAACGTTTGGGCACAATCTTTATAAGTTTCACACGACACTGTAAAGGGGTCGAGCCTTCGCTGCAACCACAGCCGACCACAGCGGCTCTGTTCACACGATACTGCAATGGGGTCGAGCCTTCGCTGCAACCACAGCCTCCGGTGGTACACTGTTTCCCCAGCAACATTGTCAGGCACTCTCGACACACAATTTTATGTGGGTTTGATCACACACGTCCACAGCAGCTTCGTCAGGCTCTAGAGGGTTCGATCACACACACCTATAGCAGAATTCTTCTACAGCGTTAATGGAGTTCGAACCAGGATCACTTATCACCTCCTTGGCTGCGCTCTACCAAACCTCGTGCTCTGATACCACTTATTGAAACGCTGACTGAAATAATGAAGGGGAAAAATAAACAAGAAAGAAATACAAGAAAGCTTAACCGAATAACCAAGACAAGAAACTGAATGGATTGGAATTTTTATTCTAACAATGATTCACGGTCTTACATTTCATGAGCATTCGATAGTCTTATGTCGCCAACTATTGTTATATAACTAACTATTCGGTATACAACCGTCTATTTACAATTTTACCTAATTAGTTGTCAAACTAACACAAAATTTGATTTTAGATTGGAGATATTGTTCATTATCACATTTCCGTAACTGATATTTTGGGCATTTCTAGGACCCCCCAAATTGGGATACCTGTATTGGAGTCAAGGATGCGCAGAAGTCATTTGTTATCGTTTGCAATCAACTACATAAAGCTTCAGAATTTCTCAAATAATCCCATGGCTCAGGCTAGCAGAATGAAGTCATGCATTATGACAAGCAAGAGAAAGAATTAATGGCAAGGTCGAGCCAAGTACAATGAAAGCAAGCCCTCAATCCAGCTCGCAAGCCGTAAAGCAATGGGATCAGGTCATACCAGGAGAGTATCTCGAGTTTCATGGCATTGCACCACACTCACATAACTTCACTTCCGTTACTAAGATAGATAGATCCAAATACACAAATGTTTGCCGAATTACCAGTGATACAAATTGAAATTCAACCCATTCGTGTAAGCACAAAATTCAACGAGATTTAGATTAATTGTGTTCTTTGCAGGTTTTGCTAAACACGGAAGCCCTATCATGGATTACACCTGCAATTCATAGTCTTCCTGCGCAATAACATAACCTCGCACCTCGGCTTCCATTTTATGGGTTTCGCTCTTGGCCCTTTTGACTTATATGTCTGTTCATTCATTTGTCATGGTTCTTTTGATTTGTTTTAAATTTTCCGGAGTTTTAAAAATTTCCATTGTGTGGGCATGATTGATTTTTTTTTATAAATAGTTTTGTTAAATATATATTGTTTTATGATTTTTGTTTGGTGTTTTTCATTTTGTTTTGTTTTTTATTTAATTAATTGTCATGTGTTGTTTTATTTGTTTTTGCTGTTTTGTTTTAAATATTATTTTAATTTGTATTTGTTTTATTTGGTTTTAAATTGTTTTTATGGTTTTGTGTTTACTACTATATTTTATTTCTTTATATATATATATTAACTCATACGAAAATTAAATTTTATCTTAGTTATTTGTTTTATTATACACAAACGTAAAAAATTGTTGTTTTCTTATTTCACAAATCACAAAGGGTACGTAGAGAGCATGCTCAAGATTTTAATCGTTTCTTTTAAAATTTGGATTTAGAAAATAAAATAAGAAAAATCAATCTCACAATTGAAATTATCGCTCTTTAATCTTCTCTTGTGCTCCTTGTTCACATTCGTTTACTTTATTGCAATTTTCTTGCCAAAGGTTAGTCAATGGGTGGTTCTTACTATTGCAAATTTATCCTAAAAATCACAAAAACTTATTTTTATTTGTTAGTTCTATTCTCTTCAAACTTTGCCTCATCTCTTGTTCAAAGTGTAATATATTTGATTGCAACATATATTTTTGACAATTGTGTTACAACCATAAATTTTTTTAGTATTGTTGAATGAAAATATTGGGAATTTTCTTTTCAAGTCTTATAATTTTGCAAAGCATATAATCTTTTGGAATCATACTGCAACAATAGTTGATTGGGAGGAGGAATATGCGAGTTGGAATGAAATGAAAATGTATGATGGTGTATGAAATGTAAATGTGAATTGATGTCCCTTCCCCCCAACTAAAGTTGTTTTAAATTTATGATAATATGAGAAAGGGAGTTTAAATGGAGTGATGAATTTTCCAAAATTACAATTTTAGCTTTTAAGGAATTGTATAACTAAAAATTAGAAAACAACATACCTTCACTTACCTTCAATGTGGATGAGTTGTGTATACTAAAGAGTGTGGCTCCCGACATTCGATCATGGAGTATGTAAACAAAGGAATTTGATCTGCGTATTTATTCTTTTTGTGTTGATGACAAGATTGTGATCTTTATTTCTACTGTTACAAATTGATTCCTACTGCAAATTGATGAAATGATGTAGTCTTCAATCATTACAAAACCAGCTGATATAATTCTAGTCATGCAAATAAATGTGTTGATGTCAAGCATGAAGAGAAGTCATTGGATTACTGGCCATTAATGAATGTCGTTAACCAATGCGAGGCAAACTCACCATTAATGTCAATGAATGCTAAGGTACCTAAGTACATCTTCCAAAGTGCGAATAGATGAGCTGATGTCGAGCCACTTGCAAGATCCAACGATCAAGGGACATTGATGTATTCCAATGATTGTCAAGGAGAGAACTTGTCATTAAGGCATACAAGCCTCAAGATACTAACAATGAATCTAGCCTTGAACCTAGATAATGCGCCGATGTCGATAAGCCAAGACTTGTTAGAAGGGAGGCCTTAATGAATCCCACATCATCTAACGCGAGAATAAAACAATAATTTGAAGGACTATGGATGAAAAAAATTGCAATGGATCAAATTTTATTTGAAAAAACGAAAAGGAAAATGGAATGAATCGATTTTGTAGGGGAGCTGAATGGTTTTATTTCCGGGTTACAGTTTAGTGAAAGTGATGCAAGAAAGTATAATGACTGTGAAGGAAAATGAGATGAAGATTTTATTGACTAAATAAGTAGGAATGCTATGGTAAGACTGATATCTAAAAGGTTTTGAAATGGTGTGATGGATCTGATTTAGGATTCTTTATCCAAAATCATGTGCTCATGCTTGGATATTTCATCTTTGGTGTTGCTCTTATCATGTTCTTAAGAAATGTGGTCTTTTAGAGACACAATTTGCTTGTGGTCATCTGTTTATCTTCCTGGAACCTGCAAAAACTTAGTACTTTTTCTGCAATGAAATGTAAGATTATCAAAAGAGAGAGGTGATCTAAATCTCTATTCATGACATTTACACAAAAAACTGAGAATTGGTACTAATAAAACAAATTTAGGAAAGAAAATCAAATGAATATTTACATGTTTCAAAACAAGTACTTCAGGTTACCTATCATGTCTTGTCAGCAATTTATTCATTATTTTACTATTTCAAATTCTGATGAAAGCTTTCTCATTGTGTAGATCTCATCGAGATCTTTCCAATGACATTTGAATAGTTGGAAACGGATGTCGTATGATAAAGCTATGCTTATTTGAAATTTTTGTGAAACAGTGAAAATAATCACGCATGAGTGTGACATGGCAGCGTGATGCTGATGTGAAAGGTGAAGGAGGCAAATGATATGGCATGCTGATTATGAATTTAGAATGCATTGTCAACAAATAGATCATTGAATTAAATACAGAGCTGCCGAATTTTTTTTCGATTGCATAATTATTTTTTCGCTGCAGAATTGCGCATTTCCTGCATCTAAAAATCCTGCATGGATAGTTAGGTATACCCAAATATGAAAATAATGAGTCAGATCTTCAAATTGATAATACCTTTTGAGAAAAACGAGCAAATCCCTACTTTCTTTATTGATTATAAAATGTAGTGAACAAATTTGATTAAAAAGGCAATTTTTTATTTATTTATTTTACTAGCATTAAATCAATGGAGATTTTTTTAGAAATACTTGTAAATGTTGACATCGTAATCTTGTTTGCTATTTCTTCTACAATACTCAAAGAAATATTATGTATAGAAAGAATTGTTTGTACAATTTTGAAAGTTTTTTTTTTAAGAAATATTATGTATAGAAAGAATTGTTTGTACAATTTTGAGAGTTTTTTTTTTTTTTTCTTCTTAAAAACAAATTGCATACTTTTAAAACGTAGACTTTTCAATAAAACTTAATGAAAACTCATTTCTCCTCTCCCTCAAACATCAAATAACCTCGGAAACACATCAAAATGACTGCTGCTAAATATTGATCCAACAATCCATCGAAATCTTGGCACAAAGACACCACCAACTCCTCTTTCCTCAACAATAAATAAGCAATACAATAGATAGTTGGGTTCACAGAGTAAACTGTGGTAACAGAGGTATTATCTAATTGCTAATATATGTAAACATGTTTTGGTGGTGAGTTAGGAAAGAGAATGCTGATGACAAAACCTGATCTGGACAGTTTGAAATAAATAAAAACATTAGAAATAATCATAGTGAATCAAAAAATGCAATCAGCCGCTTGTTTGAAACGTGTATAACGGATCTGTGTTTGCATTTAGTAGTGTTAGTGATTTTTTTTTTTCTCAGGTATTTTTTTTCTCAAGTGGTTTACAAACACTAGCCAGGAGGAAATAGTGGCAATATTGGCAATATGCCTACTTTGGTATTCGGGACTCCAATGCAAGAAACCAGACAATTAAGGCAGCACAACCAGAATGAACAAGAGTATCACTCCAACTCCCATGTCGATTGCTGCTGCTTGCCTATTAGTGGTAATGAATGGTGGTTTGTCCCTACAATCTTCACCCCTTTCGCAGTTCCGTTGCCTTCTCGTTGGTTTCCAGTCTAGCTGGGTTTCTTCGCAATTGGAAACGGATTTATACACATCCTCCAGAGAGAAATGTAGTGCGTGGGATAAACCTCGCACCACTAACAAGACGACAATGTTGGAACCGAGGGAATCGAACCCTTACCTTGAATCAGCCAATGTGGCGGTTAACTCATTTTATTACCCAGTTCTGGCTGTTTACTTTGTCAGTCCGAGTTTTTCCCCTGGACTGACTTGCTATACCTGGAAATTCCCTGCCTCTTCATGGGTTCCGTCAATGGAATGGTCTCCATCCAAACTTTTGGGTACAAGACCATCAGCATAGCGCACGTTTCATGAGTTTTGACACGAAATAACGTAAGATGCCTAACGCTGTCAGAACACCGGGTCTGAAAGCTCCACTTACATTTTTTAACAGCTGCAGCCGAGTTTCTGTAATGCCTTCTTCTTTCTTTTCTGGAGGCATATCGATGAAGTAACAAATATCGTTGAAGGCTATAACGAGGGGTTGAAATGGAAGCACCATGCCCTTCTTTGCCCTTCCAGAAGCAGAAGCGCCGGATGCCCCCACTCTATCATAGTGCGAACCGACCGTAAATAACAACTAGTGAGAAAGCAGTAAATAACAACTAATGATTTAGTTTTCAAGAAAGAAAATTAGGATAACTGGTAAGCAAACCGTTTAATGACAATCAAATCAAATATAGGAAATGAAATCATACCTGCGGAAAGTAAATTATACTTGCAAAAGGAAATAACAAAAATTAAACTATGCTACAATTATATGAAGATTATGGTTGATGGGGATCCTTCCATTCTTCAACTAGCACACATGAACAACTATCACACCTTAAGAATCAAACAACACTCATAACTCATAATTTTGGAGAAAATGATATTATTCACACTGAATGAACAATCATAAATCTGATGCTAATCAATAATTGATAACCATTGGCATCTTTTGAAGGATGTACCTCTTATTTATACATGAGTTAGGGTTATCTGCTCAATAAATGCAGATCCCTTAAATATCTAAAAGATCCATACTTGTCTCATCTTATCCCTAAATATTAGATACAAATCCTATGACTCATAAAGACCTACATGATCTTTCTCCTTGGAATATGGTCCACGTCTTGAGTTGAAATTCGAATTTTTGCTTGTGAGGACAAGTAAGACCCTTCTAGAACCTCCAAATAAGCCTACACATGTCATAAAACTCATAACACATATATAGGTATATGAAACTATGTTAATTTCCTAGTTTTTAATCATTAATTCACTTGTAATGCATAAAATAAACAACTTTAGAAAATAAGGATTCAAACCCATATGATCATGAAGATGGTTACTCGATGTAGGGTTTTAGGGCTAGATAGTTATGAGATGAAGGCTAAATGGTCATGAAATGATGGAAATATGGATGAAAATGGAAGACAATTTTGAGACTCAACATACCCCCCAACTGAAGTTGTTGCATGTCCTCATGCAACTATTGCATTGATTAATTTATCCATAAGTTGATCTTTTGAAATGCTTTGCTTCTTTATGAGCTTTGACTTGTATGGATTCTCTTCCAACTTTGCGTCATCATATTCTCTTTTGTAAAGTGTAATATATTTGATTGCAACATATATTTTTGACGGTTGGTTCTTGTGTTACAACCAAAATGTTTTTGAGTATTGTTGCATGAAAATATTGAGATTTTTTCTTTTCAAGTCCTATAATTTTGCAAAGCATATAATCTTTTGGAATCATAGTGCAACAATAGTTGATTGGGAGGAATATGCGAGTTGGAATGAAATGAAAATGTATGATAGTGTATGAAATGTAAATGTGAATTGATGTCCCTTCCCCCCAACTAAAGGTGTTTTCAGTTTTTGATAATATGAGAAAGGGAGTATAAATGGAGTGATGAATTTTCCAAAATCAAAATTTTAGCTTTTAAGGAATTGTATAACTAAAAATTAGAAAACAACATACCTTCACTTACCTTCAATGTGAATGGGTTGTGTATATTGAAGAGTGTGGCTGCTAATGTTCGATCACGGAGTATGTAAACAAAGGAATTTGATTTGCTTCTTTGTTCTTTTTGTTCTGATGACAAGATTGTGATATTTATTGCTACTGTTACAAATTGATTCCTATTTCAAACTGAGGAAATGATGTAGTCTTCAATCGTTACAAAAACTGATGGTACAATTCTAGTCATGTGAATAAATGTGTTGATGTCGAGCATGAAGAGAAGTCATTGGATTACTTGCCATTAATGAATGTTTTTAACCAATGCGGGGCAAACTCACAATTAATGTCAATGAGTGCCAAGGTACCTAATTACATATTGCGAATAGATGAGTTGATGTTGAGCCACTTGAAATATCCAACGATCAAGGGACATTGATGTATTCTCATGATTGTCAGTGAGAGAACTTGTCATTAAAGCATACAAGCCTCAAGGTACTAATAAGGACTCTAGCCTTGAACCTAGATAATGTGTTGATGTCGATAGGCCAAGACTTATTAGAAGGGAGGCCTTAATGAATCCCCCATCATCTAACACGAGCATAAAACAATAATTTTGAAGGACTATGGATGAAAATTTTTGCAGTGGATTAAGGTTAATTTGACAAAATGAAAAGGAAAGTGGAATGAATCAGCTTTTTAGGGGAGTTGAATGGTTTTATTGCTAGGTTATAGGTTATTGAAAGCGAGGCAGGAAAGTATAATATATGTGAAGGAAAATGAGATGAATATTTTATTGACTGAATAAGTAGGATTGCAATGGTAAGATTGATATCTGAAAGGTTTTGAAATGGTGTGATGGATTTGATTTAGGATTCTTTATCCAAAATCATGTTCTCATGCTTGGATATTTCATCTTTGGTGTTGCTCTTATCATGTTCTTAAGAAATGTGGTGTTTGAGAGACACTCTTTGCTTGTGGTCATCTGTTTATCTTCCTGGAACCTATAAAAGCTTAGTACTTTTTCTGCAATGAAATGTAATATTTTTTTTAACATAGTCGGTTACTTTTAATATATTGCAAAAAAAAAAGAAGGAAAAGGAAGCTAGTTCCTTGTACAATCAGGGGAGGGCAAGTTCAAAAGTAGTGCGCAAATGGGAGCGCAGTCCCCACAACTACTTTTGCTGCCTTGAATCCCAAAATTTCCAAAAGAAGGTACTGTTGTCGAGAAACTGATCTGTGGGAAGACTTTCCGAATTTTAACTTGAGAACCAATGCCTCGCTCGGAGACCAAACCCGCACTTAACTCTGGAAAAGGCGGAAGCAACCAAAACCCATAAGCCTCGAAAATTCGAGTTATACACAAACACATGGGATATAACCCTTTTCGCTTTACCGAAGCCTTGGCGCGGAATTCCATGCAAAACCTCCGTCAGGTTTGATTGGTCAAACAACATGCACGACACACCACCGCCATCAATCCACCCTCGATAGATCCAACAGCAGGCATGGATATCGGGCGGGCAAAGTGCGCGGAGAGTACTTACCCGATAAAGTGGTATTCTCCCACTATCCTCATGCAATGTGTCCATTAGTGAGTGGGATCTGGTGGTCTTCACCTGAAACTGCTTACCACTTATGCGCTGCCCGAAATACCAAACCTTCTTTAAATATCACCTTTTCCTTTGACTAACTCTCGAGCAAGATAGCGCCC
The DNA here is from genome assembly GCA_031772625.1 of Pinus tabuliformis. NCBI lineage: Eukaryota > Viridiplantae > Streptophyta > Pinopsida > Pinales > Pinaceae > Pinus > Pinus tabuliformis. Next base: position 1,891,862,572 of record CM062817.1, on the reverse strand, counting down.
GATGGTCATAGATCTGTCTCCATCGACGGCTGTTACGGCATTTCCGAGATCCTCTTCCGCTGCAACTAGAGTTGATTCTCGACCGTTGATCTCCACGATCCAATGGTACCAGTGCGATAACTCTTCATCTATTTCCTCACTCTTACTTTGCGACAATTCTTCTTTTCTTTATGGTTTCTGGTCCTGGTTTAAAGCTCTCTGTTGAAGAGAGGCTTGCTGCTGCTAAATGCCATCCTGTATCAGGTCGCCTAGGAGCCTGCGCAAGTACATGTGGAGCATGGAGTACTTTCTTGGTCCTCAAACTGGGTGTGGGGGTTAAGGGATACTTTCTTCATAAAGTTCATTATTCTCTTTGACAATCCTGATTGGCCTGTCAATTGCTTTGTTGGCATGGCTATCATCATCCTTATTTTGGTTTCTCAGGACATGTTTTAAGGTTATATTTCCCAAGCTTTCAAAATTTGTTTTGATCCGTTGATAGATTTTGTTGATGGCTATGCTTTTGAAGTCCCTTGTGGCATCCAAAGAGGTTATTATCATAGCTGAGTCCCCTATTATTATAGGGTCCTTGATTGCGTTTTTGTTTAAAAGCCTTGTGCCTAGGAGAAGGCTGTATACTTCAACCCTATTGTTTGTCATTTCTCCCAGGCTCCATTCATAGGTTATTATTTTGTTTCTTTTTGGATCTAGAATAACTCTGCCTGACCCAACTTTACCTGGGTTATTTTTTGCAGCTCCGTCAAAAAATAGAATGTGTCTCTTCTGTTCTTTTGTCCATTCTGCAAAATCTTTATCCTCCAATCTTAATTTCCATTTCTTGTTTGAGTGAAGTTCTTTATTTTTTGCTGTAGCTTCTGCTTTAGCTTTATTTTCGAACATTGCTTTGCTTACCAGTATTTCTCTTCTTGTTGTAAATTGTTCTGGTCCATGTTTGAGATTCCATTTGTGCTTATGATCTCTGCTACTTGGCTCCAAGTTTTTGCTAGGATCTTGCCTAGATTTGGCTTTTGTTCTTTGAAAATGCATTTATTTCAGGCTAACCAAATTTGCCAACATAGGATTGAAGGGAGACATCTCCATATCCTATTTATTGTTGCCTTTTTTGCCTTTGTTTATGGATAGATTTTATCCCAGTTTTTATGAAGAGCTGTCAACTGAATTGTTGGATTTATGTTTATTTCCAAAGGGCTTGTTGCTGTTTCCAACACTCTCTCGCCACCGTACAGTTAATGAAGAGGTGTTGAATTGTTTCTTCTTCCTTTTGACACATGACACATTTTGGGTGCCCTTGTATTCCTTTTTTTTAAATTTTTAGAGGTAAGAGTTTTCCCTCTGAGGAGGGTCGAGGTGAAGAATTTAATTTTGGGCAGACTCTTTGAGTTCCAAGCTACCTTCCAAGGGCTCTAATCATTATGATTGTGGAGTTTTTGGAGCAAGTTGTACCCTGATTTCATTGTGTAATACTCTCCATTTGGGTCCCAGACAAAGTCATACTACTCTTCTTTGTTGATGGGCGTGGCCCCTGTCAGATGGGCTTTTAAAGTTTCCCACTAACTTTTCAGTCTTGGTGGTGTAGCCAGCTTTTTCCATCTTACCCAGTTATTCTGATCCCAATCTGAAATAGAATAAAGAGTGCTAAAACTTTGCTCTTCCATCCATCTCTAAAGACCCCTTAGATTTTGTTGCTAATTTAAGGGGTTTTTCCCCATAATTCTATCCTCCCAGATGGAAATTGTTTTTCCATTCCCTAGATTTTTGGATATTTGCTCTCTAATAAGGGGAATTATTCTTTTAATAAATTTCCAGATTTGGGTGCATGACCTGTTTGGAATAGTATCAGTGAGCATATTTGATCTTTGACAATTTAAGTATTTCATTGTTCTTGCTTTTTCCCACCAGTGACCATTCCCCTTTATCATTCTCTAGATAATTTTTGTCCCTAGTGCAGTGTTCATTAGTCTTGGCAGGCGAATTGTTATACCTCCTTTTTCATAGGGAAGAGTAACTTGCTCCCACTTAACAAGGCTTAATTTTTTATTATCTTGTTTTCATCCTTGCCAGAGGAAGCTTCTAATTATCAGTTCCATTTGCTTGTGGGCACTAGCCGGAGCCATTATGGTTGCATATTGATATATAGACAGGGTCGAGAGAAGTGCTTTAATCAGTGTCACTCTTCCTGCCAGGTTGAGCCACATCACTCCCCAATTCTGAATATTTCCCTTCATTTTCTCTACTTGCTTGTTCGAGACTTCTGAGTTTACCACTTCCTTTACTAAGGGCAGCCCAAGATAAGTGAAGTGGCTCCAATTTTTTTGTAAAGGTATTTCTAGGATTTGAGAGATACGCTGCATTGTTTTTGATGGGGTGTTACAACAATATATTCTGCATTTGGAGTTGTTTAAGATTTCTCCTGAAGCTAGAAGAAATTCATCCAGGACTTTTTTGAATCACTTTGCTATAATGCAAGATGCCCCGCCTATGAGAAGGGTATCATCTACAAAGAGAGAATGGTTTATATCTTTGACTCCTCTCGATATTTGGATCCCTGTTATTTTTTTCTCTTTTCTTTGGTTTTCCAGCATAGCACTCAACGATTCAGCCATGATGATGTACAAAAATGGAGAAAGCAGACAGCCTTGCCTCAACCCTCGAGTGCTTTGGAAAATTTTACTGGGCCGACCATTGATTAAAGGGGCTATCCAAAGATTTGAAATACATGTCTGGATAATCTCTATGA